>VMRM01000032.1:0-1305833 GCA_010277075.1 Poeciliopsis retropinna | reverse complement strand
CCCTGGCGGGATCCTTCCTGTAGGAGTCTGTGAGTCAGCTGGCCGTCCAGGAAGGCCTCCAACTCGGCTTCGTCCACCTCCTCTTCCTCCCCGTCTTCCTCCTGCCTGACTGTAGCTGCCAGCTCCTCTTCCTCATCTTCTGATTTCAAGCCATCAAAGGGGTTGATGGGAGATTCAATATGAGGAGAACATGGAGCGTCTTTATCTAGGACACAGAACAAAACTATTTTGAAGATCTTAATAAAATAGTAATTTATTTGTTATAATAATATAGAACACTGGTGTCCAAACTTTTTGCCATGGGAATCAAAACTGGCAGATTAAACTGCTGGTGGGCCACACAATTTATTAGATTAGAAATGCAAAAATTTATTTACTGTGATTTAAAAATCTTTTTAAACCACTTCTGACCCAAAAGGTTGTCATTGTAACTAATTGAAAAATTTGACAGCAGTAGCCAACATTCAGCCCAGAGAGGGCAGCAGTGAGTTGGTTTTAGGCCAAATATTCTAATTAAACAAAACTGTCATAAAGATGGCCCTCTTATGACCCAATTTATACAGTTCATCTACAAAACAGTTCAATTTGGGGTGAAATTAGTCTTTAAAGACCTAACTTTTAGATCAGGGATCTGCAACTTAATAACTTCACCCAAAACTGGTAAAGGATTTAGCAATATTTTAAAATGTAAAGGTAATTAAGCTAAAAATTATACCTTTAACAGTTTTTCCTAAGTGTTTTAATGCAATATATGCATAATATTTTTTCTAAATAATGACACTAATAAAGTAAGTGTCATTCTTTATTTTATGAAATTAACGTTAAACCAAAAAACAAAAATAAAGTTATTTAAAAATCTGAGCAAATTGCCTATAGTTGGTATTATAAAAACAAGTTATTTTGTCTGGAGGAATCATGTTGCTTTTGGGTAATTAAAATATTTTAAATAAAAAGAAATTTGTGGCACTTTAATACCTCAGCGCACTGATACTTTTACACATTATTGGCTGGAGTTTACACAGCAGCCAATCCAGGAACAGCATTTAATTTCCTTGTCACTGATTGGCTGAACCCTCAAGCGTGGCGATAAGGATGGCTGTGGATGTTAGCTTCTGTGGTAGCTAACATATTAATGCCTATTGAGATATATATTTGTTGTTTGCACTATGAAAATAGTCAGTTATATACATTTTTATTTTTTATTTCTGCCACAGAAATTGGATATTTATTAATGCAGATTCCAACTGATAACTTTCAATCTAATAATAAAGTGTTAAAACTGAAAGTTTTTTTTCCTTGCATCCACAGATACCTGCTGGATGTATGCTCTCAGTCAGCGTCTGTTTGGGCATCTCTTGGTTCAGGATCTCGACTGCAACCCGTTCGGCTCTGAAACGAAACAAAACAAAACCACACTGTGAGCAGAGACAAACAAACATCACCATGGAGAGTTGAGGCGGATTTAGTGGACTCACTCTGCCTGAGCTGGAGGCCTGTCGCTGGGGTGAGCTTTGGCCTTCATGGCGTCAGCGCACTGCGTGATCAGACACTGCCACCTGGATGAGCAGAGGCGAACCACATCCAGGTGAGACAGAAAAACTTTAAACGTGAAGTTTTGTCTAGGATGAAAACTCACGTTCTTCTGTCGGACACCTTTTGCGCCATTAGCTCGTACATCTGGACCCCGTTCTCTGACATGGATAGGACAAAGAAGGCCTTGTTGTCTGAAGAGGACAGCCAGTCAGTCAGTTATTTCTCTTCTAAAATTAAAACTGTGCTACCTGTAATTGGTTGAAAATCTGCATTTTTGAATTATGTTTTCGGGGACAAAAATACAGTTGGCAGGAGAATACTCTGGTTACTTGGAAAAGAACTATTGTAGTGAAAACAAGCAGAATATCAGTACATCTGTATACCTATACTACCAATAGCATCCTCCAGGGGGCGCTGCAGACTGCTCTGCACTGTGAGTAACCAAAGCCATATGCTATGCTGAATTTGTAACATAGCTTGCAAAGCTGAGCTTGCAAATATGAGTCAGGAGAATAAACTGAAATGTTTCCCAAAGTCTGATTTACCACTTAGAAAGTCTGAGACTTTGGGAAACTTTCAGATCCAATATGGCCGCTCCTTCAATCAACAATAGTTAGCTGAGGTGGAAACATCTTTATTTAACAAGACAGACTTGTAAGAGAAATTAATGTGACATGAAGCATTTACAACTATAAACTAAACCACTGGTAGGACTCCAAAAAATATATTTTACTCGACTTAATTGAGTAATTAATGGATTGCAATAAATTGTATTTTAATAGACAAAACAAACGACATTTTCAATTCAAAAACATGTTTTGTTGCAACAATTTTTAATAAATAGAGATTAACTCAACTCCAGAGATATTTAATGTTGTTAATCTGTTATTTACATTATTTAACCACAAGATTGATGCAAGGTCCTATTATACTTAAATTTTCAGATCAAAAGTACCTTTTGAAAACTGACAACCTTTAAGCAGGTATTAAACTTACTTTTCCTTAATGTTTCTGTATTAAAATAGTTTTTTATTGGTCCGATGTAATATTTGTATGTTATGTTTTTATTAGATATAAGTGAAAAAATCAATGTAATTAGTAGAAATACAGCCCGCAACATCCATCTGTGTGTAATTAATCTAATGTGTTTCACTTCGTGATAACATTTATTTTCACTAATATTCTCATGTACTACATTTATTTGTATTCAACTTTCAAACGCTTCTTTTAAAATAAAACTTTCTTTAGAAATGTAGACTGTGGATGATGACATTGGCGTTCTCTTGCGCTTGTGCGTCAGACTTACAGGCGTACCAGAAATATGTGAAAACAAAGGTTCCGGCTCAAGACTTTTGCATGAAAATTTCAGCGTGTTGGAATTTATGTAATTGATTAACCAAAATGCACAAGTGTAAGACCTGGCCCTACACTAAAGAAATTAAAAGGAGTGTTTGTATGTGGAATGCACATTTTAAAACAATATTTATAAGAGTTAATATGAACAATGGCTCCTTGGGTGTTGGCAAATCGGAATCTCGACTACTCCAACTATGGTAACTGGAACACTGTTCACTCGGGCTTTTGAACCATTGCACAAATTCAAGGTATTTGGATTCAAGGTATTTGAATTCAAGGTATTTGGATTGACTGACAGCCTTACCTGTTGCTACAGGGCGAACCAGGACGGTGCTGAGCTTGATGACGGGGCTGAAACTATGCTTGGCGTCTGGAATGCTGGTCAGGTTCTTCCCATGGAACTTGAGAACCAACCTCTCATCCTGTTTCTGAAGTAGAACCATGATGTCCTCCAAAAGAAGCGTGTAGAGCTCTGAAAGAACGTCATGGAAACTCATTTGCATTTTTAGAATGTTCTTTCTTCTTTGACCACTAAATTAAACACGTATAAATCTGACTAAAGCTGTATTTTCATTTAAGGCTGTTTATATTTACCAATGGTCTTGTCTTTATTGACTTTCCAGGAGAGCGGGCCCTCATATACCATCGCCCTCTTGGTTAAATCCAGATTCTGCAACAAGAAAAGTTCATAGTAAATACTTTCATTGGCAATTAACTGATAAAATACATCTACAACAGTGGATCTTCAATTGTTTCTCTAGTTCATATGAAATGGAAAGCTGCTTCAAAAATTAGCAATGACAAAGGTCTCTTTCTTGCTGTATATTGTTGAAAGTTTTTCAATGTAAACAAATGCACCTAATTAAGGTTTCAATGTCAGCTATGTATTTTAAAAAATCTTAGGCATGGTGGGTCAGGTGTTTGGTTGATCTATCAGTGCCTTGAAACAATAAGCTAATTGGACAATTAGCTTATTGGACAATTAGCTAACAAGCTAATTGGACAATTAGCTTATTGTTTCACTATAGCACTATAGCAGATGACACAAATAAATCTGGAATAAATGTTGAAAAAATCCCAGATTATTCATTTTGAGTAAGACGGGCATGTTTCAGTTGTCAGTCACTCTTTGTTGATTGAAAATGGACCCCAATGACAATATGTACTGGAAATCCAGAAAGGGGCCCAAAATAGAGCCTTTGGAACTCCAAAAGTAAGTGGAGACTGATGTTTTAAAACAGGCCTGTTTTTGAGTAAAAACAGCAAAAGTAGTCTTATGGCTAAAATCCATAAATGTTTAGACCTTTTTTCACTCAGCAATTGTTTCTCACCCTGAGTTCCAGGATCATGGGGTTTTCACTTTGTTTCAGAGACGAGACGTCGAGTCTTCGCTGATACTCCACTAGTCTCTGTTGAGATAAAACAGAACTCATTAAAAGTTACTACTTACACTAATTGATCAAATTTATTTTTGCCAAATCGTAGAGCAGTTTTTTAATTTATTTATTGTATTCTCTTCAGATTAAATCAAGATATTTTCTTTTTCTTTTTCATTTAATTACTTACTTGTATATATTTTGCCTTATTAATTTTACATATATATTTTTCTTATTAACTGTGAAACAATTAGTGAAACATAAATGAAGTTAATATGGGATGAAATGGCTACAAAACACAAATAACACCCAACAGTACAGGTAAAGTAAAAGAAAGAAGTGATTCAATGAAACCCATATTAACAATATAGTTTCATGTGTTTCATATTAATGTGAAAATATGACTTCTACTTTCAAAACAGTGATGAATGAGAAATAGATTTAAAAAAAAACCCTGCTGATTACTGAATATGTTTCATGAATATTCTGATGTGTTAACCTGTTTGTTTTCAGCCTCTTTCACGGCCTGGTTGACGTGGTTCAGGATCTCCTTGCAGCATTCTCCAGCTTTCTTCACCTTTTCCCTCTCTTCACCATCCTCTGTGGAAACAGACAAAATAACTTTGCAAAGAAAGAACCATAAAGTTCAAGTTCCCCTTTTAGAATATATACGTAATCATTTATACCAGAGTATTTGGCAATATTGTCCAGCAGAAGCGGGTACTTTGTCATTCTTTGCATTTCTACAGGAATGATGTCTTTTAGCTGCAGCCTGCAACACAAGCGGTTGCTCTCAGCTTCCTGAAAACCCAAGATTGGTAAAGATACAAAATTAATAGAATAACACTTTGTTTAATCAGAAATAAACCCAGCATCCAAGGAAACCACTGTGGTGATGATGTTGTGCTGACCTGCATGAATAGATTGAACCTCTGGTCTTTTTTCTGCCTGGTCTTGATGAGCTCCAGTGCAGACGGCTGGTTGCTGCAGAACGTTCCTGTTGCTCTCTTTATCTTCTCCTCTTCCTCGCTGAACTGAAGCACATTTATATTCAAATCACTTAATGTTGCTCCATTTTATGACACAACATATCATCATTTTTTCATGGGAATCTTAAAACTTATGGCAAAAAATAAAGTAGGCCAGAGTTACTTCAATGGAGTTTGATGGTACTGTAAAAAATGTTGACTATTTCCACAACTGAGGTCACTTTTTAAGAAATTCAAGGATGCTTTCTAGACACTGCTTTCCTGAACTTATACAATGTTTCCAGCGAGGTTGAACTGAAATAAAAAAAATAAAAAAACTGAATTTAAAAAAAACGATTATTAATGGGGAAAACTATATTGTGCATTAATAAAACTAAAACATACTGAAAATATAGATATAATATCCTTTGTTTTTGTGTTTATCAATCTATGTATTATCCGTCTGGCTTTTTCTGGAGCAGAACTATGACTCACGTCTCACACAAATGACATAAAAGTCAGATAAAACTTTGAAAATCATCCAAAATGTATCAATTTAATTCCACATATGAAAAAGGCACAGATATGATATTTTATTGTTTTTTGTTTTGTTTGTTTTTTTTGGAAAAAAAAAATCACGTTTACCAGCTGTGTGAATGTAGCCTTAGTTTCACACACAAATATTCTACATGTATTCAGTTGTGACACAGTGTATTTGTTCGGTCTGAACCAAATGGGCTGAACCGAATATGAATTTTCATGTACTGCTACATTCCTAGTATATACAATAAATTCTAATTATTACCAGTTGTCTTTGAAAAGGTTTTCAAAATACCAGAAAAGTAAAAAATACTACTGTGAAATGATCAACAAATTCAAAAATCAAGTTAGGATTTTGTAGTAATATGTAGTGTCTGAGATTTCTGCACATTTTACTTAGAAAGAACTCTGAAAATAAAATGGGACTTTGTTTTTTATAGAAAGAGTCTTACCCAGGCCAGGAGGTCATCTCCAATCTGACCAATCACAGAGGTCTCACTCCTCTTCCTGATGGCGGCCATTTGCTCTGTTATTGAAACTATCAAACAGTGCGAGGAGACCTCATTGTTACTGGTGACATCTTTATCAGCAAGAACTACACAAACTGAACAATACGTGGTCAAGTTTGGTTGCAACAATTGGAATTTGTAAAGGTTTTGAATGTTTCTTAGCAAGCAGAGTTGTTGAATTGAGCCGTCCGTCACAAGGAAGCCTCTAATGCAATACAGTGACATTACCATGCAGTTGAATGATTTCCTCCAGGTTAGTGAAGATGTGCTTTATGTCGTCGGGCGGAAGGATGCCGTGTCTGCTCAGTCTCTGGCAGAAGACGCCGTCCAGCACCCGCAGCTTACGCAGGTGAGCGCGCTCAGTGGTGAACAACTCTGAGAGTTGGAGACATGAACTCAAGTCAGGTTTGGAAATGAACACGCTGCATTTCAGATGGTTCAATATTAGAGATGCACCAATATCAACATTTAGATACAGTATGAATAGGAAGTGGGAGTAAATACGTTTGTCTTCATCCCACCTGTTTTCAAGCTAAATGCATTTTTGTTTATGTCTAAATACAGTATTACTATATAAAACTTGAAGTGGATAATTCAGATAATTTCCTCACTGTATGTATATTACTGTATATATTTTTTATATGTGGACATATATATTTTCTTTGTTTATTTGTTTTTGTCCTATTAAGGGGAATAATATGCATTTTGTTCTTTAATATGGTTCAAAATAAAGCAATATATTAAACTACACTATAAAATTTTAAGCTGATATTGATATATAAAAGTAATGTTCCTAATATGGCTGATAATATTTAGTAGTATCACATATTTTAAGGCTGCAACTAAGAATTATTATTAGTAATTGATTATTCTGACGAAGAAAAAAAAAAGGTAGAATTTTGTGCAGATTTTTTTATTTTTTTATTTAGCCACTTAAATCGTTTTTATACAATATTAGAAAGATGCAAATAAACAAATAATTAAATTCTCTATTAAAATAAGAAAACATATTTTATTGCTTAAAATGCAATAACACATCATTCCTTGATCAAGCTTGATCATTTGTAGCAAAGGAAGCACATCAACATGTGGAACACTCAGTCATTTCACCTTGACTTAACATCATTGATTATTGTTTGGATTACCCAGTTAATAATTGGATAGCAAAAGGTGCTTAATAGAAAACATTATCTTTATTTTTATTTTTTTGCAGAACTTGAGCCAGGTGAAGTTAAAACTGCAAATTGAAGAGTTCTGGGTGGAACATATTCGCAGACATTTTCAAACTCAAAATGTACATATTTTTGTACAGTTCTGGCTCATTTACAGTTCAGCGTTCTTTCAGCAAATGGCCTTTCTGAGAGTCTGTGTACCCCAGTTAACAATTAATTGAGTAATAAATTAGTTGACTATTACTTCAACAACTAATTCATCACGATTAATTAGATGAATCATTTCCCGACCATTTTGTGAAAAAAACGACCACCCTTTAGAAACGCAACAGCAACAAGGTGGAAATAAACATCTGTTTTTAATCTTGGTCCGGTTTTACTTCTGGGACTGACGCTGATATGTTAAAAAAAAACTGACTAACATTGCCTAATTCTGATGTTAATGTTGCTTTATTGTGCATCCCCCTACTGAAAATGCTGTTGCCTCACCGTTGATGACTTCCTGCCGTTTGATCTCCTTTGAAGTGAGGCTTGCCAAGACGCCTTGAGGGACGAGTTTCTGCCAGTTCAGAGGGTCCTCCTCTCTCTCCACCTCCCCTACCTGGTCGTCCTCGCTCTGGAAGTCAGCTGAACCCACCGTGGGCTGAATTTCCATCCTGTTACCAGACAGAAACTATTATAGAACATTTTACAAGAAGAAAACATTAGCTGATAAAATATTTTAGGACTGCAGCGAATGATTATTATAGTTATTCGATTGATTATTCTGACGACTAATTGGAGAAAAAGATTCACACATGCTGCAGATGTTTCATTTCAAGCTTGTATTATGCAAAATTAAAAATACATTAAAAGATGCAAATGAACAAATAATTTCATTCTTTCCTCAAGCAGAAGATCTGAGGGTGGAATGCAGTTCATATCAAAACAACAGCTCTGGGAAGGTTTTCTGACATCCTGCTAAGAAATTCAAGCAGAAACTTTCCACAAACTTTCCAAAAGAAGAGCTCCTATGTTAACATGTAACTCTGTCTTTAAGATGTTTCTGATTGATTTTAGTACATGTGACCACTTAATGCTGCACATTCAAAGAAAGGTCATTTGCAGATCTTTATTATCCATAAAATGTTTAGAAAATCTGCTGTGCATAATAATTTGGAGCAGTGCATTTTGAGTTTTTTATTTTTGAAAAAAAATTAAAAAACTGCTCTCATGGGGAGCTTTGTTCAGTAAAATTTGATTTATACTGTAATAGTTCATGACTTGAAAATTATACTGACCATCATTTGCATTGAGCATTTTAAAAAATCTGAGAAAATATCACTAATAATTTGGAACACGGTGTAATGCTTTTCAAAGATGTATGGTTGTACAACTGCGCATCTGTTTGCAGCCATTTTCACGTGAGTACAAACAGAGCCCTAAAACAGCTCATTCTGAAAGGCGCTCAGAGTGAAAAAACAGAACAGACTCTAATTTTATTAACTAAGATTGATTTTGTGCAAAAAATTTAATGAACATGTTTTGTATAGTCATAATCTGTTCAAAGAAGCATGATAGGTCACTTTTAAAATAATAATATTCAAAAGTTTCCTTAGAGGAGCAAACAAACAGTCAACTTTGCCTTAGGTTCATAGAAATACATATTACCAAAAGAGCTGCTTCATGTTTCATCTCTTAAAGACTGCACAGGGGAAAACTTACCTGAAGGCATCCTGGTCGTCCTCTCGGTGGTCAAGACTGGATGGGCTGAAGTCAAACTGAGTGCTGATTGGACTAGAGAGGCTGTCCTGGTGTTCTGCAGCCTGCAGGCCGTCACTGAGTCTCGACTGGATGCAAAATGGAGAGACACCTGCATGGAAAAGGCAAAGAAAAAAAAACAAAAAAACCCATAAAAAGCATAAAAACCATATGGTCCAGAATAGGTTGGTAGCTTCTGTTTTATTAAAGAATATCACAGTTTTTCATTAACCAGGTAACATTGATGTAACTGCTGTAATGTTCTGTAACTCAGAAAATGACAAGATTTCTTAAACCTGCAAATGAACAAGAAGCAGAGAAATTTTACTGGAGTCTGTTTCTTGTCCAGTCGAGTCAGCGGAGCTGGGACCCAGGGAGGCGACAGAGATGGTGGACTGGGTGCTGGTGTCTGACCCCTGGCTGAGCTGATTGGCTCGGCTGCGTCCAGGGTTCGAGGCAGGATGGTCGGCTGGTTCAGGGATGACGAAGGCCGGCTGAGAGAACTTCGGAGAGCGCTGCTTATTGAGCTCCACAGACTTAGCCACTGCACAGAGACAACACACGCAAACAAGTAGAACCACAGCATTTTTGTATATATTAATAATTACAGTTAATGAGACCAATAAAAAAGTTTTTCCTTACCCAAAGTGGAGTCCACTCTGCTTACACGTCGAGGAGGAACAAGGATGATGGGAAACCGAGGCTTCTTCCAATCACCATCTTTTTCAGGTTTGCTTCCTCTCTACGTGCAAAACAATAAAAAAAATAAAGGTACGCTCATAAGACCATTGAATGAAAAGATTAATTTACTTTCTTCACTGATTCAGTGAAAATTATGAGACTAATGAGGCTGTACTTTAATCTTGGGAAGGAAGGTGATGCGTGCACGTTTTTGTTCAAGACCGCGAGGCTCCTTCACTTTCACCCCAAGATGCTTCATGTAGGTCAGAATCACATACTGCATAGCTTGGCTGCACAAATTGGACGGAAAACACAATATTAGGTAATATACGGCTATCAAGTGCTGTGAAAAAAAAAAATTGTATCCTTAAATACTGTTTTGACACTTAAATGTTTCAAATCATCAAAAATAAGCAGAGTAACTACAAAGCCCTGTTTTCAAAGTTTATGTAATTATGTTTTAATCAGAAACCAAGGAAAACATTTGATTCTTGTTTTGTTTTATAGCACAAGTTGTTTTTCTAATAGTAGGGTCCAAAAAACATATGACTAGAAGCTCAAAATGTCTAAAATTTAATTTCATGTAAAAAAAACAACAACATTAAATAACTATATAAAAGACCAAAAAATGGTTCAGTTTTTAATATCCCTAGTCACCTAATTCTGTGACTGTTGTAGCTATAATGTGACTGTGGAGACCGCTTTTTCTTCTGCAGAAAAAGAAAGACAAAACAGTAGAGCAAGGGATAGAACAAATGATAGAAGGAACAAACAATCAAACACTGGCAGAACTAATGAACGAACAGGAAGAACAAACAGATAGAAAAGAACGAATGACAGAAAGAACAAATGATGGACAGTGGAGAAAAGTGGGACTCTAGGTCTTTAGAAACCTCCTACTCTTTCCCCCATTCACAACTTCATCACTACAATGCTTTTCCATGATCCCAGAGCTGTTCTTAAGAACGCAACAAACTTGCAGTTGCACCAGGTGTTAGCAAACTGCTGCTGCCACTAGTCTGGAGGAGCTGAGTGTGGGAGTAATGGTCTGTGAGGCAGAAGCCTTGCTACAGACTGCAGGTCTGAGGAGAACCTTTGTGTAAATAGGCAGCACTTTGTGAGAGCAAGCGCTTAGGCACCCCGGAATGGTTGCCATGGATATTAAAGAATTTCTCAAACATGCAGGAAAGAATCAAGACAACATTCCAGATACATTTTTTGACGAGGGAATAACCTTATAGCATGACGCAAAGCTAAAAAAATAGTTCATTTTACATAATAACCCTCATTAAAAACCATTGTTTTCTGTTACCTCAGATAATTTGTGTAATATTGAAATATTTTTGTTTATCTCAAGCATTTCAGTGTGATAAAAAACTGAAGAAATCTGAATAACTTCAAAAAACCCCACTCATTTCTTTTCGTTTTTCTTCTGCACTAATTCTAATTAATTCTGCACAGTTCTGTAGATCAATATTTACAACACAGGTACAACACAGGTATTTATAAACAGGCATTTCATGTATAACAAGATAAAATTTGCAGCGCTTCTATTAGAAATAAAAAAGCAGAACAGAAACTAAGATACTTCGCAAAAACGAGATTTATCTGACTGCCCAGCAGCTGACTAATGATGCATGAAAAGAAAAAGTCCATGTTCTCACCACTTCTCCTCTTCAGAGGCATGAGTCGTCGGCCTGCAACACAACACACACACACACGCACACACACACACACCCACACACCCCCCCCACACACACACACAGACACACACAGACACACATTAACATCTGAGGATAAATGAGTGTTTTTTTATAGAGTTTGCACTCAGACACTCACAGGATATCCTCAATCTTGGCGAGGATGTGTTCTGCACAGGCGCATTCCTTCTCCAGCGCCGGCTGGTCCTTCCCCCGCTCCGAGTCGAGCTTAGACAGCTCGTCTTCAGCCAGGGTCAGACCCATGCCGCGCTTCTGTCTGCAGCGCAAAGACCACCGGTTTAACTCCTTCTGTATCTCTGAGGAAACCCTCAGAGATACAGACCATCCATTTCTCCTGTGGATGTTACCTGAAGTCCTCCAGGTTCTTGAGCAGGTCTGACAGAAGAGAGTCTTGTAACACCTGAGTGTATTGTTTACACAGATCCTCTGGGATCAGCTCCAGCCGTCGCTTCTCTAAAACACAAACAACCAGCAAGAACCGTCAACAGTCACATCAGTCAGTTTGTACTTTCTCAGAAAGAACTGATGAAGTTAGAACATTTAATAAAACTTTTTGGAAGAAAATGCACTCACCCGTTAGGGAGGCAGCATATTTAATTAAATATTATGTAAAAGTCAAATTTTGCACATTTTTGTACTTCTGGTTTGGACTCCACTTGTTCTAAAAATAACCAAAACTTTAAAAAAAAAACACCCAACTGTTTTTTGGCAGTAAGTTAATGTTTTGAATGGACCCTGCATTGTCACTTAACAACCCAAGTACAGCCCCATGTTTGGTCATCTGTTTTTACAGCTGCAGATTTCTGCAATGGCTGCTGGAAAAGACAAGTGTTTAATTGTTGACTTGCCATCCAGGGACCACTTGCTGCATTCTTGTGTGTTGTGCAGGAGGCACCAGTTCTGCTTTTCCAAGATGTACGATTGTATAATTACACATCTGTTGCATGAATTCTCAGGAGCGAGTGTAACTGTTGAGCTGAGGGTGCGGTCAGTAGCAGCTTATTTGGATTTAAAGTGAAAAGATGCCCTTAAACAGCTCATTCCGAATAGAGCTCAAAATAAGCAGAACTGAGCAGACTCAAATCTCATTATCTAAGAATGATTTTCTGCAAAAAAAACTGTAATAAACATGTTTTGTGTAGCACATATACCTACCCTAACCTGTTCAAGGAAGCATCACAAGTCTCCTCTAAACTCCAAAAAGTGAATTTATGATTTACCAAAGGGGGAATTACAAACATTCCAGTTTTTTGCAATTCTGAGATCACAGAAATTAATGCAAAAATCAACAGATCCACACAGTTTTCTTCACTAATGGACAATTTTGATATTTATTAAAATTTTTCCACAAAAATGATAAAAACAGTGGGTGTTTTTATCATTTTATCAAGTAACAGCTAACTCCCACCTGCAGGAGGCAGTTTTTCTTACTTCTATTACACTGCTGCCTCAGCCCAACTTGATGTAAAGTTATAGTCTGATCGTAACAGAAAGTGAACTATTGAAGTTCTTTAAAAATGTCTGTCTGCTTGTTATTATCTCATCTTTTTTCTTTTGTAAGTAGATTTTGGAAGAGGTTTAATGAGAAAAAAATATTTCTAAAGTAGCACCACAAAATCAGTGATTTTGATTGCAAAACATTCACAAAAATGCCTGGAAGGATTTGCATTTTGTAATTACTCTGCTGATTTTTCTAAAAAGGCTTGTATCTGTTTATTTAATAGTTTAAACATCAGATATTGTTTAATATGCATTATATCAATGTATGGTTCCTTTACCTAATTCTGCTGCTATTGTTTCAGGAACTGGTACTTTTAGATTCTGGAAAAGACAAAAATGTAAATGAATAAGAATTATGTCAACAAACCAGAGAAATAAAGTAGAAAAAAGGAGAACAGAGATTAAACTTACTGCTGTTCTGTCTAAGAAGAGGGAGTGGAACTCCATAAAGAGGCGTCGACTCTCCTTGGAGCTGGTTTGTTTGTGCATTTCTGCATAGAGATAACAAAGCTGACGGGGAAGAAAACACTGCATGAGTTTTAATTTATTCCACTTTCCAACCTCAATTTAAAAAAAATCACATCATGTGGTCAGGAAACAGTATTTCTTCATAAATAATGGTCTCCCACAAGGCTTTATATCCGGTACACTTACTTTTATAGGAAAGTTTTAGTTTTTTTCAATATCTCTGTTTAATTTGTCAAACCGGATTTTGTTTTCCAATAATAAACCCTGGAGTTTTAAAGGTGTAATCCAGACATTAAACTGAACAGTCCATGAAAACCATCACAGTAGGTCACATTTCCAGATTCCACCAGACAGACGCATTTCCTGTGTTCAGGAAATGTTTTAATTTTGACATTTTGTTATTTCAATTTCAATTTAAAATGCCATCAGGTTGTTATTTTTACAAGATTTGGTTATATTATGTGCACCTCTTTATGTTGAAGCATCACAAAGTCATGCTGCACACCACAATACTTTTAAAAATGTTTTCCATTAATTATGGAGACCCAAGATGATATATATGTATATAAAAATATTAAAAACAGTGGAATTATTTAGTCACACAACTTATACATGATTATTAAGGCATTTATGTAATCATTTTCCATTCACAGTGCTATATTCAAACTGCCACATGACTGGTCAAATCCCTCAGCAGTTAACCAATCACCTTGTAAAAACCAATGTTAGACCCGCCCACTTTAAAAGGTTAGGCAGACAGGAACTCATAATATTCTGCAACACAGTTTTATAAAATTATAATAATAATATCAATAAATCAATTAAAATTATTATATTAAAAAAATACAAATATATATCTACATAAAACTTTGATTGCAGTGAAGACAAATTTAGATCTTTTTTTCATATTTACTTAAGTATTTAACAAATTGATTACTTGTTGAGTATTCTTAATCTACTATGCAAAGTGTGTATTTATAGTCTTATTAAATTATCACATATACTCATATTTTTATTTATTTAGTTTATTGATTTGTTGCCCCTTTGGATGCAACAAAGGGGCATCCATATGGAAGGAAACTTAAACGTTTACAAACAAACATTGCAAATTCTTCATCAAGTTCATCAAGTTCCTTGGAAGGTCTTTGGGAAATAATACAAGATATTCAATATAAAACACCAAGAAGCTCCAGGGAATTAACATTATCATTTCTCTTCCTTTTCATTTCAGAAAGGCTTTGAGAAGTTAAAGTTTAGGGTTTTGAAATTTGTTGGCATGTGGAAAATTATCAGTTTATTTTTACGAAAAGTTTTTCTGAATCTTACATTTGTCGGATGAATTACCATTTAATTTTGTATCTCTGTATGCCTTAATTGTATAATCAATTATTGACATTATTGTCAATGTTCTGAGCAAGCAACTGCACTGCCAAATAATAGGTAAAGCAGTGATCTGTGTTTATGAACGTACCAGAGGAGCAGCCTCGAACTGGGACACCACATGATGGAGGAAGACAGCCAGATGAGCCGGTCGAGACTTAAGCAGGTCAATACTCTGAAAACAGCTGCACTCGCCGTTAATCTGAGGACAGAAACATGTTCATCAGATAAGCATCATGTGGTTCATTTTTCTTTGAAAAGTAAAAACAGGTTGTTGAAACTTTACCTGTTCTTGTTGATAGTCAAAGTAGTCGTCCTCCGCTCCGATTATCTGGGGGTTGAGGGTGTATGGAGGGCTTGCCACAGAAGAATGAGGACTGGAGTCCTAATTGACACATTCAAGAAGAAATGCTGGGTTAAAGATTGTAAACACACAAAAAAAACTAAAACAATGGGCACAGGAAGGTTGCATTATACAACAACTTAAAGGTTTCTTTGTGGAATTTGACTCGACTCCACAGCTTTTTTCTGAATATTGTAGGTGACTCACTTTCTGAAATACAGAAGTAACTTTCCAACAATTTCATGGAACTTGAAAATCCAGCCATTGATCTTACAGGTTACTCTCATCAAACTTACAAAGAACTTCAAGTTTTTGATCTTGAACCCAATTTTAACCCTAGAGAGGCCAGGTACATGGTTCTATTTCTGGAACTTACCACAAATGTTGTTTTTCTCCTAACAGGTTACTTACATTTCACATTCCCTGGTATTATAAATTACTTCCCAGTACATTCACAGAATCTGAAGAGCACTTTCTAAACTAACAGATTGTAGTTACTTTCTCATAACTTAGAAGATCCTGTTCAGAATTTTTGCTCAACATGCAAGTTACATTTTGGCCTTAAAGATTACATCTTAGTTACTTTCCTATAACTTACTTTCCAGAACTTACATATTATAGTCCAGTCTGTTAGCTAAACTTGCAAGTTACATTCTGAACTAACAGGTCACCTTCTAGTTACTTTTCCACTATACATAGGGTTCTTTCTAGGACTCAATGCTTTATTTTATAAGACATCATAATAATGAATGGGTTCTAAGAATTACCAGGTAACTGGTAATGTGGTCTGTTTTAAACACAGACCACATTCTGTAAACCTTAGGCACTTACAGGTTATTTTTTTACCAAATTTACCAGGGTCTAACAGGTAACTTCATAAAATGTACAGGTTACATTCCAGAACATTGAGGTTGCATTCTAGCTACTGTCCCATAACTTGAAGGTTACTTTCCAGAATCTTGTGGTGATTTTCAAGGAATACAAACATTAAATGATAGAAATGATCAATAACTTGCAAGTTACTTACCAAAAAATTACATAACAGTACTTTTCTAGAAATGTACAGTACAATTTCAGGAATTTAGCATGTAAATTACATGGGACTAACTTGTGAACAAGACATGAGGATTTATAATGCGAACCAAAACTCAGCTAATTTGTGTTATTTCACTTTGAAGTAGGTAAAACAAGTTTTAATGTCTCCATAAAACTTTCATGTCAAATTCAGAATCTTCAGTGGTTTACGGTTTAAGACAATGAGTGACTTTCAGCAGCACAATTTATTGGTTCAGGTTTTTCTTATCTTTTATCGTTATGACATTTTTCTTCTAAAAGACGAATAAGTAAGGAGAGTGCATAAACATTCAGACCTTTAGGTGTACTGGCCACCAAAACTACTGTTTTTGTGTGGTTATGTAGTGTTGCCAGGGCAAACCCAGGAAAATAATTAAGCATCAGTCTGCATCACGCTTATCCCACTAATCTCTGCTCCTAATTGTTGCTGCTGATGTTTGAGCTGTAGCCTTGCAGAGCAGTGTTGCTGTTTCTTTTGGAGCTAGGCGGTGTTTGATCACTTCACTGGAGCTGACTAATTAGGGCACACTGTGGGCTTTTCGGAAGGGGAGTAGGCTCCCTAGGTCCTGCTTTTACAGGAAGTGTGTAAATATGCAGAAGCAAATAGTACTTCCCTGGAGATTTTATGGGAACTTTCAGTTTCCTGATGTTTATATGCAGTCTTTTCTAATGGTAGTCATCTAATTCTGTCTGACTTTCTTCTGCCTTTTTCAAATGCCCATATAGCATGTTGCACATCTTTCTGTAGATGTCAGTAATTTACATTCCTAGTTTAAATTGAAGAATTAGTAGACAACCAAACTATCTAAAGTTCTAATTGTTGTAACATTAAGATAAATGTTTAAGTAATATTACTTTTTTTGAGTACCACAGCAGAAAAAAGTATGTTATATTGCTCAATAAAGCGCACAACACTAAATTAATGTAAAAAAAAAAAATCTGCTAAAAATGATACTCAGAAGGTTGAAGAATTACTTTCACATTTTCTTTTTTAATTGCTAATGTTAACTAAAAAAGGCAAGTCGACCAATCCCATAATAACATGGTGTACTTATACTATATTTTTTATAACAGGTGTAGTTTTTTGTTACTACTGGTTTTCCGTAAACCCCAACTAATGAGTCATGTCTGCTGTACCTCCCATTTTCTTCCATCCACTCAACTTTCAATGAGTATATTATAACTTTTCACAATATCAGAATTTTCTGAGACTTCAAATTTTGAATTTTCATTATCTCTATATTAAATAGAGACGTGATGAACCTATATGTAGATGAATTTCACTTTCTAAAATGAGTGGCAAAAAAAAAAAAAAACATGGACAGGTTATGACATTTCCGTTTTTTATTTTTACATTGGGAGACATTAATCAATCCTGTATTAACTATTAGATTCCCTGAAATAAGCTGCTGGTGGGCACGCCTCCAACCTCAACATTTACACTTGCAAGTGAAAATGGCTGCAAACTGATGAGCATTTATACAGTCATACATCTTTGAAAAGCAGGAGTGGAGCCTCCTGCACAAACAACAAGAATGCAGTAAGTGGGTTCTGGATGGTAAATCTACAACAAAATCCTTGTCTTTTCCAGCAGCCATCAGTATGTGAAAGCTCATGCAGTGGTAGGACCAGCTGACCAAATGTTGTGAAACTCAGCGTGGGTTGTTAGGTAACGGGGTGAGTTCCGCTCTGGTTGCTAGGTAATGGGCAGTGCTTTGTTGAGGTTGCTAGGTGGTGGACAGTGCCTGCTAATTTTTTATGTTAAATGTGGAATGTTTTTGAAATGGCTCATTTTCCAGACACCAATAAACAGAAGACAGCTGGGTGGGTTTTTTTAAGCACTTGGGATGTTCTTAGAAGCAGTAGACATCCAAATGGAAAAATGTGCAAACTGTGAATTTTGTAAAACTAAAATACTCCAACTGTTGTTGAATCCCCTTAAGAAGATTGTCAGTAAAACTGAACATGTGTTGGCAAAGGTTTATTTTTAAAATCAGAATCGGGTCAAGATGGAGAAAGAGATGGGAAACGTGTGTATGTATGTGTGGGTGAGTAAATCTTACAGCGTCAGGAGCGTCTTCAGTGTCGGGGGACGAGCAGAAATTCAGGTCATCTCGGCGGCTACCGTCCGGACTCTGAAGTGGCGATTCTCTTTTTCCAGATGCCTCTGGAACGGGAGTGCTGTGTGTCTAATACACATACACATACACACACGTACACACACATACACATACACACACACGTAAAAAACACAAGAGCTGAACCCAAGTGATTGTTTAGTCTGGTGCTGAATACTGGGAAATCCCCCAGAGATTGCAAAGTAGGACCATTTCTTCGCTATTTTTAGATGCAGTGATAAAAGGGTTTTTATGATAAAGGAGTTTGTGTAAGCAGTGTTTAGCTTCAGAGGGGCTATAACTACAGCTTGTGACTAACATTAGTTCTTGGCCAGCTGAGGGACCTTTTTAAAAAGTCACGCTTTAAATCAGTAGCAGAGATTGAATCACCAATGTGCCTCTGAACTTTGTCCTTTAACATTTCAGTGCAGAGCAAGAAAGAGAACGTTAACATATAGAAAAAGTATTTTTCAAATTTTATTCTCCTTCAAAAAGTACTACTCAGAATGAAAATGATTAAGGTCATTTTACTTTATCATGCCATTAATTGATTAATTGATTAATTGATTATTGCGACAGACTTATATTTACACACTAGAGTATGTTACTGATTTATTTCCAGTTACAAGCTGTACTTACAGCATTGCTGTTGGTCGGTGGCGCTTCTTCACCGGTCTGTTCCTTCGGGAGAGTCCCATCATCTTGCTCATCTTCATCACAAATCCTGGACCCCGAAGCTCCTTCCTGAAACAACAGAAAGTGAAGCAACAACTTCCACTAACGTGAAATATGTCATTTGTTGCCTGAAATTCACTCTCTCTCTCCAGAATTTATTTTATGTTATTCAGATACAGACAGTTGGGTTTTTTCAGTCCCACTTTTACAACTTTATAAGTTGTTCTTTCTCTGTTTCATTTCGTTCATGGTAGGTCAACCATATTATTCAGTTGTAATTGTAGGTTAGTTGGATGACAGTAACTTGATTGAGTAATAGCAGTGCAGTAGGTCTGGAGCAGAGTTGGAGAATAACATTGTTACATTTACTTGAGTAACCTTTTGGTAAATATGTATTTTAACAAAAATAAAATCACACATGACTAGGCTTGTTCAAGCGATAAGTAATTTAAAAAACATGCCACGGCCTCATCCTCCAGTGAATTTCTGTCGTCTTATTCGTCTTTTCTGCCAGCAGTAACGTCTGGTTGTTGAAAACACAAAGAAAAAAGTGTTTTCTTTGTGGTTTTATGATATATGCTAACTTTGATACAGCCAAAAAACCATCTCGTCCTAGTGAAAAACCTTTTTATCAAAAAATGTATTTTTTTTTTCAAAATTGCCATGTTTCCATCAAGCAAATTCGTTTTCATAATTCCAATTTGCACAATTATACGGTGAACGGAAATGCAGCTCCAGTCATACAGTTACCTAAAACAGATCTTATCTTCACCTTTATCATTATCACAATAGTACTGCCAAATACTGTGATAAAACTAAGTCCATATCAACTTGAGTACTGCCTCTGGTCTGTGGTCTTACCCCATCAGACAGAGTGCAGTTATTGTGGTTCTGGGGGCTCCCACTCAAAAAGCTGCCCCGCTCCGCGCCGGACAGTGCAGGTGAGTTGGGGGCTGAAAGAGGAAGAGGTATGCTGACTTCTTCATGTACTTCCTGCTCCTGCGCCTCCTCCAGGGGCATTTGGGAAAGGCCTGGAGGCCTCCCCAGCACCGTCAGCGCTACGTAGGAACCCGCTGAGAGACAGTGAGGAAAACATCTGATCAAACCTTTAACAGTTAAATGGCAAAAAGAAGTATCTGTAACTTGCTGCACATTTAAAATGAACAGAGTCTACATCATATCACATAAAGTGGTTTATATAGCTTCTCAGGGGTAACTGAATATTTAGCATCACACTAAAAAATAACGAGACCTGTTTGTTTGATTGACTTATTTCTAAGAATAGTTTTTCTATGGAAGAGAATTAGAGCCATCAAAAAAATAAATAAATACAAAAATTCAAACTTTGAGTTAGACATTTTCTTCAGAATTCTTTTTTGTTCCAGAATTCTGACTTTAATTTCAGAATTCCAATTCTGAGTCAATATGTGTCAAAATCTAAATAAATAGATTTAGATTTAGATAATTCACATATTCCTAGATACTCTTAGAAATATGTCAATTATTTTGTTGCCCATCTCAAATTGATTTGGTAGATTTGAGTATTAAGACTCAAATAGTGCATAAACCAGTTAAAAGCCAGAATTCTTTATTTTTTTCAGTGGCCCTAATCCTCTTCTGTAGTTTTCTCGAAGGGTCATCATGGAAAGGAAGTAATAGGATAATAATAAATAATATAATCAAGTTTACATAACATAACACAAGCCAGTCATCACATCGTAACTGTTGCTTTGACCACATTTCTAGCAAGTTTATAATTTACATGCAAAGAAATTCACGAATATGAGACGTACACTTACATTTTATTAACTTTACAACCTCTTTGTGGTTTGAGCGAGTAACTAAAGTCCCGTTAACCTGTTGAAAAAGGAAAAACTAAGAATTAATTTCTAAAAGTGCTGACTCTGGTGTGCATGCAGATGCATTGTTGATGTGATTACATATAAATCATCTGAAGACATACTATAGATTTTAACATTAAGCATAACAATGGAATAAAAAAGCCTGGACAATAAGGCTTTTTTGTTCCTCCAGAGGTGGAAATCAATTATTTAAGCAACTTGTTGAATAAAATAACCAGCTTCAAAGTTTCCTTTTATAAGCTAAATGTCCCCGACTTTGATTAGCAAAAACAATTGCTAATGAGGCAACATTTAGATTTTAACATAAAAAAGTGCTTTGAAGAACAGAGCTCAGGTAGGTTCATATAAAGTTTGACATGCAAGAGATATAAAGAAAGAACTAATGCTAATTTCTAAATTACTTTCACCATTTTAAACAAGTTGTTACTTGGCTGAAATATCAAGAATAAATAAATAAATAAATAAAATCCATGAAATTAAGAGTAAAGATTGCATCGTGTTTGGACACCAACATACTAACAGAATTTACTTACATTTTGTGAATTCATTAAAAGATAAAAGCATAAAATGGCAGCATTAATGTTGTTAAGCTAAGAACATTAATACCAAGTTAATGCTAATCTTTCATCTACTAATATAAGTTGCTCTGAGGAAGAAGTAATGTAAAAACTGCATGCAAACGTTCGTGGCTCTATAAACAGCATAAATATAAAATAAAAATAAATAAAAGCGAAAAAGTGTTAATGCTAAGCTAACACTACTGCTAGACTAATACAAGCTAATGCTAATTTATCTGGTTTGTAATTGTATTTCAGTATTTTAGAGAAGCTGCAATCAAATGGAGGAAATTAAATAGAAATTAAACAAAACAACAGTAATAACTGTATTACCTTATAGTGCATACATTAAATAGTTGAAAGTGGAAAAAGTGCTCAGCTAATGCAAAGCTAATAGTATTCTGTTCCAAATCACTGTCGGCATTTCAAATAAGTTGCCTATCTGAAATGCCTAATTCGACTGAAATCTATTTTGATACACATACAATGTAAATAGTTTACTTGGGTTTTCAAAAATCATCCATCCATGATGGCTGGGGAGGAAAAGCCCTTTTTAGAACTTAGAGAAGGAAAATGGCTTAAAGTGACGCATAACGGCCACCTTAATGATCCGATCTCCTGTTTGGACACCGGCTCTCATTGCAGCTCCATCTGCATCAGAAAAACAAGCAAAGTGAGAGACGCTGCTTTTATAAATGTGCTGCAATGTTTGTCTACATCGCTTCCAGCCTTACCTTCCTTCACCAGCTGCACAAACACAGGGTTGTCTCCACTTACTGTCAGACCAAAGCCATTTTTATCTCTTTGGATAATCACACAGCGCTGGACCAGACCTGCCATTTTTACAACAAAGGAATAAAAAATTGGAACAAATGCTACAAAAGCCTCTAAAATCAAATTATAAATTTTAAAAAATCCATCCTGGATGTAGCTGAGATTCCTGTTTTTTTTGTTTTTGTCTTTTTGTCCCTGTGGTTTGTTGGTGTTACCGATTGGAAAAAAACTGTCCTGCCTTAAGTGGAGGAGTTCAAGTATCTCGGGATCTTGTTCACGAATGAGGGAAGAAAGGAGCGGGAGATCGACAGGCGGATTGGCGCAGCGTCTGCTGTGAAGCAGGCGCTGTATCGGTCCGTCATGGTGAAGAGAGAGCTGAGCCAAAAAGCGAAGCTCTCGATTTACCGCTCTCCCTTAGAGTTAGGGTGAGAAGCTCAGTCATCCGGGAGGGACTCAGAGTAGAGCCGCTGCTCCTCCACATCGAGAGGAGCCAGCTGAGGTGGCTCAGGCATCTGTTGAGGATGCTTCCTGGACGCCTCCCTGGTGAAGTGTTTCGGGCGCATCCCACCGGGAGGAGACCCCGGGGAAGACCCAGGACACGCTGGAGGGACTATGTTTCCAGGCTGGCCTGGGAACGCCTTGGGATTCCCCCGGAGGAGCTGGAAGAAGTGGCTGAGGAGAGGGAAGTCTGGGCCTCCCTTCTGAAGCTGCTGCCCCCGCGACCCGACCCCAGATAAAGCGGAAGAGAATGGATGGATGGATGGATTTTACATTCAAACCTGAGCCTTCAAAGACACAAAAAAAAGATTGTAAAGTCGGCCTTTTATTACCTGTGTAAAAGGCCGACTTCTTGTTGGGACTAGAGAAACTTATCCAAGCATTTATCTTTAGTGGAATTGATTACTGCAACAGTGTCTTCATAGGTCTGTCTAGAAAATTAATCAATCAGCTTCAGTTGATCCAGAATGCTGTAAAAATCTTTGGATCTATGACCTCGTTCCCATTTAGTTTTTAAAAATTAGATTTTTTTTTTTTGGTCGGTAAGAACTTTTCATCCGACGATTTTGGCCCATGTGACAGAAAGTTTGGACACCCTAGCTCTAAACATTTACAAGCATACAAGTCTGCTGATAAAAAGCAAGTGTCTAAATTTCCTTAAATCTACAATATAATGATTAAGAAAATATTATTTGGACAAACTAGAGCAACTGAAGGATTTCAGTTATACAGACTCCTGTGAGAGAGCTGAGTGGATAATTGGTTGTCTTCTGGACTCCATGAGAAGCCTCAAGACTTCAGGGTGAACAAAAGGGCAGGAAGGATTAATGTCAACCCCGTAGCCCTGGTAACCACCCTAACAACGGGGCCAACACTTACAGCATCTCTGTACATCTGCACAACAACACGGTCAAATACTGACAGATTTTTCATTTCATTATTCAAACTAAAGAGACGGTGGGAAAGTGCAACGAGCAAATTCTTTCTTAACAAAGTGAGCCGTTAAAGTAGAGTACAGAGAGATGTCTTTGTCTCACCTGTTGGGTCAAACTCGTGCTTAAGAGGATTTCCCATGCTTTGTGTTTTTGTCTGTGAGAATGCTCTGGGTCCTGTGAAGAAAAGACGACAAATTAGAGAGAGAGAAAAAAAAATCACTGACAGAAACAATGTTTTCATTTTTTCCCAAATTAAGGCTGTTTTCACACCTGATAGTCCAGTGGATTCGATTTGATTGGGGACCAGAATCACAACATTCATGACATTTTCAGCTGTTGTGGTTCACTTTTACACTGGACTGGTACCCAACCAACCAAACCCTTTGATTATGCTGATAATCTCATTCCAAGTGTCTCTAATCAACAAAAGAAGACAAGAAATTAGAACCTTATTGCACTTTATCCACCCTACATTGAAAGTGAGCTCAACCTTTCTATCTTTTAAATGATGTAATTAGAGATGCACCATACAGTATTACAATAACAATTTAAATGCATGCTTGATCTTGAAATGCAGTTCCCATAAAAAAGTTTTGAATATTTCTTCGCAGATTAGATTTACAAAGATTTTTCTGTGCCATGAATGCATTTTTTAAAACAGTTTTAGCTTAATTAGTACTCTGTGTGTTGTTCTTTCAACAAATGGTCTTCTTCAGAGTCGTATACGCCATTTAACGAATAATATATTATTACATTAGCTGACAATTATTTTAACAATTGGTTTGTCACAATTGGATTAATCATTTCAGCCCTACAAAATAGCATACTATGATTTTATGTCTGAATTACTTGATAGAACCTTAATTACACTAACAAGTACCTGAACCAGCTCCATGCTCGTCTAATTTGTTGTTTGACCTTTGTGAGAATTTAAAGGTGGAGGTTCATTTATTATTAGCAGAGGCTCCTTCTCTCCTCGTTCCCCTTTGCTGCTGCTGTGTCTCATTCCAAAAGGAGGGGGGATTTTGTTTGTCCAGCAGCTCCTCCCTGGACAATGGGGGCCCTGGACTTTAAACAATGGCTCCCACGTCAGAGGCTGCTTACTATACGGAGACTTTGTGGGACAGATTCCCGGAAACAGCGACCAGGATTTTTGGCACGGCTTCAGCTTCCTGAACATGGGAGAAGGCTGCGAAATAAAACGGAGGGGAAGGAGGTGTTTGTGAGGAAAGGCCAAGGGCTATGCTGTGGAAATTTTAACAAAGCTTGCAGAGTGAAGGATCCTGTCTGAATGCAGGAAAGTGGAGGGAATGAACAAAATGTTGAAACAACAGATTCAGGGAATTAGAACGATTTTCCTTTGTGTTTAGACTAAACATTAACCAAATGTTTAGTCTGGATTTTAGCCTCGCAATCATAGGCAGAACCAAGCTCATGTTGGATCGGGGAATAAAAAGGTGGTGACCTCAAAACTCAAGAGAGGCTCCTTGCTATGGCTGGAGAAGATCAGAAGCTGATAAGAGAGGGAGATAAAAGGACAGACGACATCCTGCTCAGTCGGTGTGGCAGCGAGTGGAGCAGCGTCCAAGACATGAAGGAAGCTTCCAGATTCATCCATTCATCTGTTGCAGGGTCTGCAACCTGCAGGTCCGGAGCCGGAAGAGGCTTTTAATAACTTTGGTAAAAACGTAACAAAGAACCAACTTTAGGGTGGATTCCACTTTTTATCACTTCTGATATCTGAGGTTTAGTATCGGCTGATACCAATCCAATACTGATAAACAGTACTGAATTGACTTAAAATATTTCTATTTCTAAACACGGGCGCAAATGTACTTGCGAATTTATAACTCTGCACCAGCACACCACACTTAAATAGATCAATAGCTTTACAAGCTCTATTAAACATGTAAGAACAACATAATTTGTTCAGCCACTGCAAAATAAATAATTGACGAAGACAAGAGGTTGACTTGAGCTTGGTTGACTAGTTTATTGCAGTTTATTTTGAAGAAATAAACCTTTTTCAAAAGGTTCAGAAAGTGTTATTAGGAATTCTAAATATAATGTAAAATAAATAATGAAGCATGATGTCACTCAGAGCATAAAGACAGAATAGATCTGCCCTCCTGGATCAAACACAGAAGATAACTTCTAGATACCCAATCTAGAAGGTTTTCAATGTCAGGACCGATACAGATATCGGATTAGTGCCGATAACAAATGCCGGTTTTAGCAGTTTTTTAGATTTTTGTGGTGGAATAATTGCATTAAACATCCAAACCAACTAGTCATATTTTTTAGGTCTTTTTTTTAAAATTATTTGGTCAGAAACTATGTACCTTTTCAGAATCAGCTTTAGAGGCTGATTCTGAAATTAGCCTATAAAGGGAAACTATGTCCCTAAACAAGAATTTCGACTTTGATTTCAAGCACTCACAGCATACAGATATTAGGCATAAATACCAGACATGTAATGTGGTTGTTCATCTATTGGGAATAGAGTCTGCCCCTTTCATTAAGTAAAGGGGCAATTCCAACAAGTCCAACAAGCTTAGATTTAGCTTGTTGGACTTCCAGCTCTCCAGCCGTCCTTCCCTGTTATCATCCCAGAGGAATGGTCTGGTATTTTTGGCATCCGAGGCAGAAAACAAGCAAAGAGAATCAAGAGCAGCAGATACAGCTGCAGACTGGCATCAGGAATATAACTTAAAGTTTATAATTATCCAAGTTCCAGACTGAATGAAGGGCTTATCCTTGAATCTTTAGGACGTTTTTCTCAAACATAATAATCATCAAAATGTCCAGATTTGTTCCAGTTGCGTTAATTACATATCACTGTGATTTTATGAAATGTATTGGTTGCCATTTAATGTTGGAAAGTTACAACCAGGAAGCTTTAAACTGGTTTGATAAAATCAGAACTGACCGCCTTAAAGTTAAAAAGAATTAACTTTTTTTTTCTTTTTCAGGCAGAAGTACAGGGCAAAAGTATTCCTGCCCCCTGTACCTTTTATCATTTTGTTACTTTACAACCACAAACTGCACCATATGGGGGTTAATAACAGATCAACACAAAGAAGGAAGTAGTTCACAAGTTGAAAGAAAAGGACGTTTATTTTTCACAAACTCTAAATAAAATCCATTCCTAATACAGAAATGAAGCCTCAATAATGTGTGTTTGAAATCTGCTTAAAGTTCGCCAGTTTTCAAAAGGTTCTTTTAATCTGTCAAATGAGCTTCAGTGGAACGGATATTTTTAATTTAATTTTAATATTAAATTATTAAATGTAATAATTTGACATTATTAAATTTAATCATATTAAATAATAATATCAAATGATGCAAAGTGAAGCCACTTCACATCATTTGATGGTGGAAAAGCCTGAATAACAAATTAAAAACAATAAATATCTTTGTTGTTGAGCTCATATGTCTAGTTATTCAATAATTCAGCTGCAAAAAGGGTTTTTTTAATTGAACATTTTGCCTTTTTTATCCAGGATCCACTTAAAAAAGTTTTTTAATCTCTATGGGCTTTTTATCTTAGTAAAATAAAGGTTAAATAAAAAGCTATACATGGTTTTGAATAGAAATGTTACTCATTGTTTACAGACCCCACAATTAACTTGATTAAACATTTTAATTGAGTCCAACTTCAAGTTGTAATATGACAAACTGTGTATTACTTGGATTACTTTTGTTTATTCTTCACAAATTTTTTCACGTCCAACACTGGTTGGTTTTTCCTTTGGTGAGTTTTCTCTCGTTTATTTCTCTCCTTCCAGTAACCTTCAGTCTTCACAGGTTGTAATTTCAGTCATGACATTTAACAACAAAGGCTTCTAAATTAAGTAGGAACTGTTGTTTTATTGTGTTTTTGTTGCAAACTGCAGCTGCCTGCTTTGATTGTTGTCTAATTATGGATTGTCCACTCAGGTTTCAGTTATACTAGTGACATAATACGCACAGCAGAAGCAGTCATGCGGGTTTTCAAATGTCATAGAACAAATAATCAGCTGCATTGTGTCATAAAAAGCAACAGTCATCTCACTAAAAGTTATTTAAAAAACATATAGGTTAATGGAATCATGCTACTGTAGTCAAGTGTGCTCATTTCCTTTGGATGGACTTCCTGTGCAGGTTTAGTCGTTCTTATGTATCACAATACGGTGCCATCTAACCTTCCCATATTTTCCACAAGAGAATTTTCATTTAAAAGTGTGATTTGGATGCAAAAGACCATGTGTTTTTTTTACATGTATTTTCTTATTTTGTTTCTAACATATTTAGAGTTTAAAACTAACGGCTAGTTATAAATTAACAATGAGGTTGATTATTTGAACTACCCAAAATTAATGTTGACATGTTAGCTGGCATGACGCGTCTACCACTACAAGCATCTAAATTCTATATAAGCTTGTGAACACAGCTGTAACCATAGAGAAGCTGTAAATCCGAGACAATTACGCTGAATACATGCAGAACTGATGTTTGATCATTTCAGAGGTAAAAACAAAAAGAAAACAGAAGTTGCACTGTGTTCACCCTGAGTTAATCAGGAAGGGAGCAGATCTGATGACCCTTATGGACATTTTTCAGCTGTGATGTCACCACTTCCTGTCATGAGGAGGGGGGTGCTTTAAAAAACAAAGATCCTCTGAGCATGTCTGGCTGTCTTTGAATGAAAAATAGGATTATAGATTCAATCTGACTCCGTCCCTCTCCCTCCTCCCCGACGTCTTGCTGCAGGACCACAGCAGGGAGGATTGATGCATTTTATGTATGTCACTTCACGCAATAATTTCATTATAGCTTCCCAATGTAACCCAGGAAGAGCAGTGGTGTCCCAGCAGGTTCAGCTCAGAGACACAAGGTGTTGACGCAGACACTAAAGCACTTCACTGACTAAAGGAGAACAGTAGACCCCCTTTCTATTTACAGAAAATGCACCTTTTTTGAACAGAAAATCTAAAATATCTGACAGAAAATGTCTTTCTTTGGAAGTTGTAATACTTAAGCGCAATACTAGTTGCCCCATATTGGCAATCCGGGAGCGTCATTCTTTTCTCTTGGCTCTGATTGGCATAGGAAATAGAGAATGTGTAGTTTACATGTTCTCTGGCTGCTTTCCTTAAAGGATATCTGGAAACGATATCCTAATTGCTTGATTGACGTTAATAAATCAGCTTTTCATGAGGCATCAAAGTAGTTACATTAATAGCGCATGAATCTCACATTTTAGGCTATTTGTATGACTATTTGAGTGTGTGGGTATTACTTTATAATATGGATTGGCGAAGATGTCACAATAATGCTTCAGTGAAGTACTCAGCATCTGAAAGGTGGCCTCAACTCCCAGAGGCAGACCAAAGAAAACAACAATAAATTTACATTGACCAGAATGTTTCCTGGATTTTCCACACTGAATGAGTCAAACTAAAAACAAGACTTCTTTAAACAGCGGATTTCTTTCTGCCACTTTTCCATAAATGTCAAATTTGTGTAGTGCATGACTAAGGGAATTTATATTTGATAATTGCTTCAGATTTCTCATTTAAATCACACACAGAAAGCATCTGTAATCAGATTAAGTGTAACCTCAGTAACTTCAGACATATTCATCATCAGATGTCCACACAGGCATCAAAAATTTACATGTATACCAGGAATCTTGGGCCAAATGACAAAAAATTTCCTTGGGGGGCCCCCCTTCGCAACTGCTGTTACAATTTTTTGGGTCTATCTGACCAATCAAAAGCGCCACAATTTTAAAAGCTTGCAACTGCCTTTCTTTCATTGGTCCAATACTGATACTAGCACAATATTCACTGCTAGTGAATTTTACACGCAACAGTTCACATACTGCATGCAAATAGGTTGCTTACATTTTTTAATTAGTTTTAGAAATGTCTCTCCCCACCAGCAACAATCATAGGCAACGTGGAAAATATACATAAAACAATGCAGACTTCTCAGAAAACGCTATGTTGTTGCATTTGTTCAAGTTGCAGTATAGAACTTTAGTAAAAAATAAGTCTTTTCCAGGTTTGTTAAAGCTGTCATCATGTTGTGACAGTTTGCACATAATCTGTGAAAAGATCAATCTCCTCCACCTTATCCCTGAGCTGCTACTACTGTCTAAAGAAATGCACTATTCTGACCAAAAACAACCAATCACAACTGGTAGGAGGGTCTTAGCGCTGTCAATCAATCTCATTCACTCACTGCTCGATGGGCTAATGGAAGATTTTATAAAGATTGTTTGAATTTCTGTCAGTAATAAATATATAGTTTATGTTGTGCAACTATAAAAAGAGCAGAGAAACAGGAAAAATCCACACAGATTTCCTGGAGTGATGCCAACTTATTTGTCATTGAACACAGTGTTGCTCACCTTTAACACAGCTTACTCAATTGGGAAAATATTATGCTTCCTTGAACAAGTTAGGATAGCTCTATGGGCAATAAAAACATGTTCATTAAATTTTTTTAACAAAATCATTCTTAAATAATGACATTTTAGTTTTGCCTATTTTGAGCTCCTTTTCAGAATGAGTCATTTTAGGGCCTCTGCCACTTTAAATCTAAATAAGCTGCTGCTGGCCACGCCCCCCAACTCAGCATTTACACTTGCGTATAAACAGATGGACAATTATCTGTTTACAGATAACTGCGCAAACAAATAATTTGCACAATTATCTATTTGGACACTCCACTTCTACTTTGAAAAGCAGACATGGAGCCCCCTGCACATCCAACAAGAATGCAAGTGGTTTTTAAATGGTAAGTCAACAACTAAACACTTGTCTTTTCAGGCAGTCATTGTATAGAACATACAGAGGTAAAACCATCTGACCAAACAGACTGGATCACTGCTTGGGTTGCTAGGTAACGGGCTGAGCTTTACTGGGGTTTCTAGGCAGCTGCTGATTTGTGATGTTACATTCTGGTTTTTGAATTTCAAACATTAACTTATAGCCAGAACCCAACTGGGTGTTTTTCTTAAAGTGTTTTGGGCTGTTTTTAGAAGCGGTGTGACCCAAATGGAAATACTAAAACAGGCAAAATGTGAAGGCCTCACAGGGGTGAAAGTTCACAATTCAGCAGGAAAGTCATGCTAAACATGCAGCCAGAAATGCATTAGGATTTAAAAATCAAATGCTCAGGAAGAAATAAATTCTGGAAGAAATATTTTTCTGGAAGAGCATTTTAAGAGTAAAAAATATCTAGAGAGCAAGTCATGTCAAGATTATCTTGACTATCTGAATCACATGAAAAGAAAAGTGCAGAAGATAGAAAGTCATTTTACAGACAAACAAAAACAAAAGACATGCAGAGACACGGCAGCTTGTTTCATGTGAAAATAATCAACCCATCTTGTTGAGTTTCCCTGAAAATGCATTACAAAAAATGTACAATTCTTCCAAATGCTATGCGTACGAGTGGCGCAACAAATATCTCAAAAGGCCAACTCAAACCCAATTCTCCTCATGTAGAGGCTCTTGAATAAGTTCCAAACTGTGACCTAATCACTGCTGGAGTTCAGCTGTAAATGTAACTAAGTAACAGCAGAAAAACTCTGCAACACGAGCTTGTGCAATACTTTAAACAAATGAAAAATTCATGAAGGAATCTTTTATAGATTCAGAGACACAAAAATGACTTTCTAAATGCAGACAAGAAAAGCTGATCCTTTGAAGAGAAAAGTCTAAACAAGTCAACAGATACAGAGTTCTGTTATTTATCTAAAATCACAAAATGTTTCCTTATGCAACAAGGACAGGACAAAAAATGTTCCATATCAGAGTGGTTTGAAGTTGGAAATGGTGGATACACGAGGGTACCGACAATCATTTTCCACTATGTTGTAAAGAGTCCGATATCTGTTTCCAGATGGGAGACGCAGACGTCACAGAGTTCTGGAATGGTTGCCATACGATTCTTTATTGTTCCCTTTGTTTGTTGGTAACCTTCACAATGTGTCCAGCTGCACTGACACAGTCACTGGTTCCAACATTAAACCCCTGTGACATCTGTTATGCCAACATGCTCAACAGCATCCCAACCTCAAGCAAACCTCAAGCAGGACCCCATCAAACTCCAACAAGTCCAGGTCAGTGTGTGTAATGTTTCTCTGCTGGTGTTATTAAAACTCCAGTCGACTTGGTTCAATTGGGGAAGTTATAACATTTGTTACATTTCCAGCTGGTGTGGTTCACTTTCACACTGCACAGTGTCAAACGAACTAAACCCTTTGAAAAACCTGTCCCCCCGCCCTCTCCTGTGGTGGTGAACATGCAACAAGAACCACTAAAGGGAGCCACACAAAAGCCTCTGAAGAAGACACTGAAAGAATCTTTCTTCTTCACAAAATATAAATAAAAATAAAGTGGTGTCAAATTTTATTAGTTGTAGGATTTCTCTTTTGTCTTTGGTAAAAAACCAATAACCATTTCTCCCGCTAGTGCTAGACACGTGTTTGTTTTGGTTGTATTTACCCATAATGCGCACTACTTTGATTCCTGCTTTTGGAGCGGTTTCTGGTTCACTTGGCGTCCACATGTGCATTCAAACTGCACCACAGTTCACTTCAACCGAACTGAGACCTAGGTTTGTAGGCAGACCAGAATTTGCTTTTGTGTTTTCTCAAATAGAATACAGGCTTTAATTACATTGCATTTTAAGGAACCAGCGTTCTTCACTACACGTACTTCAGTTTTTGAACTGGATGTTCAAATGCAGTTACACACTAAAACCGTGAAATGGCACTTTATTAAAGCCAGAAACACACCTTAGCAATTGAAGGTCGGCTCATTGTAGTAGTCTCCACTCCTCGTGAAACTTCCCAAAAATTCTTGAATGGACTTTGCTTGACAATCCTCTGATTAACAATCCTAACACACTTTGTCCTTCCACTCAACTTTCTATGAAAATGTTCCAACTTTTTTACGATGTTTGAACTGTCTGAGGATTTTCATTATTTGTAAGCTATGGTCATTAATATTACGTGAAGTAAAGGATTGAAATATTTCATTCTACATGTAAAGAACTTGTGTAATAAACAAGTTTCACATTCAGAAATATGTAACAAAATAGTGAATATTTTCACAACATAATTTGCTCTTTAGATGTACATGTACAACATACTTTTATGAGCAGCACATACTTGCCAGGGAAAATCAGTTTATTACTGGGTGCTTAATCGTTTTTCTTATGTTGGATTGTTTTCTCCCTTCAGTTTAAGGCCAACAACCTGGAAAGAACGAAGAGACCACGACAATCAGCCTCACCTTCCTGCTTCAACTCCTCATAAAGTTGCCTGGATCAGTACTGTTTGTACACCCAGAGTTAGAAATTAAAGTTATATAGAGATTTCATTCTTCCACCATGTTGAATGAATGTGTCTTGAGCACATTTTCACTCTTTTTTTTAGGAGTAAATAATGTCTACCAGACAAAAATATAATAAAAGAGGGTGGAGAAGCTGAAATTGAAACCTCTAACTGTTTTTCTTAGAGCTGCGATCCTCAAACGTTCCATTGGCTTTTAAAAAGCAATAATTTAATTCTACATTAGAAGGGACACATTTGTCATATTCTAATAGAGGTAATTTATGATTGAATTATGACATTTGTTAGACATATAGAAATGCACAAATATAATAAAATAAACTAACCTGTGAAGCAGATATTGATTTTTTTAAAACATTTTTTTAATCTTTAATAAAGATTTGTTGGATTTTCCTTGGATTAAAAAAAAAAGGATCTGGTGCCAAACCTTGACAGCCAAATAAATATTTCCAGCTAAGCCCAGGAAGAGAACAATTCTGCACTGGTTCTGCTCCAGAGTCAGATCGGGTCCAAACCACCCACAATATTTATGTGAAAATTTGTGACGAAAATCAGAAGAGACCCATTTTTGTGAAGAGCAGCTGAGCAGACAACCTCTGAGCTTCTGGCTGAATACAAGAAATCAAGTGACTTTCTTTGACTTTCTAGGGCCACCACAATAAAAATTGAGACTCTAATTTTTGAGGACTTGATGTTCCTCTGGGACAGAATCTGACGCACAGGTTCATAAGTCAATGTTGCCAAGGTAACTTTTTAACTTTCCAGCAGACAACATTTGAGTTAGATGGCAGCAGACTTGACAGATGATCCACTTTATTCATTTAATTTAGAAGTGTTCAGCTCTGTCTGGGAGTCATGCTGCTTCTGTTAGGAAACATTCGATGGAAATCCACAGCCAACTGGGCTCTAATTTTTCATATTGTGTAAAACCTAAGTAGTATTTTCACAAACTTTGAAAATTGATTTTGGACTAATATATATATATATATATATATATATATACAAAAAACATTTTAGAAATGTGGAAAAACAAACACCTGTTTCTTTTAGTAGGTTAGCTTTTCAAAGTTCTGAAGATAGTCATTTGAATCATCTTTGTGCACATATAAGAAGTTTCTTTTGCTCTCTGGAGGTTGAATACGTTGAATTCATGTAAATATTTGTGCACGAGTGATTGTCTGTATGTTCAACTTGCTAAGTTGCTAAACTTAGAGCATTTTAATTTGTGCGCTGACATAAACCCCAAAGCACTGCCCACTCCGATGGGGTTCTTCTGGTCATTAAACACATACAGTAATCTGCCAGTTCTGCATCAGTTAGGATTACCATAATGATTTCTATCCAGAAAAATGGAGGGAATTTTTTTTTTTGAGATTTGTACTTCTTTTTAAATAAATTTCCTAAATATTTGATAGAACTGTGTTTTGACTCGGATCAAACGTTTTGTGTTGCTGGAATTCTGGCCCATTCCTTCTGACTTAATTGGTGTAACTGGGTCGGGTTTGTGGGCTGCCATGCTCACATACTGCTCTGCTTAATCTCAGAATTGCCATAAAATGTTTCACAAACAATCTTTGATGAATGTTCTGCATTCTTAGCAGTAAGAATAAATACCGGTTAATTTACTAAAATGCACAGAGATGCATTTGACATGCGAGTTGCGTCATCTTGAATCTGATGGTGCTCATGTATCTGAAGAGGGAAATATTAAGTACTGAGAGCTTTCTGAGCAATAAAAAAGGAAACTTTGACAAACTGATTTTTCCCAAATATAAAAAGAGGAACTGTTCTATTGTGAATTTTTACAGATTCTGACACTTTTAATTTAAAGATTTGATACTTTTGGGAATCTATCAAAATTTATTTAGAAAGTATAACCAGGGCAGGCCCAAGATTGTACCTGAATATTTTGTTTCAACCCAGATTTGGTGAAACTGGGAGAGGTTTGTAGAGTTTAACTGTTTGAGATTAAAATCAATCAGGGTCACTACGAGTTGAGATGTATTTGAGAACAAACCAAACGTAAAGGCAATATTGCAGATTGTAACTCTGGCAAGACAACAATTACACAGAGAAGATTATTATGTGTACTTTTTCACATATTGCAATTATTTTGGGAATTTTTTTGCAATCAAAATCAATGATTTTGTGGTGCTACTTTAGAATTATTTCCAATATTTTTCCTTATTAAACTCCTTCCAAAATCTGAAAAGAAAAAAAATGATTAAAAAAACAACAACAACAAAACAAGCAGATTCCATGGTCCTATGGAAAACAAAATGAAATTCATTTTATTTTCCAGATTTTACTTTTTACATTTAATTTTTTCTAAATTCCATTTTAATTATATTTATTAAGCCAAAAAGTATGGAATTATGGTGTAAAAAAAATCAACCCCTAGAATTCACAACATGTTATGTTAGTTACAGCACAGCAGAGAGATAGGGGTGGAGAGGGACGAGCAACACCACATGGAGGATGATTGACAGCGCTAAGACCCTCCTCCTGGCTCTGATTGGTTGTTTCTCCTCAGCGAACAGGGAAAAGGCAAAGAAGCTTAATTTTTTTTTTCAGATTGTCTGACTCATACCATACTGTCACTACATAGTGACAGTTTCAACAAACATGTAAAAATATATATATACATTCATGAGTTATGTACTGCAGCTTTAAATCCAAATGTTTTGAACTATTTTTTTGCCGAAAATTTGCAAAAAAAAAAAAAACAACTGCACAGATCTCTTGATTTTGCATAAAATTCCACTAAAAACTGGAGGGACTGGTTTTAGCGAGTAGCTTAGTTTGCTAATACCTTAGGTCGGGTCTGAGTATAATTACAAGAAATGCCACAAAAGTGACTTTTTTTCTTCATCCACTGGTTCAAACAGTTTTAGTGTGTTTCGCAAAAACTTATATATGTTTATATTTTTGTATGTTAAATGTAGACAGAAGCATTGTCTCCTACCTGTCAGTGAGTGCTGGCTGTGTGCCACTCATTGGGCTTCCCTCCTCAGCTTTCGCAAACTTCACCCAAATAACATTTTCATAACAGCGGCTTTATTTTGTCTCCATCTGCTCCGAGCGCGTTTCAGTCAGCAGGCGGCTTCACCATGAAGGTCTGAGCAATTCAGCTCCTTTCAGCCAGGAAGGTCGTTTTTTCCTCTAAAATCCATGGGAGCGAAAGCAGCGGTGATGCTGCTGCTGAAGATCCAGAGGAAGTGTCGGGATCTCTGGGTGTTTCAGAAAGCTGCCGCTGCTTGCATCAGAAAAGACATCTGGAAAACTTTAAGAGCTCCGGTGATACTCTATTATTTCCCCGTCCTCAGATAACCTTCGATTTGTAAGGAAGAAAATCCTTCATTTTTCCGCAGGAAATACTTCCATGTTGACCCTCCTGTCTTTTCCTGGTGTCCCGGAGAAAATTACGTCAAACTTTGGCTTCTAAAAGCCCAAATGAACTTTCTGCTTTTATTTCCGCTGGTCCTCAGGCGTCTGGTTTCCGGACGGCTCCTTCAGCAGATGATGGTCACTTTAATGTTATTCTCGGTGTTCAAGCCGCTCTGGTTGTTGCTCCGATAAAGCATGATGCGAATGGAAAAAGGAAGCGCTTTGTGCCCCCTCCCCAAAACACTGAAAAGTGAAGAAACCCACCTTCCTCCCGACGCATTCAGGGACTGCTCGTATTTTTCTAAACTCATCATTATCCTTCTCTTTTGAGCTTACTTTCGGTTACTGGTGATTAAACCCATTGTGTTTATGCATAAAAAGAGATAGAAGTAGAACTAATAATAATAACAATAATAAACAGCAGACATTTCATCTTAAAATATTTTTTTAGAGTAAATATGACTGTTGATTTTTTTTATTTATCACACATGTTGTTATAAATATAATAAATAAAAATTAATGTAAAAATATTAACATTTAAACACAGTAACATAAAATGCATTTAATGTTACCTTTATTGAGTTTAGTTGATATATTTTCATACATTTTTAAAAAATATATTTTCTAAACATTTACAATTTTCACAACTGTTTGAGTTGTAATATTTTATAATAAAATAATAACAGTATTTAAAAATATTGCAGATATTATGCAATCGTTTGCTTAATATAATAATCTATTAGGTCTTTGTGATAAATCAGGTAGCATTATTTGTTATAACAATAAAATAAATGTTTTTAGAAGTTTTTGGTGTTTTCATTTTATATTAACATTTGATACAATTTCAATAATCAGAAGAAATTCTGATTAAATATTGCTTAACTTTTCCTCTATCTAGTTTTTTTGTGCCTACTTTTAAATATATGCATCTCATGATTTTTTTATTACAGATAATTGGGTGAAAATAAATTCTTTTGCTGAAATTTAGTAGATATTTTATTCTATGGATTTAATTGTAGATTCTAGTTTGCTGTTTTTCTTAGCTCATCATTGTTCATAAATATCTTCAAACAATTATATTTTTATATATTTGTATTTATATTTATACTTTTTTAAACCAATTCCCACAAATGCTGATAATTTGTATCCTTTTGTTCATGTATGCTTTTTCTTCCAGTTCACAAACTGAACTATTCTATCACATATCCCAATAACATAAGACGTCTGTAGCTGTAATGTGACAAATTGAAAAAAAAAATTAAAGGAGTATGAGTACCTTTGAAAGGCACCAGTCTGTAAACTTAAACATATAGATGTATCTCAGTAAATTGAAATTTCCATATTTTCTCATTGGAAATATGTATTCAATGAGGCTCATTTGTCAGATTAAAAGTACATTTTGAAAATAACCTTTAACCAGGTTTACTTGCTTTTGGCCTAAATTTCTGTATTAAACTATTTTAATTAGTATTCTTATCCAAGAAATTGAATGGAAAGTTTTAAATATCCATATCTGAAAAATCTCTCTAAATAAGAGTAAAGGCTTGAAAACATAAGTCTCTGTGTGACTAATCAATATAGTGTTTAATTGAGTGAATTGGATTACTGAAATGACTCAATTCACCCAGAAACCGTGAATCACACTGGTCACTACATTAACCCACCAGTAGATGGAAGCCGAACGTTTCTCCATCACAACAAATTCTCAGCATCTTCACGTGAAGAAGACATTTTCTGGCCAGCCGCTGAAGCTGAGCAGTCAATATAAACATTGGGACGTCTTCGGGATATTTGCGTATTTTTTATCAGTTTTGACTTTAAATTTCTGCTTATTTGCTACAGAATTGCAACATGACGTGGTAAAATGACCAGGTTTTCGTATCGAGTCCTGATTGTGTGGATTATAAACGCACGAAGGCCTTGATGTTGTCCTGCTAACGGAAGGTAAGAATTGATTCGGTTCATAGAAACAGCTAGCTGGCTAACCAAACACCGCGGCTAAAAACTTGTTTATGCTCAGTTTTGATTCATTGGCCGAAGACTTATCTTGTCTTTCCATAAACATAAGACCAGATCTTTCAATAAATGCGTGTTTTCTGCAGCGCAGCTGAGGTTTTGAAGCGTTTTGACTCAGCTCTACGTGGGGGTCGTTGTTTGCTGCAGAACTTCACCAATTGGGTTCTATTTTTTAAATATTTTTTTTCTTTCTGTGGTGTATATCCTCACCCTTTCGGGTCAACGTTTTTAAAACTACTATTATTAGATTGCTGTGTGACTTTTGGGCTGAATGTTTTGGTTGCAAACAGCTGTTGAGCTCAGGAGCGTCTGTCTGGGCCTGGTTCTGGTTCTGCTACATCAGAGAGGCCCAGTTCAGGGCTGCAGCACCATCAGCTGTCACACAGTTAAAATCTGCTGCGAGCAGGTAGCTCTTATTGTGAATCTGGGCTTTGTATTGTACACGGGCATGAATGTTATAATAATATGGGCTGTTTAGTGATTTATTTCAAGCAATCTATTTTCAGAAGTGGTAACATTTATTTAAATTAGTTGGTCTTCTTGTCACTGAAAAGTTTTTTTTGATCCTAGCTTAACCATCTAGTTGTTGATTCGAGCTAAAGTTAAAGGTTTTAAGGGTAGTTTTTCTTCATTATTCTCACTATTGTGTGCAATGAAGCAACCAGTACAGTTGGCAGCAAACCCACACGGGTTGTGTGGGTTTGGTTGTTGGGATCAGGAACCAATCAGGATGTTGGTTCCTGATTCTTTAGAGATGAGATTATCAGGCTTTTGCTGCCAATACATTAACCAACACAAGGAAGAGCAAAAACATACTGCAATGCAACAAAAGACAAGAGAGTATATTATTCCATGTGTCCCTAAACTCCCATCTAAATTTTACTGATCTCAAAACAAAATACACAGAAGACACTGCCTGTTGAAGTGATGATGAAATGAAAAAAAAAAGTCAGTAAAAAAAAAAAAACTGACAAAACCCCCAGATTTTTACTAATGTTATCTTTTGATTTGAAGTCTTTAATGATCGGCTTTTTTTTTATTTAAATATATTAAGAGACGATAAATTAGATTTGGGCTTAAATTATTCAAACAGTAAAAACTGAGGACATTAGGACATTAATTTGTGACAGAAATGAGGAAGAAATACACAGAAAAATACAGTCTGAGCTGCTTTCCAGGCCTCCAGTTTAAAAACAAAACTGCAGGTATGGATGCAACAACAGTTAATTTCCAAGCAAAGTTTCTTTCTATCAGAAATTGGATCGATGACAATGCATTAAAAGTCATGGAGGTTGCAGTTTTATTGGATTTGTACCACTTGTCTGTTAGTGAAATAATGATTGGGTGACTGACCTGTCTCATTGTTCTCTCAGCCAATGATCCAACTGGAGAAACCAGTTCTGACTGGTACCATGCCGGTGGTGTGGCCCACCATCCTCGACCTGGGAAGGGATGAGTGTAAAAGGATTCTCCGTAAACTTGGTAAGGTTGACAAACAAAGAATCAGAAGGAAGTTATCATTGATAACAATACACAAAGCCTTGCAAGCTTTAGTTGCTGCTGTTTCTCAAATTTTTAATGTTTCCATATCCAGAGCTGGAAGCATATGCTGGAGTTATTAGCGCCCTGCGAGCTCAGGGAGACCTGACGAAGGACAAGAAGGACCTGCTGGGAGAGCTCACTAAAATCCTCGGGTATTTACTTCATGCAGCTTTCAAATGTTGCACAATAAAAGAAAAATCAATCATGAATTTATCAGGAGAACTTTTTATGGATTTAAATGAATATATTTTCTATCTTCCTCATTCTAAAGCATCTCGACAGAGCGCCATCGTGCAGAAGTCCGCAGGGCCGTAAACGATGAACGCCTCACCACCATTGCGTATCAGTAAGTTCAGATCTGTGTGAGCTTCAGCCGTGTTCCTGCAACCAGTGGAGATGCAACGTTGAGCAAGTGTCTGTTAATCGTCGAAGCAAATGGTTTTCTACTTGGATCCGCTTCCTTTGAGGATGTCTCCAACCGGCACTCACTGAGAGTGTCTGTAATCAGAACTGTGACGATAATAATAATAATAATAATAATAATGGAGGAACTGGGTTCCGGTCTATGATGTATGATTAACAATACCACAGATGCTAATAAGCAACATGTTGTTATCGCTGACCAGGTTCTCACAGTCTTTAAAAAGATGGATTTTATTTTAAGTATTTTCCAGTTGTGTATAAGGACACAAATAGAGCAAAGAGAATGTAAAAATCAGCTTCTCTCCAAACTCCTACAGTTTTTTGTTTTTAAATTCACCAATTATTGCATACAAAACAAACAGTACAGACAAGCAAAAAGAGGTATTGTTTTTTTTTTTTCTTACTTCATTTTCTTCAATATTTTTTGTAGTTTGTGTTTCTGAGCTTTTAATTTTTCTGATGCGAGTCTGTTTTTCCACATATTGAGACACATTTGACTGATATTTTGAACTACTCACTGTTGCTCTGCCTTTTCTGCAGCATGTCTGGTCCCAACAACTCGTCTGAATGGTCAATCGAAGGCCGTCGGCTTGTTCCTTTGATGCCCAGGTTGGTCCCTCAGACGGCCTTCACCGCCACGGCTAACGCTGTGGCCAGCGCCACAGCCAATCAGAATGCCTCCCTTTTGTTACCGGCAGAAACGGGGAACAAAGAAGGTAAAGTTCTGAAATCAATTTGTTTTATGTCACTTTTCAAGAGCAAAGCTGATTTTTTTTTTATTATTAAAAAAAATTTTTTTTTTAAGCTAAATCAAATTGTAAGTTTTTGAAGATTTAATTTTTGGGAAATCTGAATTTTGTTTCACCAAAGCACGCCTTTGCTCTCCATAGTTCAGAGAGATGTCATCACATGTGAGGCCGCCATCTTGTTTGATAAGCGTGTTTTACAGCTGCTATTTATTTGGACTTTCTAATCAACTCTACACGCTAAGTTTTCTTCTTTTTTTTTCATTAAAAGCAAAGTCATCGTGATATTACAAGGATACAGTTGTAGTAATATAAGATATTACTACAAAGTCTTAATACTAGCATAATAAAGTTGTAATATTTTGAGACTACAGTAGTGATTGTTTGAGAACTCAACAAAAAAGTATTAAAGCCTTTTGTTCTCATTAAAATGACCTTTTTGCTGTAATTGTATGACATTTTGGGAAAAAATTGCGCCATTGTTCTGCTAATTTCTCACTGTATTCTCATAATTAAACAAAAATTCCTGTAGCCATTGTAGCTATGAGTTTAACAATAGTCAATTGTTCAACCCACAGCAGGGATGACTGAAATAGATGCCACTTTTTGAAAATATTTTGTTATTTTTATTAAAACAGGAAATCAGGACTGATATCTGAGATTTTATTTTTAAGCCATATCATCCAGCCCAATTCTGAAGGGTTTGACTATGTAGTAAAGACAAAAAGATCAATCAGTTTGGTAAAAAAAACAAAAAAACAACCAAACTGAGAGATAAAATATGTGGTAGTAATGATGCAGCACTCTAAATGTGGAAAAACAAAAAGCAAAACTATTTGAAACCTGCTTGTTTTTTCCAGTTGTTGTGTGCTACTCCTACACGAGCACCACCTCCACCCCCACCAGCGCCACAGCGTCCAGCGGACCTGTTGGAGCCACAGTGAAATCCCCAAGACCGGCCAGCCCGTCGTCCAACGTGGTGGTGCTGCCGAGTGGGAGCACTGTCTACGTGAAAAGTCAGTGTTGACGTCTGGTCCATGTGAATACTGTGCAGTAACAGTAAGGCGTCAGATGCAACAGAAAAGAAAACGTTTTCAGTAAGGGGTGGAAAATTCGTCTGGTCGGTAAAAACAATTTGAAGGGATAAAACTGGAGCTAAAGCCAGAGTCCTCCAAAAATTACAACTGAAGATTTCCACACATCCATCCATATATACCTTTTTAGAGATATCTGCTATAAATTCATTTTTCATGTTTATGTTTATACTTGAAAGTTGAATTTGTAACAATGAAAATGTAAGTCTATAATTTTGACATTGAAATATGTAGGAACTCTGTTTTGCTCATTTATTTTTTCCTTAAAGAATATGCAGCTCAAGACTAATAGAATGAGAAACTCCTTCTTTTATTCTTTATGTTTACTTATAACAACTTCAAAGCTTTTTGATGAGTGCTTATGTGTTCAGACAAATCTTCTGATTGGCCTGCAGGGGGCACTAGAACCTGTCCTATTTCTCTGGGGATTTTGAAAAGTTTTCTTTATTAGCTCAAACAAACGCTGTTTGTCAAAATAGATGTCAGATGCATAGTGTGATATGAAAAGTTGGTGAATTTCTAGACAATCAAGCTTGCATGAGTATAGATAACAAACCTGAGCCCTGAGGAACCCCACTGGGCAGCTCAGCTATATCTGACATGGCAAACACTAAATTTCTGTCTGAAAATGAATATATTAAGGTCTTTATGTTATGCTTAGCTGATTAGTTGTGTCAAACCCTCTGCTCCTCATCCTCACAGGTGTGAGTTGTTCCGACGATGATGAAAAGCCTCGCAAACGAAGACGCACAAACTCATCCAGCTCATCGCCGGTGATGCTGAAGGACGTTACCAAGGTTTCCCCACCGGTATCCAGGAATATCACGGTGCCGGTGAGCGGCAGCCCCAAGATGAGCAACATCATGCAGAGCATCGCCAACTCCCTGCCGCCTCACCTGTCTCCCGTCAAGATCACCTTCACCAAGCCCACCATCCAGACCACCAGCACCACCACGCAGAAGGTCTGCCATGTTTCTCCAGATCTTCGTGTTACTATGACTCATTTTTCCCAAACATTCAAACCTCTTGTGTTTCACCAGGTGATCATCGTGACGACTTCCCCAAGCTCTGGCTTTGTGCCCAACATCCTGTCCAAGTCTCACGCCCATAATGCTGCCGCCGCCGCTATGGCCAAGCTGGGCTCCACCTCCATTCTGACCACCCCCACCCAGAAACAGACGGTGGTCTTCCCATCCAGTTCCAGCCCCTCTCCCAACACCGTAGCCGTGACGACGGTGGTGTCCTCTACTCCATCGGTGGTGATGTCAACTGTGGCGCCATGTAGGTCCTCTGACTTGGATTGATTTGCTGCTTATAGATCTAGATCAGCGATGCACCACACACACGGTTTCTGCAGGTTTCACCAACTCAAATTGACAGCAGCGCCAAACTCAATTCATGGTGGCTAGTAATGATGTTTATTGCATGCAGCTTGGTCAGCCAAACATTTTTGCTAGATTGCTGCTTTTAAAACAAAGCTGTCCAAAAATGATGAATATCTCTTCTGACTAGTTGAGTTGAACTGATTTGAAAAACAAACTTGGATCGAAACCTATTTAATGTATGGGTCAACTGCTTCCAAACTAATTTTTATTTGTTGGTGGTTGTCTATGCAGCTTCTGCTGGAGTGAAGGTTGCTTCTGCTAGACTCCCATCGCCGAAGACCCTGGTGGGCTCCCCCACTCAGATCCTGGCCCAGTTTCCCAAGCAGCAGTCGCCCAAGCAGCTGCAGCAGAGCTCGTCTTTAGGAGCCTCCAGCATCAGTCAGAGCCAGAGCAGCAGCACCACTCCACCGGGAACCAAACCCACCATTCAGATCAAACAGGAGTCTGGTGAGCTGCTAACTTTCCTCATTTCCCGTTCAGTCCGACTTTCTTTTATCTCATGATTTATTAGTCTTTCCATAGGTCTCTGTATATTCTGCTGCAGCAAAGAGCTAAACCCCTGAATGAGTTTTAATCGTCAAAAATTCTTAATTTTTTAGTCAGCTTTTAAATTAGCTTAAAACATTCTTGGTATTGTATCTTTTTTTTTTTTTGCGTTGCCTGGTATACAACTTACAAGTACATTTAGCATTTTCCTTAGTTTCATTTTTCTTATTCTATTTTGATTCACAATAAATGCATGTACTTAATGTTCACAATAGAAAAAATATTTCAATAACATTTACAGCATATATAAGTTCAGTAAATTCTGTGTTTCATAATGGTTGCATGATAAAAATATTTACTTCATAGGTATTTTTTTATTTTATTTTATATTATTTCAATGTTTTTTTTTAAAGTTTATTAATATTAGATGTATTATTCTAATATTTAAAATCAAAGTTTAGATCTTTACTTTATTTACAAAAGTTTAGATTTAAACATATTTACATAGATTTAAATGTATTTACATGTTTCATTTACATTTATTTACAGATTAAATAAATTAGTAGATAATTAATAATTTCTTTTTTTTTTTTATCTCTTGTACTTATATTTCTATCGTATGCTGACTGGTCTGATAAATTTCTCCTCTGAGTTTATCATCTCTACAGCAGTCAGTTTGTCTGAATCAGTGCATTTTGCATCTCCAGGGGTGAAGATAATCACTCAGCAGGTGCAGCCCAGTAAAATCCTGCCGAAACCTTCCTCTGTGGCTCTGTCCAGCAGCAGCTCTTCGCCCATTATGGTCGTCAGCAGCAATGGCACCATCATGACCACCAAGCTGGTCACACAGCCCACAGGTTAGAGTCCAAACCCACTATTCATCTATTTGATCTTCAGATCCGGAAAGTGTGTTCTAACAATCAGAAAGAATTTGTTCATGCGAGGTTTCTGATCAAATAAATGAACCCATAGTTGCATCTACTTGTGCAGCTACACAGGCAACATACACAAGACCCACAGTTAGTCCCAATATTGGCGCCAGGATATCTGCCTCCAGTGGAGGGACCACCTACGTCAAGACTACCAGTGGGAGCATCATCACTGTGGTTCCCAAGTCTCTGGCTACCCTGGGAGGGAAGATCATCAGCAGCAACATTGTGTCTGGTGTGTTTACAGTCTCCCCATTCAACATGTCCATCATTCTATTCTTGGACTCCATACTAAACTTCTTGTCTCTTAGGTACGACGACAAAGATCACCACCATCCCCATGACGTCTAAGCCGAATGTGATTGTGGTGCAGAAGACGACAGGCAAAGGAGCAACCATCCAAGGACTGCCGGGCAAGAGTATGGTCACAACACTGCTGAACCCCGGGGTGAGTCAACAGCCAGAAGGAGCTGATTCTGGAAGCTCCTTCCAAAACTAGCAGCAGAACTGCAATGCACACTAGAACTCTGACGCGGACCGAAAACAGGAACTGTGGTCAAATCTAGGTCTCAGTTCAGTGGAAGTGAACTCTGGTGGAGCTTGAATGCATATGTGAATGCCAAGAGGACCAGAGACCGCGCCAAAAGAGTCATGTTATCAATAACCAGATGTTGCCAATGGTGCAAATCACAAAGAAGACAAAAGGAAGTAGTTGGAGACCATGGTGTGGCACCACAAAGTAGCACAAAGTAGTCAAAATCAAAAAACAATCACAACATTTTTGAGGGACTGTATTACAAATACTTGGCTGCAGTTGTTGCTGTTAATGGTGGCAGAACCAGTTGTTAGGTTTATGAGACAATTACAATTTCACATTGGGCCAGGTCGGTATGGATTGATTTTTATAATTAAATGTTTGAAGTTATAATTTAAAACCCGCATTTTGCATTTACTCTGGGGGTTTTTTGGAGCTAAAAATGTGTATTATCTGAAAAAAAATTCAAGTGTGACAAAAAAAGCAGGTCCTTGTGACCTTGGACTCTTCAAACAGAGAATGAATGGTTTATGCCAACAGTAGCATGTCCAGCTAATTCCTGAACAAAGAGCAAACTAAAATCCTCTCATTGCAACCCGTCATTTGGGACTTTCTTTTCTCCTTTTGCTGTTTTGTATGTAAACACATGATGTAAGGTATTTGTCCTTTTATGTTATCTTCACGGGGGGATTTTGCTAAGAGATAAGCCCAGCTCCTCAGAAACCCCCTAACAGTTCACACATGGAGGCCTTCCTGTGGAACGTCAGTTTAATCTCCTGAGACTGGGCAGAGTGGGGACTTACTGGACCTCAGTGGTAACCCACCATCTTTCTTTCACTTTGCTAACTATTTCCTTCTACTGGTCTCAGACGGCTTCCACTTCAACCTAAACAAACAGGATTAAGATGATTCACAGGTGTTAGGAAAAAGATACTCTCACTTCATTACGCAGCCATCTACTAGCATGCGATTCTGTTTTTTATATATATATTCTTTTTCTAATTGATCTTTGGAAAATTGACATTGTTGAGAGAATTTTTGGCTTCCATTATCTGTAAGCCATAATCATCACAATTACAGGAAATAAAGGCTGGAAATATTTCACTGAGTTTAAAATATTAAACTTTTTCACAATATTCAGTTTGTTTGCTGTAGATATATATATATATATATATATATATATATATATATATCTACAGCTAAATATAAATATGTGTACCACAACACAATTAGTCAAAATAAGTGTCGCTTGAAAGAAAAGAAACTGGCAGCCATTTTGGCTCTATAGTGTTAGAAAATAAAGTTTCATAAAGAAATTATGATTTTTCAAAGCCCAAAAGAAACTTGTTTCTTTTGGGCTTTGAAGAAAGAAAGAAATGACAAGTTTCAGAACTTTATCAAGTTCAGAACTATACTTAAATTTGATCAAGTGTCATAAAAAGAAACAACTAAACTTTTAAGTTACATTAAATCCCCCAAATCTTACTGTTATTATTTAGCTTTCTTTTTTGCAAGCCTGACAATTCTGATTTAAATAATAAATATATAGATTTTATCAATATGCTGTAATGTTCAGAAAATTTGAGTTTTGAGTTTTTAATAATTTGTAAGCCATAATCATGATAATTTCAAGAAATATAGGCTGGAAATGTTTCAATCTCTGTGATAAACTGACATGAAATTTCTGAAATGAGTGACTACAAATAAAGTTAAAACAAATGTAATTTTATTTGTAGATGTAACTATATCTATAAATATACTGTATATAACTTATTTACAAGTATGGCTCAATTGACTGACCACTTTGACTCCAATACTTAGGCTGATATAAAATATTTTTAAATATCTACAGGAAAATGGGAAGCTATAGTTCTCCAAATAAATACTGTTGCCATTTTCTCCTCGAAGTCCTTGAAATGTTTGGGTATCAGCACAAATCAATGTTTTCTAAACAGCCAATTTGTAATCCAGTCACTGAGAAGTTCCCAAAGTTCCTTTTGTTTTGCGATATAAGAAATTTATATTCTCTTTTAATCCTAAATGAACTAAGCGGTTTGTACATTTCAGGGAGAGAAGAGCCTGCAGGCGGTGCAGGGAACCAAACCGGCCATCATCACCACCTCCAGGCCCATCACTAAGATGATCGTCACACAACCCAAAGGCATAAGCTGCGGATCTCAGTCCACCGCCACCAAAATCATCCCGACCAAGATCGTTTACGGCCAGCAGGGCAAGACACAGGTGGGAGCTCCTGTCAGTTTAACATTGGGAAAGTCACCCTTATTTACAGGGTGACCACAAACACATGACGGCATGTGGACATTCACATCATCAGCTGAGTCGCTTCCTTTGAAATGCGACTTTAACTGTAGGATGAGACAAGAAGACATAATTTTTTTTTTTTGGCAAGTACTGTTTTCTTTAGAAAAAGACTATTTTGGAAGCGAAATGTTTGTAAAAAGAAAACTTCTTGAGAAATGAGTCTTTCATTAAAATTACCATGAGGAAAGTCCCCCGGTTCTATATGTCGGCTAAAGTATGGTGGTGCTTAAACATTTTCCTCTTCCTCCCTCTACTTCCTAAATTCAGAGAGAAATGAGTCACAGAACAGACTTAAGAGTGCTGTCTATCTGTCTGTTTGTTTCACTGTGTGTTCAGATTCACACAGTATGGCAACCTTCACTAAAAATGTTACAGTTTCACAGTACTCAAAAACTTCAAGCATTTATAGCACAATGTGCAAAACTTTGTGGACTGACAGGATAACAAACACAGTATTGGTAGTATGATGGTATGGAGTTGGTATGCTGCTTTAGGACCTGAGTAACTTAGAAGCTTTTTCCCCTGCTAAAATGAAATGGTCATATGTCTATTTAGGTTATATTAGCTTGATGTTTAAACTTCCTTTTTCTGGAACCTTTAGCAGTGACCAAAAAAAGCCAAAACAATTTTAAAAATTGAAGTTGAAGTACAAAACACATACGTCAGATGAACTCTGGGATGCAAACTGTTCTTTCTTGGAAATGTTTAAACCAAGAATTTAAGTTGGGTGGTTGACATAGTTTTATCTCTTTGTAACTAAACAAGAGTTGACGAGGGCTGATTGAGGGCTTACGCCTGTAAAATGCAAATCTTAATTAGCAGTTCTTCCACCATTTGGAGTCCATTTAGGAGCTTGGTCTCTCTGTAAAAGGAACACTGAAAATTTAACTTGACCAGTAAAATTTACACTATTTTGTAGTGATTGACGTTTGAGCACAGAAATCTAACATTTCTTCTCCCATCTGGATTGTTTTAGTTTTCTTTTTCCTCTAATTGCACACTTAGATCTACAAACAAGGACTAATTTATCCATAATTGCAAGTCTTTCCTATTAAAAGTTCAGATGTGATAACAATAGCACAGAAAATGACTGAATTAAAAGTCCAAATGACAATACTACGACAAACCGTGGATATGATTGGGCCTACAGAGACCATAGATGAAGGCGATTGGTTGAAAGATGTGTCACTGGAAAGAAGAGAAACTGGTGGCCATTTTGGCTCAATTGTGTTGGATGATAAAGTTTTATACAGAAATGAGTACTTTTTCTATGTATTTCTGACCCACTAACACCTAAAAAGTTACAAACTATGTAGGTTTTGCTGCTCAGAAATTGTGTTTCTTCTCTTATTAATGATCCTTCAATGCAGTCATTCTTTGGGATTTCACAACAGAAACTAGTTTCACGTAAATGTTTCGACTGCTTGCACCACTGAAACTGTATGAGGTGCTATAAGAAGAAACGACAACTAAACTTGTAACCGTAATATTAAATCCCCAAAATGTTACTGTTATGTTGTTTTTTATTTTCCCTAAGGGAATTTTACATGTATGACAGAGCGGTATATTGTGACAGGGTAAACCCCATCATGCTACTTTCTTGCTACGACACTGGAAAAGTGTCGATCAGCAGAGATAGAAGGAAGAATAAAAACAGTTAGTACTAAAATATAAATCGTTTTATCACACATGTCCCCCCACCCCCTGTTTTCTGCAGACAGGAAGTCCTTCTATCAATATCAGACTTGCAATGGTAGTCTCGAGGTAAATTTGTTTCAGTTTTTATTCATGAAGGAAAATGAGGTCACTGAGTCAGCTGGTTGTGCAGACTGGTGTACAGTATTGTATGAGCCGCCCACAACCATGAGCCTCCTCTTCGGTTTCAGTCAAGCCAACATTAAATCGGTTAAAATCACCTCAGATTTTTCTAGGCTACAAAAAAGTACTTTCAGTGACTAAAACAATCTTAGTTTTCAGTTTCTGTGATATTCAAACAGAATTTCACACAGATAATTTACACTCATTTAGATCCATGACTTGACATTTAATAGCAGACAGACGCTGGAGGAGTTGGTAATGTCAGTTTTTTTTCTCCTTATGTTACGTCAGTGATCACTGGTAACCTAATTTCTAAAGAAGTTACGTTTATTTCCCAGTGAATTCATGTGACTGGAGCACTTTAGTGAAACTTAATGGATCTTCGTTATATTGCTCCACATGACACATTATAAATGTTCTTCAAAAGGATAGTTCCCATTTTTTTTTAAGTGCCCTTTTGTTATCTGCTCTCTGGAAATGTTATGTTAGCTTGTTTGTAGACTTTGCCATTTTTATTTTTTTGCTTGAGTCATTCCATGTTTGGGGGATTATTCCCTCTGGTTTTAGATGCTGCATATTTGAAAGGACATTTTTTATTTTCTGATAGTTATTAGCATGCGTAACCATGGCGAGAAGGTATTGTTTTTCCAGTTTTAGCAGCTGATTAGCATCTCAAAATCTCAAATATTACCTTAACCACAACACCAAATCTCAGAGGAGTTGAAAAAGAGAATGATTGTCGTTTCTATGCAACAGTATCAGCAGCGACAGAAATGTAAACAATGGAGGGAGGAGGGAGATGTGCATTTTATTGGTGGGATGGCAGGAATTATTTTGAGTTTTTGTCGCCAAGTCCGATTATTATAAGTGGCTTTGGGCTTTTTACAAATTTTTTTATTCTTTTTTAAGTCGCTTGCAAATTTAATGAGTGGCAGGTTGAGGTAAAAGTAGTTGGTCCGTCTGTTGATAAAGCGACACCTCTTCCTTTTGTTCCAGGTTCTCATCAAGCCGAAGCCAGTTTTCCAGACGGCGGTGGTGAGTGAACAGACCCGGCAGCTGGTCACCGAGACACTGCAGCAAGTGACCCGCTCTGCAGAGGTCAGCCAGGCTCAGACCTCCGGCCAGGACGGATCGGTGAAGGACGACGCCACGGTTCTTGCAGACGCCACCAGCCTGAGTGGCGAAGCGTCCAACAGCGGCGCTCAAGGTACCGGTCCATCCCCACCCGGGTTTGTTTCAAACCCACTGACCAAAATATCCTTTCGGATCCTCAAAACCCGGATTTACTTGTTGTTCATCAGATCCACAGCCTGTAGTGCACCTGGTGTCCTCTAGAGAGCAGGATTGGACTGAGCAGGAAGTAGCCATGGAGACCATCCCAACCATTATCTACCCGGATGTGAGCGCTTCGGACTCCCAGTCCGCCACCTCCACCATCAAAGCTCTGCTGGAGCTGCAGCAGACAACAGGTGAGGGTTTAGGTCACGGAAAAGCGGCAGGTGAGAAACTGAAAGAGAAACAGGAGGCTTTTACCTCCTGTGTTGACAGTACACCTGGATGACCACATCCAAACAAAAAATCTCTCCATCCTTTTATGTCCTCTCATCTTTCCATTCATCCTTTGTGACTTGTAAAAACATTTTACACGTTTTTATCTTTAAGTGAGCTGTGGAGGTGCACAAAGCTAAATGTTCTCAGATTTGATGGCTCAGAAATGTGCAGATGTGTTTTTTTCACACCAGAATGAAGTCAGACATTGATCCTTCATTTGAAACTGTCAGCAATGTTTATCTAAACCTGGCAGAAAAGTCCCCCAAAAATGAAACTCCTCGGTAAGTCACAAAAGCTGTCCTAGCATTTATTTTAAATCCTTACACTGACATCAGCAGTCAATGCTGGCTTTTTGTGAGCTCCTTACTTTGGTTTGTTTGTGTTGGATTAGCAATAAGATCCACCTCCTAATTTGCTTAAGAACCAAAAGTTGGAGTTGAAGGTTCCAACTTCAGCTCAAAACGCATTAATGTTATGCAGCACGCTAATAATCCAAAACTCAAAAGTCAGATCACCACTGAAAACAATAATAAAAATTTTGGGGTGGCCTAGTGAAAGTCGGAACTTAGCTCTCATTGAAATGCTGCGAGTGGCATATGAAAATATGGCTAAATTTCCAATAATTTAGCCATATTGGGAACCTTCCAATATGGCTAAATTAAAATCATTCTGCGAAGGATGGTGAGCTTCAATCACTCTACAGCAACGGAAACATTCTCAGGCAGATTGTGCAAACACTTAAAGGCCATTTTGGATTTACTCGGGTAATCTTTTTCTGATTTTGAAAAACCAAAAGCAAATATTGTTCCCAGACACTGTGTAGTTTATAAACTCATATGTATATTTTTAAATATAGATTTATGTGGTGTCTTATCTCTATGTTTAACTTAAACAATAAAACCCCCCAAAACAATTCAGATTGTTGCATGTGGATTGCTGCCGGCTTCAAGTCTGTATATGTTCATAGAATGATGTCAGAATCATGGCTGAAACAATTAATCATGATGAATCAATTATTGAAATAATCATCAACTTATTTAGTAAGCAATTAATTATTATTCAGAGCATACAGACTCAAAAAGGCCAGTTGCTGAAAGAAGTTAGAACAGTAATTAATTAAAAACTGTACATACAATATATGCATTTTGCATTTAAGATAGAAAAATCTTCTTTGTGAGTATGTTCTACCCAGAACTCCTAAAGTGGCACAGTTTTAACTTCGTGCGAATTACATCTCATGTTAAGCACCATTATGGTATCACATTTTTAATCAGTTAATGTAAAAATAATCAATTAAAAGTCAACAGCTCAGCCCTACACTGTGTTGATAAGTCAAGTAAAGAGAGCTGAGCATTTCACATGTTGATGTTAAAAGGATATCTGTTTTAGTTGCAGATGCATCTTTTGCTACAAATGATCAATTGTTCATTAAAGGAAAGCTGATATTGAATTTTAGGCAATAAAATGTGTATTCACTTATTAGAAAAGGGATTTAATAATTTGTTTATTTGCACCTTTTAATGTATCTCTAATTTTGTATTAAAAAAAAAAAGGCTTAACGGGTAAAATAAAAATTCTGCTGAATGTGCTATTTTTTATTTGAATTATTGATAACTAAAATAATTTAGTTACAGCCTGAATAAAATGTAACTACATCTGAAGACCTGAAAATGTTGACCAAAGATAAGCGCTAATCTTCCTGTTTCTGTAGTTCTGCAGGGAGCCGGATCTGAATAAACACCAGTAAAATCAAAGATTTGTTAGCATAAAGTCTAAATACCATCAGTTTAAAGCTAACAGGTGTCATTTTTCTGTCAGCAGTGAAGGAGAAGGCAGAGTCCAAACCGAAGCCGCCCACCATCGACCTGAGCCAGATGGCCGTGCCAATCCAGCTCCAGCAGGACAAAGCCGGTCCAGAATCTCCCAAACCTTCGACCTCAGAGGCCGAACCCAGCTCTGAGCATGTCACAGCAGGTGATCCTAACAATACACACTTTACTTCCTTCTTCGAGCTTTGCCACATGGTGAAACTTACTTCCTTTTGTCTTGTTTCCTTTTAATAATAAGCTGCGTTTTGAGCGTGTGTGTGTGTGTGTGTGTGGGTGTGTGTGTGTGTGTGTGCGCGCGTGCGTGTGGATCCTGTCATGCCTTTCATAAAGTCATCTGACCTGCCTGACTGTGGATTCACCGCAGGTAAAACCAGCAGAGCGGGGGTGACCTCGCCGGATGGCGAAGCCATGATGTCGTCCAGTCAGCCGCTGGGGAAGCCTTTCAAAAGCAGCAGCCAGGTTACCGTGGTAACAAAACCTGCCACAGCCGCCGCCTCTTCTTCCTCTTCCTCCTCCTCCTCCACGGCCGCAGCGTCACACCTGGTGAGGGTGGGAGATTACACAGAAGAAGTTGGTTCAATATGAAGGATTATTAAAGTAAAGGCTTTCAGTTAATTTTTGTAGCACCGATTCATATCAGTCACATATAAATATTTAATAAATTTAGATAAAATAATTTTGTTGAAGCCCAAATCAAGTTATTATAAGTCAGTTATAATGATTTACAAATACCTTTGCCTTTCATTTCCTTACTAGTAAACAACAAAAAAAAAAGATTTTGTGAGTATAAAATTTAGTTTAAGGGGAGCTAATATGCAAAATTAATATTTTGCATGTTTTTGTATTTCCATTAAATGTTTTTAGTGTCTGGAATATGAGCCATTTCATAAAACTCCTCTTTGAGTCACACTGAGCCAATACCTACCAACTCAAGCTGAGCTCCAGCATGTTTGGTCAGACGGTTCTACCATCTGGCTCCATGTGCTGCATGTGTTGTACAATGGCTGCTGGAAAAGACAAGTGTTTTGTAGTTGACTTACTATTTAGAAACCACCTGCTGCATTTTTGCAACAAGAGGCTCAAGTTCTGCTTTTCAAAGGTGTGCTGCATATAATTGTACATCTGCTTGCAGTGATTTTCAGGTGAGTGTAAGCATTGAGTTAAAGGGGCCGTGGTCAGCAGCAAGTTATTTGGATTTAATGTGACCAGATTCCCTAAAACATCTCATTCTGAAAATAGACATAACTGAGCAGACTAATCTCATTATCTCAGAATGATTTTGAGCAAAAATGTATTGAACATGTTTTGTATAGTCCATAGAGCTATCCTACACTGTTCATCCATATTATGTTACCTTTAAAATCTGGTTTTACCCAGAAAGGAACTCTAAAATCTTTATTTATGGCCAAGAGTTTACTGTTTCCTTCTCCAGAACAATAGAAGTGAACATGATTTTGGCTAAATTTGTCAGAACTACAAAATGCCACAAACCCATCAGTATAGTCCACACAGGAAGCACATTTCTGCTTTCAGTGGAACTGCTTCACCACTTCAAATGATGTACTTTCATTATGGGGTCTGTGAATCTCCATCTGTGTCGAGTTGAGAAGAAATAGGCAAAATCTGTAGTTCCTTAAAAGTACACAGAAAGACCCTGCAGACATCCAGCAGAATGTCTGCAGGGTCATGGTATTCTGAAATGTGTTCTGAAGATGTAAAGCTTAAAAAGGCCATTTTACCAAGTTCTGAGTGAATTATTGGTATTTTATTGTATATATTTAGTATTTATTTATTGGGATTTATATTTGTCATTATTGAAGAAAATGACAATGCCTCTCTACAACATAAACATGTTTCCTGGGGATGACCAGCATTTTTAAAGAAGGGGCTCTAGTCCCCTCCCACCCACCTTTTGGGTTGCCACTGGCTGGAGTGAATCTTATAAAACAATTTTATTTTGCACATCTTCATTGTTTTTCAAAGGAGCGTATCAATGAGTACCAATAAATTTGAAAATCTGATTAAACACAGTTACTGTGTGCAGTTTAGTGATCTATATGCGACTAGAAGAGCAGAATACAAATGGGTGTGTTTGTGTTTGTGTGGTTATGATTGCTGTGCCATGCAGTCACAGCCAAAGTTACCAAAAATAATAATAATAATAAAAAAATTAATAGTTATTATCATAATAGTACCATAAAATATTATGATAAATGTTTAAGCCCCTAATCTGGATAATTGACCATCAAATATGGGGATGGCTAGCATTTTAAAGTGGTAATATTTGATTGCTTCCTGTTTGTTTACAAGTCTGGTTGCTTGTTTTCAGCCTGCAGATCACGGTAAAACGGAGCCAGTGCTAGAGGTGGCAGAGCTGGAAGGCGACACTCTGGACCCCCAGACCGGTTTGTTCTACCGCTCCAACAACGCTCCCTCCGATCCAGTCAACCCGCCAATTCAACCTGCAGCAGCTCAGCCACCACCGCCGCTCCTCGTGAGCCAGGCAGAAGCCGAGCCGAGTCGCCCCGTCTCCTCCCCGACCCAGCAGCAGCAGCAGCAGCCGCCGCCACCGCAGCTGCAGAGCAAACCTCAGATCAGCCAACCTTCCTCATCAACTCCTCCTCTCATTAAGAAAATCCCCAAACCACAGGATCACACCGCGCCCAAACCTCAGCCTTCGTCTCCAAGCCCTCACAAAGACCGAGGGGTGACCGTACCGACCCAGAGCGCGGCGAAGACCCCGACCCCCAGCACACCAACCAAGGCCTCGGTTACGCCACAGCTCCCGAAGCTGCAGCAAGCGCCGTCGTCCCACCACAGGCCTCTGCATGCCCCAATGTCGCACCCACCGCCGCTGCAGGCACACCATCCATTCAGCACCGAGAAGCCCGCCTCCAGCCAGGTGAGTGAATTCCCAGAGGCAGCTGACAGCTGCACATTTACATTCATTAGAGTCACGTGAGGCGAGCGGTGTTTGTGTCACGGTGCTGGAGTTTCCCTAGCTTCCTGCTGAAAACAATAAATCCTTTTCATCTTTATCTGGAATCAGAAACTAGGGAGAAATTTATGGCCTGGTTATACAACATTGTTTTACTACAACCACAAAATTCAATGCATCTTATTAGGAAGTAAGGAGTAAACCAACACAGATGTTGGATAATTGTCATGTAAAACAGATGGTTTAACTTTTTTTTTCCCCAAATAAAACTCTGAACATTAAAGTGCATCGATTCCCTCAACTCTGATACCCCTAAATAAAAAACATTACCTTCCAATGTTATTAGTAAATAGAAAAACAGCTGTTATGTGAAGGCCTCGTAGTTTTAATAGAGAACAACCAGCATGATAAAGACTAGGGCTGAATGATTAATTGTGATGAATTGATTATTGAAATAATCGTCAGTTAATCATTAACTGGAAGAATACAGATTCAAAAAGTGTAGTGATTAAGCCAAAGCTATACAAATAAGGCATATTTTGCATTTGTCTGTAAATGTGGAATTAATCCCTTAATACAAATATTTTACAAAAAGTTATAAATTGTCACCCGATCAGCTCTACAGTGTATTGATAAGTAGAAATGAGAAGGCTGAATTTTCATGTGTTGATGTTAGAAGTATTTTTTAGCTGCAGGTAAAGCCTTTAATACAAATGATCAAACCTTCACTAAAGCAATGATGTGCTCAACATTGCTGGTGCCGCCAATTTTGTCAGCTAAGAAAGATCGGTGGTACTACTCTTTGGTTGCCTAGCAACAACCTGTTGAGTAACCTGTGCGGTAACAGTTCCACGTTTGCCTCACAACTGCTGAAAAGTAAAAAAAAAACAACAGGGTGGAGTGGAAACTTTGAATAAAACAGGAAGTGTCACTTAGCATTATTTCACATATTTAAAAAAAAAAAAAAGAATCTATAGTTATACAATCTATAGACTGATATGAAACACTTCTATCATACTCCGTTTTTCAGCCATATTTGCAGCAGTAACAATATTTTAGACTCTCATTCCACACCAGTTTAGTTGTGTGGAACTAATGTTTGTTTATTAGTGACACTAATGCGGCGTTTCTGCTCCTAAATGTCTCTACCACAGCAGCCAATCATCACTCAGAGTGCCACCGTCACCAAGATCACCTTTGGCAGCTCCCACCACCCAACACCGGTGTTCAGCAGCGGCGAGGCGGCGGCCAAGCTGCTGCCGGAGTCCAGCTCAGGATCTTCAGGGGACAAGCCGTCGGTGTCAGACATCCTGAAGATCTCCATGATGGAGGCGGAGATCGACCCCAGCACGGAGCCCATGGTGGTGGATTCCTCCAGCGACCGCGGCCCTCTGGGGAAGACCCTGGACGTCCAGTCCGTGTCAGGGACACTGGACTCGGGTCAGTTCATCAGCAGCTCCGGGGCCGGCATGCGCCACGCCAAGCCACAGCAGTTCAGCTGCGTGCAGGGCCTGGCGGCACAGAGCAGCAAGGACGACCTGGAGGTCATCGAGGTGAGTTTCTGGTGACGCAGGGTAATAAATCACCCGGCCGGAGGCTGTCAGCATGTCTGTCACATACTGACTTCTTCACTGAAACCTTGTAGAAAACAGTCAGTTAGCTATGATGCTGACTGGGGAGGTTGGCTGCAGATAATTCATGTTATGGCAGAAAAAGTGTTTCTAGATGCATTGTAAAAATAAAAGCTCAGCTCTCTTTCTTTTAAATGATCATCTCCAAATGTTTCATAGCAAACTATCATCAAAAATCACTCAGACATTTCTTAAGCAGTTAGTTTTGTCCCCTTTTGTCAAATAAACAAGATTCATCCAACAAGTGTTTTCTTTTTAGTTCAGAAAATGTATTTTTGAGGGAAAAGCTAGACTTGTTTTCCTTCCTGCCGTCTCCCATAACCTCAACTGTTCATTATTAATTATTGATTAATTGAATTGTGGATAAACAAAGGTTAAAACAAATCATTCATTAATATTTCAGTCTTTCATCCATCCAACTAACTAACCAGACATCCATCAGTCCACTCATTCTCCCTCCACCCTGCCATCTATCCACCCATCGGTCAGTTTATACAACATCCAAATATTCTTCTGTGAACCAATCCATCCAACTGTTCATCCATCTTGCTCTCCATCATCCAACTGTCCTATTTCCAATCTATTTTTTCATTGATCAAGCCAACTGTTTACTCATCCACTCCTCATTCTGTCCTTCATCCATCCTGTCATCTGTGCGTTCATCCAAATATTTTTCACCCATCCTTCCATCTGTTCAGTTGTTCATAATCTTCCCGTCCATTCATCAAATTGTTCCTCATACATCCTGGTGTCTATCAATCTGTTCAGACTGTTCATTCATCCATGTTTCTATCCTTCACTCCATCCGACCATCTACCCGCATAAATGTTTTTCCCGCATCCATTCATCAAAACCATCCGACTGTTCACCCATTCATCCTCTGGTTCTTCCAAGTTCTACATTCAGCATGTAAAAATATCTGTCATGAATTTATAGTGATGGCAACACAAGAGAAATCCTGACATGAGTCATGAAAAGTTTGAAATATTTACAGAACAATTGATGCTAGTCTCAACATAACTTTGAACCGTGAAAGTCAGAAAGTCAGCGTTAGCTTAAGGCTGTTGGCAGATCCTGAACTGGAGCCTCTGTGATCCACACAGGTGATCCCTCAGTTCTCCATCCTGCCAGACTCCAGCCAGTCTAACGTCGTGGTGGAGCCCAGCGGCTTCCTGGAGATCACCAACTACACCAGCCAACAGCTGGAGGAGGACAGCCCCATGGAGCAGGAGGTGGACAGCAGCAACGACGAGGCCGCGGCTGCCAGCCCCGCAGAGCAGCCGTAGACACTCTGAGGCAGGGACTCTGGCACTTCTTCACTTTCAACCAGCAGACTGATGATCCGTTTCCGGCTCAGACCCAGCAGACTCGTTTATCTTTTTCTTGTAAAATATTAGTTTGTTAGTCTTCTCTCTCCACAGCTAATGGCCCATGTGATTTTTATTGCTTAATATGTGAGCGAGGTGAAAGGATTAGCTTTAGCTCAGAACAGCTGGAAAACGTTCCAGCGTGTCAGCTTACCCGCAGGACTGAGACCTTTACACATTTATAACCTGGATCTTTTCAGAATATTTGGGTCCACGTTGCATCATTTCAGAAACGCATACCATATTTGTGTTGACAGCAGTCCATAGCGACTCCCTTCTCATCAGATAAACTGTATTTTTATCTTGACGGAATTTGTAACCACAAACTTTGCGACACGTTTGGGACTTAAGGATTCGGAAAAGGGAACAAAGCGGGAGCGGATTTAATTCAGAGACTCAAAGCAGGTCCAGAAAGAGGCCTGGAGGACAGGATCTTTCCAACACGTTTTACTCAAACAAGAAGAAACAAGCGATGTACCGTCGTTTTGTTGTTAAGGTGAAGGAAAAAAAAAAAAAAAAGCTGCAGTGAGAAGGTATACATTTGTCTTGGTAAAGTGTGTTTGAGCTGCATTTCTTTTCTACTTTTTCAAAATAGAGGACTAGCTGTGAGAAATCATTTAATCTGCACAATAAATCAGCTGAATAAAGCCTTGGTTTGTCTTAAATGACTCATTTCTTTTCACATATAAAAGGCAAAAGCATAAAGTTTTACCCAGAGATCAAGTTGCACAAGTTTTTCTATTGCCAATACTTAAAGCTCCTTAAAGCTTGAGGACGTTCAAGGATATTTTGTTAAGCCTATCTTTTTTTTTTTTCACTTTGGCTTTCTACATTTTGGAATCTCTGCAGCAGTAAGCTGGTTGAAGCAGTGAATTACTCTTTCTTTTATCATCTTATTAATCTGGCTGTGAAAACTTTAAAAGTAAAAGTACGAGGCCCCCTTTGCCCCTGCAAGATACCCTGTCACACTCTTAAAAGCTGAGCACTCATTAGAAAATGATCTTCTTTTGCGCAGTATATTTGTTTATGTATTTTCAGTTCTGTAACATTTACAATCCACAGAAACAATTTTGCCTTTCAGTCCAGCTAAATAAAACTAGTCTTTAAAAAATAACTTATGCTTTTTAATATCACTATAGAACATGTTATATTAACCCCATTTTTTTTACTAAAGTGAGGTTTAAAAATAGGTTTACACAGAAGTTATTTATTTGATATGTTATTTGAGGGAAATGAACTGTTTCCAGATGTATGACAAGAAAAAAAAAGAGTGGCATAATAACAGTTGGCCTGTCAGAGGACAGCTCTACTTCCGCCGGCATCATATCAATTAATAAGATAGTCTTATTAATTGGACAATTGTACATCTAAATTTAAAGTAACAGCTCTAAAAAGATTACATTTTTCAGGACAAACTTTAACTTCTACCTATATTTTGTCTGAATTCTGTTACATGTTGCCTTTCAGTGACTTTTTTGATCATTGGCTTTTTAAGTTGCTTTTTATTATAAATTTGGGGATCAAAGCTGGAGCTGCAACCCAGGAACAACCCTGTTGTCTTAGCAGTGCTGAAAATTGTGAAGATGACTTTTATTATGATTAACCAACCTTTTCCTGACTTCGATGGCTTTCACCTTCATGAAAGAAAAAAAAACAAAACAAGTCGAGGTGGCTTCAGGTTTCATCTTTCCAACACCGTGTCTGCAGCTCTCACTCATCTTCCTGGGAGTTTTTTCAGTAACTCACACCTTGGGACATCTGATCAGACCGACTCACATGGCATCATTAGGGAGTTTTTTTTGTTAATGTCGAGCAACAATAAAGCAAACATTGGGCTGAATAGCGGCAACAGCCAGTATCTCATGTATCCTGAATGCCCCATGAGTCGTCTCTAATGACCCTATTGTGATATTGTTCTTACTACAAATACTCTTACCTCTGGAGTACAACTGGAGAAGCTTGTTGATGAGAGTTGAAACGTCTTCAAGAAAACAATAACAATCAGTTCAAGTCCAGGTTGGCAGAAAGTTGGTTCTGTGCTGAAAAAGAAGATAATCATTTAACTGATTGTCAGAAAAATTTTATTCAGAAAGGAAGAAGAGTATCTTTTATTTAAAGTGTTTGAAAAAAGTCAGAATTTAAAGCTGCTGTATTATTTTTAATCAAAAGCAAGTTATATCAAATATCTAAATATCTGACCAAATAAGACAAAAAAATGTCTCCATCTTGAGAAAGAAACACACTTGATGTATCTCATGTTAAGACCAGACAACATTAACATATGTAAGTGCAAAATGCATTTTAACTCCCCTTTTAAAAATTACTCAGACTTGACTTAACAGATAAAGGAACATGAATCATTTGGGAGAAGATTTAGTTTTAATTCACCTTTCAATTAATTTCCCTTTGAGATTAATAATGTTTTTTTGAATTTGTATTTAAATTTTTTTTTTTTTTTTATTGGTTTCCCTGAAGATCTGAAAGTGATGGCTTCTGGTTTAAATATCCAAAATGAATAAAACTTCTGACAACAGATTCAAAAATTAAACTTTCAGACTCTTTAAAATATAACAGGTCATCTAGAAATAATCAAAACTGGTCCTTAGTTTGCCTTTTGCAGGACATTTGAAATGCAGGGTAGTTTTTGTCCAACTATTTTCCACCTATTTTTTCATTTCAACTTAAATCACTAAGTGAGGTTTTACAGACTGCAGTTAGGGATCAAATATTTACTTAAACTTGGCCTGAAATCAGCTTCAGCAGCCAAAAATATATTTAAAAAGTCTTGAATGCACTCCTGCTGAGACTAATAAAAACATATTTACTGCCGTGGAGAGAGAGGGGTTCATAATGGTTGGAGACCGTGAGCTTGCTGTCAGAGGTTTATTGTCTCAGCTTTCTTGTAAAAACCTCTCTGCACACTCCATGCCGGCGTTTTTCCTCCTCAAGCTGAAAGTGATCCAGCCTGCAGAGGCTGATGGGTTGACCTCAGCCTGCACGCATGTGGCTTTATTTAGGAGCATGCTGACTTATCAGCCTGCAGGCCTGACCCCCTGCTTGGAAAACGATGACTGAGTCTGACAGAACATCGCAGTTTACGCTCACTGCTGCTGACTCATCTGAACATGAAAAACTACGCACGATTGGTAAACATTTGCTGCTGGAAGTGTCACAAAAGTTGTGTCAATGATGTCTTAACACCGGAATGGTGGATACAAATGCATGCAACACATTTAATTTCCCTTTTTTTTTTTTTAATTTATTTATTTTTATTTTGTAAAAACAATTTTATTCTTTCACGTCACACGTTTACAGTTTCATTCTGTTGGTCGAACATGAAATTCCAGTGAAATATATTTGCGTTTGTGTGTTTATGTCGTGACAAAATGTGAGCGTGACGACAGTCTCTCGATTTATGTGAAATAAATAAAAAAGTTTTGTTGTTGAAATTGAACTGAAATACCCAATCAAATACATTCAAATTCAAACATACTTTATTCATCCCAAGTGGAAATTAAATAATTTTCATTTTTATTTAAATTAAATAAAAATTAAATTTTACTCAGTTCATATCCTGAGTAAAATAGTCATTTATAAAGGGGGGAAATAAAGAAATCTTACACCTACAGTAATGCTGCTTTAGTAATGCCACTGAATGATTAAATTAACTAAATAAATCACAAAATCTGGATGTAGTTTAAAAGTAAAATTTAATTTTAAAAAAAAACCATCCTTTAAGGTTCTTTAAGATTTGCACCAACAGACGTGTGTGAAGTGTGAAACTAATGCGGTTACTCACGCTGCAGTGTGTGCTAAACAATTATTTAGATCACTAAGGAAACTATTATATGTCTGTGTTTCCAAAGAAAACAGCTAACAGGAGAACAACATGGTGACTTTCTGAACATGTGAGTGTGAATAAAGCAACAGTGTGTTGGTGAATCATATGAAGCATTAATAAATTCAATAAGTTCAGGCTTGGTGAGTGGATTAAAATGTCTCGCAGGTGAAATACAGCTGGAGACAGTTTGGCGTTTGGTGGTCTGTTACTCTGCGGGAAGGTTTATGGGTGAACCGGATCACAGAACCGAGTAGGAGTCTCCGCCAGCAGGTCTGCCATTTATCACAGGGTTCAGAGCAGCATTCCTCCAGCTTTAGTTGACTTGATTTACTGTCTTTTTATCTGAGTACAGGATTAGCTGCTCGGTCCTCAGAAAGTCAGAGGTGGGCTTAGTCATATTGGGGCCCAAGGGTTAATACAAACAGGGGTCCCTTAATTTTCCTTGCTTGTCATAGCTTTTATACTCATACCTTTGTTCTTCAACAATGAAATATGACGGTTTATTCACTTGGTCAGTGAATACAACTGCTTTTAGGTGCATTTCCTGTTGGGCACACCACGGTCTTCTAGTTGTTTTTCAGCCAAATCTCAAATGGAAGTGGCTCAAATTGGACTTTTTTGTGGTGAAATGTTTGCAAAAAGACAGATTTGGGCTGCATTCACCTGCTGCGTGAACATAGCGAGACTGACTACAAGGGAAATCAGGAATGTGTTTTGGCTCACAGTCATTTAGTGGCTCGTGGACCAACAGCAGAGTTTTAAAATCTAATCTTTGAAAAACAGGAAGTCAGAGCAGTGGAGAACTGGCTCTGATATGATCCATTTTCCTGGTGTTGTTCATTCAGACCAGTGAAGACTCTGTTGAAGTAATCAGTTCAACAAAAAAAAAACACGTAAATGGGTTTCTCAAAACAAAAAGACTGAACAGTAAGAACAATTTTACAACATAAAAAAATAATAAAACATACAAAAAATATATTTGCGATAACCAGATGATTAAATTATCACAATGGCCAGTTTTAGTGTTTTTCATATCACTTTGGTACAATCAGTGAGAAATGTTCCTTGATGTGACATATTCTACTCCTCTGTCCTGGTTTCTCAGTCATTTAAGTCTAAAAATATTTATTCATTATCTTGAGAAAACAAGTTTTATTATCTCAAGATTATGAGATAAATAGTTCCTCATGTCCACGTGACGTCAGTAGTTTTCCATATATGACTGCTCTTGGAAATCCAACAGTTTCAAGATTCCAGCTCAATTTTTAAACTACGACTTTAGTTTATTAGTAGCAGTTTACTTAATTGCAAAATTTATTTACAGAATTTATTTACAGAATTTTTATTGTTTCTCTATTACATAAACAACCAAAATCCCATGTACAGTACTAAAAAATGTTTTCAGCTCAGATTAGCTTTGGATCAATTATGCAAAATTCACTTTTTGCACACATTTTGTGCTACCATTCATTCTTCTACTGTTTCTAAAAACACATCTTGCTGTTCTCTGGCAGTAAGTTGATGTTTTTTGGTATTGGGAAAACAAGAGATTTTTTAAATCACCCACTTCGTTATTAGAAGACAAACGCGTTTGTTCAGCTGGTTTTACTGCTGTGTGCGCTGTACAATGGCTGCTGGAAAAGACAGGTGTTTTGTTGCTGACTTACCACCCAGAAACCACTTGCTGCATTCTTGTTGGTTGTGCAGGAGGCTCCACTTCTGCTTTTCAAAAATGCATGGTTGTACATCTCTGCAGTCATTTCCACATGTTTAAGGTGAAGACATTGATTTGCGGGTCATGGCCAGCAGCAGCTTATTGCATATATGTGACAGAGGCCTAAATCATTCTGAAAGGAGCTCAAAATAACCAGAACTTAGTGGGTGAAATCTCATTAACAGAATTACTTTGTGCAAAAAAGTGAAATGAACTTTTTTTTTATAGCCCATGGACCAATATTAACTTTTTTAAAGGAAGCGGACTGGGTCCCCGTTAAACAGTTTCCAGCCTCATGTTTCTCTACAATCCTGGTTTCTTGTACTTTAGCATCTCTCTGTGCATCTGACTAAATTGCAGATCTTCTGCTGGTTTGACTTAAGAGATCTTCAGGGCAGATCTGTTAGACAAAATGAAATCACCCACACACTTCTCCAGGTGAAAATAATAAACATCAGTTAACATCAAAATTACCTTAGAAGGAAAAAAAAAATCACTTTCCAGCCCAAGTGTTGCAATAACTTTCTTACTTACCTTTTTTGGCAATAATAAAAAAAAACCCAACTAATTTGTTTTTTGTGTGTGGACAATAAAATGAGAAATCTGGCCTGCATTGTGTTCATCTCAGGCGCCATAATCAGCGTCCAGCTCATTTAAAATGCCGAAACACAACGTTCTTGGCAAAAGCTCAAAGGAGAATTGAGAAACTCTGTTTTTCAGTTCGTTGCAGGAGCACAAGGTGGCAGATTTATGATTTATTTATGTCCACTGCCCTCCATACTGTTTCTCCACAGCTTCAGATGCAGGAGCAACGTGTGACTTAATGCAGAATCCGTGAGACAATCAGATTAATGTTCCCGCAGGAAGTCAGGCTCACCTCTGACCTTTCCCATGATCTTTGCTGATAAATGGGGACAGTAAGTGCTCTGTGGGAGTGCTGGGGTTACTGAAGATGAGAACTAAGATGTCATCTGCATCCAGTTTCGTGGAGGTTCAGTCAACCTGTGTGAACGTTTAGAGCAGTGGGAACATCCATCTACAGCAGAGAGGTGATGGTTTCCTGACACAAAACAGAACCAGAAAAATGGGCTGGATAGCATGTTATATTTACATGAACATGTTCTGGTATGACTTGAATGCAGCGAGCATTGGTTTTAGCAGTAAAAGGAATGATGATAATGTAAATATATTAAAGCTGCAGCTACTTTAGGGCAAAGTTACAGAGATAACAGGTTAGTGATTGTGAAAATGAGACTGTTTGTCCTCCACATCTGTAGATTGATGGTCCCTTATGATCAAACCAGAAGCTGGATTTAACTCCATCATGAGGTCAAGCTTGAACTAAAACAGTTTTTTCAATAGACATAATGTTTTCCATCTGAGGGGAAAATAGCATTACTTGTCACAAATACTGGATGCGTTATTCAACAAATACATTTTTTCTGTTTAGAAATGACTGTACTTTAACTTAAAAAGATGACTTCAACATCTATTTATTTTAGTAAAGTTAAGACAAACATTTTAGAATAATATAATGAAATCAGCACAGAATAATCCAGCAGTAGAGATATGTTCAAATCAATTTACATACACACAAAGTTTAATCTAATCTTAAAAGTTGCTTTAAATGACTTTCAATAAATTCTTGGAAAAAGAAACATGAGGTTAAGCAGATTCAATATTTAAAAAAATCCCAAAACAGAGAATCAATAACAATAAGTAGATTTTAGAGCCTGTGGCACCAATTCAAAGGTGATTTGAACAATTAATTTATGTAAACATTGAATAACAATGGCAATTATAATGTTTTGACTTTGTTTCAGGTAAACAACTTGGTGTAACTTATTTTATTTATTGAATCCAGATTATTATTATCTGGATATTTAGAAAGAAAGCATCATTATTATCCTTGAAATGAATAAATATCAATATCATTCATGCAATTGATAAACTAAAATATATTTTGTCCAGAAAACCAGTAAATGTAAATTAATTCCACCCTACATTTTTTTTAAATTATATTTAGTAAATACTTTCTTTTTTCTAAAGGAAAAAAATCAATAGATGGATTTAATCAACATTTGTAATATTACTAATAAATCCAACATATTTTAACCAGTGATTTCATTATTATCTATTTAATGGTTTTATTTCAATTTACTTAATTAAATCAGTAGTCTTTTACTTACAGTTTAAATTCTGCTCAATTATATTAATTCTCACTTTATTGTAATATTTTTTTCAGTAAATGACGGTCAGACTTTTTCAGTCTATTTGTTCAACAACAGAACAAGTCCGACAGATTCTCATCTTGCAGCAGAAAATGAATTTTTTTAGGTTCATTTAAAACATTGGAATATCTGAGAAGATGCGTTTTTATTTCTTTAAAAGGAAATTGAAGTGTTTTTTTCCCCCCCAGATGCTCATAGTCATTTCTCACTTTCTACTCCGATGGTCGGCCAGCGCCTGAGTCAGCAGCGTCTCCTTTGATCCCGTTTCCTCTTACAGCACGGCTCTTCTGATCTCAGCAGGACCAAACCAGAAGTCCAGGTTTAATTATGACTCACTGGCCGCTCACAGGGGAGAGGAAAAGTCACTGGGGTCTGTTTCCAATTTGGGAACCACAAATATTTTCCATTCGCTTCCTCTGATTCTATCGTTGTTCATCCAACAAACAACTAATTTGAAAAAAAAGAAAAAGGTGGTGGGATTTTGCGTAAACAGGAAGACCTCCTTTGAAAGAAAGGAGATGATGCCTTTGAGTGGAGCAGAACAGCTGTGGAAGCTGGTAAAACACCACCTGAACTTTGTTTTCGTTTCTCCGATCTGGTGCGCAGGCTGCAGTCTTGGTTTGGGGCAAACGTGGCTGTAATTCAGAGCGTTTGTGACCCAAGTTATCCCTGCGGACCAGAGGATGTAGTGCTGGAAAAACCAGATTCTAGTTTGATCCACCAGTAGCTCATTTATTGGGAACAAAGTCCAAAAGGGAAGAATTTCCTGTTTGTTTCTACGGTTTGTTTGGATGTATTTAGTTTCTGTTGATGCGTTACGACGATTATTTGTGCAATTTAGGAGTCTACTTGTTGTTGACAGAGATGGAAAAAAAAGGGAATGAAGAAGGTAAGAAAGGAAGAATGTTGGCATAAAACATTAAAGGGAAAGAGGGAGACAAGAACAAAGGAGGGAAATAAAGGTGAACAGAGAAAACATAGCAGCAAACTACATGCGTACATAAGAACAAAAATGTCAGTAATTAATAAAGGATAAGCCCAATATAGTTTCAAATCAACACATGGAGGTGCCGTAAGTTTCTCCAGCTGGGAACAGAAACGAAGTGAAGTTATTATCTTTGGACCTAAATAGGAACAATCTGCAGTCAGCACACAGCTTCAGTTATTACAACTGGAAACCAGAAATCAGGATGAGATCTGGGTGTGATGATGAACTCTGACCTGAATCTTCAGAGCCACGTGAAGGCAGTTACAAAGTCGGCCTTCTGTCACCTGAAGAACATTTCCAGGACTTATGTCCCAGCAAGATCTAGAGAAACCCATCCATGATTTATCTTTAGGTGCATTGATTACTGCAGCAGCATCTGCCTAAAAAAAAAACCAACATAGGTGTTGGTAGTCTGGTAGATTAGGTTGGATTTGGGTTACATTTTCAGCTGCTCTCTCTGTTTATTGATGTTTTATAATTTGTTTCTGTATTGTGTTTTTATCACTTTGAAATGTGCTACACAAATTGAAACAGTAGGACAAGAGCTCTGAGGAAACCACCCAATATTTTAATCTCTAACTATATTTTTGCAGCGCTCTTTCAGGTTCAATTTAAGCTGTCATCAATTTACACCCACAGAAATACCTATTATATCCACCTGTCAGAGGTAAATCAAGCTCTGACTGTGTTGTGGCATGGGAGAGCCTATTTTTGTTCGTTTGTTTTTTGAGGTTTTGGTATAAAAACCTTGTGGCGATGAGATGAAAACGGCACAAGTCACTGAAAGCCACACCGCAGGACAAACTCAGCGAACCAGCAAACCTCTGAGGTTTCTGCTCTCAACGAGCGGTGAACCCACGTCTTGTAGCTCATCACTCAGAAATTATTTTGTGGTTGCGCAATAGTGAATTAAAAAAAGAAAGAAAAGGAGTAGCACTGCTGTGTGAAATTGAATGAACACAACAAAATTCCCTCTGTTTGTTAATTGAGTTTGCTAAGAGGGATCATTATTACTCATGTAAACACAGTCTAGACAGGTCCAGATTCCAGATAAAACAGATCCAGATCACTGCTGGTATTTCCCAAAGCTCCACAAAGAAAGAAGAAAGACGTACAACCAGACAGTGTTTTTGTTTTGTCGCTAAAGATTCTATTTTAAATGCTGTTATTTAATCATCAAACGCTCTGACTGCATCGCCGCATCTGGAAATTTAGACGCAAACCAAACATGTGTCTCTATTCACATGAGAGCCGGTTTTCTAACGAAGCGCTTCGCCCTGACAGTGATTAAGAGTCGTTTTCCCTTCACTGATGCGAAACAGGATGGTACCACCCTGGACTGTAAATGAGGTCCAGTAAGTTTCTCCTGGGAAGCGGGTGGAGGGTCTGACTCACTGACGGTGAAAGCTTTTTGTTTGACAGTCCAGATAAAGCTGCTCCTGGACAACAGAGCTTTTTCATTTCTTAAAGGTGAAACGGAGAGAAGAAAAGAGTTCAATAGGTTTAGCATTAAAACATTAAGTTTGATTTACTAAAAAAGAAAAAAAAAAAAGGTTATCTGTCCCATTTGGGGTTAAAGGTTTCGTATTGTTTCCAGATATTACAGGTTGGGTTTGATACGGTTAATTGAAATAATCGTCAACTAACTTAGTATTCGATTGTTAACTGGAGTATAAAGATAAAAAAAAAGGTAATTTGCTGAAAGATCAACGCAATCAGAGCCATTAGAAGTCAAAACTAAAGATTTTGGCTGAAGATTTTGGCCTGTTTCTCAGATGCAACATTTTGCATCTGAGAAAAAAAGCCCTTCTTTGTAAGTGTGTTTTCTAAATGAAACTCTCCGGTGGCATTTTTAACTTCACCTGGTTCAGATTCTGAAAAAAACATCTCCTATTAAACAACTTTTGCAATCCAATTATTACTCAATGAACCCAAAAAATAATCAGAAAGGGTTGAACTTTTCACAAGATGATGTTAGAAATATTTGTTTAGCTGAAGATGCATCCTTTCATTCTAGACATCTGGTTGATTTTCTTATTTAATAAGGAATTATTGATTTACATATTTTAATGTATTTCCAATATTGCATAAGAAAGGCTTAAGTGTTTAAATACAAACTATGCAGAATGTGCAAATTTCTTAGAATAATTGATTGGTAAAATCATCAATAATTGCTAAAATAATCATTAGTTGCAGCCTTAATTATGATAAACTCCAAATGTATTTAAACAAAACACGTTTTGATGAAAAGATGGATCTGAAAGTCCTGAAAAAAAAACAAAACCAAACAGTAATTGTAGGTCTCAAATTTGTAATTTGCAGACGTTTCCAGTCGGGGGAAGTTAACTGACATAATTAGCATGAACCATGTTCCGCATAAGCCTGTAATGTATTCAAACACATAATGTCACTGTTATCTAGGGAAATCACCTTCTCTAAACTGATACAGAGCAACATCACAGTGGTAAGTTTACAATTTTCCCATTTAAAACAAGCCACTCAAATGCAGCACCGCAAAGTGAAACCGACAGCTAAAAAAAGTACCTCTGTTTTGAATGTGTTGTAGTAACATCAGCAGGTAATATGCTACTAAATTCCCAGACAAAGTATTACCTGCAAAAGCATTTCAGGTAATAAATAATAATAATAATAATAACATATTCGTACCTTTGTACCAGTCTCAGTATGCTGTTGTAGATCAGGGCTGTTGCCCAGCAACAAAACCATCCCCCAGGTGAGTCCAACACACCTGAAATGAATGACTGAATTACTTCCTCGTTCAGGTGTGATGATGCAGAGATGCATCTATTTTGAAGACCCATTTATATCCCAGCTTCAAATTTGTGGCTGAGGTTTTCAAATGTTGCTTCAATATTCCTACATGACGTTCTTTCCTCATGATGCCGTCCATGAAGTGCACCAGTCTCTCCAGCAGCAAAACAACCCCATGACATGAAGCTCCCATTTCATGGAATGACACAATTTGTTAACATATTGTGTTAACGTATTTTAACACAATATGTTAAAATGTGCCATTTTAACAAGTATACCCATTTCTCCCTCAAATGAAACTATGATCATTATATCAAACCCCTTAATTTCTATTTTTATCACAACAACCAAACTGTCTCCAAAATATCTGCCGTATCTATAGTTTTTTTTTCTTATATTTAATTTTTTTTCTTCTAATTTATCATCTTCAGAGCATGATGGTCAAGTAGTTTACCAACATGATATAAAACGGAGCCAACATGTAGATAATAAAATCAATCATTTTGTTTAAGCTGCTTGCATCAAAACATTTTTCACTGTGGGTCTGTGTTGCCAGGTTGGAAGCACTCAGAGGTCACATGTTCTTGGTCTGGTCTCTAGCTCAAAAATGTCAACCTTCAAAAACCTTCACTGCATTTCATCAAGTTTAAAAAATGGTTGAAATTGTGGATGTGCTTTCTAGCAATGGTGGGCACCGCTAACTAAAACATTAGCTGCTATACAAATGTGATATTTAATGCAAGCTAATGCTAAACTGCTAAATTAAATCATGTTTGAGACCCAGCATATGTTGACGGCGTACCATTCAACAAGGTCAACATCGTACACCTAGCTTCACGTTTTGCACTTCAGGAAGTGATTCTTGGGAATAAACCTTTCACTCTTAGTTTCCGTTTTATAGTAGTTTTTGCCATGTCATCTAAATAAATTCATCTTTGCTAAATATCACCAGTTGCTGATATTTTCCTAACTGACCAGATCAGAAAGCACGCAGGACATCAGCAGGTTTTAAGTTATTTACAACAGGACTGCAGCTATGCATTCTGGGTGCAGAATAAATGTCACCTATAGTTTAACATGTATCCATGTTATTGGTTAAAAAAGGATCCGAAAACATACTTTTACATTTTTATTAACATGAAGAGCACCAGGTGTGTGGCATCAACACAGACGACATGCTGTCGAAAATCTAAAGTCACACATTTAACAAAATAAATTACTTTACACTCATAGATGGAATATAAACCATAGTTTTAGTGTTTACAGTCACAAAAGAGAAAACCAAACAAATATAAGATTAAAGTGCAAACTACACTGAGGATATATTGCCTTTTTAGATAAACACCTTCATGTAACCCTTTTGTAAAATTAAAGAGCATTTTGTTTTGTGTGTTTTCTTCATTTTTAGCTGAAAAAACAAATAATTTTTTCTTCACTGAAATCAATCTCTGTACAGAGCTCCATCAGTCAGTTTTAGCTCTCAAAGGATCAACTCAGATACCTTGTTTAAGCTCTGAAACCAAATGAAAATATATACCAGTAAATTATCTGTATTTAAAGAAGAGCCAAGATCAACTTAGATCTGCAAAAAGACCAGAACTGAGACTCAAACTTAGAGGCATTACTGGTTATATCTCTACAGGTGGCCTGTTTACATGCGTAAATCTTTTTGTGAATCAGGCTGTAGGGAAATAAATTGCAGTAAACTTGGAATAATATCGAGTCAACCATATGTTTATGCCAGCATTTAAATAATTTCCCACCTCTAACAATATTTATTAGAGAATCAAAATACTTAACATTGTAAAATATAGGATTGTGAAATATAGGACTCTAAGAAAAAAAGAAAAGTGTTGGTGTTGAGAAAAATGTCACCTTAAGATAAATTTCAGGAACATTGTAAAACCAGGACTATAAAACTAGAAATATTATTCAATTTTAGAAATGCATTAATTCACCTACAGTTTTAAAACTATGAAAAACCAACCACATCACTGAAATTCCTTCACTTCTTCTGTTAAACATCCTACAGTCCTGCGCTGCATCCCCATCACATGACCAAATAAATACCACATGGCCGAAACCCCCCCTCCATCCCCCAGCTCTAAAAACACAAACAGCAACAAACTAGAAAATCTTGGCCCAGAATCTTTACAAAAATGTGTTTTAAATGACTAACATCTGTATGTTAGTGACATATGTTTGTCTGTATCACTTGTCCAATGAAGAGTTTTAAAGCATAGCTTTCTGAAATGTTCCATCCAACCAAAAACTGTCCCCAAGTAATCCTTGGCGACTGATTTTGGACAGAGTGTTAATCTCCAATTTAAATAGTGTGATTTTACGACATTAACACAATAATAACAGGTATAATAATGTTATCTATTGCTAATATTCATTATGTCTTATTTTGCTACATAGACTTAAGCAGAAAGTTTGAATAATGTGGAAAACTTTGTTTTCAAATAAACACCCCTCCTTTTTTTTTAGAAGATTATTGTCCCTTTTAGTTTTTCTACTCTTTCAAGCATAACGAAGTATAACAAGCCAATGTTAGTTGGTTAATTAAACAGACTATCTGCTTGGCTAGCCACCCTGCTGATAGCATGCTAACTGTAGCTAAACAGGCTAATTTATTTTTATTTTACCGTTTATTTGGAAGGGACCAACACAAGAAATTCAAACAACCAAAACGATCTGATGTTTGAATTAAAGTATTTATAGCCATGGCTAATTAGCAACACCCGTCCTCTGAAGGACCTTTAGCAGCTTAACTAGATTAATGGGATTCTTTGACTCCCACACCATGACTCACACGGTTTTACACAACTGGGAAAATTTCAACACGACCAAATATGTAGTCGTCACCTGTTGCACAGCAACATGTGGGGGAGGGGTAACACCTCTGGTGACTCATTGAAATTACTTTAATCTACAGGATCGGCATGATTAAGAGGTTTTAAAAACTTTGATACCTTATAGCCAGTCCATAATTATGAACTTGGGAATCAATGACAAAGTGGTTTGCCTGAAATTTGAGACCATTTCAACCTAAGAAGTTCCGGAAAAGCCACTTTTGCAAAATAAGTACTACTCCAAGTCCCTTATGGTGCTAAAATCTGTATTTATGAGTTGATAATTTTAATATTTTTATCATAAGTCCAGGATACAGCCTCAACAAATGTGCCAACTCACACATTTAAAGGTTTGTGCCCCTATACTTCTTTGGTTTTATAGATTATTTCCCGTATTTACCAACCTTTTGGTGCTTGCTGAAGTTTTTAAAGCAAGTTTTAGTTTTGCAACAAACTTCACGTATAGATAAGAGACTGGTATAAATTTACATCTGTGATCCTCGGAGCATGTTTCTGAAAATATGACTTGTACTTCAGTCCGGTCTCCTGACGGTACTGTCTACTCAAAGTGGTTTAGTGTTGGTTCTACATTCAATAAATAGGTATCAGGAATGCAACACGTTACAAAAAATAATCATTTAACACTGCTTCTTCAGGCATAGAGATGACTTTTCTTCGTTCATGCAACAACTATAAAAATATTGGCTTTAAAGCTCTGCACTGGTGCTGGTGACAGCTTCTGGTCTGTGGTGTAAAGTCCTGAAGAAGTGAGCACAGGAGGACTGAAACCTTGGGCTCCTTAAACAAAGCTGCATGAAACTGACATAAAACTCAGTCAAAAAGTCCAGCCTTGTGTTGTAAGAAAATATAACAATAACTAGGGCCTTCATTGGCTTGTCTTTTTGTTATCTAGGCTGTACTCCACAACCACGACTTCCTGTAGGAGATGTGCCTGATTGACAGCTGTGTTTGTCAACTCGTGATGGCTCTTTGTAGTTGTAATCCAAACCCAAATAGTAATAGTAATAGTAATCCAAATAGTCCATAAAGTCTCTGAAAAGATCCAGATTACACATTCACATTTAAATCCTTCAACAGGATTTAAATGTTACATTTTGACTCTGAATGTGTTTGTCTTGCTACGCATGAAAGCCTCTGCTGCGCTTCCGTCTCCTTGATCGAAAACATTTAACCAGCAGCGCCAGCAGGATAATCATGACTAACAACGTTACCACGACAACCGCCGTGTAATTCGGGGCATCTGCTTGGTGACACATTTCTCGGGTCAACTTCTCAATGTTCACTGGCTCGGGAGAATCCTCGTGAACACAAGTCACGGTCTCAATGTCCGGAACAACGATCGTGGAGTGCCGCACTGTGTGGAGGAAGCCCAGGTTGTCGCAGCAGCTCAGAGGGTTGGAGCCCATGTACAGGGTCTTTAAGGAGGGCTCCAAGGCGAGGATGGTGGATTGATCTAGGGTGACCAGGTTGTTGTTCTGCAGGTTCAAGGACTCAATGGCGGAGTCTTTGTTCCAGGTCGGTAGAGCGTTCAATTGGTTGGTGGACAGGTCAACGTGTTTGAGGCTCTTCAGGGAGGTCAGGTCTGTGTTTAGGCTTGACATGTTGTTTTCCCTCAGCAGCAGATGGACCAGTGAATCCTCCAAGCCAAACAAGGAGTCCTTGTGCATGTCTAATCCTGGATTTAGGGACAAGTCTAGTAATTTCAGAGGGGTGTTCACAAACGCTTTTGCAGGAATGGTCCTCAGATAATTTTCAGAGAGGTACAGGAAGTGTAGGCTGTAAACAGATGAGAATGACACACAACCAACTGGATCCTGGTGGTTTTGGTCCTTCAGCATTAACCCATGTTGGTTTTGCTCACTGTTACAGATTTGCAGATTGTTCTGCTGGAGCTGCAGATACTTGATGCTGGGCAATCTTTGAAATATTTGCTGGTCTAGGACAGCAAGATCATTTCCCTGTAAAAAGAGCTTTTTCAGGGAGTGAAGGGAGTTTTCCCCAAAAGTCAAAGTCTGCAGAGAATTATGGCTTAGATTGATGACCTTCACCTTGTGCAGAATGTCTTTAGATGTGACAGAAAACGAGCCGATACAGTTGTTACTCACATTGAGGACTTCAAGTGATTCCATGTTGGAGAAGAAAACCTCAGGTAAACTTTTGAGTTTATTGTAACTCATGTCCAGGTATTTTAAATCACCCAAATTTGTGAGGTTCAGGACACTCCCTGTGGTGTTGAGAGTCTGAATATGGTTTTGTGAAATGTTCAGAAATTCAAGCACATTCTTTTCTGGGAGGAGAGGGAAGTAAAGCATTTTGTTTTCACTCAGATCCAGAGAGCGAAGCTTAAAGGAGTCATCCGACTTTACACTCTGGAAAAACTCAATGCTGTTCTTGCTGAGATTGAGGACCTCCAAGTTGTAAAGATTGAAGTCTATGATGCAAGTGATTGAATTCTTAGACAAATCGAGCTCAGTCAGATGATCCAAAGAGTCGAAAGCTCCATCTTCTATCTCCAGGATGACGTTGTTGTGGAGACTAATTTTCCTCAAAGATGATGATCCGCTGAAGGTGTTCTGTGCTATTTTTGTGATGCTGTTGCTGTCCAGTGAAAGGTTTGCCAGACATGGGGATTCAGCCAGGAAGTAGTCTGACATACCCGTGTACAACCCATTGCTTGAAAGATCCAACGACTCCACAGCCGCGAGAGGTCCAACGCTTATTTTGGAGAGTGCGAAAACATTCAGGTGATTCCGGGAGAGATCCAGGACTCTCAGATCCTTCATGTCTTTGAAGAGTCCTGGCTGGATGAAGTGGATCTTGTTGGAATGAAGGTTCAGTTGGTGAAGGCCGGTGTGAAAGCCTAAAGTTTCCAACGAGAGGTTTTGAACCTGGTTTCGAGAAAGATCCAGCATTTGGACTCCCTGAGGAAGGTCGAGTGGTGCGCTCCTGAGACTTAGATCGCTGCAGAACACATCCATCTGGACCTGGAGACAAAGACAAAAACAAGGGTTTGATTAATTCATTGTAAGGCCAGACGTCTTTACCATGGCATAACTCAGACTAAGGCCTAGACCACATGTAGACGGATATCTGGGAAACCATTAGGCCATTTATTCACACAATAAATAAATGGCCTAATGTTTTATTTCACTAAAACACATTGTCTTGTGTTTTATAAATTTTATATTCTAAAATGGTTATTAAAGGTAGTTCGACCTCTCCGTCATACCACACAAATGAACCTCCTGGCACCATGTTTCACTCCTAACCGGAAGTCATGTTTTTTGGAAGGATTGTTATTGGCTAACTTAGGATTTAGCTTTGCACCATACTGCTTCCAATAAGTTTGGCATGTTTAAGACAACACTCTGAAGTGTAATTCAGTAGGGTTTTGTGGATGAACACTTTTCTTAAACCAACAAATATGGTGGAGATATTCTCTTTTATAAAGACCCAGCTACATGTCGGTAAGGCCTTTAAACATCTAAAGCAGAACTGTTAATTCGGAGTCAATCTTCTGGCAGCTATAAGGTGGTTTGAGAAACAAGCTGGTGAGTTAGCCTTAGAAAAATTACCTTTGTCTGTTTCTTTTAAACTCAATTAACAAAAAAGGAAAAAAAAAACATTGTTTAGCAACATCGAAAACATGACACACACTTTTATTACTATGTTCTGTCATTATGCATCTATTTCCCACCCTAATAAATTCAAGCATTTAACTCATTAGGTGTAGCTTGTAACAGAAACCACATGGCCCCGAAAAGCCTGTCCAAAAACAGCTCATAAAGCGGTCTCCTCCCCTGTTTTCTCTTCCACTCGACTACATTTAACTTCCTGGTATATTTGCGGTGTTATGAAAGGAGCATTCTTCAGGGCTCACGAGATGGGTGTAAACAAACATGCCTGTCTATTTACTCAAGAGCAAAACATCTTGTATCTGTTATCAGGCATGAAGGAACAAACAGGGAAGATTGATGAGAAAACGCCACAGAAAGCTGAGTCCATTCTCTGTGATGGTGAAATATGCATGTAATCTCAGACAAACTGTATCCACAAGCCCGTTTCTGCTACATCTGATTCTTGATAAGACGTTATACATCAGATTTAGTCATAGCATCTTTAGAAAACAAAGGATTTGTGTTTTTTTTTTATTACACATAAATTGTGTCTCGAATCGTAGATTAATTTTGTTTAATTACATGCTTTGAAAAGCTTAGTTCAGTTTTATCAGTCACACCCAACTGACAAAATCAAGGAGGCTAAAATATCTCAAAAAGCAGCAAATTATGCTTCAACTTAAAAAAAATTCAAGAACAGAGGCAAAATAAAGCCCAAGATTTATTGTAAACTAAACTGAAGTGTTTAGGATCCTAAACATGCTGTTTATTCTTGAAAATTCTCCAATCAGTTCTGGAAAGGAGAGTAAAATTCATTCACATCAATGTACATTTTTTTATTGCCAATTTTCACAAAGGCAGCCCCGTTGGTCTCCAATTTAAAGAGTATGCAGTAAATTTCCCAATTTTTTTTCTACTATAAAGAAATTTTATACCCTATATATGCACCAGCTTTGAACTGCTTAAAAAGAGTTCAGGTATGGTCAATAGAGACTTGTTTTGCAGCTCTTGTTAGTTGGCAACAGAAATTGACCGGACAGGAGGGAGAAAGAGACGGGAAGCAACAGGCAGCACAGGACGTCAGACCAAAAAACAAACCAGGAATGTTGAAGCTCTTCCTGAACCTTAGCCACGCAGACATGGTTAGGGGTGCCTGAAACCTTCCTGAATGTCAATGTCCATATTTTTGACCTCTTAAGTCCAGACATCCTCCGATTTTCAAGGCCTCTCAAAACTCATAATCTACCTAAACCTTGATGTTACACACATTTTACTCACTTAAGTCAGTGCACAACACAGACAATGTAGAGCAGTGATGGTGTTTTTCCCCTTATCCTTTCCCTTTTCATTTTAAAAATGACACACTGCTAGTCTGACAAGTGTTATCTTACCAGATCTATTCTCTGTTTAATAGACCTCTATTGTTGACTGAAACCCTGGGACATTACCAGCCGACTCCACTGCTGCAGCCTTGACCATCTTTAACATGCATACAACTGTTCATTCTCACATAAACTGACCAGGGCAGGTTATAAATAAACCTAAAAGCATGATTTATTTCCTGATATCTTGAATTCTATTTGCAGAGGTGTGAAGAGAGTTTGGGAAACTACCCAAAGTTAACTTTTTCTAAGGCGTTTAAGTTTTGTGACCAATTCAAAATCAGAAAGGTAAGAACAGAAAGTCTGAAAAGATGATGAAATGTTAAATTTCTTTTGCATTATTAGAGATGCAGTCGGTAATGATTGATACTGTAGTCTTGAAAAGTAGGAATTTATTTTTTGTAGGTGTGTAAAGGCTTATGTTTTCTTTTTTTCCAATATGAATGCAGCAAAATATGTAAAGTAAAAATGGTATGTAGTTTTTATGAGGTATGATGAGATCAGTGGTAAAGTAAGAACCGTAAAACTGGAACTGAAATTGAGATATGTATAGTAACCCACACAGTTCACATAAAAGCTTCTGCCTTTCTTTCATATTCACAAGTAAAAAAATTGTCTCCTTTAAAAAAAAACAACTTTCAACAAATCATGAACCAGATCAATAATATTCAGAAGCAACAGCTAAACTGAGTCTTAGCTGAATTCTTTCTGTCTGTAGCAGTTCGCTAATGCTAGCTTGTACAAAAACAGGAATAGGTGATGATTTCAACTCTTTTGTTTGTTCTTTTTTATAACAAAAGAATAACATTTAAATATACCACACAGTTTAAAACAGAATGTTAAGCTGCTAAATATTCAACTTGTATATCCAAAGATATTCAGCTTTGCTATAGTGCTGATGCTAACAGAAAAAATCTTAAAAATTCAGTTTCACCTGGGTAATTTGTATTAATTTTGGTTTAACCAAATACATAAAGTAACCATAAAATACATTTCCAATTTTAAAATCATCCCTTATGGGAGTTTTAAAATTTAAACTGTGACGTCTCCAACTTTCTGAAGCAGAACTTTGCTGCATTGGTAATGGTAGCACAGCGCTAGCAAACTGTTAGCAGTGCAGTTAATTTCAGATTAAAACTGAAATAACATGCAAAGGTTTAGGTTCAGCAATAGTGTTTCTCTCTCATTTTAATCTAAATCAGTTGTTCCTTTCATGTTATATCAAATGATTAACGTCCCCAGAAATTTCCTACTGCAATCATCTTAAGAAACTACATTTGCAAATACTGTTTGTGTGTTTGGGTCTTTCAGTATTTATCAAATACATAAAGGATAACATACAGAAAGAAGAGGTAGGCTTGTTGAGGTGCTATTTTTATCATGTTGTCCCTTTTGTAAAAATCACAGAAGTGAAACTGGAACTGATATCTGGATAAATTATAGCCACACACATGGCTTCATCAAATGAAAGTCACACACATTAACTTCCATATGATTCTGACTTATTCACATGTAAACGTTGCCCTTTAATATAATATTACAGGCTAAATTGTAAAACTGACAGTCAATTGTAAAAGTCGATTACACTAGCATATATAACTGTGCCATTCTAGACATGCCAGCTCCTTGCAATCCAAACACAACTGATGTATGTCTGCTTTTGCAACCAAACGACATTCAAATAGACCTGTAACTGTGGCATACATAGTTCCAGACATTTAAGTGAAAACCTGAAACAAAATAACTGTTTAAGCTGGTTTCCCAGAGTTGAGACAATAAAATGTCTCGACTGCAAGTGACTTTCTGGATTGCTTTCTCTTCTAGGTTGCAAAAATACAAAATCGTATAAAGTATTTTCAGCCTAGTTTCTAGTGCAAGTATCTTAGTTCACTTGAAATAAGACAAAACTAACTTACAATTAACTTTTAAGCAAAATATATCAGCTTGTTTATGTCAATAATTCCTAAATACTGATTAAAAAATAAAAAATTACTTCTTCCACTGGAAGATTATTTCATTTGTAACATAGGAAAAAATGTCTCATTGTAAGTGAAAGTATACATTTTTAATGAATACAAATGAATGATTTACATAAACAAGCTCTCTACGTGTTCCTTAAAAGTTACTTGCAAGTTTTGGCTTATTTCAATAGCACTGAGATATTTGCACTAGAAAAGACCAAAAATACTTTGTGTTTCTGCAGTGTACCTCTTAAGAAACACCTTAAATTCAATTTCTCCTAACTTTGCTTCAGTTAAAAAATTTTAAAAATGCAGCTTCTCAGACAACATTACATAGCGCTAATTGAAAAAAGACAGCTTTGTACTAAAAACTAGACCAAAAATACTTGGTAACATTTTGTGTTTTTGTTGTGCAGAAAAGTCTAAAATAATCTGAAAGCAAAGAAACAATCTGCTGGTAGTGATTATAGAGGCTTACAGATGAAATATGAGCACTGCAATCATTCAAGTATTAGATAAAGATTGAACTTTAAATCTTTTATCAGTTTTATCAGTATCAGTATAAACACAAGCTGAATTCCTGAAATGCTTGCATGACAAGCTGGTGATTAAAAAAAACATGAGATATTAAGCTCAACACCGCAGGTAATCAGAATGTTATGAATGGTTTGGTCGTAGAAAATGTCTCCAATCCACACAAACAAATAAAAAATATTTTTCCAAAGTCAGGTCAGCCAATTTCGTGCAATTTCTTTACCGGGATTTGTACTTACAACTTGGCATGAAGCGATGTGCCTGGAAGGATGTGCGGCCGTGGCCACACAGCTGGCCCACAGCGGGAAGAGCAGCTGGAAGGCAGCCATGGTCCTGCAGCACAGAGAGCCCAGATCACACAAATCAGACACTCAGGAAGCATGCTGTAGGTGATACGGCTGAAAAAAAAAAAAAAAGGGGGAAGGAAGCGAGCCTTGCGTAGATCGTGACATGCTGACCTTTGACAGTGCTATTTTTGCGCCTTAAAAACAGAAGGGGCTTTTCTCCTTCGTAGAAACACCGCGGCACTTCTCTTACATTGCATTTCTGTGGTACTACGGAGAATGACGAAGCAATCAATGGGTTTCCATCGGTTCTCAGCAGTTAGCTGAGGCTTATTGTTTTGAAACAAGCTAAGAAGACTGTTTTGTCAGACTATGATGAGTCACGATTTCTGAACAAAACAAAACAACGTGTGACAGTGCAGAGCAGACAGACAATGTGGGAGTAATTAGCCCTGAAGTCATGGTAAGTACCCATGGTAACGATACGCTGATAAGCACATGGAAATGTCAGTGAAACAAACGCCTTGTTGTGCTGAAAAAGAAGAACACAATTTCCCTGATTCACAGTAAGTTTAATTTATGTAAACCAGCAACCCTGAAAGGAAGAGGAGCACAGAAACTGATTTTATTTAAAGTGAGAATAAAGCCACAGACCTTAAAGCAGGAGGTTGTTTTTAATGGAGAGACGGTTCACAGTTGATGAATCTGATAAAGACCAAAAATGTCTTCATCTCAAGCTGAGGCTTTTCTTAAAACTTCTCAACAAGAACAATCAGAAGAAATAAAGCACATTTAGAGCTTGAAGCCTTTTACTGCAATTGCAATACATTATTTAAACTGTAAATCAGGTAGAGGTTTTTCTGCAGAAACAGAAAATCTTACCAAATATCGTCGGCCTAATCAATATTATGTACTTTTGAAATAAGACAAAACTCATTCGATATGAAAGGAACTAGTAGCTTTCATATTGATGAACAGGTATTGGTTCCACTGGCAGGTTATTTTATTTATAACATAGGACAGATGTCTTGTCCTATTTCAAATATACTAAGGAAATTCGACAAAACGACTTAGTCAGATTGTGTTTTTGCAGGTTATGTTTTGTGAGTGCATGTTCTCTTGTCTTTACAATTTCTCAAAGAGAGAAGGAAAAATAAACTAATTTTAAAATTTTAAATATGTGTTTTGATATTTGTTTTGCAGCAATTATTAGGAAAATAAATAATCACACAGTCTCATTTTGATTAAAACAGTTTTTTTCCCCTTTAAGTCCAAATGTGCATTTCTCAAAATTGTCAGTGTTGGTTTGTGTTTTTTTGCAATAAATATACAATAAACAAAAACAAAAAAAGTGGATAGAGGCTGAAAAAGACTGGAGACTGAGGTTCACCTTCCAGTATGAAGACATATGACAATTAAGTGATGTTGTTTAAAGCATGCTCAAGTGTTAGAATGGCCTACTCAAAGTCTAGACCTGAATTCAACTGAGAGTCTCTGGCAAGATGTGAAAACTGATGTTTGCAGATGTTGTCCATCCAGTCTCACTCAGCTGAGGAAACTTCGCAAAGAAAAGTAGACAAAGATTTGAAGACGTCTTTGTGTTGGTTAGTCATAGTTTCTTTCTGTTAAAACAAAGTCAGATTTTCAATCTGAAGACATAAAACTCATAGAGCTCATTAAAAATCAGTGTCTGTCTTTTAAAAGCAGGTTATTGTTTGCAAAACTTTCTCATATGAAGCCCTTGGTGGAAGATTTGAATAAAAGCAGAGGGCTGCAACTGACTTTAATGATTGATTATTCTAAAGATTAATAGGTTAATCAGATTCACAATTCCCGCATTTTGAACATGTTTCATTTAACCATTTAAGCCTCTTTTTTTACAATGTTAAAAATATATAAAAAATGCAAATAAATAATAATTCAATTCTTTTTTTAAATAAGAAAATAGACATTTTACTGTCTAAAATGCAATAACAGCGTTCCTTTAGAAGCAAAAGACTAAAGGATTTTAATGGTTGATTATTCTAAAGATTAATAGGTTAATAGGTTAAGCTGAGGATATATATATATATGTATATATATATATATATATATATATATGCACATATATATATATATATATATATATATATATATAAACACCAGAGCAATAGAGGCCCAGATCTACCACACCAGACAAGACCCAAGGTGTAGGTTGTGCAAGGAGGCCCCTGAGACAGTCCAGCACATAACAACAGGGTGCAAGATACTGGCAGGGAAAGAGTACATGGAACGACATAACCAAGTGGCAGGCATAGTGTACAGAAACATCTGTGCAGAATATGGACTGGAAGCCCTGAGATCAAAGTGGGGAACACCCCCAAAGGTGGTGGAGAATGGCCGAGCTAAGATCCTGTGGGACTTCCAGATTCAGACAGACAAAATGGTAAGGTCGAACCAACTGGACATTGTTGTAGTGGATAAACAACAGAGGAAAGCCGTTGTGGTGGATGTAGCAATACCAAGTGACTACAACATCAGGAAAAAGGAGCACGAGAAACTGGAGAAATACCAGGGCCTCAGGGAGGAACTGGAGAGGGCCTGGAAGGTGAAGACCTCAGTGGTGCCTGTGGTCATCGGGGCCCTCAGGGCAGTCACCCCCAAACTGGAGCAGTGGCTACAACAGATCCCAGGAACAACATCAGACATCTCAGTCCAGAAATGTGCAGTTCTAGACACAGCAAAGATACTGCGCAGAACCCTCAAGCTCCCAGGCCTCTGGTAGAGGACCCGAGCTCAGAGGATAAGAACCACCCGTGGTGGGTGAGAAGGGAATTTTTTTATATATATAATAATACAGAATTTGAACCAGGTGAAGTTAAATCTGTGCCACTTGATGAGTTCTACGTACAAAATATATTTCCAAACAAATAAACTTTTTTAATCTTAAATGTAAAATGTATATATTTTTTATACAGTTTTAGCTTAATTCTTGTTCTTTCCGCAAATCAAGTTTTTACTTTGAGTCAGTAACCTCCAATTAACCATTAATCAATTACTAAATTAGTCTTCAGACCCAACCTGTAATGACGTCAGAGGCCAGAAACAATATCAAACCTCCAAATTAAGTTTTCTTAGACTGTAAACTCCAGATAGCAATTAGACAATTGCTAAATTAGCTTATGTCAATTTCAAAAATCGATTCATCTCGACTAATCGCATCAGCCTGAAAAAAAAAAAAAAAAAATCAACATTGAACTGTATTTTTTTTATTTTCGGCATCTGACGGAGTTTCTTGAAAAATCCATGCATTTCTCGCTCAAACTCTCAGTCTTGGTGCCCTGTGTGCCACTTTCTTAAAAACAAACATCCCACATTAACAGTTTTCTCTCTCTCCATTTACCTCAGCGGATGACTAATCTTCTTCTTTTCAGTGGCTCCTGACCACGCTGGTTTTACATCCTTATGCACCCACTCACAGCTCGGTGCCCGCACCGCACACCGACGGCTCTCAGCTGACTCCTGCCTCCACATGTGGGCGACCGCGTCTGCCGACCCGACCGGCCATCACGTCCCTCTGAGAGCGCGCCGCCCGGTTCCGCCCTCCCACCACCCAGGGGGGGAAAACTGCCATATAAGGGGCTGGGGAAGTCCAGGAACAAACCCCCTAAACTCCCACTTTTCCAGTTTCCCAGTGAGAAAAAACTATTCTCGGACCTCTGCAGTTGGAATTTGGGGCATTTCAGCTGAAACTGAGCCTTCCCAACTTTCCATATATTTGCATTCTTTTAAAACAGGCGTCCTTATTTGGGGATGTTTTGGTGTCTCCACCCAGAGAGAGATTGACTCCCTTTCAGGCCTGTGGGAGTCAGGGGGAGCTGTCATGTGGCTTTTTCTCTGCCAAAACCACACTATAAACAAGCTATAAATGATCACTGTAATACTAACGGGTTACAGTAATAAAGAGAGTCTCAAAGGAGTGAAGGCATGTCTCACACTGATGGGAAAATCTGATTAAAACTCCCATCAGGAACCAGGAAAACCATTAAAATGTTTCTCCTAAAGCCTGAAGCAGCAGGAAGATGTTAAAGTAAAAGTATCTTCACTTTAAAAGTCAAACCTTTTGTGAACATGAGATCTGAAACCAGACTTAGAGAAAAGCAGAAAACCCAGAGCTGCTGCTGCTGCCTCAGTGAAGTGGCTTGTGAATTTGTTTAGGATGCCTTTCATGAGAGGTTTTAATTAACATTCCACTGAGAAAAAAATGTCTGTGAGAGAACACTGAGTACGTACATATGTACTAAAGTACATACATACATGCATGTATGTATGTACATGTCCGTCCGAACGGATGACAGAAGGTTGGATGGATGACAGACGGATGACAGACGGATGACAGCTGGATGTGAAGCTAAGTGGACAAACAGACATTCATGTTGCTCCCATCCAATTACAAGTGCTTCTTCATTTGAAGTGCCTTCCTGCTGACTGATGTCCACCATGTTGACTCTTTCTGACCCACAGTTCTGTGTCCAGCCCAGCTGAACCCAGAGCTGCTCTGGAAAAACCCCTCTACTTCCACCAACAGCTTTAACCTAATCTGACATTCTTTAGTTTTTGTTTTGCTTTTACAGTCGGGCCGCCTGGACTTTAAGTCGTCTTTTACATTTCAATAACAAGCTCTCATCAAGGTTATTACAGTTTAACTAAAACTAACAAAATAATCAAAACTGAAATCAAGAAAACATTTCCATTAATTGAAATAAATAAGAACTGAAATTAATGGGGGAAAGCTACAACTAACTGGAACTATAATGTGTGTTTATTGTGCGTATGAAATTATCGATCTAATATCCTTCATTTTCTTGTTTATGAATTGATTTATTAGCTTTCCAAACTGATGTGAAATGTATTTTTCCCCAAACAAGCAGTTTTCGTCAGCTGTTGGCAAATCACAGCGCTCCATAATCCTCCAGGCGGCATTTCCTCTAATCCACAAAAATAGCAAAAGTTGGACTAAAACACCGGGATCAGTTAGTTGTTCAACAATAACTGAATACATTTCTTGAAAATAGTATCTTCTGTTGAGTATTCATTACTCAAAGGATATACATAATCACAAGACTGACCTTTTTGAACTTAAAAATTTCCCAAAGTATGAAAAAACTAATAAAAACTGAACCAGAACTAAATATTTAACTAATAATAACTACCAAACACACTAAAAATTAATGCAAGCTAACAAAACTAAACAAACAAAAAGTCAAAATAAAATAAAATGACCTATAATAAAACTACGATAAGCCTGGCTCTCATGCTGTCACTCTATAAACAAGCATCTTTTTCAGTGGTGACATCACATGTCTGAGCCTGCATGACTGTCCAGGAGTCAGCAATCCTCCTCATGATTGGCTAATATATGAATCAGTTGTTCTTATTAAGAGCTGAAACATACACTGAGGCTGTATTCAAGTTCCTCTTTTAGTCACTTTTAATAACATTTAAAATGTAAACTAACATTGCGTCAACACTGCATCATGCTGAACTAAAAGTTTTTTCCTTTTAGTTCAGGAAAATAATGAACAAAATATGAACAAAAAAATATTCTAAATTGATTCTGCTTGGTTTGCAGCTGTGATGTTCTGTGATGTTCATGTCTCCCTCTATGAAACAAACAAAAAACACATATATATGTCCAGAGTTGGGTAGTAACCAGTTAGATTTCCTCGAGTGACTTGTTGGAAAGAAATGTACTTTTAGGAGTTTTTTTTACTATGATTTTTCACTTGAGTAATTTCATTAGGAAGTATCCCTTGAGTAAAAGTTTTGCATACTTTGAATAACTTCAATGACTGAAGAACAAACTTGTTTCAACCAAAGAATTCACCAGATACACAGAGGAAAAAGCATCACTGCTGACATCTCTGCTTCAGTTAAACACCTCAGAATCCAGCTGCATCACTATGAGTTATTAATATCCGCCTGGTTTTACTGATTGAAGCGACAAAAAAAAAAAAAAAAAAGTCTAACATCGGCCTAAAGCGATGTTAATGTTGATACATCATGCATCCTTGTGACAGTTTAAGTTATTTCATTATGTACTGCAGCAGATGAAACTTTAAATAAACAAATATATTTTTTTATGATTTTATGTAATAAATTAAAATTAGATTTATTTAAATATTTAATCATTTTATTGTGTACGCAATTATATATTTTTATTTACTTAATGCATTTATTACAGATTTATTTAATTGATCACATATTTAAAAAGTATATATTTGGGAGGTCACCGTGGGGTCAGTGACTCCGCTTTTTCGGCGCGTCGCCACACGCTCTGACGGTGAAATGGTGCGGAGCCGTGCTGAAAGGCTGCTGGGATAAACAAACGGATTCTTCGAGAAGACACCAGATACACTTCAAATATGGATATTTACCAGTTGCTTTCCGTCACAGTAACATTTCTAAAGTTTAATGTCGTAATTTAATCAAGAAGAAATTAGGGGGGAAATGTGTTTTTCTTTTTTTCCCGTTCGTGTCCGTGCAGGAAGTACTCGGGTTACATCCCAACAAACACAAACTTAACAAAAAGTCTAAATAAAGTAACAAGAAGCGTCTTACCTGGACATGTTGTCTGCTGGCTCTCGCACAGTAACAGCTGGTTTGGTTTCATATTCTTCCCCCTTTTCTCCATCACCGTTTATCTCCTTGCATCATATTACACCTGTACGTAAGGGGATTTATCCATCCGGGAATCCCGCAGTTTGTTTGTTTCCTTTTCGCTTCAGGTGCAGCAGCTGTTCGCAGCGACAGACCGAATACGTTTCAGGCATTCCCTCATTTTCTGCAATTCCTAACGTAAACACAAAGAGCCGAGGAGAGTTCGTCGCACATTTTATAACTTGAAGAAGAAACGAGGATGGCGTGTCGCTCTCACCTTTTGGAGTCTTTTGCCACCTGCTGATGATGTCCAAGAACTGCAGCCTGCTGCGCATTTTTAAAAGCGCATATTCCAAACCCACTTAATAAATTATTGAAAAGTTACTTTAGATGAACCACAATATATAAATTACACACAAGCTGGTGTTTTAAAACCTTTATTTTTTCTGCTTATAGATAAAGAAAATATGGCATTTAAGACAACAAAAACTACTTAACATATATAAATGTGGGCTTAATCAAAGCCCTTTTTAAAGTAGTCTAAGACTAAATTTGACAAAAGAACCAATAATACTAATTTATTGACTGCTTTTAGACTCCTTATACCCAAAGGGCTACATTTCAAGTGTCTATTTACATCATTTTGACCGACCACTAGCAAAAATAAAAAATAAAAACATAAATAAATCAGCTACTTACAAATTTAGAATACTGCATGTAATCTATTTGAAAATAATTTTAAATACATAAATGTTATTTTATGGCATTTTGCAATCATGGTGAGTCATTGACACTAGAATATAAATAGTCTGTTTTGTCCCACAAAAGGGAAGTTTAGGTCTAACAGCAGCATCATATATATTATTTCACAAAAAAAGTTAAAAAAAAAAAAAAAAAAGTGTTAAAGATATATAAAAGACTAGGCACAATAACATACTTTACAAAATTATAGCCTACAAAATGTAATTGCAAAAGAAGTTGGGTGTTTTCCAGACATTCCATGTTCAAGGAAAGATTAGTGGAGGGAAAAAATGTAGTAGAAAAATGTGCATTTATCTGACAAAACAATTCATGCAAAAGGAGCCCCAACCAACTATTGAGTGCAGACGAAGCACATTTTTCAATAAAAAGTTATTTTTTTTCTATTGCTATGATACAAATATTTTGAAAGAAACTAATGTTTCAAGAATTTAGCCAGAATGATCAACAGTAGCAAAAATAAATAGATTTATTTAAATAATAAATCAATATGAGGTTCACTAAATTAAACTTTAGGTGAGGTTATGATATAACATTTTTCTGCTATACAGTTATTTATCTTTTGACTACATTTAATATTTACACCAAACAAATTAATGTCATATAGTATTTCAGCCTGGCAGGTTACACACACATGAAGATGAACAAGTCCAGTGATTGGACCAACAAATAACTTCAAGTCAGTGGGACTGAAGTTTATACAAATTGTTACCAATCAATTCATTGTAGAATTTAAAGGTTTTTAAAATCCATGTCAAAGTGAAGGTCCGCGGGCCAAATCTGGTCCATCATAAACATTTCTGTGGCGCTCCGGACTCCAAAAGCCCACAGAAATCAAACCTTGAAGACAACATTTGTGTGCATATATTTTATTTGATCCATCAAATCAAAGCTCATTTGTGTACACTACCGTATTACATCACTGTGAAAACATGCTTATTATTTAATTTGTAGATTCAGCAATTTATTAACATTTCAGCAGTTTGTTAATGAGTAGTTTTATGTATAATTTCTGCCACTACCAGATCTTTCGGTACATTCATGATGTTGACCAAAAATGACAATGATTTTGCACTCTCTTAATCCACCATTCACTGTTTCTGGCGCCCCCTGGTGGAGAACTTAAACCAGCTTGTAAAACAATTTGTTTCTTTAATCATTGTGAAAAATGTGCCAAATAAGGAGATTCAACTTCTCAATCTTTAACTGGTTATTAAAAAACTTGTCACTGCATCAGACTGGATAAAAAACACTCAACACAAGCTGCATTTCTATTAACATTGCGCAACTTGACATTTAGTAGATACATTTGCTTAATGAAAAACATGGCAATTTAAAAAAGAAAACACTCTATTAAAAAGTTTTGGATAGAATGAGGTGTTGTTTTCTTGACCGTATCAAAACTAGTTTATTCCACAAAAGTGCAATGGAAACACTTTTTTTCCCCGCATCACACGAGTCACATGATCAACAACCTGATTTTGTCAGATGCAAACCACTGAGAAGATGACAGGAAGTATATCTCCATAGAGATATACGTTTCTATGGTTACAGGATTATGGAGAGGCATATTTTTTCATGCCTTATCTTAACTTATTCACATGTGATTCTTATTGCGTTTATTTAATGGAAACGTAGCAATTGGGATGAAGTTATTTTGGACATTAGCGGAAAGTTGACAAAGTTTTGCGCACGTTTGAAATGGAAACAGCAAATGTTCAGGGTTTAACAAGAACCAAGGAAATGGATGAGAGAGCAAAAATAACAAGCAGAAACTTTGTTTTATTGACCGGGAGTAGGTTTTATATAAAATTTGAACAGTGGATACAGAAGCGATATTATGTGTATAAAAAAATACATACAATAAAAGGAAAATAAATGAATCTTATCTTCTATTTTTGAGCAGATGTTCAAGTTAGCTGATGAAATGTAAAAGGCACTAAATGTACAACATTCCAGTTTTAAAGACATTAAACAGAGGCCATGGTTACTTCGAGGAAACAAAACAAAACAATCACAGGGCATTCGTTGTCTTTGTTATGCAAGACATAGTGCAGATTTCACACAACATACCAAACAATTCGTAAATAACACACAACTATCTAACCACCGAAAAACACTGAGCACGCTCCGTAAGACTCGACGTGACTGAACCGTTCAGCCCTGCGTAAGACCCGAAACCCGTGCACGAGCTCAGCCGGATCGGGAGTCTTTCATAATTTATAGTTTACAACACAATTTTTACAACATCACTAAACACTGCGACAAGTCACGATTAGAAGCCAGGTGACCAGCAGTAAAGGGTTTTGTCAGTATTTTTTTACATGTTTGTTCCTTTTCCTGTCGGGTTAGTCGGTAACATGCGTGATGCTGAGCGGCAACGAAAAACAAAACAAGAACCGAAACACTTCCTGTTGGGTTCAGGACGAACAAGACGAGTCAAGAGGAAGACAACACAGTGCCTGCATTGTTTGGAGTTATAATGGTCAAAATAAGGATTTCTTTTGTAATGTAGTCGTACAGGTTAATAAATGACAAAGATGACAAAAAAATAAAAATAAAAGAAGGAAATTACACAGCCCTTTTTTTTATCTCCACTATTGAGTTATATATTACAGAAGAAACACCAGCTAAAGTTCAAACTTATCAAGGAAAGTTGGACTTTGAGTCACTCAATTTGCATTTTGATACCTTTTATGGCTTTTATAATGTCACAGTTTCTGTTTTTTAAAGATTTTAGGACGGAATGTTCAGCTTAGTTTCAACCCTGAGAAAAATTCAGTTTTTTGTTTTTTTAATGTAAAAATGAAAGTGTTTTTTTTTTTTTCCCTCAGTTTTTGCCTCATGCATCTTTCACTGCTAAAGGTCTGATCTATTTTGGTTAAATTACCATGGAGTGCATGGTCCAAAATAAATTGTATTATATCTCCGGCACGCAAGGTTAATTTTTTTGAATTGTCTTGGTATCAAAATAAAAGAAAACTTAAGGATCTAAAAATCTACACTCTTTTTACTGAATAAAAAGTAAATGATTATGGCACACAGCAGTAATTTTGCCAAAAAAAGTACTTTGTGATGCTAATATCCCGTTCAAAGTATGCAGTCGGAATCCAAAACATTTAGAAAACCACAGTACAGAACCTGACCATTTAATGTACCAAAATCCAGTAAGTAAAAACAGCTAATCATAGAAATTTTGGGGACGTATTAGTTGATTAAACTCTAGTGAACTTTCCAAAGGAGCAATTTTAGAACAATTTGGTATCGTCTGTGCCATTTGAAATCTCTCAGGTTATTTTCCGTACCACCTATGTATCATCCTTGGTTTGACATTCTATTTAATAACTGGTGTTGCAATGAAACCAATATTAAAAGAATACTTCTACAAGTGTCCTGAGCTCAGCGGATCAAAGCATTTGGTACTCCGGTCAGACATTGTAAACAGCGGAGGGAAATTTCTGGAGTAGCCCTGGGTGATTTGGATGATTGGCACATCCACTGAACCGTCAATTATTCACAACGTCATTCACCAGTCAAAGCGAAGGAAGTGCATCTGTCGCTAAAAAAGGTGAAACCAGTCAGAAATCACACAGTAATAAAAGATTACAGGAGCTGAGTGGAAATATTTACTCCAACATAAATTATTACCATAAAACAGCAAAGGAAAAGCGCTATTTATGTTTCTGGCTTTGTGAAATAAGCATTATTTTCCTTTTCTTTGTCTCGTGGTTCAGTGAGATACTGACGCTGTTGGAAAGAGGAAAGTTTGAGGTTTGATTTTAAAGTTCGCTTGTGTGGCCAGGACTGTTGTAGCTGGGAGATTTTAGAGTTTTGTATTTTCTTCCATTTGACTACTAAAATTGGATTTTGTTGAGGTAGAAAATGTTGTTTTCATCATTTAGATGATGAAAACATCATCTAAATGATGTTTTCAAGTAGATGCTGTATATTGGTCAATATACAGCATCTACTTGGACTGTTCTTTTATTAATTGCTATTAATGTTACTATTAATGGAAATGCTGCTCACACGCTATTCTGGTTAGAGGACAAAAATGTTTACTAAAAGAAGAAGTCTTTAGTTCTGACCATTTTGAAGTATTCACACCAATACTTTATGCAGGCACTGTGTAGGTTTTAGTGTCTGGTTACAAAGAATTAAGACTTTAAGCGAAAACGACAAACAAATCAGCATCTTTCTGGACCTCTTCAGCAAACTACCGTCCTTCCTCTGGAAAGACACCCACAGGCACACCACACTGGAATGACTTACAGTAAACAGCACGACATTTTCAACTGTTAAGCAAAACAAACACATTTATGGAAACTTACTGCATTCGAGATCATGAGCTGATGGCTTTCAAAAGTCAACATAATTTCAAAATAAATTTGGCTTTAAAATGCTTTAAGACAACAGGAAATAAAAAATAATTTGGAATGCATTTAAAGCTCAACACTATCTGTAAAGTAAAACCGTTCATATTTGGCCCGCGAATGAGGAAAAACATGATACAGATAGAAAAAATAAGACATTTGGAGAAAAAAAATGCTTGTTGTAAGTAAATTGCATGCAAACCGTGTTGTTTTGTTATGCAAAATGACATCTCCCTGTTTTTTTATAAAAAGAGAAAAAGTCACCTCAGCGCAACTTTTATTAACATGCCTAGTTTATTTAGAAACAAATAAGTTAACATGACGCTGAATAACCAAAACCCCCGCAATAATTCAAATTAAATTAAACCCAAAATTCTTGATTTTCTTTTAAGCTGCTGAGGTGAGAATCCAAAAAGGGAGTTTACGTATTACTTTTTTTTTTTTCAACGGGTACCACGACAACATGCCAGAACTTCACAGAAAGCTGAAGCATTCACAGTAACACGACGTCAGGCGGCTTCTTCTGCGCAAAACACTAGCTGGATGAGCAGTACCAACTTCACTTCACTTCGTAGATGTTACTAGAACTGCATGCAATGTTACTGTGGGCCAATATCTAACTTTACATTACTATATGCCTCTACAAAACAAGATCACGATGGAGATGCCCTTAATGGAGATCAAATGCGGCTTCTGCAGACTGTTGCACCCGAAAGGCTACTTTAGATTTATTTTACCAGCAAGCTGTACTTTCACTAGACTGAATCAAAATTGTCGTCCAAATGTCAACGGACGTATTTTGCTTCAAGTTTGACTGAATTTTGACTATTGAAGCTCGAAATTATCCTTTGCAACCAAATGTTTAAGAATATGTTTTTGTTTTTAGCCATCACATCTTATGAACTGTTACCAAGTGTTTAAAATGGTAGTAGTAGTGTTTGAAACTGTGGTGCAAACCAGAATTTTAAAAATTCTGCACGTGTGTTAACCTTTTGGATAAAAACAAAAAAAAGTTTAATTTTTTTTATTAGTTTTATTAGTATTCCATTAATTAGTGCATGTGGCCATAAGTTTGGACGGATCTTTTTCTTGCACTGTTTGGTTGTGTTTGTAAGGTGCACAAATGGTGGAAATGCTCAGCCTCAAGGCTGCATTCACTTCAGCCCCGTTTAGTCTGCTTTAACAAAACTGCAGTCGGTTCACTTAGAAAGTCCGGTTCATTTTGAGAGGAGTTAATCGAACTCTGAAGCAGACCAAAAAAAGCTAACTCTGGTCTGCCTACAAACTTCGGTCTGAAGTGAACTCTGGTGCGTTTTGGATGCTTATGTGAATGCCAATTGGACAGAAGACCACTCCAGAAGCAGGAAGCGGACTGCAGCACAGGGTATTCTGGATAAATAAAACCAAATCAAATTGCACAGCAGGCAATGCCATAAGAGAAATCCTACAGCTGCTAGACATTCCCTTCAGTGGTTCCTGGTGCAGCACCACCACTGGCGAGGAGGGAAACAGGTTTTTCAAAGACTTTGGTTTATTTGAGACAGTGCAGTTTTGTTAAAGAGAACTACAGCAGCTGATAATTTAGCAAATGTTGCAGTCTTGGTTCCAAAGAACCAAGACTGCAACTACCTGACTATCAGGTATGGAAAAGACCCTAAGCCACCGTCAGATAAAGAAAACTGACATAAAATAATTGAAAAATAGCTTCATTTCTATCATCTTTCTAAACTCTACATTTTTTCTCTGTAGGTTTAGACATTTCATCACCAGAGAAAGCACAGACGGTGTTGTGTATTCACAGTGCACCTTTATCTTCTGTACCTTTGCTTTTTTTTTTTTTAAGTTTGACATTGCCTGCATTTTATCAAGGTAAACATTGTCGACTCAAAGCACCATGATGTCAGGATCTTAAATGAGGAGCAGAACCTGACTTTTAGGAAACAATCTGAGCTCGTTTGACTGAGTCCCATTTTCCTCACATCCCTGATGTACCAGGATGTAATTCAAACAGTACGTAGAACATACCCTCATTAACTGGGGCACTCCTATAAAGGGTTAATACGGCACAAAGGTTTGAATGAATTACAGAAATAATCTAAACATCGACCTTGTAATTCAATCCATACGTTTTGTTGTGGACGATTTTCATCTATTTTGGGTGAGACTGACTGAGTGACCTCGGATTTATTAGTAAACATGTTTTTCATTAAATTATCAGTATAAAATACTGTTCATTTGTAGTCGAAGTGAGTATGAAACAACTCCAAGGTAAGCAAATTGAGATCTGGTTGGTATGGAACATCTTAAATGCCAAGCATCAGGTTTGAGGTGACCAAAATGACAAAACTCCAAATCAAAAAGCAGCTAAATATGATTTCCTGTGTCTAAAAATCCGGAAAAACATATTTTATTTAATTGTAATAAATCACAAGGAGTTTCCTGCTTCCTTAGGGTGCATCTTACGCATTTATCATTGGAGGTTGAGTGTTAAACTTAATGGGATTCAGCCCTACTCTGATGTCAGCCGACGTAAAACTCTTTAACTTAAAAAATGCATATAACTTTGTATGAAACAAAATGATTGTCCTCCATCAAACTGAGACGAATACAAGTCATTAAACTGATTTTCATACAGCATGCTCACCAGCTGTTTTAATTATCTAGTAAGCAATGGTGTTTTCTTTCATTGAAGAAACATCAAATGTTTCATCGTTCATTTGATGAAACAGAAATCTCGGCATGATTTTAGCCTTCGTTTGTTAAGATATGGAAGTCGGTAAATGTTGGCTGACTTGGTGCAACAGCCTGCAGATCTGTAATATGCTGGGTGTGTCTGAGGCTATAAGGTGGTTAAGGGGGGGCACAGCAATTCAAGGGTTAAAATAAAATAATCTACACTTGGAATGATGTCAATGAAGGCATTATTTTTACTTTGATCCCTGTGTTGGAGAACTTTTTAAAGGCTGATATGATGTATTGTCAACTGGAGTGTTTTCGTAGCTTTTTTGTTCTTTAAGTCAACAACTAATACATTAGTTTATCATATAACATGCTTTCATAGGACAAAATATGGAGAAAGAAGAGAGTAGAGAGAGAAACTGCACCAGTTCTATCCCTGTTAAAACCTTTCCCACCCTTCCCAAGAGCAGCTAAATGAGAGGTCTCATACTTTACTATGTTTTTTCTTTTTTTCTTTTCTTTTAGTTTTTTGTTTGTTTGTTTTGGTCCCCATCTTCAGTTTTTACGGATGTCAGCGTAGACCACGGGCTCCATCTTATGGAATGAGTTTTTACTGCCTGAGTGATCCAACTGGACATATATCACCGGGCCCTGAAGCACAAAACAAAATGCACACGACAGAGGAAAACCGGTGAGTAGAGGTCAAAACATTCAGATAATCAGAAGCAAATTAACAAACATGTATGGGGCTACATTGGGACCAGAAAGTTTGTCATTAAAAAAAAAAAAATTTTAGACAAAAAATTATTTTAACTGAAACAAAAGAAAAAAAGTTTGAAACAAAGAAAAAAAATTATTTAACTGAAAAAAAGATGTGAAACTAAAAACACCCTGAAAGCTGGAAAGTTAAGATTTTTTTTTCTTAAAAAAAAAAAAATCTTTTTTCCCAGTTTGAAAATATATTTAAAAAATATATATTTAAAACTCTGCATTTCATTGATAACTGCAACAGTGCATTCAAAGGTCTACCTAAAAAAGAAATAATCAAACCTGCAGCTGCAGCTGAACTGGAACGCTGCTGCTCATGTTCTCACTAAAACCAAGAAGACAGAGCACTTCATCCCAGTTCTAATGTCCTTACACTGGCTCCCTGTAGCTCAGAGAATAGACTTTAAAATAAATCTGCTAGTTTATAAATCACTGAACAGCTTATCACCAAAATACCTTCAAGACCTGTTATTGTATCAACCTAAATCGGTCATTTCAAGAACCAACCTGACGAAGCAGCACACCAGAACCAATCGTAAATCTGGGTCTTCACTTCTGACAGACCTGACAACATGCTTGAATTTACAGAAACATCATTAAAATGGACTAGAACCTTTGAAATAGGGGCCCTCGGTGGATTTCCTCGTCCTGGAGCTCCTACCTGCAGCGGACCCGAGGGGCCGGTCGACCTGGTGCCCTCCCGGCTGGACTCCGCCTTCTTTAACGGCCGCGGAGCTTCAGAGCTCGCGCCTTCCAGGGACGTACATCTAGTTTAGGGTTACGATTTGCAGTGGTGTCGAGCAACCAGTGGTGCACAGTCATAGTAACATAAACACACATGACGGGACACAAGACAAAAATAAAAGTGATGAGCACATGAAACAAAGCAGCTGTGAGAAGGTCAGAGGTGAACAAACGGCATTTGGATGATTATTATGGTCCCCCAAGTCACATATTATATTATGTGACTTGCTGCAACTTAACATTTAATTTATTACTTGTTATTTCTAGGCAAATTTATGGCGGATATTATGTATGTTCTGAAACTATTATGTAAGTTACGTCAAAGTAAACATTACATTTGATAGAAGTTACAGAAAGTAATGTTTCAGTGCAGTGTAAGCATGTTTCTGTGAATGAAAGATGCATAAACATTTATACTCCATCAAATTTGGTTCTGATCCAGTCTTAGACTTTGATTTCTGTTATTTTGTAAATGCTCCTTGGCTCAAGAGCATTGAGCACAAACCTTCTTGAACATATGAAGACTAAATATGGAGGGACGCAAGATATTAGCGGTGAGAAATATGGACTTAAAGTTTTATCACAATATTTTGCTGTACTATTGTGATAACGATAAACGTGACAAAATTATTTGTGGCATAATTTTTAGTTATCTATATTGCAGCGACTGTGTGACACTGCACGTATAGCCCCACAAACACAAATGCTGCTCTTGAAAAACATTCCCATTTGTAATGCACTTCTTTAGGACATCAGTAACATAAAGAAGTGTGATTTGCATCGCTGAACTGCTCACAATTATTTATCTTCAAATTTATTTGTATTTATTGACACTTTTATTGAACCAACAGTGGGGACAAAATAGTAAAACTTTCAATCCAGACAAGGACAGTTAAGGGGAAATTTAATCATCTTTAATTGGAATTTACTGCGACAGCGATAAACCAAAATCTTATCACGATAAGAAATTTATCACAAAAAATGATAAATGAAACAGTACATGCTCACCCCTCCTAGTGATGCAACTATTCCATGTAATTTTTATAGTTGTGTCTTGTCTGATTTTAAATGAAGTTTAATTTTAGACATTTTGAGGACCATGGATGAAATTATAACTCGAATTTATGAAGGGACTGAAATTTATGTAGGTTCTACATGATTGCACATGTAGAGCAGATGGTGTTACTTCCTGATATTTCACGATAAAGCTTTTTTTATTGCATGTGTGTTTTGGGGGTTTTCATGCCTTATCTGTGATAAATGAAGGCATATTTGTCTTTTGGACATGTTTTTAAGTTTTTTTTATTCGGTTATAACTCAATCTGATTTGAAAATTCTTTATTACCAAAAAAAAAGTCAAATAAATGAATTGGTGAGGACTCAAAGGAGTCGTTTACAGGGATGGGTCGGCTTTATTTCTGGTCTGTAAAGCTGTTCCTGTGTTGTTAGTGTGAAAGACAAATGCGCATTGATAAAGATTGATTAATGATTGATTGATTGTTCCTTAAAGGGAATAGCTGACAGGTTACATTAGGTTACACAACTGCATGTAAGTGAATGAATGACGAGACAACGTGCAGCTTTGCTCAGAGAAGGTTTGCTAGTGATGTTAAATGAAAATGTTAGTGTGGTGTTACTTGTTAGGACACAGAGATGGAGAACAATGACTGACACCAGAGCAATCAGCAACCCCAAAGATCACCAATCAAAGCTGCCACGGCTTCAAACAAGAGATCTTCCCCTCTCTGCACAAGTTTAATACTGTCTATCAAGTGTGAGGTTAAAATCTACATTCAGTGTTGACATGCAAGACATGATCAAACTATCTCAGATAGTACAACGTGTAGTTTAATATTTATCAATCAAGTTAAAGCATCCAAAGTTTTGTTCATTATTGTTTCCTAGGAAGCGAAGAGAAGAGGCAGCTCCCATGCAGAAGAAGTTAAAATCAAGAAGAAGACAATTGTCTTTGGAAAAGCCCGCAAAAGTACCCAAACCATGCAGCCAAAACAATCAACCAGGCAATTAAATGCAATTAAAGATCTGGATTTACAATTAGAATCAACAGCAGTGACATTAACTGGAACTTAAAAACTAGATGAAAGAGTAAAGTTTTAAATACTCCTACTTTTTCCAAACAATTTGATCAACATGGCTGAAAAAGAAATGTTTCTTTTCTGCATCATTACAAACTGTTTGCATAAATTAGAGCATCAAGTTGTGTTGGGATCAAGCAGAGCAGCGTTACTCACCCTTCGTAATCGTGCCGGTGTTGAATCACCCGTACGGCGAAGCAGGCAGCTATAGCGACGGCGATGAGCAGAATTAAAGCACCACACACTGCTAAGATTACAATCTTAGTGCTGGTCTGAGGGAGAGACTCTGCTGGAACAGCAAACACAGCAATGCAAAATTTCATATCAATCTCATGAAATCTGTTTTGTCTTTAACAGCGACTTATAAAATTATTCAGTTTTTCATATTTTCCTCATGTCCCAACCTAAACTTTTTGTGTAATTTTTTGTGATTTAATGTGTTGCACATGAAACACACACAGCAGTTCATTATAGTGAAGGGGAAAGGAAAAGATTAAATTATTAGACAGGAGATATTAGGCAGAATTATTCAATAAAAATCTGAACAGTGAATTAGTTTTAAGGTTTTATCAGATATTCTCAAGTTGAGTGGTCTGGGCTTTGACTAGGCTGGTGGTCAGCAAACTTTTCAATTCAAAGAGCTACTTTTGCATTAGTTGCTGCAAAACACTTGCTTAGAGTTGAACAAATGAGTTTCATAAATGAAAGACTTACTTTTGAAAGAAACTAAAGTAAACAAAAAGCATTTTGTAAATTTTTTTTTTTTTAATGAATATTTTGTACTGTGAGATCTCACACCCTCTTTCTCTGGAGAACTATTTTTCTGGAGCTTATTTAGTGATTTGAAAATTATTTGTGGCGTTTTCAAATGAAGCAGATTCTGAAATCGTACAATATCTCTGACAAAGCAATCACAATATTCACATTACTGTTATTAAATAGACGTTTCTAAATGTAACAGTTTAATCATTTCAAAGTAACACCAAACAACACAAAACAGAAAAAAATTTTAAACTTCCTGGGTCTCCAGATGGTGTTTTGTGTTGACTGAACTGTAATTGTGCATTAACTCGGCTGCAAATGGTGAAAGATTTTGCCATGTTGTGTTTTTCCATCATGTTTCCAAAGTCTTTCTTAAAAAATGGAGAAAGACTTTTAGGATAAAAAACAACAACAACACCTAATAATATCTATCCTCTAGCATAAATGGCAATCAAAAATAGATTTCAATATAGAATATACAGGATTAAAATAACTCTGAAAATTCATATATATTGCTTATGTTTTTGGTGGCTGTAGTTAATAACAGTATTCATAAAAGTAAACTTGAACTATTTATTATTAATTACTCTAAATTATATGCAGAAAAGTTGAAGATAAAAATATTTTATAAACTCTGCCATTCTTGTAGAGCATTGAAGTTAATAATGGCATAAAATAGTGATGCCAGAGGGTTGAACTGATATGAGAACAATAACAAAATGCAGAGGTTACATTATAACATTGTAAAAATGGTAGTCAGCGGCGCCGCCAGGAATCTTGAGCACCGTGACAAAAAAATTAATTGCTTTGGGTTTGAGAATACAGGAAATGTCACCTGGAGTGGGGGGTGTGGGGGGACAGACGAACGCAAGTAAAAAACTGCACGAACCCACGACCCCGGAGTGCAATACGGAATATTTATTGGAAAATGCTAATACGGAAGCACAGCGGGAAAGGGGGATAAAACACTGTAGATTCCCTGCCAAAATGGTAGACTTGACAGGTATGCCTTGCCCATCCATTTATGTGCTCTGCCACCCATTTGTTCAGACCGGGATGATATGAAATTTATTGTGCTGTTCGTCCGTAAAGCTACACTTACACTGTAACCATCAACTACTCACCGCCATGTTCAGTCTATCCTGTATAAATCCTCCTCCAGCCTCTTCCCGCCGTTCGCTGTCAACCAGCAGCTCCCACAAGAGAAAGGCTGCCGTACTCCAGGCATCGCGCCAGTCATTTTAAGGTGCTTATTGGTCCCCCAAAAAATGATCAAAACCCGGGCATTTTAATCAATCCATAAAATCTCCTCGGCCGAACTTGAAAACTGGACATTTTGCCGCCAACATTTAGCTTTCGTCAACAACTCAGAGGTAGAAGTGAGAGCGCAGTGCAGCAAATATCATCTCTGCCGGAACAAGGTGCGCTAAATCATAAAACATAAATTAACGAAGCTTCGAGGCAGATAAATTTTCCTCGAGGAATTTTAATAATCGAGGCCCTGAATCATTCAAGGAATCATTTCAGCTATACTTGCTTTCTTTGGCCCATTGTTAATACTAGCATAATAGTCACTGCTAGTGAATTTTACATGCAACAGTCCACATACTGTATGCAAACAACTAATTTTAAAAAACTAATTTTTAAAATTAGTTTTAACTTACTGAAAGGTCTCTCCCCACCAGCAAAAGACACAGGCAACATGCAAAATATACATAAAGCAACCAAGACTTCTCAAAAAATGCTATGTTGTTGCATTTTGTTCAAGCTGAAGTAATAACAGGGTATGCTAGCTGAAGCATAGCACAGAGCGATGGGGAGAGAGAATGAGCAGCCACGTGAGATTGTGATTGACAGCGCTAAAACCCGCCTCCTGTCTCTGATTGGTTGTTTCAAGAGAGCACTGGTAGAGGAAATAGATTTTTCAAAGATTATGTCTCAAGCCATACTGTCACAACATAATGGGAGTTTTAATAAATTTGTAAAATAAAAAAGTTATAAAAGTTACATACTGCAGTTGTAATTTCACTTAGGAGAGGACGGCTCAGGAGGGACGTGGCAACAGATATCTGTAATTTAAATGCAAGCTGATGTAGGACTGAAGGATGTTTTTTATTATCATTTTACAAAGAAAGTTTGAATTTCTGTCAGCAATATACAGACTGTTTTTAATGTGTAATTGTAAAAAGAGCAGAGAGACCGGAAGAATCCACATAGATTCCATAGAATCTATGTGGATTACTCCAACTAGCTTGTCATTGATCACATTGTTGCTCACCTTTTCACTGGGGTTAGGGGTTATGCTGATGTCGGGGTTAGAGCTGCTGCTGACTGACTCATTTGTTGTGAAGTGTAGTAAAAGGTACAGGGACAAGTTAAATAAATGAATAAGTTGGTAATTTTTTTCCTTCATTCATTAAATGCTGGTGAAATAGAGGCAAAAAGTAGTTTGTAGCTAAGCTAACTCTACTAAACGGTTGATAATCTTACAGTCTACCCACCTTTCTTGGAGAAAAACTGGGCTACAAATGGACACTCTTGTCATTTTCTCTCTCTCTCTCTCTTTGAAACCTGACTATTATTTTTCTTGGCAGGATAGTAGCTGCCATAGTCTTCTTTTCTTTTACTAACTGGTGCTGAACACCGTCACCAGAAGGAACAAAAAATTTCATGCAGATCCAGGGGTTGGGGGCGTTCAGTGCAAATATGTATGTGTGCTTTTTGATACAGGAGGGGTGACATTTAATTTTTACTGTAACAACTGTAAACAAGCAATATGATTAACTGAGCTCTTCACAGGACCCCAAGCTGGTTTCTATTTCTTACAAAAGCAAACAAACACAAAAACATATTTTGTGGGGGACCCCTGTCAGCAAAGGGCCCTTGGAATTGTCCTAACCCTGTACCATCAGGGGGAGAAACCTCACAGGTTCACAAAAGTACTTTATGTAGACAAAAAACCTAAACAATTTAATTTCTATAGGCTATTCATACTTAACAGAAATCAAAAAGTTAACTTTAATCTTCAATATTGGAAAGGCAAGCCAAAGCAGACACTGTGACTCAAAAGAGAAAAGAGGAAGAGAGGTGTGTTTGCCTCCAGCTATAACGTTCTATTTCTGCATGCAGAACCAACTCCCACCAGAGCGGATCTGAGAAGATGACAAGTCATCACATGCACTTGTTCGCTTCATGTAGCTGGATGCAAACAACAAGCAGACACATCTGGGTCTGCTTTTTCATTCCTACCGTATTCCCCCTCAAACAACACGTTAAATGTTCAAACACAAAGACGAGCCTAATTGAATAAAATGTTGATGCTCCGTCAAGCAGTTCAGCCGAATGAGTGCCAATAAGGTGATAAATTAAGGAGCTTTTCAAAACAGAGTCGCATAAAGTGCATTTTGTGTCCCACACCAGAGTCTATATATAGTATTAATATATTGAATATACCGTATCTCATATATTATATATATATATTATATATATATTATATATATATATATATATATATATATAATATATATATATATATATATATATATATATATTATATATATATATTATATATATATATATATATATATAATTATATATATATATATATATATATATATAATATATTGGCCCTGCCGCCATCTTTGTTTCTGTACCACAGACTGTGATTAATCAGTGGCGCCCTCCGCTAGATGGAGGCCAAACTACAACAATAAAAGAAGGTCTAAGCGCACATCATTAGTTAATAAATTGGAGCTAATTTTGATCTGAACAGACTTGTAAGCTGATTAATTTTTTATTCAAACCTTTTTACTCTGACACCCCTAAAAACATCTGTAAAAATCCAGAGCAAGTCACAACTGCAAGAATTCTGCAACTCAGGCCGTTACAAAAGGTGTCAGAAAGACCCATATGTCGTCCGGTTCTGGGTTATTATAAGATTTAAGTTGTTAATATGCTGGTTCTGCTCAGACAACAACTTTAAAATTGTAAGCTATGCTCCACCGTTAGCATCCATGTTTACTTCCGCAAACACTGAGCACAACTTCTTTTTTATGGTGGTTGGTAGAACACTGATCACGCTCTCTATGTGTGACGTTATTGCGCCCTCTACTGTGCGTGCGGGACATTTTCAGGTCATTTGCCGTTCACACTGGAAAACACATACAAGTCGCATATATTTGGAAGTATGAAAAAAATCGGAATTGGTTCACTTCAGCCTGCAGTGTGAACGTAGCCTAAATCTGTTTAGCCAGCAAATACAGAAAAGCTAGCTCTACATGTACAGAAATACAGAAATACAATTAAGCTAGACCTAAAACACTTTAATCTGCAATATCTCAAATACCAGCTTTCATGCACTAAAATTCAAGCACTTTTCAAGCATTTTTAAGGTAAGTTCTCCAATACCAAAACAATACAACTGAACTAAAAGCTTTAATTCTCTGTTACTGTCCCTGTCCATTCTAGTTAATTCACCCACATTATGATTTAGAGCCGTAAAACTATTTGTTTTTATAAATATCTACAAAAGAAAACTTTATTTACAATAACCCACTTTATTATTTTTACATTTTAAGAAAAAGAAAAACAAACTTTTTGAAAAAAAGAAGATGGATACAATTTCTTCTCTGTTTACATAAATATAAAATATTTTGGCATTTTCTGTCATTCTATTGTTGAAATTCAATGCAATTAATTTAGGAAGAAATTGAAAAAAGAAACACACACACATACATACATTAATAAATCTCATACATACACATACATATATGTATGACATTTATTGTATTGTTTATCATTTGACGTAATAAATGTCTTTATATTTTTGTTTACCACTCATAACAAATTCCAGTTAATGTTTAATACCCCGAAACCATTTGTATTGTTAGTTTTATATACTGCTCAAAAAAAATAAAGGGAACGCTCAAATAACACATCCTACCTGGACAGTTTGATTTCACAGAAGTTTTATTTACTTGGAGTTATATTGTGTTGTTTAAGTGTTCCCTTTATTTTTTTGAGTAGTATATATATTGCAGCGATCAGTAAATATCAGTAAATTTTAAAATATAATTAAATGCAGTTACAATTTGTAGTTTTATTATATAAATCACACTTCTTCTTTCTGGCGTCCTAAAGAAACAAATTACAAATGGGAATGAATTTCAAGAGCAGTATTTGTGCTTGTATGGCTATAATTGCTGTGACAAAGTCGCTGCCATACAGTTACCTAAAAAAGATGTAATAAATAGTTCTGACTGTCACTTTTATAAGAATAGTACCACAAAATATCGTGATAAAACTTTAAGTACATAACAGCGTGAAGATACTACAAATTATTTGACAAAGGCTGGCGTTTTGCATAATTTTATTGGAAAGAATATCTAAAATATTCTAAGGAAAATGCAGCTTGGGAAGCAGGAATACTTATGAGCAACATTTCTTCACACTCTATTGGGTGGTGTTTGCAAAGCAGCCGATCAAGGAAGGCCATTCATTTTACTGAACGCTTTTTGGCTGCATTTTCTTTCTGCTTCACATTTATAGCATGTAGTTATTTGCAATAAATCAATAATGATAAATTAAAACAAGTACAAATAAATCTCATTTGGATGACAATCATCAAAAAGATGCTCCCCTTTAATATCGCTGAAAAGCCGCCATTTTGAGAAACGCTGCAAACATTTGACAGGCAGAATGAAGTAGTCAGCCTGTACTACCTGCCACTTTTGCCTATGTTGAATAATTATCATTTTTTGTAAATACAATTTTGATTACAGAGACATCATAATTTATTTAAACTATAAAATATTTATAGTTACGATACACAGGGTTATCCCTGTGTATTGTAAGCCTGGCGGGCCACCAGGCTTTACTTGGGTCCCCACCAGGCTAAGCATTGCTTATTTATTTTAGTTTTTTTATGTTTTCATTTTTTTAAGACTTTATAGTCAGAATTCAAGCATTAATCTTTTAATAACACATAATTATGTGATATTTTCAAATTTCCTGTCAACTTTAAACATTTTTAGCTCAAAAACACAACGGGCCATTAAATGAATGGCTTAGCAATCACAAGGCTTAGCAAGTTTCAAGTTTTCTGGGGGAAACCCTGAATTATTATTGTTTCATTTGCTTTGTTTTATTTTATTTTGGACATTTAAAATGTCTTCTGGTTTCAGTGTTAAGTGTTCTTTAAAAATTAAATTTATTCATATTTGAGTGGGTATTCTCACACTAATAAGCCACTGTTATCATACTAGTTGAAAACAGTACTGTCACCCTAACAACATCTAAATAGATGAATACATCTTTAAATCTACCTTTCTGAACGACTTTGAGCTCCGTTCGGCCCTGAGTTCCCGACACGTCGGGCGGGTTCTTCACGTCGCAGAAGAAGGTCCCGTTGTCGCTGAACTGAGCCGGACTCAGCTGTAACGAGGCGTCCTTCTTGTTGATGTCTCCCACAAACTGAACCCTGTGTTTGAATTCTTCTTGTCCTGGGTATGCTTTTCCGTCGGCAAAGTATAAAATCTAGAGAAAAGGAAAGACTATTAAATAAACGGAAGACATCAGCTGCAGGAATACCAAAGGGGATTAGAATCACTGAAAAAATAAAAAAAACAAAATAATTCAGACTTTAATCGTCTGAGATCAAATGTCAGAGATCTTAGATTAAAGTCAGAATTCTGTTTTGTTGTAGTTTTCCCAGAGGCTCTAATCCTCTTCTGCACCGAAGTAGGACCTGACATGACACAGTCAGAATGAATTGTCCCGAGTGACAGATGGCTACTTTTTATATCTGACAAAGATGAGTGCAAAGCAGCTACAAAATTACAAATTGCTTTTTAAACCCATCACTCCTCCAACTATCCTCTACTTGCTCAAGTTCCTAATTCGTTTCACACACACCGCACATTTTGCAGGATTGGTCTGTGCCTGAAAATGATTCAAAAGGTCGAAAGAAAAAAAATAAAAGTTTCCTTCCAGATGTTGAAAACAATCAGTGACTCAAGCCGATTCATGGAGTTGTTAGTTTAGAGGATTTTGTTAAACAGGAAAGTGTTGAAACTTCAGGGGAAAAAAAACAGGTTTTTTTCTCAGCTCATTGTGCAACACACATTCTCCAGATGCTGACGGCATACATCTGTTCTGGCAAGGCTGCCCCTCAAATTAAAGACCCCCAGGCTGTGTCATTACATTTTGCAGGAGATCAGAGCAGAAAGGGAGGCTCCCGACCAGACTTGTCTGTAAACAAAAACGAGCTGTAAAAAAAAATTGAAAAAATTTTTAAAAAACAGGTCGAGAGTCAGGTTTTCCATTAACAAGACACTTTTTGGGTTCATTTAGGTTGCTTTTCCTTCAGACAACAGATTCCTCCAGGTGCTTTAATGTTTGTTAGTAATGAGTCTAGCACTAGGGCTGAAACAATTAATCACATGAATTGTGATCATTGAAATTATTGCCAACTAATTTAGTAATTGATTAATCACTAACTGGAATGTACAGACTCTAGAAAAGCCCACTTGCCAAAAGCACATCGGTCAGTAATTAAAACAAATCTGTATAAAAAATATGAACATCAAATTTAAGATAAAAAAAAAACACCTTTGTAAATATGTTCTTGCTAAAAATGATCAAACGTACACTAAAGGAATGCTGTTTTTACATTTCAAGCAATGTAATGTAAAAAAGAAATCAAATTATTTATTTGCATTTTCTTAGTGTTTTTCTAATGTAAAAAAAAAGCTTAACTGCTTAAATAAAAAAGACTGCAGAATGTACAATTTTTTAATTTGATTAATTGATTAAACAGATAACAATATACATTTTATATCATCGTGTAGACCTTTTTAAAACCATGGCATGAATTGCTTTCCACTAATTTAGAACTCATTTTTAATTAAACACTGCTATTTGTATGTTTTCTATTTTTTTTAGCTGCACCAGAAACACTTGTATGAATGTATGTATCTGTATGCATGTCTGTAAGTATATGCACACGTTTTAGACCTTTTGTTGCCAAACTCACTGTTATGTCTTTTTGCCATGACAATAAACCAAGTCTGAGTCAAATTAGACCTATTTCACTGTCCCTTCAGACAATAAGTTGTCTAAAAATTTTAATTTTTCTTTTAAATCAGTGTCATAAAGCAATTTAATTTGCGTGCTATGACACGAATATAAACACCACAAGCAGCTTCAGCTTACATGCAGCTTTATGATGTAAACATGCTACAGAAATCAGGGGGGAAAAAAGTTGAAACCTGTAAATCTGCAGAATGTGTCACTTTTTTTATCTGATTAATCATCAAAATAAATAATAGAATAATTGATTACTAAGATTAATTGATTAATCATCAAAATAATCAATTCCTAAAGTAATTGTTAGTCGCAGCCCTATTTACAACTTGATTTTTCTTCAAAACTAGTGTCATGAACAACTCTATTTGAACAACACCACAAGCAGCTTCAGTTTACATGCAGCTTTATGATGTAAACATGCAACCAAAAAGCTGAAGATAAAAAAAGCATCTAAAACCAAAGTCTGACACCAAATCATCACATCCATCCCTGAGGAACAGTTGAAGCCTTTATTAACGTGTCAGGACAGATCACACAATGGCAGGAAAACATCTTGGGGTTGTAGGAAATGTTCCAGAAAGGACACAAGCAGCAGCAGCAGCTGGGACTCACCACGTATGGAGCTGAGTAGTACTGACTGTCGGGCTGATTGGACTGGAAGCTCCAGCTCACACTGGTGGCTTTGGTCACCACTTCACTGGAGTCAAAGGTGCAACGCAGCACTGCCGTTGTGCCGTTCTGCACTATCACTTCAGAGTCAGCGTATACGGTGATTGCACATGCAGGCCCTGTGACTGTTTAGAGGGAGAAAAAAGAACTTGGTGTCAGGGAACGCGTTAGCAACAGGATGTCAGCGGCGGGTCGGTTGCAGAGCTGAAACAACAGCAGAGCTCAGCAGGTGGTCACTGGGAGACAATGAGCTGCAGGAAGATTAGGTTGAACTCATAACAGAAGAGAAATACGGTTTTATCTGGCTGGTGTGTGGAAACACATCGGCCATGTTTTCACCCACTTTGATAACCAAAGGTTTATTTTCTATCATCTAATCACAGCTTCCAGGAGCTTATCTGGTTCCAAGAAACATTTATCAACAAGCAGCAAAAACAAACTATCTTATCAGATGTTTTTAGTCTAGTTTCTATCCCAGGTATCGTAGTACAGTAGAAATAAGACAAAACTCACTTACACTTACTTTTCAGCAAGATATGGGAGTTTGTTTTACGTAAAGAATTTCTTAGTTTTTTATTATACAATGGACTCAAAATTATGATTTCAACCCCAGAATTATGACTTATAAAGTCAGAAAATTAAAGTCAGAATTCGGAAATTAAAGTTAAAATTTGGAAATTAAAGTTAGAATTGTGAGATTAAAGTCAGACCATTTGTAGAAATGGATGTAACTGCAGCTAAAACATACTGCTAACAACACGTTAGCGATTTCTGCTCGACTTAATACAGCGTAGAGCTGGTTTGTTGATTATTTGTGAACTAACTTATTAGTATAATAATGATTAATAACTTGTCTTAAGGAAGGTTCAACATTTCTACAACAAAAATGTATAAAAACAAATTACTTGACATGTTCAAACAAGTGACTTTCACAGCTTTGGCTGCAAGCAAAGGATCTAAAGAGGTCGATTATTGAGGTTGCAGGAAATCCAGAGCATCAGAAAGACAAACAACTCTTAACATCATTAAAACTTCAGTTGGAGATTAGTTCACAAAAAAAAAAGCAGAAGGAAGTGTTCGTCATCCATTTCCTCCCTGTCCGATGGTATCAGGGTAAGATTGAGAGCAAACCATTTCGTATTGCATGAAGATAAGTGTTTATATAAAAAAAAGACAAGTTTCAGTTTGTTAAGCTGCTGCCTAAGGATTAAAGATCCACTTTCAAACTGCTGAATATGTGTGGATCTGCTGCATAAAATATTCCCAAATGACTCAGAGGAAAACGCCAGGCGCTGATGTTCCACTTTCTACAAAACGTCTCGTGATGATTAAAGCTTCTCGTAAGAAAGGTTTTCAGGCTGTTTTTGGATTTGACAAACATGCAGGCAGCAGTTTTGTGTTTACATGTGAGCAGATATTTTTAAAGCGCCTTATTGACTTTGATGCTCATTTTCATCTGATCTTATGCACTTTTATACTTGTGAATATGTTGAGCTGCTCTTTGCAATTCATGCCAAATAACTACTTTATTTATCCCAAAGGGAAGTTAAATGTTATTATAAGTCTTAATCATCCAAGGATCTTTGAAGATTTGCTGTGGGCAGGAAGGATAACCAGAAGCACTCAGTTTTGTAACAAATCTCAAGAGGCCTCTGACACCATTAGTTGTTGGCAAGCACTGCTAATCCATATTCTTTTCTTTTGCTGTTCCTCTTTAAATCATTGTTAGAAAGTCAGGCAGAGAGACGCTGGAGTAGGGGAAACAATAAATTATTAATCGATGGAGGAGTTTGGGTATTATTTTAGCTTTCAGATGCTAATCGGCTGTTCCCAGCAGTAAAAAAAAAAACCTAGTTGCCAAGGTTACACATCATTATATGTGAATGCCAGGCGGATCAGGTGACCGCTCCGAAAGCAGAAAGTGGACTATAGCATGTGGCATTCTGGTTACACCCAAAACAAACATGTTAGCCTAGCACTAATGGCTCCTGGTCTTTTGGGAAAGATGAAAGAGAAATCATACAACTGTTAAAATCTGCTCCATTTTCTCTCCATTTTCCTTCCTTCTTCAACGTCATAGAGAAGGAAGTTGTGCTCAGTGTCTTCTCCAGAGGTTTTTGTGTCATTTCCTTCAGTGGTTCTTGGTGCAGCGCCACCACAGACCAGGAGGGGAACTAGTTTTTCAAAGGCAAACGAACCGCAACAGCTGAAAATGTAAAAAATGTTGCAACATTGGACACCAATCGAACCGAGTCTGTTGGACTGTCAGGTCGGGAAAAACACCGTAAAACGCTGCCCCATATCTTGCTGAAATTTGCAATTACTGTAGCACAACATTTGAAATCATTTTACCTGAAAACATGAATAAAATCCCATTGAAAAAATCTATACATCTTCTTTTTGCAGAGATTTTACGTTTTTCTTGATTTTAAAACCCGAGAATGTGAACTAAATAGTATTTTTTCTTAAAAGAATGCCAATACATTTCCTTTATTCAATCGAAATAAGTTCAATTTCTTCAATAGATCATCTGACATTATTGGTGCTAAACTAATTTTATTTAGCAGGGCTGGACTGGAGGTATGTATATATATAAATAAAGTCCAGGCCATCCCTTGATTAAAATGCAGAAAAATCCTCAAAGAACTGAAGCAACGTTGGAAAAAGAGCAACGTAAACTCACTCCACATCAGATGTTATTTCTAAAGATGGAAATAATGTTTACAAGTTGTTGAATTGTGGGAGGTACTTAGTTTTTCACACAGTTTTGGCATCATAGCTGCATGTTGCGTTAAATGAAAATAGGACCTGGAAATGACTAATGGGATTAAATGATTGTTGAAATAATCGTGAACTTGTCAGGCAATTGATTAATCCCTAACTGGAAAATAGACTAAAAAAAGACTATTTACTGAAAGAAATCCACACCCAGAGCAGATCAAAATATACACATATCTTGCATTTAAGATAAAAACAAACTAGTTATCTAAATAAACACAGATCAAATTCTGTTAAAAAAAAATCTGTTAATCCAAAATATATTCGACAGATGAATGTAGATAATCACATCTTTTTTATGTTAAGTCCAACTTTAAGAGCTGAGCTTTTCACAGGTTGTTGTTGAAATATGTTTTAGTTGCTACAGATTCTAAAGCATTCATTAACTAACTAATTGATTAATCATCAGGGGAAAAAATGAATGGAATAATTATTCTCTAAACTAATCTGCACCCCAACTCTCTAGTTTACATTAAGTATTTCAACTTTGAACTTCCTCAGTTTTTCACTCCTCATTGAAGCTGGTTTGATTACTAGGGTGAAGAGGAATAGCAGTGAGGTTAAATTAAATTGACTATTTTTTGTAAAGTGTCTTGAGGCGGAATGTTGTGTAATATACACTGAATAAGCAGTGCAAAACATCACGCTTAATCTAACTACACCTGTTTTCAGATTTGCAAACAAACAGTACTATAAGATTTTATAAAGTTTTTTTTATAAATTTGCAATTACTGTAGCACAACATTTTAAGCGATTATGCTCCAGATCTTCAGATGTGTTGACAATGACGACATTATAACACCTCATCATGTGTGAAAGGAAATTATAATAAAAATCTATTTTATCTTGTGGGTTTGCACCAACACGGCTGATGTGGTGCTGCAGTAAAAACAACCCGCAGCGACTGACTGAAGCAAAACACAATAGTTCATTTAAAATACTGTAAATAAAACCATCTTCGCTTAAATTTACATTAAATGGCTTTTTATCCCCCCACTGGGTGACACGTAGGTAAACACGGCTAACATAAAGCCCCTGTTTAATTATAAAATAGCTTATATGGACAGATGTTTTATTAGTTATAAGAGATTTTAAAACAGATAAACTACCGAACTAGTCAGTGGTTGTATCTAACCTGAGTCGTTCTTTATCGTTCAGAGGAAGCCGCGAACAGGGCGGCAGCCATCGTCTGAGACCGGACTCCATTCAGATTTCAGTCAATTTAAACTTTGTCACCCATAACGTCAAGGCGACCAGCGTATGACAGTTGAATAGGGATAAATAGGCAACAAATCCAGCTCCGGGGTGTTTCATTATCATCGGCTGTTTCATTAAGACTAAATAAAGTCGTTTTAATGCGAAGGACAGGGGCTGGGGGAACAACGATGATAACATCGCAGGGCTAACGAGCCTGATTTATCACAGGAAAAAAAAGTTAACGCTGATTCAGGCGTCACGGAACGGGATTTTAAATCAGTTTTAAGGTTTAACACTCACCAAATATAACGCACAGCAAACACCCAGACCATAAAACAGCCCTGCAAACGTTCTTCGTCCATCTGGGCTCCATTATGTTGTTGTAAATAGGAGTAGCTCCTCGGCCACGACGATGAAGTTAGCTTCCGACTGAGAGCTTCCGAGCAGGCAGTATGTTAAAGGGATAGTTCACCACTTTCAAAGCAACGCTGAGGTTAAAGGTTTTCCTTTTTCTTTTTAGCATCTGAACCACAAAATAAAAATTAAAGAGACTTTTAACGTTATATCTTGACTCAGTCTACAGGCATTTTTATCGGGTCAATATATTCATCAGCTATTTATTTTCAATTCCTGTTTATGTTTAAATCTCACAAAGAGCTTATAACTTGCATATGTATTCAAGTTCATTTCTGGAGAGAACTGCAAGAGCACACACTATGTTTGTGACCCCAGCTTTATGAACTACTGCCTTAAATCACCTTCAGTCCAAAATAAACCCAAACATTTGTCAGATCTGCACTAGATTATTGTAAAAGTGCAGATCATTTTAGACCCAGCTTGTTCAACCTTTACACTATCTGCTAAAAATAAAATATTACAAATTTTGGGAACCTTTGGGCTAATATAGTATTTAATAAAGCTAGGAAATAAATGGTATAGTTTTCTTATTATTGGGGGCTCGATTTGAGAAGACTGAAAAACATTTTTGTGTCTGTTCTCATCAATAGAAACAGAATCTGTGTTGGTCTTCACTTTAAAACGCTTGGTGTGTTTATCAAAGTGTTAATGCAGCAGATTTTACTGCACCAACATGTACTTTTAGATACAAGTCAATAAATATTCCTCTATTTACCTTGAAAACAGAAAGAAACCAGAAACCTTGGAGAAGACGATCCTTTGTATTGCATCTAACATTTTTCTAAGTACATTTTAAGTTAACATTTGTAGTTTGTCCTTAGAAACACAAGGCTCTACTTTGAACACCCTTCTTCTAACATATGGGGTCAACTTGACCTTTAAATGACATATTTAAAGTGGATCTGTGCACCAGATTCTACTGAGCTAGACGACAAAACAATTTTGTAACATCTTTCCTCAACAAGGAATCAGAGGCCAACTTCGCAGTCATGTTCCTCTCCTTTTTTTGTTTCCCACCTTCTTCGTAGAGCAGATTTATTTCTCCTTCTGACTGTTTGTCGCCCCCTGCAGATGCAGCTAATCTTGATGCACGCTGTTGAATCAGAACATAAATCTTTACGAGCCAATAAATAACACCAGGCTCTTCAAAATAAAGGAATTATAAACTAATAATTTCCATATAATATCTGTTTTTATTGCTACTTTTTAAAGCGTAAAAATAAACAATTAAATACCTGTTATAACAGGTATAACCAAAAAGCAGCTCACTTGGCAAAGCAATTACTTTATGAAAATAATTAGAAATAAGTGGCACAGACTACCAATCCGAATGACAGAAGGAAGTATGATTTCAAAAGTAAAACATTGTATAGTACTGTAAAGCAAATGTGCATTTCGGTGAATGGAGTAAAATTATAAAATAGTTTGGATAAGGAATTGAAAAATGCTTTATTTAAGTGAATAAAGTTGAGAACACTTTATAATAAAAAAAAAAGTTGTATACACTTTTGAGTTAAAAATGAGGAGAGTGATATATTGCATGCAACTCATATTGTTATGATTTAATGTATGCGACCATGAACAATGCATTTTGTAACTATTGAGAAAGGGGCAGGTTTCTGTAAGACTTATCTTCTCCCTGCTGCCTTCACACTTGTGTAGAGTAAGGGTTGTAAGGGAATGTGTTTGTAACTTAATGAGGAATTTTGCTACATCAAGTGAATTGACAGTTTGATCTACTGAGTTCCTGTACTTCCAAATTCTTGGTTACGGGTCGATAATAACGTTAGAGAGCAGAGAGAGGACCCAAACTGAAACCGGTCTGAGGCCATCATGTCTCTGGAAGCTGGTTGATGTCGGTCAGGTTGGTGTCATTCAGGATTACTTTGATCCGATCCAGGGACTCCGCCTGTCATATTCGCTCCAGCTGGACCTGCGGACGAAAAACAAGCGCCGATTCTGATTTGATCATTTCTATCTGGATTACTGCTATTAAGGGCTTCAAGAAAATTGTGCGACTCCTCCTGCAGGGTTGTGCAAAGGTATTCTCACATCTTATTAATCGATTAGTCGATTAGTCAGTAGGCCTGTCACAATATAAAATTTTGCTAAATTGTCTCAAAGGTTGTTGCAACAAACGACAATATTGCTGTTTTGAGACCATTTTCAAGTAATATAATGGCAATGGCATAATAATGCAAGAATACATTCTCAAAGATCCGTCCGTCCGTTCGTCCGTCCATTTGTCTATTTTCTAACACTCTTGTCTCTAGTTGGGTCGGGAGTTGTCGGTGCCTCTCCAGCAAATGTTTCGGGCGAGAGACGGGGTCACCCTGGACAGGTCACCAGTCTGTTGCAGACATTTTAAATATCCAAAATAAATAAACAAAACAACAGAAACAACATATGAAATAAATTATGAAGTCTCTGTAAACAAAAATGTCCTTCAAAAAACCGCAAGGTGAGACAGGAGCATCAGACTGAAGACTTTTGAAAGGCAGGAATTTGTCTGTTTTCCCTGCCCAAGCTGAATGACTATTATTTTTTTAAATACAAGTTTGGTGACAGAGACGAGTGCCTGTCACACTAAAAACATCTAAATAGATGAATACATCTTCAAATCTACCTTCCAGAACGACTTTGAGCTCCGTTCGGCCCTGAGTTCCCGTCACGTCGGGCGGGTTCTTCACGTCGCAGAAGAAGGTCCCGTTGTCACTGAGCTGAGCCGGACTCAGCTGTAACGAGGCGTCCTTCTTGTTGATGTCTCCCACAAACTGAACCCTGTGTTGGAATTCTTCTTGTCCTGGATATGCTTTTCCGTCGGCAAAGTATAAAATCTAGAGAAACAGAAAGCAAATAAAATTTGAGACTAAATGGAGAGAAAGGAAAACAACAGATGCAGAAATACCACAGAGGATTACGGCCAGTGACAAAACAAAAAAATAATAATGTTGACTAATCTTCTGAAATTAAGAATCAGTTCTTTTCTTTTCCATACAGAAGTAAAACCACAAACTATAACTTAGTTTTATTTTGCCTTTTGAACCTCTTAGCTACATTTAAGAACCATGAACTTAGAAAATTTACTTAATTTTTCTTTGCTTAACAGTCAATGAGCAAGACAACAAATGTGGAGTTTTAAGGATTTAGTAATATTTAGATATAAAGCTAAAGGACACAGAGGACTGAATTAGTTACCAAACCTAAACCAAGACCTAGAAAACACGCCTGGGGCAGCTGTGGCTAAATTATAGACCAATCAGTGGATTTGTCAGGAGACAAAATGTCACTGATGGATAAATGGGTGAAAGAGCAGACAAAATACAGTCTAAACTAAAATAGTCTTAAGAAACAATTTTGTTTTCAGAGCTTTCTAAGCCTAAAAGATAATAGAGGGATTATCAGTCGACGTCACATTGTGTCAGAGCCCACTCTACTGCGCATGGAAGAACACATTATTTTAACTATTTAAACTATTTACAAACAATTTATAACGGTGCAGATCACCTCCCACTGACTCCAGTTCAACCTGCTGCACTTTTCATATTTGAAGGCTCAGTTTGTCACCTGCCTCGATGGATGCAGCTACAAAAAAATAATAATTAAATGAAAAAGACTGGAGAATGTAACATTTTTTATTTATGTTGTTAATTGAACAATCGTCAAAAATAATATATATTTACATGGTGCAGAAACCATGCCGTGAATTATGTTCCACCAAATCATTTAATCGAATCATTTCCATCTCACAGATACTGTATTACTTGTATATTTGTTTAATTTTTATAGACGCAGCAGTAATACTTCTATGTATGCATATGTGCAAATATGTATATGACATTTTAAACATTTTGTTGCCATATTCTTGGACTTACTCTGTCGTTGCACACCAAGTCTAAGTGGCTATTTTAAAAACTAGAGTCATGAAAGACTCTATTTGCTTGACGCAAATATAAACACCACAAGCAGCTTCAGCTTACATGCAGCTTTATGATGTAAACATGCTACAGAAATCAGGGGGAAAAAAAAGTTGAAACCTGTAAATCTGCATAATGTGTCACTTTTTTTTATCTGATTAATCATCAAAATAAATAATAGAATAATCGATTACTAAGATTAATTGATTAATCATCAAAATAATCAATTCCTAAAGTAATTGTTAGTCGCAGCCCTATTTACAACTTGATTTTTCTTCAAAATTAGTGTCATGAACAACTCTATTTGAACAACACCACAAGCAGCTTCAGTTTACATGCAGCTTTATGATGTAAACATGCAACCAAAAAGCTGAAGATAAAAAAAGCATCTAAAACCAAAGTCTGACACCAAATCATCACATCCATCCCTGAGGAACAGTTGAAGCCTTTATTAACGTGTCAGGACAGATCACACAATGGCAGGAAAACATCTTGGGGTTGTAGGAAATGTTCCAGAAAGGACACAAGCAGCAGCAGCAGCTGGGACTCACCACGTATGGAGCTGAGTAGTACTGACTGTCGGGCTGATTGGACTGGAAGCTCCAGCTCACACTGGTGGCTTTGGTCACCACTTCAATGGAGTCAAAGGTGCAACGCAGCACTGCCATTGTGCCGTTCTGCACTATCACTTCAGAGTCAGCGTATACGGTGATTGCACATGCAGGCCCTGTGACTGTTTAGTGGAAGGAAAAAAACAACAGCAGCACAGCAGGCGGTCACTGGGGAGACAACGAGTTCATAACACAAGAGAGAAAAAAGTTTCTGTCTGGTTGGTGCGTGAAAACGTACCAGCCAGGTTTTTGCAAACTTTTGTTATCTTGAGATTATGGTCAATTTTCACTGAATAAAAACTTTCAGTAACTTAATCTGGTTCCAAGAAACATTTATCAACAAGCAGTGAAAGAAAAAAAAAAAAGATTTTAGTCTATTTTCAATTGCAAATATCTTAAGAGGAAGCGAGATTTACTAGCTTTTTAAAGTAAATAATTCCTTATTTTTTATTGTAAAAAGTACACAGCGATCAGCAATGAAAGAAGACTAAACAAAGTCGTGTCAGGACCTGGAGGAGCAACGACGATAGAATCGCGAGCCTGATTTATCACAAAAACAGTTAACTCTGATTAACGGGATTTTAAATCAGTTTTAAGGTTTAACACTCACCAAATATAACGCACAGCAAACACCCAGACCATAAAACAGCCCTGCAAACGTTCTTCGTCCATCTGGGCTCCATTATGTTGTTGTAAATAGGAGTAGCTCCTCGGCCACGACGATGAAGTTAGCTTCCGACTGAGAGCTTCCGAGCAGGCAGTATGTTAAAGGGATAGTTCACCACTTTCAAAGCAACGCTGAGGTTAAAGGTTTTCCTTTTTCTTTTTAGCATCTGAACCACAAAATAAAAATTAAAGAGACTTTTAACGTCATATCTTGACTCAGTCTACAGGCATTTTTACTGGGCTAAAAAGAGGTACAATGACAACACTAACAGTTATCAACTGCATGACCGTCATCATTGCACACCATGTGTAACACTATGCCAACGCAAGTTAAAATAAAATAGTTATTGTTTACATTAAACTAAGCGCCCATGTATTCTCATTTTTCATTTCTGGAGAGGACTGCAAGAGCACAGACTATACAGGGTGGGCCTTTAGTTTCCATTCACAGGAGAATATAAAATGTATTTCTTTTATATGTCAGATACAAGAAGATGCGTTTGACAAAAGAACAAATAATTAAAATTATACTGATGGCTGGATCCCAAGGTTGCACGAAACTTTAACAGAAAACATTGATTGAGCCTCACACGTGACACTGTGGCAAAATTTATTAACACATTTCAGAAAACTGAAAATGTTGCAGAGGTTACACAAAGTCCCACAACAATAAAAACGGTTGTCCAACATAAAATGTTTCTTTTTTCTATGTATGGAAACTTATGGCCCACCCTGTGACCCCGACTTTAAGATCATCTTCAGTCCAAAATACATCTGAACATTTGTCAAATAGACACAACCTTTATTCTGCTAAAAACAAAATGTCAAATATTTTCAGAACCTTAGGGCTACCATGTTAATATTTACTAAAGCTAGAAAATAAATAGTTTAGTTTGCTTATTATTGGAGCTTCTATTGAAGAAAACCAAATATATATTTTGTCTATTCTCATCAATAAAACAGAATCTGATAGTCTTCACTTTAAAACACTTGATGTGTTTATCAAAGCTTGAATGTAGTCATTGAAAGCAGATTTTACTGCACCAACATATTGTTCTATTACTCCATGAAAATAGAATGAAACCAGAGGGCTTCATTGAAAAAGAGGATCACTAAGTTGCATTTAACATTTTTCTAAGTACATTTTAATGTAAATGCCATAGATTGGTCCTATTTCTGTGGGAAGCACAAAGTCACTTCAGGGGCCACAAATGGCCCCAGCCCCTACTTTGAACACCTTCTGGGGTCAACTGGACCTTTAAATTACATCTTAAAGTTGATCTGTGCGTCACCGATTCTCTTGGACTTGACCACTAAACTTTGTAACAGCTCCTTCCTCAACAAGGAATCAGAGGCCAACTTCACAATCATGCTCCTCTAACCAGAAAGATGCATCTAATCTATATCCATCCTGCTGAATCCGACAAGAAAATGAGAGAATTAAGATTTTTACAGGCCAATAAATGACACTGGGCTCTTCATAATAAAGGAATTATAAACTAATAAGATCTACATAATACCTGTTCTTCTTGCTTCTTTTCAAAGTGTAAAGAACAACTAAATACAAAACTTGTAAAAGAAAAAAAGTCAGTTTGCCAGTTATTTCATAAAGTGACTCATATACTCAACATACTATCAATCCAAATGGTTGAACCTCCTACAAAGAGGACGTTCAACCTTATCATTCCATCAATGAGGCCTACTTTCATAATTGATGCAGTATGGTATGGAGGATAGAAACTGACATAATAAAATATAAAAGCAGAAATACATAAATGTATGTCAATACACTTAACACATACCAAATAATTTAAAAAAGTGGGAATCTTACCTAATGCTTTAATGCACAATTGACCTTCATATTTATTTATTTTTCTTTTTAATAATACATTTTTCATTATTAATCCTGCATTCCAGCTGTAGTCATAACTGGGAAATTGCAATTTACCAGTCAAAAAAAAAATCAACTGGAATGATTTCCGAAGTTGGATTTCCACTGGGAAAGTGGGCTCAACTCCGACTTTGCATTTCAATATGGCGGCTTGTCAACAGTAGCGAGCTCTGGTGGAAACGTTTATTTCACAAGACACATGTGTAACACTGTGTCTAAAATCAATGTTATAAGTTTGTTTATGGAAAGGAAAATTTAAAATGAAGAGGCACTGCGAACTATGTGTGTGGAATGGAATGTTGCTACCTCTGGTGTGACGACGAACCATATCAGTCAGGCTGAGAGAAAACTAGGAACAAAATGAGAGGAAATCCACCTTTACAAACCCCTCGACGTCACACTCACCTTTAAATGTGTTTGAATAAGTCCTTCAAAAGCAAAGACATGAAAGTTCGGGATGAGCAGAGAACCAATGACGGCTGGTCTGTTGTTACAATCAAGAAGAGGCACCAGCACACTCCAATTACATATTGAAAATAAAAATGCCCCTTCAATAGTAGCCATAACCAATGGTGTGACTCAATTAAAATTTTTAACCCATTCAAACAGACATCCATTGCTGTTGTTTATGGATGCCACTTGTGCATCAGATTTACGGGTGTACCAGAAACACAACACAAGTTTCCAACTGGGGACAGAAACCTCTAATTAATTAACGTGTTCACGTCCCGTTTCTGATTATAACACTTTTACTTGCAAGTCTGCTGCAGTGTGAGCTGGTTAACAGGTGAGTATTGAGTTAATTTTATGAAAACAAAACCAAAACATCCAAAGTTTTCACCTCTATGATCATAAATAAGATGGTTGATGTTAAGGAATGCTAAATTTGTATTTTTCTGTTTTTTCTAAATGTATAGAAACCCATTATTCCACCTATAGGAATGAACTCTGAAACTTTTGAGGTCATTTAATTCAAATCAGTTCACAGACAACAGAAGTTCTCGTAGTGACAGACGAACCATTTCATGACAGTTTAGTGAAGACAAGCAGCCAGAGGAGGGAGGGGGGTAGGAGAGAAAACAGCTTGTTAAGAATCCACTTCTTCTGCCCACTAACATTTAAGATCTTCAAAAAGACATTAAGATCATCAGGTCAAGAAACAGCTGAAAAAAGGAAACCATAAACAGAAGCAAATTAAAATCCATTCCATTCTATTACGATGTCTCATTGTCTGTTTTTCCTTCCCTAAGTGTTCCTGGAGTTAAATAGTGTTTTCTGACTGTCAGGGAGAAAACTAAAACCCGCAAATTCAGATGTGAAAATGTTCCACACAAGCTCTTAATGATGACGCTTTTGTTAGACAATATGAGCGCCGAAAACAAGAAATCCTTAAAGAAATAGAAGCTAATGGTTGCATTATGATCCTTTTATCCCAGTTAAAGTTTGTGCGAGTCTTTCTCATCCTTCATTATTTGTTTCAGGGGGGGCAGAGAAAAAGACTAAAGAATGACAAGTGAGTGGATTAAAGAAGCGATTATCAAACGACTTGAGCACATAGGGAGACGGAGAGATGAAAAGTGCATTAGAGGATGACAAACTTTTGTTTTTGGTTGAGCTAATACAGACAGTCGTATCTACAGTAGAAACATGACACAGGCAGACGCCCCATCGCACAGAGAGGGGCTTCCAGCCTCTCAATCCACAGTCACAGTCACACATTAAGTTATTTACACGTTTTAGTAGTGTTCTTCTTCATTATTCCATTCGTAGCTTTAAATGTACACAGACACCCGGGATTTCCTGTCATTCCAAACTCTTCCAGTGTGGTTACGGGTAGGATAATAACGTTAGCGGGTCGGTAGGAGGGGCGGAGAAGGAAACCAAACTGAAACCAGTCTCCAGTCTGAGGCCATCATGTCTCTGGAAGCTGGTTGATGTCGGTCAGGTTGGTGTCGTTCAGGATTACTTTGATCCGATCCAGGGACTCAGCCTGTCGTATTCGCTCCAGCTGGACCTGCGGATAAAAACAAACGCCAATCCTCATTCCATCATTCCCGTCTGAAAACTCACTAACAGGCAAACCGGCGCATGTGTCAGGACCGAAATATGAACTAAACAGTCTCTGGTTACCTGAAGCGTCTGAGAAAGCTTGACAAAGTCCTTCTGGACCTGCTCACTAACGTCCAGCTCAGTCTGCAGCCGCTGGGCTTTGTCTCTCTCGTCCAGAACTTGACTTTCTAACGCGCTCTATGGTAGGCACACACAGAATACATGGAAAAAAGACACAAAAGACTTCATATTTCACCAGTTTCATTCAGAATATTCAGTTTGTTCAATTACTAACAGGTTTTTCCCCCCCCCAACATGTCATGAGTTGGATGTAACAGCAGCACAAACCTTTGCAATGGTGACTTCTCTGAGCTGTTGCTCCAGGCTCATCTTCACGGCCTGGAGGCTGACCAGCGTCTCCGTCTTCTCAGCTAAACAGCTCTGCAGCTGCAAAAACAAACACAATGACATCAGAGGGTCAGGAGGACACAACTGGCCCAGTCACAGCCTTACTGCACATTTAAAACATCAATATTACATGCATGCATGCATGGATGGACGGAGGGACGGATGGATGTACAGATATCAGTGACCTACGGTGAGGTTAGTAGTTGGTGAGGCACTGACTTAATCATAATTATATTTACAAATATAAACTCCCTGCATGTTATTGGTTACATAATATTATTATGTAAACCAATATTATTGATTTCATGCTGTGCTCCACAGCAAATATAAAAACTATTACAGTACAACCCAAAACCACTTCTTTCTCGCTCTCTGTATCAGCGCATCTACGCGCAGACTTTTTGCCACAGCAACTGACCACAACGCCACAAAAAAAGAAAAAAAAAAACACTCAAATATTTCCCACACAAAGAGCAGAACATTCAGTCTGCTGCAGTGGTATGCGTTTAGGCTTAATGTTTATTTTGCGATTATTAATAAGTGATTGCTGTGGGAGGAGGAAATATATCGCTGCACTTTACTGTAAGGCTCACTGGTACTGTCTCTTACTCTGCAGTTATAATCCCAGGCGAGACCGAACTCGCTGCTGCCTCACCGGCTTTTGAATGGGAAAATGCGAAAATCCAGCGATTTTGAAGAAAAAAATAATCAGAATTGGTAAAGCTAAATGAAAAGTAGGTACTTTACAATACAAACCACAGAGTGAAAATAGCGATATAAATTATTTTATTATTATATATTATTTTTCCATGATGACAGGTGAGGCTCTGCCTTCCATAACCGCACGTCACAGATAGATGGATGTACAGATGAACACATTAACACAGAGAGACTGAGGGAACCTCACCTTGTCCTTCTCTGCTTTAACCCTCTCTAGCTCCATCTTCAGGCTGGAGAACGACGCTGCAGAGAAAACAGGCATCATTAGAGTCAGGAGTTCTGATCCATCAATTATTTAACCAAGCGGTTACAATTTGAGCTCTGCTTGTTAGAAACACACCAACAGACCAAACACAACGAGCTGCTAAACGCTACAGGACCGACCGGACCTCCAGTACCAGATGAGCTGGGAAAACAACACCAACACAATCTGGGGTTTAAAGTTGACGGACCCTCAGAAAATAGAGGCAATCTGCTTTAAAAACGTATAAACCTCCTTATTTATTTTAGCAAAAAAGGTCTGAGACATCAGATTTTTCCAGAAAAATTATTTTATTATAATTTAATAAAATAATTAAATGAAAATTAAAAAAAAATTATTTGCTAAATTTTTTTAATTTTTAACAAATAATAAAAAAATTATTTGTTTTTAATTCACAAATAATTAACAACTAATAATTAATTAGTTTTTAATAATTTGTTACATTTAGGATCATTTAAGTTGGAAATCCATCAATCAATCAATCCATCAATCAATCAAATCCAATAGTATGAACCATAAGCCAAAAAAGAAAAAAACAGAGGAAGTCATTTTCCTGAATTTAAGGATCTTTGTTGTTGATCAATGTAAAAACATAGAATACCCTGGAATACTATTAAATCCCACTTTTGGACATGCACATTTGCTACTTAACTGAAATACAAAAATTTACATCTGAAACTACAGTTCTGTGCAAAAGTCTTAAATCATCCCTCGCTTATTTAATTAAAATAAATGACATTATCATCATAAAACTGAAGAAAAAGAGCAGAAAAAAACAAGAGCATTTTCTAGAAAGCCTGCAGAACTCCTGATCAAATTTGTTTTAGAATTCTGTCTTAATATGAAATTACCAAGAAAAGAGGGGAGGGTTTAAGACATCTGCATTGTACCGTAAAACAAACCTGTGCAAGTGTCACACAGTGAGATGAACTTTCTCACAGCAAAGGACACAAAAGGCCCATCGCTCTGAAGCCTGCTATGCTCAGCCTGATAACCACAGTGCCTTGCAAAATGTTTTCACACCCCCGAACTTTTCCACGTTCTGTCGTCACATTGAAACGTCAAACTTCATGTGAGAAACCCAGACAAGAGTACATGAATGCGTCACAAAATTTAACAATTTATTGCATAAATATTTGAAAATCAAAAAGTATTGTATGCATTTGTTTTAAACCTGACTTCACTTTAAGTAAATTATAAAGGTCAACTGCAGTAAATTGAGTCTATTATGTCTGCTTTATTTTAATCTTTCATATAAAATACACAAAATGTGAAAAAGTACAAAGGCTGTGAATAATTTTGCAAGAAACTGTGTGCTGCTAACACACACAAGCTTTTAAGTTTAGCCTTTTCATACCTTCCAAGATGTCTGTAATACAATGTGTTTAGTGGAGGTAAAACAAAAGCAGAAACAGAGGAGAGATTTTTTTAAAATAAATGCCCAGAAAACAGCAGGATGCCTGACGTTTACGATACAGATTCTCACCTATCTCCTCCTTGCAGCCCTCGATCTCCAGCTGCAGGGTGTCTTCCAGGTTCTCCTTCAGACACTGCTCTGCCTGGATCTGCTCTTTCAAGAACAGGATCTCAGCTTTTAGCTTCTCCTCCATGTGATCAGCTGCCGTCCGCAGCGCCACAACGTCGTCCCGCAACTGCAGCACCAGGCCCTGCAGATCCTGCAGAACAATCCAGTTGAGAACTATTTAACTTCTTCTAATCTCAAGATGAAAAGTTAGCGTTGAACTGGTTGCTTCACATTTATTTTTCACATGTTTTAACAATGCAGTTGTTGTATCTTTTTATATTTCCTATATTTGTATTTGTTAAATCATTTATTTCCAGGACATGAGCAGAAAATCTGACTGGAACATCTACGCCTTTTCACCTCTGTTCTTTTTTTATATTGTAGGAGAAATGGGCTGAAACAATTCATCAGACTATTTGTGATTAATTGATTGATGAAATAGTTGCCAACCAATTTAGTAATCAATTAATTGTTAACTGTGTTGAGAGTTCAGACTCAAAAAAGCCATTTGCTAAAAAAACCCCAACATATTCACAGCCAAAACTGTACAACGATACATTTTGCATATAAAATTAAAAAAATAATATTCAAATGGAATAGTTTTAGCTTAATCTGGTTCAAATTTTGTTAAAAAAAAAAAAAAACTCCTATTAATCACCTTTTGCTATCAAATTACTAATGAGTTAATATAAACTAATCATTAGATCAACCCTACACTGTGTTGATAAGTCAAGTAGAAAGGTTTGATGTTAAAAGTATTTTTTAGCTGCAGATCCATCCGTTGCTACAAATGATCTAACGTTCATTCTAACGAATGCAGTTGTTTCATTCTAGGCAATAAAATGCTTATTTTCTTATTTAAAAATGAATTTGTTTATTTGCATCTTTTAATACTTCTAATATCTTAATAGCTTAAACTGTTAAATGAAAAATCTGCAGAATGTACAAATTATACTATCCGATTCTTCAATTAATCGTCAGAATAATCAATTACTCAAACAATTGTGAGTTGCAGAACTACACCAGTCCAATTAGATAATAAATTTTTAAGCAAATTAATTAAATTAGATTTAATCTGAGGTGCATTGAAAGTACCTGCACAGTGTTGGGCATCTGGAAGTCTTCTTGCTGCTGCAGTTCTAGATGCAGTCGGTGTTTACCCTGCAGGCTCTCGTTGTCTCTCTGTAGCCGGCTTAGCTCATCCGCCACCTGCTCCCTCGACTTCAACAGAACCGCCTGAAAAGAAAAAAAAAAAATCTTCACATCTGCTTGGATCATCATTTCCTCCAGGGTGTTGGTTTTCATTTATGGTGTGATTTAAACTCATATTTTTAGGCTTAAGCATCATGAACAGCGAAAGATTTTCCAACTATTCAGCAGGAATGATTTTTGCTCTTTATTTTATTTCTGTAACCATGGCAACAAAGTTGGGTTGTTGTTGTTTTTTTTTAACAACTTGGAGCAGCTGAATAGTCTCTCTAAAGCTCACCAATCCCAGAAGAGCTTAAAAGGCAGAGAGAGGAGGAGGAAGTTCAAACCATCTTTCGATGATCATGGTGGCTAAGGATCGCATCCCCTACTCCAACATCTCTCTATTCACATGTAAAAAGAGATTTAGCTGTTATAGTCTAATTGAGCTGTTAGTGTGTTATGACACGAATGAGACTGCCATACAACAAGTCTTCAGTCAGAAGCTTCAATTTGTTGCAAGACTGACTGCTGGTGGAAATCCTGCCTGCCCACAGCTTCACCATTCACAGCGACTCTGAAGATACTAAAATTCATACACACTTTAAATATCGCAAAAAAAACCCTAAATGTTTTCGTGACTCATATCAACCAAGTATCTCCTGTTTGAGATTTTTGTTGTGGAAAGTGTTTTTTTTTTTTTTTTTTTTGTCAGTCCCAGTTTATATAGTATTAATAAATACAATTTCCCATTTAATTCTCTAATAGGCCCTCCTTCTATTGTTTTTTTGAAAAAAAAAAAAAAAATAATAATAATATATATATATATTCTTAGTAATAAAGTCCTATCAGCGTATCCTAAACCCATTAGCCTTGTCTTGTTATCGGTTGGTTGTGAAAAGCAGTGATTAAGTGGAGTAATAAAAGCAGCAGACAGGAGAAACAAGCTGACGCTTAGTTTGGCTGCAAATGATCAACAAAGACAAACTGATGAAGCTTTTCAGGCCGGCTGTCATCTTTTATATGCTGATAATAAAGCCATCAGGCGGGGACAGGTGGTGTGGCGTTAACAGCTGAACACGCTGCTCACCATCTGCTCCTGTGTGCTCCTCTTAGCCTCACTGAAGGCCTGCTGTAGCGTGCTGAGCAGCGCTTCTGATTCCTGGACTCTCTGCACGAGGGCAGACACCTGTGAAGAGAAATCAAAACACAAGAGACTGCTAATTTAGACTCATAAAACCTATAAATAGAGAGGTTATGAAACATAAAAGAATAGCTGGCACGTTTTTGGCAATAAAAAAGGTTCTGTTCTTACATCACACTTAAAAACAGGAAGCTAGTACCATAACTACATGATAATGGACAATATGGATCACAATGTCGGTGGATTATTGTTGTAAAAGGAACACAAACTGTTTTCCTTGGAGAAATCTGTCAATAGGACAACTTTTAGTAGGCACTCTTTACCACAAGTGTAGTTCACCTGTACTGAAATACAGGCTGAATGAGTTGGCAAAAAGAACTTTTAAATTTATGGGCAGGGTGCCAGATCATTAAGTCTCCAGGTTAGTGCCCTGGGACAACATTTCACCTCACTTCCTGCTCCTCTCCAGATAAACCACCACATAAATCTTTGCTGTTGGATATGCACTGAGGCACAATGCTTTGACAACTTTCAGCAGTCATGTTTGCTTTGTTACATATTTATCCATTATGAAAATGAACACGTCTATCATCAGCTATAACCCTGAACACAACTAATAAAGATAAGATGTAAAACAGAGTAGAAATTCCCTTGAAATGAATGCTTCTTCATAAACTGCAGATTGTGATCTTTGCACAGCAGAAAGCTGCAGAATATGAGCCAACGGTTCGTGGCTGGCCACAGCTCTATCACCCATCTTAAATTAACTTCTCTCTTATAAACTGACAAAACACACTGTAAAGTCTTTGGTTTGGTTATTTTTTGCAGTATAATATTGCAATGCAGATACATCTGCAGATTATCTCTCTGATTTCCTTTTCCACATCAGAGAGAGCAGCAACAGAATGTTTTTGATGTTAGAGATGAACTCGAAACAAAGCAGAATCTGTAGAATCCTTCGTCACAGACAACCAGTCGGCATGATGGTGGTTCTCAGGGGATATTAGCAAGAAATGCAGATAATATCAGCTGCTCTCATCCTGTTTTAAAGCTGCTTTCTTCCCACTGTGACACCTACAGCTCTCTGATGTGAGAAAAGTTATTCAAGATGTCTTACATTTTCTTCAGGATAATGCTGTGAAGTGTTTTGTCACATTCTCATTACAAATAACTCAGCCAACTAAGGCTGATTTAATCGTACAAATGTTAGGAAAATTCCTATAAGGTCTGTTGGACTAATAGCGTTTCACCTCTCACATTCATCAGATTTATTTGTTTTCAGTTGAATTCTACATACATGGGATTATCTCAATAATCGTTTCATTAGATTAATTGTTTCATTAGATTTATAGGATACATACCTTAGCATCAGTTTCCTCGTTTCCTACTTTTACTGATTCTTCTAGACTCTGTTTCTCCGTCATCGTCCTCTCCAGCTGATCGTTAGCCTGACGCAGCATGGCCTGCAGCTTCTTCACCTGCAAGAAAAAAACAATCAAACTATGGAGACTTCTCCAAGACAAAGCATCTCAGTTGAATTACACCAATGCTTCTTCAAAATAAACAATAAATTAGGTCACAAAATATGATGATTTCATAAAAAGAAAGAAAGAAATCTGGATTTCTTTTGTGAAAGCAGAGAAGCGTACCTGGTCTCGTGTTTCGGCCTCCTGTCCTTGAATGGCCTGCAGCTGCTTCTCATAGTTGGAGCACATGTCGCAGCGTCGGCCGAGCTTCCTGCCAGCGTTTTTTACCTGGTTCAACAAAAACGTGACAATGAAATGTTCATGAATGATCATCAGTCCAGATCAGCATTCAGTACATATGGAGTTCCTCAAGGCTACATTCTGAGCCTTCTCATCTTTTATTTAACAAAAGCATCTTTCTTTTTACAATTTAACCCTGTTCCCTTCAGCATAAATATTCAGTAAATTTTACAGCTTCCTTTGGACTAAATAAACTACATGAAATCACTGATTACATCCAGATGAAGTTAATGTCACTGAAATGAAACGTAAAATTGTGGACACTCAGTGGTAGCCGTTGTTTGAAATCACAAATATCTGAGACCTCTTTTTAAAAAGCCTGTAACTACCTATATAGTTGAAACACCAAACAGTCCCTCCTGTATTCAGTAATTCCACACGGAAATTCACAAAAAAAAAAAAAAATTATAAATTGCCACATTTTTTCACACAAATATGTAATTGTGAGCTTAATGCAAATCTTTTGCAAAAATTGTCAAAAATATTGGGTTTAAGTGACTGTAGACTCCCACCTGCAGGTGGCAGCTTCCCAAGATGCTTTTTTTATATCTATTTTCAACATGCTTTACGAAAAAACAGAAAAAAGGCAAATAGATTATTTTTCACCAATAGTTTGGAACGTTATGACAACAAAAAGTCCCAAGAGCTATTAATCTATTTTTGATCACTCCTAATATTTTTCTGAGAAAACAAAAAACTGATTTTTTTTTTTGAAGTTCATATTTGGAAAAATACATAAAACTCAACAAAACTACTTTTGTTGAGATTTCATGAGATGTCAAAAATTTAGTTATCATTCCATAAAATTTGGGATTGTGTTCCAAAACAGGAATGAATGTGGAGTCGCAAATAAGACAGGGTTCACTGTACTGGTAGGAAGTAAACTGGGAGCTTAAAGCACAGAAAAACAATCTGTGCACCTCTTGCTGCAGCAGGTTCCACTCGGTGTCGCTGACGAGTCGGTAGCCGGACGGCGGTAAGTAGGCGGTGTCCGGAGCGTGGGAGATGCTGGACAGCAGCGACGCCGTCTCCTCCTGCTCCGGCGTCATGGCTTTTATCGCTTTCTCCTGGTCCTTAGTCAGTAGGAAATGACCCGCCGTCAGCTTGATGGAGCCGATAGATGAGGTCTCACCAAAACTACTGTCTGTCACGCCGCAGTCGGCCCCCACCAGGGGCCCAAAGTCCGATTCATCCAGGTTGCTGGCCGACTTGGCCTTGTGGTTGTGTCCACCAAGTCCCTGCTGCGAAGACAGCGAGGACCCGAGGCTGTCGGTCGACTGGACCCTCCGCAGGTTGTCCTTGTAGGGGTCCGAAGGGCCGCCGGCAACAATGTCAGTGTCTAAGGAGTGTATGGATCCATGAGCGCTGTGGTTGGTCGGAGGCTGACAGAGAAAGCAAAGGAATAAGAGTTTAGAGGAAAGAAAAATTTGTAGTTTAAGTAAAAAAAAACAACCAAGATTTTAAAGCAAAGAAAATGTTTTTTAGAAAACCTTTTTAAGTTCTACTGAAGCTAAATAGGAACAATGTGACACCAAGAATGAGCACTTTAAATCTAAAACTGCTGCTAGCAATGCCCCCCAAGTCAACGTTTACACTCGCAGGTGGAAATGGCTGCAAACAGATGCGCAATTATACAACCGTACATCTTTGAAAAGCAGATGTGTCGCCGTCTGCAGAACCAACAACAATGCAGAAAGTGGTTTCTGGATGGTAAAATCAACATCCAGATGGAAAACACTACTCTTTTCCATCAGCCATTGTACAGCGGTAAAGCCCGCTGGCCAAATGTGTTGGAGCTCAGTTTGGATTGCTAGATAACACACAGTGTCCTCGATTATGGACTTAATAATCTGGAGGTTTTTGAAACGGCTCATCTTCCAAACACCACAAAAATACATTTATCCCCAAAAAACAGTGTTTGCTTTTTTAGCATTTGGGATGTTTTTAGAAATATTGGAAACTCAAATGGAAGAATAAAAACATGCAAAATTTCTGTTGACAGATTAATCAAAATGAAATCATTTTGTATTTAAATGAATTTATTTTGAAATAAAATTTATTTATTTAATTTTGTCCCTTTTAACACTCCATAAAGATCTGAAAGCAGACTTGAGTTGTATTTCCCCCTCTAATACAGTGTTGATTAATAATTTAATCAACACCCAAAATAAATCTGAGAAAAAAATGCAGCATCAGCAAAAAGTAGTTATTTACAGCACAAGTTCATTGTTACATGCAGCAGCTGAAGAATTCAACTTATTTTACAGTGCTGTTGCCCTTTTTCAAACTCTCTGGGAGTCACAATGACTTTCAGTTCCTCTGCAGAACCGTTACTAAGACCAATTTTCTTTCTTGGTTTGTACACATCCTACCTGACGGACGCTGTGGTTGTGCAACAGTTGCTGCAGAGTCACCTTTTATGCTGAGAAATTAGGTAGACGTGACCACAGATGCAACAAAATAGATACAAGGGTTGCGATTGGTCACAGTGAGACTGGGTTAAAAGGTTTTCAAGACTTTGAGGACTTCAAACAATCTTTTGAACCTAAAGTATTAAACCACTTATCTAGAGCCAGAGGTTAACCATTAAAAAGAAAGTTCTACTGTTTTAAACCAAAGTTTCAGCTAATTGAAACTATGACAACAGAAAACTGATTATTAAAGACCTGTAAAATTTTCCAGATGTCATATATTTATAATCTGAACGTAAATCACAATGATTATTCTCTTGTTGACGGAACCTCAGAAATAAAACAAACATCCCAATTTTTTCCTTTGCTCCTTTCATTCGTTCCACTTTTGATCCATATTTATATAAAACCAGTGACGGAGACAAAGAATCATAAAAAGACGTTTTCAGTTTAAAGCAGTGAGGAACCAAACACATGAGGTCAGAGCGTGAAGGTGAAGAAGCTCACGTTTCCACCAGGGAACAGAACAATAAGCAACACCAAGACGAGCTGCTGTGCGTCTCGGGGGACGGATCAGATGACATGACGTACCTCCTCAACGCTCAGCCCCAGCAAGTCCTCCAGAGGCTCAGTGTTGTCTCCTCCATCGTCCTCCTGCAGGTCCTTCACCAGACTCAGCCTCTCCTTCTCATCCTCCTCCTGGGAAAAGAGGCAGATCGTAATCAGAATTTGTCCCATTTTCCTGGCCCTCCCAGCAATAATCTCACTAAGTGGTGCCTTTATTAGATAAGCTAGTATAATCTGATATGATCTGGTCATCACTCTGGACAAATTCTGCTATCAAAGATAACAACATTAAGAGATGCTGAGAGGGTTTTATGTTACTAGATAATGCATATTGTTCTCACAATCCTCCTCTCTTGTGAGAACAATCCTCCCTTGTTCTCACAATCCTCCCTTAACCCTAACCCTAACCCTAGGGTTAGGGTTAAGAAGATTTACAGTGTATTTCATTTTTTAAGAGTTGATGGAACTAGGTGTTTTTATCTTTAGTGTAAAATGTATGCTTTTTTTTTTTTTTTTTTTTTTTTTTATAGTTTTGGCTTAATAACTGCTCTGAATATATTGTGTCACCAATTGCCTTTTTTGAGTCTGTATACTCCAGCTAGCAATTGATCGATTACTAAACTAGTTGACAATTGTTTTAATAATCGATTAATAACAATTAATCTGATTAATCAGTTAAGTCCAAAAATGTTTTTGACTAAAATGTGATTAACTACAGACCCCATAATTAACTTGACAAAAATAAATAAAGAATGCAACACTAATAAAAATTAAAATTCAAAAACACTTTATTGATCCCAAACGGAAATTAAATAATGTTGTAACTTATATTAATTCAAATTCTTAAAAGAGTTTTTGTAGACAGTGATAGCTACAAAAAAAACCACATCAAATCTGAATATAGAAAAATACAGTATTATTGAAAGATGACAAAATAAATCTTAAATGACCTCAAACTGAGAATCAAAACAGCAAGTAAATGAACAGAAAGACCTCGACTTCTGCACAAAACAGCCTCATGGCCTCATGTGTTCAGCATGGAGGTCCTGGCCTCTTGCATGTTCCCAAAAGCAGCACCATGTCTGCTGGGAAATGAGCTCCATTAAACCCCTCAAGGTGCCCTGTGGTATCAGAGCACTAGAAGAAAATCCTTTTAGACCCAGAAGCTGTAGGTTAGAGGGATCCAGTTCATCCCTCCACTCAAGGTGCAGCTGGTTAATGACTCCTCTCTACTCGGATTACAGTGGCTGTAAAGTTTTCCTTATGGAAAAACACCCAAACTCAGGGTTCCCTCTACATTTTTTTCATGTCAAAATTCCCTTGATTTTTCCTGAGTCTGTTTCCAGCAGTGGAAGTTACAACGTAATTAATGCCCAGTGTCCTCAAAAACTCAATAAAACAAAATAAAAACAAACATTTCTTGTGACATTTTGCTTAATCTTCTCAATAATAAGAACATCCCAGATTTTAATTAAAGGAAAAAGCTGCCAATTGTTTTTTCCAGAAAAGGAACAGAGAATGGTGGCATCATGTTGGAGCAGCTCTATTAGTTCTGAAAAAGAGTCTTTATGAATCATGCATAGAAATTTAAAGAAGAGTGGCAAAAGTCAATGAGATGGATTAGCAAAGCTTGCCAGCAACTGGTGGTTTCATCCAGGATGTGTTAATGTTAAATGTCATCTCTGCTGCCCGGATACTGAGCTGTTAGCATGTCAAGATGGTACAGTCAGATCATCCCAGCCATCCCTTATGGTGTGTAGCACTGGGCAGCAGTGGGAAGGTCAGGATAGCTATGTCCTCTAAAATGTAATGTATATTATTGCTTTCATAAAGATGTTTTTATGACGTAAAGCACTTTGAACTGCCTTGTTGCTGAAATGTGCTATACAAATAAATTTGACTTGACTTAAAATTGGTATATAAAGTAAACTTTTTAGAAATTCAAATATCTTTTTCAATACTTTGACAAATTTCTGACTTTCCCAAACTACAGACATGTTGCATATAACATTGTTACATCTGGGAATTTTATGAATGTGCACAATGCTAGAGGGCAAAAAGACTATTTCTTTACTTGCCATCCAAACAAAATGAAACCCAGAGATGAATGTGCCACAGTAAAGGGAAAAATAACAGAAAACCATAGAAGAATAACTCAAAAACCACTCATATTCTTCCTTTTTCTCACTCTCTGTGTCAGTTATATGATGCAGACTTGTTGCTATAGCAACTGGCTGACAACAGCTCCAGTAACATATCAGGATTCATCGTATAAAAAAAAAATAATAAAAAAAAATCTTATGCAAACATGATCTGTTCTTTCCGACACAAAGAACAGATCATTCAGTCCATTACAGTTTTATGTTTTCAGGCTTGATGTTTATGTTGCGATTATTAATAAGCGATTGTCTGAACCCAGCAGTGGCTGATTAGCTAATTTAAACCCCTGCTCACTGATGAACTACCAAGCAGTTGGATTGTGGCTCCCCAATTTTTTTTTTTATTGAACCAAAACAGCAGATGTACATATTAAGATTGTCACAGTCAAGCTAGCATAGCTAACCTACTTCCCTCTCCCACGCCATTTTATTTTTATTAAAAGTTTTCATTCGTCTTTGAAATGGAATACCGTTGGACCTTGTTAACTAGTTGTCATAATACTGATAATTAGTACCAAAGCCCCGCATACCTTTTTTTTTTATATATATCATAAGTACATTTAAAATTTAGCATGCTAAGTTGGCAACTTGACAGCTAAAACCAATGGTAGTCAGTGGGCAGCTTTTTAACCTTCAGCATGGAGTTGGGGGCGGGATTTTGCGCGTGTGACGTCATGTTTCAACGTGTTTATCGAGGAGCATTTTTTCGTAATTTACGACTTCCAACCTCATTTGGGAAAAAAAAAGTAAACCATCCATCAAACCGAGCTCAAGGGAAAGCTGAAACATCTACAGCAAAACGATGAGTGACCGCTGCTGTACCTGGTCCTTCTTCTTCATCTCCTCCACCTGGCGGAGCTGTTCGGAGGACAGCACGCTCTCTATCCTCTGCATGTCCCTCATCAGGAGGCGCTGGGACTCCAGGAACTGGTCATTGGCCCGCTGCCACGTCTGCTTCAGCTGGTTGTGCTGCTGCCGCTCCAACTCCAGTTTGTGACACACTGAGACACAGAGGAAATTACCATCAGCTTCACTTTCAACCTCAACCACATTTCTAGAGTTTCGCATGTTAAAGAGAAACAACATCAATCATGAGAAATGTATCTGCCTATGTTGCTGCATATGTATAACCTGGTCTACAGACTTTTCCAGCCACAAAAATCTAAAACAATTCTCCAAATTCCAGAAAGGAATAAGCTAACATGTTAGCAGGCATACTCTACAGTCTCAAATTCTCTATTTAACGACTCTACTACACACATTTTCTATTTCTAATCTTTCTTTTAATCAAAAAGCTTCCTCTGGAAGCCCTGAAACAAACCATCATGGAGCTCTTTGCGTAGTTTCTCTGCATCTTCCTGCAGCACAGATTTCTGCGTGTTCAGCACAGCTACATACATCTCCAGGTCCGTACGACACGACTTCTCAGCCTCCAGAACGTGATTCAACTCCTTCACCTGCCAAAACACAAACAAATATATTTAAGTCAGATAAATTCAACAAACCTAATCTAATTCGGAAAATAAAACAAATGTTGTGTTTAATGGTGAAAGCTTTCCAGAATAGCAGCCAAAACTCTTTTTAAAATTATTTCAGACTATCATTATAAAGGTTTTCTGAAGGTCCTGGGCTTAAAAAAATTATAATATTAGGCTCTTTGTAATGTATTTTTGGCTGAACTGAAATGAATAGTACGTCTCTTAAAGAAAGGACTATCGTAAGCTAAATCTAAAGAAATGATAGGAAACGTTGAAGCAGTATGATTCAGATCATAGAAGTTGAGCTAACATGTATTTTCTAAAATTAATCACATATGTTTCTTACAGCCACACACTAAAAAAAAAAAAAAACTGCCATCATTTAAAAACCAAATATTCCTAACTGACCTTGGACGCCTCCAGCTCCTTCACCCTGTCCTCGGCGCTGCTCAGCTTAGACTTCAGCGCTGCGATCTCCTGCTCCATGGGCATCACCACGGAGCGCAGCTTCTCTGCATCCTCCTGAGCCTGAAACATGAGACCCATTTTCAAACTCAAACCACTAACAAAGACATAGTATTGGGGCCTTTGTAAATAGAAAAAAAACAAAAAAAAACAAAAGGAGGAGTAAATTTCTGCCATAAAACTCAGAAAGTTTGAGAATAATCACAGAAATTTTCTAGAAAAAACATGTATGTTTCTGAGCTCCAGAAGTCAAAATTTTGCAAGAAAAACTCAAGTTACCAAGTTTTTTTTCTGGAAAGTCTCTCATTTATCTCAAAATTTGAGTTTAATCACTTTTTTTTTTTACTTTTTTAAAGAACCAGAGTTGTAACTATTTATGTATTCTATTTTCAATTTCAAAATAAACCTCTAGTCAGAGTTCTTATGAGCCAAGGTTCTCAGAGTGAGGTCTTATTATCTACCTTCTTCATTTCGTCCTCCAGGTTCTCCTCCTCCTGTCCCTCCGTGAGGCGGCGCCTCAAGTCACCCAGTTCCCGCTCCATTGCCTCTCTGTACTGGTTCCACTGGGCTCGCTCCTGCTCCAGGCGCTGGTGGAACTGGACTTCGTATTCACACACTGTGTCTGCAGACAGGGAACAAAAAGAAACATGTAGTTTAGATGTAAAAGGTGAAACAACAGAAACATTAACAGTTCTGTTATTAAGTTTTAATTGGAGACTTAACCTTTATTTTCTGAACTAATGATAAAATAAAATTATAATACAAATAATACATTGTAACCACAGTTCACTTTTTTGGTCTGCATCAGAGTTCGGTTGCAAAATTCACACCTTCCCAATACAAGCACTTTTAGTGTCTGTATTTAACACTATATCACAAATTATAAATAATCAACATCAATTCATCAACAATTAAAGGGACTATATCTGGTCAACACAGGCTGAGTTTACCTTTCATAATGGCCTGCAGTGAGGCCACCTCCTCCTGCCATTGGCTGCGAACTTGGTCGATGGCTTCCTGCTTGGTGTTTTCCGACACAGTGGCCACGGCTTTGATGGTCTCGATCTCGGCCTGAGCCTGAGACAGCTGGGACTGTACGGCGCTTAGCTCGCTTTGGGAGTTCTCCAGGGCCTCGGTTTGTCTTTTGAGTTCCTCTGGGGGAAGAAGATGGATCAGCCAAGACACAAATGAGCAAAAGTCCAAGACAAATGGGGTTAAATAGACAGAACAGGATTAAAAACATTTGTATTCCCCTTCACATAGGAAACTATGGAAGAGGGCTACGGTCACTGAAAAAGGAAATTGTGACTTTTGATTTCAGAAGATTAAAAAAAATGTAATCAGAATTGCAATTTTTTTTTTTTTTTTATTGGCCCCAATCCTATTCCGTTGGAAACCATTATTCAGCACAAAGGTACTTCTGTCGTCTTTCAGTTCCTGATCCTTGGTGCTTCTTTGTCAATGATTTATGAAGTAAAACTAGTTTCACTATCTTGGGATACCTACGTTCCTTGGTCAGGTACAACTCTTTGAATTTGGCTCTCTTCTGGTTGAACTCGGCCTCCAGCTGCTGCTTGAGCCGGATGAACTCGGCCCTCTCCTGCTCCAGAGCCACCACACGCTGCTGAAGCACCTCTGGAAGACGAGAGAAGGAAACAAACACACAACAGTACGTCAGCTGCTGATTGCATGTAACCACAGAGGATGGAGCAAAACAAAGGAAAACAGTGTACTGTTTAATGACTAAGGTTTTAGACAGCATAATCAACATGACAACAAATCAAAAGGTTCTGAAAATATGGTTGTTTAACTAGAAAAACAAATAAATTATTCTTATAAGATAGCAAACTCTCTTTTAGCTGCTAAACAAATTGGCAGCTATAGCTCAGTAAGCAAAAACGGGTCTGTTAAATTTTAAGTGAAGAAATGCTGCAGAATATTTTCCATTAATTTCAAAATAAAGACAATGGCTGTCTTTGCTGCCATCCTGATTTTATATTACACAAAAACAACATAATTTACGGAATCTAAACCCTCAGCAGAGAAATGCATAGAAAACCAATTAAATTATCCATCACACTTCAAAGCCTGAATTTACATACAGTTGAACAGGAAAAAAAGCATTACTAGTGTGTTTTCTGTCAATTAGATGCTAAATCAAATAGTCGATTAATATTTTATCAGATTAAAATTAGTTCCAATCGATTAACTAACAACACCTGCTCAGACCGTCACTTTTAGTGTTGCAGTTTGGCCGCCATGCAGCAGAGGGCGCCACTGGTCATCCATACTTAAGCGGACCCAATTGATACAGAATTAAAGATGGCGGTGGTGTCCCACAATAGGAAACTGACCTTGTCCACAAAGAGTCCGTTGTGGGATTCAAAATACATTTTATCCGAGTCTGGTTTTAAATATAGACTCTCGACGAACTTGTTAAGTTTCACCACAGAGTTATATCACATTTTCACGGAGTCGACAGAAAAGTCTGCGGTCCTCCTCCTATCTATAAATGTTTCACATATTTTATTCTTTTCATCTTTTATTTTTCCCTTCAGGTTTCTGTTGTGCTGTATTTTAGAAATATGTCAAAATTTAACAATTTCCTGTTTATTCGGTCAGTATCTAACAATGTAGACTCAAAGAATGTTAAAATACAATTATGTACTTTTTTTAATTCAACATACTATGGAAAACTTAGCCATTTGTGTTAAAGAAAGACCTTGATACAAAATAAGACTCGTGTTTTGGAGAAAATGTCTGCTTATCAATTAATCTTTAGTTGATCAATGATTAATTGATCATTTTCCTGAAAGAAACAAAGACATTCAATAAAGAGTCACAGGAGAGCTCCATTAGGGAAAACATGCAGGAAGCTTTTTCATTGTGTAGCCATGATACAATCATTGCAAAATATCATCATGACCTTTTACCCCTAAGGTCTTCCTAACTGGACTCACATCTGCAAATCAAACAATAATAAATATTAATCTTGTAATTAGTTGGAATGAGATGTTAAAACAGCTAAAAAAAAAAAAAAGAGACATGTTTTAGCTTCAGTCCTAAACTAGAGCAGAGACTGTGTCCTCTCCTAACCAACCTGACAATACATTCAGTCACAGGTTTTTCCGACAGCAAGAGCGGCTCATACCTGATTTAATTCCTGTCACTTAAAACCAGCAGGACGAGCAGGGAGACAGCAACATTCTCACATGCAGACAGACAAATGGAAACATTTACGAGCCACAAGCAGCGAATAGGTGCAGTGACTCTGCTGGTCATGTGATAGCTGAGCAAACTCCAACATGGGATTTTTACATCGATTCCTTGTGTTTTCAAGCACAGTTAAATTCTGCTGCCCCAAGCAGTAACAGCAACTAAGATACATTAAAAAACTACCAATTTAAACAAAAACATTAACTAGCCAATACCACAAAATCCAGCAGTCTTCAGTCTACTCAACAGAAGACTTTTTAAGCAGATCAGAGTGACTAAAACCAAAAGTTAGTTAAAACTTTTTAATCCAGTGAAATATTGTTAGCATAAAAAAAAACAACACAATATTTAGTCATGCATTGAAATTCAAAAGGTCAGCACCAGGGTTGCTATTTCTCCTTCCTCATCATGTTTGGAAATTATCAGTCGACTTTAAAATGCAAAATGAAGGTTGTGGGTTCAAATCTGAGGTCTTTCTGCATTTGGTTTGCATGTTGTTCTTCCTGGATTCTCTCCTGGTACTCTGGCTTCGTCTCACAATCCAAAAATGATAGTTTGAATGATATCTCCAAATTACCGTTAGCTGTGATTTTCTGTCTTGACCTGTGATGAACTGACAATCCTATTCAGATTATATATACATTTTCACATAGGACTAGCTTTATCCCTTAATGAACAACTGTATAACATTAAAACTCCTTTTTTGTATTCAAAAATAGCTGGATGGTTGGAAACATTTAAATGCGAAACCAAAAAATTGTAACAGGGGCAAATAAAGATAAATATCAATCTTATAATAATTTCAGTCAGAGATAACTTTTTAATTTTGGGAAAAAATAAGGAAATTACAAATCACAAAGAGAAACACCAGAAATCATTACAAGTAAACACTGAGTTTTACGCTAAAGGAAAGTGTCTAAGACTGGCACATTTATAACAGAATCAGCTCTCTTGGTCAGGTTTCTGTGCACAAAGAATTGACATTGCAATAGTAATGTCAAATATTGAAAATCTATATCAGATATGGGTACAAAGTACAGGGAAATTCGAAACAGGCAACCAAATATTATATTTGCAATCAGACTTTTTATGCAAGGCATGTGAAATTCTGCAACACTTTCCAGCTTCTGACCCATAAAACAAAAAATGTAACAAGTTCATGACCCTGTCTCCTTTTTGTGCAAACAAGCAGCTAAAAAGAGATATAACAGCAACATAATCATTATCAACAGCCAATATATTAACCAATTTTATAAATTCCAGGCCTGTTTTTCTATGTCTTTTATACTATTCTTAAAATGCATATGCTTTTTGTTGCTATTTTTTTGGTATTTAGGTTATCTTCTCAATTGAATCTTAAGCCCTCTCACACACAGGCAATCACATCATAGGGAACTGCTTCTCTTGCCTATCTACTACACTTGCCATACAATCGGTCCATTATTGATGCAATATTGATACTGCATAATTCTACTGATTACGCAGCTCTATTTATGACTGTCTCATTATTTTCGTTATCGAGATGAGATTAGCACACATTTCTAAGGGTATGTTTAGCAACATTAGCAGTTTGGAAGCAAAATGTTCATCCCTGCATCAAAACTGAGAAAGAATGTCTGCAGGTCGCAATCGTAGAGGATTGGATGCTTTTATGAAATTCAGTTTGGTTAAACAAAGACTGAAAACTATGAAAAATTCAATGATTAACTTTGCTATTAGTAACATCGATAACATAACCACTTCTTACTCAAATGGAGAGAAGTTGGCTGTCTTGCAAAACAAATACAACGTGCAGGTGAATCTGTCAGCCTAAACATGCAAGTCCAATCCTACATACTCAGAACTTTACATCAGGGTCATAAGACCCCCGAGAACTGGATGGCAGGCTTAAAATTCAGGATCAGAACCGACATTTAGATCAAATTGGTCTAAGTAGATAAAGCTCACAGTTAAACAGCAACTACAGAGTTGTGGTACAGAGAAATTAACGTTATTCTGTTGGGTCTATAGGTTGGAAAATTTGACAATAAAACACCTGTTGTGTCAGTTAAATGTTTCGTAACACTGAAATTGTTAATGTGATGTTCGTAAGAGCACACAGTGGGTGGTAGTAAACGTTCAATAAGAGCCAGTGACACGTCGCACTGATGATGCTAACTGGCTAATGTTGTCAAGGATGCAGAGGCCGCTGCCTTCGGGTCTGTCAACCGTCAACACTCCCCCCTACACCCGCCACCCGAGAAGGCCGTCAAACACAGGACAGTTACCGTCATGTTGGGACGACAGAGGGGAACCCTCGGCCTCCTCGGCCATGGTTTCCTGAGAGAAGCTTCAGGCAATTAACACAGAGGTGGGAAACAGCTAGGAGCGCCCAAGAAAACAAGCTAACATCCCAACCCGCTGTGAAGCTAGACGTGAAGGAAGGGAAGAGTTTCTGGTTAGAGTTTCAAAATAAAACCAACCTATTTTGCTTTGAGGACACTTAATAAAAAACTTTAGCATATTTACATTTAAGAAAGGACCAATTAGCAAAAATAAATTCAGCCAATTTTTTAAATGTCTGTAATAATCGTAAAGTAGGCATTTTTAGAATATTTGCAGCGTCAGTGCTTTGTTTTGAAGGAAACAGGAGCATTTCCTGTGAATCATGACGTTTTTACTTTCCATAGACCGAGAAGTACACACCCCGCGGGCTCCGTAGAAAAGCGCAGACTGCACGCTTATCTACTCCGTAGAAACGATACGTGATCTCGTCCGCCATATTGTGAGTGGCATGTTGCCTTTGGAACTGTGTCCAAAAACAAAATTGTTTCTAATAAAGCACAACGTTTTAATTTCATAATAATGTTGCAAATGTTTGTGTCAAAGTTAATATTTGGAAACCAAAATAGGTCAGTTCAATCAATGAGAAACCAAAATTATAATAAATTTCACCTCTCAAATAAACCACAAAAATACATAATTGTATTTAATTATAAAACCTAAGAAATTCAATAATCACAACAACAACAACAACAACAATAATAATAATAATAATTTATGATGTGTGCATTATTAATTATTATTATTATTGTTGTTGTTGTTATTGTTGTTGTAAAGGGTTATTGTAGCATTTTTTTGTAATTTCATTTTCTAAGATTAGTTTTGCCCTCAATTCAATGCTGTAAACCAATGTGTCATAAGTTTTTTGAATTTTGTATTCTGTGACTCACTACATGTGAAAAAAATAGGTGTTCATGATACTTATGACATATTCTGCTTATACATCTTCTGTATATTTTTATATTTGAGTAAATTTCCATGGCTCAATGGCCTGTCACTCATCTTCCTGGTGCCTTGGCTTCTTTGGACTTTCCCATTGTTTTAAACCAGAAATCAGTAAACTCCAGGTGGGGCATTAAAATACGTGTGACTCTTTTTCAAATGTATCAGTTAATCTGCAGGCTGTCCACAGTTTGTTTTGTGGCCCCTGGCCACAATATTGAAATGAAGCAAATCTGCCCTGCAAGCAGAGGTGGTTGATGGAAATGTTCCTAAAATAAAAAAATAAAAAAAAAAGTGTATTAGATACACAACACAAATTATTGCTCATTATTTAACATTCCACAAATAAAAACAAACAAATAAAACTTTTCCAACACTAAGGCGCTCATTGGTCTGTGTTAAAATAATTGTCCCTTTTCAACAAAAATCTGGCTAATTTGCTAGTTTCAATATTTAGTTTAGTATTGAGAAGTTAATAATAGAAAAGAGAGGCACTGAACGTTAGTTTTACCTTTGTATTGAAACAAACAAACAAATACAATAAAAAGACACACGCTATAATATGTCATAATATGTCGCCGATAGCAACACATGATCTGGTTGTTCACCTTGAATAAAAATCAGGTTTATTCATCAAAAATCCATAAAACCATGTGATAATCTGCAACATGTAATTTATAGTAAATATGTGCATAACACTGCTTAATCTGATCCTGATAGAGTGGCGTTAGAAAAAGGTGTTGCAAGAGGAACTGAAACTTCAAATGGCTCAGATGTGCATGACTTTTCCCTCCTTCCCCCCCCCTCCCATTTTTAGCTCGCTTAGTTGTAAACACATCCATGCATTTATTTGGAAATTTTTATGTTTCAGTACAAAGAGGCTTGAAGCCCTCTGTACAGATATTTTGACCTCTGTCACTCTGTCAGACATGCAACCCCCACAAGTCGGGGTCAGCGGAGCATGGCAGGGTGTCAGCCTGCAGGTTTCTTCGCTGTAACGGAGAAAATGAGAAGCTGCTATGCAAAGTTTCTGCACATGATGAGTGTTGCCGAAATATGCCACCCACTTTCATCTTCAGTTCTCTGAGCCTGACGCCCGGTTCTGACCTAGCCTCGGATCTATCAGCTTTTTGCTTAAAAGGTAGGACGCATTATTGTATTTTGGGGGATTTTTCAGCTCAAACTTTAACATATTACGTCAGCCTAATAGCATAATTGCCTATGTCCTATTTGAAAAAACATAACAGTTGTTTTCACAGGAGCTAATGTAGAGAAGTCTAAATATGTCTCCTCCTTAACATAACTGTGAACAAACAGTGTGTGTTCTTGGAAGCGATCAGGAAGTTGTTGAGAACAGAAAATGTGGGGAGAAAAGATAAATGAGGGGAAAAAAATGGCACTGTCATGAAAACATTAAGGGGAAACATGTTTCCAGATGGAATCCACTGTTAAATTAAAAACTGCCTCCTGTTTTCATGTTAAAATACAAACTGTTTTAGCTGGTTTTTATCTCAATCAGCTAAAACAAATCTATGAACATTTTTCTTTTTTTGCTGGCAGTGCATGAGGCAGACTTCCTCACAAAAACAGTCCCCAGAGGTTGTTAGGAGGCTTGTTTGAGTCTCTCAATTCAAACGCTGAGACCAAAATAACTTTAAGACTTAGTCAACGCTGAAAAAGAGGAAGTGGTGAATGATTGTCTTTCCGATCCACAGCTTTGTATACTGAAAAGCAGCAGATGAAAACCAGTTGAACTAAGAGCGCCTTTTTTTAAGTGTTTTATTTCTTTGTGGTGTCCGGCAGAGATGCCATGGCTCTTTTACGCAAATACATCTGGGTGCTGGTGGTATTGGGGATGGTTTTTGTGTCGCTGGTGATAAGCCTCATCTTCATCCTCATCAACAAGTGTATTTCCAGAAAAGGTAAGCTGAGAGCTTTTTTAGCTATTTTCTGTTGTTCCCTCAAAATATTTGAATTTTTCAGAAAAAAGTGTTTTATTTTTGGCTTCCTGACATTGTATTCGGGACAGCGACAGAAAAATAGAACAAATATCTCAACGACTTGCATCTTCTTTTAATCCAGTCAAAAAATGGTAGTTGTTTCTTGCATAGCAATTGGAAATTTTGAATAGTAATCACATTTTAATCCTAAATAATGCCTAGTGTTGCTTTTAAGGTCTTTCCATACATGTTCTTTTGTTTGTATTTAGGTTCTTTTTGTTCTTTGTAGTTTAGATTTGGCTCTCTTGGTTTAGCTTTATTATTTTCCCATTAATTTTGCTCACCTGAAACCATTTACCTGCATCCAGTTCACTTAAATTTCTGGATTCAAATAGCATAGAACAAAATAGGGTTGCTACTGAAGGTGATTTTAGTTATTAATTAATTGATTATTATTATGACTAATCGAAGGAAAAATTGGCACATTGTTTTGTTAAGCCTTTTCATGCAATATTAAAAGTACGCTAAAATTCATTACCCTTTTAAAAAAAAAAAAATAAAATAAACATTTTATTTTCTAAAATGCAATAGCATAGGATTGGGTTAGTGAACTTGATCATTAGTCACAAAGGATGCATCAGAACCTGAAAAAAAATCCTTCTGACATCTGTTAAGCATCAATACAGTTTAGGGTTGATCGGTTGATCACTGATTGGATTAAACGATTAATAGTTGGATGGCAGCAGGTGCTTTGTAGGACTTTTTTTTAATTGAATTTGAAGCTAAAAGTTCTACTTCTGAGTTAACATAATTTCAAACAAAGAAGGTTTTTTTTTTTTTATTTTAAATGCAAAATGTGTATATTTTTTGTACATTTTGTACTGCTACTCTGAGTATGTTTTTCTTTCATCAGATTGCCTTTTCTTTGAGTCTGTGTACTCCAGTTAATGATTAATCAGTTACTTAGTTAGTTATTTTAATAATTATTTCATCATGAGTAGCCCGATTATTCATTTCAACGATAGAATAGAAATTCCTTTATTGTCCCAAAAAGGCAAAATGCATTCCCAACAGCAGGAAGGTGACAAGTAATCACAGCACAAATATGCAAATAAGAATATAAGATACTTAAAAACAGAAGGTATTAGGGGAAAAATATGAACATAAGTACTGTGCCATAATTAGCTAACTCCAATCCAAAGGAATGTACAACTGGATGGATTGATCTGCAAAACTTTTCAGCAATTTACGTTAAATGACAATAAAAACGATACAACAGAAGAGATATGCACTACTGAAACATTATTTAAAATGAGTAAAAACGGTAGAAATACCAGCAAGGCATTCCAGTCCTACTAGATGAATTATATTGTCTATTGTTGTCCTACAATCATAAGATACATTCAGTGATTAAACTTCTGTCTGCGTTCTGGTTTTAGGTTAAAAACCTCAAAACATAACAAGCAGTGGCTATAAACAAGATCTGTGATAAGAGCTTATCATGTCTCTTCCAAATTTACATAGATTCTGTTTTAGACGCACAAACTGGTTTCAGAAAATAAGTGTTCCAGATTAGTCACTCAATTTTGTGTGGGTCCCATATGAATGTTGCCTGGACTGGACATTTCTTACCCATTGTCATGGTTTGTGGTTATGGAGGTGGTGGACCCAGGTGATGGTGACAGATTGATGATTTAATAATGAATAAGGCAAACAATCCAGGCAGCACAGATGAGTAACTGCAAACACCTCTGACTCTGGTGGCAACTGGCATTTCATCCAGGCAGCACAGGTGAAAGACAGCAACAATTCTCATACTGGTAACAACTTGGCCACTGTCTAGACAGCCTAGACAAGACGACAGAACGAGGGCCCGACAAAGAACAAGGAACACAGGTGGATTTAAATACACAGGGAGACAATCAGGGCAAACAGTGAACAGGTGTACTCAGTAAAGGGCTTGACAGGACAACAGACGGTCAACAGAACACAGAAACCTAAATAAACACACAGACAAACAAATCCTCACACCCATGTGAGCCTCATATGTAAACATCAACTGTGATCAGTCTGATTTATGGATCTAAAACTCAGTTCTGCAACCTTTTCAATCCAAAGAGACGTTTTTGTTCTCACTCCTCCAAATTAAAACTCCTTTTGATCTAATTTCCTCCTTGTAGATGTCCATGGTGCAACACTCAACTACTACATAATTATTATAAATATTTCAGTGGTTTCATTCTTGTTCAGTTTTTGTTCCATCTTATTATGAAGCAAGTTTGGAGTTTTGGATTCACTGAGTATCTCTAACTTGACGTCATTCATGCTCTGACCGTTGCTCTGAGTCTTTAGTGGCGAACTTAATCTATGAGGAAATTTGTGGTTTTAGTTGTTGCAGTTTTGCAAAGCAAAAGTTTACACACTGAAAATTAAAAGTAAATCCAGAGTTCAACAGATATGCATCTTTATATGACCTTATTTGGCCAGAGCTCAGGCTCCGTTCTCACTCTGCTACTTCAGTCATATTTTAAAATACATATCATTATTCTGCTTATGAGAGCTGCAGATAGTTTTATCTATCTTTTTTTCCCAGACAGTTAAAAGTATGTGGAGTGTGTTTCTGTGAAAATTTTTTTATGTGGGATTGAAATAGTGAAAAAGTAAATTTAGAAAGAATACTGAAAGAAGTAACTTGCATAATGGGAAGATCTAAACAGTAAAAATAACACATTACACTCAAATAAGTGCATGTATCTGGCAGTAAACAGTGCTGCAGATACAGTTTCTCATAATATTTTAGATCTGATCAGATGAAAATTATATTGTTAGCTTATAATTTGAAATATTTTCTTTGTCAAAAAACACACTAAATTTTACTGTATTCATCATGACCAACATTATCCTTTATCCTAATTTTAGAGCATTAATTTAATCAGAACAGAAATGGTGCCCCCCCGCACCCCCCAAAACAAAACAAAAAAAAAAAAAACGGAAAAATTAACAGTTTTTATCAAAAGTTGGCCTGAAATTGAAGGGAAAACAGAAAGGTCAGAGGTTCACTAGAAAGAGCCAACATCAGGTACCACTGGTCCAGAACTTGGTACCCAGCATATCAGATTTGGGTTTTTCAATAAAATGTCATGTATTGAAAATAAAATTCTTAAAACTTTGTGTCATCATAACCTCTTATCATGACTGTCACTTCTGCATGCAAAATCAGCTTCATGTCAAAATGCTGCAGGAGGGACAGTAAAAATCATCATTCTGCTTCATAACTTCCTCACATAGTTATTATAATAGCAGATAAGATCATTAATGTATCAAATGCACCTCGTTCTGCCTTCAACATATTAAACTTCTGCTTGTGTCCTGTACAAGCAGACAAAATAGAGAATAAAAATATAATCCATCCTCATTTCCCTACATTCTTTTAAAACAAGAGAAACAGTTCTTGACTTTCAATAGATATTCCCTTATAAATATTCTCAGTCTATGTTTGACTTATTCCAGTCAACAAATCATAAAAAGAAGATGAACGTGTGGGGATGTGGGCCTGTTTCTCTTTCCACTTACTAGAACATTGTGAACATTTCAGAATATGAGGATATTTTAAAAGACAATTTGAAAGCATCTGCCAGAAAACTAAAAAATGATCTCAAACTGATATTTTACTTTGACAAAAATCTTACCAAGTATTTTTGTCCAGTTTCTACTGCAAATTTCATAGTGTACTTCAAATAACACAAAACTAAATTATGAGTAACATTTCAGTGAGTTATATGGGCTTTTTTGAAGTCAATAATTCTTTAATATTGATGAAAAAGAACCAGTTTCACTGGCAGATTATTTCATTTACAACATGGGAAAAATGTCTTGTTATAAGTGAAATAATCTGCCAATTGTGTCAGAACGTTTTAATCAATATTAAAGAATTATTGACTTCAAACAAGCTTTTACATCTCGATGAAAAGTTACTTGTAAGTTAGTTTTTGTCTTATTTTAAGTGTATGAAGAAACTAGACCAAAACTTTTTCAGTAACATTTTGTATTTTTGCTGTAAAGTCCGACCACAATAAAAGATGAATTTATTAAATTAGCTCTCAACATCCTTGCCAGAATTTCCAGTAAAGTTGTGTTCATCTGTAATGTAATGATGTTTCTTCTGTAACCAATCAAAACCTGAACATTTTTAGCATGTTAAAACGATATAAACTGTTGCTATGTCTTTGACAAGTCTGGTAGTAAAGCCATAAAATCTGCTTCAGAAAAAATTCAGGAAGAAGTGAACAAAGTCTGGTGGCTCAGTTGGTTGGAGTGAGTTCTCTTTCCTCTCAATTTCCTGTCTGTTTACTGGTAAATAAAGGTCTTAAAATAAGAAGTGGGCAAAGTTTCCTCTTCACTCAAAACAGCGTGTGGGCGTTTAGAAAACCTGAAAACTTGTTCTTTTTCTGCCACACATGAGAGTCCTGGGCAGGGAAGGGGAAACCAAACATCATTACTACCGTCACAAATACTTTTGAGGTCTTCAACCCCATAGAGAAGTTATTATAATTGTATGAAACGCTATTATTAGAGGCACCCTGTGGATTTGATCGGCTCAGATGAAACTTTAATGATCCCTGTGGCGTAGCTGCAGCAGCAGCAAAGCCAGGCTTTGCTCCGCTTTGGAGAGATGAACTCAGAGCAAACAAATGCAACAAAAGACTGTGCTTTTTGAATAATACTAGTACATTTTGAGAGAAAATATGAAATGCCTCATGAATAAGAATGAAAACAGGAAAACCTTTGAGTTTGTTTTAACAATGCTTATGATTCCAGTATAACATTTAATTTGTGTTTATTGTTATTTTGTCCCGTTTAACTTTAACTTACTTTGGTTGTAGTGTTTTATTGTTTCTAATTGTCGACTTTTGTCTTTTTTATATTTTGAATATTTATTTATGTATTGCTACAGTATTTTGTTGGAGATGTTGTTGTTTAAAAGTGCTTTATAACTAAAATAGCAGTGGTTGTCGTAGTCTATTTTTAATTATTAATGTTTGGACTTTTAAGAAAATAACATATCAGCCTCTTTCAGTGTGCAACAGTGATGTGAATTGTATTAATGTTATCTGTTTACATGTTTACAGCATCAAAAAACTTGAAATAATTTTTCCTTCTTTCTTTCAGCAGGCAAACACCGGATTTTACAGCTTCAGGAAAGGCCTGACATCAAAATCGAGTAATGTCTTCTCATGCGTGATCTTAGTCTCTCTGAATAGCAAAATCACATCCTGATTTGAGGTGTCCTAAAAATGGGAACAGCTTTTTAAAGTATCAGTCTAAGGACGAAAACTAACTAAAAGTTTTCCATAAGTAGACACTGATTAAACACCTTGACCTGCAATATTTTTCCAATAAAAATGCAAAAAAAAAATAATTCTCCCTGTCTTGACGACGTGGGTTATTTGAATAAAGCAAAAATATTTATTTACTGCTGAAAATTTTTGCAGGCAGGTGACAAATCTCACCATGTATGTGTATCAGGAGAAATGATGTGAGTCTGTGAGACTCTGACGCAAAAGAGTTTTATTCCCATCTGAAGTAAACTGTTGAACCCAGCAGCTTGAACAGCACAACATGTCTGTAGGAGATGGTAGGAAACTTGAGGCTATTTTAGTGAAGTGCAACTCAAAAACACAGTCACCATGCCACAAGATGACCCTGTTAAGAATTTTTAGTTCTTCGATGTTTGTTCATGCTTTCTAGTTTATTTTAATTACTGAACTGATAATTAAGTTTTCCTGTAGTTAATTTGATTGTAGTTCCTAAATTCTCATTAATTTAGGAACTATTATCAAGGAGAGTTGAAAATATATGCATGGCGCATAATCCAGACTTTTATTTGAAACAATATGGGTTTGTATTTTTCTTCCAGTTATACACTGTTTGGCATATCATATAAAATCCCAATAAATACATTGTGGTTAGGAAAATTACAACACCGGAAAAATCTTATGTGCCATGAATTCAAATGCAAGTTTTTGCATTTGAATTCAGTTTGTTTAATGTACAAACTGAACAAGCACAAGGACTGGTCAGTTGATGAGACCATGCTAACGACACTTTGGAGTTTAAAGATGGGCCTCTAAATGTTATGCATCTAAATACTGAAGAAACATCTTCACAAATAGGCACTATTTAATGAGGCACTGGGAGCTCCAGTTAAAAAGCTTTTCACTGCAGCTGCCATTTATTTCTAGTTGTGCAACTGCTACATTGTTCTTGTGGTTTGCGTTGCCAACGAGGCTACAACTTCTCCAACTTATCAAAGAGAGTTCTGCTTGACTTCTTAAGCAAAATTATTCAAACTTCTAATGCAAATACAACATACTTATTGTTCAATGATTATTTCACCATTTTTCCTGATGAAGCCCATTGATGTTGATTGTATTTTCATGCTTCCCACTCATCTAAAGCAGAATTCCTTCAGCATGTTAGTTCAAACATTGAAATTAATTTCAATGTTTCTTTGTTCTCAAAACTTTTCAGGAGCAACAAATATCAGCTGACACAATCTGGCACGGTCACACCTCCTCTTCCTCCTCGGACACAGTTTCTCACAGCAGGTAAAGCTCATTTTCCTACCAGTACATTTTGTGGACAGATATTGGACGCTGGCACAGACTGTTTAGCAGGAACTGAAAAAGAAAGTGGCGGCGTATGACAGCGGACCTATTTGACAATAAACTTTGAATCCCACGCAGAAGGAGAAAGCCACATATTCACTTCCAGTCAAGCTTTCTGAAGCCAAGTTCCTTTTAATTCCAGCCATACAGATATGTCAGTTATCTGAAAATCCCAAGTGTGAGTGACATTATAAAACAGAGTTTTGTGCTTATTTCTGGGCTTCAGTGAGGTTGACTAAAATGAACAGAACAAAGTGAATTAAAAGATGTTGAATTGAACACTGCAGATACTTTCAGAGTAACTCTTGTATAAATATGTTTGCTAATTTAAAACCCAGAAAAAAAACCTTTAATGTAATTTCTATTAAACTAACTTTAAATTTATGTTCTCAACTCTACTGGAAACTTGAATGTGACATTACTACACAAATGAGACTATGAGACATGTAGAGTTTATTTACAGTCCTGAATTTAAAGAATGAAAAGAACTTACAAACACTATGTTTTGCTTACAGCAACACATTTCTCTACAATATATTAATAAAAACATATAATCTAGCAACCTAAGCTCCAGCATGTTTATTCAGCTGGTGTTACCATTGTAGATGCTGTACAATGGCTGCTGGAAAAGACAAGTGTTTTGTTGTTGACTTACCATCCAGAAACCACTTGCTGCATTCTTGTTGGTTGTGCAGGAGGCTCCACTTCTGCTTTTTAAGGATGTACGGTTGGACAATTGCACGTCTGTTTGCAGTCATTTTCTCCTGTGTAGACATTGAGCTGGGGAGGCAGCAGCTCCTTCTGAAAGGAGCTCAAATAGGCAGAACTGAGCAGATTAAAATCTCATAATCTAATAATGATTTTGTGCAACAAATGTGATGAACATGTTTTATTTAGCCCATAGACCAATCCAAACCTGTTCAAGGAAGCATCATAAGTCACTATTAACAATCTGCTGGTCACCTTTAGATAATATGTCATCTAACCAAGTTGATTTGTGTTCTGTAATTCTCCATATGTGATAAGAAACTGTCTAAAAAGAAGGTTTACTGTTTCAGAAGCCCAAAGCTATGAGAACCTGGCTGAGGAATGTGAGCATGACGACCAGAGTGACCACGACTACGAGGAGGCTCTGGACCAGAAGTTCGACTGTGTGAAGGAGCAGGAAAATCTGCTCTGCAATCATCCAAACACAAACTCTGGAGTTTCAGTCGCCCAGAGCTACGAGAACCTGGCTGAGGAGAATGACTACGAGGAGAGTGTGGATCCGCTGCCGGACTACATCAGAGTAGAGGATGAAATCGAGATTCTTCCTCCTCCTCTCTGCGACTTGGATCCAAATATGAAATGTAATGGTTCTTTGGGTCAGAGCTACGAAAATCTGGCCGATGAAAATGAATACGAGGAGAGCACGGAGCAGCAGTTGGACTATGTGAAGGTGGAGGATGAGTTCACTCCTCATCAGAACAACGAAGCGAGGGACAACGCCTCCGCCGCTTCCACCGAGGACTATGACGACATTGGAGGAGAAGATGAGGACGACTATGATGATGTTGCATAAGATCAATATTAAAAAACAAGGACAAAGACTTTTTTCTCCAACCTTCCTGCTGAGCAGAGCTTTCACAGATTTCTTTTGTTTCTCATCTTTAATTATTTTTCACATGTATTAAAAAGCAGAACAGCTGGAGATAACAGTTCGCTTTTTGGACATTCAGGTCTACTTTTTGATTCCTACATAACTAATTTACTGACCATTTCTAGATTTGTTTATAGATAGGTTTTTCAGCATTTTTGATTTCAAACATTGTGAACTTTTTTTTATTTTATTTTCAAAATTAAACGTGTAATTTTGTTTGTAAATTGTACAGCACCGCATAAATGTGATTGTGTTTACAGTAGGCTAACTTTGTCTGTCGTGATTTGTGGTTGAAGAGGTGAGGATGGAAGCAGAGGATCCAGGTATAGTGCAATAATGAGGATTTTTAATGGAAGTCCAAACCAACAGCGCAGAATCCAGGCAGCACAGGTGAACAGTAAGGCTAAGAGCTCAGACACTGGTAGCAACTGGTTACATGGCTGGACACAGGGAGCAAGAGACACAGGTGTGTATAAATACACAGATGGTAACCAGGGGAAATGAGGGACAGCTGGGGACAACCAAGGGGTAGACAAGACAACACAGAAACTCAATTAACTGAAAATGACACAGAAATCTAAATTAGCACAGAGAAAAAAACCAAAGCCTTACATTAACATCTCTGCTGTAATACGCAGAGCAGAGATGAACATATACAAGAAATGTGAACAATAATAACAATAAAAAAATTAATGAAATAATTAAAGAATTGCTTTATTTTCAAATTATGTTTGAAAATAAAGCAATTTTCAAACATAATTGTGAAAGAGAACACAGAAAATGTTTGTTTTCAGGTTTGGCCTGACTAGGAAAGAATACATTTTGGGGCAGCACAATGAAAAAACAAAACAAAACAATCAAAAATAAAGTTGGAAATAAAGCTTGAGGTGAGATTTATATATGTTTGCAAAAACAGTGGGAACAACTGTGTGTAACTTAGCTCAGAATGCCAGCATTAAAACTTTCTTTCTTTACTTTTCTAGGTTACATCAACTTAAATATTGAAAACTCTTGATAAGTCACATCAATGAAGAAGATAAAGTAAAGAAGCCTTTCTGAAAATGTTATAACGGAGCTCGAGAGAAGCTTTGTTTGTTAAGGAGCTGTGAAAGTGCATTTTTCTTTAGATTGCTGTGTGTAGCATCTAGATAACTAAAGCATATGAAAACTAAATCCTCCCAAACTGCAGTTTACAACTCCCCAAACTGCAATGAAGTAAATCTCCCTGACAGGAGCTTCCTCCTCAGACTTTAGAAACTGCACCGTTTAGACAGATTTAGTGTTTTATTCATAAGCTGAGGGAATAGCCCAAAATGTAAGTGAAATATTTCTGATGAAAACAGTCTGAAGTAATCGGGGAAAAAAGTGGTGGTAGAGCAAAAGGAGTAAATTTCCACCAAAAAAACTAATAATTTTTTTTAGAATAAGCTCAGAAATGTTCAAACTAAGAGATTTTCTAGGGTTTTTTTCTAGAAAGTTTCTGAGATTGGAAATTTGCTCCTTCTTTAACTGTTTATGATGGCCTTATACACCATTGTAGTACTTATGTTTAACAGACTAAGTGATAAAAACTGAAATAAAAATGCAGAACAAACATTTAGCATGACAACAAACATTCTGATTGTGTTCATCTTCCCCAAATCAATTTTTTTTTTTGCTAATAAATTGTCAAAATTGGTCATTAGGGGTAAAGTTTGTCTTTGTTTCTGTGCAAATTTTGGCATTTTTGTGTAAACTTGTTTGGTTCTGAAACAATATTTTTCCTAACACTCTCTCAGTGCTTCCCACTTTGGGTTGAAAAATGGCTATTGCAGTTCAATTTTCCTGTGGTTATGATGGCGCAGACACCTTCTCTCCCTCCAGTGACGAGTTACATGGCAAACGCTGATAGATAGTGTTTCTCAGTTTTGGATGTGATTTATTTCCAATGAGGACGCAGAGGGGAATGACTGTGTAAAAGTCGCTAGATTTATCACTTGTTGCTTAAAAAATGTATTTACTTGTTTTAAAAAGGTCTCTATAGGGTCTAGAAAAGTTGATAAATGTAGCAACAAAGTGGATAACTTAGCAGTTTCGCCCAGCCACTTAACCCCAAACTTGGCCACAACCCTCATTAATTTTTGGCTCCGCCCATTTTTGGTGGAATTTTCCAAAGATTGTCTGGCGCAAGGGGTAGTTAGCTTTTAAAGTTGAACTGTGAATATATTTTACCTTTTATGGTAGAAACTTTTAGAGTGTTTTTATTAGCATGAACTACTCCTAGTCATTTATCTAGTCATTGTTACTCAAGGTGAATAATCTCAATTTTTTTGACAACTAGGATGAACAGGAAGTAGAAAACACAAAATATATATTCCATTTAGCATTATTTGACCTTATTGTACATTTAAGAGTAATCGTTCAAAAAGGAACATTTATCCATGATATTAAACAATAATATTAATGAAATTAGCCTCATAATCAAAAATCAGTCTCACTGTTTGGGCCCTTATGAAGGAAATAAAAATATCATCATACAGTAATTAAACGTATTCATACATTTTACTCTTGACTAGAAAGAACTTTGCCTTCAAGAAATGTTACTATGGCATAAGCAATGATATCAAGTCTCAAATATTTTTCATAGTGTCAGTATCAAGTTGAAAATTTTATTTTTGTGATCACCCTAACTTGGATACATCCCTATATTTTTTACACAACTAAATAGATGAAGACAATGAAAATCCAGTTGTTGTTTTTTTTTTCTTCACTGATCTTTTGATAGGTTCTGTTCCATTTAAACATGTCTGACCATGGAAACATCCTTTATTATGCCTTTTTTGAAGTGCAAAAAACAATGTACATGCTTTGTTGTTGACTTCCACCTCTTATTATTATTTATCTTAACCTTTCAATTCAGTTGTTACTGCTGAAAAAGCCTTTAGGTGTGAGGGAAACCAGAATATCAAAGAAGTACGACCGTCATTATTATTTGCTATTTTAAAAATAATGTTAGGCTATAGTTATTGGCTTCATCCACTCATAACCACTCAAGCAAAAACACAACATGTGTAAGTTTAGGTCTCTACTCATGATTGTATTCAATTTTTAGACAGTAAAGAACATGGTACTTTCCATTTTTAACAAATTCATCATCAACTCTGTTCTTCAGTTCACAGGAAAGAAGAGGAGCTTTGTTTCCTCAAGCCAAAGTTTACAGGAAAAACCAGCGTTTGGTAGCAAATGTGGGGGTTTGAGAATCTTGTAGCCAAGACAAAATCTAAACAAGTTTGGAGGTCAGAAGAACTTCAAGAAATGGTTAAACAGAACAGGATTCCTAGAAACACACAGTTGGCATATATTGGGGAAAACCAAACTGTTGCTCAGATTCCTCTTTCAACAGAGTCCAACAAATGAAAATAAATGCTTGCACTCAGCAGAAAACATGACCTCTTCTATGTTGCTTTTTCTTGCTGAATCATTGTCAGAGAAAGATTAATCCCCCAAAAGGTTATGAGGAAAACTTTTAAGTTTTCTAAGGGGAATTATCATGGATTAAAATGATTATTTTCAGTAGGATCACAAAAAGATTGTTCCCTGTGTTTCTGACTTAGGGTTGTGCTGCGAAAGAAACACACAGAAGGAAATAATGCACAAAAAATGACTCTGAAAAGCAGAAGAACCCAAGCATTAAAATAATGATGAGACAAAAAAAGTTATTTGGTGAAAATAGATTCAAAATTGCGAGTAGTCTTGGGCGCCCCCTAGTGGCTGCTTGTCCCTCATCTGATTCCAAAAGTAAATATTATTATAATGCGAAATAAAATACAATAAATGACATATTAAAAATGAAATAAAAAGGAATGAAAACAAAACACTAAAACAGCCGTGAGCCATTACTCTTCTGACCTACATAAAAAGACTTTCCCCCTCACTAACCACATAATAATAGCATCTCAGTCATAATTTACTGCAATAGTCATACACTTTAACCATGTAGTTTGTTTAAATGAGTAGCTGTGCACTGGAGCCAACCCTGGAGTCTAAAAAATAGATTATTTGGAAACGTCTGATGTCTTTAACACTGTTTATGACTATAAAGATTTTGTAAACATGTATTCTTCCTGCTAAGTAAATATTTATCATTCACAACATCAGACTTAACTTGAACAAAATTATATAATCAGATGATCAAAAATATAAATTGACATACAGATTCTGCTATTTTATCTCTCATACTTTTCAGATTTGGATGTCTGAACCTCAAAGTAAATTCTCAAGGCTTTGTTAAGCTTTGTTGTTGGGATATCTGAATATTAAAGGAAACGTCAAAGCTATGTTCAACTTTGGATAATTTTGGATAATGGGATATATTTTGTACTGTCTGAATCTGAAAAAAAAAATCAAAAGTGAAAAACACGTGAATCTGCAAAACAGTTTTCAACCTGTTTTTTTCCAAATCTAATTTTATTAGTTTAAAAATGATTATTACGTTTAATAAACTTAATGCCCCCAATTTAGCTCCGTACAAATCGAACGCAGAACGATAAGAAAAGCTTTTATTTTGGAAGGGTCTACAGGAAGAGTTGTGGTTTTGCAGTTTGACGCCGCGTGCGGGCGCCTCGCATTCCAATGCCATCGAGATGTGAGCAGAGTGCGGCGGGACTTCGCTGCTGCCCAACGCGTCTCTCCGTCTTTCAGGCGCAGTTTGTACGGGTTCAAAATGTCCAACTCCAAGGAAGGGAACTCCTGTCCCGACGGCTACCGGGCTTTAAGCACTACCGAGCTGAGGGAGCTTTTACACAGCGACGACAAAATGGACCAAATTATTCGACTCAATGAGAAGGTAGGCATCTTCTGTTACACGCTCAAAGTACCGCTAAATTCATCCGCTCTTTATCCTGCTTCCACTTCTGATAGTCGTTTGAAATTTACATTATTTGTGATAAGTGAAGTAAAAAGTAAACGCGTGTTTTCGGTGAGCGGTTAATGTGGAGCAGATATGTGATGGCTCATCGATTGTCTGCGTGGCGAGCGGTCAGATTTCCAATTCGTTTTTTCCCCCAAGCCTTCCCCTCTCACATCATATTTAAGGCTTTAAGTTTTGATCCAACGGTCACATTTCTGCTCTTTTAATGCGTGTTGTTGTGTGTTGGTCCCTCTGTTGGAGGAAGCATCAGATGCAGCGTTGAGCCTCCATGCAGCGCTGCTCTGCTCTGCTCTTTGTGGTTTACATTGGTTCACACATTGAAGGATAGGAGGGTTTCTACATGTTATATATTCACTGGACGTCACAAATCTCAGGAAAAATCCAACTCAAACTTCTTCAAATCAAGCATATTTATTACGTTTTTATTGTTTCATTCCTCATATGTTTCTACTTTAATAAATAAGGATAATTACAACGATTAAAGCGGTTAGCTTGACTTTTCACTAAAATCAAGCCACTTCCCTTTGAATTCATTGACACCAAAACAACAACAACATGTCACGGTCAGTTTTTCAGTTTGTTTTTCTGTTATGTTGTCAATTGTTGGCTGATCATGATAAAATCAGCCTCTGCAGGCGTGTCTCTGATGACATCACAGAAGGTGCTTCTTTTGAGTTCTTCAATTTGAGTTTTTCTTTATGTTGTCTTTATTTTCATGCTTGAAATCAGTGAGGTTGCCAATGTCTCAAGTCCTTCGCAGCATTTGATTGGCTTGTATTTGACTCAAACCATGGGAGGTTCTAGACGGGGCCCAACGGGGGCCAGCGCCCCCTGTTGTCATGTCTGAAAAGATGCTGCTAAATCAGTTTCTTATGATGATATGTGCTGACTCAGAATCAATAACCAATTTCTAAATTTGTTGGATAAATTATTTTTTTTCCTTCTCACTTTTTAACAATAAATTAAAAATTGAGGTGTTGCACTTTGAGCTTCATATTTTTAGCTTGAGACTCAAACGCAATTTGAATTTTTCACGATCTGAAAAATCAATGAAAATTTTTGCACCTCCTGTGACGTCAGTGATGCATCCAGAGGGGAATTAGCACTTTTGTTTCCTCAGGGCGCTTTTATTTAAGAACTTTTTATTTTGTAAAACCCCATATTTGATTGCTCAGCTGTTTTTGTTGTGAGTAGACATTCAGTTAGCGAGTTAAAAAACCCACTGGATAGCATCTTTCATTTATTTAAATTTAATAGCACTCAAGATAACCTCTTAACCACAGCTGCTGCTCCTCTAACCCTTGACCTTTCCTTAAACCCTGTCTTTATATTAAAAATTCATAACCTCTGCTGCGGTCGGTTTTCCTCCCACGCTACGGGACTGTATTAATACATTTATGTCCCCCGCAGCACCGGGAATGCAAACACACACTCTCACACATGAACGCAACTTAGTGCGCCAACCAGGGGGGTCCGAAACTTTTTCAAAAGCTCTGTTTGTGAGGTCTTTAGTTTTTTTTTTTTTCTGTGGACAATAAAAAGCATTCAGGAGGCTGGATGTTCCATAGCTATGGGTGTGCACAGTGAAACATAAACCAGCGTGGGTTTAGTCATCCTGCAGTCAGTCGTTTGAATGACTGGGGGGGTATAAGATTAGAGAATTAAGAAATTAGTTTTAAAATCCCTGAACTGGACCTTTAACTATGTGACCATCATGTCCCAAAGAAGGTAAAAGTTGAATCATGTTGGATTTAGCTAAGAAAATTAAAAGCACATTTATTTTGGCAATAGAATCAGGTTTAAAGATTTGAAATTTAAAACCCTGGGATGATGGAGATTAAATAGTTGAATTTCTGACTCAGAGCTGCTTGAGCCTGGAGCTGCGTTAGTCAGAGTCAACAGACATGATAATTAATGTGCCATTAATACCCAATACAGAGCTTGTGTGGATTAGATAATCTCAGCGATTATAGCCGGAATCACTGCAGGTGGATGCATGAAAACATAAACAGCCTCTCACTTCATTAAATATGTACAGATCAAGAAAATGATTGCGCTCTGCAGTCTTAATAGTTGGTTTTAGATACTTCATTTCAATGGTGTATTTTAGTGTTTCCATTGTTTGGTTGCTTTCCGTAACTGTATTTTGCTACATTTGTAAACTGAAGGGAAAGCTGTTGCTATTTTCTGAAATGATGAGTGTACCTGGCTTTTTAACCACGGGGAATGGGGTTAAGGTGGCTAACCTTAACCCTTAACCCTAACCCTAATCCAGACCTTGTGTGTAACATTTCTCTTTTCGTCTCTCTGCTCAAACTGTTAGCTGCCTTGACGAGTTTGTGTTAATTATGATTGTTATGTAAACTGCTTGGCTTAATCTCCGGTAATGAATGTGAATCATGACTGCTGCAGTCTGCCTGGTGCAGTATAACTCCTGACTGGAGATGCATCAGATGACATTTCTCTCAGCCAGTTAAAAGTCTGTGATGAGTTAATTCCCAAGAATGGCAATAGAGAGGATTGAAACTTCTTATGGGAAGTTGTGTGTTGATAATAAAACATTGGATAACTTAAGGGTGTTTTCACACCTGACTGTCTAGTAGAGTCCAACTACCAACATTTGTTATATTTTCAGCTGCTCCGGTTCTTTTTCTCACTGCACTGTCAAACCAACCAAACCCTTTGAAAAACCTGTTCTCCTCTTCACCTGTGGGGGTGCTGCACCAAGAATGACTGAAGGAAACAACAGAGAAACCTCTGAAGAAGACACTCAGCACAACTCCTTATTCTTGTAAATTTGAACAAGAATGGAGTGGCATCAGATTTTAGTAGGTGTGGTGTTTCTCTTTTGTCTTTGGCTAAAAACCACAATCCACTTCTTCCATTAGCACATGACTTGCCATTTGTTTTGGTTGTAGACACCCAGAATGCCCTGCGCTGCAATCTGCTTCATGATTTTGGAGTGGTCTCTGGTCTACTTGGTGTTCACATGTGCATTCAAATCACCAGAGTTCACTACAACCGAACTGAGACAGAGGTCTGCAGGCGGACCAGAGTTCACTTTGGTCCGCCTGCAGACCCCTAAATCTCTAAATATTAGAGATTCAAATCTTCTAGAGATGTAATTCTGACTTTTAGGGTCACACTTGAATTAATTTTTTATTCAGAAGTCAAATTTTCTGGTCAAATGGTCTAAATATTGTGTTTAAATTATGTGACTGGCAAGAGGAAAAGACAGTGTACACAAATAGAATATTTATTTAAAACAAGTCAGGTTGTATACTGTACCAAATACCACCAGTTTATGACTAAACAAAAATAAGTTTGTACATAAAATTCTGTAACTTAACTTTTAAATGAAAACAATAAAAAATATTATTCAGAACTTTTTGAATCAAAATTTCCAGGACAAGGATTTGGGATTCTTTAAAGATTTTGTTTTTATTCTTCACCTCTAATAAATGTCTTCTTTTGCAGGCTTTCTAATAATTCTCATTAAGAGTGAAGTGCTCGAGAACCAAACTGGTGCCAGTGTTCACTTTGTTTCTTCCCATTTTGCTAGCTTCAAAAAAACACTCAATAGTGGCACTCCCTAATCTTTGCATTCCAGTTCAACACGCAGTAATCCACATGCTTTTGCCGACAATTTCCAAATCCGTTTGTGGGTTTTATTGTTCTTTAAAATCATCCTTAAAGGCAAAGCCCTGTGCAAGATCCGACAGAGTCGACTCCTTTTGTCCTGTCAGGATGTCCTGTCATTTCACCTCCAGGCTGTCTGAGGTAAGTCTGAAAATCAAAGCATCAGACGGAGGGAATATACGCAAACTTTAAATGGTTTCTCATATCAAAACAGTGAAAGTGTCACTCAGACCTGTCAGCTTATCAGATGAGCTGCAAAGCCAACCAATGACACATCGCACGTCTTCCTTTGATCCGCTACTGTAATAAATCTCGTCATATCAACTTTAAACTTTTCCTTTCCAAAAAAAGACGTTGCCTTGATATTTATAGGCCAGGCCTTTATTTCCTCAAGTCTGCTGCAAACAGATTCCCTTTCATGGAAGCAACTCCGGCCACGGCTTTTGTCCCAAGCCGAGTGTTTAATTGATGGCTGCAGACAGTGGAAACCTCGTTAGGACTCAGACTTGTCAAGGATGAAAGAAAAACGCCCTTTTGCTGCATTTCATGCAGCCAGACGGTTGAAACCGCAGCAAACAACGACAGAGCTGCACCTCGTCTTCTCCAGAATCCCCAAACATCGTTTTTGGAGGATAGTAAACGCTGTCAGTTTCCCCTCCAGCCCAGGCATCAAAGTGCAAAAGACTTGCTGTCCCTCAAGACGACAGCAGTTGTTGGATAAACAAGATGAAAACGAAACGTCCTTTTTATGCCTTTCGGGGGGGAAATGGGCTTTCTGAAAAAATCGACAACTATGTGGGACATTCTACAAACTCATAGGCAAGTTGCAATAAGCAATAAATAAATTGATCACAGGATAAATTAAAACCAGCTCAGTAATGTTAATTTATATGATTTACCATTTTTCTTTTTTTCTCTTGCTCTAACAAAAACTGGATGATAAATCTTCAATCTGGTGCTCTTGTTTCAGCCCATTTTTTGAAGGATAATTTTATTTAGAACGATTTCACAATTCATTTCATTTGTTGTTTCTGTTTTATTTATTTGGGGTATTTGAAATGTCTTGCAGTTCCAGTGTTAAATGTTCATTAGAATTTAGATGTTATTGATCTTTGGGAACATGTTCTTGCATTATTATGCCATCGCTGGAAAATGGTCTCAAAACAACAATATTATTCTTTCTCGCAATAACTTCTGGGACAATTTATTACCATCAAATTCCTCTGACTTCTAAGGATTAACATTTTTGGGCTTTTGAAGGTTTCATTTTTGGAACATCTGGTTTTTTTTTGGTTTTTTTTCACCATTGCTCTTCTTTGAGTGATGTCTGCACGACCATCTTGTTTAACCAACATATTTTACAACTTTTATTTATTTGGACTTTGAATTAAGGTCAAGTCAACAAGTAATATTTAAGGCTATGTTATGATTATTATTTTTTTATTATTTTGAGGATAGAGTCATAATGCAAGAATAAAGTCATAATATTAGGAGAACGAATTTGTAATCTTATGAGGACGACAAGAAAAATGATGAAAAATTAAAGTGAGGAATGTTGAGCATCTTGTGAAGTTATACTTTGGTATTGGGTGTACAGATAAAAAATATTTTTACACATCAGCATCAAATGATCAGTAACAGGACTTTGAAACAATTGAGTATTTTGAAGAAAGAAACATACAGCCGTAGTTGGTCACTTCAGATCTTGATGACTCTCAAAGCTTTCTTCTCATGAGAATGACATTTTTTCTTGTATTTTTAAAGGTGACCCATGAAGCAAAATTCACATTTTACACATTTTTGTATTTCTATTTGGGTTTCAACTGCTTCTAAAATCAGTCCAGGTGATTAAAACACCCACTCAGCTGTTTTTTGGCAATAAGTTGAATTTTTTTTGTTTGTTTGTTTGTTTGTTTTGTTTTTTTCTCTGGAAAATGAACTGTTGCAAAAAACCCCTGATTAGGTCACAATCAACAGATGCTATGCAGTTACCTAGCAACCCAAGTTGAGCTCTGACATGTTTGGCCATCTGGGTTTACCTCTGTATGCGCTGTACAATGGCTGCTGGAAAAGACAAGTGTTTGGTTGTTGACTTACCATCCTTTTTTTTTTTTCCCCTGAAGAGTTTTTGCAGCACTAGTGGCTCGCATTTTCTGAAAGTGGGCAGACAGGAGGGGGTTGCAGAGAGGGGGAATACATGCGGCAAGGGTCGCCGGGACCGGGAGTCGAGCCCGCGACGTCCGCGTCGAGGACCAAGGCCTCCAAGCGTGGGGCGTGCTAAACCCCTGCGCCACCACAGCACGCCACGACTTACCATCCTTAAACCATTTCTGTTTGCAGCCATTTTTGCATGTGAATATGAATGTTGAGTTGGGTGGGGGGGCGTGGCCAGCATCACATTATTTGGATTTAAAGTGACAGCGTCATAAAACAGCTCATTCTGAAAGGAGGCAGAACGGAGCAGACTGAAATCTCGTAATCTAAGAATGATTTTGTGCAAAAAAATCTGATGAACATCTATTGTGTCACCCATAGATAGAGCTATTATATTCTCGTGATTAAGCAATTTTAAAAATTAGTTAGCCTGGCACTAATAGTCCATCATAGAACTCACAGAAGTAGTCATTTAATTTAATCACTTTAAAAAAATATTTTTGTAATTTGTAATTTCTTTTGTTTTAAACAAAGCGAGAAAAATAATCGACTGGAAAAAATCTGAGGTTTTATTTCGAAGCCATATCGGCCAGTCCTAAAATGTGGGACATTCTGTGAATTCCTTTGAACTTGGGACCGGCTTTTAATGACCCACGAAAATGTGAGACAGATGCGGTGTTCAGCAGCGGGTCCTTCAGGCCCAAAGTGACTGCTGACCCTGTTGAGTCAGAAACGTATCCACCCGAACCCCTGGGACGGATGGGTTTTGTCTCCCATGTCCTCACAACAAGGACATGGAAGACAGCAATCATTTGAATTATTTATGGCGTCTTTTTATTGTTCTGGTGACAGTGTGACTCTGGACCCCTCCCCCATATGTCCAAATATCTGAATCCCCCAAAAGCAGGACAGCTGCATTGAGCTCCGCGTCCCAAAACGATCTCGCTTTCACGCTATTTTAATGCTTCCAGGTTTATTCTGCATGTTTGGGCTGTTTGACATTTGTCTTCAGTATCTACAAATCAGCTTAAAGTAAATCTTTATTTTCACTTAAGCCCAGCAGCTTGACTTTATGGGCTGCAATTTTAGCAAAGACCAAAATGTTAATGTGTTTGTTCTGTGTGCAGCTGCAGGGAGACTGCATATTAAAGTATAAATAGCTGATTCTCTCAGGTCTGTTCCTGTCTTTTCTTTCGCTCCTCTTTGTAGATTCACAAACAGTGGACCTGATACGTGTGACTCATGCATCACCTGAATACATATTATAATACCATGCCTTGCAAAATTATTCAAATGCCTTGGATTTTCTTTTTTGCATATTTTTCACCTGCAGATGGAACTGAATATAACACTTGAAAATAAATATCCTTTACTGTCCCATATTCTGCAAATTCAGGTGTACCAGCAGCTAGGCCTGTCGCGATAAACAATAAATCAATTAATCGAATGATAAATTAAAACTATCGACTTCATTTCAATTATTGGCCTTATCGTTTCTTCCGGCCTTTTTCTCTTTCTGTTGATGACACTGACTGGCTCAACTCCGGTGCTTCCACTGACCCTCCCTTTCTCATTTCCTTAGTGCAAGTCCCAGCGCACACTACACGATCTTAGAGCTGTCGGCCTATTTTCAAAACCTGAGAGACCACACATTAGCCGACAGAAATCCGAGGTATTACTGTTCGATTGGGTTCTATTGTGCCGTGTGGTTGTGATGGTGCGGTGAGAGGTTGGAGAAGGAGTTAGCAATGGCGGTTAGCCACTCTTAACCCAAAACAGCAGGACGCACTGTTGAAGTATTCCACACTTTCACTTTATTTCGCTTCGTCCATTTAAACCCAGATCTCCACGGTACTAAGATTATAATCTCATACATGAGAAAAGTAACGAGGTGCAGAGTGGTAAACTCTGCACCTCAACATGACCGATGATCTCCTCTACAATAAGAGTTCTCACTCTGCACAATAACACAACTAAGGAAAAAGGGAAAAGGCGACCCCTTGTGGTGATACCTGCTCATCTCTAGGAACCAAGCAGAATAATGACTGTTTCATGGTGTCCAACAATGGGCGCAAAATAATGGCTACAAGTCCAGTTAACTAATTTTAAAAACAGGCATTAATCATGGTTTACTACAATCTACCTGCAATGCATGTGGCTAATGTCAGTCCTGACTGAATGAAAATCATTATAACCTATTTATGTCATGTTAACGAAGAACAGCTGAAAAGTTACTGGGCTTACCGGGGATTATAATATACAGACTTCATAATCTGCTCTTTTTTGGTTGAATGCAGTATTTATTTCCACTTTGGCTTTATGTTGTTTAGTTTTTATCATTTATCATTTTATCATTTTTTATTGATAGAGACTGAGAATCCATTTTATTTTTGTTTTTGGTTGTTTTGTTTATCAGTTCCAGTGTTCTTTTGAAAATAAAGTGTATCTATCTTTGGCATGCAATATTACATCATTTCCATTAAATTGGTGTAAAAAGGTCTTCAAACAATATTATGGTTTATTGCAATCATTTTTTAAACAATCACTCAGCAAAATTTGGTATCATGACAGGCCTAGTGACGCTACATTAGAATGTTCAGTTCCAATGGTATCAATGATATCAGCAGTTATGACATCACTGTGATACTACAAAAGAATCTCTCTCTTGAATGTAGCACACAGACAGCGTTTTCTCAGACCTGTTCCACAGTTCTATCGTGACAGATCACTCTTCAGAGTACGTTCGAAATTAATCGAAACTAGCGGGATATCGATTTCAGATATTACACGCCTTTCAGAGCAAGAACTTACCAGAATACAGACATGAAGCAACAACAGATTACTTGTGAACATGAAGCTTTTCCAGCTGAGCTTTCATGGCTCGAGATGATGGAGCTCAACATCCAAGTCGACTACGACGCTGTCCTTTGCTTTGAAGATGACGATGATGGCCCCATTGAGCCGGAAGATGAATTAACAGACATCCAGAGGGAACCAAGTCCTTCCGGAGACTTGGAGAGTCCAAGATTATTGGAAGTGGAGCAGGAAACAACATCATCTGCTGGCTTCGAGGTTACCCCTTTGGTGGAAGATGTGGAAGAGACAAACCAACACGTCATCAATCTCACAAAGCAGGTAGACGATCTTAAAACAGAATTGCAAAATAAAATTTTTGAACTCCATGAGGAAAGAGACCAAAGGATTGCCTGTCAGGCTGAAGTCAAATCACAGCAGCAGGAAATTCAAAAACTGCAAAAAAATTGTGGATAAAGATCGTCACCTGCCAGTGAAACGTGAACATGGAAGGAACGTTACAGAGGACAAGAGTATTCTTCAACAGCTGGATTACTTCAAGAGGGAGGCTGAAAAATATGCCTCCCGCAATAAAGGTCTGATAGAAGTAATGATTGAAGAATACAGAGTGAGGCTTAAATATGAGGAGCAGCTCAAAAGTCACACTGAGCAAGCTTCCAAATTTAAAGAACAGGAGGAAACTGTGAAATCTCTGCAGGGTCAGGTTGCAGACCTGAAGTTACAGTTGAAACTTGCTGTGGAAAACAACTATCGTAGAGTCTCCACCCAACCTGAGGCCTCCCTTCAACCAGAGGTCCCCCTGCAAACAGAAGGCTCCCTACAAACGGAGAAGTCAAAGCAAAGACAGCCCTGGAATCAACCACAGAGGCCCGTGGAAAGATTGGTTGACCTCCAATCAAGATTGGAGGTCAACCTTGATTGGAGGTTCACCTCCAATCAACCAGGGAGGTCCAAGGAAAGATGGACCTCCAGTCAACCAGAGAGGTCTGAGGAAAGACGGACCTACAATCATCACAGTGGTGCCATGAAAGACGGACCTCCAAACAACCACGGAGGTCCAAGGAAAGATGGACCTCCAGTCAACCAGGGAGGTCTGAAGAAAGATGGACCTCCAGTCAACCAGAGAGGTCCGAGGAAAGACGGACCTACAATCAACCACAGTGGTGCCATTAAAGACGGACCTCCAATCAAACATGGAGGTCCGAGGTAAGACAGACCTCCATGCGGCCAACCTCCACTGGTTGTATGGAGGGCCTTCATGTTGGTGTTGGCATGAAGGCCAAATTATGCCCGGCTCAGCCTTTACGCCGACCCACACCCGGGTGGCACTAACCTAGGTCAATATCCAAACCTAGGTTAGGTTTGTTAACACTGGGGATGATGGAAATTCGAGGTTTTACACAAATTTGGGCAATAAAATCGGCCCCAGGCCTCAACACAAATACAATTCCTGACTCCAAAATCAATGGAGAAACACAAGATCAGTTTCAGAGTTCAAAACATCAACGGTAACATTATTAAAACTTTGCTATGTGAAAGTTGCAGCAAGTAAAATTTCTCAAAAATTAACTGATGAATTGGTCTCTCTAAATTGCCCTAAAGTGTGAATGTGTGTGCAAGGATAAGTGTTAGATAATGGATGGATGAATATTTGTTAAAAGTGTCTGACAGGAGAATATGAAACAGAGAATCTGTGAAAAGTCCTTTGGCTCTGCTACTGTCCAGAAACAACCAATCAGAACCAAAAGACAAACGTTTGGTTCTGGTTGGTTTTTGATGTGTTGAATGTGTCTCAGCATATTCAACACATTAGATTATTAATATACTGCAGCTATGCAATTGGCAGAAAAATAACGTAACATTATATAATTATTTATATAATTATTTAGAAAACAAAATGCTATTGAGGTTTGTCAAAACTATTTGGACCCATATTAGAACTTTGCATTGATTTCCCTTTGTTTTAGTAGCTGTAATTTTGCCTAACCCAATCCAATACTAGTCTATTCCTAACCCTAACATTAACTAAACCTTAATTCACATCTTACCTCTAAATGTTACCCCTTACCCAAAGCAATAAGCCATCATATTAGGACCAGGCTTTGATCCTAATACGATGGACATAATATGACACTGGAGATATAATGGTGCGTTCACACCAAACACATTTTGACCGTCAGGTGCATCTGGTGTACAGTCAAAGTATGTGGAGGCACGTCGAAGGCCGATGTGGCGCTTTTGGAGCATCTAGCGAGTCCATGGTGTCCACTTTGAATGTAAACCAGACTCGCCTGATGCTCAAAACGTATTTGGTGTGAATGCACCATTAGAATGTTCAGTTCCTATGGTAACAATGACATCAGCAGTGATGACGTCACTTTGATGCATAAAAGCAATCTCTCTTGTGTAGCACACAATGTTTTTTCAGACCTGCTCCTGTTTCAGACTTATAAGTCTGAAAAAAAAAATTAAATCTTCTACAGGAACATTGTTAAAATTCTTTGAAGGCACAGAATCAACCCAGTACAGGTTCACATTCTCAGCTGAGAAACTAACCTGGTCTAAAGTTAATTCTTAGTTAGTGGAATTACACCGGAGATAAATTAGTTTAATCAAAGCACATCATGAATATGTGTTTGTGTATTCCATATTAAGTACAGAGCATACTAGTTTTTTTTTTGTTTTTATTTTACTTTTACCACTAGATGATTTTATGTGTATGTATGTTACCATGGCAGCGCCCTATATGGCTGTAGCTACTTCTGCTCCCGGTAATACAACCAATTTATTGCTTAATTAATTCAATATGCATATAAGATATAACATAAACAACTTTATTCAGAGATGTGATGAGTTTATGGCAGCTGTGCAAATCATTTTGCTTAGTCCCCATGGAGCAGTGCTTCTCGGTTCCAGTCCTCAGGCCCCGCTGCTCTGCATGTTTTAGATGTGCCTCTATTCCAGGGCGGCTGATTCAAATAATTGCATGACCTCTTCTGCAGCCATCAAGTACTGCAGAAGCCTGTTAATCACCCACTGATTCAATCCAGGTGTGTGGCAACAGGGAAACTCCTAAATCATGTAGGGCAGAGGGGGCGTGAGGACTGGAATTGAGAAACATTGCCATAGAGGCCTGGACCAGTGGCCCTGATGCCAACATCTCCAGAAGACATATTAAAGATTGTATTGTAGCATGGCAAAACATGGAAAACAATTAAGGCTGTGAAAACTTATGCATGACACTAGTCAAATGTGAGGAGTCAGCAGATAATTGGGTAAATTGGGAAGAAAAGCGCTACATGCACAGAATGTGAGGCGTCGTGTGGTGCAGTGGATATTGGGGGCCCCCAGCTGTCCTGAGTCACGATCCCATCCACGGTTCTTTTACCACATGCCTTTCCCACTCCCCTCTCTCTTTCCCTTCCCGTCGGATTACTGTCAAAATAAATCAATTAATTGCACAATAAATTAAAACTATCGACTCATTTCAATTATCGGCTTTATTGTTTCTTCCGGCCTTTTTCTCTTTTTGTTGATGACTGAATGAAAAAAGGATCAACTCTGGTGCTCTCCACTGACCCTCCCTTCCTCATTTCCTTACTGTATTGCCCAGTGCACACTACACGATCTTAGAGTTGTCGGCTCATTTTCAAAACCTGAGAGACCACACATTAGCCGACAGAAATCCTAGGTATAACGGTTTGATCGGGTTTGAGCATGCTGTATGGTGTCCAACAATGGGCACAAAATAATGGCTATAAGTCCAGTTAACTAATTGTAAAACCAGGCATTAATCAATGCTTTACTACAATCTACCTGCAATGCATGTGGCTAGCGTCAACGTAAAGTCCTGACTTAATGAAAATCATTATAACCTATTTATGTCACGTTAACGAAGAACAGCTGAAAAGTTACCGGTTTATCAATTGCGGTGGTGATTTCACTCCAAATCCTCCTCTTGTTATTTATATTTTCTTTGCACAAAATGTTGAATAAACATTAATGTTGTTTCCACATATCACATCCGTAGCGCTGTGTCAGTTGTTTGGGATTCCCCTCTGTAATTTTCCGGAGGGAGGGGAATCCGCGCTTTCTGATTGGCTACCTGTCACATTCAACAGGCTGCGTTAATGCTCCCAGTCGGGAAAACACCTGATTTAGACAGAGAGGCAACGACGATCTACCGTAACACACCACACACCTGATGATCGGTCTAATGTGTAGTATGAAGTACTGCATCAGGTAGTCGATGTGTCCATCTTCTCTATTTAAATCTAATGATTACTGAAGGGCAAACTTCTTTTGGATGAATGCAGTATTTATTTCCACTTTGGCTTTATGTTGTTTAGATTTTATTCAAGTGCATTTTTTGTTAATGAAGACTGAGAATCCATTTTATTTTTATTTTTGGATGTTTTGTTTATTTTGTTTATCAGTTCCAGCATTAAGTGTTCTTTTGAAAATAAAGTGTTTGGCAGGAAATCACATGCATTATGACATGTTTTCTATAAAATCAGTGTGAAAAGGTCTTGAAACAATATTATTGTTTATCGCAATAATTTTTGAGACAAATTTTGCTGTCAAAATTTGACAGCAAAATTTGTTATGGTGACAGGCCTACCAGCAGCAAAGGAAGCAGGTAGGTTTAAATGAAGGTAAAAAAAAAAAAAAAAAATCAGTGGTGGGACAGGGTCGGTAATTAATTAATTAGATTTTTGTCACTTAAAGAGCTCTCATGTTCAGCAACAACTTCCTGCATAGGGTGGAAAACATTGGGTGTATTCACACCATCCCTGTTCAGTCTGCTTTAATCCAAATCCAGTCCGTTTGCCTGGAAAGTCTGGCTCGTTTGATGAATGCTAATCGAACCATTGGTGATTTCTGGCCTGCCAACAAATCTGGGTCTTGGTTTGGTTGAAGTGAACTCTGGTGCTGTTTCGCATATATAGTGGACAGGAGAGCGCTTCAAAATCAGGACTGGATTACAGCACAGGTAAATCCATGCTAGCAGGAGAAATGACTCCAAAAAGACAAAAGAAATCCCGCAGTCGCTAAAATCTGATGCTACTCCATTTTTGTTTACATGTCGTGAAGAAGAAACTTGCACTTACCGGAGATCTTCTTTCTTCTTCTGAGATTTTTGTGTCATTTCCTTCAGTGATTCTTGATACAGTGCCTCTATGGGTGAGGAAGGGAACAGGTTTTTCTAAGGATTTCGTTCATTTGACACAGCACAGTATGAAAGCGAATCTCACCCGCAGAAAATGTAATAAATCTTGCAAATGTTGCCCCCAATCAAACTACGCCTAGAGGAAAATCAGGTGGGAAAATAATTAAGAAATTATTTTTATCTAAAAAAATCTAAAAAGTCCAACAGTAGTGATGTTTTAACCAGTCCTTCTGTCTGCCTCCACCTTCATTGTTTCAAGGTGACATCAAGAGCTTTATTTGTAAAAACAACAACAAAAAATTTTTAAATAAAAAAACATGCAAACTTATCCAGTTTTGTTTATACATCTAATAACCTTAAATTGTGATTGTAATATAAAAATTTGTATTATTTTATTTAAGCAGAAGCTTTTCACCTCTCAAAGACTGTCACTTTGAGAATATGATTTCAACTGCAAAGTTATTCCCCAGCAGGTCACTTAACATTTTGTAGCTGTTGAGTCTGTGCAGCATTAAATGATAAGATGACCTGCTGTCAAGCACTCAAACCTGTCTTCAGTCGGGCTGTGTTAAGACTAGCTGCTCTGCTTCCTGTATCTGCCGAGAGGATGAGCTCTCACAGGATATGGTCTCTCACCCATAAACAAAGCCCACCTTCTCATTGGCTTGAACAAAGTCAACCAATGTCCTATATTTGCACACAGAGACCGCCCCGAACCCTCACAGATTGATTGTGTTTGAGTTTTCTCTTGGTTTCCAGGGAGTCCTGCTGGTGTTAAAAGCAAACATTTATCAGCCTGAAAACTAACCACAGAGCTGGCCTCATTTACAGCAGATTTCCTTCAAGCTTTTTCAGTGAAACTTTCCCACTCTGGTGCGTCATTGTTGCTTCATATTAGAGGCACATTTTGCCACATGTTTTAAGAGTTTAAATCATCTTCTTTGCTGTCAAATGAGCATTTCATTTTCTCAAAGACTAAACTGGTGGGAAGTATGGGAGTAGTTGAAGTTAGGCAACGATTAGCTGTGGGTGGCTTTGAGTGTCCTAAAAATCACATTATAAATTTCATGTATTAATATTATTATGAAGAACAAGTTATGCAGGCGTACACCAGACCTGTACTAGAAGAAAAATGAAACATTTCTTACATTTTGGCCTTTCATCCATGTGAAAACTCTGCTTGATATAACTACAATTATTATTTATGAAAACTCTGACAAAAGGGTAAATTTGTGAAAACTGTATTTGTATTTGCATGTGTTCATGGAAAAACTGAGATTTAGGATGCCACACATTAGTCTGTGACAAATAATGCACCAATATATCCACATACTAGTTTTTGAAATTATTTGCAATAAGCATTGTCTTGTGTCTTAATGAGTTTATATTCTAATATGCTACTTAAAGTTGTTCAACCTATGTATCTGTCCATGCAAATTATGCTTAATGGCTAACAGGAAGTTTTGACTTTGAGCTATACTGCCCCCTATGGGTTTGGCATGTTTAAAACAATGATGAGGGGCAGATTGTGCGAGTTCATGTCAATGAAAACTTTTCAGAACATAATCCCTTATGCATGAAATTTTTCTAAAGACTTGGCTACATGTAGAAAAGCACTGAAAAAGATGACATTTTTGCATGTCAGAGAGCCGGATACTCCGTCCGTCCACATTTTTTACTAGCATGTCCCACTTCCTGAAGTGGGACATGGTGGTAACAGGTGCATGCAGAAACATCACTGTGGCTCTAAAACTACCCAGGTGATTCTACCTCAATGCACAGATTAAAAAAATGTAATTGTCAGCTTGGTTTGTTAAAAATATTTTTTAAAGTTTTCATACAGATGAATGTTTGGAAGTGGTATGTTTTTATCAACATTAATGAATTATTGACTTAAAACAAGCTCATATTTCTTTCTGAAAAGTTACTTGTAAGTTAGTTTTTCTCTTAATTCAAGTCTACTCAGATATTTGCACCAAAATAGTTGGTAATATTTTGTATTTTTGCAGTTCGCACTGTTTTACTGTTGCACCTAGATCACCACAACATAATTGTTTAAAAAATTATTATAAATTATAAATTTATCTTGAATGTAACATGTTTTGGCATTTTTCAATTTTCCCCAACAATTACCTTTAAAAAAAGATTCTGGTAACAGTGACGTTTTCTTTCTCAAATCAAAAACACTTCGTAAGGTATTGTGTTTCTGCAAAAAAAAAAAAAAAAAAATATATATATATATATATATATATATATATAAAAGACGTGGACATTGTAACATTTCAGTGTGTGGAGCAGATTTATTTTCTAAACCAGAACTTTAAGGTGTCATCTGCGCAGTCTTATGCACCACATGCCCAGACTGCACAGATGTTTTCCATGCATGACTGACTCAACACGTGAGTCCAAACATCCGTCATGTTGTTAAACGGAAAACAAATCAACCTCGTTTGACTCTTTTTCTTCTTCTGCAGTTCCAGGAGCTCCAGGTTGACCGGGAGATGCAGCTGACCTCCAACCGGAGCCTGGCCGAGGACAGCCTGGCTCGGCGACCCCGCCTCAACAACGGCAAGCTCCAACTGGCAGAGAAGTACAAGGAGCTGTCCAACCTCGTAACCACATGCTGGGAAAAACAGAGTCAGCTGGGTGAGTTTGCCTCACTGTGGAGGAGACACAGATTTAGGATGGGAAGGGATGGGGTGATGCGTTTCAGGTTTCATTCAGCTGAAATATCAGTGATGGCAAGGTCACTGGTTTGTATCCAGGGCCGGATCAATAAACTCAGCCCTGCAGCCTTCAGCAGTCTGAAACGATTCAGTAGAAACAGCCAGAGAAATCAGTCAGAAAAGGTCGCGTCCCAAACACTTAAGGTCACAGCTAATTACACACAGCAATCCACAGCGGCTCCTCTGTGTCTTCCCTTGTAATGGCAGGAAGACACCCAAACATGACGGCTGCAGTTACACATCGAAAGCAGTGCTGTGCTTTACAACGGAGTTGTAGGGTCAGGCTAAGAAAATATATGAACAAAAAATTTAATTATCAGAATAAAATCAGAATATTATGGGAATAAAGTAGTAAAATTACGAGTATAAAGGCAAGATATTGCAGTCATAATATTACCAGAACAAAGTTGCAGTAATGCTACAATTATAACAACTTATAGTCATATTATGGGAATAAGGTCATGATAATAAGAGAATGTGAAAATAATGAGAACAATGTTATGTTATTAGAAGAACACATCAGAACCTTATCAGTTACTTTAATTTTATAAATTTGACTTTATTCTCATATTATCACTTTACTCTTCATTATGACTTAATTCTCAATATATTATCTTAGTCTCGTAAAATGACTTTATTCTTGTTGTTCATTTTCATATTATGACTATATTCTCGCATTATTACAACTTTATGGTCGTAGGACTTTATCCGTCCATCCATAAGTTTACATGCTTGTCCCTTGTACAGTCCTGATGGGTGCTGGTGTTTGTCTCCACCGGTCAACGGGTAAGAGGCGGGGTCACCCTGCACAGGTCGCCAGGTCATGGGACTTTATTCTTCCTGTATTGTAATGTTATTGTCATAATATTAAGACTTTATGCTAATATGATTTACTTTATTCCGGTGTGAATTTATTCTTGAAATATTATGACTTTATTCTCATTATTATTCCTTAGTTACCACATTATTTAAACTTTTTTTCATGTAATTTTATGATTTTATTCTGGTAAGTTTATTCTTTTCATAGCCTGGGCCTCACACTCAGAAGTGTTTACATCCCACTCAGCTCTCTGTCAGCCTCTTGGTTCAGAGACTGACGGCAGCTTTCCATCAGAGTGCAGAGAAACCTCTGAGTGTCACCGAGTCTCTGAGGTTTCTGCTCAGAGAAACCTCAGCATGACTGGAGTTCGGTCATGGGAACCAAATGGAGCATATCAAATGCCAGCAGGAAGCTTGCAGCAGTTGTCAAGGAATTTGTGGGCTAAAAGACGGGGAGGGGGCGCCTTGCTTCTTTTTGTTTTGGCAAGTTATTCCTTCTCAGACGATGTCGCTTCAGCCTTTCTGCTCAACTCTAAACTGGGTAGAGAAGCTTTAAAGGTTTGTACACGGCGAGTTGAATCAGAAACAGGTGATGAAGTCAGGTTTCCATAATGTCTTCTGCTGCTTCAAGTTCAAGTGTGGCGTAATGAAAAGGCCAGATTTCTGCCTCAGCTGCAGTGATGGAAGTTGGGTGGAATGCTAAACTTCCTGTCGATGTGCGCGCGGTGCACAGATGCTATCCCACCTCCCCGGCGAGGCAGGCAGGATGGGCGGGGGTCCGTCTTTGCGTCCTTCCTGCGCGTAACATCTGATTCTCATTTGGCTCCACGAGCCGCTGGGGGGGCTGCAGGACGGGAAAGATGAATGAAGCAGCTTTTCTTGACGTAAATGTTCCCAGTGGAGACGAACTGAAGAGCAGATTGTTAGACGCATCCTGCTGTTTCACTAAGGAGGATCTGTGGACGGGAAACGCTGCCAGAGCACTGCAAAAAACTAAATCTCACTAGATATTTTAGTCTCGTTACAAGTGAAAATCTCTTAGTTTTGTCTTATTTCAAGTGTATTATCTTACAAGTAACTTTTCTGCAAGAAATGTGAGTTTTTTAAAGTAGGTAATTCCTTAATATTGATGAAAAAGGTATAAGATTATTTCACTTTTAGCAAGACATTTTTCTCATGTCATAGATTTTTACCACTCGACTTGTGTTGGAGGCCAAACACAATCATATTAAGGGCCTCAAATGGCCCCTGGCTACTCTTTGGACACCCTTGTTATAACTGAAATAATTTGGTTATTAAAGAATTATTGACTAAAAACAAGCAACAATAGCTTGCTGAAAAATTAGGTTTGTCTTATTTCAAGTCCAATAATATATTACGACTACTAACTAGACCGAAAATGCTTGATGAGATGTTATTGCAGGGACTCCAGGTGGAGGAGAAACCTTGAACTGTCCTGGTTTTGAGTTTCTTTCTCTTTAAACATTACAGCCATCAGGAGTTTACTTTCCTCCACTATTACCTTATAAAATAACTGATGGTGCAGTTTCTGTGACGTGTTCACAGCCGTTTGTGCTCATAAGAAAGGTCACAGAAATCTGAGAAGGCTGGTTCAGAAATCCTGTAACATTAACAGCATGAGTCCCCAGAGGGTTTGGTTTGGAGCTGCAAATGTTCACCGACTGATTCAGACGTGATCTGGACCAGGTGCGGACCTGAGGTCGGCAGGACTAGAGCAGTGAAACATCGCGTAAATGTTCAGATTATGGACAGATGTGGGATTAGTGGACGAACAGCATCATGAAGGAGGAGCCAAGAAGATATGTCAGGGAGAACAAAGGTGAATTGATTAATCAGATTAGTCGTGATTAATCAATTACTGAAATAATGTCTTATAATGTGGTATAGATTAGTTGTTAACTGGAGTATACAGAGTCAAAAAGGCCACAAAAGGGCTTGATAAAGTAATTAATGTGCCAAATATTGCATCCAAAAATAAAAAATAAGAATTTTTCTCATTTATTTAATAATACAGTGTAATGTAGATTATTTATTTTCATTTCTACAGTATTGATTTATATGGAAGAAGATTGGAGCCTCTGAAAAAAAACATTAATATGCTGACTTATTTTTTTTCTTCAACTTTTGACTTTTTTCGTCATAATTTGGACTTCAAGCTCAAAATTCGGACTTTTCTTTTTAAGAATCTTGAAGTTTTTTTTCAGAATTCAAGTAAGAATTACTCTGAGTTCTGCAAAAAAGACAGAATTATTTTATTCATTGGCCCTAATCTTCTTTCATAGATTAACATTTACAAAATTGGATGTAAAAGTCTTTCCACCTTTGTCCTGAAGTCGGTCTGTTTTCCAGTTAAGCCTCAGAGGCTGACAGGTTAAGGTGACTCCATGATATATATATATATATATATATATATATATATATATATATATATATATATATATATATATATATATCTGGCTATGCTATTTAAAACATAAAACACACTGATGTGTTGTCACCAGCCAGAGATCAGTGCTCTAAAGTTGGCAAAGTCTATTTTTAAGTAGTTAAAAAATAGCACAGAGATGAAAATATGACAGCTGCCTCTGCTGTTTAAGGCAGCCGCAACAGGAAGTGTTTTATTTTTAATAGTCTTCAAACTTGTGCATGGCTTTACATCAAAAACTAGCTTTAAAATATTTTTAATTTATCCCAGCATGCCGTTTTCTCAGATGAGCTTTTTCTGAATTTCCATTTACTCATGAATGCTTTTTTAATGTAACTTTGGATGTCATATTAACTTATTAGCAGGTGTAACAGTACACATATTGATAGGAAAAATATTCAGTGCTTATGCTTATGTGCACATAACAAGTTTTTCATCTCGTTGTATTGAGAATGTTTCCTGTTTCAAACAATTTTGTATTTCGTTATAACTAGATTCAGCTCCTGACTTTATTTCCTCGCTCTGGCAGTTAAACTCTTCCATATTTTAAGGTTTGCTCTTGTGTTAAAAGTGAAGCAGACAGTTTCAAATTACACGCCTCAGTGCTGAATTCAGGCTCTTGTGTAAAACATTCAGGAACATTTACTCTTTATTTCTGCATGGCTCATCAGCTTAACAGAAGTTTGAAGACCTTGAATGCATCATTGGCAGTTTTTATATTTAATGCGACAGCTCAAAAGAAGCCATCAGGGTCATAATTACATAAGGCTTTAAGTTGTAATGCTTAATGTTTCTATATAAATAAGAGGAACTCTTATTTTAGAATTGCAGGAGTTCATTTTATTGTTTTTCTACCTTATTACATGCCCTTTTCAGTCTGAAACAATTTGAATTTTATTTAAAAATCCAGCACACCCATTGTCCCAGAGGCTGGAACAGCATAAGCTCAACTTCCCTTTAGGCCTTTAATGCAGTAAACTGAAAATGCTGTGTGATTACAGGAGTAGTTGCATTAAAAAAAAAAGCAGTGAACTGTTATTACTGAATAAAAAATGCATCGCATTAAAGGGTTCTGCATGATTTATACAGTCTTTGGGTGTGCTGCACCTGAGCTCCCACACTTGACAGCTCATCCTTTACAATCTGGTTTAATAATGTACTGAAAAGTTGTTTTAACAGTCTGTTCAGAACAAAAGAGTTTCAAGTCATTTCTAATGAGGTATTCAGGACCATTTGTTTCTCGTTGTCAGTGATTGATGAGCTCTCTATATATGGATGGCAGTGACTCTCCTTTCACATTATCTCCTTAAAACACTCACCGTGTAGCTGTTCTCATTCTGCTCATAGCGACTCTCCCTGTTGTTTTTTTTATAGGACCCTTGATTATGTTTGATCATCCTCAAACCAGTTTTACCTGCATTTCCATTGCAAATGTGCACAAAACTTTGTCAATATTCTGCTAATCTAAAAAAAAAACAACAACACAATTTTGCAATTGCAGTGTTTCCATGAAATAATAAACTTGATTAAAATCACACGTGAATAAGTTGGTAATGTGATAAGTCATTAAAAAATGCACATTGCGCCATCACCGTTCCACCACTTCCTGTTGTCTTCCTTGTGGTTTGCATCAGTAGCAACATCTGGTTGTTGATCATGTGACTCGTGTGATTTGGAAAAAGTGTTTCCATTGCAGTTTTGCAAAATAAACCAATTTTGATTCAACCATAAAAACAAAAACACATCTCATCTCAGTGCTGTTCACTGAATTTTGAATTTAAAAAAGGCCGCAAAGAATTTATAAATTGCTGGGTTTCAGTCACGTGACCCGGAAGACACGCGAAATTCAGATGGAGGTCCGGTTCATTTTGGGTGAACCATTTAGGATAAAAAAATTATTAAATGTCTGTCGACTTTTTTCTGCCGGTTGAAGAGTGAGCTAAGAAATTAGTCTATGATAATGATGCTATCACTAACTAACTCATGTTATTTCTATGTGCTTGGATCTCCTGGTAAATAATTTATTTAGCTTCTGTAAACCCAAATTCATGCTGGAGTTGTATGTTAATGTTGAGTCATTGGAAGACGGTGGATTCAGGTCCAATGGAAGTCAACGATTAGCTCTGATCTACAGAAACCTCATGGTTCGTGTCTGGTCACGATGCTCATGACCAGACACGAACCATGTGGGGGAATAGTCACAGCTCACTGTGACTGTATGGCTGGGTAGGCTATATTTAATTATTTTGTTTTTTTTGGGGTTTTTTTAGCATAAAAGTCCCGCTGAATAAACATTATATTTTCTGTCCGGGACTCGGCACTGAGCTAGCTGCTGCTAACAACATCAGCACTCTGATTACAACCAAACTAGGGCATAAAATTGATGTCTTACCTTACATATGAATTCTTGTTCATCTAAGTATCTGTCCAATAAAATATATGAGAAAACAAGTTAAACGATGTGATCGTTACCTGTTAGAAAGTGGGTGCTGCAAACATTGGTAAACCTTTTGTTTTTAGCTGTAGATTGTTGATCCACTTTTCTCCTCTTTTTTTCAGTAAGTTTTTTAAAATTTAACTCCCTTGTGCCCAACTACCTTCGAAACACGAAAATAATGTTCATAATTATTTTGACATGACCGGTTTTGACTGGTCATCTCAAACTGGTCAAAACCAGTTTGACATAACCGGTTTGACATAACTGGTTTGACATAACCGGTCATTTTCAATAAACTGTAGCATCTGGTTTTATGTAAACAGTGTGTGCTTCTCTGCAACGAACTGAGTATGATCGATGCTGCTGAACTGGGTGGGTTTTCACCAGTTTAGGGATGGAAAAATAACTGTGGGTGGAGTTGTTAAGATTTGGGCTTCTTTTCAAATGTGGCAGGTTTTTTAGAAAGTGTTCAGAGGACAATTGTTTCAAAATAGTTGTCGTGCGGCAGAAAAGCACACAACATTTAATGAAATTACAGCAGATCATAAAATAAAAGGACATGGCACCACAACAAACACAAGCTTCGTTGTGTTTAAAGAGTCAAGTCCTTTGCAGTCCCAGTATAATCTGGATCTGGTTAGAATATAATAAAGGGCAACCAACAATGTTGTGAATTGTCAAGTCTATAAGTGCAGTCGATTGATTATGTAGAACATATAACATTGTTATTATTATTAATAATAAACTATTTCTTAGGCTGTGTTATTTTGGAGTTGGCGGGGTTTTATGTTGTTTGGGCTGGAAACTGTCAGTCAAATCTGGCAACCCTGACTGTGATCTTTACTTGTTAAAGGTTCTTCCTTGCTGGAGAACATGCTGTCCAAATGTTAACTTCTCTTCTCTCCCGTTGACAAGAACAGGAATGTAGTTGGTTAAATTTCTGTTAGATGTCATAAAAATTGGACTGTTTGCTGTCAAACCACATTGGTTTGAACGAAGGAGCAAAAGAAAAGCTTCCTCCAGAGATCCCGGTGTCATTTTGAGGTTTTAATTTTCAGTGATGACTCTGAGTAGACAGAGAGTGTCTGAGTGACTGTTTCTGTAGTTTGTGCCATTTATGAGGTGATGGGTTATAACAACTCTGTGAATGTTTGATTTTGCTCAGTGATACATTTTTTATCAATAGAGTGGTAGACGCGTAGTGAGAGGATGAGGGGAGATGTTGAGGGTGTTACTGACAGCTGGTGTTAGTTCAGTGAAACTGTGAAACTGGAAACCATCTGCGAGCTCGTCTACAGCACTGCCAGCCTCTCTGCGTGAAGTGATTACAGCTTTGTTTATTTTTAAAGCAGTAGTCGCAGTACTTGTGGTACTTTCACTCTAAAGCAATGAGCTGAACACGGCAAGTTCAGTATTTCAGTTCATTACTCACTAAAACATATATTATAACTCCAGAAAACACAGGAGGAGGCCTTAATGTGTGGACCAGAGGCATTTTTCCTGCTCTAGTTGTCAGAAAATAATGTATGTAAGCTTTATATATAGTCAAATGTAGTTTAAATCTAATATTCTGAGTTTAAAACACATTTTGTTTCTGTTTAGTAGGGGCACCTATTGCTGTTTTCTGGGCGATATCCAATGCCACAATCGGAACAGCATCCCTACTGGTTAGTTTTGTTTATTAGTCAGAATTGAGTTACTTTGCCAGCCTTTTAGAGAGTGTATCAGACAGGAAGTGATGTTCATCTGGACTGGGAAGTAAAAACATAAATAAAGGAGCTATAGAGTTGAGCGGTACGTCTCAATGTACCGCTCAAAACCGATTTTCCTCTTAATTTCATGGTCTGAAATCAGTAGAAAGTGTTAATATGAACATAAGAGAATAAAATGATTATTTACCCTTTAATTTTTAAATAAAATTACAAATTTAGTTGCATTTTATTTTGGTTCGGTTTAATTAATATTCAACAAGCTGAACAGAAAAGTCACATTGTGCCATCACACATCATGCAGATCAAATCATGTAACTTTTAGGATTTAATTTTTCCTCCGGTTTAAAGTAATTGGAGAGCGATCAAAATTGAACACAGCCACATCCTTTCCTTTGAGGGAAACTATTTTCTGTATTAAGAAGCAAAAAGGTTGTTCTGAAAGCCTCTTTTCCCCCCAGATCAACACCTTCCTAACTGCCTCCTATATTCTAACAAGATTGGAGGTAGTAGAGAAGCTTGGTGGGTGCTAGCTTTTTATTCAAATTCTTATTGCTTTAAAATCCCTTTTTTCAGGTTATATCCACAAGGCTGTTTATGATTAAGGTGGAAGCTTTTTTTTCTTTTTTTCTTTTAGCTAACAAAAGGCTGCTGTGGTTGAAGTCTTTTGGGACAATATATTAAAGTAATCACTGTTACTTGTAAATGTAATAGAATATTTAAACAAAAAGCTGGATGAATGTTTACTTGTTCTCTTCAGTGCAGTTTGTCATTTTTGCTGTATCTGGTTTTTGTTGCAAACTTAATGAAACTACATCAAACATTTAAACATAGACAAGGACAAACCTGTTTAAGTGTTTGTAAGATGCCTTAAAGTGCAGCAATGATCCTTTTGGGTGTGACAACAAAGATTATCAGTGATCATTATCAGCAACAGCAGAATGTCTAAATGTAAAATGAATTTTTTATTTTTTGCAGAGAAAAAATATAAAAGGCGATACGTTTGGTTGGAGGTGTTTTCCACGAAGCTGTGAAGCTGTTATCACACATTTTGTTGCGTTGTGTGTTCGAAAGGCCATGAATGGGTCTGAAGTGCAGCAGGGCCATAATTCACAGCTAACATGACGGATGATTTTATTTATTTTTCTCTCTTTTTTTTCTTTTTCTCCAAGCCTCCGAGATGTCCGGGTCCTTCAAGGCAGCTTTATGTAAACTCTGAGCAGCCGCTGGCTCCCCGAGCTCCTTGCAACCATTCAGTACAGTTCAGTTAGCAGCCTTTCGGGTGGAAAGAATGGTGGTCATTATTATTGACTGATGGTATCTTCATGTTTGTGACGTTTCCAGCTGCCGTTCCATCAGCGAGCCTCATTGATATTCAGCAACTTCTGACCGGAGACGATGTCACTGCCAGTTCAGCCGTGCAACATGGAACTGTGTCGTGTTTAAAGGGCAGAAGGATTTCTGTTAGACGGGCGGCTCAGTGATATCACTGGTATTTTTGAACAACAGGGCAGTTAAATAACTAAGGAATTTCTTTCTTTCTTCGTTTGTTTTGGTCAGTTTGGAATGTCTTCAATTAATTTATCTCCAAAAATGTTGGTTAATTGGCCTGTATAGCAAATTCTTTTCAAATTTCTTTGTTGACAAACAACAGGTCCACTTTCTGCAGTTGGAATCCAATTTGTTCAAATTCAACTGGAATCCTTAATTTAAGATTGAGTTACATTTAGTCCTGTTCAATCCAAAATATAATTCCATAAAGTTTTACTGAGTTTATCTTTTCTGGTGTTTTCACACCTGATAGTCCGGTAGTCTCAGTTCGATGGGGGACCAAAATTCCAACATTTGTTTCATTTCCAGATGATGTGGTTTGCTGCCACGTTGCACTGAGTCAAACAAACCAAACCCTTTCAGAAATCTGTTCCTCCTCTCGCCTGTGGTGGCGCTGCGCCAAGAACCATATAAGGAAGTGACACAAAAACTTCTGAAGGAGACACTGAATGCATTTTGTTTTGGTTGTATTTACCCAGAATCCCCTGCGCTGTTGTCTGCTTCCTGCTTATGAAGCAGTCTCCGGTTCGCTTGGTGTTCACATAGGTGTTCAAACCACACCAGAGTTCACATCAACCGAACCGACATCGAGGTTTGTAGAGGGACGAAAGTTCATATCGGAGTTTTACGCTTTTACACTTCTGCAAACAAACCGTACTTTTTAGGCAAACGATCTGGAGTTGGGTTAAAGTGGACTAAACGTGGCTGATGTAAATGTATACAGGGTTTCCCCCAGAAAACTTGCTAAGCCTCATGGTTGGGTGCTAGATCAGTCATTCATTCAGTGGCCTGCCAAGTTTTTGAGTTAAAAAATGTTTCAAGTTGACAGGAAATTTAAAAATCACATGATAATTACGTGTTATTGGAAGATTAATGCTTGAATACCGACTGTAACCTCTTAAAAAATGCAAACATTTAAAAAAAACTAAAATTAATAAGCAGTGCTTTGCCTGGTGGGTGCCCAAGTAAAGCCTGGTGGCTTTACTTCCGTATTAGTTTGTACCAATATGGAAGATGAGCTGATTGCATCTAGTTGTTGACTTTCATCTAAAGCAAGCAAGTGGCCATAGTGGGAGGGAATCTTCCTGCAGAAGCAGGTATGAGTGGATTTCTGGGGGTTCAGAGAACAAAAAACAGACATGGAGAACATAGAAGCACTGAGTCAGGAGTCGTTTCTACGAGACCCAAAAACTACTAGACTGACATTCAAGTAGCTAAAGCTCTACGAATGACTTCCTTCTAAGAAATGAGAAGTAGACTAAACTTAAAAAGCCCATTTTTTCTCATACTGATGACTCAAAGCACTTTTACTCTAGTCACATTCACCCAGGGTTACTCACAAGGCCCAAACACTCATGCACAGATGAGTAGGCAAGTCTGTGTTAGAAATCCCCTGGTGTCAGGTCTCATTCACGTTTTGTCATCTATAGAACAAAAGAGAGTGAATTTAAATTGTTATATTACACACAAACCAAAATCAGGTTTTATTTATTATTTGCTCGCTTAATAAAAGCTAAAATAGCTAGTTCTATTCTAGATAGGTTATATACGGGGGCAGGGACTTGAACACATTAATTTTGATAATTATTTACATAGATTATAACGCAATCGCTTTGTGTCTTGCGTCCAGAACCTTAGTATTTGCACTTTTCTGGTACGCCGTTAAATCTGACGCACAAGGGACATCCGGTAACAACAAAAACGGATGACAAATCCGCTTCTTTTGGCCCACTGGGGTTTAAGTTTTTGCTTCAAAAAATGATCAAATGGAATGCTGGAAAAGTCTACTGTTGTGCTAAATTTAGCTGGCATATCGGTGAATCTATTAAAGTCTAAAATAGCATCACAAAAACAAAAAAACAATAAATGTCTTTATTGATGACCCCGTAGAGCTAAACATTCAATTATTTAGCAGCAAAAGGCTTTTTGAAATGCAAAATGTTGCTTATTTTTTAAATACAGTTAACTTAATTAATTACAGAGCCTGCAATTAACTTGATTAAAAATTTAACACAAGTCCCACCACTAATTAATGCTAAATGTAATTAATGTAGAACTGTCAGTGATTTAGCTTGCATTAGTCAACATGGGGATATTTATGTCCACTGCTGCCTCAGTCCGTGTAAATAAAGAAGCTGCTCTTTCTTCACAATGTTAAATCTCTGCAGGCGAATGCCAATCAATCTTTGCGCTGAGATAAAAGAAGCCCTGCATTAGAGCGTGCTGCTATTATGCAAAACCGATATGCTGTATTTATCTGCACTAAATCAAATGGAAATTGCAGCAGGCTGCGACACAGTAACTGCTAAAACATGCCTCCACATATTGCAGGAGTTAGAGCTTACAGCGTTCTGCTATTTACAGTATATATCAGGTTCCTTGCTCTGAGTCATGTGAAGCCTTGTCGTGCCAGCTGGGGAGAAAAACGATCTTAAGAAATCCATCTTTTAAGCTCGTAATACTAGATCTCAGGATTTCAATCAGTGTGGAAAGACGATTTTGTAAACAGACATCTCCTGTTAAAGAAAAATATGTCGTGGTTTTTGACTGCTAAACGTCCTGGTAGACACAGGCTGAAGCCAAGGACAAAAGACAAATTATCTACAGTGCCATGGAAAATACAACCCTGATTCCTGAGCAGACATTTTCAGAATATTGGGACATTGACTTATAACATTGTTACAGCATAGTTAAACACCAAGATTTTGGAGAGGAGCTGTAAAACAGAAGACCGGAGAAAAACAGCTCCAGCTCTGATCCTGACTCACCTATCCTCCCAAAATCCTTTGGTCTGTAAAGCAGTTCAGTGGTTTCTCATTAGCGCTCTCATTAGAAAACCTACAAAAAAAATGTACCTAAGCTAAGGAAATTATAATCAGAGTAGTTACCTTGGGCCAATTTAGTTACACAGAAAGTATTTCTTGGTTGTTTAGAAGCGAGTTTTACCATGAAAATCCACAATACTGGCCGCAAAGTCAAGAAATTCTTCTTGTAAAATGACATTATTATGAACATGTACATATGTTTTAATTCTTACCTGTGAAAGTTAAAACCAATAGATCCAGTTTGTCCTGTAAATCGGTTGAATCAAGTTCACTCATCATGAATTGGAGACCTCTAGTGATCACTCCATCGCCACATTCAAAATGGTGGCGACAAAACATAGGAGTCAGTGTTCAATGAGGCGTCTCCGTATGCATGTCTATGGTTTCAATGGTTTGACAGTGCAGTGAGAAAGAGAACCGCAGCAGCTGAAAATGTAACAAATGTTGCATTTTGGTCCCCAATCAAAGAGGGCCCATCGGAATATCAAGTGTGAAAACACCCTATAAAAATGAAGCCCAGAACATTTTAAACAGTATTTAGTCACCATTATCCCCAAAATAAAGCCATTATTTTGTCTGACTCAGCAAAAAAGCTGTTACTACTGGTGTGGTTTTATTTTAAAACTGCAGGCTGTAAAAACCATTTAAAGAGGCATTGACTGTGGTTTGGATGTGGGAGTGGATGGAGCAGGAATCCTTTCAGACATCAAAAGTGCTCAGCTTGTAATGCTAAAGTATTGATGTTTAGGAAAATGCATGCAGAATACATTCATCTCCATATAGACTAACTTAATTGACGAAGGTTGTATTTTGGCCCAGCTTTAAGAAAACCTCAAAATGCACCCCTTGTTGCAGGTTGTAACTCCACAACCAAGACATTTAACTCAGGATTATTTTGCAAATCCACACACATCACAAAGAGTATTCAACTTTTTATATCGCAGAAAGACTATTGAGGTTTCCGAGGGTCTGTTAATATGTTAGCATCAGCTGTTTCCTGGGAGCTTACTGCTCCTGCTTTGCAGCAGCCACGCTAGCTGTCACATCAATCAGTGCTGCTGCAGCTCCAGCCCTGTGAGGACACGCTGCCTGTTTTGACTCCACTTCATCTCAAATCAGTGTAGACGACTTCACTGCTGACTCCAAACCTGCCTGAACGCAACGTGTGGGACTTGAGGGCCGGCGGTTCCTGACAGGAGATCAGATTGTTTTGCTGTGGCTCTAAAACTTCTAATGACTGTCGACTTGAAGCAAGAGCTGTGAAATGTGAGACTATGACCAAAGCTGCAACATATTTATTAATGCATATTTAATTATACAGTGCCACTCGAAGCTACTAACAATTAATCCAATTAATCGTGACTAATCAATTATCGACATAGTCAACTAATTTAGTCATCAATTAATTAACTGGAGTGTATAGATTTAAAAAATTCTATTTGCTGAAATATATTCAGAGCAGTAATAAATCCAAAACTGTGCAAAAATACATATCCATCTTAACCCAGAACTCCTCAAGTGGTAAAAATATATCTCAATTAATCAGTTAATTAAAAAAATAAACACTAGATCAGTTCTAAAATGCATTAATGCAGGGTCAGGCTTTTTTTATACATGTTGATGTTAGAAGAGTTTTTTAGCTGCAAATGGTCCTTTGCTACCATTTTTTAAATTATTATTATTGTTTATTTGATACAGACACAAAAACCATTTCAAAACCTCATCACTAATATCTGCATCACTGCTACGTTATTGCATTTTAGGCAGTAAAAAGTTTATTATTAAAAACGCAACTGAATTATTTCTTCATTTGTATATTTGGTGTATTTTTAACATTGCATATAATAAGCTTAAGTGGTTAAAGGAAAATCTACAAGATGGTCCCTTTTTTTTTAATTTTTGCTGATTTTCGATTTTCCTGATGGATCTGTGAGAACTGACTGGCTCTGCTTTAAATCAGAATGAAATGAAGTTGGGAAAATCTACCTTTTTACATTAAGTATATTTTTTACAGCAATAAGAAACAATATTACACCTAAGATCCTTACAAGAAGCTTCGGTACCAAAGAAATATTGAGGGATGATGGGGAGGTATTTTACCTACATTTGAACCGTTCCTGGCAAATTATTTCAGTATTTGCATGTGAATTTACAAGATATCTAAACTCTAAATGATTATGCATATTTAAAAAAAAATTTTTCAGCTTCAAAAGCGATTTCCAAGTCTGGTTTTTCAGAAATGATGATAATCTCACAACTTTAAAGAACCAAAGTGTTTTTAATCTGACAAATCTACAGACAGATAAAAACCTGAAATGTAAATAAATCTCAGTGAAGCTGTTAAACAAAGTTGCCTTTTCAACCATTTCCAGGCAACATAACCTCAGGCAAGTCATTCCGGATCTATGAGCCGTGACTTTAGAGACTTTCTTATCTGGGAGTCTGGAAAGAAATAATCAGATTGAAAAACCAATAAGTTCACACAGAGCAGACACCAAGATGAATGAAATGTGGTTTGTTTGTTTCTCCTAAATCTCCGGAGGCTGAGCGTGAAATCCGCTTTAAACAACATGGAGATGCTGGAAGACACAACTGTAGAGCTTTTCTTCACCCTGCGTGCTTCTTCCTTTACAGTTGCTCTAATTTTAATAAGAAATCAACCAAAAATGTCATTTTTCACCCAAACAACAGTAGTTTAGCATTTCAGTGTAGCTACTGTCTGAATGCACTAAAACATACATTTTTAATGTAAATAAATGTTTCATCTTGCATGATGTATCTTCAGATTTGAGTTTTAAAATCAAAGATCATAAAAAATAAAACATTAAATAACATGTTAGAGAAACAAAACAATGAAAAGAAGCTTTGGTTGCTTTTGCTTTGAGCTGTGAAGTTTTATGTATAAGTGAGTAAATCTGGTCGGGTTTGTGTCCGTCTGAACTGTTGGGTATTATCAAGTTTCCCTCCAGGTTTTCCTTTTTGTGCTGGAGTTTGTTCATTTGCAAAGATGTTTGTTTATATACATATTTATTCATATATTTTGAATTCATTGGGAGAAGGAAGCGTTAGCTGCTCTTAAATAACAAATGTGTGCAAAACTGTTGATATTCTGCTGTCGAAAAATCACAACTTGGTAATTGCGGTGTTTTGTGTAAAAGGGCAACATCATGTGAAATCGACTTTTTGAGCATTACATCATGTTATAATGTTATTCTCTCATCAAAAACATACCTGAAGTGTTGCCTTGATTCTTTCTTGCATGTGTGAGAAATCATTTAATCTCCTTGACAACCAGTCAGCTGTTCAAAACCTCTGGGTGGGCCTAACTCCGCCTTTGAGATGGAGCGCCGTCTCAGAACTGTAGTTTCCAAGCTTTTGAGCTCCTGCAGACTATCCAGCACCAATTAGCAAATACCTGGTGGAACTGTGCATCACCTGAGCTATGAGAGCTACTTCTTAGTGCAACGTTGGTAGAAATGTTGTTAAAGGGTTAATAGAGGTGGGATGTTGCAATAACTTCCTGAAGGCACAGTTTCAGAAAGAGCAGGAGTTTTTAAAGTGGCATAAGCCCAATTTCAAGACATTAAATCAAGAAGTACATTTTTTAAGACATATTTGATATATATCATATTTATAACAACTCAGGGTAGCATAGTTCCTTAATTGTGTAATAAAATGGCACTATGTGCCTGGAAAAGACATAATTCTCTGATCACTTGTTTCTCTATCGTGTGGTTTTGACACTCTGTAAAACCTTGGTTGTCACTTCTATAGCCACCAGTCTTTTATATGTAATTTCCCTGTAATCAAATGGATTCAGCTGTTTAATATTAATGTGAAGTAAGCTTTTGTCAAATAATGTGATTGTTTACAGAGAAACCTTTTCTTCTTGTATGTCTTTCTTCTTCCTGAAGCCTCTTTAGATGCTGTGATGGCAGTTTCACAAGGTTTCAGTTTACTAAAAATGTTTCAAAGTGTCCCAGGAGACAAATCCTGCATGTTAGTTTTATGGCTCTTTTGTGAAATGAGCAGAAAGTCTCCGTAGAGACGTGGGGCGGAGACTCCATTGTCTCATATCAGGACCCAGACAAAATGTTTGACTCCAGCATTGACACCATTCACTTGTTAAGTTAAATTTGTGCTGCCCTCGGTAGCCCTCAGGTCTGCTTCCCTCATCTGCTCGCAAAATATAGGTCGAGTACAGCTGCTGTAGGACGACTTGTTTTCTCGGTTGTCACCTCTCATTACATCCCCATCATCCCCCTCTTCAGGGTCTGCAGAGTTGGGTCAGGAATGAGGCCCTTCCTCCGATGCAGGCGTGTCACACTAATTTTCATTTTGGACCATATTTACGCCTGTCGCAATAAGCAATAAATAAATTAAAATAAGCTTGATAATTTCCATTTGCGTTATTGTTTTGTTTTTCTCATTTTTCTCTTTTTTTCTATCAAAGACAGGAAGATAAAAGTCTTCAGTCTGGTGCTTTGGACTCAACTAACAGCTTTTTTTGAAGGACAATTTTATTTACAGAGACTTCATAAATCATTTTATTAGTTGCTTCTGTTGTTTGGTTTATTTCTTTATTTATTTATTGATAGTCTATTTGATATGTAGAATATTTTCACTGGACTCTGATGTAGAACTGCACAGCATTCTGGGATATGTAGACAGAGGGAAATACTTTAGTCGCTCAAACTTTCACTGGCCAGCTAAGCTCACAAGCTGGGTGGCTTCAACTAACTCACTCACTCTTTGGTTACTTAGCAACTCACTCTGGTTGCCCAGCAACAATCTGTTGAGTAAATTGGGCAGCAGCAGTTTCAGGTTTGTCCACTGTGCCTCATAACTGTTTAAAAATAAAAACAATTATGTCAAAACTGTGGTTAAAACAGGAACGGTTATGCCACCAGTTTAGCAGTATTTCAGGTATTTTAAACAAAAAACTAATCAATAAATATTGATATTGACAATTATTGATAAGTTAGTCCAGCCTCACTATATATTAAGCTTGAAAAAATGTCGCTATGGTAAAAAACCGGGAGGGACTGATTGATGTAATTTGAGACTATAAGAACTACTTTTATTTGATTAATAAAATAATATTAAAGTAAACAACTGTTATTTTGTTCTATTTGTATGTTTCTCTAGAGTCTAGAGGGCCACATGAAAAGCTATGGCGGGCTGGATTTGGCCCCCGGACCTTGAGTTTGACACACGTCTCTCTACTTGTAGGGCTGTAATGCGTTGTGTGACAGAGAGCAGAGCGTGCCGTTTGTTCAGTCTAAAACCTTTTTAAAGAGCATTTATCTCCCCTGAAGACTCTGGGAAATGATCCGACTGTCTAGGATGAGATTCAGAGATGACATCTTATTGAAAACGGATTGCCAGCATGCATTACTGCACTCTGTCTGGATGGTGGAGATTTCCCTGAGGGGATCGGAGTTATTAGAGTCATTACTGTGACCTTTATGTGCCCCGCGGTCTCCACTGAACTCGGCGTGACACGTCGGCTGTCACATCGTCTCTTCGAGGGACAAGCCACACTTTGCAGTCAGACAGGTCAAGCCTGTTCAGAGTGATTACCGGCCGCGATCCATGGGAGGTGGAGGCATGCTGTGAGTGTGACGGGAAGCTGCCCTGCAAACATATTTATCAGACAGGCTGTGGCCTTTTATTCTCCCATGGACTAAAGTTCCAACTGCAGCGGTAGGGAAGAGACTTTATATTTAGTTTTAGGGCAAAAATATGAAAATGTTCAACTGGAAATAAATATAGCTTGGAAATAAATTCTGGAGCAGAATCTCGTTTAAATGACAAAACCTTCTTTTAATGAGATTAAAACACTCCCTATCGAGAGTTGTCTCATTAAGACCAAAATAGTTTTTAAACAAAGGTCGTAATGGTAAACGACTATTACGACAACAAGTCATGGGATTTGTATATGTCATCTAGAAGAATGCTTTTTGTTAATAACAAAATCTAAAACTCATTTTGTTGTAACTAGAGTTTCTTGATTTGCATCTCAATGTCATGACAAACTTTACATTACAAACCTCGTTTTAATGGCACGCAAAGAGTTAAATTTAGTAAGTACATTTCTTGTTAAAATGACATAAAACTCATTTCGTTTTAACAAGAAGCTTGTTTTGCATTTCATAATGCGAAATATCCTCAATTTAAGGAGATTAAAATTATCAAAACATTTCTTGTAAAAATCAAGATATTATTCTTTCCTTCACTTTCTTATTGTGTTCATTGTATCCTTCCTCTTTTCTTTCCTTTTTATCTGACAGCATTTGTCATGTCTTTACATTCTTCTGAATGTTTTCCCTCTTCCTATTTTTGTCCTTCCTTCTTCTCTAAATTGTCTTTTATTATTTCCTTTCATGCTTTCTTTGATACCTACTCCTTTTCAAGCATGTCAAGATAATTGTGGTACAAAACAAAATGTGTCTTTTGCATTTCTTGTTCATGTGTGTTATTTTATACTTCTATCATGTTCAAAATAAATACATAAATAAAATATAAATTCCTTAAACGTCTTTCTTTTCCTTCCCTCTTTCCTTCTATCCTACCTCATTTCTTGTCATATTTCTTGACTTTCCACAGAATGTCTTCCCTATTTCCTCGTTTATGCCCTTATTTCCTTCCTATCTTGTGTCCTTTATTCTTTCTTCTTTCGTTCCTTCCTTGTTACTTTCCTACCTTTCCTTCCCTCTTTCCTTCATTCCTATCTAATTTATTTTCAAGTCTTACTTTCTATTGCATGTCTTCCCTCTGTCTTTCTTCATTTCCTTCCTTGTGTCGTTCCTTGGTTTCCTGCTGTTTCTAATTTTCCAGGCTTCAGATGTAAAGTTTGCAGAAATGTTTGCTGTAAGTTATTATACTTTCTACTCTGTTCTAAAGGGTAGTAAAGATCTGAGAACTGGAGAAGTTTAAAATCTTGATTTTAGTGATTCCTTTTCCTTCGTCCCTCTTTACCTTACAGTATTTAGTTTAGCAGCCATCAACCTCTTCATCCTTTTCCTCTAACATCTGCATGTGAAGCTCAAACGGTTTCTGTTTAAAGTAATTCCTCTGCTTGTTTGCTCCCTGCTGAGATCTTTGAGTGTTTCGCTGAAAGCAGGTCAGTCCAGGTCCGGAGGGAACCCGTCTGTTTTCATCTGCCAGCACACTTTCCGGTCCGGTTTATTGGATCCGCTTTGACCCTCTGTGTTCACACCCGCTCATGTCATAAACCGGTTGCTCTAATTACCAGTTTCCAAATCAACAAATTTATGTAAAGGAGGTTTTTATCTAAGCTAACGCTCGGTTCCTCCGGTCCACCTACGGTTCTGTGGTTCCGGATGATTTCACCCAGACGGTTTATCATCTCACTGCCAAGCTCTGTAATCCCCAGAAATGCTAAACATGCTAATCTTTTTCACGTCTGCCTTCCAAACCACAAGACGTAAACAAATTATCACACATTTACTTACCTTCGGTTCTCGCAGTCGGATTAGTCATTTAGTCCGTAAAGTTCTGACTTGTGTGCAGGAAAAGCTACTTTAGATCTTAGTGCAGCGAGCCGGGTGGTCTTTGAGGGGAAAAACCTCATAGATGTGCATGTTTGATTTATTTATTTAGATTCACAGGGATAATTAAAGTTAAATCGCTTTGCTTAAGGAGCCAAATCATACTAGGAATAATTTTAATCAAGTTAACTGCACAGTCTGTAATTAATTTAGCACATTTTAATCAACAAAATAAGCAAGAGAGGGTGCTTGATATCCTTGAATTTTAATTAGGCGTTTTCAAGGTTCATTTCTGTATAAAGCCCTTGAAAGTGATTGATATTCCAACCGCACAGTTTGGTAATAAAGTTCAATCTATTGTTTAATTAAAAGTTTATGTTTGGAAATGTCATTTACAGTAGAAACCTGATATTTTCAGACACATTTATTTTCTCAATGTCTGAAGTTAAATCAGACTAAACTTTTCTCATTTTGGTTTAGTTTGACCACAATTATTTCTATTTGCAAATGCCAGAAAGGTTAAAACATTACTTAGAGATTTTTTTAGCTTTCTTTCATGTATATACAAATATGTATCTGCCTTTTGTTTAAAAAAGTGCTATACAAATAAAGTATTATTACTACCTACCTTTGTATGTATAAACATTTTTCTTTAAACAAATAATGTGTAAAGTAATAGATATAACAGATAAGTTTATACTTCTGCCTGCCTCCTTTTCAAACAAATAGTTATCTAAATATATATCATTTTATTTGAACTGTGAGTGTAAATATGTCTGAAAAAGCTAAACTTGTCTTGCAGTTAAAATCCTTTGATACAAAGAGGAACTACGTCCCTCATGTATTTGTTTAAGGCTCTCCCTCTTTCTTATTGTATTGACAAGGCCGTGAATAATTCAGTCCTGTTGCATAAGGTGTGTGTGTGTGTGTGTGTGGGTGGGTGTGCTCAGAAATATGTTAAAAATGATGTAATTAGGTTTGGATTTGTGTTTTAACATTGGAGTAAATATAAGTGACCTAAAGTGACGAAGAAAGACAAGACTTTAACTGGTTTGTGTGAAAGCCTAATAAACGATGATTCGCTGCTTTTTCCCACGTTTTCCGAGGCAATAAACTGCCCACCGCCTCACCAGTGCATACCAGGAAGGTTCTCTGTGATCTGGAAAATAATTTTCTACGCTGCAGTTTGTCGGTTTCTGGATTTCTTCTCCAGCCAGCGGTGAAGTCATACTTGATGGCTCCGCATGCATCAGTGATGTCTGCCTTTCATTGCAGAGGCTCGCGGGCCGAGGCGCAGCCTGCAGACGGCGCAGAACCTCCTGCAGGAGGAGGTGGCACGTGCTGAAGAGCACTCCGAGGTAAGAACAACACAGCTCTGCCTTTTCTCTAAAATTCCTCCTGGAAATTCAAAACAGAGCTTCACTGCTCTGGCAGCGGTGTTGCTGGGGGCTTTTATTTTGAAATAAATAAATAAATCTGCAGGCTGCCTCTGAGCAAGCCCACCCACTTCAATGCAATCTGCTATATGAAGCCGCTAGGCATGCTATACCTACACCCAGCCTACATCAGCAGCAGCCAGTGAACTGTTAACATCCTGTTTGCTCCCCTTAAGGCTTCATTTAATGACGAACAATATGATGCTTCTCGAACTAAAACTAAATAAGCAACAGAGTTTAATCTGAACCAGATGGTGTGAATTCAGTGTCTGAAGCTGCTGTCAATAAAAAATGCTTCACAGTCTTTGTGTTTTTAAACATATTCAACACAGATTTGGAGGAAAATTTCCGACTTTGTCTTTGAAGAGAAGAATGAGAGCAAATTAGGTTTTATTTAGTCCTGCAACTACCAATTATTTTATTGATTGATTCTTCTGACAATTATTCTGATTTGAAAAAGACATATTCTGCCCATTTTTCAGTCAACCACTTAAATCTTTTTATAATATTAAAAATGCACTAAAAATACAAATAAACAAATAAATTATTTTCGCATAGGAAAATAAAGATTTTATTGCCTAAAATGCAAGAACCCTTGATCTTGGGATGCACTGACCTAAGAAAAAGGGCCAATATTGCACATTTCTTTAGTCTTTTAACTACTTAGTTCAATAGATTTTAATCACAAAACCATAGATACTCTTAATCTTTCCATTTATATATATAGATATATATCTATATATATAGATATATATCATATATATAGATACTATATATATATAGATATATTCTATATATAATATATATATATAGATATATTCTATATATATATATATATATCTATATATATATGTCTATATATATATATAGATATATCTATATATATATAATATATATATATATATAGATATATATCTATATATATATATATATATAGATTATATCTATATATATATATATATAATATAGATATATTATATATATATAACGTATATATATATATATATAGATATATATATAGATATATATATATAATATATTTTTTTTTTTTTTTTTTTAAAGCTTTTCTAAGCTTTAGCAATCAGTGACTTCCCGTGTCAGTGTTGGTCAGTATTAATATCAGTTTAGTTTAAGTAGCACCAATTCATAGCAACTGTCATGCAAACAAGTCATTTCATTTCAATCACACATACATTCCAATTGATAGTTTTTTTAAAGGTTCAGTTTTAAATCTAAGTGTATGAAAATCTGGCACTATAAAAACTAACAGCTTAAAGCGACTGTACTGTTACAACTGTATAATTTTGGAAATAATTAAAGAATTCAACAAATTAAAGAGGTTTAATAAGTAATTAAAAAGCTGAGCTAGATTTTGAGCTTTCTGTTTATTTATTTTTTACCAGCTTGAGATTAGCAAAGTCACTGTTGCTAGGCGACAGTAGGGGCAGGAATAAATCTGAAGGCTGGACCTGGACCTCGTTTCTGGTCCTTCAAAGAATGTGTCTGAATTTGGACGCACCCACACTCACTCCACAAAAAGGGAAAAACAAGAGAACATGATCTTTGTAAGCCATAAAGTAGCTAAAAGAAAGGATCTTCTTAACCATATTTATAGTCACAGTAATATTCTAAATGTTTAAACCTTAAAAATTGAGTTTATTTGTTGTTTTCTGTACATCAATATTGCAGAGCAGGGAATGAAAATCAGGCAGTATTTGTTGATTCAGTTTCCCTTTGTGTCATACAATAAGCTGAGCTGCTTTGAAGCCGAAGTCTGAAATAGAAATCTGCGGCTTCATGATTAAAACATCTGAAGACCTGAGAGCCAGAGAAGCCTGATCCTCAGAACTCGCTGGTGTGTTTCTGAAATAGTTTTACCAGGCAACATTGATTCTTTCACAGGTGAATAAAAAATACAAACAGCTGGGAGTTAAAGCTGCCACAGGGCTGCCTGCAGGTCTCCCGTCACTAAGCCACGCTGATTCTCCTTCATGCATGCACCGACACGACCGGAGTGAGCTCACAACACAAGCAGCTGTAGATTCAGACCTGTTGTCTCCAAATCTGTGCAGTAAATGATTCAAACTGTAAACCCCAGATTGCTGTGTTTTCAAATGAAGTTTGGATCGATAACTGAAAGGCTGCTGCACATTAATGTCACGGTTAGTCGCAGAGTCACAACTTTGGAGTTTAGCTGGAGATGAAACATCAATAAGTAACAGTTTATGTGCTAAAAGTTCTCAATGTTGACAAGCGTAATTGATCGACAAAATAAAAAATTGGATACTTCATGCACAAAATGTCTTCAATTTAATCTTCGTGATTAGAATTAGGGCTAAAACAATTAATCTGAATGGATCAATTATTTAAATAATCATCAACTAAGTTAGTTATTTGTTAATTAATTAGAATACGCTGACTCAAAAAAAGTCAGTTGCTGAAAGAATAACATATAGTAATTAAGCAAAACTGTTCAACACAAAGAACATTTTGAACTTTAAATGATAAAAATGTCTTTATCTGTAAATATGTTCTTTCCAAAACTCTTCAAGTGGCAGTTTCAGATTAATCTGGTTCAGATTCTGTAAAAATAAATCTTTATTAAACACCTTTTGCTATCTAATTATTAATCTGATTTAATCCAACTCCTGTCCGTTTGTCTAGAAAGTCTGATTCGTTTGGGGAGGTGTGAATGCGTAGTCAAACTCTGACAAATTCAGTGTTCCTGACAAAACTGAGTTTGTCAGGAACACTTACAAACTTTGGTCTCGAATCGGTTGAAATGAACTCCAGTGAGCAGGGCATTCTGGGTAAATACAACCAAAGCAAACACACTAGTCTAGCACTAGTCGGGTGAAATGGCTTATAGTCTATTACTAAAGACAAAAGAGAAATTGTACACTGGCTAAAATCTGATGCCATTTTTATTCACATTTGGTTTTGTGTTGTTCCTTCAGTGGTTCTTGTTGCAGCGCCCCCACAGGTGAGGAGGGGAACAGGTTTCTCAAAGTGTTTGGTTTAATAAAAACATAACACTTTGGTTTGGGTTTTGCTCTTAAATTGAGATCTGGGTGGATAAGATTTGAATAAAATCTGATAATAAGAACATCATTAATCTTAAGTTGTTAAAAGACTCAAAATGAATGGTTTTATTTATTTATTTTGAACAATTTCTGGTTTTAGAGCGGAAATCGGATTTAATGAAGTCCCTCAGCCTCAAATCAAACCTAAGCAAAGTAGCTTAAGACTCACATGAAACGTCATCTGTTCCTTTTTAATTAAAGAACCAAATGCAAGTCTGTTGGCGTTGCTGAAATATCCACAATCCTTTGCTTACCTACTGGCCACCATGTTGCAGAGCTTATTTACAGAAGAAAGCTGCCGCTGCTGTTGCATGCATTGATCCACAGAGTCTGCCACCCCCACCTCACATGGCTGCGATCAATAGTTTCATGACTGACTCATTGAACGAGCCGCTCACTGATTGATTAAGCAGCAGCAGCATTCAGAAAGCCTCAGCATGGATATATCAGTAAATAGCCGACACAAGGCAGCTGCTTCAGTTCCCATTTTTTATCTTATTAATCACAAGTTTTAAGAAGAGATGGTTTATGATTATTGCATGGAATAGATGAAAGGCTCTCTCCTCTGTGTTTAATCAGAGCTTCAGAGTTAGTGTGCCTGAATCAATACAATCAGGGCTCTCCGCTGTCTCACTATCAGCTTGAATCTAAATCGTCTCAGATTGAGACCTTAGAGGGCAAAAAGATTTAAGTTTCAGAGTCATTTTATGGTAAAGAAGATCTGGGGCTTTGTGAAATCGGGTCCAGACAGTTAAGGTTTCGGGCCAAAAAAACCCTTCTTCTGTTGCCTTGGTCTCAGGTACCAACATGAACAAACAAATCTGATGGAGGAGTCGAGAACTTGATGTATTCTTCCGTCATCCTATAAATCAAATCTGTCAGCCTGTAGGTCGTCTGAGAGTTGGTTTGTTTTTAAATGAGGTGAAGTGAAGAAACACAGCTGAAAGGTTTGGGGGGGTTTTCACTGTTCCTTGGAAATATTTTGTTAAATCTTTGTTTCCTGTCACACTCACACAAACACAAAAACACATATGAAAACAGGTCATATACTAATCAAGACCAAATTCATCTCAGAGTGTTGTTGATGTCGTTTAAACCATAAATGGTGAAATAGTGAAAAAAAGAATTTTCACTTTACAACCACAAACTGTTTCGCTGGGACTTTGTGTAATAGACATAAAATTAAGTCCATCGATTTTGCCATTTTGGATTTTTTTATTCTTCCATTTGGGTTTCTACTGCTTCTAAAAACAGCTCATCGACGGGCATTGTGCCATTACCTAGTAGCCCCAATACATCCTGCAACATGTTTGGTCAAATGGTTGTACTGCTGTATGCATGCACTGTAAAATGGCTGCTGAAAAAGAAAAGTGTTTTGTTTTTGACTTTTCATCCAGAAACCTCTTGCTGAATTCTTGTTGGTTGTGCTGGAGACTCTCCTAATGCTTTTCAAAGATGTACTGTTATATAAGTCTGCATTTGTTTGCAGCCATTTTCACCTGTGATTGTAAACAGTGTGCTGGGGAGCATGTCCAGCAGCTTGCTGGACATGCTCCCCAGGGCCTTTAGGGCCTTTGTCAATTTAAAGTGACAAAGGCCCTAAAACAGCTCATTCTGAAAGTAGTTCAAAATAGGCAGGACTGAGCAGACTAAAATCTCATTATCCAAGATTGATTTTGCACAAAAAGCTTAATGAACATGTTTTCTACAGCCCATAGAGCAATCCTAATCTCTTCAAAGAAGTGTAATGGGTCACCTTTAAAGATGTTTGTCCGATTCCGGGTTGAGTAAATAAACTAATAAACAATGGCGTGCTTTTTTTTTTTTTTTTAGATAGTTTCAGCTGAAATAAAACCCAGATGATGATTAAATTCTCCATGCTTTCTACTGGGTCAGAACTCAACATCTGCCTCCTGTATTTACATCTGGTTCTCCTGCTCCAGACTCATCTGTCGAATAAACAGACAAAACCTTCTGAGTTGGTTTGTAGAGACAAGGTCTGGTTTGCTTTGTTTTATTTGTATGGAAGAAAACCAAACCACCAATAAAATTTACAAGTTAACAAACTCAACTGATTTGGACCAAAGTAAACAACTTACAGGTGTACACAAGCTCTTAACTCCCGATTTTGGTGCCAGGAACATTTTACAGGTTTTTCTGGAATCTGGACTAAATATAATGATCTGCTGTTCAAAGCCTAAAATAGTTCAATCAAACCTCAACTGAATAATTCAATACTGAACCGTCACCACAGAGTTTGATATCTTTAATTTTACGATTGGTATTTTAACTATTAATGTGAGCAACAATCATGAGAAAGACTTTTAAAAAACCAGACTTTTAAAAACTTCAGTCTATTTCATTCCTTTTCATCTGTGAAAAGAAATAAAATCTTAAACTTTTTCTAAATAGAAACTGAAACATGCTTCTATTGCTTCACAGTTAATGATCTCATCTCAGACCAGAAGCACTCAGCTGTTGTTTTCTCACCAGTCTTATTAATAAGACTGCATTAATAATGAGGCAAATGCTGGGATCTATGGGAGATAAACTGTCTCTCTGCATGTTGGTTGTCCACAAACAGTCAGAGTACATCATGGAGAAGATCAACCATTTACCGGAAGAGATGTTTTTGATGGTTCTATATTAATAAAAACTGAAAGCTCAGCTCTAATTTTCGGAAGCTAATATATTTATCAGTATTGATTGACACAACAGATGAGCCCTCCTACATCACCATCTGGTCAGCTGGGAAAACAACTCCCACTGGGACGACCGCATGGCCTCTAACCATCTGCACAGGACCTTATCCTTTAAATAGCAGGCCTGCAGGAAGTACCGCCCCCTCACTCAGCCCCAGGTGTTCAGCCACCTCAATATGGATAGATGGTCATTCCTGCTGGGAATACAAAGTAATACATCAGGAAGTTTAGTCTGGGTCATAAGAGAACCTTAATAAATTACAAAACATTAAAATGTATTTCTGTGCAAAGATTAACATCCTAAACAATTTAATAAGCAAAAAAAAAATATTTAAAGGTGACCTATTACGCTTCCTTGAACAGGTTAGGATACATCTCTGGGCTACCTAAAACATGTCCATCACATTTTAAAAAAATCAAAATTATTCTTAGGAAGTCCAATTTTAGTCTGGTTTGTTCCTCCTATTTTGAGCTGCTTTAGGGATGCTTTAGGACACTTTAAACCCAAGTAAGCTGCTGCTGGCCACGCCCCCCAACTTAATGTTTACACTCACATGTGAAAATGCCTGCAAACAAATGCACAATTATATGACCAAAATCTATGAACAGCAGAAGTGGAGCCTCCTGCACCACCAACACGAATGCAGTAAGAGGTTTCTGGATGGTAAGTTAACAACAAAATGCTTGTCTTTTCCAGCAGCCATTGTACAGCTGTAAAATCAGCTGACCAAAACTTCTGGAAATTTGCTTGGGTTGCTAGGTACAAGGCTGAGCTTGATTGGGGTTGCTAGGTAATGTTGCACTGTGGCTTTACAAGTTGGAGGTTTTCGAAATGGCTCATTTTCAGACACCAAAAAAACATTAACTTATTGCCAAAAAATGGCTGGGTAGGTTTTTTTTTTTTTTTTTTTTTAAGGGGCTTTTGTAGAAGCAGCAAAGACTCAAATGGACGCACACACTAATTGATTTATTGTTTATTGACAGGCCTACTATGTCTAGAGCGATGTTGATGCTTGATATCAAGCATCTAACTTCAAAATACTCAACTGGCCAACTTGAGGACAGACAACTTGCTCAGGTGAACCTCCTGAGCAAGTTGTCTGACTGCGGTCTGTTTGTCTATCCTGCTTCCCAGGAGCTGCTGGAGAAGTTCATGGAGGGCAACGTGAGTCTGGATGATTTCCTGGATTCATTCCAGAGCTCCAGGAAGATCTACCACATCCGCCGGGCTCAAACAGAGAAGATCCAGGAGGCCGTACAAGCTAGGAAGCAGCCCAATAAAAGCAAGAGACCCGTGGAGAGTCGGGTCCCGGAGGCGAAGAAGGACTCCGAGCCACAGCAGGAGCCTCAGCGGCCCAACGGCTTTGTGGCACAGGGACCACTCCGAGTGTTCCAGGTCCGATACGGCTTGACACCAGCCATCCTTGTCCCCCATTACCCTGTTTCCCCCTCAGCCTCGGCGCCGAGCCATCAAAACCCTGCCTCTGAACCCCTAGTGGGCCAGACCCACATCTTGAGCCCCAGCAGCCCAATCCCAGGACACGGCCAGCCGGTCGGCCTCCGGGTCATAGGCCAGCTGCCAGGCGGCTGGCCCGCAAATGGGCGGCCGGTCCGGGTGCAGCAGCTCTACAGACCCAACCCACAGCAGCCCGAGCCGCCGTACCGATAAGCTCCAGCAGGGGGCAATATAGAGACAGTTAGAGAGGTCTTCCAACCCGTGGAGCCAAGCGGCGGCTGTCATAGACACCCAGGCAGGCAGGCAGGACCGAGGTCCGACGTTTCTGTTGTCCTCCATGGCAGGAAAGCATGAGCAGAAAGGTAGAGAGGCGGCAGACAGGAGAGCCGGGGATGGGCTGGGAAAACGGCTCGGGTTCAACTCTGGTGAGCTAATCTTCTCCAAAACATCCACTAATCTGCTTTTATTACTTCATAAAACCAAAACAGGAACAGCTGCTGTGTACTGGTTTGAACCTTCCCAGGTCCCTCAACATTTTCTACGTTGTTGAAGCAAAAAAATGTTCTTTTTTCTTAGGGAATTTGTATTCTCTTTCATATAGTTTTTAAAATAAACAGTGCAATCTGTAGTCCGTACCCATTTCTGTGCCATTCTGAATGTGTTCTTTGGTTATACCAGGTCCTGGGCCAGACTTTTAAAAAATCCAGCCTTCTTCAAATTAAACAAAATTGGTGTGAAATTATCTAAGGCCAACAAAATTCTAACGACACAAACAAAAACTGCTGCACAAACGAAGCATAGTTGATTGACACCATATTTCAAATGATTTTGTAAATGTGGACCCGCTAGTTGACCTTTGAACTCCGAAGATATTTATGTCTTTAAAATGATAGTGGTACAAATGTAAATTTGACACAATTTTTGTTTAATTTTTCTTTTGCTCTTTGCCACTTTGTTTAAAAAAACCCAATGTGTTTCAGAAAAGTTTTCATCCAGATGAATCTACACAAATCTTGTTTTTTACATGCCAAACCCATAGGGGGCAGTGTAGTGCGCAGCTAATCTTGTGAGCCAATTGGATTTCTTCAAAAGAACCATAACTTCCTGTTAGAAACTAAACTGGTGCCTGGAGGTTCGATTGTCTCTACAGATATGTAGACTCAACTACTTTTAAATATCGTATTGGAATATTAGATTATTAAAACATAAAATGATGCAGATTGGGAATCGTGTCAAAGCAAGTACGTGGGTTAATTGGCGCATTATTTTTTGCAGACTGCGATGTGCAGGACCATAAATCTGTTTCCCTATGTACACACAAGCACAAAAACTGAATTTTCTCAAATTTGATTGGAGTTTTAATAAATAAATGGAGTTTTTGTGTGGATGAAAGGGCAAAACGAAAAAACATTTTTGAGTCTGTGGACACAAGATTTTCTATTTGCACATTTTAATCACTTAAACTGGAATTTTGGTGATTAAAAAGTCTGAAAATGTGTGAATATTATGTAGTTAAAGACTGCAGTTTATAATGGCACTAAACAAAATGGCGAGGAACAAAAATGAAGGGACCTGAGAGGGTTGGCCCACAAAAACACAACCAAGAGAAGCTTTTTGTATTTTCCAGCCTTTAGATAAGAGAGACAACACTGCTGCTATCGAGCCCATCCCCATGGAGAACAACATGTTTTTAATGGTTTATTCAAATTATTTTCTAATATATTTTGTATTTTACAACAATGCATATGAAAGCACAGAGCAAAGGCAGATGTTGGAAGAAGAAGAGGAAAAAGGATCTTATTGTTAGTTCATACAGCTTGAAACAAAGAGAAGCTCATCCAGCTGAACGATGACGTCAGTAAAGTGGCGTTGGACATAAAGTCCTGTTGTTTTCCGTTTAAAACAGAGACCTTCATGCTTGGAGTCGTTCCCAGAATTGGGAACGCTGCGGGAAGTTGGAAGAAATGCGGCTGCAGACTCGTCTCTTTCAGCCTTTCTGCTGCGACTTCATTAGCGCGGCTCGTCGGTGGGCGGCTTATTTATTCATGTAAATCCGGTTTTTTACGTCTCTTCAAAGCTCCTTGTTTACCGAATGAGGAGCCGGTTCCTCCTTTCCAGGGAAGCCACCGTTTTTATTCCTGAGCCGCAAAGTGCGAATGTCACCGCTTCCCCGCCGCCTGTCCTGCAGAAATTTACAAAACAAAGCAGTTTGGCTCTGTTCTTAAACATAAGTTCGTTCATCGCTCATCAGTATCCCATAAGTGCATGCTTACAACAGCTTGTTCCAGTACATGAAAATGCCTTCAAAAAGCCAGCGCCCAGTTGCATAATGAACAGGAAGAGGATTTAATTTCTCTTCTAATTTGAAAAAGATCCTTAAATGGGGGAAAAAGTGAAGTGACTGTTTCTGTGTTTAACTCTTAATAACTCTTAAGGAATTAGTTTTCTGTTTAGTAGCTTTTCAGTCCCTGAGCTTAATGTGTTTTTATTAGGGGTGCACCAATTTCCTTAATTTTGGGAGACAAGCACTTGGCTGATATTTCCCTGTGAATAGGTCTTATTGTTGCTTATTTAGTCGCCACCTTTAGCGACTTTTCAGACCAAAGAAAAATCTGAATTGTCAGGTCTGGCTTTTTCAGTTTAACTTCAAAAATATTTTGTTGATCCCAAATGGAAATTAAATGTTGCAACTCATTAATTTGAAGACTTATTCTAGATGGTGTTGGCTGTTGGCAGAAAGATCTCTTGCAGCCGTCTGTATGACAGTGAGTTTGAAGAAGCCTCTGACTGAAGACACTGTTTTCTCAACAATGTCTCATGAAGAGAAGGGTGAGGGCTGCCCATAATTTTCTTTGTTTTATGAAGAATCATTCATTGAGATCTTAGAATTTGAAACTGTAATGTTTTTCAATTATGCAAACATCTAAATTTTTGAATTTAAACATTTTAAAGATCATTGGTCAAACAGAAAACTGCAATCAGTGCATCCCTAGTCTCCATGAAAATTATGCATTCTTAGAGATTCTTAGATTTATCCTTTAATTTCAAGCTAAATACTGATGATTTCTACCCAGAAGATGAAGGTCCTCCTGCTAGTTTTTGTTGAACAAAAAAGTAATAACTTTCTCATGCTTCCCCCACTCCTCGGCTCATTTTGACTGAGAACTGAGTGGCTTTTCTATTTTAGGCTTGTGTCTGTTTTGTCTGCTTTGTTGACAACAAATTGGTTTGTTTTGAGGAAAAAAACACAATAGAGTCCAACGACAACCTGCGGAAAATCTGACAGGACGAGGAAACAGATTGGGAGGTGAAGCACATTCAGCCTTTATGTTCTCTTTTACCGATTTAGTTTTGTTGTTTGTATTATTTAGTAAATTCAAATGCAAACGAGAGCTAAAACTGCAACCCCGTTTGTCAAAGTATGTGAAAAGCTGCATGAAAAGAATTTGAAAGAAAGCTGGAAATATGTAAAAAAATATATATATTTATCCAGATTAAAGCTTCTTTGGGCTGTTAATGAACAATATTCTTTTTTTTTTTTTAGTTAAATTGACCTCTCCCATCTTTTAATAAATTTCCATAAAAAGTCACAAAAGTCGCCATTTAATAATTTTATTTACAAAAATATTTTATCTGTAGCATTATCTAATTATTTTTAACAATTGTACCTATTAGTGCTAAAAAAATCTATATTGTTCCAGACTACAGACAAAATGTTATCTGTGATATTTAGCATATTATTTCGATTAATTGCCCAATAATTTTAATAGATATCAGGCGCACAGAATAGTTTTCCTGTTTAGAAAATTTACAGCAACAAGCAAGTTTATATCTTTTATTTTTATTTTTGGAAGCGAGGTTCTGTTGAGTGTTTATGAGCAGTAAGTATCTTACCTATAGCAGATAACTCTATCACTTTGATTGGTTGGTGGAAAACTTATTTTATAAACCTTTATTCCCTCAATGTTATTATGTTTGAAAAGACAATTTGCAACGAAGCCCTTCAGCTAAAAGGTGAGATTTAAAACAAACTCGGTTACCTACTGCATGTAAGATACTTATCAATTTTCAGCAGCAAAAAACCCACTTGGAGCCTCAAACGTCCCATTTTATAAAGTTAGATAACGCTCTACTTTAGAAAATTTATTATTACCATTTTTTTCTCTTCTCTTTAGGTTACAAAATAAAAATAGATAAAATTTTGCAAAAAGAGGATATAGGTTTGTTTTTTTTTCCTTGCACGATGGAAAATGATGTAAAAAAAAAAAAAAAACAGGAAAAAAAAACGTGATTTGATTCCAGCCTAATTAAATGCAAGTATTGTAGAAAAAACTGTTAAAAACCTACATTTGTGATATCTATATTTAAAACGCTAGCTGGTCATTTTTGTCTTACCCAAAGTCATTAAGGAGCGACAGTTTTCAGATTTAGTGTAATTAATCTACAGCGGTCCTAAACCCAAAAGAAAATGTTCCATTCTGCAAAAACGCAAATTCTTACAAAGTATTTGGGTCTTGTTTCTATTGCAAATATCTTATTACAGTTGAAATTTGACTAAAGTAACTTATGCTATTTTTTAGTCAATAATTCATCAATATTGATTGAATAAAGTGTTAGTTCCACTGGCAGAAATGAAATGATCTGCCAGGAACTATTTACTTTAAAAAAAGCTCTATTTCTTTCTGAAAAGTTACTTGTAATTATGTTTGTTTTATTTCAAGTTTACTGGGATATTTATACTAGAAATTAGACTAAAATACTTGTGTACCTCTTGTTACATTGGGTTTTGATGCGACTGGGCTCTGGCTTCAAACATGCTGTGCCCACTCAGGTTCTTATAGGGAAACAAAAACAGCTTCATAAGTTGTAGTTGCGGTGGCGATGAACTCAAGTCAGACTAAAAAGATCAGTGAAACCAAATCACCATCGACTTTCCACTGTCGCTGTGAGATTTTACTAAAAAAAAGTTTTCTTGTTTCTCACATTCCTGATTTCTGTTTTTCTTGGTGTGTCGTAGTGACGTGTGAAACTGGTGGTTCATGTCAGGCTGGACGTGTGTGAAAACTCAAATATTGATGTGAAGTGCTTGTTTTTTGTTGTTGTTTTTTTTTTTTTTTTTGTCCAGCCTGTAACCTAAAGTGTGTTTTCTAAAGAGAGCTCGTCCCAGCAGCCTTCTTCTTGTTAAAAAACCAAGAGCTAGACGTTGGCCAGCTTTAAACGCCACGCAGGAATTTGACGCGAAGCCACTGCAGGCGCTCGTCAAAGCTGATCAGCGGTGCAGCGTGTAAGGCTGAGCTAATAATATCCCAGTTAGCTGCTGCTTGTCGCTACGTTGGAGTGTGCGACACATTCAAAACACGATGAAGCTCGTCATCGGCTGTTTGATGTGATCGTGGAAGCAGCAGCAGGTAAATAACTCGGTTTTATCTGCCAGCAGAAAACGTAATTATCCTTAAAATGCTGTGGTTGAGCTTTCTGCTGCGGTGACTGCTACTTTCCAACCCAAAACCATGAGGCTAAATTATCTACTTTGATATTTTCCAGTTCTAAAACCAAAATGTGTAGACACTAACTGCATCCAGAAAGGAATGCAGTTTGATATCAGAGACAGCTGGATGCACAAAATAAATGGCTGCAAATGCACAAAATAAATAAATCTCAATATCTAAATTTTAATGAGGGTTAGTGGTGAATTAAAATTTAAATCTTTCATTTTAATTATAGATTTAAAGAAAGAAGGACCCTGAAGCATCCTCAGGAGAGGAACCTGGGCATTCTCTCTTTTTTTCCATCCTTTTTGTTTGTTTTTTGACTCTGGTGAATCCTTCCCATGATCAAATGGACTTTGATGTGCAGGAGGACCATCAGTCTTACACTCAGAATAAGGTTTAAAAAAAAAAAAAAGTGTACAGTTTTTCTGGGGCTTTTTAAAAAAGTTTTTGTGTCTTTTTCTTTTGTTAAAGCCTTTATTTAGTAATAAAAACAGGGTATTTAAAATTCAAATTTACATCAGACCAAAAAAATAAATAAAATAAATTTTTAAAACAGAAATGTAGCCTTAATGAAAAGGTTATTTAAAAGTTATTTTCAAAATGTACTTTTAATCTCATAAAAGAGACTCACTGCAACGTATCTATTAATTTACTGAATATCATTACTACTATGCCATTCAGAACTAGAGTCTCACTACTGCACATGTCCAGATTTATAGCGGTAATAAATGTCGAGCAGGAGCAATAAAATCTTCACTTGTCTTCCTGTGAGCAGGTGTTTGGCTAAAAGGTCGCTGTTTTACATTAGTGATCCTGATGGGAGGGTAAATTATGTCCACTCTGAGATCACTCCATCTGTCAGTGAGGAGACTCTCACTCATTAAAAGCTACGAGAAACAACTAGAAACCAGGCCGCCCACTGAAATATTTATACCCAGCACATTAGGCCATACTGTACTGAGAAGTAAACATGATGTCCATCGCTGCTGGCAGCTGAAGCGGTTGGTCTGAACACACAGATGTTTCCAAACGTGTGGGTGGACGCGGAAAATTAAGTTTCCGTCATTCAGACATTAAAATTTTGACATTAAAAAAAGTTTTTTATGTCCGAATTTAGCTCGGGAACCTTCCAGGACGGAGCAGCTGCTTTGTTCACTTTGGGGACTTTATCTGATTCTCTTTAAAAGTATTTTTAGCAACGTGGCTCAGAGGACGGCGTCAGTCTGTTGATCCATCGTGTCAGTCCAAACTGAAATATTCAGGTCAATGGATTGGGAAGCGATCCTTTGTTCTTCTTTTGAAGTTTAGCCTGACATTTTTCTCTCTCACCTCCATGAAGTCGCCTCAGGGTTGAATATTTACGTTTGATGAATGGTTATTTTAAACTTGAACTCTTTGTGTTTGGATAGAATAGTTGTCTTAATGTTGAAGTGGGCGGTACTCACTCCAAAAAACTAGCATTAAATCCAACTGGATATGGTCATTATGACATCACATTAAACAATCAAAATTTACTTCTACATTAAAATAAAAAAGAACATTTAAAAACTGATTCCAATCATTTAAATTATTATTTTAAGGGCCTTACATTTTTAAATTATGATTACAATAATCTGTCAAATTTACTGTAATGATTTTAGCCATAACTTTTCATTAGAAACCCTTGCACCAAATAACTATGGCTGTTTTACTCTAAATCTAAATACATTTAGATTTATTTGAAAAACATTTGTAAATTCTAAAGAAAACCAACAAGTATTAGTATATTCTGTGCTATTTATATTGAAAACATGAGTGCAAGTAGAATATAGTGGGACAGTCTTGTCAAAAATCACCTGAATAGAGAAACTCTTGACATTGGTATCAGGTCCCAGTGTCACTATTACCCAAATATTGAGTATCCACTTGAATAATAAATAGTAATTAAAATATTGCTAAATATAATTTCAGATGCCTTCATAAACAACTAAGGCATCAGTTAATACCTTTTACACAGACATGAATTTGGTACTTACAATTAATGAAAATATAACATTTAAAATTAGGATACTACATTGGACCAATAAAAAACATTTTTTTAAAAAGAAATGTAGACTAAAAGATTTAATGAAAAGGTTAATAGTTGCTTTAAGGTTATTTTCAAAATGCCTTTTTAATCTCGACAAATGACACTCATCGGGACATACGTATGAGTTTACTGAATGTGGCGATTTCTTTAGCAAATTTGGCGCATTGATATTTTTTTAACTACATATACAATTTTTTTTTTTAAGTTACAGTAATACTTTATCGGGAAACGTTTATTCCGAAAAAGTATGTTCGGAATACTTTCAAGAACTTTCAGGTCCAAATTATTTTACAAAATTGCCCAAGATCTTTTACTTTCCTCCACATTAGCCGTTAGCATTTTCCTTTTAATCATCTCTTTCTACCACATGCAGATAGGGAAATTAAACTACATTTATGCTCAAGCAGAGTTTAAAATCCATAGGGTATCTTTATTCTTACTGGGTACTGAAGTTATTGAATCAGTGTCTAATCACACATCAGGAATCGATTGTGAATGAAAGTAGCTGCACAGATTAATTAACAGCTAAATGGTTAATTGAAATGCAGGAGGGCTGTGCAGTGGTTAGCATTAATTGGTCAAAGCGAACACTGGTTACTTTCCTATTTCCTGTCTCTTTGCAGACATGTAAATAAACCCATTCTATCACTTTCCCACAAAATGTCTTGATTTGTATGCCGGTCACTGCCTTTTGAACAGCATTATCAGTGCCAAAACCACAGGATATCTTATTAACACTTATTTCTGAGGGTTTTGTTTCAGATAGAAAGAAAAAATTGAAGAGAAGGCTCTGAAACTCCCATTTCCTTCCTGACCCACATTGAATGGTTCTGCTGGTTAAAAGGAGGCTGCTGGGAAAGTTCTTCTGCATGCTGAGCTTTACATAAGCTATCTGCTAAGTACCGTCAGGCTGGTTTATTGTTGAAGAAGACTCTCAGTGGGGGAACATCTCTTGTTGCTACAGTTCTGCTAACATTTCAACATTCAAGTGACCTTACACAACATGTTTACATGTGAAATATTCATCATTTGCTTCCTATGTGGATCCAGGAGATGTGAATAAAAAAACATTTGGAACTGGAGACGAATTTGTTCTTTTGTTTTCTGTTGTGTTTTATGACGGGAGAGTTTTACTTTTCTAGGAGAAAGAGATCACATCATATTGAAAACAAGACACAACTACAGTGCCTATAAAAAGTATTTAACCGCTTGGATGTTTTACCCTACTTGTACAAATCAATTATGATCAGAATTTGGGTTGAGGAAAAAAAACAAAAAACCTTAATGTCAAAGTTAATTGTAGTATTGATTTTATTGATTAATCAAATTTGTTTATAAATATTTTATTTTTGGAGAATCAGGATTTATTTTCACCAAGGCTCCTTCTTCTTCCACAGTTCAGAATGATGTCAGCCTCTCCAGCACACACCGTCTTGTTTTACAAGCATGTTTTACAGACTTTGAATTCAGACAAGAAAACAGAATGATCAAAATAAAAGTGTTTTTATTATATTTTATTTGTTTCATTTGCAAATTTTTTTTAAGAAAGAAAAAAAAAGAAAAAACATTCAAATCAGAAATTGAATTTGGTCATGGTGTGAGGAAAAAAATCTGATGATTCATTTTTTTTCATTACCTGGCAATTTGGCTTAAAAAAAGAATACATGTACAGTTCATGTTCCTGTATTACTATCCTATGCCGTACAGCAGTGGTTCCCAAAAAATCTCTTCTATGGCCCCCCAGTGGTTCCCAAATATTTTCTGGGCCCCCCTATGGATTACTTTTGGTTTTTTGGGGTTTTTTTTTTCATCCATACTGCTTCCCGCGTCCCCCCTGCAATGGCACTGCCCCCCCGCAGGGGGCGCGCACACTTTGGGAGCCACTGCCCTACAGAAACCCGCTCTTGCTAGCAAAGCTTGTTCACTGCTTGCATGTACACAGTACCAAGATTTTTAAACCCGCTGTCATTTTGGAGCAAGTGCTGCCATTTTTTTTGTTTGTTTGTATCAGGAAACCACATCGCAAGAGAAGGAGTTACTGCCAGTATTTCGGGGAGAAAGTTTAAAAGAAATTCTCTGCTACACGGTAAGACAAGCCTTAAAGGCTGAGAAGCTAAAAACTTTTACACTATTCGTCATGCTGCTACCTTTTTTAAAATGTCGTTTTTATTCTATTTTCACATATAAAGTTAGGAGTTAGAGCAACCCTTAAATAATATTTAAGTTTTTTGACACATATATCAATCAAATCTCCGTAGAAATGGTAAAATGACGTAGGACCATTGACGGTTTTTGGCGTTACCAGCGCGGTTCTAGAACCTTCAGTTCACCATGGCAACAGTAACTATGGATGGGGAAGCTCTAGCTGAGTTGGAAGTAGGCCCTTTCTTCTTTTTTAAATCCACCTTTGGAAACCTTTGTTAGTTTCATCAGCTTCAAACTTCCCAATCCGCCTCAACTGTTCATTGTTATGCAGATGAGGCCCAGTTAACTTGTCTCCCACTAATCCAGATGGGATCAAAGCCGCAGCAGAAGCCTCGCTGACAGAAGATGGTCCTAAATGAGCAACTGGGCTCCGTCTCTGAAAGAACAACGTGTTTTGGTTCGCCTTGTCTGCATGATGAGGAGGATGAATTTAATCAGGTGATGTTGGTTTCTACCTGCTGCCATTCCTGAAATTGTGCAACAGCCGGGGCGATTCTAGGATTTGGCCTTTAGGGGTGCTTAGCCCCCATCAGGGCTGAGACCTATGAGAAGATATTCGTTGGTGCGTTTTCTAAATCTAATTGCTTATTTGCATACATTCACAAACAAAATTAAGAGACATGTCAGTAATTCATAGACTAAAAGAACAATGTTCATTTTAATCAAACATATACTTATAAAGAGTAAAATAAGAGAACCTTAATTTTTTTCCAGAGGTGTTTGTACTCAGTTTGAAACAGAATCTCAAGACTACATCATACCTGCCAACATCTGCTAACATTAATGAGATACATGCAGCTGTGGAGTGACACAGTCCTAGTGGAGTCTGCTCCCCTGCAAAATAAAATAAAATCTACTCAAAACTATGCATTTTCAGTCATTTGAATAACATTTTGCTAAGACCAGTTTATTATCAAAGTAGAAGTTCAGAGAAATGACTCGTGAAAACTAGTCATTAATCTGAACTTTATTTGAAAATCAAACTTAGAAATTGCATTACCATTATTTTTATCTGAACTTTATGTGGCTTTTGGCCTTTTTCTTTAAATAAGAATGTTTGTCCATCTATGGAAAAGTAGACATTATGAGTCGGGGTTTGGCTATTTCAGTTCACAGTTCATGTCATGGGTCTATCATAGTTACAGTACCAAATACCTTTCTGTTCACATAAACAGCCTAACACTCTGCACTGTTCTTCAGTTTTACCTTATTTATCCAGAGAGATTTGGGTAATTAATTACAAAACGCACAACAGTCACTAATCAAACTTCAAAAAAGAGCAATAAAAACCAGGATCAGACTAAACCATTATTTATCTTTCTTTTTTTTTTTTGCATGTATACACAATTTTGTACTGAACTACAAAATAATTTTCAAATAAATAAATGAAATACTGTGCACAATTTCCATTCATAAGTATAAAAATAATTCTAAATTATTTTTAGATTATTTTTAGATTGCTACCTATAATTGCAATGCCATTTGAATTGAAGTGCTGATGATACAAGTCTGCCCCCTTATAGCTGATTAATATACACTGCTCAAAAAAATAAAGGGAACACTCAAATAACACATCCTAGATGGACAGTTTGATTTCACAGAAGTTTGATTTACTTGGAGTTATATTGTGTTGTTTAAGTGTTCCCTTTATTTTTTTGAGCAGTATATATATATATATATATATTATATATATATATATATATATATATATATATATATATATATATATATATATATATATATATATATATATATATATATATTATATATATATGTGTGTGTGTGTGTACACTGATTTCTGGTTCTTTAGGTTCTGACGGGTCTGCAGTTACTCTCCTGATCCATTTTGTCCAGCACACAGCAGCAAACTGCGCCACCTAGGACACTTTTTTTTTTTTGTGCATCGATGTTCAGTTTCCATCCTCACAGAAGTTGTTCAGCTTATATTGTGCGTCTTTTCACTCACGTCTATAATTTTTAGAGTTTTTTTCTTCTAAGGACATGGAATCAGGTAGAGGACGTTTTAAAAAGACGCGGGTTGATAGCAGCTCACCGTTGCTGCATAGTGTCCGTCTCTAGGCAACTGTGACGTTCAGCGTCGGTCAGTAGCGTTCAGGGGTCCTTTAGCTCCTGCCAGGATAGTGTAGCTGACCTTAATATTTCCTGTGTTTTATTTTGGCAATTATTGTTAAACTTAGTGTTGATGTGTTTATTATAGGCGAGTCTATCGGACAGTTATGTATCGGTTCAATACGGGACGCACATTCAACGGCCAAATATGGGATGACTCCATATTTTACGGAATGGGTGGCAATCCTATTCAGGGGTGCTGAGATACAATTTTAGCCCTGTTTAGGGGTGCTTCAGCACCCCTAAACAGGGCTAGACACGCCACTGCTTGATATTAACAAAGAGAGACAGATTAACATTTCCCTTTTCATCTGAGAAATGATCAACAGTGAGAACTTGACTAAAACTACCTGGATGTCAGACAACATCTGGGTCTCATTATGTGTCTCTGCTTATTTCCAGGCCCAAATGAGCAACTTCATGTTTAGAAACAAGCTGAGAAAAAGCACAACCCGCAACTTAAAATAAATAAATAAATAAACAAGCCTAAAGTCACTTATAATAATCGGACTTGACAGAAACTCAAAAGAGTTCCTGACTGTCCAGCAACAAAATGCGCATCACTCTCCTCCCTCCATTGTTTACATTTCTGTTGCTGCTGACAACTGTTGCATAGAAACAGCGGTCGCTCTCCAAGATGCGTAGAGGAAATAAAATTACATTACAAAAGAAAATAGGAACAAACAGTGATTTAGATAAGTAACTTTAATCTGATTACTGGATTTGAAATAGTAACGCATTAGATTACTAGTTACTGAAAGAAGAGGTCCGTTAAGACAAAGTGCTGAGGTAGGACAGATCGTCAGAACACTTGATTTGTAGACCTACGATGTCACAGCGCTGCGTGTATTCTTGTGCTGAGATGTCATAGGTTGTGATGTCATGTACTGCTTTGTTGTGTAACACGGGGTATAAATAACTCCGGTTGGTAACATTCTGCCACATTCCAAGACAGTTCTAGAGGATTCAGGATAGAGTTTAGTTCAACACAACAGAATGGATTTACTGAGAAGAGATATGCAGTTTTTAGTCAATGACCACGCCATCCCTGCCATCGCAGAATACATTTATCAAATTTAGGAGGACAACTGGGTGGATTTTGAATTTTTGGACCTGGATGAGACTATCACAGAGAGGACAAAATACTTTTTGCATTATCTGATGGAGGTTTTCAACGATTTTGTTAAGGACATTTTTGAGAACCTGAACTGCAAATATGGCGATTTAAAAGCCATAAATGGGAACCAGGTCACTCAAGGCCTTTGCCCGGGTGATGGGAGTCGACGAGATCATCCAGGGAGATGCATGTAATATGCTTCTTCTTGAAGCATGTAATATCTGTGGTCACATCTCCTATGGATGATGAAGACCCCATGTCAATCCTTAAGCCGGGTTTAGGGCTCAGTTCTTTGGTACAAGCTGTTATCAGTATCGTCCATGAATTGATGTCAGCGAGAAGCTTAAGCTGCTACCCCCGCGACCCGACCCCGGATAAGCGGAAGAAAATGGCTGAATGGATGGATGGAGAAGAAACATCGAAGGACTTAGGACATCCTTCGAGGAGCAGAGAAAGGACACAGTCCGACTTTTTGTTAACTTATTGCTGTGTTTCGGCATCAGGGAGTCAAAGACACGCTGTTGTTTTGATTCCCTGAAGGAGGCACAGGAGCGCATTGTTCACAACATCTGTGCTGACATCGAGGGCCATCCAGCAGAAATCCAGATGAACTGGCTCCGTAGCCTTATGAAAAACGTTTTCAGGGACTTAACAAAAACCCTTGGATGTTCTGCTGGATGGACTCTGACGTTCATGGAGCATGAGGTCGTTGACGACACAATTGTGTTGTGTTTTTTAAGCCAAATAGAAAAGCACCAGAAGAAGAGGAGCAGTTTTTTCACAAAACTTTCTTCTGGTGCTAGTAACATCTTGAAAAGGTATTTCACCAAATGAGCGTGACATACCTCTTGTCGATCTTGGCTCCATGACGCCTCTACCTCTCCGTGCCTCCGTTGGTCCCAACCCCAAGAAGCCTCCACGTCCGATTCTGGCGACAAGATCCCTTAGCCCTCCGCTAGTGCCAAGGCTTCCAGCTAGCGCAGTCCCGGTGAGCCATAACCTCCAGCATTTACACATTTATAAAAATGTTTAGAATTACTCTGCCAGTGTTTGTTTTTTTTTTACCTTAAATAATTGCCTTAGCAATTATTTTTAATCATATTCGATAACTTTAAATGTTACTTAAAAAGGAATGCACAGTTGGTAGCACTGTTGCCTTGCAGTTTGAAGGTCCTGGGTTCAATTCTCGGCCCGGGGTCTTTCTGCACGGAGTTTTCAACATCTCCATGTGCATGGTGGGTTCTCTCCGGGTACACCGGCTTTCTCCCACTCTAAAATGATGACTGTTATGACAGTTATGAATCAGTTCAGTACGGGACGCACATTTAACGGCCAAATATGGGATGACTCCGTATTTTACGGGATGGGTGGTAATCCTATTCAGGGGTGCTGATATACAGTTTTAGAGTGGCGTATTCAGCCCTAAAACTGGGCTGAATACGCCACTGTGCGACAGTGTGAGCTTCAAGAATTTAATGGCTGGAGCTTTTTCTTTGAGGATATAAGCTTATTAAAGAGAGAGTGCAGGCAGAGCTGGGACAGATTTAAAAGAAGAAAAAAAAAAAACAATCATTGTTGAAGTAATTGTGTGAAACACATCATCAGCAATGAAGTGGACTGATGCTCTCTAGTGGTCGGGGCAGCTGGCGCAGCTGACTTTTTAAAAAAAATATCAATTTGGTCAAGAGAAGAAAAATGTGTAAAAAGCAAACACATAAGAGGATTAATACATTTAACACAACTAATTAATCATACCTTATTTATAAAGATTCATAATCTTATACATAAAATCTTGTGAAGAAATTGCAAAAAAAATTTACTATTTCATTAAAAAAAAAACCTTGTTTTTCTTTTAAATAGTGAAACAAAAAACACCACAAAACTCAATTTAAATTAATATATATTTTTAAATAAGAATAACTTTAGTTTTCATTGAAAATGTGTGGAACATTTCTTTAATTTATTTTTTTGTTTTCCTACAAGATAGCTCATGCCAAAAATAATACCATTCAATTGCCATATTTTGATATTCTGTGTCTAAATTTCAGCAGAAGATAACAGTTGGATCAAGGCAGGACCTGAAAGTGCTTCAATCTGATGTATACTGCAGGTGTGTTGACATGTGCTAAGAAGTTGAATGCTTTCTGAAAATAAACATGTTTTGGTCAGAGAAGACAATTGTTCAGAGGAGTCAAGGTAAGGCTTTTAAACTTAAGAACCATCTGTCTAGCATAATGGTGATGCCAACAAGCAGCACTGTACATTGCTGTTTTGCCGGAATAGTACAAAGTGGGTGGAATTACAAAAAGGAGGAAAACCTTCACATTCTTGAACTTCATCTCATAAACAGACGATGTTCCAACTGGACAGGAGGGGCAACTTGTAATCTGAAAGTTATCGGGTTGATTTCTTCTTCCTCTTGCTATGTTACTGAGCAAGGCACCCAATCCCAAATTCAATTCGAATTGAAAAATACTTTATTGATCCAAAAGGAAAATGAAATGTTGTTGTAGCGCATAATAATTCATATTCTTCAAAGAGTTATAATCCCAAATTGGCTACCAATGTTACTATCAGTATTTGTGCAAATTTTAGTGGCCAATGTCATTGGTGCAACACAATTTCTGAACTTTTACAATTATCCCAAACAAACATCAAAGCTGGGTTTTAAATGATACAACAGGCTACCATTAAGCTTCTGGAATCCTAAACTCCAGTAACCATGTTGGGAGTTTCTCAATGATGGCTAAAAGCCGAGTCTGTGGTAGGAAACTAATACAATTACCTCAATTTTCATAATGCCAAGATAAATGGTCAAATGTCCAGCCTGAAGCTTGAGCTTGTAGAAAGAGTTTTTAATGAGTGGATTTGTCAGAGGGCATAGACTACGACAGAAAGCCTTTGCTGCTATCCAACACTTTAATAAATTTGAAACTTGTTCTTAATACAAATAAAAATAAATTTATGTATTTTTCCAGATCCATAAAGCCACAAAATGAAATGAAATAGAGCTGGTTTATGCGTTTAAGTATCTTGGCATTTTGATCGATGACTCCCTCACTTTCAAACTCCTTGTGGAAAATCTCGTAAAAAAGCTCAAATTAAAGTTGGGTTTTTATTTTCAAAATAACTTGTGTTTCATAGTGTACTAGAACAGCGACTTGTTTCTCTCTGTGTTGGAGTATAGAGGTATTTATACCTCTATACAAGTATACTCCTGTACTTGGAGTATAGAGGTATCTGTACTCCAACAGTATAGAGGTATCTATACTCCAACAATATAGATACTCCTGTCAGAGAGGAGTAAGAGGGAGAATCAGCTCAAGTGATGCTCACTTTATGAATGACTGGAAAAGAAAAAACGCCAGAATGAAGACGCTGCTTGTTGTGGTGTTTGGAACCACCAACCTGAGACTATTATTCACGCTGCTGACAGGATGCAGCAACTTGTACACAGTTGCTGCCTCACAATGTCTTAGGATGCTTGACTGTGTGTCTTCTCGATGTTCATTTCAAACTGCAAAATGTCAACACACCACTGTGATTTCTATTCACGGCATGGACTGGCTGCCCAAACGAATTTCCACTGGTTAACTTTTATTTACAAGACATTACCTGTACTTCTGCCAGCCTATATCTGTACTGCAATTACACTGAGAAATGTTCACTCAGACAGGGTTTCTAACTTTGTAGTTATGGGTGATTGCTATGGCAATAATGAGCAGTAAGACAAATTACAGTGAACATTTTTTTTTAATTCCAGCTGAGGATCTTATGTTCCCTGAGATATTACAACCTTGTGCATCTACACTGGCCATAACTAAATTATGACATTTATAGCTACCTTTGTTGTTTCCTCGTCATCTTGAGAAACAGCACGTGCCAACATGACTGAAACACCACAGGGTTAGTGTTTGAAGCGAGTTTGTTCTCTGCTACATTCTCTATAACAGATTTTAGAGCCCACGGTTTCTCATTAGAACAGGATCAGACTCTAATCTTCTCAATAAATGCCCACTGTGCAATTCACTGTTTTATTTATTTTATGTTCACCGTATCAGAATCTTAATCTGTCTTCTGCTATTTATCCCCATAAAAGGTCCAGGTGAGGTCTCATTGTAATGAGCAGTCTAATTCCAGTCAGTTGCCAGTTTTCACCGTTCTCTTTCACAGCCAAATCTTTCTGTAGTCTGTAGTGCTTGAAATACTTGAAACAGAGTAAAAGTGAAGGTGGGTTTTATAAAAGTCAACCTACATATTTATTCCTTGACTTTATTCGATGGGATATTATGGCTATTGCAGATAGAAAAAGGAAGAGCAGATTTCTGCCAAAGAAACTCAGAAATATTCTAGAAAAAACAAGAAAATTTCTGAGTTTGAAAAGTCAAATATTTGCTAGAGAATACATGGAAATTTTGAGATTAATGTCAAGTATTTTCAAGAAAAAAGTTTGAATTTGAAACAGCAAAAATTTTAGACTTTTGAGGCTCCAAAGATGTCCAAATTTAAATTTTTCAACTTTTCAAACACGTACATCCATTTTTCCTTTAGAAAATTTTTTAGATTAATTCCAAAATTTCTGAGTTTTTTGGTGGAAATTTTCTCTTCCTTTTATTTTTATCTTCAGTAACCCTGATAGCTTTGACCTTTCCTCTAGAATAAGTATGTTTCACATTTTTGTGACATCCACCGGGTCAGGAATGTCGATCACCTGGAAGCCCAGGTTGTCGATGCCCAGCTTCAGCTGGTTGATGTGGTTCTCCTTGTTGGGCGTCCTCTGGTCTACGTCCGTCTCAAAGCAATGGACACAGTGTGGCGTGGTAACTCGGACACTTTTGGAAAAGTTTGAGAAATCCACTCGATACTTTCCTGATTTAGTGCGGGAGATGATGGGGAGGAAGCTGTAGCCCCACTGGATCTCCTGTGGGACGTACGAGGTTCGTACCTGGCATGATGAGCTGGTAGACTCTGCCGTCCCGTCTAAAAACACCACCAACTCAAAGTCCTGTAGGGGGAGACTGTCAGCGGACAGCTCGTAGAATGGACTTGATCTGTTAATGACGTGGAAGAGTGTCAGCGGACAAACAAAGAATAAGTTATCTTTGCCAGCATCAACCATGAAGTCAACGTCCACCTGATCCAGGATGATGGTCTCTCCATCTGGAGTGGTGGTTGTCCTCAGCAGCTTCCCATAAATCTGGCTTCCAATCAGTAAGGTCTTTCTAAGGTTGGCCACTCTAATGAGGAGACACAGACTTCCTTTCTTCAGACAGATGACAGCTGTGTTACTGAAGGTGACAGTCTTTGCCCTTTTCTTGGGTAAGGAGATCTTGGCTAAGATGATGCCACACATAAAACAGTTGATGAAGACGCCAAGTAGAGACTGGATGATAATCAGAGCCACCGTGCCAGCACAGTGCCCAGTCAGCGCTCTGCCACCATAACCAATGGTGGTTTGTGTTTCTAGTGAGTACAGGAACGCCGTTGTGAGGCCATTAACATTGTCTATACAACGGACGTGCTCCTCTGTTTGGTTCTGCGCCGTCAGGTCCCCGTTGCTCTTTGCGATCCAGTACCACAACAGGCTGAACATGAACCAGCTGCCAGTGAAGGCAGCCACAAACAGGACGAGGACGAAGCGCCAGCGGATTTCCACGAAGGTGGTCCAGAAGTCCACCACGAAGGCAAAGTGGTTACTGTACTCAATGTTTCCAAACTCGATGTTGCAGTGTCCGTCTTTGGTGACCAAACGGCTTTTTCGGGTTCGGTGTCCAGGCGGCTGGATTTGACCCGAAAGCAGCTGGAACATCCTGAAGCTGCAGAAACAAATGCTGGATTAGCAATCGAACAATATCTATGCAATATCAAAACAAATCTTATAATATCAGACGGAGAAACAATAATTACTTGTATTCACTCCATATCAATTAGACAATCTATCAAGTTTATACTTATAGCAACAAGGCAGTTCAAAGTGCTTTATATCATTTAGTAATAAATTCATCCTAGTGTCAACAATTGGGTAAAACATTACCAGACATTACTTTTTGTAAAGTGCCATCGTTAAAATCATTGATACACATCAAATATGTTGATATGTTGATTTATTATGGTTCCAAAGAAACTGAACAGGTTTAGTCTTGATTTAAAGGAACTCAAATGAACTTGTTTCTGCAATGTAGCTTGATCAAAACAAACATTCTTCTGAAAAGTAGTAAATAGAACTCTTATTTAAACTTTGCAATCACATTTTTGCATGTTAGGTTGCCAAACCGAACTAGAAAAGCAATGTTTGATGTGTTTCGGTGTTTTCAAATAATCATGTACTAAAATTTGTATATAAATTACTATTTCTACTCAGAGTTCCGAGTCAGAAAATCGACTGGAAAACCTTTGGAAATTAGAATTAAAACTTGGAAAGTCAGAAGTTTTTCACTAGTTTTAACCTCTAAATCACATATGAATTATTGGCTACTGTTGCTAATAGTAGTTAGCCTGATCAATGAAAAAAGTTATTGATAATTTTCACAGGTTTTCCAGCTTGTAAGTGGAAAACAGTTTTGCCACCATTTCTGAGATCCCCAAAGACCATTGGAAGATTACATTTACAGAAATTCTAGTTAATAAATGTTAGGGTCCCAATAGTAATACTGGACTAGCATTAAAAAAATGATTGTTATTTCCATCTTCTTGATGTTGGGGAAGTGTAATGTCAGCTATTGGCCATATATTTCTAATATTTTTGATCAAGAAAAAAGCTATATTTAAATTCAAAATTCAGAAATTGATCGCAAATTGAAATGAATATGTCTGAATTGTTTGATACTTTAGGATAAAGTAATAAAGCCAGACTTCTGCAAATGAACATGCACATTTTTTTCATCACTGCAAGAGTGCATCAGGGTAATTGTGTTACATATAAATTCAGTTATTGAACAGAACAGTGGGTTGGTACTATTTCAAACCAAATGGTCCAGTTAAAGGCTCTAGATCATGCATGAACCTGGCATGCTATAAAAATATATATTTATTATCTGAAGAGTTGCTTTATAATTTTCTATGAGCTGTAATATCAACATGGTTTTGTCATAATTATCAAACTGGAAACATTTCTTGTTACATATTTGTTTTATTTCCTGTTACAAAAACTTATATTGTTCTTCTCAATGATTTCTGAAGCATGCCCATACCATAAATGTTAAATACACCTGTTTATTCTATTAAACTTCTGTCATTATTAAAAGGTAATTTACCAATTAGCAGGTCAACAAACCTTGCCTTGCATTATTGGTCCTGCAGCAGCAGTTCGCAGTGAGTTTTAGTAAAGTTTGGACGTACCTGCTCAGTGAAACTTTGGGCCCGGCTTTCTCCTTGGATCTGCGCTGGAGCTTTGGACCCCTTTCCTTTTAGCTGGTGGCCATGGAGGCGTTGGAAAGATTTTAATCCACAGTGAAATTTCCTAATCCCAGCCACATGCCACCATGTACGGCAGCCTTATACAGCTGTAGGACTCCCGGTGGGCAACTCCCTTCATGGTTTTGACACTGTAAATGCCTGGCCAGGACGGGAAGGGATGAATATTCTGGAAAACGGCTGAATGCCTTCAGTGGGGTTTTCTTTGTTGGGGCATTTGGTACGTCACTTGAGGCGACCGAAGTTGGCCAGCCCAAGCACTCACGCTGTTTTTGTTTTCAGTTCTTGAGAACATTTGGGATTTACAGGAGGCCACACAAAAGATCCCTCCAGTTGCATTTCATTCATCCCCCTCCCCCAGTTCGAACCTGCAAGGTTGCCCCACATTTACATCAAAATGAAGAGCTGCAGAGACACAGAGACCTCACTATGCCTGTTCTGCATGCTGCAGTTCTTACATCTGAGAACCGTGTTTCCATCTTCAGGGAAATGTCTTAGATCTGTAAAATATACTTCCAGTGGTGCAAAGAAAGCAACAGGAGATGTTTTAACTAGTTACCATTTAAAATTTTTTTTTTTAACTGAACAGAAGTTAGATTTTTTGCAGCAGGTGCATATTATGCACAATAAATGTTTTTTTCCATATTAATGCAAACGGGATACTATTTGGTTATGTTTTGTGTTTTTTTTTTTTGTTTGTTTTTTTTTAAGAATGCACATTTTAAATTATTAAACTGCTGCATCCCCAAAGCACAAAGTTGCATTATCACAGATCCTTCCTCTATGCAGCTCTTGTACTCTACCACCATCACCGCTGCCAACAATCTTAACCACTGTTTACATCCTGTTTACATTATTTGGGCATCCTTTCTCATTTAAAATAAAGTCATAAAATGATCAGAATAAAGCTAAAATAATCTGAGAATAAAATCATAATGAGAATAAAGTCCGAACAAAATCATGATTTTGTCTTTATTCTCGTGAAACCCCACCTTGATTCTTTTGTGACTTTATTCTCATAATAATATGACTTTATCCTCGCAATTATTTTCTTAGCATGGCCCTAATACTCTGTTATTGGTGCCAACAGTCAATCAAGAAGAAGAAAAATTTTTACATTTTCTTTGTTAAACATCTTCATTCACGGTGGGCATTTATGTTTTTTAAAAACCTTTATACATGATCTATTTAACACTCACACAGCAGGTTCAACACCTGGGTGGCCTTCACTGTCTGAAACTTTTCTTTGTTCTAACCTGTTAGCAGGCCTGTTTTCATACCTCAGAGATACAGGAGAGTGTTTGAGTGGTTTTAACAGCGTGCCTCACTCTTTTGCTGGTGAAATGCATTGTGATACAGGAAGCTAAGTTGGGGAGGAAGCGCAGCCTGATGGCTTTTGTGGCAAGTCACAACAAAAAACCACAATGAAGGCAAACGAACAGAATCTTTCAGTGACTTTGGATTTAACTCAAATAAAAGGACACCTTTTATTTCTAATTCTGCACTGCACTTTTTAATTATAGACGTTATTTCACTCTTGGTCGGATCTTTTGGGTTTGGGTGTTTGTTACCTCTCTGACAGCTGGAGGGCAGAAAGTAGTTTTTTTTCTTCTGTCTGATGTACCAGATGAGTCTGTATCTCCTTTCAGACAGTAACAAGAAGAACAGATGATACCCAGGGTGGGTGCAGCCCTTAAAAATACCTTCTTTTGTAGTCGGTGAGTCTAAATGTCTTTGAGGGGAGGCTTTGGTATTGGTGTTGGTAATAATCCTTCACCACCTGCTGCAGGTCAGGAGGCTCTCTTTTCTAGATGAAAGTTGATGAGCAGGTGGTAAAAGAAGAGAGCTAGCTTTAGCTTCCTGATGGGATGAAGCCTCTGTTTGGCCTCTTGAAGTATCGGTCAAAATGTTGGGCAAAGGAACTTGAAGGTTCTCACTCTCTGTACCTATAAACATTTCTTAAAGACCATAATAATATCCCTGGTTTCTTTATACACTTAATTTTGTCTCATGCACATCATTCTTCCAGTTGTCTCACTGTTTAAAGTAATCAATTTTTAGTGTAAATTATCTCATCCTTTTCTTCTAACTACAATGGCTGTAATACACTGTCGTAGTTTTGACTGCATTGCAACCTGTGTTGCGTTGTCTAATAAACTCACAGGATTTCAGCAAGTGTCAAAAAATATGTAGGTTTTTTTTTCAGTACCTTGTATTCCACCAGGAGAAAAATAAACTTACAAAGATTAAAAACATAATTTACAAATGTTTCCTGGACTTGGCAGTAGTAGAAGAAGATAAAAATAAGACCTTTTCTACTTTTGGACATCAAGACACAGCATTTGAATCTAGTAAAACAAATCACGGTAAACCTAACAGCCAGACGTTTCCGTCTCTTTGGTCTTCAAGAGTCTAAAAATTAAATGTAAAATAAATGCAATGTTAGCCAGGACCAACGCTTAGAGTGATTAAATGGCTAACTAGCGCCATCTGGTGCACGGTTTCTGAAAAGCACTGTAGGTCAAAAGTGCAAAACATTACACCGTAAATCCTCACAATATTAATAAAGTACCATTTTATGGAGACTTTTTCTAACTGTCCTGTACTTAACTTCAACATCTTAACATATGAATCGTCACCATTTCTTTGAGCTTTATATTTGGCATAATTTAAAGAAAACTGAAATATTTATCTGTGTAGAACGATGGACTTCTACAGTTTGGAAATGTCCTCACAACTCTTCCCAGAGTGACGGGAGGCAACAGTTGTATTGCTGAGGACATTGTTGCTGATTTTCCTTCTTGGTGTTGTGGTGCAGCCGCTTTCTGCTGCTTTCACTTTTACTAATTTTCGCAAGAAAAAGTTTTTAAATGACCCCAATATTTGTGTTTCCTTTCATACAAGATTGTAAAGTTTTTGGTGCAACTGGCACTTTTGCACATGCCTGCAGTGTTTGTTGGTTTGTCAATTGTGATTCATGTCATCATGTCAAAAAAACGTGTTCCATATATTTCCAAAGCTGCAGCGTCTTCCTTACAGGATACTGAATAAAAAAAATAAGACTGGACTTTCCCTAATTTGAGCCCTTTCTACACGATGTTCCGCTCCAGCATGGGCTCCTGCATCAGAATGCGTTGAAAGCTCAATCCGCTCAGGTCCAGCGTTTTGAACTCTCCGTCCAGGATGAGCTCTGCCACAGCGCGGCCCACCGCCGGCGAATGCTGCAGGCCGTGGCCGCTGAAGCCGGTGGCGAAATACATGTTGTTGATCAGAGGGTGAAGGCCGATGATGCCGTTCTGGTCGAAAGTGTTGTAGTCGTAGAAACCGGCCCAGCCGCTGGTCACCTGGCAGGAACAAAGGGCAACAAGTTGGATCATGAAATGCTGTTCTTATGTTAAAAAGTCCAAGAAAACTTTTTATTTCAGGTTTTGGACTTGTGATTGATAGACTTAAGGGATTTCACACAATTTTAAAGGTGCTTCCTTGAGCTGGATAGGATAGGTCTATGGGCTATACAAAACATGTTCATTACATCTCTTACACAAAATCATTCTTAGATAATGAGATTTTAGTCTGCTCAGTTCTGGCTATTGTCAGCTCCTTAGAGAATAAGCTGTTTCAGTGCCACTGCACAACCAACAAGAATGCAGCAAGTGGTTTCTGAATGGTAAGTCAACAACTAAGCATTTGTCTTTTCCAGAAGCCATTGTAGAGTACATACAGTGGTAAAACCAGCCAACCAAACGGGCAAGAGCTCAGCTTGGGTTGCTAGGTAACAGGGCTGGGCTCAGCTAGGGTTGCTAGGTAACAGAGCTGAGCTCCACAAACCAACTTAAAATAAGTTCTAAGATTCTAGTTGGCTGAATGTGACCTTGTGTTCTGGTTGTCTCATAGTTGAAACTTGTAGTAGATGTAATGACTAGAAAGTACAAAAAAAATCTGATTTTATGTTATTTAGGTGTGTATTGATATCTATGCATAGGACTTCAGGAGAAATGATCAAACTCCAGCAAAAATGTGTTTTGTGTAAAGTTGGTTTGTGAAACTGAAAGGCAATTTTTTAAAAGTGACACAAAATGATGTTCTTTTCAGAATTTAAAATCAAAAATACATTTAAAAGAAAAAAAGTATGGAACCTAAAATTGAGCCTTGAGGTACCTTTAGTTCCCCAAAAGCTGGAACTCGACTGGCCAATTTGGGCCAAACCTTGTCTTCAAAAAACTGATAGTCCACCTCCAGATTACTGGCGTCCGGCTCCTCCGCCTGAGAGGGAAACAATGAGGTAACCTCTCAGTTACAATTCAGACAAAAAGACGCTGCTCAGAGATGGAACCGACCTCCTCGGGCGACATTCCACAGATGTAGTTTCCTCCCAAACCTTCCCTTCGGAAATAAACTCCGGAATAGTCGATTAAGAGGGGAGAGTCAAGGCCTGGGCCATCAGGACAGTGAACCACATACACGTACCTGGAAAACAACAAAAACACCTTTCCTCTTTACATTCTAAGACATAACTAAATACTCCTTTAGAAACAAAAAGGAAACCCTGAAAAAGCGGTTGAGGTTGGAGACCGACCTCTTCCGAGGTTCCACAGGGACTGAAAATCCAGCGAGGGAGTCTTTGGGGCCGAGGCCGATTCCCACCATCTCTGCCAGTTTCCCAGAAAACGCTCCGGCTGCGTTCACAACAAGGGCACAGTCCACCGGCTGGAACTCCAGGCTGTTCGGCATCTGCACCTGCGAGACGCGAACCGACTGATGTAGTGACCTGCACTGTTGTGTTTATTGACCTTAACAGGAAGAGGTCAGGGGAAACCGCACAGGAATCTACTCTGCAAAACACAGAATCTTACCAGATTTTTGTGGTCCAGTTTCTAGTGCAAATATAAATAAGACAAAACTAACTTACAAGAACTTTTCACCAAGATATATAAACTTATTTTAAGTTAACAATTCCTTAATATTGATGAAAAGAACCAGTTCCAGTGGCAGGTTGTTTCACTTAAACAAAAATTATTATTTTTTTCCATATTGTGAATAAAATAATCTGCTAGTCGTATTGGTCCTTTTTCATCACTATTAAGGAATTATTGACTTAATATGAGCTCCTATATCTTGCTGAAAAGTCACTTGCAAGTTAGTTGTCTATTTCAAAGTGTACTAACATTTTGAACTTGGTAAGATTAAGTATTTTTGCAGTGTTCAAACAGCTGGGATCCCTTTGACAGAGAAATGAATCCCTGGTGAATAGTTTACATGAATCACTGCCTCCATGCGGCGTGGCACGGAGATCATGCTGTGGTCCTCAAGCCATGTGAAGTCTGACCTTCTCTCTGGGATCCTTATTCCCAATTAAAATTTAATGCATGTGGATGGTTTTCTATCACACTTTTTTCTTCCACCTAGCTTTTCTTTAAGGATGTTTTCACACCCTTGAATCATTGACCCTCGGTGTCATCTGCAAACATTAGACTCCAAGAAGAGTCTTCAGTGAGTCTTTTGAAATAAATTACAAAGAGCCTCTTACTGTTTCCTATCAATAACTCTCAGTAAGTTCTGGATGTTCCACTTACTTTGACAGATTTTATTGTCCTCCTTTCTATTTGTTCCCCATTTTTTGTCATCATAACTTGTTTCAAGTGTTTAAAATCTGTGAATGAGAATAAGATTAATAGATTAACAGTTAATAAAAGATTTAACTTATTACATGTGACATGTTCTCATTTCAGGTTTTAGGTTATGTTTGTATTAATCCAAAGGAATACACCAGCTTGTCGTCATGTTAATACTACAGGGTATAATGGGAGGACAAAAGGAGGTGTTTACACAAATCGACCTAAAATGTGACCAACATCTGAAGGTCTGACCCACCTGCGACTTCCCCAAAGCACTGAGTGACCCCCATGGACATGGCCTTCCTCCTGAAGGCATTCAGGAGAGTCCAGGGGTCGAACCAGCCCTCGTTCTCCAGCCCTGCATAGCACCAAACCACCAGAGTCAAGTTAAACCAGCGGTCAGCCAAGTTAAATATGGTTTGATCAACAGCCAAAGAATCAAAATGAGCCTGTTTCCAGTTAGCAACCCAAAAACTTGCAATTATCCCAAAATAATTAATAATTCTGGGTGACTTTAAAAAAAACAACAACAAAAAACTAACTAGCATTTAAAGGATTGTTACACAATTGGCTTAGCAATGTACGTCCGTGTGGTCGATACTTTGTGGAACCACAATAAAGCTGCAGGTTTTTCTGGGGTTTGTCTCGACGAGCTTTGCATGTCTGGAGACTAAACTCATGATTTGCAAAATAAATCAGCCTCAGTCAGGTTGGATGATTTATTTTGCAGGAACAATAGGTTGAATAAATTAGTTTCAGAAACATAAACATCCTTACATTATAAACACTGTTGCTACAATTAGGGAAAAAATTTGAATCTGGTAGAAAATTAGCAGTTAAGCACTTCCCCAATTAACTCTATACTTCAAATTTATGCATCAGTAACGCTTCCAAAATGGGGAAATGTTACAAACTGTCTTAGTCAAAGATTTCAGTATTCCTCTTTTCCTCCCTACCAGCTCCGGATTCGACATTTGTCCAATTCTTCATTGTCAAGTCTCAATCTAGACTTTGCAGATTGTGTAGATGTGCAGTTTGTTGTCGCTCCAAACTGCACATCGCTGCAAGTCTCATAAGCTTTTTCCCTCTCTTGCAACTAACCTTACATCACAAATCATCATGTCTGTTAGGGTTAGGGTTGCTTTGGATGCTTGGTACATGCACTCATCCAGTTTTGGAGATCACAATGTCATCTGCAAACATCATGATTCACAGGGACTCTAGTCTGTCCTCATCCACCACTCCACAGAAGAGAAGACTCATCATCTTCTTGAGGTGAGACCTTGAGCAGGTAACTTCCATTATGTTAGATTCTTGTTTGTTTTCCTTTCCAGTTTAGCTTTAAGTGATAAAGTTGTGTTTGTTTGATCGGCCTCCAGCGACTCGGCCACAAACGCAAAACACCACGGCAAACTGAGGTTGATGAAATCATATTAACTAAACACTGTGTCATAAATTAGCTCAGGCTCTTTATTCATTTAGGGCCTGAATAATGCAGAGCATATTGCGAAATTAGATGCAATAAATCATGGTCTGCTACCGTATGAAGCCAAGGCCACGCCCTCTGTGTTTATCCACGGAAATTTCTCCTTCACTTGTTGAGGAGAGAAGAGGGAAACTTTAGCTCCTGCACACCTGGAATCACACAACGAGATGATTAGCAAGGCAAACCGTCCAAAATCCAGAGGGCATCTCGCTGTCAGGCACCTCTGGGTGTTGTAGTTCTGCTCCATGATGTGAGCCACCTCCTCGCTGGCTAAGAACAGGTAACCCGACTGGTTGAAATGCAGATCCACGGGATCTTCATTCACAACGCTGAGATGCTCCTGATGGGAAACAGAGGAGATGATTCGATCCAGACTTAAGATAAAACAAAGGAGAACCAGCCGCTACTATTATTTGTAGCTCTAACCTGCTAATGCACAATTTTTCTAACTACTTTTCTCTTTGTACATTGCCACTCCCAAAATATTTCCACAAAACTTCCTTCTACAGCAATCACTGGGCGATTGAAATGCTTATGAACTTTGACCTACGTTGATGTTCCTCATGAAGTCTACAGACTCCAGGGAGAGGTGGATGTTCTCCAGCAGGGAGAACTGCTGGCGGATTCCTCCCGCAGACAGAACCGTGGAGGCCTGGGAATACTGGACACAGTCAAGACGGTTAAAAAGAGGTTTTATATACATTTGTTTTCTGTGTCAAAGTTTAATAGCTGATTTCCCCCTACTTTTCAGAGCCGACGACCTCTTTGATTGCATCTTATCTTAAAGATGTTTTGAAATCCCCCCCTCCCCCCAAAACGGAGTCCTTACTGTTGGGTCCTTCTCTACAACGAGGACTCCCATCTGTTTGGAGAACTTCTCTTTCTGCTTCAGCCAGTAGGCGATGGACCAGCCCATCACGCCGCCGCCAACGATCACGATGTCCGCCGTCTCTGGAGGGAGGTTGGGGTTGATCTCGAAGGGCATCCAGTTGCTGCCCGGCAGACCGTCTGCCGCCTTCTTCTTCATCGCTGCCAACCGGGCTTCCAGGTCTAAACAGAAAGTGGGAAATTTCACAGCAACCTGCAAAACCCAGCTCCACGGTTCCTAAGAGTCGGACTTTATGTTAACATTTAAATATAGATGTTTCTGAAGGTCTTTCAGTGTTTGTCACAAATTTCCTACCTTGTCACCAACCAGCGTTTCTTTGGTTTGTTTGAACGACTCTTTTGGGTTAAAAAGGAAAAAAAAAAAAATCTCCTAAGCTCTACAAATAGCAGGAAATGCAAATATACAAAATCAACATTGACTTTTAAAAAAGTTGATCTTTGCTTTATTTTTCCCTTTTCTTCTTATTTAGTTTTGTCAACCTTGATTAAAAGCCTATTAAAAAGAATGCAAATTGGAGACTAATCTTTCTCCAATTTGGCTTGATAAATCAATGGATTTTTTTAAAAAATCGAAAATCAGTATCTTTGTATGGAGCTTTAAAGGACAGCAAGAAAAAAATTCTTAATGTATTTATTGTGCCTATACTATATACGCCGAATAATTGGCGAGGTTGAAAATATTCAGAAAAAAAGTCTACTTGTGACATAAACTCAGCGAGGAGCTTTATATACTGAGTTTATTTAAAACATGACTGTATGTTAAATGGGATCTGGCTCATTCCTGTCTAACTTCCGCTTCTGTTCTAGATCCTCCAGGGTTCCCACCTTTAATGAAGTCGTTCCGTAAGGCTCCTCCGGTGCTCAGCTTCTGGCAGAAAGTCAGACCTCCACATCGGCCTGGCTGCCATTGGGTCACCACAGTGCAGTTGAGCGATCCACGGGTGAAGGATCCACGGAGAGTCCGCACGCCTCTGTGCAGCCGCCTCAGCGCGGACATCCTGGCTCTGAGCTCAGTTAGTGATTCATCTCCAACGCCAGTTAAAGGGGATGACGATGTGAAGGCAAACGAAAGATCATATTGAATCTAAAGCGACTGGAAATGTGCGAAGTCTATAATCTGACCGCGAGGTCAAGAGAACGTTAAGCGGAATGAACCCAAACATTCACATCCGCTTTCACGTGTGTGCCCTTCAAAATAAAAGTAAAGAAGTAAGCTTTATAGAAACGGGACAGAAACGTGAAACTCTGTACGCTGTTAATTGCGTCGTATAAGTATTTATAAAAACTATCTGTGGCATTTATTTTATATCTTCTTGAGTTTTGTTCAGTTATTTGATCACTGTCCCAAAACTGTTATGATTTTGCTTAACAGGAGCGGCAGGGCCTCAAAGTTAAAAAAGGGCACACAGCGGGAGCAGACTTGTCCGAAAATGTCACATTGCAATTAGGTGATGTATTGAATGGCATATATTTGAGACTTACACACTTAACATTCTCGCCTAAAACCGTTGTACCAAATCACGTTGTGTGTCATTTAAAGTGTAAAATAGCAAAATAATTTGTCACTCTTCACTGTCATTGACGCGCTGCCTGAACGCCTGGTTGGGACCCGCAATGAATTATGGGATATGGGGGGCCTGGACGCATTTGAAGGTCTTTGAATTCGCCACGCTATGACGTAATCGGCCTACAAATCCGCCCTTCCAAGGATGTAGACCCTGAATTCGGACACAGCTAATCCAGAATCACAGCCAATAACAGTGTGGTTGTCAGAGGACTGCTCTACTGCCCCCTGGGGACGGAGCCGGCGTCATGCCCACTCCGATTTGATGCCTCTCACCGTAGGCAACTTCAGAGTGGAAGTATGTCCAGCCTCTCTCAAGGAGACTGGTTCCAGAACCATGCGTCAAGATAAGATTGACTATTTCTAGCCGAATAACCCCACACACCTGTTCTGGCTCCTTCCCACGTTCCAAGACCCGAAATAGGTTGTCTCCGTGTCTCTGTGAGGTGCCTGGACTTTCCCTTAGAAATAGGATGAGAAGCTCAATCTTCTGGGAGGGACTCAGAGTAGAGCCGCTGCTCCTTCACGTCAAGAGGAGCCAGTTGAAGTGGCTCGGATATCTGGTCAGGATGCCTCCTGGACGCCTCTCTGGTGAGGTGTTCTGGGAAAATCCCACCGGGAGGAGGCCCCGTTGAAGACCCAGGACATGCTGGGGGGACTATGCCTCTCGGCTGGCCTGGGAACGCCTTGGGATTCCCCCAGAGGACATGGAACATGAGGAGAGGGAAGTCTGGACCTCCCTTCTTAAGTTGCTACCACCTTCATACTAAAAATCAGGAGATCGTGACAGATGTAACCTGTTGTCAGTCAAAATGCAGTACAACCAGAATCTTCAGAGTGACGTCTGGCCCTACGTTTACTCATTTTAGTTCGACGTATTTCCTCCTCAAAGCAGATGTTGCAGCCGGGTCTTTGGGTTTGGTACGATTTGGGAATTTCAGCGAAATGGACAGATTTTTTTCTTATGGGCCATAGTCGTCATAGCACAAGTTGAGGGTTCACACTCAGCTCTCGTTTTTACCGAAAACTTCCCCAGCAGGTGAAGTTTGTTCTTTGCAATTAGAGAAATCCTTCCCTACTTCAGTTGTCTCTTCAACAGTTTTGTCCCCTGAGTTTTCTCCGGCCAGGGAGGTTTGCTTCCTTTTGAGGAGGATTGGAAAGATAGGCGTCGATCTCATCGTATTCCGTGTTTTCATCCTCATAACTACTAATGTCAAACGTGATATGAGGAAGCAGTTTATTAAAAACTTTCCTCACTCCTGTGGTAATTAAATATCCAGCACCAAAACTGAGGGAAAAAACGTGGTCACTAAAACTTCTTCCATTGTAGAAATTCTTCCAAAAACACAGAGCTACAGGTCAAAGAGCTGCTTGTCAACTACCTGATGTTTTGAGATGGAAGCATTTATAACCTCAGATGTTCTGTGATCTATAACATAGATCTGAGTCATAGACAGTGAGGTCATAGCTACAATGAGCTCACTGTAGTTCTGGGGGAATGTCTTGCTTCTGATCGTTGCTATGGAAACGGTCAGATCAGTTCTGCATGACTAACTATTAACCCTTTGCAACTGCATCACTTAATCATTTGAGGCAAATGATTAAACATGGTGGACGTTTGAAGTGTATATTTCAGGATGCTGGGGATTAAAACAGGAATTTTAATAGTTAAAATATTAAATTTAGATTGAATGGTTTATTAAAACCATTTGTTTAAGTAGCTTTTTTTTATCATTCTATAAGGTTTAAAATTTTAACAGGTTTAAATATATGCGTAATTTATAGTTTTGTGGTTGTTTGCTACTTGGTGACTAACTGTAATGAGATTGTTTTTATGTCTGTTACATTAGTGATGGAAAAATAGAGCAGGAGATGGATTTTATTTTGAAAATGTGACAGGAAATGACAGATATGTAAATGGTAACTTGAGTTTACTGAGATGGGAGGCGGTGGCTTCCACGTCACTTAAATGAACCAATAGTAAGGAGAACCGGCCCACTAATTTATATATCTGTTCTTTTCTATAGTTTTGCATTATTTTAGATTTGGAGATATTTAAATGCAGCGCAAAACGCTTTGGGTTCCTGTGTACCTGATAGGAAAACTACCTAATGTATATTTATTGTTAACAGATAAATAAAGCAATGGGTAGCTTTCTAATCTATTATATTCTACTCTAAATTAAAGTTCCAAAGAACTTGAAAACCGGTGGTGTTTTCATAAGTTTTTAAATAAAAATATTTGGAATAAAAAAGTAATGCAATAAAGAATTGGGGTAACCAATAAACAAATAAATAAATAATTAAATAAATAAAATGACTATAAACTTGTCCAAATACCAGTGATAGCATTCAAAGTCGAGTCAGCAATTACAGATTATACATGAACTATTCAACAATATAATATGCATATTATGTTCAATAGTATAATATGCGCAGCAGTCCTTAAACTCAGATAACTAAAGTTCCGTAAAATGTAAAATTATTAAGCCATAAAATAAAACAAGTTTATAATAAAATAAGAACCCGTGGTAGATCTCTCTGAGATCGGCACCATTGTTCAATAATTAAACAGCCAAGCCAACTTTACTCTGAAAAATCCTTGCGGAAGTAGAGTTTTATAATCCAGCGGACCCTGGCCTTTATTTTGTGGCGTCAACCGGAAGTGAACAGTGTACTGTGCGGGGTATTGACGCACTGTTTTCTGTTCCCCGGGGCCACAGTGTTTTCAACGGGACTCAACTTCGCTGCTCACTGGATCCGCTATGGTTGCTTGACCCGGGCTGAAACTCCATCCGTCTGCTTCCATCTTGCCCCGAAAACCATTCGTACGAACTTTTCTGGATAAACTTTTGGACTTGTTGGACCAGTTTTATGTCCAGAACCAAGGATGCAACCCCCACCGAGAAAGGTGAGATTTCTTTCTGTTTTTTTTCTCTCTCCTTTTTTCCGCGGCTGTAGCCTCCTAAGCTAGCGTTACTTCGACGTAGTGGTGCATATTTAATGGTTGGAAATGTACGCTTTGTTGCTACTAGCCCGGTTCACACGATGGACTTCCACTTTTGAACTTTATAAAACACATAAACTGTCGGCTTCCTCATCAAAATCACTGCGGTTGTTTATTTAAGCGAGTTAAAAGGAAGAAAACTTGTTAAAAACACTTTATGCGCTGCAGTTTTCCCTTTTTATTTTAGCGCTCATCAAACGTGGTTCGTTCGCTCTGAAACTGAAAAACGGTTCTTGAACAATTTCCCTCCAGCACTTAGAAACTATTTCTGAGTTATAATAACTGAGATGCTCTGTTACTTTTAACTGTAATGTTTGGCACATTTATAACCTGCAGTATAGTACATTTATAAACTTTTTCGGGATATTTCTGTTATTTCCAATAGGATGTAAGGGTTATAAGCTATTTAAAGAGTAAAATACCCTCCAGGAAGCATCGCAGTGCATGTTTTATCATTAAGATGAGCCTTAAAAACACAAATCCCTGCAGACATCAGGCTCTGTGGAAGTATGTGGACACAGTATCATATTTCAATAACAGCTCAGACCATTTTTGTCCCAGTCCTCTCAGTAAATATGTTTCATTTCACTGAAAGCTCGTAAATCTACACTTATTTAAAGCAACCCTGACACTGTTTTTTGTACTTGGACATGTGCTTTAATGCCTGATGACCAAACAGTTGTTAAAATGTCTCAAACAGACATATTGACAGAGTATACCTGGTTATAGTTGTGCATGCAGTCAAATTGCGCTTTCAGCTGAAGTAATAGAAAATGTGCAGCTTTGAATGGGAAACATTTGCCTAATTGTTTGTATTTACTAAACATCTTAAAATAAAATTCCTTGCAGATAAATGTTTTTTTCTGATTTGAAAGGCTGAACAATCAGATTTGGATGAAAAGTGGAGAATATAAAGAATTTTCAGCATTTAATGTAATGATTTGAGCCATTCAGGGGAAAACAGTTGATTATTTGTGCACCACTGCTCACCTTCTATGTGCAAATGTGTAAACAAAGTATATTTTATCTGATTTTTTTTCTTCAGCATATAACAGTGAATATTTAACTTCAGAGCAGCTGTTGATAACACATCTAATCACACCTGCTCCGAGCTCTGTGTAATAGTCTCACTTCCAGTCAGACAGACGCACTCTGTCCTGATCAGAACTGAAAGTTAGTACTGCTTCACTTTTTTTACTTTGTGTAATTGTTAAATTATTAACCACGAGATTTGTATCAATGTTAAATTAACAGGGATAATAACTCAGATGCACCGATATGACAATTTTGCAGATATTAATGCTGCCATAATGACAAATATCCAATATTTATCAATATTATATATTTCCCTCAACTTTCCAAAGCAAAAAAAAAAAAAAGCGATTACACTGCTTACATTTTTCTTTTGTGCGTATTTTGAAGTATCGCACTAGAAGAGGTTGATAGAAAATGCAAATTTTGACAAAAACATACTCAATTTCGCAAAAAAAAAAAAAAAAAGGGGAAATGTGTTTTTCTGAAAAAGACTTGGTGCACTACAGGGGAGATGTAAACATGTTTGATAAATAATAAACTCGGCCCCCTCTTAAAACACAAATGGCAAAAAAACAAAGAAATAATTGGTTGTTGATGTCGGTCCAGTTTCACTTATTGGACCAGTACTAATAATCTTTAAATAATAAAGAAAAAGACAAAAACTAATACTAATACTAACATAACGCACTGATAATGTTAATGCAGATATATCTTCTATCCCTACTTCAAACTGTCCAACAGTGTTCATGATGTGTATTAAAATACCTCAGATTATTGTTTTGGCTGATGATATTTACTAGCTCAAGCTAGCTTCCAACACTACTGGACTATAGCTTCTGCTCCATTCCAGTAAAAGTAGCTTCATTTGAGCTGAATGCAGGTTTCATGGTGATTTCCAATCATTTTTTCCCTCCTGTGTATTAAATGCATCAGAACTCAAAACCCCTGATATTTTCAGTTTTTCAAAACGTTAGGCCACTTTATCGATTTTAATACGTTTCTTTCAGTTTGAGATCTTATGAAAAGTTCAGGGGAACATATGAGCTATAAATGAGCATGATTATACCATTTCCTCATGTTGTGATTCAAAGCTTCCTCTGTGAAAGAACCTGTAACTCAATTTATTACAGTTTTCTCTGTTTTGCTCATTTTCACTCACAGATCCTTAGAGCACCTTTATGTGCACCCCAGTCCCTTTATGTGAAATACCATCAACCAACCAACAGGCTGCAGTCTGGCTGACTCCAGTTAAAACTTTTTGTTTTAATGCGTTCATCCACTTTTCAACACAAGAGAAATTTCTTGTTAGTTTGATCTTGCAGCTGCAGAAGAGAGAAAATGTTCAAGCAGATTTCAAGACTTTAAAGTGTTTTCAAACTCTTTGGTGTAAATAAGTTATAAAAATCCAGAAGATTTTATTTCTCTCCTAATTTTAAAGTGTTTAGCTTAAGAATCTTTGATAAGTTGCGAGAATTTCTGCGTAGGTAAGCTGCACAGGAAGTGACATCATCATTCTGCTGTATTTATGTCAAAAATATTAGAGTTTTGTTTTCATTTGTAGCAGCTCTGAATGATGTGTCACTTCCATGTGGTTCTTCTGTTTGCTTTGAGACTAGCTGTGTTAAACAGTCAGAATTATTCATACTCCTGCGTAGGGCTGGGACAATTAATCAGATCAATCATGGTTAATCAAGTATTGAAATAATCATCAACTAATTTAGTGGACGATTCATCATTAAATATATCATCCAGACTCTTAACAGATATTAAGAAAAACTGCAGAAATACAGACATTTTACATTGAAGATAAAACAACTTCTTTGTCTTTAAATATGTATTATCCAAAACTCCTAAAGCAGCTACTAGTTTTAGCTTCACTTTGTTCAAATTCTGAAAAAACAACTGATTTGTTGGTTTGTTTGGATTTTAATATATTACTAATATTGTATAAAATGCTTAAGTGATTAAATGAAAAATCTGCAAAATGTGTCAAGCTTTTAATCCGATTTTGTTAGAATAATCGATTGATCGATTACTAATGATCATTAGTCGCAGCTCTAATCCTGGCAGATTTTGGTGTAAAGTCATGATTTGACTGGAATCTGTGGACAGCAGCTAAAGTTTAGGGTGATGGCACAGAAACCTACCAACAATAATAACATTTCAGTGCCGAATGCTGCTCTGTATTGATAATTGTCTGATTATTAACCAGCCATGCTTTAACTGAACTATTAGGTATATATTATATAACTGTGGCCTCCTATTAAGTGCTTTATTAACATTTTTTCTAAATCTGTTTATTGGATTTTATTTCAAACAATCATGTGAAACAATTCTTAACGTGTGATAAAATCATGCAGTTGAGGTAAGATGTGTCTGCCTCTGTTGGTAAGAGGCCGAATGTCTTTAAAATGTTGCAGATTAAAGTTAATGGGGTTAAACACTGGATTAGTGATGCATTGCAAATTTTTGATAAAATGTTAGTAAAATCCTCAACATTGACTCATCTTTTGAGAGATGCTGGTCTCATTTCTCAACATAAAAATAGCTTCTTTGTTGAATAAAAATAATTTTAGATATAAGTCTGTTGGTTGTCTGAAGAATTTTGAACTTAACTTTACGGCTACCTCTCGTTTAATTCAGTCTGCCTCAGTTTGCTGTTAAATCAAAGCTTTTTTAGCGTTTTGGCTTCATGAGTGTAATGGAAACCTGCCATCAGGAGGTTTGTTAGCCATTTCATATCACAGCTGGTTTGGTTTTGGTTTGGTTTCCCTGCCAGGTAAGGCTCACCCAGGAGCTGAAGCACACTCAAGCCGAGCAGATGAGCCAGTTACAGATAAAACACCAGACAGAATGTGACCTGCTGGAAGACCTGAGGTAAGCACACCGGTTTACACTAGGGTTTGGATAATTAAATTACAATTCAAAATCGGATTTAACTTTGTCTTTTATACAAATTTGAGTTGACTTAAAATGTTTTCTTTTCTAAATAGACATAGATTTACTAAATTACAGTTTTGTTTGATAACTCTGTGCTAGCACAGCTCATCTAAATACACCTGTATCTTCACAAGTTTGGTCAAGCATTTAAAACAACACAACTTGAATCCGTTCAGTCAGTGTAGTTAGGAGGATGACAGCCGCAAACCTTCCTTCAAAAGTTTCAGGAAGTACAATTAGGAATCCTCAATATAATGTAAAGTAAATAATGTTTTTTTTTATGGTCAGAGCACAAAGTAAAGAATTAGACTGAATAGATCTGCCCTCATGAATTGGGAACATTGTCACTGATATCTGATCTAGAATTGTTTTCAGTATCAGGACGACTACAGATATTAATATCAGAGCGTTGCATTTCCACATTAAAGTATCTAACAGGGTTTCATCTGCAACTTTTAACGTAATAAAATGTGAAAACTCAGTAGAGATCAACTTTTTGTGTCTGAAATGTATAACTCAAACAGATCAGGCTGGATAACGTCAGGACCTGTAAACCCACACAGGAAGCTTCAGCTGCCTTCATGTGGAGCCTTTTCAGGCTGAAAAAGCCAAAAGGTTGCGGTGATGTTTTGTGCTAAGCTGCCGCTCTCTGGCTCCCCGCTTCCTGTCTGTGGTCGGTGCTGGCGCTCCGGCCCTCTCAGCAGCTGGAAGTTAAGGTCACAGAGAGCTGCCAGATGTTCCCGCCGCCCCGAGTCGTTCACCGCGGGAGGTTCTGTAGCTTCACTCGATCAGAAACGACATTCCTCTCCCCACTGAAGTGATTCAGCAAACTGGAAGCTGCTCGTGGTTGTCAGCAAAAGCTCTGCATGGGAAAATGGCAGGAAGCGATGGAGGAGGGGAGAGAGAGGGAGCGATGGAAACGCGGCAGAGAGGAAGAGGCGGAAGCTCCCAGGAAGTACGGCAGATTGTTTAGAGTCAGGGTGGAGCAGGCGGCCGAGTCTCGACATGTTTAATGACTTAATGATGATTTTGCTGCAGGAGTTTTTCCCAGGGCACTGACCTCGCTTCTTTTCTTAGACGTTTTCACAAGCCTCGCTCGAGTTGTCATTATCCCGTTTACATCTGCGTTATAAACAAACCAGAAAAGCTTTTAAAGCCACCAGGTTTCTCAGCGCGTCGCATGATCTGTTTTTAACGTTCGTGAAACCTGCTGGAACGTGTTAATTTAACAAAAACAAACCGGAATGAGTAAGATCTGAGGCAGCGGATTCAGTGGAAATGTTTTACACTCTGACCAATTAACCATCTGACCATAAATTGTGGTGGTTGTGAAAGGAAATTAAAGTAGGAAAACACTGTTACAAACTAAATGCCAAAACGGGAGAACTGTTAGAATTTCAGCTCTGGAAAAATCTGCAAGCAAACAGACACTCATAAAAATCAGATTTTCTGAACAATAACAGTATAATACTGAATTATATTTGAGATGTGTCCTTTCACAGCTCTGTTTTGGTCCTGTTTCATGATTGTTTTAAGTTGTGGACAGAAACCACAAATAAATGTGCATTTTGGCTTCGGTTGAGTAAATATTTCTGACTCCACAATATACATGTAGTACAGCTGAGTAAGGGTTTGTTTCCACTGAGCGGTGCTTCACAGGCAGGTTTTTATAATGGAAACAGACAAAATGACACAGCGACCCGTTACCTACGTTTAGTGGAAACTTGTTAATTCGTTTTTTGTTGGTTTAAGATACCAAGCTTTAAACCTTTATCACTTTGCAAATATTCAACAGCAGAATCTGATGTCTGCATGTTAGAGGTAAATAACCATGAAAGTCTTAAACAGACCCAAGATTAGCTTAACATATTGGCCCGAATATGTTGTAATTTTCCAATTAACCTAAAAGTTGTTTGTGATATGTAAAAAATCATAAATAGTTCAAAAATTGTAGAGCTTTGTTATATATTACATCTGCCGAGGTCTCCACCTTTTCACCCTTGCAATGCATTCTGAGCCGATGACTCGGGTAGGTTACAGTGGACTAAAGTCTATACACAAAACTCAGGAAGTCAAGGAAGCCAACAAATCATCTGGACTGAGGCAAACTGCCTGAAAGTTTTCATGTGCCGTTGTGAAGTCAAATCAGAAAAAGAAAAGGAAAAACAAAAAAAAGACATACGCTCACTGTGTTCCACACGGACCTAAAAGAGGGATGGACAATGAACAAAAAGCAAACACAGAGGATGGAAGTCTGGGGACTGTTTTGATCAGAGATCCTGGTCGACTTGTGCAGATCTGGACGAATCTGTAGACGGGCAGAGAGGACACAAGCTGTATTGTTTATGAGATTGGACTGCAAGGTTCCCCACGTTCCTCTAGCCGGGCCTCCAGCTCTGCCTGCTCATTAACACCCATTAACAGCAACGTCTGAACTGAAGTAGTGGGTTGTGGTGGTGAAGTCTGGCGTTGATTGATTGATTTTTATGATCAATCTGATTGTTGTGTGGTTGAATCGTGGATTTGGGTGTTAAGTTCAACTATTAATTAACATTAGATTAAGAAGAATAACAACTTGAAGCTATTTATATTTGTAAAATAAATATTTATGACTAATATTGAAAAGTAGATATTTTTATATTTAAATAAATGTAAATAGTATGCAATTGTAAATATTAATTTGAAATGTACTTTAAAGTTAATGAACTTAAGTTTAGTTACTTGTTCATTTGACTTTAATTACTTAGTGGGTTTGATTCACAGTGTCTTATTGTGCTTAGTATTGTTTATGTAATTTATCATTTCCTTTGTAGTTTGAGTGAAGTTAATGTGTGTAAACTAATTATTTCTTTTTCTTTTTTGGGGGTTTGTTTAAAGATTTTTACCTGTTTCTGGACCAGTTGTGAACATGTCCTGACATACACTAAATAAATGGAGGATAAAATGAAGAAAACTGCTTGGTCCTTTGAGTAAAACCTTGTTGATGAAAGTCTGCATCGATTTATCCGTCCCTTTTCAAGTGGGGAAGCTGCACTGATTAAAAAAGAACTTGACAGCCGTCTGGACGAGATATCTGTTGAAACAAACAAACATGGCCGGGTTGTGATCTAATGGAGCTAGCACCGTTACAGTAACTAATGGAAAATCTAACGAAGTGGGCGCTAATGAATGACAGTAAAGCATATTTAAGTCTTAACAACTATTCTAATATATTTGAAAAAAAAGTTTTGGTCCAGATTCTTACCGTGAGCAGCTTGAGTTACAAACTGCAGCTCTTTGCAGAGGACACTCTCCTTCTGGTTTGGCATTTACAGCACAAACAGCAGCCTTTTCTTTCTTCCTCATCCATTTCGTCCTCCTCTTGTCATTTCTACATTTCCTTCTGCTTCAACTAGCTCTGCTTTAAATGTAATTGGCTGAACACTACTCTTTGCAGGAAAATTACTGTTCAGGCTGAAAGGAGCTAGTTTTGTAGAACCTAATAAACCTCATCTACCCAGGATGCATCACAGCGTAAACAACACCTTGACGTCTGTGTGACAGTATTTTATTTAAACTTATAACCCTAAACAGGTTACAATATTTCCAGTGTTGGTTTTACATCTGATATTAATATTTCTCATAGTTTGTGTTGTAACTACTTGTGAATCCTCTTAAATACATAAAATGTATAACAACATTCACTGTCCCTTTGCACAACTGGCTAAAATAAGCTTCTCCCTCTTCTGAGGCCATGACTACATCTGCTTTTATCCCACAGAGTATTTTTACAATCTTCACTTCAAAGTCCGTTTTATGGACTGAAAGTTTCTGATAAGAGTTTACACAATGGCTCCAAGGTGTTGTGGTTTATTATCTCAGGCAGCCATTGGGTTATAACAACGACCTAAACATTATATGTGATGTTAAACTTGTTTTGTTGCACCTCAAGTGCAAAAAAATACTGTCTTTTTTCACCAAGTTGCATAGAATCTAAATTTAAGGCACCAAAGTCACATTTAAATGACCAGCAGTAGCTCTCTGTTTGATGTGGTGGCTGATATTTAATTGTTCTGGATCATCACTGCAGTTTCTCTTTCGTTTCTGTAGGACCTTCAGTCAAAAGAGAGCAGCGGTAGAGCGGGACTACGCCCAGGTAAATGAAAATGTCCGCTTTGTTTTCCTTTTAGCCCCACTGCCGACGCTCGTTAGCGCCACCGCTGGAGCGCCTTGTCATTTGGGACGCTAAAAATAAATGCTTCTTTACGCCCTCGAAAGACACCATCTGACATCTGGGCCGATGACGTGGCATTTAAAAAAAAACGGTTTTGATTCACTTGTGGCCAGATAAGCCATGAAAGTCGACAAGCCTCATAAAAAACATCCCAGCTTCCACTGCTGGTCTGGTATCTGAGCAAGCAAGGAGGAAGTCCTTGCTGTCTTGTTGATTTTTTAAAAATGTTTTTATGGTTGTTTGTTATCTGCCTCGCTCTTCCTGAAGACACGATTGGGATATTTGGAAATTCCTCTGTGTCCCAATTGACTCTGGTTTTCAGCCCAGTGAGGAATCTGTTCCAGAGCTGTAAAGAGTGGCGCCATGTTTGTAGTTTTCAACCAAACAACCCACATCTTGACGCTGATTTTTTTTTTCTGTCTTTTATTTTGTGTGCATCTGTATATAATTAAATTTAACATGTATTAAATATTATAAAGACTCATTACTCATTAATCCCATAAGCCCAATAATTTCCATTTACATGATGTATCATTTTTGGATGATAAAAGTCTTCAGTCTGGTGCTTTGGTCTCAACAAGCTCTTTTTTTGAAGGACAATTTATTTTTTATATTTAAAATGTCCTTCAGTTCCAGTGTTAAAGGTTAATTAAAATTTATTGATTTTTGAGAATGTGTTACCAATATAATTGTTTATTGCAGTAACTTTGGGGACAATTTATCATCCAGCAAAGTTTTTGCCATGAAAAAACTTTGCTTGAACGTAAGGCTGACAATTTATGAACGTAAGGCTGACAATTTATGAACTTTTTTTTCAGTATTTCAGTTTTGAAAGGTAAAAATAAATTCGATTTTAATTGATTTGCTTTCATATAACATATTATTATCTGCAGTCCCATGCAGATTAAAGAAAAAGCAGTAAAAGACATAAAATCAAACGTGAACATCATTAAAAATAATATATCGGCAATTAAATATATCACCATTCCACACAAAATGTTTGTTCCTTAGTTTTGATGATTGTGGCTTAAAGCTAATTATAAAATATAAATATATAAGACCAAAAACATATTTTCAATGTATAAATGTGGGGGTGATGCACAGTTTATTGAAGTAGTTTAGAGTATCTGCTCTCAATATGTTGTGTGGGGCTCCATGAATTACTGCATCAATGCAGCGTAGCGCGGAGTAGATGAGCCTGTGGTTCTATGTCGCTGTGTGTGTAGTTAATTCTGAGTTTACATTCCCTTTACCCTCTTTCACAGGGCAGTTCTTCTGTTTGGTTTATGTAGCTTCCTGTTGCCTACTTATATCAAATCAGCCTTTGTTTACTTTATTGTACTCAACTAAATATATCAAGAATTTTTAAAGAAAGTGTTCCAAGTCCTGGTTTTATAACTGAGAATAAATTTGTTTGATCAACCCCCCCCCCCCCCCCAAAAAAAAATATTTTTTGCTTTTGTTGTTTAATACAAGAAGCACTCAAAATCCCTTGTAAGTTTTGTATATATTATTTGTACATTTCCTTTTCCTACAAAAATGTAAACAGCCATAAATTTGGAACTTGAATTTAGTTTTCTTTAATTTTCTTGATAAAGGTTTCACTTGATAATAGTGCCAATTTATTTAGGCAGAACAGTTTCAGAGCTACTCAATACACCATTTATTAATGAATAAAAATGACAATTAGATCTCCTTCAGGGAGGAGCTGGCTGTTTTTCTAGTGTTGACTAGTTTGATCTGTTGGTTATGTCTGATTGTTTATTCAGTGTTTGAATCGAAGTGGGCCACACCGTCACTGGAACAGTTTGCTCTCTTTAGCAGCTCTCCTCCTTTCAGACCCGTCTCTTATTTTCCTCTGTCTCTTACACCTGCAGGCAGCTTCGGCTGTCAGCCATTGCTATTCATATCACATGCTGCAGTTAAGAAGCCCTCCTCTGTGTGGCTCTTCCTCTGCCATTCAGGGCGTCCATTAGTCCGGCTCAGTCCGTGATTGTCCCTCTATCTGAGGCCACAGTGGTGGCGTCTGTAGCAACTTTGAAGCTTTGGCAGCCGGATTGAACAGATCAATGAGTTCTCGGCTGCTGCCTCGTCGGCTTCAGGACCGCATAAACCGGTCCTGTCTTTTAGAGGTAACAGGCGACAGATGAGGGCTTGTTGGACCTTAAAATAGTTGTTTTCTTTAAAAAAAAAAAGTAAAATTAAGAAGAAAAAGTCAAATTAAATAGAAAGCCTGCTTCTATTTGGAGCCAGAAGCGAAGCCTCAGACTGCTGGACAGATTTATTTTTGGTGAAATCTCTGGCACTTTCCCAAAACAAATTGATCTCCTGAGAACTATTTTGGAAGAGCAGATTTATATTCTTTTAAAGCTGCGGTATGTAACTTTTATAAAAAATATTTTTTTTACATATTTGTTGGCATCAGATTTTAGCAGTTGGAGGATTTCTCTTTTGTCTTTGGTTAAAAAACAAACAAACAAAAAAAAACAGTCCATTTTTTCCGCTGGTGATAGGTTAACACGTTTGTTTTGGTTGTTTTTACTAGAGGTGCAGAAAAAAATAAATTCTATAAATAATCGATTCAAAATGCTCAAATGTTGAATTTAAAATGTGTGATATGCCTTTGCTGCTCTTATTTGTGAGCATTTTGCATATCACTTAACGTGTCCATGTAGCTGCTGTATATATTTTGAATAAGTCTTGGTATTTTTTATTAAAGAAAAAGCAAGGAAGCTAAGCTAACCTAATTGTAGTGATTTGAAGGGACAGGATGTATATTTTTGAGGCACATAGTGCCATTTTATAGCATAATCAAATTAATATGTTATCTTCAGTTGTTAAAATGTTGATTATGTCAAGTATAACTTAAAAGACATTTTCTTTCTTGATTTAAGTCCTTGAAATTGAGACTCTTTAAAAACTCCTGGTGCTTCTGAAACCCCGCCCCCACAAAGCCATTACAACTCTGCTCCTGTGTTAACCCTGGTCATCTATTTTTAATGCCACAAACATGAACTGCGTAAACCAAAATGAATGATTCTAATAAATAACCTCTGTGCCGATCCCACTTCTCATATTTCTGGCTCCGCCGCTACGACACTTTATGCTGCACAGATAAACACACATTAAACAAAAGCTGAGACTCCACAGATTCCAACATGATGCGTCACAACGCTCCACACCAAAGCTGCTTCAATTAACAACAGTTATAAAATTTGTCTTATTCTTCCCGTCTTTCCATGAAAAGACGCTACTTTATGATTATCAACTTTAGAGCTGACAACTACAATTAAGCTTAGGTTTGAAACGGTTATAATGATGGTTAAGTTTAATATGGTTACATTTATTGTCAATGTCTTTGTAAACAACGTCTCTTCCTTTCTTCCTGTCTTTCATTCTTTCAGGCTCTACAGAAGTTGGCCAATCAGTATCTGAAGAGGGAATGGCCGGAGAGCGTTGCAGAAAAACCAGCAGATCACAGGTTGGTGCAATTTATTGTGCTTTCTGTGATTGTTTGCTTCTGTCTGTCATAACTTAAGGTAGAAGTACTTCTATGTTTTTTTGTTTCATACCTCAACTTATTGCGCAAACATTTATGAGCAGGTGTTTTTTTTTATTGCCATTTCTATTCCTTTCTTCCTGATGAGAAGTAATGTGCCGCTCAAGGACGTTTGACTTTATCAGTACATTTATTACTGTTATAGAAGCTTAGTTTTATGTTTGTAAATTTTAGTACTCTACATTTATTTCCTTAAGATTTGAAATATTTTGCTTTAAATTGTTGCTTAAAACACAAAATTTCAACTTAGAACCAATAAAACCTATTCCTATAAATGAAATATGCTTTTATTTTACATCATCTTTGTGTTGAAGTCAGAAAGAAGGAATATCTTGGATGTTTGTCTCTGAGATTTGAAATCTAAATGGCTTCCTACGCATATATTTCAAGAGTTTATTTACTCAAAATTTTGTTTCTGCACAGCAAATATAAACATTTTGCATTTAAGGTAAAAAAAAAAAAAACTTGTCTGTAAATATGTTGTATCCAGAACTCAAGTTTTTAGCTTTTCTCGGTAAAAAAAAAAAAAAAAAAGCTTAATTTCTGAATGAAAATATTTTTTTTTATCCAATTAATCAGCAGAACAATCGCTTACTGATGCAGTAACCAAGTACTGAACATGCTCTTCACACTTCTGTACTAAAACCACTTTTTTGTTCTTCTGTAATATTCTAATTTCCTGAAAAAAATAATTTTGGATTTAACTGATTGTAAGCCAGAATCATTAAAGCTCATATATCTATGTTTGTGTTGAATAACTGGGACTTTTCAAGTTTATTTTCTGAAATAAGCTTTTCAATTACGCTAACCCGTCTCTAGTTAGCATAATTGGTAGTTTAGATTCATGTGTTGCGCTGCTTATTTTTTAACCTTCCTGTTACTTGCACAGAAAAATCCCCTGTGTGCTTTTCTCTAACTGCAAAGAAATTACTTAAACCAGTTGCTCAACACCAGGAATGATTGTTTCCTACATGTATGTCCTTCTTTCTCTTCAGGAACATGTTCTGTGTGTGGAGAGCGTACCTAGAGGGCACCGTCCAGGCCACGCAGTCCAGACTCAGCGCCTGCGATAACTACAAGCTCCAGGTTGCAGAGGCAGCCAAGACGGCACGCCTGCAGAAGGAGCAGCAGCTCAGGAAGGTAATTCAGGTTAACACGACTCTGCTGCGGTTTCACTCACTTCTGGCTTTTTTAAGTCAAGTTTATTTGTAAAACATTTCAGCAACAAGGTGATTTTAAGAGCTTTATATCATACAAGCATCATACCAATTATGAAACATGCAATAAACATGATGTTTTGTCAAATGTTGTCATGAAAATGATTCAGCAAATACACATCAAATATATTGATCTATGTTCCAGCTATTATTAATCGAACGCAGCTCTGAACAGCTGGGTTTTTAGCCTTGATTTAAAGGAACTCAGTGTTTTGGCTGTTTTGCAGTTTTAAGGAAGTTTGTTCCAGCTTTATGGTGGGTAGAAGCTGAATGCTGCTTCTCCATGTTTGGTTCTGAAGATGCAGATGCAAACGCCCAGAAAGGTCTGGAGGGTTGATTCAACGACAGCTCGTTTGGTGCTAAGCCGTTCAGTGATTTATGAACTAACAAAATCATTTTAATCTCTATTTTCTGAGCTGCATTGAACCAGTGGAAGGATTTTAAAACTAAAGATAAACACATGGCTGAGTTTCTCTAGATATTTCTGGAACATTAGTCCTTTAATCCTGAAAACGTTCTTTAGGTGATGATGAGCTAACTTTGTAATTGCCTTTATGTGATTCTGAATGTTCAGCTTTAAGATTTCAGCCCTGATCACGAGTTTGTAGCTGTAATAACTGAAGTTTTTTAATGCTGCAATCCCAGATCTATTAAGACTTTGTTTAGGTAAACTTTAAACAAACTTTAAATTTTCAGTTAAACTGTGGAGATGTTTGCATTTAAAGACGTTCACACTTGGTTGATCTCACTCTGTGTCACGTTTGATAACGGAAGATGAAGTAAGATAAATATTTCACAGCAATTGCCATCGTTCCCTTTTCAACCAACCACAAAAAGCAATTTTCGTACTGAAGATCACACCCACAGAATCACAAAGTTGTTTCTGTTCTGGGTTGTGCTTCTTTCATCAGAGCAGAACTGAGATGAGGTTGAGACTGTGACCCGGTCTTTAAAGGTTGTGTCCCAGATGTCAGGACCAGCCTAATTCTACCCATTATGCTTCATGATGTGCTACACTGATGTTTAAAGAGTGAGGTTTCAGCAGTTTACTGAAAGGCACGCAATCGTTTGGGAACAACCGCGGCTAATAAAAGCAGTGGAAAAAGAAGATTAAAGAGGTGTTAATTAGAGTCACTAAAATACAGCTTAGTTTGTGTAAAATAATCTGTCACGACCTGCAGCTTTGAGAAGCAGATACAAACAAGTTTGTCTTTTTTCCAGTTGAAGGTTTATGTATACAAACTCCAAGAGGAGATAATCTAAAACAAATGACTTTTGTGAGCTTCATATCATCTTAGAATGATCAAAAACATATCTGGAGTGTTGCTTTGATTACTTCATGCATGTTTGAGAAAACCTTTAATCTCCATGGCAACCACTCAGGTGCCTTAAAGGGGCTTTGTTATGTATTTTCCACAATCAAGTAACAAGGTTACCTTCAGTTGTTTATATTAACATGATTTAAAATAAACTTGACTTTGCAATAGGATTGGGTTGTATTGTTGATCATTTATTGTGATAAATTCCTAGTTACAATAAGAATTTTAACTTATCGATAAATCCCAACGATAAATTTGGATTTATCATTAATAAATCCCAATTAATGATGTTTAAAACCCACTAAAACTGTACTGATATTTGTATCCAGTGAGAGTATCAATAAATATTAAAACATTTGAAAATATGATCAGTACAAGATAGAAATCAGTCCCTCCAGTATTTTCAGTTGCTTTTGCAATGTCAAAATCTGTTGATTTTGCATGAACTTCCACAACTGCAGAAACACAAAAAACTAGAGAAACTGATTGAGGTAACTTGGCTCGATACAGATAAAAACTGGTTTGATAAAATATAATATTGTTATTTGAGACCATTTTGAAGTAATACAATTGTAATGGCATAATAATGCATTCTCAAATATCAATAAACTTTAAATTCTGGTGAACAATTAAGTTTTTTTTCGATAGACAGAGAGAAAATATAAAAATGTTAAATTATGCAACTGGAAATCATTAAGCTTGTTTTAATTTGTCATGGGATTCATTGATTTATTGCTTATTGCAACAGGCCTGGTTGCAGTGTGACAGAACGTGAAAGGCTTCAAGTTGCTTCCTGATCCTTTTGCTCAGAAACATTAGAAGAGCCGCTCTCTGTTTCACTGCTCACACCTCACAAAGCTGCTCTTGTTTGCCCTCTGCGTTCGGGAGATGTCTCCGTGTTTCCTGCATGTCACACATATTCAACTGTTTTATTGCACTTTGATAAAGACCATTTGCATGCTTTTCCAGGTGATTAAATCATTTACATGAATGTGTTTGGCCCTGCAGTGCATCGAGCAGCTGACAGTGATCCAGGCGGAGCTGCAGGACTCGGTGAAGGAGCTGAGCAAGAGCAGGAAGAAGTACCAGGAGGCTGAGACCATGGCGCAGGCCGTCCGGGAGAAGACCGAGCTCGAGGCCAAGTACGACAGATCCAAACCAGCATATTTGAATGCTCACAGAGCAAAGTGTTTGTTAAAATTACTTTCTGTTGGGTTGAAGAACTCCAAAATGCTCAAAGCTAGAACATCACGGTGCAGAATTCTCATAAAATTCCCATTTCATTCACACTTCCCTGCGACTGATTCACTCCTTGGCTGGACATGCCAGAACTTGTGCTCTTCAGCCAGCTCTGCAGATATAAAATCTGCTTTTTTATGGGTTTCAAACAGACAAAATGTCTCAGACGAGTCCAGGAAGCTGCCCCTCTGCTCCTCAGCCTGGCACAACATAAACAGCTGGCGCCGTGACTCACTGCATTTCTGACATTTTTCTGCCCATCGGGAACGTTTTTAAAAAGCTGCGGCTTGACTTCATAAAGAAATGCTTTCAGGAGGGATTAACTGCAGGAGAATCGCCTGTTCTTGTACCAATAACACTTTCTTTGGGAAGCTGTGAACAAACACATCACATAAATTCTTAACTTATCTCAGAACAGTCTCTTTCCACACAAATAATAAGGAAAAATGTTTCTTAAAAAAAAAAAAAAAGTTTTCCGGCTTTTTAACCTCTGTGACACAAATATGTAGCAATCAAGATGTTTTTTATATCGATTTTAGTGAATATTTCCGTTGCTTCTCTGTGTCAGGTAAACGCCCCACAAACTCCTCACGTCTACAAACAGCAACAAGATGCATCAGTTAATCAGTTAATACTGGTACCAATATGTTCTAAAAACATAAGACCGGCATCGGCCGACACAGATGGCAATACTGATAATTTGGTCATGGAGATTGTTAAAAAAAATTGTTTTGAAACTAAAAAAAAAAATTGAACTAAAAAAATGATACAAGCATTTATTTTTAGTTGCTTGCAAAATTGCCAAAATGTGCCAAATATATCAATTGCTTTTTTTTTTATACTTTCTTATGATGGATCTTTTGTGTTTTTGAACACAAAAAAATAAACAAAAATGATAGAAAAAGATTTGAAAATAAATTTCTAAACAACTTTTCAATTTGAAAGGTTTTATTATTCCTGTTTTTTCAGTCTGCGTTGTTTTCAACTTATCTCCATATGCATCCGGAGTTTTTAGGAGTCAAAAATAAAAGCTACTTTGCTCAGCATTCCCTATTAATCACTTAGCTGTACTTGAGCTTCAACTGGCTGTTAGGAGGAGTTTGTGGGGCGTTTACCTGACACAAATTGATATAAATTCTGCTTAATTTTTTTTTATTTAAACCACATTTTCAGTGTAAAATAAGTATTTCTATTGTAAGTTTCAACATCTGGTTTGTATGTTTTTCAGATCAAAGCTAAGTCTCTTCCAGTCGCGCTCCAGTCTCCAGAGGGCCAGTGTAAAGGTAGGATATGGACACCTTTGAAAAGCTCCTGCTTGTTAATTCAGCTAACTGTGTTTTTGGTGGTTTTATTTCAGCTGAAAGCAAAGAGGAGTGAATGCAACTCCAAAGCAACTCATGCCAGAAACGACTATCTTCTCACCCTGGCAGCCTCCAACGCTCACCTGCAGCGCTACTACAGCGCAGACCTCCTGGACTGCATCAAGGTGCGGCCGCCGGTCCAAACCGGATCTGAACGGCTGCGGATCCTCATGTCCTGCAGAGATAACAACACTTTCTGTTTTCCTCCCGTGTTTCAGGTGTTAGACGGTCGAATCTACGAGCAGGTTAAAGATTACCTGGTCTCACTTTGTCACACCGAGCTGGAGACGCACCAGGCGGTGCACGACTCCTTCAGCCAGCTGCTGAGCAGCTCAGCCGGGGTGAGTCCGTTCAGCCCACACCTGGAATCAAACAGAGCATTGCTTAATATTTATCTTGAAATAAATTATTGCATAAAGTGCTTCAGTTCTGACATAATAAGTTGAAGTTTAACTCTCAACAAAGCCGCCTTATCTAAAGTGTAGCAGCTTTGTGGTTGAAATATTGGGTGAGCTCAGAAAAACAGTCAAAGGTCACACATGTGGGCACATTTTACTGTAGTTATGGAGGGCAACAGCTGCAGGAAAGAGAGCTGATTGTAACCATAAGATGAGCCTTTATTGCACCTAGGTGAAAGTTATTTAACAGATTCTAATATTGGAATATTAATGAGCCAAAGTGTTTACATTTATGTATTTAATCTAAAGTCTGGAAAACATTGAATTTGACTTCATTTTTCAGATTGGATTCATATGCAAAAAAGAAAATACCTTTACTGCTTTTATTGTGTTCTAAAAGATAGAATTTAAAATGGTATAAATGACTTTTTACATTTGTTTATCATTAGAAACTTTGACTTGCCAAATCAAAAATTGTCTTTGTCCAACTTACCGTTTTGTTTTGTTGGTTTGTTATTGGCAGAATCTGCAATTATTGAAAACACTTTAATTTCTAGATTAATTTTACATTTTAACAAAGAAAAAAAACACAAAGTTTCTCTATTTTTACTTCACAGTTTTAATTCACACTGGGTTTTTTTTCTATGTTAAAGTGTATTTTTGATGCTTTTATGACCGCAAGTGAAACAAACCCAACTTTAATAATCTTAGAGTCATCTTAATTTAAATGAATTCAGTGGTAAATTGCAGAGAGTTTTTGTTAAATAGATCAAAATGCCTCAACGTCAATCAGTTTGATGAACCTGAGCTGAACTCGGCTGCTTCAGGTTCTCCTGATTAACTGAAGCGGTTTGAGTTACTCGCCGCTGCTCAGTTACACGCTCCAAAGGCGCTCGCGTTTGTTCGGGTCACGTTGCCTCTCTGGACCCAAAGAGGGGATTTTTGTGTCTTCTCACCACAGTATGAGCGAATCATCGGAGCAGGAGAGCAAGGGAAGTTTATATGTAGAGCACAATTCAGCAACAAGGTAGTTCGAAACACTTCTCATGATCAAAATAAGAAAGTTTTAAAGTCTAGAGGAAAATCATCAATGTTTCAGTTGTTATTAATCGAAGATTTTCAACCTTGATTTAAAGTAACTTCCTGTTTCAGCAGTTTTGTGGTTTTCTGGATGTTTGTTCCATAAAAGCTGAATTCTGCTGCAGTAATCAGTGCAACTAAACATAAACGCATGAGCGAGTTTCTCTAGATCTTTCTGGGTCATTAGTTTTTTTAATCCTGGATATGTTCTTCAGGTGATAGAAGGCCACTTTGTAACTGTTTTTATATGACTCTTAGGATTCACTCCACCCTAAGAGTGAATCCGAGGTTGGAATGAACCCTAAGAGGTCTGAAATCTGATTTCAGGCCTGATTACTAGTTTCTAGCTGGAATGACTAAAGCTGTCTGTTCCTCTTTAGGTCCAAAAATAATTAATGCAGTTTGGTTTCTATTTGGTCCCAGTTTTGGCACTTCCCAGCATCTACTCAGCATTTGAATTAGTTCTTGTTTGTAATGTGCAGCTTCTCCAGGAGTTTCACCAGCAGACGTTTGTGCAGAAGAATCCTGTGTTTCAACAAGCCTCAGATTTCCTGTATCAGCCCATTGACTCAGATAAGGTAAATGCTGGTTTTCTGTTGTTATTTGTCTGCCCTTCCAACTTTACAGTCATCTCCTCCACGAGCAAATTAAAACTGGAATTCATTTCAATGCATGTTTTAGATTTGTCCACTTCTCTGTAAGTGTTCTCAGTTCTTTAGGTCTGCACTGCCAAAACCTCACACATTAACCTCTAGGTGTGTAAAGATTCATGTATTCATGCTTTCTGGACGCTTTGGGTTGCCTCAAATGTGTACAGAACGACTCCAGTGTTGTTTTAAACCTGTACACACCCAGAAGGTTTATGTGCAGAACTAATGGTCAGAATCTGGGTTTCCATCTGCAGCTAGAAAAACGGAACACGTAAAGTCAGAGGGAAGGTTTTATTTTGAAAGTGAGGTGTTCAGTTCCACCATTTATTTATTATTGAATCACACAACTGTAGCAGATAAATACTCAACTGAAACTGGAAAACAATACATATATATTTACTGCATGTATTTACAGTATTTGTTTCTGTTAATGGCTTTTCTCAGTCCGGAAAAGTCTAGAATTTTCTATGACCGTTTTCAAAAAAACTAAAACGTCACAACTTTAATTTTAAACACTTTAGCCATCAGTATTTTAGTTTTTGACTTATAGACTCAATCTACTGTCATTCAAAATTAAAAAAAAAGTCAAATTAATGAGTTTTTCAATTTTAAACAACTTCAGATTAAAGTTGGACAGGGTTTGGTAGAAATGACACTCAAAAACGCTATTTTTGGGAATTTTTACAAACAAAATAAAGGTAAGAGTAACTTTACAAATTGCTTTAAACATGTATTTTTACAGTTTGATGCTTCAATCTTTATTAGACTAGTAAAAGAGTTACAGATGTGTGGAAGTAGAGCTGGTCTGAGGGGGTCCAGATGCCAAACAAGAAGTGAAATCAAAAAAAGAAACATGAGGTGATTTTGGCAAGTTGTAGATACAGGATGTGTGGAAACCAGAGGTGTTCACAAGTCATTTTTTTAAGTCTTTAGGGCACAAATCCAAGTCAAATCTTATTTTTGGGACTTCAATGCAACTTGAGTCAGAGTCTCGAGTTTGAGACTCGTGTTTCATACTCGAGTCTCAGCAGATTGAGGTGAATATTTTATGGTTAGTGTTAGGAAGGTTAATATAACTAGAAAACAATCTTGAAATGTGAGTCTGGAAAAGTATTGGATTTTGGAATGAAAACAATTCAGTTTAACTTAGATACTTCTGACTTTAGTCTGATATTAACCTTGGAAATTTCCATAGAGCAAATCTAAAATTTTCTAAAGAAAATGCAGCTTGGGAAGCAGAGATAGTTGGACACAATGCCACTTGAAACGCTTTTGGCTGATGTTAGCCAAGCCACCAATCCAGGAGCGACGGTCCAGCCTTACCTTAAATTTTTGTGCAGCCAAATTTTAATATACTTATATTTAAAGCTGGTCTCCTTTCCCTCTCTGTCCGCCATTGTTACAGACACAAAATATTTACTTTGACATTGAGTTTTGGGAAACTCTAAACCAGTCCTTCAAGCCCCTGAAAAAGGAGGATGCATGTATATTATAATTCGTTGAGTCACACCTGTATTTTTTTAAGGATTAGTTTTAATCATCTCACTGAAAGATTACAAAAAAATTATATTTTTAACTCAACCAACCATAAAGCCTTAAAGTAGTTTCTATCTTCAAGAAAGAATAGTGTTTTATTTTGATTTGTACAGTTTGGGATCCGAGGTTTTCATCTGTTGATGCAGAAGTTTTTGTACTTCATGTGGTTCAAACCATGAAAATAAAATTTATTCAACTGAATATAGTCTTGCACAATCAGGGAGCATGCTAATTTGCACTTGGTCATTATTTATTTGGTAATTATATGATTTGCTAAAGCAGATGACTAGCCCTTGGCCTGGTTAAAGCGATATGTATCGGTTACATGTGACCTGGTCAGATCTCCATGGAAAACCCCCGGAGGGCTGACGGACCACGCAGGCACTAAACCATCATCTACTGTTAGATTATATCTCTTATTTTACACCCAGTGATTACCTGTAGTAGTAAAGGTTAGTTGTGAAATCAGCTGAACTGTTCACACTGTTTGTTTTCCATGTGCAGCTGTCACACTTAGCCGCTGCACAACTTCTCTGAAGTGTGGGAATAAAAGCTGCCTGTCGGACTGCAGGACCAAATCTGGGTCATCGCTTCACGCCGAACAACAGCTGTTGTTTGCCGAAGCTGTGAACGGTTCTGCCGACCCGCTCCGACACGGTGGAACGAGCCAAAACAAGCCATAAACCTGAGCTTGTGGCTTACAGTATATAAGTCAAAACTTTTTAATATGAGAACACTTATTCAGTTTTCTAAAACAAAAAATCACCAGTTTTACACTTTTTGGAGCTGCTTGGAATTTTTGTAAAGTGAAATATTTTTAATGCCTCTTTAAGTTGGTCAGCCTGGCTTTTTGAGTGATCCAAAATGTTCTGTTTTCTTGGGCCTTTCATTAGTTTGCTCTTCGAAATGGGAAAGAAAAGAATATTTAAGAAAGGCAGGGAATAGCTACATGTACTGTATCTGCAAAATAAGAGTGGAAAGGCTAGCCTATTAATATCCAACAAAAACTGTTACCAAGATTTTCTGTGCTTATGTTATATCAGAAAATAGGAACATCAAATAAACTAGTTACAAAGTAACGATAGCTAAAATTAGCACTGAAATACAGTACTTAACTTGCATGAAAATTAAGTGCTGTATTAATCTTAACATGCTCAAAAAGCATGTTAAGATTATTGCTCAAAAATATGTCTTCTACATTCTTGGTTCATGTGTGTGATTTTACACTTCTATCATGTTCGAAATAAATCCATAAATAAAGCAATAAGTAGTAATGAAAATATTTTATAACCCACCTTTATCACAAATGCAAAAATAATGACAATAATATTATAGATAATAATATTAATTTGGGCTTAATAAATTCCTCTTACTGTGAGAATAAAATCCAGACTCTGAAGGGAAACCTCTATGCCTCTGTTTTTATAAGCCTCTGAAGTTCATGAAGTCTAATGAAGAGCGTTGTTTCACTTGGAACCAGCTGTTTCTCATTGCTAAATGTTGCAACAGTGAGATTTAATTTAAATCAGAAACACCTAAAAAATCACATTGATGTAGAACAGAAATACATTAATTTTCTGTTTTGATATGATTTTATTTTCTTCCATTTATGTTTGTTTTGAGTTCTGTTTTTGTGAAATATTTCAAGCATTCTTTTCTTGTAGTTTTGATATTTATGGCTTCCGAAGGATGAAAACTCAACCTATTTCGTCACACTTTCTCCTTCCACTCAACTTTCTGAATATTTTTGGATTTAACACTCATCTTTTGACGATATTCTAATTTTCTGAGTGTACATGTAATTTTTTTTTTTTTTTACTTTATCGTGTTTTGAGATCCAAAGTATTAGGAAAACATTTCAGACCTTAAACCTTTTTGTTTGAAACAAAAACAGATTTCCAGCTTCACTGTGTGTTTTTTTATCATTAGAAACACCCTTCCCTTTTTCTAGTTTGCGGGTTTTATTGGAAAAATATAAAATAGTTGCTCGATTTGTTCCTTTTCTAATACAACAATTTAAAGTGTTTGTTTCAATCTAGTAATCAAACGTTTTGGTCAGAATGCAAAATTGTACCAGGATCTGAGAGAAAATGTGTTGAAATTACTTTTGTAAGCAGATGTTTGCAGATTTATTCACTGTTAAAAGTTTGTACTGATGGTTGTAAAAAGCTTTCCCCCCACAGAAACGTTTCTACGATTCGCAGAAATGTCGCCCTCTCGTAAACAAAGTTTCCACTGGGTGTTGATCACTCTGGCTGTGTTTTGAAATCTTCATATTTATCATGTTTAGAAGCAAATAAAACATGAAATCCAGAAAATATGAATGATTCAACTAATGCCAACAGCAGTTTATAGCAAAAGAAGGAAACGCGTCCAACTGGGTTGTTAATGACGGAAAAACAACTTTAAGAAATCCTAGAAATTGGTGGATTACCAGAAGCGTTTGGATTGTGTTGTCTTTATTTGGATTGATCCAAACATGTTTTGCATGTTTTTTATTAGGAAATTCCAACACAATGCAGCATGTGGAAGCGTTTAGACTGAGCACAGAAACAGCTGACAGGAGCGCTCACTCTCTGCTTAGACAATGCCTCAGACCAACACAAATCAGAAATAAAAAGGGTACATGGTTCCGAAAGGGTTTCCCAGGGTTTTTTAGCATGTTGTGTTGGAAGGGAAAGCCAGCAGTGAGGAGCTTTATTAAATGCATGATTGTTGCAACACAGAGGTGCAGCTGTTGAGTAAGTTTGGAAACGTTGGAACAAGAAGAATGAAAAATGTTTGAGGTTCCAGGTTTTATCTTCTTTCTCATCAGCTAAAGGTTGAATCCATCCATTTTTTCTTCAGTTATGATCAAAGTTTTCATATCAAGCTTATTGTTAAGTTTAGGATTGATGTTAGATAACCCTCTGTGGTTTTGACTGGTCGTCAGAAATGACGAATACGAATCAAATCCATCCTAAAATGGCCGCTAAGTTTTATTAGACCTGCTATGAATCCCTCACTGTTCCTTCAGACATTTTTCCTCATTCACTTTACTTTGATTGGATGGTTTTTTTTTTTTTACCCTGCTTTAAACAAACACAGGGTCCAAACATATTTTAGGATGTTCCTTTGAGATGAGCCTAGAGTTCAGATGTTCCCCTGATTTTCTAACGACTCATGAAAGAGAAGCAGCAGATCGCCCATCACTGGTGCTCCTTTTCTCCGTTGCTCCATTGGACAACACTGGACAATTTGTTCGAACTGCAAATGCTTGTGTTGTTTTGATTGGAGGCCAAACAAGCAGCAGCCTGTTCCTAAAGAAAACTTTGGTGGTGCAGCACCTCCCTCCCTCCCTCTCTCTCCCACTCACTTTTTCTCCCCCCCCTCCGTCCAGCACCGCTCGCTGCAGACGAGGGGATCCGGTGAGGAACAGAGCTGGATGGGAAGCAGGCCGAGCCCTGTGAACGGGCCATCTGTGAAAAGGAGGCATTGTGTGTGTGTTTCATTAAGTGCACTGACCTCAGCCCCCCACCACCCTGGCCTCTTCCCTCAACACACACACACACACACACTCACACCCATGCACACACTGCCCTGATGTCATGTGGATTTATTTACTCAAATCGTAACGAAGAGAAAAGTCACACCATAGACACACTGTTACATCTTAACCCTGTTTTTTTTTATCTTTATGACTCAAAATGGTACTTTTTATAAAAATAGGGTTTTATAAAACCCTAACATTACATTGCTCTGTAATGTTCCCTAGCAACAACATTAAATCAGTATGTATCATATATATATTTATATGTGAAGCTTTTTATATTTTTAAAATCATTTCTTTGTTTTTATGCACATGTTATCCAAAAATCCTATTTTTTATTTATTTTTATATTATTTTTATTATTATTATTATTATTATTATTATTATTATTATTATTATTATTTTGGGAAGGAGAAAAACATAAAATATGGTCAAAAAATATGAGTTTGAGCTCAGTTTGGTTTTCATGCACAGAAGCAGATGCCAGTAAGCTCCAGGCTGGAGTTGTGGGCAGCGATTTGTAAGTCTGGAATCAGACTGAAGGATAGAAATGATCTAAAATGATTTGCACATGTGCATCAGCGCCCTCCAGAGGAATACATTTACATCTTTTTTGGAAGAGCTGCTTCTTTTGTATTTTTTTCTTTGTTTTTATCTTTGCAAAGATTCACAGAATTTCTACAAGAAAATTATTCTTTAAGTCTATCAACCTGATCATGTTTTCAGGATTTAATCTTCTTCATGCTGGTGTTTTTATGTCTCAGGTCATGGAGCTGCAGAAAGAGAGCGGAACGGCCGAGGAGCACAGCCTGGATAAAGAAGCGAGGAAGTGGGCGAGCCGCGTAGCACGAGAATACAAAAGCATTATCCATACACAGAGGGTGAGGAGGAAATCAAACACACCTTAGTGTCTCATCTGCAGTCCTGTAAAAATATCACTTTTATTATTAACTGTTAGAAGACATGTCCACTTTTTTCTGACTGTCTGGTGTTAAACCAACCCTCTCTTGTTTTACATTAGTTAGAATCACTATAATTATTTCTGTTTGCTAGAAAAAAAACCAGAAGAATGAGGAAAATAATATGAGATTTATTTATTAATTTCTTCAAATTCAGATGTTTGGTCTGATTTAGATTTTTAGATTTGAAGTGCCTGACCTAAAATGTGGAGCAATAGAGCTCAAAATAAAACATCCACTGGACAAATGTGGATATAAATATCGTCAAAAGTAATGTGAATATCGAATGATCTTAGTATTTCCAGTTTTTACTGATTACTTTATCCAAATTATAAGAATGAGAGGGAATAATTTTTCTATTGACTTAGTTTTAAATTGCATATTTTATCTTTAACATTTTAGCAGTCAGTCATTTTTTAAAATTATTTTTTGCCTGATTTGCAGATGAATGCAGAAGTCAAAAATGGCCACTTCACTGTTTGTGAACTCTTAAACTGTGTTGTAAAAATATTTTAATCTCTGTTTAGTTTAGCTGTAAATAAAGCACTAAAATTTACACCTTATTTTCTTTAACAAAATTTATCAAAGATCACAAACTGCATTGACGTATGTCCTTTTAGTGTAAGATAACCTAGTGAATGTTTAAGAAGCTGTGAAATGGGCTTTTTTTATGTCATAGTCCCCATTCCAACGTCTTTCTGCTCTGTTTTCTAACCAAACGGTTAGACAGAAACTTAAAGAGGAGCAGCAAAAGCAAATGAGGTGGATTAGCAGAGCTTTCTAACAACTGATGGCGTCACTCAGGACATGTCATTGTGGAATATTGTCTCTGCTACCTGGATATTAAGCTTTTAGCATGTCGTAACAGTCATTAGAGTGTCATACACTAGCAGTGTTCAGTCAGAGGCCTCTTCATTCCCTGGCAAGACTGGCTGCTACTGGAGATCCCTCCTTTTTGCAGCATCACCATCCACAATGACTTTTTGGAGATACTTGGATGATTTGAGCTGCAACATTTAGTTTCCCTTTGAAATAAATAAAGTAATTTTAAATTGAATTGAAGCCCCGAGAACTGCATCCTGTTTGTCACACAGACTCTTTAACCGACTGGAGTAGACAATTACTCTAAACTTGTATTATTTATTGTTTCAGTGGGAGCTTCAGTATCTTGTGCTCTACTCTCTGTGTCAGCTGTGAGACTGAATATTTTATTGACATGCATAGTGTGTATTTATGACATATGAAAATAACAGTCCTTTGCATTATTATTAATGGTACAGCAATGAAAATACACTGCTCAGCCCATATTTAGTCAGCATATTATTAAAAACATACAAGGCTGCTAATATAAGCTACCAAACAAAAACAATATTGGTCACCTTCAGATTAAAAGCGCTTGCAACATAATTATGTTTTGCATTTGGAATCAACACTTGTACATATTTTGTTTGGGATTTTCTGTGGATATTGGGCCATTTAAAGTTCCAGATGGCTGTAAAAATCCAGGATTTGTTTAGAACTAAGATTTCCAAGATTTATTTTTACTGCAAGATTTGCACTAATAATTGGAAATCATGCAGTTTAGATTTGTGGATCTAAAGAAACTCACATCAAAATTTGATTATGTTGTTGCTCAGCAAAATTAGTTTTTTTCTACAGTTTTAACAGATATCTGTCCCTTGAGCTCCAGTATGACGTGTCGTTTTCCTTCACTCAGCTGGAATCTGTCCCTCTTCCTGTTGAGCAGCAGGACGTGTTAGTTTGGTAAAAAAAAAATAAACCCAGATGTTGTTAAATTTATGCTCAATTAAAGAATAATTTTGACCCTGAGGGATGACTCAGGTCAGAGTTTTATCACCTCTTTTATTGTCGGATGAGTCACACTTCTGTTGTTCTCACTCTGGATGTCTGATGTAACAATGACAATGTTTAATGGTTTGCTTTCAGGCCCTGGAGGAGTACGGAAATCAGGATTCGTCTGAGCAGAGTGGTGGTGAGGTGGAGACCAAGATGGAGGTGGCCCGGCAGAGTCTTCGGCGGTCAGAGGTGAAACAATAAAATCTCCTCTATGGGTGTTTTCACACCTGATAGCCTGGTACACTCTGTTTGATTGGGGATCAGAATTGCAACATTTGTTACATTTTCAGGACTGTAGTTTGCATTCACACTACACTGTGTCAAACGATTCAAACTAACTGAAAAACCTGCTCCCCCTGTCGCCTGTGGTGGCGCTGCACCAACACCTACTGAAGGAATCGACATAAAAATCTCTGAAGAAGACAAAGAGCGGAGGCTCTTTTTGGTTTGACCCCACAACATGTAGCGAGCTGCTCCTGGATCGAGTGCCAAGAATAGCATCTAGTTCATCATACCAAGGAAACTTGTCCTTCGTGTCTCCTGAACTTCCACTTGTCCTTAGCATATCATGTATTGATGGCGAAGTCTTTTTACCTTGGTGCAGCACTGTGCAACTGTACATCTGACCATGAGACATTTTTTCCGCTAATCCTGGAAACTCGTGTTTGTTATGGTTGTTATGACACAGAATGCCCTGCACTGTAGTCCACTGCGTGCTTTTGGAACGGTTTCTAGTCAGGTTGCATTCAGATATGTTTTCAACCATGCAACTGGATCGAGTCCTAGGTTTTTAGGTGGATCAGAATTCACATTTTTAGCGTAATTCAAATTTGCTTTCTCACCTCCCAAACGAATTGGCCTTTCTAGATAAACGAATTAGAGTCTGTTTCAAGACTAATTCTGGCCTGGTGTGAATGCACTCTAAGCCTCACTCTTGTTCTCACTCATACTGTCTCCAGCACGCCATCTGCTGGTTAGAGAGGTAAAGAGACATGGTCTAAAGGTCTAATAAACCTTTCATTCATTCATGTGGAAAGTCAAATATTTCCATTAGAGGAAAATTTAAGCCAAGGCAACTTTGTTTGCCTAATGCATTTCAGCAACAAGACAATTCTAATTGCTTTATGTGGCGGAAATATAAAAAAAGAGTAAATTGCAGCTGGAAAGCTAAAACTAAAACTATTGATGTTCCACTTGTTAATAAACAGCTGGACTTTTATTCTAGATTTAAATGAACTCTGTGTTTCAGCTGTTTTGCAGTTTTCTGGAAGTTTGTTCCAGATTTGTGGTGAATAGAAGCTGAATGCTGTTTTTATTTTTATATATTTTATTTTTATTTTAAAAACCCTTCTTTTTCTGTAAACATTTTCTACCCAGAACTCCTCATTGTTTTCAAATTCTGGTTCAAATTCTTTACAGGAAAAGATTTTCTGTTAAGAACCTTTTGCGATCCAGTTGTTGATAGGTTAATCTAAAACATAATGAATGGATCAGTGTACACCAAATAAATGCTGTTGTTACATTTTAGGGAAGAACAATTTTATTTTCTAATTTAAAAAGGAATTCAATTATTTGTTTATTTGTATTTTTTTTTTAATCAAGTGGTTAAATAAAAAATCAGCAAAATGTGCCAGTTTTTGTTTCTGATTAATCATCAAAATAATCAATGCACTAATAAATAACTAAAATAATTGTTGGTAGCTTTGCTAACTTAACTGTAGAAGCTGTAAATGTCTTGCTGCTACATTGGTATGTAAATAAAACAGCCATTTATCATTTATTGGCAGACTGTGAAAGTGAAGGCTGAGGCCCGATTGGACCTCCTGCGGCAGGCGGGAGTTGCTGTGGAAACGTGGCTGAAGAGCGCGATGAACCAGGTGATGGAGGAACTGGAGAACGAACGCTGGAACAACCTCAATACCCATGATCCTTCACTCTCTGTAAGACCCCAAACCTGCCTTATTCAAGCAAAACTCAACGTTTTTGCCTGTTGTTATGGAAATGGCTCTAAAAACTGCTGGTGGAGTTTTTTGTGCTTAATTAAAGTAACATTTAGCAGAAGTGAAGATGTAAATTTTTCAGGGAACAGCTGATCTGGAGCGGGAAGACGAGGAGGAGATGGAGGACAGCGGTGAGGTGTTGGACGACAGCAGCTCCAGTCCCTCCAGCACTCTGAAGAACTATCCTCTCACCTGCAAAGTGCTTTACTCCTACAAGGTAATAGAGAGCTGACCGAGCAGCTCGAAAAGCACAAGGTAAACAATGGAGTTGGATTATAACAGAGGAAAACTGAAGTCAGTTTAATCTGCTGCCTGCAGGCGTCTCAGCCAGACGAACTAACCATTGAGGAACAGGAGATCCTGGAGGTCATCGATGATGGAGATATGGAGGACTGGCTCAAGGTAAGATGATGTTAAGCATTCATGAATCCGTGTATAGAAAGTTTGTGCACCCATGTGTTGTTCAGGATGCTTAAAGGAGGTTAAAAAAAATGGCTGCATATCTGCACAATAGCATAATAAAAGAGATTTATCTGCATAAATATTATTATTTATACAGGAAAAGAGAAGAATAGGCTTCTTGACACACGTGGGTGCTCAGGAATCCCACCTGTGGATTCATGGCTGTGTCTTTACAGATATATATTTATTGACACTTTTATTTCTGCAGGCCAGGAACCGCAGTGGACAGGTGGGTTATGTCCCAGAGAAATACCTGCAGCTGCCGTCCTCCAACAGCCTGCTGAGCATGCTGCAGTCCCTGGCCTCGCTGGACGCCCGCTCCCACTCCTCCAGCAACTCCACCGAACCCGAGACCGAACTGTCCGCCAGCTCCATCAACGGAGACTCCAGCGGTGAGGCCCACAAACCCAACACTACTGCTGATCAGCATCAGACAAGCATATCAGATAACAGTAATCTGTTTATATCAGTGTCGTTTGCGAAGGCTCTGTACGACTACGCTGGTCAAACGGCCGAAGAACTTTCGTTCCCCGAAGGCGCCATCATCCGCATCCTGAGCAGAGAGACTCATGAGGACGACGGTTTCTGGGAGGGGGAGTTTAACGGCGCCGTCGGCGTCTTTCCTGCCGTCCTGGTGGAAGATCTCACTGGAGTCATCGAAAACGGAGATGGACAGAAAGAAGCCGGCGCGCAGGTAAGCTGCTGATGCTAAAACCTGGCCATATGGGTGCTTGAAGCCTTGAAAACTTTATGTACTTTGTTTTCACACACATAATAAAAAGACAGATACATTTTTTTCTCATTGGCTGAAGTTAAATCAGACTAAATCTTTCTTGTTTCAGGTCAGTTAGAATTGTTACAATTATTTTCATTTGCAAAAAGCCAGAAAACATTTTTAGAGATTTTTTTTTTTTTTTTTAAACTTTCTTTGTTTAAGCATTTAATTTGAGCAGGAAGGCTCTTACCCTGAACATAATTGGCTTGGATTGTTTCCATGTAATGAATATCTATTCATTTTAGCTTCTCAATGACTTATTAGTCTGTGTAATTGAAATAAAGGTTGACTTATGAATTATACACTAAACAGGGTTATTGATTTTTATTTATTTATTTTTTTCTGTCAAATAAGTTTTTTATTCTCCGACCAGTCAGGTGTGTGAGAGACGTTTCAAAACATCACATGTTGCTTTTTTGTAATTTACATTATGCCTGCTGTAGAATGTAGAATACAATCACAAAATGTTTTTAGTTACAGTGACAAATACTCAAGAGTTGGGTAGAAATTATTTTATTCAGTTACATTCATTGAGTAACTTTTTGGATAAAATGTACTTCTAGGAGTTCTTTTACTACCCTCTACGTTTTACTTGTACTTGATTGTAAGTATTGCTTTTCTTGAACAAACATGTTCCACCAGACACAAACACACAAAACTGGCAGGTTTGTGTAAAGTTTGATGAGGGGAACACAGAGACAGACAACCATGCACGCACACACACCTAGGGAGAATTTAGAGAAACCAATTAACCTGACAGTCATGTTTTTGGACTGTGGGAGGAAGCTGGAGAACCCGGAGAGAACCCAGCATGCACATGCAAGCTCCGTGCAGAAACACCCCGGGCCGGGAATTGAACCCAGGATCTTCTTGCTGCATGGGAAGAGTGCTACCAACTGCACCACTGTGCAGCTGAATATGATATCATATATTGAATATGAGTCTTGTTTTAGTTAGTTTGTATTGTTTTTACCTTCAATGAAATGTAAAAGGTTGAAAACTTACCCTGAAATTTTTAAAAAGTGTTTGAATTTTCTAAAGTGTAAAGATCCCTGTATAAACGGAACTGCTGTTGTGTTTAAAGCTTGAATTGTGCAGAAGTCGATCCAGTTTGCAGCATGTTGGTTTGTGACTTTGCGTTTTAAGGCTTCTCCCTCGGCCGCGGCTCAGAGCGACCGTTCCCCCAGCAGTCCCTTCCAGGGGGCGCCTCTCCACAGCAGCCCCCTACAGACTCCCACCGCCGCCTCTCCCGGGTCCAGTCCGTGCAGCGCCGCAGCCTCTCCCGTCGGCCGGCCGCCATCTTACCACAACGGACACCACAGGCCTCCGCCGGCGCCACACAAGAGCCCATATCACAGTAAGATCAGCTGCTGTGTCTGCGGTGAAAACAAAGAGCTCACATTTTATCACAGAGATAAAATATGAACAATCTGAATGTTTTTCTTTCCTGCAGGTCCAGTTCAAGGATCCCTTCAACCTCCTAAATACCCAGAGAGCGGCGCTGGCAGCATCAGACCTGTAAGCTACAGTTCAGTAACAACTCTCAGCAGATGATGGCGCCAGAAAACAAGAGTCACATAAACTAAATGTGTTGTAAAGTTTGATTCCACTGTTTATTTTGGACAAACACTGAATTGTTAGAAAGTTTTGAAAACTTACCTTGAAAATACTGTTTTCAAGGTAATTACTGTGGGAAAATAGAGCAGGCCTTGTAGTGTTATTTCGTAGTTTTATTTCTCAAACTGAGAGTAGGGTGTGTTTTTGTTTTTTTTTTATCATGCCTGTATTTTGAAAAGCAACTTTGCTGTGATTTTGCTGGTCCTGTTGTGTGTGCTGCAGGTCCGTGCAGCTCCTCCTCCCCCAAAGCAGCATCCTCGCGGCCAGGTGAAGCGCCGGGAGGAGGTGGAGATCACGCTGGTGTGAAACTGCTCCGACACCGACACCCCCCAAATAAACCGGAGGACGCTTGACGCCCCGAGAGCCCAGAGACGTCTGAAACCTCAGAGGGTCGGAATAATGTGCCTTTATCGTCTGTTTTTCCTGCTCAGTTAACGCAAACGAGGAACATCACCTGCTTTATTTACATCTGGATTATTTACGTTACCAAAAAAATGACATTTTCTCCTGGTAAATTAAGGGACGTTTACGGAAAAGGGAACAACTCGTAGTCAGCAGAGTGGATTGCACTTTAAGGAACATTTCTGAAGCCACATTGACTTCCTGGAGGTGATTAGCTCCACATAATTTACTGATTTTCAGTAAGTTTGGCCTCATTTAACCAGTTCGCTTTAAATTTACAACTATCAAATGCAGAACAAGCATCTAAAATTTACCCTAAAGCTCATTAGAAAAACAAATTTAACTCTATAATATTGATTATGTTTTATCTTTTCAGCTTTTAATAATTTAAACTGTTAATTATGATGATATGTGATTTAAATTTGCATCCTTATCTTGTGTCTGGAAGTGTGCAAGAAGCTTTTAGATTAAACACATAAAGTCCACAGAAAACGTTGAAGTTCGTAATTAATAATGCGTCTTAGTTGCAGGCGTCAGTATTTTTGTACACAGTAACAGAAAATCCTAGCTTCTCACATTAAAATGTGATTCATTTTATTTTCTAATTTCTTTAAAAAAATGTAAGCATTTAAATGCCAGGATGGAAATGAATCTAGAAACAGTGTCTTGTTAAAACACCAGTTTTTTCATTGAAAAAAAAGAAAATATAATAAAACAACAGAGTTTTCTTGTTAAAACAAGAAAAATGTTAAAACAGAAAAGGTTTTCTCCATAAAATGAGAAAAAGATGTTAAATAAAAGGCACTTGTCAAAGTAAAAATATTATAATGTGAAAGTTTTCTTGTTAAAAGAAGAAAACATGTTGAATCGAAAAACTTTGGCACTGTAACGAAATATAAAAATACGCTCCTCTGACAGATTTCATGTTTCAAAGATATTCTAGTTATATTAAGATCAAATAAATCTTGTATTAGTATTTTGTGTTTTTTATATTCATTAAACCAGAATGTTTTCTCGTTCGTTTAAAACAGATTTTGCACAGGAATTTATTTCCTGGCAGTGAAGAACTTCCGTACCCGACTAATAAATATCAGAGGCAGAGTTTAGCTGCTGACGCTAATCACCTCCTGGCTTCATATTCGTTTGGTTTCCTGCTGAAAAAGAAGAGATAACTTCCTCACTGTCCATCTTTTCAATCCCAAGCTGATTAATACTGTGATAAACATAAAAGTTTAATTCATTTTATGGATATTTTGAGGCCATTCAGGATTTTCTTGGCCAAAACCATGTTTTTAAATTCTACTTTCAACTTGTTTAGTTTTATTTTTCAAAGCACTAATAAGATGGAAATCTTTCTAAGTTATAAATCTGTCAGAAAATTAAATAACTACAATGTCATCCTCATTTATTTTTTATTAAAATGCATTAAATGTCACGCTTTTCCATCTTGCAGATTAAAATTAGTGGCAGGTTTTTTTATTTTTATTTTTTTACATTTTTATGCACCCAATCAGAGTGATCTTTGGCTGATCATTTTTTGGCGTTCCTGATAAAGTAGCAGCTTCCTGATCACATGACCCGCCGATAAAAATAAAACTAGTCTGATCCCAACTCCAGCACGGCTGAGGCCGGTCCTCTCCGCCTTCAGTGCATCGTAACTGCAAACGGTTACACCAACAAGGGAAAAGTGGCAATTCTGTTTGTTTTTCAGTGACTTCCTCTTTGTTTTGTTTTTTTTTTGTTTGTTTGTTTTTGGGGTTTTTTATACCCTTGTTTTCGCTTTAGAAGCAGTTTTAAGGAATCCTGTAGCACTTAGTGTAACGTCTTGTTGTTTTTGTGTCCTGACATCCCGATTTAGATGTTTCTGTGATGTTTGGGGTTTCTTCGCAGTCTGAGGAAAGAAAATCTGGAATATGATTTCAGGATTTTTCATATCTGGAAAAATGGAAAAATAAGAGGAAAAAAAAATCTCCAGACTTTATTCCCTAAATGCTCACCTTCCTTCCTTCCTTCTTTGTGTCCTCACTCTCAACCTTCTGCCTTTGTCCCTTTTTTCCTTCCTTTTGTCAACTTTCCTTCCTTACCTCCCTCCTTCGATCTGTAATTCCATCTATTCTTTTCCATCCTTCCTTATGTCCTTTATACCTTCCTTGCATCGATTCTTCCCTCGCTCCCAGATTCCTTCCTTGTATCCTTTTTCCCTTCCTTTCTTCTTGTATCTTTCCATCACTCCTCCCTTCCTTATGTTTTTATCTTTAAAATTCTAGGAATTAAATCTTGAGTTCCTTTTTGATGGAAGCCATTCAGGATCACTGCAGATCATTCAGATTGTTCCATCTTAACGTCTTTTACCATCTGGGAGCGCTAACCACCACTAGCAGCTACTAGCTGGAGATGCTAGCAGGTGCTAGCTGTCCCGTTTCATAGCGAAGCACTTTCTTCACGTCTTCTTGTTCCCTCTCAGTATTGTTGATGTTTGAGGTTTGTTTGAAAGCCGTATTCGTATAAAAGCATTTATTTTATCAGCTCTTTGTGTTATTTAGCCTTAAATAGCCACCGTAGTGTCTTTACTGCTTCTGTTTTTGAAACATGAATAGTTTACAGAAAACTTGGAGATGGATATCTGTAAAAAAAAAAAAATTATAATAGCATTTTCTCTGTTTGTTTCTTTAAAGACCTTTTTATTAAAACAGTAGATAATTAGATCAGAGGGAAAGAGATATCTGTCAGCCTTGTTGCTGTGTTCTCGTTGATCTCCTTGAGATCTGAATGACATCAAACTTATTTTTGAAGTTTGCGTTTACCCTGTTGTATTAAAATAAAATCAGACTGACGTCTCGTTTCCATCAGAGACGTTGTTATTGTTGTTGTTTTAAACCTGCTACTGGTCCTGATTTAACGCCCAGTTCACTGATTAAATTCCCATGTTTAATGTCGGCTCTGCAGACATTAAATCTTCAGATTTACACACCAGTGGATGTTTGACTGTATTTATTGTGTACAAATAAATGTGAAATAAAGATAGCTTAAACGAAACAAAACAAGACTCGACTCTTGTTGTATTTTATATATTCTATATAATGAAGTCTGTAAAGGTCTCAGAACTTCAGGCATTTTTCAGATCTCAGCTTGGATTTAAGGGATGGACAGATGAACATTTCTGCAGGTTTTATTTTTGCAATGAAGAGAAAACTGGACCATCTCCAAGCTTCACCTCTGATCTTGGACTGGGGTCTGTAACCAGCAAACCCTTAATATTCAGCTTAAGATCATGTTAAATAAATGGGTTTTTTAGATACAGAGATAATAAAATTTGTTCCGTTGTCATACAAATTATTTAGCTCCCTGTAAATGTTTGGTATCTGAAACTTAATCATTTTAAGTGATTAGAATAAATAAATAAATAACATTACTTAGTTGTTTAGACTTGTTTTTTTTAATCCATTTAGTTATTAAAAGGATGCCGTTGTACCAAAAAAAATCCAGTTTTTGTTCTAAATCTTTAGTAGAAGTTGTCTATTTACAAATTAATTTGCTAAATTAGATTGTTGAAAATTCAGTTTATTTCAGTAACTCCAGCACTAATCGAGACTCATTGTATAGATTAATTAGACAAAAACTGATGCGCTAACACCCAATTCAAAAAATAAATAAAAGCAGAAATGTGGGTTTAATGAGAAGTATGTTACTTTATAAAGGTTATTTCAAAATTGAAAGTGAATAGAAATTGTTTTGGTAACTCAGATTGACATTAAAACAGGATAAATTTAATCTGATTTAACTTTAGATGGTGGAAAAAGGATTTATGTTTTTTTATTCAGTGTATAAGCTTCCAATTTCAACTAATTACATATTACTAAAGTCAGCTATATGACACTTTTGTTAAACATGTATGTCATGGCCATTTAGGTTAAATTTTATGGATTTATAATTTGTACCAATTTAGTTTCTATTTTTTGTGTAGCTAGAATATATTTAAGTTGATTTATAATTAACTTTGTAATTAATTTGTATAAATGGAATTGTTTAGATTATGTTAATTGTTTAGACCCTCCCATTAATTAGAGTAATTAAGAACACACTGGGTGCTGGGTGGAGGTGATTTGTTTGGGAAATGTCTGGTGTGTTGAGGGAGGTTGTAGAAATTATTTTTTGACCACTTTTTTGGAGCATTTCCACTTGGACAGCTTTATGAGATTAATTTTCGTTTTGACTACGTTTTAAGACACTTTAGTAATTATTTTTTGTCACCGTTTTCCCAAGAAATAAATCATATATTTTGTACAAACATTTAAGAAGTGCGTTCAAATCACAACCCCTGTTAACACCCACGGCCTTGGTTGGAAATTTTGGAAGTAGTTTGGAAGTAGAAGGCCGTGACATTTAAGTCAAAAAATAATTTTTTGGAGCTGTTTTTTGGAAATCGGAAAAGCTTGGAAGATTGGATAATCGCACTTGGATGGATGAAACCTTACGGAATGAACTTGGATGAACTTGGAGAAGACGCACAAAGCTGTGAGTAAATGCAGTACTTTGTTGGAAAGAGCAGAGACGCCAATCTGCAAAGTGAAAAGTTTGTTTTGGACAATTTTCCTTTGGATTTAGAGAAACAAAATTTGTGTTAAAAATGGATGAACCAGATGAAGGATTTCAAAAAGAGAAAGAACTCTTTAATTTAATTAAAAGGCGCAGAGCCAAACTCGGCGTGTTGACGAGAAAAAGAAATTACATCCACGCTTTAATTGATGCTGGAGATTCAAAATCCTCCATAGATGAGCATATGAAAACTTTTAATAATTATTTAGCCGAGTTTATGGACTTGAAATCTTCAGTTCAAAGACTTTACATTTTAGGTCCTTTCTTAAGGCATTTCAGCAAGGAATAGAAGCTAAGACAGATAACATGCAAGACAGGCTTTATTATTTAGAACAGTTTACCACAGGTCAGCCTAAAGCTTTAGTGAGAAGTTGTATGCACATGAGTCCACAAACTGCTTATTGGGAAGCAAAAAGAGAGCTTGAGTGGAACTTTGGTAACAGAGCAAAAATATCATTTGCATTTATAGACAAAGCTTTGAATTGGTCAGTTTTAAAATCTGATGACGCTGCAGCTTTAAGAGCTTACACATTCTTTTAAGAAGTTGTTTCAACACAATGGATGAAGCTGGTTTTATTGATGAGCTCGAAAACTCAACCAATATGAGAATTCTTGTGTCAAAGTTGCCTTTTAGGTTTCGTGAGAAATGGCGACTAATTGTGGTTGACGTAGCAGAAAAGTACGATCGCAGAGCAAAGTTTAAAGATCTTCTTGATTTTCTGGAAAAACAAACTAAAGCTGCATTAGATCCTGTTTTTGGAGAAGGTCAAACTGCAAAAGAAAAGATGGCTTTAAAACAATCAAAGGTTCCTTTTAAAAATAAAAGCAGCAGTTTTGCCACTTCTGTTGCTGTAGTTTCTAAACAGAGTAATGACAAACAGGTCCAGTTTAGCCATGAAGTTACAAAGGTGGTTCAAGCCCAGTGTTTATTTTGTGAAAGAAATCATTGCATGGAAAAATGTGACTCATTCAAGCAGAAAACCAACAAAGAAAAGGTGACATTCCTTAAAAGTAAAGGTTTATGCTTTGGTTGCATACAGAAGGGGCATATGAGTAAGAACTGTCCACAACGTCTAACATGCCTCACCTGTAATAAAAGTCACCCTACTGTTCTGCATATTGAACCAACAAAGCAGCAGCAGTACCAAACAGTTAAGGCTGAAGGTAAAGAGTCACCAGTCTCAAATGCTCTTGTATCTTTGAATGTTGGTAGCTCCACTGGGGCCGGGTCTAATGAGTGTGTTCTGTCTGTCGTCCCAGTAAAAGTAAAGTTGGAAAAGGGGACAAAGATTGTGGAGACTTATGCCTTTCTAGATCCAGGCAGCTCTGCAACATTTTGTACAGAGGCTTTGATGATGCAGTTAAATGCACCTGGAAAGAAAGTGGAAATCATGCTAAAAACTATGGGTCAGGAAAAGCCTGTACGAAGCTATAAATTATCTGGTTTGGAAGTAGCTGCTTTAAAAGAAAATGAGTACTTGAAGTTGCCTGATGTTTATACTCAACAGTCCATTCCTGTCACTAAGGAAAATATACCTAAGGAGGAAGACTTAAGAAAATGGTCTTATCTAAAAGTTGTTGAGTTGACACCAATAGATGCTGGCATTGGGCTGCTCATTGGTGTAAATTCTCCCAAAGCATTGGAACCTTGGAAAATAGTTAACAGTGAAGGTAGTGGGCCTTATGCTGTGCTAACACGCCTTGGTTGGGTTGTTAATGGTCCACTCAATCAGGATCAGGAAGAAAATGGACATGTTGCTGGTTCTATTCAGGTGAATCGTATTTCGATAAGCAGTTTGGAAGAAATGCTGGTCAGTCAGTATAACCAGGATTTTGTAGAGCACGAGTGCAATGAGCATGATGAAATGTCTGTAGAAGACAAACGGTTCATGGACATCATGTCAGAGTCAGCGGTGCTTAAAGATGGTCATTATTACCTGAAGTTACCCTTTCGTAATTCTGAAGTAAAAATGCCCAACAACAAACAGGTGGCCCAGCAGAGGGCGCAATGTCTATTAAAACGATTTCAGAAGGACAAGCTATTCTTTGAAGAGTACAAAGAATTTATGCATAATGTTGGCGTGGAAGGGCATTCAGAAATCATACCACCAGATCAAATAGAACATGAGGAAGGAAAAGTATGGTACATACCTCATCATGGGGTTTACCACCGCTGTAAGAAAACACTGCGGGTTGTCTATGATTGTGCTGCAATGTTTGGTGGAACGTCACTGAACAAAGAGCTGTTATAAGGACCAGATTTGACCAGCACCTTATTAGGTGTGCTCATTCGTTTTTGGCAAGGTCCAATAGCCCTTATGACAGGCATTAAAGGGATGTTCCACCAAGTCAGAGTTGCTCAGGAACATGTAAATTACCTATGTTTTCTCTGGTGGCCCCACGGTGACATCACAAAAGAGCTTGTTGAGCATAGAATGTTGGTCCATATTTTTGGTGCAGTCTCTTCCCCCAGTTGTGCCACATATGCACTTTTAAAGACTGCTGAGGACAACCAACAACTGTACCCAGAAGAAGTGGTTAATACAATCAGACATAGCTTTTATGTAGATGACTGTCTCAGGTCTGTCCAGACTGTTGAGCAGGCCATTTCTCTTTATCAACAGCTTACTGAGGTGTGTGCCAAGGGAGGATTTAGGCTCAATAAATGGGTGTGTAGTGAGCGCACTGTCCTCTCAGATCCCTGAGGAAAACAGAGCAACAGGTGTAAGGATGCTAGATCTTAGCCGAGACCAGCTTCCCACTGAAAGAGCCCTTGGAGTGCAATGGGATGTTGAACAAGATGTTTTCACCTTTAGCATTGTAAATAAGCACAAACCACTAACAAGACGTGGTATTTTGTCCCTTGTAAGCTCTATTTACGACCCTTTGGGTTTCTTAGCTCCAGTTGTTCTCCCTGCCAAACAGATTCTTCAACATTTATGTAAACTGAAGTTTGGCTGGGATGAGACAATTCCACCAGAAATGGCAGAAATTTGGAAAAAATGGGTCAAAGATGTAGTTCTTCTTGACAGTTTTAATATCAGAAGATGCATCACACCCACAGGATTTGGTGAAATAAGAGGTTCCCAGCTGCATCACTTTTGTGATGCCAGTGAAACTGGGTTTGGTGCTGTGTCTTATCTTAGGTTATCTAATGACAAACAGGAAGTGTGTGTTTCCTTTGTGATTGGTAAAGCAAGGGTAGCACCATTAAAACAAATTACTATCCCATGACTTGAACTTGCTGCTGCGGTTTTAGCTGCGCGTCTGGACAAAATGCTGTCATTACAACTTGGACTCAATCTGAGTGAATCAGTCTTCTGGTCTGACAGCACAACCGTCCTGCAGTACATTGCAAACACAACAACGCGATTCAAAACATATGTAGCTAATAGAGTGGCAATCATTCACTATCTTACAAAGGTTACTCAGTGGAGATACATCGGCTCAAAGTTAAATCCAGCTGATGCAGCCTCTCGAGGCATGAAGGTTGGCTCTTTTTTAAAGTCTTCCACCTGGATCGGTGGTCCGGAATTCCTTACAAAACCTGAGATCCAATGGCCAGCATTGATTAAAGACTTACCTGTCCATTTGGAAGCTGATCCAGAGGTTAAAGATCGGGTACTGACATGTGCAGCTGTGCTGGAAGAAGCGTGTCCCATCACCAAGCTGCTCATGTACTTTTCCAGTTGGACAAAGCTAAGAAGATGTGTAGCATGGATCCTGAAAATAAAAGGGAGGCTACGGACAAAGAAGTTGCCAACTGCACACTATGGAAGTCAAATGTGTGATAAAAAGGACAATGAAATGAATGCTCAGCTCACTACTAATGATCTGTCCAAGGCTGAGGAAGCCATAGTGAGCATTGTACAGAGAAACATTATGGCAATGAAATGGCTGCCCTGAGCTCTGGTGCAGTGAAGAAGTCAAGTCATCTGTACAAGCTTGATCCTGTTATTGGTGGTATGTTGAGAGTGGGTGGCAGACTGAGCAAAGCAGCATTACCTGAAGAAACAAAACATCCTGCAATATTGCCTAAAGAAAACCATGTTTCGAAGCTCATTCTTCAACACATCCATGAAAAGGTTGGACACAGAGGAAGAAATCACATGCTTTCTACCCTCCGACGACAGTACTGGATCCCTCATGCTAATTCAGCAGCCAGAAAGATCATCAGAGACTGTATGGTGTGTCAAAGACGACGACAAAAGCCAGGTGAGCAAAAAATGTCAGATCTTCCTATTGACAGAATCTCAACTGATCTTCCACCATTTACTTATGTTGGTGTTGATTACTTTGGACCAATAGAGGTGAAGAGAGGGAGAACTATTGTTAAAAGACATGGAGTTCTCTTCACATGCCTAACCTGTCGTGCAGTTCACCTTGAGGTGGCACATTCTCTCAACACAGATTCCTGCATAAACGCCATCAGGAGATTTATCTGCCGCAGAGGACAAGTCAAGGAAATCCGGTCAGACAACGGAACCAACTTTGCCGGCTCAAATCGTGAGTTGAAGCAAGCCCTGTTGGAGCTAAAACAAAGCAAAATCCAAAATTGCTTAACACAAGATGGCATAAAATGGACTTTCAACCTCCATATGGTGCCCATCATGGGGGTGTATGGGACCGCCTGGTGCAGGAAATAAAAAGAGTACTGTGCTCCATCACAAACCAACAAGTACTAGATGATGAAGGCTTGCACACAGTTTTATGTGAGGTGGAAGCTATATTAAATGATCGCCCAAAAACACCTTCTTCTGAAGATTCCAATGATTTAGAGGCTCTTACTCCAAATCATTTGCTCCAGTTAAAAGGTAAGCCTATGCTTCCGCCAGGTTTGTTCAAAAAGGAGGACCTGTACATGAGGAGACGTTGGAGGCAAGCCCAATACATTGTGGACCTGTTCTGGAAACGTTGGGTGAAAGAATATCTTCCTATGTTGCAAGTATGACGGAAATGGAACAAGACTTGCAGGAACTTTGCCATTGATGATGTGGTGCTTGTGGTTGACGAGGCTGCACCAAGAAATTCTTGGCCTATTGGACGCATCACAGAAACCATGGCAGATGCAAGTGGATTGGTTCGACGTGTTCGAGTCAAGACGAGAACAAATGACCTGGAGAAGCCGATTAACAAGATATGTCTCCTGCTGGAGGCTGTGTGGAGGCAACAGCAAATGTTTGTCTCCAACTGAGCTAAGTTCTAGAACCTCTGGCTCTACATTTACACTGATACTCAATTAGTGACAAACTGAACATCTCATTCTGCTACATACACTTTTTTACACACACCGACCATGCACATGGACAAAAGAAAACCCTGGACGTCATGGAATATTGACTTTTTTTTTTATATTGTCACTAAGAAGACATGTATTTAAAAAAAAAAAAAAAAATGTATAACATGGACTACTGCATAAGTTGATGTTTAAATCAATTTTCTTCATAGAAAAATATTGAAGCATTAAGTCTGCTAATGATATTAAATTTGTATTTGTTAAAGGCCATTTATGTAGATATTAGATGTAATTCTTGCACATGAATTAGGGGCCGGGATGTCGTGGCCATTTAGGTTAAATTTTATGGATTTATAATTTGTACCAATTTAGTTTCTATTTTTTGTGTAGCTAGAATATATTTAAGTTGATTTATAATTAACTTTGTAATTAATTTGTATAAATGGAATTGTTTAGATTATGTTAATTGTTTAGACCCTCCCATTAATTAGAGTAATTAAGAACACACTGGGTGCTGGGTGGAGGTGATTTGTTTGGGAAATGTCTGGTGTGTTGAGGGAGGTTGTAGAAATTATTTTTTGACCACTTTTTTGGAGCATTTCCACTTGGACAGCTTTATTAGATTAATTTTCGTTTTGACTACGTTTTAAGACACTTTAGTAATTATTTTTTGTCACCGTTTTCCCAATAAATAAATCATATATTTTGTACAAACATTTAAGAAGTGCGTTCAAATCACAACCCCTGTTAACACCCACGGCCTTGGTTGGAAATTTTGGAAGTAGTTTAGGAAGTAGAAGGCCGTGACGATGTAGAATAAAAATGCAGTACTGAGGAAACACTTAAATACTTAATCCCTAGTCAAACATTTGTTGCCATTTTTAATCCAATCAAAGCCTAATATCCTGAAAGGGACAGTTTGGGTTATTTCTATCGACAACAAAAGTGAATTGAATGGTTAAATACATCATTGCAATCCAAGAGAATAGATTGCAATTTATTTGAAAAAATACATTTTTAAAATTTATTTGTTTTTAGGAAAACAAATGTTCACGTCAATTAAGCGTAGCCCCCCCCCCCCACAAAAAAACATGGCACCTGTTTTATATTTAATGTCGCTTGTTCCGTTATTGTATTATTTTGTAACAACACCGGAAGTCGTGTGCAGTCTCGTCGCTGGGGCTTGACACTGGTGTGGAAAAGATGGCTGCTTCGGCGGCAACAGCGAGTTCTCCCCCCGGTTTGTGTCCAAATTACGCCGTGGTTTGCTCGTTCCTGGAGCGATACGGAGCCCTGTTGGACTTGCCGGAGCTCACCTTCCCTCAGCTGGAAAGATACCTGCAGGACACATCCTCAGGTAGGGCAAGAAAGCCCGCAGCAGGAGGCTCGGAGGACGCGGAGAGGCTCCTGCCTTGCATTAATGATAATGGGACTGAGCTAACGTGCTAACCGCTAATGTTAGCTGTTATTGTGTGGATTTTTTTAACCTTCGTGTTTACTTAAACTCAACTCAACCGCCTCCCAGCCATGCTATTCAAGGTTTTAAACGTCTCCCCGCTTATTTTGATGCTGATTAAAACGCAAACATGTCGATTTGTTCGATGTTTTCTGTCACTTTTTAGCTTTTGAATTGAGCTTAATTTTTTCCCAGCCTTTATCTGCTTCTCGTGCAACAACACAAGCATAAATGTGCGGTGAAAACACTGTCTCTGTGTCCGTGGGCGTGATGCGAGTTCTCGCAATGAGCAGTGTAAAGCTGTATGCTGCTGATAAATCGGTTAGAGTGTTACACGGATGTTGGATTATGCACTTTATTTACAGTTAAATATATTCTCAGGTAGTGGATAGCTGAGCTGAGGCTAAGTTAGCCGCAAGGGTGACGATATCCGGCTTAGGCTTTAAAAATAAAACTCATTTAAATACCCAAGCTGACTTCTCATCATGTATTTTTCTATTTACAAGTAACTTTAGCAAGTACTTGTATTACTTAGGAAAATTAATCATTGTAAATAATATTTTAATCTATTTTAAATGTGTTTTTATGTTGCTTTAAATGTCGATAGGTTGTCTTCCGGTGCTTATTGTGGCTAACTTGACGCTTTTCGTGCTCTTCCTTTTTGAAGTGCTGCTGATTGGGGTTTAATTTTTGCCTCATTAACATGTGCTCAAGCTGCACTGTGGAAACTTTATTTTATTAAATTAATCGTAATGAAAAGTCCTAAATAGACCCAACGACCCATTTTCTCAGAGCAGCGTGATGTATTCATTAGATTAGACTGAGTTTATCTCCACTCCAAGGAGCTACTTTTAAATGCTGACATGTAATGGCAATAAATCATCACAGGGGGGCGCTATGTTATTGTTTAAAACAATTTACAGCAACAGGTAGAGAAAACGACCCCTTCATAATATTGAATACCTGCAGCTTGTAATGTTACAGAATGTCTTGGTGTAAAATTGCCAGAATTTTATATTCAGACATACAAAAACACCTGCTTTAATTTTATTTAAAAATTTATCATCCTTTTTTAAAAAATTTTTTTTTTTAGTATGAATCAGCCCAAAACTACAGAAAAATGCTTTTAAATTAGAGTTTTTAATTTGTCTTTAAGTTTGTGTGACATGTTTATTTGTAAATTATAGAGTAGACTTACAGTCATTGATCTTTATTGCTGTAAATTTCTCTGCTTCATGGGCTGCTCAAACAAAATGATTTGGTTGAAATAGTTTTCATTTAACTCAACAAGTCGTCTCGGTCAAAACCAGCAAATTCACTCATTTATTAGAAAATAAAAAAAAAGGGCGAATGTCCTTTGTATTCATTTGAAATCGACAATTTTGCGTATTTAATAAAAATATTACAAGTGATATAAAGTTAGCAAGTTTGTCTGTAGATCAGTAATAAAATCCAATCTTGATAGATGCTCTTGTGATTATATTTTATAATCCAAATATCAAGCAGCATCACCAAGGTCATTTTTAAAATTATATGAACTGAAATTTTGACGTTTTCCTTATTACTGCAGTTCTAATAATTTGTTTTTAAAATTCAGATTTGTACTGCAGTGTGACTCAATTTTATTGCTTTTTTTCTTACAGATGCAACTTCATTTTTTAAGCTTCTATAAAAACATTTTTTTATAATATTTTAAGCCTAAAAAATTAGTTCACATAACTAAATTGTTTGAAAAACGTTGCCTCCTTTTTGTTTATTTTTTAAAACTTTTATCAGCAAAGTAGTTTTTTTTTTTTTTACTTATAGATGCAACTATAAGAACTAGTTTTTTAGAGTGTGTATATATATATATATATATATATATATATATATATATAAATAAATAAATTGTAAGAATGTATCTAATCATTAGGGTAAATAGTCTTTCTTTCTTTTTCTTTTTTTTTTCCAAATTTAAAAATATAAAAAAGATAGTTCTTAAAATAACCAAAGATTTCTTATTTCATTTGTTTGTTTTCTATCAGGTTAACAGGTTTACAGTGTATTATTTTTAAATATATATAATAGAAATTGTATGTATATATAGTTTTGTAAGTCTAATACATATAATTTAGCTGCAGTTAAACTTTTATATTTTCTGTTATGTTTCATTATTTTTTCACTGACTTATTTAATCTGGATTTGCTGTTTTTAGATCTAGAGGGACTCATCCAGGCGTTTACCTTCCTTTACATTTTCCTCCTGTAAAGCACTTTGAATTGTCTTGCAAATAAACTTCTCTTCTTAGAACCAAATATTGATACCGGCCCAGAGTTTCAGGTCGGTGAATCCACGGTGAGGAGGAGTCAGCATGTTTAAAAACTTGTTCATCTGCCCAGATTCAGGGGTGAATCTGTCATCCAGGTAACGTTGCTCTGTCTCCTCAGTTCCAAAGTTGCTGGTTGATCTTCATGTCAAGTTGCTGAGGAAGATTGGGAAGTCGGTTTCTGCAGACAGATGGGAGAAATACCTCGTCAAGGTAAACGCTCAGCCTTCAGGCTGTTTAGGGAAAAAGATGAAGTTTGCTTTTATCCTTTTAAAGGTCTGCAGAAGTTAGAATGGAAAAAAATGTGGTTTTCATGCTGGTTTATATAATATTTACATACAAGGCTGGACTCTCTGGCAGCAGGGGCACAGAGAACATTATAGAAACTCATGGCTGTTATGGACAACACCAGCCACCCTCTGCAGCCAGAAAGCAGGTTCAGCTGCTTCCTAAGAGCAGGACTAACAGACTGATGAACTCCTTTGTCCCTCGTGCGATGAAACTCTTCAACTCCTCACTGGAGGCTGGAAAGAGGGCAAACAGGAGTACAGTAGAAACAGAGGGACTATAAGACCAGGCTGTTAATGTAAAAAAAAAAAAAAAAAAAAAAGAATTTAAGTATTGATGTATTAAGACTGAACCACAATTTCCCTGAGGGTAAATCCCAAAGGGATGAATAAAGTTTCTATCTATCTTCAACTGGACTTCTGGTTCATAAGCTGAAAAATCTTCTATTTTTAGAAATTTATTAAACGTAATAAAATACAAACTTTTTTGTTTAAAGTGGATTTTGTGTAGGATTCTGTGTTTGTCACCTGACTCTTCAAAGATGATAAAATAACATTGAATTGTCGGGGTGAGTGAATTTTAAATGTTTTTTTCTCATTTAAAAAGAAATTGAATGATTTGTGTACTTTAATCGAGTTTTGATAGTGGATAAAATAAACTTTAGTTAAGTGAAAAATCTGCACAATGTAACCATTTTCTTAATCTGATTAATCATCAGAGTAATTGATTACTAAAATAATTGCACTTTGCGATACAATATGTTCGGCAGCCATAATCCAACTTCACTTTTATAATAAATCTTTACTGTCATTGTTGCAAGAACAACAGAAACCAGTTTAGCTGCTCTCTGCATCGTAGCTTCCAGACTATTTAGGCAAGTGAGTATTTTGACAATATCGTTCTCAGATTTTCTAATTCCACGCTGGATAAGTGCTGACTGAACTGAAATTAGACCAAAAAAAAGAGGTTAACTTCACGTCTGAAATGAAAATTTGTTTGAAGATCATAGAATCCAGCTTCTTGCCATCAGATGAAACTGATCCTGAACCTGAGAGCTAACCAGGATGAATTTCTATCTTTTGTCCATTTGTCCAGTGTGGCTGTTCGTTTATAAATATATGTAAAGAACAACTTAAATGCAGAACAAATCTCAGACTTAACGTTTCATAAAACAGCCAAGTTCTGTTTTCAGCTGCAGATTTTGCTCTGAAAATCAACATTTTCCCAATTTCTCTTCATAAATTGAATCAAGAGGCAGTTGGATGACGGTTCAAAGTCATAAAACTTTGCACATCTTGTTTCTGTGTCATTCAAAAATAATTTTAATAAAATAGAGTATCTGACATTACTGAAGTTAACAGTTTAATAGTTTTTATTCCCAGGAGTTTGAGTCAGTCAGTTTTGTTTTTGCTGCAGATATGCCAGGAGTTCAACACAACCTGGGCCTGGGAGCTGGAGCAGAACGGATACAAGGAGCTGTCCATGGAGTGCAAGACCGACATCCTGAAAGTGAGAGTCTGCTGGGCCGACTAATGGACAATACAGTTTATTTCTTTATGCGTTCAAACTGAATTTAAGTTCAGTTGATAAAACTCAGCATGTTTTGATTCGTCTTCTACAAAATGACTCAGTCCCTTCAGGATTTCATGATTGTTTGTATTTTCTTTGTTTCTTACAATAAAAAAATCACAGATTTTGTGATTTTATTTTTGAAATATTTGCAAGGTATTTTACAATGTTTCTTCCTCACTAATCTTCTTTCTGCATTTATAAGATAAAAATGTCAAGCAGACAGATCAGACACAAACATTTTTAATCTTTGAAGAATTTAAATAGCTCAGTTGTTGTAACTTGGCTTTAAGTTGACATCAAGTAAGAATGAGGCAGCAACGACAGAGTATATTGGCCTCGCTAAACAAAATAGCGAAATGCAATTACAAAAATAAAGTCAGAAAATTACTTTATTCTCAAAATATTACATTGCATATTAGGATTTTATTCTTATAATAGCTCTACTTTATTTTCTTAACTTTATTCTTGTAATATTTTAACCTTATTCTTGTAATTGTTTTTGCATCATTTGCCACATTTTCCCTATTTTCGTTGCGCTTGCTTCAGTATTTATGTGAGATCCAGTTTGACGAGAACGTGAAGTTCAAAACCGCCATCAACGATGAAGATCCGGACAAAATGCGGCTGCAGCCGATTGGCCGGGACAAGGACGGGCAGATGTACTGGTTCCAGCTGGACCAGGACGACAACGTGCGGGTTTACGTGGAGGAGCAGGACGACCTGGACGGCGCCTCGTGGAAATGCATCGTCAGGTCAGCTGGCAGCTAAACGCTCCAACCACGGTAAAACAATGTCTTGATGTCTGCAGACTTTATCAGTGAAATGTTTATTTTTCCTCCTTTAGAACCAGAAATGACCTGGCTGAAGTTGTCGCTCTCCTGAAGACACAAATCGACCCCGAGCTGCTGAAGAGAGACCTGGAACAGAAGAGTAAAGCAGAGGGGGAGACGGACAAAGATAAAGGTTGGACTGCTGAAGCCTCATTTTTACACGCTGATCATGAAATAATCAACCATAGGAGCACATTTGGAGATCAATAGAGGAAAAATCCACTGCATAGTTGGTTTATTCTCTCACAATAAACAATAAATAAATTAATTGCATGATAAGGCACAATAATTTTCTCTACAGACTACTGTTGTTAGAGAGACCCCCCCTTAATATTGTTGAAAAGACGACATTTTGAGAAACGCTGCAAGCATTTGACAGCCTAACGAGACAGTTAGTTTACGTTACCTGACCCTTTTGCCTGTTTTCCTGTCTAAACTGAAGGATGGTTATTTTTCGGAATGCAATTTTGGTCACACAGATTTTATAATCCATTTTAAATGTTGTTTTGTTTACTTTTAAAATGTTTACAGTTCCACTGTAAATGTTTTTTAGAATTATCTTTGAATTGGTAAACCAGAATTAATAAGCCTATACTTTTATCAAGTTGAAAATGGTCTCAAAATAAAATTTTACCGTTTATCGCCATCATTTCAATTTATTGTGCTAATCCTACATGGAGTCTTTATGAATTAATTTTTTGTCTATTAGCCCGAACACAAATATTAATGGAAAGTTTAGTGGGAGAAAATAATCGCATTCCATTTATTTAATAAATGCCAAGTTTATTGCTGTTCATTTAGCCAATTTTTCCTTCCACTAAACTTTCCATTCTAGGATACAGCACCCCAATGCAAATTCAAAGATTTGCATTGGAATTCAAATTTGTAATTTTAAATCCACACCCATCTCTCATCCGTTGTCTTGTTTTTAAGGCGACACAAAAAGGATTGAAGATACATCGGATGAAGACCTGAAAGACAAAAATGAAGGGACAGAAAACTCTGAGGTGAAACTGTCACTAAACGGCGTCATAGAAGCTAAACTGGAGCCAGAACTCGTTTCAGAAACCATCAGCGTGAAGGCTCAGAGCATCAAAGAGGAGCCGATGGAGGCGACAGACTCCAAACTGCCTCCGACCGACCCGACGCCGCCCTGCGCCGCCGTAAAGGGAGAGGAGATGAAGAAGAGTGGGTCAGAGGAGATCCAGCAAACCCTAAAAAATGACCAGCAGGCCAAAATCCCACTGAAGAAACGGGGAATGAAGTTCAGCGAGGACTTTGGTGAGAAAAACGGCACAATCACGGCACAAAATCCGTCTGTACCCGAGTCAAATTCGGAGCAGATAGTCCAGAGAATAAACGATCAGGTGAACGGCGAAGTTCTGTCTCCAGTGGACGGAGAACCAGAGAAACAAAGGAGTAAAGATAAACCTACGGAAAACCTTCCTGCTGCTGCAGGCGGCGATAAATTACTCCAGGACGACTCGACAAGAACGGAAGAGAAGAAAACAGAAAACAGAGAAACAAACAAACCTCCTCAAGAAGCAACGCTGGCGTGTAAAGACGGGGACAAATCATCCAATCAGAAGGAGGAGAAAATGGACGTATCTGAACCAGCAGAGGTCAAAGCGAGAGAAACAGAAGAAGCAAATCCTGATGTTACATCTGCAAAGTCAGAGGGAAAATCATCCTGCACGGAAATGGACGCGTCAAAGTCGAAAAAAGAGTTGAGTGTTGGAGAGTCGGATTCATCTGAAGCGAAAGACATGAAGGAAAGCATCAAAACAAAAGATGTAGATCTTGCAGAGGAAGTTTCTGCAGAGAAAGATCAGACAATGCAAGATCCCGTAGTGAAAGATCAGACGATGCAAGATCCCGTAGAGAAAGAGCAGACGATGCAAGATCCCGTAGAGAAAGAGCAGACGATGCAAGATCCCGTAGAGAAAGAGCAGACGATGCAAGATCCCGTAGAAGAGAAAGATCAGGCGACGAAAGAACCCGCAGGAGACAAAGATCAGGCGACGAAAGAACCCGCAGAAGACAAAGATCAGGCGACGAAAGATCCCGCAGACGAGAAAGATCAGGCGACGAAAGATCAGGCGACGAAAGAACCCGCAGGAGACAAAGATCAGGCGACAAAAGAACCCGCAGAGACAAAGATCAGGCGACAAAAGAACCCGCAGAAGACAAAGATCAGGCGACGAAAGATCAGGCGACGAAAGAACCCGCAGGAGACAAAGATCAGGCGACGAAAGAACCCGCAGGAGACAAAGATCAGGCGACGAAAGAACCCGCAGGAGACAAAGATCAGGCGACGAAAGATCCCGCAGACGAGAAAGATCAGGCGACGAAAGATCAGGCGACGAAAGAACCCGCAGGAGACAAAGATCAGGCGACGAAAGATCAGGCGACGAAAGAACCCGCAGAGACAAAGATCAGGCGACAAAGATCAGGCGACGAAAGAACCCGCAGGAGACAAAGATCAGGCGACGAAAGATTCAACGGAAAAAGATATTGTTGCAAAAGATCCAACAATAAAGGATCTAATGACAAAGGATTCTGCAGAGAAAGATCCTCCAAAGAAAGATTCAATGACAGAAGATCCTGTAGAAAAAGATTCGACAAAGATTTCTGTGGCGAACGATCAGTTGATAAAAGATTCAATGACGAAAGATCTTGCAGAGAAAGTTTCTGCAGAAAAAGATGCTGTAGAGAAAGATTTGACAAAAGTTTCTGCAGAGAAGGATCCTACAAAGAAAGATTTGACAAACGATTCTGTAGAAACAGGTCAGACAAAAATTGTCTCTGCAGAAAAAGATTCTGTTGAGAAAGATCTGGTGACAAACGTTCCAGTGGAGACAGATCCTGCAGAGAAGGATTCAACAAAAAATGTCGTGTCAAAAGATCCCACAATAAAAGATTTAATGGCAAAAAATCCTTTAGAGATGGAGTCTGCAAAAAAGGATCAGATGACAAAAATGTCTGCAGAAAAGGGCCCTGTGGTGAAAGATTTGACAAAAGATCCAACAATAAAAGATCCTGCAGAGAGAGATTCAGCAAAAGATTCTGTAGAAACGGAGTCTGCAACAAAGGATGTGCTGAAAAAAGTTTCTGCGGATAAAGATACAGCAGAAAAGGATCCGGTGGCTAAAGATGCAATGAAAACAGGTCCTGTAGAGAAAGATCTGTCGGAGAAGGATTCAACAATAAAAGATCCTCCGGTAAAGGATCCTTCAGATAAAGATCCTGCGCAGAAATCTGCTGAACCTAAAGCTACAATAATTCAGAGTGCTGATGCAAAATTAGACAAAACAATAATCACTGACAAATCAGGAGAGGGAACAGAACCGCCTCATGTAAACGAGGACAAATCGGAGTCAGGCACACCCAGCAGGAAGAGTGACGACGTCCAAGAGGTGAGTTCAGAAAATCAGCAAGACGTAAAGAAAGATTCAAACTGCAAACATGGTACAATATGTGACTCCAGGCCGACAGGAGAAGAATCAGGTGATGAAAACAATCGAACGAAGATGCAAACCGATGAGAAAAACTCTGAACGGACAGATAAACCATCCAGTCCTGCTGAGAAGAAAAAATCCCCCAAAGAAACAGAATCTAAACGGAAAGAGGAGAAAGTGTCGTTGACGGCCAAGGACCCACCGTCAGAAAATAAAGAAATTTCGCCTGACAAAGGAAAGGAAGAGGATTCTCAAAAAAGTGAAATAACGGATGAAAAAGCTCAGAAGCAGAACAAAACTGAGTCGAGTCCAACAAATTCAAGCAAAGAATCCGAGTCCTCAAAAGAAACGGAGGAAAAACAAACCAAAGGAACAGCCGGCGACGCACCTGCAGACTGCGGCAGGAAAGCAGAACAGGTGCGGAACGGCGACAGAGGTTCTCCGCCACAAGGGGGCGCACGGCGACGAAACAAGCCACCGGCGCACAGGAGGCGAGCAGAGCTGCAGAGGGGGGATCGCCACGGTGACTCGGAGTCGGACACAAACACGGGGCGGTGTCTGAGGCGGTCGCCGAGGATCTCCAGGCCAACGCAGAAGGCCGTGGAGGTTCAGGAGAAGAAGATGGAGAAAGCCCTGCCTACTCCTCTTCCTCAGGACCGTGACGAAGACCAAGACAAGAAAGAAGAAGAGGAGGAGGAAGAGGAAAAGGCAGAGGTGAAGACTGTTCAAAAGAAACCCAAAGAGAAAAAGGCTGATCAGGAGGGCCAGCCAAAACCCAAAGTAAGATCAATATCTGCTCTTATTTCTGATCATTTCTAAACTGATTCAAGGATTTTTTTTTTCTTTGTTACTAAATTGAGTTGTTTTGTCTTCAGGGGAGAAAAAGACGGAGAACTCGCTGGTCCAACACTCGAACACGCAGGAAAAGGAAAAACTCCGACGACGAGGACGAGAACAGCGAGGAGTCATCGAGCGAAGACGAGGAGAGCGAGGAGGAGGACGACAGCGACGAAGACTACAAGGTCGAGCGAAACCGGAAGAGGAGGAACCGGAACCGGGAGAGGCGGAGCTCAGACTCTTCCACGTCTTCTGACGACGATCTACCTCCAAACGACGACCCCTGCAAACACTGTGGTCTTCCAAACCATCCTGAGCTGGTGGGTGGGCGGAGCCTCTGCTGGTCTGCTAACCTTCAGCCATTCCTTGAAATATATATTTTTCTCTTGATCACCAATTAATGCAGACAAAACAAACAGTACAGATTAGCGAACAGAGGTATTGATCTGCAAAATAACCAATCAGATGAGCAAAGAGAACAAAAAACAACAAAGGAGAAACAGACAAAACACAAAACGAGTGTTGTCGCAACATGAATGAAATTGTTTCTATGTGGGTGAGAAAACTGTTTTTGTTTTGTAATCATTTCCAGAGTTTTGCCTTGAAATTATTTACTGAGATCTGCAACTAACAATTATTTCACTAATCGTTTATCATGACTATTAATCAATTAATCCAATGAGAAAAGTCAGCACATTCTGAAGATGGTTTGTTTGACCATGTAAGCCTTTTTTAGAAATATATTAAAAGATGTAAATAAACTAAACAAGCTGATCATATAATTTCAATCTTGGGGATTTTTAAGATCCAGTTAAAAATATTTTTCCACCAATGAGGTGCAGCCATGAGTCAAAGATACTTTAGCTTTAATTAGATTATCTTTTACTCATTGTCTTTCCTTAAAAAATTCTTTCCTTAAAAAATACCCATACAATATTTTTTATTTTTATGAAACTGCATTTTAGGGTAAAATTTTCACCGGATAAAACCATAAATTGTCATTATGACTGAAAATCCCAAAACTGGGTGCCTGATTGAATGTCATGGAGAAATAAATGCCTCTGGGTTTATGGAACAAAAAGAGACAAAAACATCCTTAAAATGACAACATTTATATAAACAGAGCAACAAAATGTGTCTGGATGCAAACAGAATCTTTTGTCTCCTCCAGATCTTGCTGTGCGACTCGTGTGACAGCGGCTACCACACCGCCTGCCTGCGGCCGCCTCTCATGGTCATCCCGGACGGAGAATGGTTCTGCCCGCCCTGTCAGCACGTACGATCATGTCAGACCGTCGCTAACCAAAGACACCAGTGGGAAGGAGCTCTGAATGAGGGATAGATGTTCTCTTGTTTCCATCTGCAGAAGCAGCTCTGCGACAAACTGGAGGAGCAGCTGCAGAACCTCGACGCCTCATTGAAGAAGAAGGAGCGGGCCGAGAGGAGGTGGGACTTTCTTCTTCTGCTTTCAATAAAATGTTCTTGTTTCTGCTCTCCCACTGACCCACTATAGGCTTCCGTTGTCATGGTTTATATGTTTCTGTACACCAGAAAATGATTTAAACTGTTATAAATGCCCCCTAATGACTGATTGGTCGACCTAAACAGGAAGTCTGCTTTTGACCAATTATCACTGGAGCAGCTTTAGCCCCACCCACTGGCTTTAAGGAAGACCAACATAAAAATTCACAATATCTTCCAACATCCTTTCATCCAGCTGTTATCTTACCCCACTAGGGAGAAGCGTGTACCCTGCTCCATATCAGAAAATATATATTTTTATTTTTATCAATTACATATTTGATAAACTTCCCAAAGTTTACATTTAAAGTTTACATTTAAACTTTGGGAAGTTTACATTTAAACTTTGGGAAGTTTAAATGTAATAAATTTGTATTTGTTTACTGTTTTAAATAATTAACACACTCCAGTAGTAATTTAATAAGTTGCTGATTTTTTTTAATTTATTTTTTTAATTTTTGGCATTTCTAGAATTCCATATTTGACCGTCTTTCATTTGATGCATTTAATAAGTTCACATATATTGTGCTTTCTATTTTAAGCTATAATCACTGAAGATATCCCTGGCAAAAACACCTTACAATGTATTTTTTAGGGTTTAATGAGTTTTCTGTTTTAAAGCAAAATCGCAAGAAGAAAAACAGACTTTTTTTTCCTGGTCTTTCCTTTTTCAAAACTTAAAAAATTTAATATTGATCAGTGTGAAAATGTAGTACATCCGCTGTTCAATCCATGATTTTCCAAAAGGTGCTCCAACAAAATGTAAAATTGTTTTTGCTTTAACTATTAAAATAAAATTAAAAAAATTTAAAAATCTGAAATTTCAGTTTCTCATTTATTTTCTAAACAACGAAAACACATTTTTTAAAAATTATATTTTGAAACAGAAAACCGCCCCAAAAAACAAATCACAGTTTTAAAATCATTCGTTTTGAACTGCAGCTGCTGTTTATAGTTGCGTGTGCTCAATGTGTTTCCAACTTGTGCAGGAAGGAACGGCTGATTTATGTGGGCATCAGCGTTGAGAACATAATCACGCCTTCTGTAAGTACAAACCAGGCCTGGCTGGACACCAAGACGCACGCCTGCTCACGTTTGTGAAATAAAAGATGTTAAACCTGTCGCAGGTGGAGGTGGAGCAAGAAAAACCTGAGATCATCGTCAAAGAGAAGAAAGAAGCAAAGCGGAGTAAGAGCTGGGGCCGCAGATCGACGAGGGCCAAGAAAACCATCAGCTACAGGTCTGAGGCAAACATTTATGCAACAGAAGAAGAAAGAACACCCTCTTTTAAGGTTTTAACATGAAAATAAAAGTCATAACCCAGATTTAATTTCTAACAATGGAAGTTTGTCAAAAACGTGCAACTTGTGCAACATCAACATTTACAGAATGGAATAGCAGTTTTATGTTACTGCAGAAAGTATCCAGAAGGGGGCGCACACGCTTAATAAAATGTGGTGGGATTACTAAAGAAAGTGGGTGTGCTTTCTTTATGTGAGACATACACAACTGTGTGAGACATTTCAAATATTAAAATTTAGTTTGGTATATCTTGTTCCTTCTGAAGAACACTACCACAAAAAATTAATAACACAGTAATAGATTATATATAATAGCAAGTTAAAATTGTCTTTTCTATTTTGTTGTTTTTATTTCCAAAGTGTGGTGCTGAAAAAGTTTGAAAACTTGAAAATCCTTGAATTTTACTGTGGGGCAGCGAACGAACCCTGAACCAATTTGGTTAAAACTGTAAATGTGATTTAAGTTCAATTATTAACCCTGATTCATGTTAAGTAAAACTATCCTTGTGAAAATGTTGGAAATTGTTTTCATATTGAAGATGATGATTAAAATCTTACTTTTTAAAGTGTGCAACTCATTAATGTGAAGTTTAGCTGAGTACTGATGCATTAAATTACAAACAGACAGTGGGCTAACGACTGTTTCTGTTTTACAGATTTGATGAATTTGATGAAGCAATCGAGGAGGCCATTGAGGAAGACATCAAAGAAGCAGAAGGTGGAGGTAGGAAGGATGTTTATTTCCAATAATGTTTAATACTTTGGGAAGTAAAAAGCTGCTTTTTAATATTTGTATTTTTACATAATTCTTAACGCAGGAGCCGGTCGGGGTAAGGACATGGCAAACATCACGGGCCACAGAGGCAAGGACATCTCTACCATCCTGCAGGCGGAGGAAGGGAAGGAGAATGGCCGTCCACCGCGACCCAACGCCGCCCAGCGCAGGAAGAAGCGCCGGCGACTCAACGACCTGGACAGCGACAGCACCGTGGACGAAGAGGAGAGCGAGGAAGAGTTTCGCCTCAGTGAAACGTACGTTTAAACCCCTCGGTCTCGCCCTCAGCGCCGCAGTTTCCTGTCTCCACTGAACTCCTCGTGTTCGGTTTCAGCTCGGAGGAAGAGTTTGTCGTGTCGGAAAACGAGACGGAGCCGGAAACGGAGGCAGAGTCGAACGGCAGCGACCACGGCGGGCGGCGCCACGCGTCGTCATGGAGCAGGAGGCTGCAGAAACGCAGGCAGAGCTCCAGGAAGAGGAGGAGACCCAAGTGGTACTCAGACGATGAAGAGGAGGAGACGGATGACGAAGTGGAGGAGGACGACATTGGTAGGAAGACTGGAGGTTTTTAATCGGGTTGGAGTTTAACTCTTTTATGTTTGGCTGATAAATGTGAACAAATTAAACCTCTGTGGGTTAACAGTGGCGCTAAAAGGCTTGGGATCAATAAAAATGTTTCAATGATAAACCTGACCAAACTAAACAGATTTAGTATTTCTTGGGTCGGAAATACCAAGTTTTTATCTCTGCTTAATTATGAAGAAAATATCAGTGTTGTAGTCAAGACCAAGACTAGTGCCCAGTGCTACATGATGCAATAAAATGTGAAATATGATCAAAATTGCTAATCAAATTGATCTGAAAGATTCACATTCCCATGAAAACAACTAGATATTAAATAATTAGAGCTGAAATAAATTAGCTACTGCAGCGACAGAGCATTACAAGAACAAAGAACGGCTCTCAGTGAGGCTCCAGTCCTTTCTTCTTAGTAAAGAGAAGTTCAGAAGATTCAGATCGTTCGTGAATGTCTCATCACTATATTGCAGACTTTTGGACACAGTGTTGTCCCATATATGCGACACGCATATATGGGAGTCAACGCCTCCGCACAATAATTCAGCAGTGAGTGACCTTTTTTTCATCACAAATGCTCGTGTGTCTCTGTACAGCTAGCTTTGCTAACATCACGTCAACAGAGCAGCTTACCTTTCTTTGAGCTTCTTCTCTAAGTGACGAAAAAAGTTAGATGTCGTCCCCACCATGTGTGAAAGCGAAGCGCTGCTGAATTAGCTGTCGCCATCGGATTTCTTATGATTTATTCAGCGCAATTCTATTAATGACGATTACACAGACATCTTCTGCCGCTGCGCATGTCTCAGAGCGCCGCATGCGAGTGACAGGTGGGGAGGGGGAAGTACAGAAACACGTAGTTCATGTTAAGTCATGTTATTGCTTGGATTTTAATCTGTGCGTTTTGTAAAAACAAACATGTCAACAAATAAACTGGACAGTACGCTGTAAGCTTAGTGATATTTCCACAGCTGCGGTCTTAACTGGTCTTGACATAAAATCCCGAGTCCTCAGCGTCCGAAACCATCAAAAAATGGTCTTGAGACCAAGTCCAGTCTCGAGTACTACAACACTGGAGAATATATATGTCTGTCATCAGTCTGTTGTTTATCGTCCACCTTTCATCTTTATTTATGGTTTTAGTAGGTAAAACCATAAATTCAGCTTTTTATTCATCATCCATCCATCAAGCTTGTAGAGTTCTAGGAAAAACTAAGAAAAAAAAAGTGAAAAATCTGTTTAATTTTATGCATAAAATAAAACAAGATCCCTAAACATAAAAAAAATCTGCACCTTAAAGTCTTGGTTCCAGATTTTTGTTAAACATTTAACATAGTTTATTTTTACCTATTGAGTCTTGATTTCCCCTGCAGAGACGGAGCGATCGAGTGACTACAGCGACAGCGACCTGGACATGAGTCGGCGGCGATCCCGGCGGAGCCACAAGAAGGAGGTGAACTACTGCGAGACGTCGGGGTCCGAAGGCTCACATGCCGGAACCAACCGGGCCAAGATGAAACCCAGGCGGTGTCAGGAGAGCTCTGACAGCGACGGTCAGTCAGAAACCGTCTCTGCTGCCAATCAGATCAGCCCAGTTCAATCTGACCATTAATCGATTATTCTGATGATTAATTGGATAAAAATTTGCCACAACCTGCAGATTTTTCATTTACCCACATAAACTTATTTTATACAAAGTTAGGAATACATAAAAAATATAAACAGTTCTATTAATTTTTTCAAACAAAACAAATAGACATTTTGTCGTCTAAAATATAATAAGAGCCTTTAGCTAAAAGTGACACCTCAGTAGTTCTGGATAGAACGGGTTTATAGAAACCGGTTCTCCATTTTAACTGCAAAATGTATTTGTACAGTTTTGGTGAAGAGCACCTGTACACTCCAATTAACGATTAATTGGTTACTATATTAGTTGTATTATTTCATCAGTTAATCATGATTTAATCATTTCAGCCCTACTGTTTTTTTCACACAATGTTTTTCTTCCTTCCAGCGAGTTTCTCCAGAGACTCTGAAGACGAGTCGAAGAACCTGAAGGCGAAGCGAAGAGTCGATTCCTCAGAAGAAGATTCCTGGCAGCGGCGCCGGCGGCTGGCGCTGAAACGCAGGCGAGCGTCTCGAGACTCGGACTCAGACTCGGACTCTGACTCAGACGACTCTTCAGAGGAGGATCGGCCCATACGAAAGCGGGTGAACCGCATCGACTCGGATGATGACGACGAGGAGGAGGAGGAGCAGCAGCAGGAGGAAAAGCCTAAGGAGACGAAGGTGGAGGAGGAAGAGAAGGAAGATTCAAAGGGAACAAACTCGTTGGACCGCCGCCCTACAGACAAGCAGCCCGCAAACAGACAGAGCGAGACGAAGGACTTGGACGGCGTCGCCGCTCCACACCTGGAGACGCCTAAAACTGTGAGTTCCACACCGGCCGCCGCCCCGAATGGGCTGGCAGGACAGGAAATGGCGGCGCAGGATGACGACGAGGATGACCTGTTAGGAGTCACAGACTTGGTGGACTACGTCTGCAATAACGAACAATTGTAAAAAGACAACAGAAATGGTGTACCGTTTATTATTTTTATTATTTTTTGTGGTATTGTATTTTTATATTGCTTAACTTTATTATTCCCTCCCCCTTCCAACAGTTGTTGTCGTTTTTATCTCGACATGGAGCTTCGTTCTCGGCGCCAACACATCATCAGATCCTCCACTGCCAAACCTGTCGTCATTTTTCCTCCCAACTGTTTTTTTTTTTTTTTTGTAGATTTGTATCTGTTGAAGCACTAACATACATTTATAAAATCTGGCACTGAAACAGTTTGTATTTTGAACAGTTGGTTACTGTTAGATTGCTTGTCTGACTTAAAGTATCATTCCATAGTAAGGAAGCACCGATTGCAGCTTGCTGGCTGATTGATCATCTTTGAAAAGCCTGAGCTGCAGATGCCGATTTTCTTTATTTTTCTTTTATGCTGATTGTTGAGGCCATGATTCGATTCAAATTCAAAACAATTATTGGTGATGATTTCTGCTTTAATCTAATGAGTGAAGGATCTTCATGATCTACTCCAGTCTGCTTTGCAATTCAGAAACACAAACTGAGAACCGCGTTTTAAGAAAATGGAGGCAGAACGACGGATTTGTTTTTATAAAATTGGTTTTGGAACATTTTAAACTATTCTGAATGATAGTGATACGTTGGGATTCTTGTGTAAATCACTGTTTTTGTTTGGCACACCCACAGTAAATATGATCTGTTTCACATGCAAGTGAAACTGATCTGTGCACCAGCTTTTCTACTGAAACATAAATGATTGCAAAATCTTTGAGATTTTTAACATTCATGAGTAAATATTGGAATTTGCTCAAGTGTTCCAGCCTACAATGTTTAGCTTAACTAATATTTCCACAGAAATTAAAGCTTCTACTCTGCGAACTGCAAGTTTACTTTAAATTTGCGGTTAGTTGTTAGAAAATCTGACCCCTAGTGGTAGTCCAGGTGTATTTCGGGGGGATTTGTAAATTAAAATGTTCAAATATCTTAAATTTTTATTCAAATAAAAACACCCAGTTGAAATTTTTTAGCTTCCAAAAATAAATGTTTTCTTGTAGAGGGGAGTTTTGATTTCTTGGCTTTGTCCTGTTTTTAGCTGATTAATCGTTCTCTGTAAATCACATAATGAATAAGCTAACCCTTAAAACAGCTGGATGACACCGGCTTCCAGCTTCTGGAAATCTGTTCTCCTTTCCCACCATCCGTTTTCCATCCGTCTCGTGTTCAAGGTGTGAATGTAACATAGTGACCAACCTATATATTTTTTTCACCTCTCCCTTGTTTTTGAACTTTTGTATTTGAGTGATAGCGTAGATTTTTGTATATTGTATACATTGTGTAATTATTTGCATTCTGTGTAATGCCATCAGCGCCAGTGGTGAGCTGAAATTTAAACTATTGTCCCTCCTAATCCTCAGAACTTGCAGCGTCTTCATATTTCATTTATTTTCTGTATTTTTTTTATTTGTATATCTAAACCATTATTTGAGTAAAAATGTAAAGTGTCTTATTTTTATGTACATTGTCTCTCATTGCATGTTTAAAATCATGCGGATCCATGGTAACGTTATTTTCCTCGCTCTTCTTCCCCAGATCTTCCAGCACTTCTTTTGTTTTCATAATCTTGAACCCGAGTCGGGTTTTTCTGGATTTATCCCCCAAAGGTTCAAAATGATGGAAAATCTGTGAAATAAGCAGCTTGGAAGTAAAACTGCGAAGTTTTTCACAGGAGGAATGGACATGAAAAATTAAACCAATGACTATACTGACCTCTGCTGGAACCAGTCTGTGTGTATATCTGTAGTTTTTGCTGTAATATATTTAGAGGCATTTTGTAATCATGGAAAAGGAAATATATTGGGCAATTCTTTGGGATTGCATGGGTTTTTGTTTGTTTTTGTTTTTTTGTAGGGAAGTAATATTGGCACAACAATTTTTATAGCAAAATCAAAAAAATCTGGGCATGTTTTACAGATGTGTGTCTCCTGACCTGTTTTGTTGGTGCTGAGGACGTTGTGTCATAGGCATGCGCTGACCAAGTGAAGGGGGCTGGGATGACCTGATGTGAGAGAGAATATTGTAAGATTTTTGTAAATTACTCTTGAGCGCCGTCTCCAGAGAATAAGTTGCTCTATTGACTGGAAACACGACTTCCAAGAAGAAAAACCTCTACGAGCTGCTGACAGTGAACACAAATGTTACGATATCCAGTCTTCAGCTGGACAGAATTTAGAAAACCCAAATATAAAAGTATAATTGTGTTCTGGTGGGCTGAGTTGAGAAATGTATTGATGCGTATTGCATAGAAACAAAGTTAAGAGGGGTCAGTGAAAAAGACCAGTGCCAACGACTGAAGTGTTAACTGTTTCCTTTTTACCTCATGATGAAGCTGGAAAGAAAGAAACCCTGTCCACTGTGCATAGTTCCTAGTAGACGGATTGTGTTTTGTCTGCTATATACTTTTGTTTGTTTACTGCTATTTCTTATGGATCGGCTCTTGTACATTTCTTATAATAAACTGGGTTTTAAACCTTATGCTTGTCTTGCTCGGCGTTTTCTCATATGAGTTAATCATTAAGCACACAAATGTTATATAAAATGTAAGTTTTTAAAATGCAGCTCAAACTAGAATGTCTTAAACACTTTTCCTGATAGTTGAGTGCATCCTTGATTGTGTGTTGGCTTTTTAACATGTTGAGCCAAAGTTTGACTCAACGAACATAACAGATAAAGATCAATGAAAAAATGCTCCACATAGTCTGGAGTTTTGCATTGAGTTGGTGTCGGAGCTCGTTTCTGACGTTTTACCTTCAGTCCCAAATATTCAAGAGTCAAATTTACCCAGAAAAAGACTTTTTTCAGATTAGTAAATCATAAACCAATCATCAACCTTGCAGCACCAGGCTCCGTACACCTTTACACGAAATTTTGCGCTAGGACTTCGCCGTCCTACATGGATTTTGTGCACTATTTTTACCTGTTAAAGTCTAGAATATACAGGGTTTTCAGTACGCGCAATAACCCTCTGTCACCCTCAGTCACTAAAAGACATTTAGAAAATGTCTTTTTAAAGAAGACATTAAGTCAAGTTCCATCATTAAATTTTTAATTGATTAAGTTTCAAATCCAATTCTAAACAGGTGGGTTTTTAGTTGTGATTTAAAGGAACTCAGTGTTTCAGCTGTTTTACAGTTTTCTGAAAGTTTGTTCCAAATTTTTGGTGCATAGATGCTGAACGCTGCTTCTCCTCGTTTGGTTCTGGTTCCGGGGATGCAGAGCAGACCAGAACCAGAAGACTGAGGGGTCTGGAAGGTTGATACAACAGCAGCAGATCTTTAATGTATTGTGGTGCTAAACCGTTCAGTGATTTGTAAACTAACAACAGTATTTTAAAATCTATTCTCTGAGCTACAGGGAGCCAGTGGAGGGACTTTAAAACTGGTGTTGTGTGCTCTATCTTCCTGGTTTTAGTGAGAACGCGAGCAGCAGCGTTCTGGATCAGCTGCAGCTGTTTGATTTGTTAAGACAGGCCTGTGAAGACGCTGCTGCAGTAATCAGTGCGACTGAAGATAAACGCATGGATGAGTTTCTCTAGATCTTTCTGGGTCATTAGTTTTTTTAATCCTGGATATGTTCTTCAGGTGATAGAAGGCCGACTTTGTGACTGTCTTGAACACAACAATAAGTTGTGAACTGGAATGACTTCCAGAGTCACCAGATCCCAATCCAATAGAGAATCTTTGGGATGTGGTGGAAAGGGAGATTCGCCTCCTGGATGTGCAGCCGAAAAATCTGCAGCAGCTGTGTGATGCTATCATGTCAATATGGACCAGACGCTCTGAGGAGCGTTACCAGTACTTTGTTGAATTTATGCCACACAGGATTTAGGCATAGAGTCAACAAATCTGGAGGCAAAAGGGGGTCCAACCTGGCAAGGTGTGTACCTAATAAAGTGGCAGGTAAGTGTCAGTTCATGTTTAATTGTATTTTTTATTGTGATTCAAAGAATCACAGTTCAGTTCACTTCAGTCTCAGCTGATTTAAAAAAAGATTTGTTCTACAGAACAGTGGAAGAGAAACCCAAACATTTAAATACATCAATACAAATATTAAAGTCAAACTATTAGAGGCAAGAGAAGTTCAGATTTTATGTGGGTAAATATTTCTGTCATAAGAATGAAAGGAAACATCAGCAGTGATTTCCTTTACGGCTGGTGGAACACAGTCAAAAATAAACCAGGAATTAAAGAGAAACAAAACAATAAACCCTGTTCAACAATAAGAGAGAAGAAAGAAAAACTATCTGGGTTTACAGAACTCTACAGAGTCTCCAGTGCACCAAAAATAAACTCCAGCCAGCAGCGGCTGAGTGAATGTGGTCTGGACTCTGTGGATTAGAGTCATGGTTTCAGAGACGCTGTAGAAGGACAGAAGACCTGCTGAGTGATCCAGGAACACTCCGACTCTGGAGGAAGCAGGACCTGAGATGGAGGTCCAGAATCTGTTGTGACCAAATCTAGAACTGTTTTGGGAGCAATCTAAGGCCCAAGATTTGTTATTACACCCAAATCCACATTCATTCCCAACTCCTATTCTGCTGATGTTCTTGTATGCGACTGCTATAAAAACGTTACCGCTCCACTCCACCTCCCAGTAACATCGTCCAGTCAGACTCTCTCTACTCAGAACCTGAAACCATCCAGTGAATCTGTCTGGGTGACTGGAATAAGACTGTTGTTGATTCATCACCGTCACCTTCCTGTTCCCCTTTGAGAGTCCCAGACGTGAGTTTGCTGTGTTTGGATCCAGAGTGATTTCACAGGAATACCTTAAGAATCCAGCTCTGTTCTTTGGTTCTGGTTCTAATTGTAAAACAGCTTCAGTGATTTTCAGTGAGATGTTTGTCCATGAGTCTCTCAGTACGTCCTGTAGTTTGTCTCTGAGCTCTGACACAGCTGCTGTCACGCCCTCAAAGTGTCTCAGAGGACGGATGTTGATGCTGGATGAGTGTGTCGACTCACTGGGTGCTGGCAGTGAGGGGTAGTTGAGGAGAAACTGGTTGTGATCCTGTGTGTGTGAGAGCTGCTCCAGCTCAGCGTCTTTCCTCTTCAGCTCAGTGATCTCCTGCTCCAGCTTCTCCTGAACATCTTTGACTCGACTCACTTCAGTTTTCTGCCGGGATCTGATCTGCTGCTTCACCTCAGAGCTTCTTTTCTTGAGGAGACGGATCAGCTCAGTGAAGATCTTCTCACTGTCCTCCACTGTTTTATCAGCAGAGTGATTGATGGCCTCCACTTCCTGTTGAAGCAGCTTCACATCTTTCTCTCTGTCCTGGATTCTCCGCTGGATGTTTCCTTGTCTCTCCTCCAGCTCTCTCTGTCTCTCAGTCCTTTCTGCTGCAGCTGAGACAATGTCATGGCCCTTATGTTCCTCCATTAAACAGAGACTGCAGACACACTTCTGATCAGTGCGGCAGAAGATCTCCAACAACTTGTCATGCTTAGAGCAGATGTTCTCCTGGAGGTTCTTGGTTGGCTCCACCAGCTTGTGTTTCTTAAAAGTAGCTGAATCATAATGAGGTTGAAGGTGTTTCTCACAGTAAGAGGCCAGACAGATTAAACAGGAGTTGATGGCTTTCAGCTTCCTACCAGTGCAGAAATCACAGGCCACATCTTCAGGTCCAGCATAGCAGTGATCAGCAGCAGCAGCTTGGAGTCCAGTCTTCTTCAGCTGCTCCACTAGAGCTGCTAGCACAGTGTTTTTCTTTAGCACAGGCCTTGGTGTGAATGTCTCCCTGCACTGAGGGCAGCTGTGGATTTGTTTCCGATCCTCTTCAGCCCAGTGGGTTTTAATACACTTCATACAGTAGTTGTGTCCACAGGGAATCGTCACCGGATCCTTCAGTAGATCCAGACAGATCGAACAGGACAAAGTTTCTTGGTCCATCTGATTCTGCTCCAGTTCTTCTCTCTGACACAGTGACTGTGTGAGTTTTACTTCCTGAAACTTTTGTTTCAGCAAGGCAGAGAGGCTGCAACCAATCAGCTTCCACCTTCAGCAGATGTTGGTTCCACCCAGCTTCAAGACGTGTTTGAGCAGGAAGTAGATAGAGGAATGTCAGACTTTGATTCCAGAAAGAGTTTAAAGTACTGTCTGAATGGTTTGGCAAGAGTTTTCTGTTCAAATCATCAAAGTCAGCAAAACTCACAACTTTAAAATCTAATCTAATCTCTGCAGGTATTCATATGGCCCCTGTGCACAATCGGTGTTTCTGCATTGCTGTGACAGACAGACTCAGAAAATGAAAGGAGTGGGTGAGACGTGTCCGTCTGCTTCCTATTGCAACGAAAGTCTGTTGAGTTTTTGCAGGTGTGGTGATGGACTCTGACCTGACACTTCAGAGAAATAAAAAGCCAATTACAAAGTCGTCTTCCATCACTCCGAATCCAAGATTAAAGAACTAATGTCCCAGAAAGATCTAGAGAAACTCATCCAGGCATTTATCTTTAGTCACATTGATTACTGCAAGAGTGTCTTCATTGGGCATCCTAAAAAAATCAGACAGCTGCTGCTGATCCAAAGCTCTGCTGATCATGTTCTGACAAAAACCAGGGAATCACCCAGTTCTAAATCCTTCCACAGTCTATTCCCTGTAGCTCAGAGACTTTAAAAGACTTTAAAATACTGTTGTTAGTTTACAAATGGCTGTATGGCTTAGCACCACAAAACATTCAAGAAGCGATTGGAACAACTGATTCTGATCATTTGGATGGGTGAGAAAATACTTTTGGCAATATAGTGTATTTGATTTGTATTTGCTTGATGATTCTGATTGTGGCATTTGACAAAATATAATGTTTTCATAATTGGTGACTGTATGATGCTTTTACAATGCAAAGCACTTTAAACTTCATTGTTACTTAAATGTGCTTTCCAAATAAACTTGACTTGACCTTTAGCCTGGTGTTTACCAGTGAGCCACATGAACAGCATGGATCATTTATTAATAAGTGTGACCTGAACCCAAGGTTGGGTCCCGTCCCTCAGTGATCCTGACTGGAGCAGCAGCCAGGCCGCCGGGAAATGACCCGGTGTTCCCGATGTCCAGTCCGCCACTGAATCTGATGTATCAAAGGTCTAAAGGTCAAAAGGTCCTGTCAGGAGCGGCCGATTGGGCAAAGTGCTACAGAAACCAAGTTAAGTTATCTGGATTAGCTACCAGATTGAGCTTATTTGTCCATTTAAACTGGGAGGAGTCATCAGTGTTAACATGACGGCTAATAAAGTCTGTGTTAGTGCAAATAAAATCCTCACAACTCACTGAATTTTCCACAAATTTAACACCTTTTGGTTTGTTTCAAAGATCAGACTTCTATCTCCAGATATGAAGGCTTGGTTAACTGAAGCATGTGTGTTTTCACTAAGGCACTTTACAGTTATTGTCATATCAGCATTGTAGATACAAACATGTACAATATTTTGTACAAACTGACATAGCACTAGGCTGAATTTACAATGAAACCTATCTGTATTGTTAATATCAGACATTGCAGAAGACATGTATGGTTTCGATCTAAAACTCTCAATTCAGCATTTAGGAAACTGCTAGAGATTATAAAGGTGTGTAAAGATAGCTTAGAGCTTATTAGAGTCGCTGCAGGGACTTTAGATTACTGAAGGCAGTAAGTGGATCACAGGAGACAGTGGAGAGGAAAGTGGATTGAATCAGTGGATTTAAGCTTTTCTAACACTGTGAAAAAGTATTTGGATAGAAATGTTTGCCGCTGAAAACAGACGCTCTACCAGACACGTCGACTTCAATCTTAACTGAAGACCTGAGAGTACAAAGGTTTTGAAACAAAGTTTCAAGTACATGGAGTTCTCATTTCTGCCAGAAGAGGTCGTCTGCACACATCTGCCCCAGGAAGGTGTTGATGCTGCAAGTTCCTATGAGATCAACATAGTTTCCATGCAGATCTGCTAGTAACAGTGCGAACCAAATGTCATGCTGGTTGTCTTGTTTATGAAAATGACCAGTGCAAAGCAATCAGTGCTGCTTTTAGTTTGACATTTAGTTTAATCTGAGTGTAAAAGTTAAATAAAGGCCACATGTTCATGTTATGTAACAGGCGCCATGTGACTGGCAGGATTTGATGGAGCTTTTTTTGGATAATCCAGACTGCAGTGAGGGGATTATCATTTATTGTGACAAGGTTTTGGGTAAAAATAACTACACTTTACTTTCTTACCAATAAATTCATATAAACAATAATTAGAGAATTATTCAACAAAAATGTTATCAACCTAAAGCAAAACTGAAAGAAGATCAAAAAGTATCAGGTGTTTACATTTTTACAAAACTAATTCTTTCACACAACACAGGTTCCTATTATCTACATCACTCTGATAAAGAATTATGTAAAACATACTTTTTAAGAATTTAACAGAATAAATAGCATAAATAGCTAAAAAATAGAGATTAACATTAGCTTCCTCCCAAAACTTTTTTCCCACTTTGCAAATGGAAAAATAAACATTTATTTTTATTATGTCATTTAATTTTGAATGTTTTCAGGAGTTCTAAATCCAGACTGACACCTTTTATTCCTCCCTGTGCTACTGGCCCTTTGAATAATATAAACAGCATCTTACTTTCAGGCATATCTACTGGTACAGTAAGCAGTTCGACCCCACAGCATGACAGCACCTTCACCATGCTGAACAACAACAATCATTGATCATTTTGCCTCCAATTTTGTGTTTTTGGTTACTTTGTAACTGACTTTTTCAGTAACATCACCTTTTAAGGACATATGAACTGTCTGAGAATTCATTTTTAATGCTCTGAGTGCCCTAATGTGATCAGGTAATGATTAGCCAAATTAGCCAAAAAGTAGGTCATGCCATCAGGTTCACTTACAGTTTCAGTAAGTGTTGCAAGAGATGAAGTCATGCTATTGTTGGGTCTTTGTTGCAGTTGACAGGGATATCAGAAAAAAACAAAACAAACAAACTTAAAAAGACAAAAACATCAGTGACAAAAAAACTATTTGTTTGGCTTTTATTCCAATCAAAATACTTCACATATTAAAAATAAATGCCTTTTTATTATACACGTACAAAACCATGTTTCCTAGAAACATAACATACAGTAAAACATTAAATTTCACAGCAACATTAGTTTTTAGCAATAGCTTAAATTTGAAAAAGATGAACAGTACAAGTAAGCTGTAGGTTTACAACAATCCTCAGCACCTTGTCAATACTTCATCCAGGGAGCTTTCACTTGTAGCAGCACATCATGTTATTACTCAGAGTGATGTATACAGCTATAATTTACTAGAAACATCTAAAGACCAAAGCACTATTTTCATAGTGGTAAGTTAAAATAAATTAACTTACCATGACTGTCTGAAAGCTCAACGAAAAGTTTTAAAAGTAATAGAAACACTTTGGTGGAATCAAAGCTATCATTGACCTTAGTTATTAATCTATAAAAGAACATAAAAATAAAACTTTTGTGCTTAATTAACTTAAAACTAAGATAATTAAACAACATTACAGTGCTGTCAGATGTGTAATAATATTTCACAGTATCAGCTGTTTTTAGAAAGAAAGGCAGGCAGAGTACAGCCATCTGTTTCTACATCATTTAACTAACTTAAAGTTGATTAAAGTTTTAGTCAATATTTGCACACTGTGATTAGAATAAACAGAAAACTCAACTCAGAGGGTGTGCTATCATTTTACAGTGTTTGTAGATGGACTTTATTGATCCTTTAAGAGAAACTGTCACCAAATATTGACCTGGCTGCATTTAGCTGGCGTGTTCATACATTCTTGGAAATGCTTATCAGCACTTGGTGCAGGTATATGAGTTCATAATATTGCATAGAAAGCATAAATGCTATTAACAGCATATTTATGGAGCCATTTGATGCATATAAAACATGCGATTCCATGTTACTGTCTGTTAGAGTGAGGCATTAACATTTTGCAGTGCATTTTCAAAACTTCCATGCATTTGGTTTGCTGGTTTTAGGAAATATGTAATTGTTTAATTAAAATAAGCAAAATAACTAAACAATATTCCAACAAAATTTAATTAAAAACCATATCATAAGAGGTTCACTCATATAATTATATAACACAATAAACATTTTTTTCTCTAAGGCAGTGGTTCCCAAAGATTTTCTGGACCCCCTACGGATTACAATAAAACGACCCCAAAATAGAAAGAAAAAAAGAAAATCAACTGGACACACACATCGTTCAACCAGACATAAACCTATACACATATTTTGTTTTCAACTCCACTGAAGTGAAACACTTTTGTGTAACCGTTTTATTTTTCTTCATCCACCGCACCGCCCCTGTGATGGCACTGCGCCCCCGTAGGGGGGGCGCCCCACACTTTGGGAACCACTGCTGTAAGGAATGCAATAAACTGGAGTTTTATTGTTGGGACTTTGACTTGGCATACAAACAAACAGATTAGATGCCAGTTTTCATTGTTGAGGACCCAATAGTGTAAAAAGACAAAATAAGGCAAACAGAGAAATGCCAAAGAAAGTTTGAGAACAGTTTCATATTCAAGAGAAAAAGTGATCAAAGTATAAGAGATGGTTTGCTTTGTTAGCTAACTTTGAAGTAGCTAACAACTCAAACCAATTATGCCATAATTTCACTAGCTAGCCTACAACTATATATGTGGATTATTCAGAAATTGTCCATCAGCGCAGACAACCTAGATAAATTTAACATCAATCTAATGTATATACTTTTAGCACTGCGCAAACCCAAATAATAGCTAGCTAACCTTAGCAGGACTGCATAGCTATGAGTATGTTTGAAACAACTGAGTCTGATAAAAACTTTAAAGTCACATTTTCAATAGTTAAGGGCTGTAAATCGAGTTTTATTACATTTAAAGACCGTCCTAAGTTTAGCTTGTTATTGCTAAACTTATATTAACTTATTGTTATTGTTATTGTAAAATAATCCCAGACATATGCAATCAAAACAGAACTTTTCAATTTCTTAAGAAATACAGTTTTTTTTTTTTAGATTTTTAATGATAGACATAATATTAACTTCAATACACCAGTCGTATTGGTCTATATTGAACAGTTATGGTATTTTAGGTCACCATTGAGTGTTTAGTTATCACTAAAACATAGCATGTTTTAAATCTAAGTCTTCATCTCTTGGTTCATTTTTGCTCCTCATAAATTACCTAAATGAAGCAGTGATTTGTTATTCCTCCCACTGGCCTGAAAAGTCACAAAGGTAGCAAAAGGTTTCCATCTACTTCTAGAGCATACGTTCTCCAAAAGGGTTTTTCCTAATCATTGTTGCACGTCCCCAACAGTCACAGAGAAAAGTCTTAATTATTCATTCAGAATTGTTCTCTCACTTGAATAAAACTAAAATCTACTGCGTCTTCTCTTTCTGTGTAACGGAGCCGTCCATCTCAGTGGTGCTCTTTCCAGAAAGAAAAGGGAGGATCTTCTCGAACAGGAGGATGCAGCTCGCCATGCCTGCAGGCACACAGCAGCTTACGGTTCAATGCAGCCTGTGTGTTCAATATAAAACACTAAACACTATGAAAGAGGAGGAATCAAATGAAAACATGATTGTTACCCAATGTTGGACCCAGCCAGTAGATAAAGCAGTACTCCAGGTATGTGTGGCCACTGCAGGGGAACTGAACTGAGAAGGCCAGGGCGGGATTAAAAATGGCTCCAGAAATACTCCCACCTGCACACAAAAACAAACAAAAGCACCTTAATATGCTCTTTAAACCCAAACTTGTTGAAACCATACATAATGCAGTCATCCACGGTTAGTAAAATAAAATAAAATAAAAAATAAAAAATAAAAAAAAGCAATCCAAGTGCTCATCTGTGGAGCTTTCCTTTAAAGATGCGTTGTGATTTAATTCATAATACATTCTGATTATCAGTTTTACATCTGATATTATTTTCAGCTTTCTCTGTTGTTCTTTAATGACATTTCTTGTTTTGTATAGAAATTGTGCTGACCAAATAAACCTGCCTTTAAAATTTGGATTTCACAAACAAAACTTCACAGTCACACTCCGTTCTCTGTACATTTGCTCTGCTTTTTATTTTCTAAAATATTGTGAGCCAATCCAGCAGCCGTCCATGCAAGCATTTACACCATTTTATTCATTTCAAATAACATTTTTGATGATTTTTTTTTTGCACATTTCTGCTGTTTTCACGTTTTAGTGCTGAAATAATTAATCAGAGTAATTGATTATTGAAATAATTGTCTATTTTAGTGATAATTAAAGTTAGGATCCGCCTCTTGGCTCTGATTGGTCGTTTATAGTTCGCAATGGGAGAAGGCAGAGGAGCTCCACTTTTTTTCACAATGACAGTTTGAACATATGTAATAAATAAATAAATAAATAAAGTTACATACTGCAGCTTTAAATACAAACTGTATGCATGACAAGTTGAGTAGAAGTTTGACTTAATTATTGCTCTGAATGTTTTATGTAGTTTATTTTAGTCAATTTACTCCAGTTAACATTAATAGACTTATAAATTAGTTGAGGACCATTTCAATAATCGATTAATCGTATCAATTTGACGATAAAACAAATAAAACCAGGGATTTTTACATGTTTCCATCACTATGTGGGGGTTCAGCTCACCTGTGTAAACCAAAGCGGTGATGACCGCAGCGAACACGTGAACCCGGAGTTTCTCCTCCAGCTTGTGGATATTCATGACGGTGACCTGAAACGCGAAGGCGCACGCCAGCTCCACGGCGGCGGCCTCCAGCACAGTCCCGCCGAGCGGGTCGAAGCACCGGAACCCGAACTTTTGGTGCTGGCGGTGCATATCCGATAGCCCCAGCGACCAAACGGAGGCGGCAAAGGACCGCGCGGCGACTGCGGCTCCCAGCTGGACAGCGACGACGAGTGCCGCCGCTCTGCCGCTCGCCGCGCCGCGGCAGACTCGCTCCAGAGCCGCGGCGGGGTTACACGTCGCCTCCCTGAAAGTTGACACATGAACAACGGTGACGACGTACGTGAGAGTCAAGCCGGTCGACAGGTCCAAGCGGACGGATTCCGCGAGCAGTTTGAGCTCCTGGGTGCAGCAGCAGAGCTGGAAGGTGGACGCCGCTTCCAGCAGGTAAATCCAACAAACACCGGGGAGAAAACGCGCCGCAGCTCGGCGACTCGCCTCGCAGAGCAGAACCACGGCGAACACAACACCCACCGAGACCCACAGGTCAGACATGTCCGCGGTCCGGAGCCTCACGGCCGGGTTTATCCAGAGGGTCGAGCCGCTGGTAGAACCGAGCGAAACTTACCAGACCAGTTATCCGTGGCGGAGAGTCAAAGTCCGGGAGACCCACGTTGTCTCCGCTGCGTCAGCTTTTATTGTGAAGCAGGAAACAGAATGACTCAACCTTCACATTAAAAGCATGACCAACTATTTGATAGGCAATTATCCAAACCAAAATGTACTCTGATAGAAATATAAATTTAGAATCATAACTTACACATTTACTTTGGCTAAAAGTAAACATGTAAGTAACTTTTATTATTTTTCAGCAGTTTGATGCATCATCATTTATTTTTCTCTATAACTACACATTTCTTCTGACTCCAGCAATGAGGGAATGTGAATAATAATAATAATAATAATAATAATAATAATAATAATAATAATAATAATAGTAATAATAATAATAATCAATATATACATTATATTTGTTATTTGTTTTTTTCTTGTTTGGTCACATTTTTTTAACACTGTTTGATCAAATGCTGGTTTATTAAATCTGAAAAAGGGAACCTCAGGTTTTTAAATAACCTAGGTTTACTTTTGCTGTTGGACCAATTTTTTTTTTTTTTTTTATATATATAAAAATCAAAACAAGAAATGTCCCAATTAAATTTTTATATTTTATTTATGTTTACTCTTTCCAACTGGAGGAAATAACTTCAGCTCTGTGAATAATCCAGTTTTCTTTTCCAAATTTTCTTCATGGAGTAAATATCATTACAATAAATAGCTGACAACAAATTTGAGATTCAGTTCACTCAATTTAACTTTATGTGTTTGTTTCAAGTCTTTATCTAAATAAACTAGTTTTTCATTTTATTGTTTGACCAATATTTTGAGGAGTAAAAATACAACAAAAAGATGAACAGAAACTAATTTACTCCTCTATTCTTTACTCTTTAAAGTTCTCTTATTAAACATGCAGCCTTGTATGAGAAAAATCTGGACTTTACTTTTAGAGGTAAAATCAGATCTGTGACAGTTGACCAGGTTTTATTTTGACGGTTCAACCGGAAGTGCGGGTGAATGCGTTTGCTACGCGGCTAACTTGATCTGATAATCGTGAACAGATCTCAGGGCAGAATATTCCTGCTCCAGCGGTTTGACAGCTTTACTGAGAAACAGAGCAGCCGGAGGAGAACTGAGCTGTTTCCACTGAGATCAGAGGGAACAAACCCAATAAACTAAAAGAAACAAAATGTCTTGGTTAATAATGGAAGCTGCTACAAATACCCAGAATAGCAGAATAGCTAAAACAGCAGAAATACTGTAGTAATGCTTTCATATATTTTAATGAAAGTAAAATAACAACACAAAAGGCTGCACAACAGTTTGATCGTAACATCTGATTTAACTTGTGAAAAGATAACTTAGACAAAAAAAAACAATATTTAGTTATGCAATTCTAGTCTTTAAAAATAACAATAACAATAAAAATCCAACTTTATTTTTTGAGCACTTTTTTAAAACAGTCAAGTCTGAAGCCAAATACTCGCTGTTAGAACAGTGAAGGAAATACTCCCAGTAGCAACCATTTATTGTTACTTGACTCCCAAATGTTACAGCAGTGAGAAAATGACCCAGGAGTTTTACTGCATCGTAGTTTTTACAGTTTTTATCTGAAGTGTTAATATGGAGGGTAGCTTAAGCAGGTGAACTTTCTGCTGGTTATGCAACAGTAATCTTGTTTTAAAGGGTCCAACTCTGAGGTGAACTTTGCACATCACACGTTGCCATGTTCCTTTGTTCACTTAAACTTTATCTCTGGGATTTTACTGCGGGTCGCATGCTTACTCAGCATTTTCTCCACTTTCATTTTTGCTCTGAGTAACTTCATACCTTTAGATGTTGCTGTGAAATATCAAAAAGTTGACTTAATTTTCTGTTTCTGTCCAGCTAAACTACATTTTGAATATTAAGTTAATGTATTTAAGCAATTCAATTAAAAATCTTATGCTGTACACAAAGTGACATATTCTGTGTGTTTCTTTTATCTATTTAATCGCATTTATTCTGCCTTCCAGCTAGTTAAAACCCAAAAATCTGTTATTTAGGATCATGTTTCAAGATCTTTCGTAGCTAAATGTTGCTCCTACTGCACATGCACCAAATACTTAGTCTGGGCTCCTTTTGCATACATTTCATCAGTGTGATTAACTTCTTAAAACGCTCTTAAAAGGGCTTTGCTTCACAATCCTCTCTAAACTTTTTCCTTCCACCAAACCTTCCATCAGGTGTAGCAATATACCCAACAGACACTCTGTGACCTTTTGTAAATGTGTCACAATAAGGCAGACAGTCTCCCCCATGGTGAAAAGAGGCCATAACATTACATTTCTGATTACACACACACACACACACACATATATATATATTTAATATATAAAATTTTTCATTAGGTGTATTTCAGATATTTAATCCTGGACTATATTTAAACTGTGAGCGTAATGTCTTTGGACATATTTTCAGAAATGTATTAAATGAGTCACTTTTGGCATAAAAATAAACTGAATATTTCCCCACAACGTCGTGTCTCTTTAAAGTAGCTGACATCCAACTGATGGTGTGTTTGCATCACCTTGGCAACAGGTGGCGATGGATGACACCGAAGAGCAGGGTCACCAGGATGACTTATGTAAATTTGATAGAAAATCTCTATTGCTTCCGCTTTATTTTCAAAATAAATCTAACAAAACTCTGCTTTGCTCTTTGTATTTTCTATCTCGGCTACAGAGTTTCAACAGATATGGCGGAAAAAATGGATGAGAAACTTCAATTCTGCGGCCCACAGTACCATACAGGCTCTGTCAGCGACCAGAGAGACATACATAGTTAGCTCATGTTACTATACGATAATTAAATGAAAACGTATAAACATGGATCTGGGAATCCATGTTTGTACCTTTGAAAGAATTTTAAAGATCCTACTATATTTGTTCTTCTGGGTCTGTTTTCTTTAGAAACTGAGTTTTCTTATCACAACAAACCTAAAAAAAGTTATGAACTTTAGTTTGAAATAAAAATAATAATTCTAGTCATCTTAGGATTTTTTCACAGTAAAAATGTGAAGAACAGAAAAAGTTCCGAAACACAAATGATCAGGAACATAATTCGCATTGTGACTCTAGGGGGCGCTGTTTCTTCTTTATTACCTTCCTACGTTTGCCTGGCCAGAGTAAAAGCAAAGTATCACTATGTGAGGAAAACACATAGTGATACTTTAATTTCGTAATCTACCTTTTATAACCAAACATCGCAGATGAAAGGGAGGGTTATTGCAGATTTTCGTGCATGTCTGACTCGGTTCTGTTACTAGGCAACGCATCAGTTTGCTGTGAGGTTGATAAACATGGAGAAACATCCGTCCATCATTTATACCTACTTGTTCTACAGGTCTATGAATCGCTGTGTGAAGAGTTTCTTACAATTTCTCATCTTGACAGGCACTGACACAGAAGCCGTAACTAAATGAGCCCTTGACCAATTTAATGTTTTATTTTACTTTAACAATGCATTTGAATTGATAATTTAGATTTTTACGGAGTTGCTACACCTGATTGGGGACAAACTTTGTAACAAAGATGCAAAATTTGTTACATTTTCAGCTGCACTGACTCGCTTTCCTAATTGTTCAAACCATTTACCCCTCCTCAACTGTGGGGGCGCTGCACCAAGAACCACTGAAGGAAACACAAAAACCTCTGAAGAAGACACTGGACATAACTTCCTTCTTAATGAAATGTGAACAAAAACAGAGTGTTCTTTTTGTCTTTGGTAAAAACCACAAGTCAATTATCTCGCAGTTACATGTTTTGGTTGTATTTACCCTGCACTGTCATCAACTTCCTGCTTTTGGTGTGATCTCCGGTCCGCTTGGCGTTCACATATGAAATTTCTTCATCTGAACCCAGACCCTGGTTTGTAGGCAGACCAGAGTTGGATTGTTCACACCTCCCCAAACAAACTGGACCTTTTAGACAAACAAACTGGAGTTGGATTAAATGGGATTAAACAGGGCTGATGATCCACGGCTTGCACTTCTGTAACTACAATCGGCTCTTTGATTCACTTAATATAGACAATAAAATATTGCTCTGTTTTAGGGCTCAGAGTGCAAACGCACTAATCTGAGGCCTTTTGCTGCATGTTTTCTCTTCTCTCTCCTAATTCCCAATAATTTACTGTTCAATAATTTTCCGCCTGTGCTGTGTGTGGTAATTCAGGTCTAGAACCACCACTAAATTAAACCTTCTGCAGCTTGAATCCTAGAAGACAGTGGAGGTGAAGAGGAAGAGGAAATCCATATAAGGCTTGTAACATGTCTGAGTACTACGACATCTTCTCTTCACTCCCTCAATGTTGACCAAGTCTGCCTGAGGAACAGGACCTCAGAGCGCTGCACTGACCAGATTATCTTTGTTTTTCTATAGAACTTTTCTCCTTTGATTAGATTCTTTCTTCACTTTTTACTCACAAAACTTCACTTCTGGAAATTCCTCAGTGTGGTAAGTGTTTGTCTCCACTCGTTTCTGGTTCCTGATTGAAGCCAGAATGGCTCCTGACAACTTTGGCTAAACATTAGAAACAAATTGATATTTTTATTTATAGATATGTCGAATGCAGGTTTAAATTTTTCCATTGAATCCTTGCGTTGCATTGCCACAACAGAATAAAACCAAAAGTACCAGTAATATTACTGCTATTAGCTTTGAAACAGCTCTCTTTATCTTTCATTCTTTCCCTCTTTTTCCTTTTCTTCTATTTTACATGTTTCATGAATTACATCTCATTGAAAAAAGAAAACTAAAAGCAGAAATAAAATTGTTATTTCTTTACAATGGCAACAAATTTCTGAGATATTTATCAAAAATTAGAAGCAGACTTTTTTAAAGCGGCAAAGTAAATCTGATTTACTAAATTCAGTTTATTAATAAAGTTTACGTCTGAAGGCACGTTACAAAAAAAGTTTCAATTTCAATTCACTCACAGATACATTCAGATTGATCCTAGTAATAAAACAGTGCATCGAGTTCAGTTTATCATTCAAATTTGCTTACATTTTTTCTCAGGACGTCCAGCAGCTTTCAAACTCTCCTTTAACAGGAGGAAACATCCAGCAGAACCAGAGCCTGGCTCACTTAGATGTGATGACAAACTTAGAAAACTTGTATTCTGATAATATTTTTGATTTTCGTGTGCAACCCCAGATGATCACTGGGCCCCCTTTAGATCTGGAGACGCCCCTGGTGTTCAGTTTGTACAGAAACGAGGCCGGCTTAATTTTTGTACTTTCCATTTTCTGATCTTTACTCAAATGTAAAGGAAACCTGATGTTTCCTCCCCTTTTAAAGTCTTAAGTCTTGTACTTCCGGTTGTTGTGTCGGTAACTCTCGCTCGCTTGACTCCTCCTGATCAGCCGATCTGCTCCGAGCGGCAGCCGGACAAGGAGCTCCGCACTGCGGGTTCGTCTCTGCTGCTCACCGGGAGCCTGGAGGTAGGAAGACCGGCCCGAAACAGAGGAGATGTATCTGAAACAAGACGGGAAGAGATGCTGGTGTCGATGCTGGTTTCGGGTTATTCGCCTCTGAGCGGATCTCCCGGAGCTCAGCGGCTCCATTCTTTGTTTATAGAGACAGTTATGATCAGACCTGCAGCTTGACGCGATAAATAAGCTTTAAAAATGGTAAAAGGCCTCGAAAATATCCCAATTTAAAAAAAAAAGTTCGGTGTTTATATCAGTGATTGATTTACCAACACAGAGGCTGACTGTTATTTGGACTGGTAAACACAACATGGGATGGATTATTTAATCTAAATAGATTATTCGATTGACCATGTTTCAACCTACAGCTGTTCTGTTGAGACACAGTTCAGCTCTGCTGTTTCATTTTGTTGCAGGAATCACGATGCATTCAGTCCTGGAAGAAGGGAATGCAGCTGGAAAGCAAATATTTTTGTCAAAGTGTCCACACGTGCCTTCATAATTCACAATTGTATCAAAAAGTTATTCTTTGTTGTTAATGTGGACCAGGGGAAACTTGATTTGATCGTGACACGTTCCAACAAAAGCGACGCTTTCCAATGGTTTTGTGTTGATTTTTGACGTTCTACAGCAAATAAAAACCCAAAATTCAGCGTCCCGGAAAACTACAGGAGATATTTAATTCAAAATAATGTTTGAAAAATGGCCGATAAAGACATGGAGAAGACTCCTGACCTTCAGCAGCAAACTATCAATGATACGCAACAATGGAGGTAAAGTATTACTAAAGTATTACTAAAGGCTGTTGAGACTGCTCTGTCCATAGCATATGAATAGAAAGTTTAGTGGAAGGAAAAAGAATGCCTCTTAAGGATTAGGAGGTTAAGGGCCATTCAAGAGTTTCAGGAAACTCCACGGTCACCACGCATGGACAAATACCTATAGTGCAATAAAAATCAATCGTAAAACAAGTAAATGAAATAAAATAAAATAAAATCTGCCAATGGAACTGCCAGTGTTAATTAAAATTCTAGAATTAATGACATCAACAAACTTCTATGTCTTTTAGTGATCTTAGTGCTTATTTTAAGTGATGCTGAGGTATTCAGACTAGAAACTGGACAAAATACTTTGTAAGATTTGGTGTTCTTGCAGTGCAGGACTATGGTCTCTGTTTTTGACTTTTATTATGCTCATCTGTTCCTGTCAGCGGTACAATGTGACAAATTTATAAAAATAAAAAGCACACAGGACTCTCTGGCCTTTCTGCTGGGATCAGGCCAACAGGGAGGAGATGAACTCTGCATATCTGAGTACACAAAGTTCCACAATTTCAACAAATCTCGTCCACTAACAAGATTTCTTGTTGTGTTTATATATCTGACTCTTTTAACCTGGTAAACTCCCGTTTGGCCGACCCAGAGCTCTTGGCTGGTTTCATGCTGGAGTTCTCTTAACATTTCCAGGAATTGTCTACAGCTGGAATGTTTATAAGACACGACTATGTGACCGTTTACAGCACTTTGCAGTTTATTTCTTTGCAGTTATTTCCAATTTTGAATTCTTCTCTGACTTTTCATGCCAGGTGACCTGAAACGTTTCACTGTTTTTTCTTATTCTACCTCGAGTAAGGAGAAGAATACCTGGATAGTTGCAAACTGGTCTGAGTTTCATAAAGCCTAGTAGTGCTAGTATGTTCCCATAATAATTCTGATTTTCATTCACTGCGATTCAGAATCGCTTTAAAATATCCCAAAATCGATTTTAAAACTAAGCAATACAGCCAATCTGCCATGTTAAGGATGGCGTACACTGACGTATCGCAGCAATGGGCCAACCTGCTCAGTGAGGCGTTCAAGTATCCATGTCTGTGGAAGAAACTAGAGACAGAGATGACTGAACCAGACCGTCTTTGTGAAGACATTTGGACACAGTTAGCTTTTCACTGAATTCCCAGGAAGAGTTTGACATGACGCTCACCGCGCGGGGTCAAGGGTCACAAAATGAAGATTGAGCAAAACAGAAACAACGCAAATGGGCGGGGCTAAGGTCAGCCATACCTATGATTGGTCAGAAGTTTGTTGCTGTGTTCGGACAGCGTTAAATAAAATGATCTTTACCTTTAAATTACCTTCAGTTCAACTGGTGCTCTTCTGCTGACATCTTTTTTTATTTGTAGACGACTTGAATCTGACTCAGTGAGGAATTATCTACATTTGTTTGTGATTATTCACTAAATAACTAGAATAATAATGAGGCTATCAAATGGCTAAAAACCTCTGGAGGGAGATTGCAGCTCGTTGAGGAGGCTGTCTGCAGAAAGGTGTGGCGCTAAGACACTTTTTTGTTTCTATTTGTCATTCTGCCTTGCAAAGCAAACTGTTATAGATCGGGAAGAGCCTATAGTTTAAAGCAGAAATCATTATGAATAATGGAATTGTGAGATAGTAAAAGATTCCCACCACTGATCTCCTTGATGCAAAATGAGCCCCAACCAACATTTTAGGCCAAATATCTGCAATAAAAAGACTTTTTTATTGGCCTGATGAAATATTTTCAGAGACGTCGAATTTTGGGTTTTAATTAGCTGTAAACCAGAATAACTGGAATGAACAGAATCAATCTGTGGGCAGAGCGAATCACCTTTTTAGCTTCTAAATGCGTGAATGTTTCAGTAACTGGAGAGGAAGCCGATGAGCCGAACCAGCAGATGAGTTACAGCGGCTTTGTCCTGCGCTCTGCTCCTCTAGTGCAACAAGAATAGAAGCTGCTGCACCGCTGCCTCTGGCTGTCTGTGGGAAGGTCTATCATATTTTTGGTTGTACAAAGAACAAAAAACAAGGATAGGACACTACAGGGATGAAGTTTCAGGTCTGGCTCTGCTGAGGTTGACCTGAAATCTGCTGGAATTAAAAACTCAGGTTGGAGGTGGAATGTGACCAGCACCTTTTGAGGGACTGAAAACGGATGCTGCTGCAGTAAACAAAACAAAGATAATCCTACATTTCTGAATGTGTTGTTCCTGTTCAGCTGTAGTCATAATAAAGTTTGCTTATAGATTTTGATGTGGTTCAGAGGAAGCTTCAGGCATGGTGAGGCTTATTTGCATTAATGCTTTTGCAGAGCAAACAAAGCTTCTCTCCACATTGTTCCTGTTTTGGTTTTTGTCGTCAGATTACGGCAGATTACAGGAGTTCACACTCCTGCAGGCTCAAAATGGTCACAGTAAGAGTTGGAAGAAAACCAGTCAGTTGGTTGTTCAACAAAAATGGTGTCTTCTCTTGATTATCATTACCTAACTGACGTAATCACAATAATTTGACCTGTTTGAATTCAACACCTAAAAATGAACCTAAGTATGAAGAAACTAAAACTAAAACTACAACCACAACTAAACTGAAAAACAACAATATTAACTAATAAAAAGCATCTGCAGTCTGAACTGTCATGTTGCATGATATCCTTACAGACAATGGTTTTATGTTAAATGCAAAAGGTCTATATTTTTTGTACAGTTTTGGCTTAATTATTACTCTGAATATGTTGTTTCTCAGAAAACAACTTTTTTTTTTGAGCCTGTGTTCTCCAGTTAACAATTAATCACTAAATTGGTTGTCGATTATTCCAATAATCGCTCAATCTGTTTAATCACGACCAGTCCCGCCTCGCCGCAGCGCTGCAGAGGGGCTTCAAGGTGTGTTTTCTCTTTCTCAGGTGTGTGACAGCAGGATGGCGGTTGACTCATGACGTATCCAGCGATGGCGTCCAAGTTCTCGCAGCGCCTGCTTGGCCTCCGCGCCAAACTGCTGCGGCGCTACGAACACGGGCCGTTCGTGCGGTGTCTGTCGGGTCTGTACGGCTGTCGCTGGAGGCGCTACGAGAGGAGCAGAGGTCAGCCAGAAGACTGCTGCTGCAGCAAGGTCAGACACTGCGGGGCAGCTTACAGGCTGAATCCACTGGGGTCCACAAATAGTTAATTTTGCGCAAGAATATGAAGAACAGAACCATGCAAAAGTGTCTCAATTCCTTGAGAATCTAATAATATTCTTAATTAATTACGCATCCTGCAATTAACTTGATTAATCATTTTAATCGATTCCCACCACCATTTTAAACTCATTAAAAACCAAGAAGTTACAAAAGAGGAGGATTTTTGACATTATTTTTGAGTTCAGTATCGGATCCATATCTGCTGTGGTAAGATCAATACTTCAGTTTTAGATTCCATTTTAAAATTTTGTTTTACTTTTGTAGTTTCTCAACTCTACCTCAAAACAGATTTGTTTCAATTCACGCTGACATTTTATTTTTGCTCGTTACCTAGAAAAAAAATGACCCAAATATGTTATTAAAATATTTTGGAGGCACCTATAAACTGTGTACAAATTCTATCAGAGTTTTTAACAAAACAATCAAAAGAGAAAAAAAAAAAAAACTTGTATGATTTTGACGGAAGGTTTTGTGTAAATGTCCTGTTTGGTTGTGGCGTCCGCAGCTGGAGGGAGCGTCGTTCGCCCTGCTGGTCGCGGCTTTCTGTCTGACGCTGCTTTTCCTCTACTTCTGGGGACAAGCAGAGAACGACTACAACGACTTTGACTGGTGGGTCAAACCGTTTTCTCTGTGTGCAATAATCTACACACCCTGGAACCTGATGAGGGAGAGGAGGCAGTGTGTGTTTAGGAGCAGATTACTTCTGTCTCTTTGCTCCTCTTCACGCCGTTATCCTGCTTGTTTTAAATTACTCACTATTTGAATTTGTGGGAAATTAAATCTTACTGCTTTAAAAATGAGCAAAGACTTGTTTCCACAAGTCCTCTGGAAAAGTTTCCAGTTCTGCTTGTTGCAGGCCTAAACACAGCCAGATGTTTGCTGCTGTGGTTGAACAGCGTCAACCTTTCCTACACTTAAACTCATTTTCTAATTCCTCCTTGTTGTTCTTCTCTTGTTGTAAATTTATGAGAATTTTGTGGAGTACCTGAAATATTTAGATTGAAAACAATCTGTTTTGTGAGTTTTATGAAATGAATGTTATTTAGCTGGTACTAATCCCCCACCGCGCTGCTGCTAATTAACCTTATGAACTCTTGTGGGAGAGAAAGAAATTTCAAAAACACTTTTTCAGGGTTGAATGATTATTTTTTCTTTCTTTCAGAAATAAGCTTAAAAAGTGATTTTTAAAGACTAACATTTATAAACTGATATAAATGTGGTTAAAATGTCCTACGATTGCTTAGTTTTTTTTACGTTCTTTTCACAGCTCTCTATTGTTGGTTTTGTCTCTTTTTCTTCCTTTGTTTCTTTGTTCATTTTTTGTTTTCTCTTTTTCTCCTTTTTTGGTCTTTGCTTCCATTTGTTTTGTGTTTGTTTCTCTTTTTCTTTCTTTTTACTTAGTTTTTTTCTTTTTCTCTGTTTTGTTTCTTTTTTGTCTGTTTTTTTTCCTTTTCTTTCTCCCTCTTTCTGTTTCTTTCGACAATTTTGTTGATAAAAACTTATTTTCTGTCAATGCTTTATTTCATTTAATAGACCTTATTTTCATTCCGACTGTATTAAATGGACCCTCTCTCTGCTCCTCTGCTGGTTCGAAGGTTTAACTTTGGTCATTTGGGGTTCTGGTTCCCCTGGTCTGTGGTTCTGCTGGTCATCTCTGCAGGGTTCTTCACCTACGTCACTGTGCTCATGGTGAGGCGCCGACATGCTGTGCATGTAGTTATCACCTTTCTATTAAAATGTGTAAATGATCTGACGTTAAATAAGTTGATATTTACATGTGAATGCAGCAGTTTTTCCTTATTGTTCAGATGATGCTAATATTTCTTCTGAGTTAAAATATTCTGTCTTAAAGTGACTAAAATGGTAGATTTCAAACCCTAAGGCTTCAAACAAACATTAGAAACTATTTTAAGTTAAATTATGAGCATTTATTATTTTATTGTGAAAGATTAAAAAGTTAAAATAGACTTTACACTTACTTAAAATACCAACTTTCTTGTTTGTTAAAGACTGTTGTGTTTTCACAATGCAGCATAAACGCCAGTTTACTGGTGTCGCAGATCATGTTATGCATTTTTCTGTAAGTACTAATTGTTTTTATTTGCTATTAGAGGCAAAACAGGGTTTTTAAAAATATGAATTTCATTAAAAATACAGAAGAAGCCCCTCATTTTTCAAGATTTCGCAGCTTCAAGCTGCTAATTCAGGTTGATTAGACTCCGCGGAGCTGGAAGCCATTTTGAAGAAGTTTAGAAAACATGCAGCGCTTCCAGCAACGTGGGAGTAAAACTGAACAACCTGCAGTGAATGAGAAGCAGGAAGTGAGTAAAGTTGCTCAGGATGTTTTTGTTGCTTCTTTCTGCAGCTTCTGGCGGTGTGTTTACTGTCTGAAGGCCAGAAGCTTCATTTACACTGGAGTCACAAGGTAACCTGAACTCTGCACCAGTTTGTGTTAAGATCAGATCAAAAAAAAAAAAAGCATTTTACATTACAATGTATTTAATTCAACATAAGTCTGCATCAGAAGCTTGCAAAGTACATTAAATTCAAAACTGCATCTTATATTAAGGTAGCAGTCAATCAATCTGTTGGTTTTTAACAGTTTCATGACTGTAATGACACTAACAGCTCAATTTGTGAACAGCGGAGATGATATTCCACAATAAGGTGTCCTGATGACATCATCAGTGGTTAGCTAGCCCTGCTAATCCAACTCGTTTGCTGATGAAACATTTCTAAAGATCGAAGCTCCAACTTAAAAAGAAAATGATAATAATATGACAACTTAATAAACTTCCTAGGATAAACTTTATTGGATTACTTGTAACAAATCAGCTCAATTTTTGTAAAAGTTGGATGGCCTGTTTTCTTTTTTGCGTGTAGTTTAGTCATCAGGCTGAAAACTGTTAAGAACAAATTTGTTTCATTCATTTAGTTTCATTTTGATAAAAGTTTGAAGTGATTCTTTGTTCTAAAATCTAAAGTTAGATTCTTAAGTTTCCCTAAAACTTACTTCTTTCAAAGAGTCTCTTCAAATTTTGCGCCTCAGGGTGAATTTCATTCATTCAGACTGTGAAGGCTGCTGACCTCTGACCTTTGATTCTCCTTCTTCCTGTTTGTGTTCAGGTTGGGATCCTGATCAGCCTGATCTTCTCCGTCGCAGCCACTGCGGTCTTATCCGACCTGTGGGGAGAAGAATGGACGACTCTGCTACTTTCCTTCCAGGTAACATCTTCCTCTTCCTCCTCTTCTTCCTCCTCCTCTTCTTCCTCATCACCACTGATGGGTGTGTTTGATCACCTGAGCAGGTGACGGCGCCGTACCTGCACCTCGGCGGCGTTCTGCTGATGACATCACTGGCCTGGCCTGTTGCTCTGCACGTCTTCCGCATGAACAGTAGCGGTGAGGAGACGCTTCGGGTTAAAAACTAACACTAAAAAATGTTTTATTTGTGTTATTTTTAGTTCTAAATAGAAACATTTACTCTGGTGATCTGGCTTCACTGTCAGTTTCCTAAAGACTTTCTGATCTTCATCGTGATCTGTTCTCATCTGGAGTGGAAAAATTGATTCCAGATTATTCCAGATCTGGATTAAATATACAAAAGAACAACTGAATGAGTTTTCCAGACTGGATTCCTAATCCCACTGACCAAATGTCCTTCGTCTCCTTCCTTTCTTCTCTAATTCTTCTTTTCTGTCTGTCCTTCTAGTCTTTTGTTTTTACTTTCCTTTCATACTCTGCTGTAGAAAAATCTGCACGTCTCTGCAATTATTGAAATGAATGTCATCTCAATCTGTTTGTTGTTTATTCCCTAATCCGAGCAGTTATACGGCGTCGTCGACTTTTGAAGCGTCTTGACGATGCATCGTTTTAAAAGCTGTTGTTTCTGTTGCAGTGAGGCGGGGGCTGATCGTGGGGGTTTACCTGTCCGTCCTGCTGACCCTCTACCTGGTTCCTCTGGGCTTGTACTCTCCCTGCATCAAACAGAAAGGAATGCTGGGCCCCGCGCCGGCGCTGATCGGCCACCGGGGGGCGCCGATGGTGAGCGGCCCGCCTATCAGAGCTGTGAAAAAGATTCAATTTAACCCGAGAAGAGGAAATTAATCAGATGGATTTTATGATTTTTTTATTAGTTAAATGAATGAAATCAATTGATCCCACCAGAAAGAATTAAATTCTAAAGAACTTTATATATCTAAAATAAATCTGAATACAAACTGGTTAAAAGTTGACATGAGTTCATTTCTATGTACGTCCGAATGCTTGGTCTGGGCTCCTATTGCATGAATTACTGCATCAATGCAAAGATTCCCTAAATTCATGAATATTGTCTTCTTCACAATCCTCTTAATACTGTAGTTATCCCTTTTTCTGATACACTTCTTCCTTCCACTCAACTTTTTATGAATATGCCTGCATGCAGCTCTCTGTAAACTCTCAGCTTGTTTTTTAGTAAAGACCTTTTGTGGCATCAGTGTTTAGTCATTCCCATGAGTGTGTAGCTCATAATATGGCCAAAACATTTCATTTATATGTTAAAAAGCTTTTTTTTTAAATTGATTATATATAAAATTACATTTTTGGGGGTTTCCTAATTATCTGTAAGGCATCAAAATGAACAGATATTTTGGAAATGAGTGTCCAAAAGTGAACTCTTTTAGTTTTTTGAGATGTACCTGAAACGTTCCAGTCAAACTGCGGCTCTGACCTTTCACATGTTTTTAAATCTCTGGAGCTGAAGCCTCTGTTTGTACGCTGACTCATTTAAATATTTATCCTCCTGGATGTGAGGGATCTGATTCTGCCTCTCCTCCGCTGTGCAGCTCGCTCCAGAAAACACGCTGATGTCGTTCGAGAAGGCGGTGGAAGCCGGAAGCGACGGCCTGGAGACGGACGTTGCAATAAGGTTCGTTTGGTGCCGATGAGCCAAACCTCAACGCTGCGCTGTAAAAACACGCTGTGACTGATTATTTTAAAGACACAATATTCTAATATTATAAAGAATCAGCTGTTCCGACGATTAATCAATTAATCAGATAAAAATATTTGGCTCATTCTGCAGGTTTTTCATTCAACCACTGAAGCTTTTCTATACAGAATTAGAAACACATTAACCATGCAAACAATCAAATATTAAATAAAAAATGATATATTTCTTATACAGTTTTGGCTTAATTGCTGCTCTGAGTGTTGTTCTTTCAGCGGATTGCCTTTTTTTGAATCTGTATACTTCAGTTAAACTAATAAAAGCTTTTATTGTGTGGTTGCAGCTATGACGGCGTGCCCTTCCTGATGCACGACCACAACCTGCAGCGCACCACCAACGTCCAGGAGGTTTTCCCAAACCGGACCGGTGCCCCTGCTGCCATGTTCACCTGGAGCGAGCTGGAGGGCCTCAACGCCGGCTCCTGGTTCCTCTCCGTGAGTTTCTGTCTTTGAAAATTGGTGAACCTCTATTTGGGGTTTCTAAGGCTTGGAAGGGCTTGATTCCTGTGTAAAACTTTATTACAAAACTTAGCAACTTTGTAATAAAATGCAATCCAGTATTTGACTGAACGTTACAGTTTAAACCAGATAGTTTCATACACCTGATAAAAAGACACAAACACATTTTTTCTACTATCACAATGAAATGATTAACAGTAACAAACAATATATAATAGTGAATTGAATCAGTCTTTTTTTGTTCAGTTGTTTTGATTTTATCGCCAAAGTGTGGTGCTGAAAAAGTTTGAAAACTTACCTGCTTGAATTTTACTGTGGGATAAACGGACAAAAGTGCAAACAATCCATATAATTGGAATTAGTTGATTCAGACACTGCCTCCTACTGGCCATCCACTGTAAATGCAGAGGAATACTTATATTTATAATAGATTTTTATTTCTTACATGCTGGATTCCCCTCTTAATAAATGTCCTTAGTGTATTTGTTTTTTTAACTGCAGCAGAGTAAATGCATGTTAGAAATTAAATATTCCTCTTTTTTAAACCCTGTTTGGTAATCTTCACCTGGAGTGTCAGAGAGTGTGGAGGCAGCGTCAGACGTTCAGCAGCTCTGTTGTGGCTTGAAGTGTAGTTGGAACATGTTGACCATATTTTCCTCATGACTGAATCCAGAGCAACACGGAGTCTGCCAGCAAATGGAAAACGCATCGATTGGTGTGTTGTCACAGAAATAACTGGGCTTTGATTTCTTTTTGTACCTTAAAGCAAAATCCATTTGGAACAGCCGGTTCGCTGCGGCAGGAGGAGCGGCAGCGAGCGGGAAACCAGTCGGTCTGCAGCCTGCAGGACTTCCTGCAGCTGGCAGGGCAGGCTCAGAAACTGGTGATCTTTGACCTCTACCGCCCGCCCTACGGCCACCCATACAGTAACAGCTGGATCCAGCGAACCCTGGATGTTCTCTACAATGTGTCGTCCATCCAGTCATCGCAGGTAAAACTCATTCGGGTCTATTTAATGTTTAAAGTTTTCCTTAAATCGGAATTAAAATTGTTTTTCTGTAAAAATAAAACATTTGTGTGCATACAAGGATAGGACAGCTAGTACATTGTGATAAATTACAATATTATCATTTAAAAGTAGTTTTTTATCATGTAGTTCAGCCCACAAACTGAAGTTAGGATATTTTTTACAGTTATTTATTTCATGTTTATTAGATAAAAATGTAAGCACAAAACTTAGTTTCTCAGAAAATTAAAAGGATTAGTTTGGTCGTTCCACTCAACAAAACTAGCAACTTCTCCCAGATTGATTCCTTTCCATTAGTGAGTTTTGAGTCATCAGCTGGGCTGCAAGTCTCAGCAAGACTCACATCCAACTTGCGTCTCTGTCCACACCAACAGTCTGTGTTCACTAGTTCATCCAAGTCCGTCACAAATTTGTCGATAAGCCAGGTATCAGCAAGCTCCAAACAGCAGAAATTCTGTATTCATGAATAAATCCAGGGCGTGTTCCCACAGGACAACACGGATCTCTGTGCCCAGACTTCTCGTCAAGAACATTTGATCTCCATTTGAGAGACCGGTTGACCAGATCCGTAATTAGTAGATTTGGAGGATGTGCAAAGAAAGGCTCCAAAAATATAGAAAAAGACAAAAAACAGAGCAAGCAGGGCAGAAAGGGAGCAGAGGAAAACAGCGTCCGCCTTAACTGAGAGCAAGCGATTTAATTATGATGAATCTCTATTAATCCATTACTGAAATCATCATCAACAAACTTAGTTATGATTAGTCGTTAACTGGAGTATTGAGACTCATTAAAAAAGGTACATTGCTGAAAGAACAACATACTTAGAGCAGTAATTAAGCAAAAGCTGTAGAAAAATATATTTTACATTTAAGATAAAAAAATCTTTGTCTGTAAATGTGATCTATCTTAAAGTGGGTCTTTTAGCTGCAGATGTATCCTTTGCTTCAAATGAACAAGAGTTCACTAAAGGAATACTGTTACTGCTTTTTAGGTAACAAGATGCTTATTTTCTCATGTCAAATCAAATTTAATTGTTTATTTGCATCTTTTAATGTATTTCTAAAATAGCATAAGAGATTCTGAAGTGGTTAAATGAAACACCTGCAGCATCTGCCTGTTTTTATTCAGAATAATGGTTGGCTGCAGGTGGAAGTGGGATTTGTTTTTTCATCGGCTGTTGTTGACGTAAAGTTGCTTCCCGGTGAATGAAGTTACTCTAGTCAGCAGGCACTAACGTCTGTAAGTTTAGGTTCTGTGGCTGCCGTCCGATCAGAGATCCTGGGTCCACCAGTCGGACCCCGACCTCCAACAGACGTCCGGGACTCGACTCTCTCTAGAGGAGCTGCAGCGTAACAACATCGTCAGACTCAACCTGCCCTACAGCTCCATGTCAGCTGAGCTCACCAGGTGTGTGTGTTTGTTACGGAGCAGAGAAGGCCCGCTGGGTTCTCTACCAACGCTGCTGCTGTTCTCACCTGCAGAGAGTATTCAGCGGTGAACATCAGCACCAACCTGTATGTGATCAGCCAGCCGTGGCTCTACTCTCTGGCCTGGTGCACTGGGGTCCAATCGGTCACCACCAACGCCCCCCAGCTGCTTCGGACCCTGGACTCCCCGCTCCTCCTCATGGTGGGTCCGATGGTAATCAGAGCTGTTGGCTAAAAGGTCTGAAGTGCAAAAACATAGTGCATTTTATTCTGAAGATGATATTTATTAGTAACAAATGGGACTAAACCTCTTCAACATATCAACATTTTTCCAAAAGTGATTTTTAAAATCCAATATTTTTAATTTAGTCACTAGAACATACTAAAATACAGGGTTTCCCTCAGTGTATTATAAGCCCTGCTTGTTTATTTCAAACAGGGATTTTATTCACCAGTAACAGTGAGGGTAAAGTCGGATGAAACTCGGTTTATAGGCAACACTGAATTGAAAACAGGTGTGAACCAGTTGCACCTGCTGGTTGGCCTTCCAAGATGTTATTTCCCTGATGCATATCCAGATTAGTGCAACACGGTGGGCCGCTGGTGGTCTGCCCCGGCTCCCCTAACTTAGTGGGTTTTCCCTGTGAAGTCACAATAAAAAAGAATGAATGGTTTTGAAAGTTAGGGCCTGACTTTTTACTTTTATAAATTATGAGTCACACCGGTCATTTTAATATTCTCCTGTTGAAAAAACAATTCAAAACATTTAATTCAACACTTTTGCCTGTGTGTGTCAGAGTCCAGAAGAATACAACCTGATGTGGATTCTCACCGATGTCCTCTCCTTCATGCTGGTCGTCGTCATCTTCTATTTTCACAGGTGAACCAACACTTGTTTTTTACCTATCTGCATCCTTATGAGACAGAAATTGAACAAGTATGCAGATAAAAATGTTTTTTTTTTTTAACTGTAGATGGCGGGAACGAAGACTCGCTTTGTGCTCGGACCAAGAAGTGAAGCAGGATAACGACAGCTGCAGGCCAAACAAACCAGGTGACATAAAAATACAACTCAGCTATCGGCATTGTGTGTTAGTATTCACTGTACACTGTGTGCACAAATATTAGATGAGTATTTTGACCATATCATAAATTCTAGGCTTTTTCTCTTTAACAGTTTAACTGATTCCGAAGAGACAAAAAAGACCAACAGTTTCTGAGAATGGTTCAGTATTCTTGAAATTGCTGAGATATTGTGATCACAGAACCATCACAAGTTTTGTTGTTACAAATAGTCAACAGGGTCTTAAGAAGTGTGTTACGAATAAAAAGACGCAAAGAAACTGATTTAATTTGAGAAAAATCAAACGTGTAGCAATCAGGAATGCATTCCAGTTCTGTCAAGTTCAATAACTGCAACCTACCTGGGAAACCCAGAGGTTCAGAGTTCAGAGGTCTGGCCAAGGTAAGGAAGGCTGAACTCATCAGCTGAAGTGTCTTGGCTAGATGGATTCTTCAAAGGTTTTATGGATGAAATGAGAGCGAGGGTGGATTGCTAATGAATACAAAGCTCCACTTGGAGTCAGAAACTTCAGCCGGTTTTTTAAAGGCACTTTCTTGCATCAGTGCTTGTCTGCATCTTTCAACAAGACTGTGATTTTTCTGGAGAGTAAAGCTCCATCTCATAAGTATTAATGGAAATTTCTCTCTCTGATGTTTTCATAGAGATGGGCGACATCTGGTCAGTCTCCAGCTCAAACTGTCAAACAGAGAAGATGCTCAACCTGGCAACCGTGACGGAGCCCTCTAGGCAGAGCTGATCTGGCAACCTTTCACCCTGCCAGGTTTCTGCCATACCGCAACCAAATCACGTCAACGGCAGAAGAAAACGCCAAACTTTCTACCCAAACATCAAATATTCTCAGGTTAAATTCCGTTAGTGATTTTTACTTTAAAGGGGCAGTATTATGTAAAAAGCTACATTTTTGAGCTTTCCATCATGTTATAATGTTATTCCCTCATCAAAATCATACATGGGGTGTTGCCTTGATTATTTCCTGCATGCTTGACAAAACTTCAATCTCCATGGCAACCATTCTTCTGAGGAAAATGCCTGGCTGGACCTAGCCCCGCCTTCGAGGCGCAGCTCCTCCTTGGAGCTGCAGTTTTCAAGGTTTCAAGCTCCTGTTTACAGAGCAGCCCTTCCTCACGATGCCCCCATTCTGTTCCTTCAGACTAGCCAGCAACAATTAGCAAACACCAAGTGGAACTGTGTATCTGCTGAGCTCATTATAGGAGCTTCTTCTCAGTGAACCACTGGTAAAAACGTTAAAGGGTTAATAGAGGAGCCATTTGTGATGACATCCTGAAGACGGAGTTTCTTACAGAGGCAGAGGCTTAATTTCAAGGTGTTAAATTACAAAGTAAAATGTATTTTAAGTCATATTTGACATACATAGCATTTTTACAACAACTGAAGGTAACATGGTTACTTTGATTGCGCTATTAAATGGCACTGTGTGCCTGGAAAACAAGTAGTACTGCCCCTTTAGTAATGATAAAGTTGCACCATAATAAACTGCCATTAGCTTTGCTTCACAGTGTGACTGAAAAGTACTAGTGTGAAAAAAACATCAATAAACATTTTATATCTGTAGCTGCTGGGCTTTCTGACTCATGTTCCTACTAATGGAAACAATAATGAAGCTGGTTTAGTTGCTTACAGATAGATTTTCAATAAGAATGATTATTTTATACTAGACAATAGCAACATATTTTCACATGTGTAATTTCCTTATTTGGATGGGAGGTTTCTGTTCCTCCACCATCAGTCTCAGCAGTGCTGTACCATCTTGTTTGTTGAGCCCAGTTTTTTAGCGATTTGTGCCAAAACCTTGACAGAAGCAATCTGTATGAAGAAAATCCAAAATGTCTGAATAGTTGATCACATCTGAAGTATGATGTGTATGTTTTAGATTTTAAACAGCAGCATAAAGAGCTATTTATTTCTGTGTTGTAGACATCAAAGTATTTTTTATTAAATAACTTAAATAAGAAGTTTGGTCAACAGTCCTTTTCAAAACTGTTCTATCCAGAACCTTAAATGTTGTGCTGAAGCCCGGTAATCTGTCCCGACACTCCCTACCTAAACGTGCTGGTGTAAATAGACGAGGTATGTAGCGGTGTGTTCTCCTCCAGTCTCCCAGCAACCAGCACAGCTTTTTGGAAGTCTGTGTCCTTTTCTTCAGCTGGGAGCTTAGTGATTATTGGTGGATGTTGAGGCCTAAACATCATCTCTGCGTTCTGAATCAAAAAGTAATAATGGATGGAGCCGTTTAGGGATGAATTTTACATTTATTCAGTATTTTTAAATTAAATATTGATAAAGAACCAGTTCCACTGGCAGATTATTTCACTTAGAACCAGACATTTTTCTCATTTTATAAGTGAAATCATCTGCTCAAGGACTAGGACTTTTTCCATCAATATTAAGAAATTACTGACCTATATCTTTCTGAGAAGTTAGTTAGTTTTATCTTAAAGTGCACTAAGACATTTTCACTAGAACATAGACAAAAATATTTGAAAGCATTCTGTGTTTTTGCAGTTTTTCTAAAAATCTTCAATGGTTTTTAGGTAAAAGTGAAGAAACCATATTTAAATGAGAAATTAATCCAACTTTCTTTGCAAAATGTAATTTATTTATGACTACATAAAGTCATGTCACATATTTTGATAAAAGTACTTTGTACATGGATGATGTGAGACATGATGACTGCACAGTTAAATTATTTGTTTTTAAACATGACATTAGAAACAGATTCCTGTGGTGTCTTTTAGGGACAGATTCTCTGAAAACCAAACTTAGAAACAAAGATGGCGTTTTAATTTAGTGGCACACCTGCAGAACAAATCACATTTCCTTTGATCTAAAACAACATATAAACTTTATCCAACAGAGAGGAAAAACAATTATGCTAAATACATACAATGACTGAAAAAAGGCATCTAACTGACATTTTTCTGGGAGATGAATGGCTTTGTTTTTGATTTCATGATGCAGGTTTTCATTGTAGAACTAAATTTAAAACTGTATTAGTTAAAGGTGTAAAAATTCAACTTCAACACATATGTGAAGAAAATCACTGGGAGTTAATATTAACAGTCTAAAAAAGGAAAATAGTTGGTCTTGGGCATCATTGTCCAGAATGAAGTGGATTTTATTTTAGAGGTTAGAAATGGTCTCATATGACATGTTGCCTCATTGCTTCGTTTCAATTTCAGGTCAGAGGATTAACATTAATTTAGACCTTTTTCATGTTACAATAACTGGTTTCAATGTGCTTGTGTGACAGACCGGAACAGAGCAGCGTTTAATTGTGAAGTTTAAGTAAAATGATGGTTTTCTAATGTCTTACAAGCTAAAATATAAAAATGAATGGGTCAATTAAATGCGACTGCAATCAGACTTCTGTGTGAACAGTTTACGACCACAAAACGACCCAAATGTGCAGAAGAAGAACATAGACGCAGTCGATTTGTTTACGGAAATAATAATGGCCACTGCCATCTACGGATCGATTTTAAATCTGTTGACGAGTGGGAGCCGACTTCATCACGAGATTATTAAAAGACGAAGGAAGATAATAAAAAGGAAGCACAGCTAATAGCAACGGCCTTTTGTGGAGAATTGGCTACAGCTTCTGTGGAAAAGTCTGCTTGGATGTAAGAGTGGTGGGATTGTGATGTGATTCACTGACACAAACTTCTTTCATAAATTTCAGAGTTATATTTTCAGCTGTTGTTTACATCCAGATTTACTGTGTTTGGCTTCTTCTGCTGCAGAATTATGACTCATGTCTCACGTTAGTGACGTAAAAGTCGGATGAAAAGCGAAATGGTCGTTCAGACTGCAGATGCTTTGAAAACTATAATTTAGTCGGAGTTGGGAATTCAGACTGCAGAGAAAAGTTGGATCCTACAAATTTAGGATGCATCTCTGTCTCTACACCTCTAAATTAAAAGTCTGCATTACCTCCTGCTTATGTCCATTGATTGAGCTGTTTGGATCAGGGGTGCATTAAAAGCTGTAGACCCCCAACATAAGTATTTCCACATCATCTCTCTGTGTTAGTTTGTCACATTAAGTCCTGGAGTCAAAGACACTCAGCTATGTAGTTGTAACATGACAAAGTGTGTTAATTTTTCTGGGGTATGAATGTTTTTTGCCAGGTTGGTGGATAAGTTGATTGTCTCTAAAAACCATAAAAACTGTGAGAGAAACAGCTGTAACAGTTCAACACAGGAAAGTCCTGATGGAGTGATTTTAAGGCAAAAGGTGAGTTTTTAAGACAGGACAGAAAAATGAAAGGTAGGTTTTAGTTCAGGAGTGTGGCCTGATCACTTGCTGTTTCCTCTGGACGTTCGCTGCTTGGTCATCGTTGTCAACATCTGGCTGATGTAAGAGGTCAAAAGGTCATCCATCTTGTATCCCTGGAGTAGTTGAAGAGACAAAATGTTTGCAGGGAATAATTAGCTGAAGGACTAGTGGACAACCCCTGAAAAATCACCTGCACCATGGACCTGCCTGCATGTCTTTCTGTCATGTTTCTATGCCGACGGTCAGAACCGTCCTTACTAAGTGAATTCAGGTGCTCACCAGCGACGTTTCGCAGAGCAGCTTGCTGCCTCGCACCAGGTTCCCGATGGTGATGTGGAAGTACGTGTTGCCGCTGCTCCAGTTGGAGATCTTGGTGAAAGGATGAATGGTTAGGATGTCCTGCAGGACGAAGGATTAGCACAGATTAACATGACTTCTTCATAAAGTTGTAAAGATAAAACCGTGAGCTTAATACTCACCTTAGTCTTTGGATCAATCAGACTGACTCCATGTTTATTGATGGCAATCAGGAGAGTTTCTGGGTAATTTGGATCTGTTGTTTGCTACAGAAAATCAAAAACATTACATGTGGCAAGGAACAAAATATATTACTTTTGGTCTTTTTTACAACTACTTTTCTGGCATCTTCACCTTGACTTCAAAGAAGGCAGAGCCAAACGTCGGCCATTTGTAAATGACCTTCAGGAAGGAGAGTTTGGCGTCTTCAGGTGTTTTTCCCAACTGTTTGTTAAAGAGCGTCATGATGGACTGAGGAGAGAAGAAAATCCAAAACGTGAGTCACATAATCTCACCATTGACTAGGAAAGGTGCTAGAAATCCATTACTTTGTGGATCTCTGCTTTCAACTGACTAAAAAATAAAAATAAAAATCAACTCAAATCTTTCAGCTAAGACTTATTATCAAAGACAACCTGCATAAATATAAAATGAAGTTTTAAAATGTTTATAAAAGTGTTCTAAACCAACGTGGACGTAACAAAAAAATTTCTGCTCGGAAGCAGAAATTAAGAAGTCTTTTTGATTATTGTGGAGGAATTTTGGCCAGAATGATTTTATTTAATTCACATAGGAAGGTTTCACAGCATTTCAGTCAGATTTTAGTCCAGACTTTGACTAGGTCACTCCAAAACCTGTTGTTTTTGAAGGCATCCAGCAGTGAGTTAGCTCTGGATTTTATTCAGCTTCATTACTGAAGATAGCTTGAAATTTTATTTTCTGATGTGAACTTGTTGACTGGACTTTTTCCTAGAAAGAAACAATTTCAAAACAACTTTTTTCTTTTACTGCAGGTTAACTTAGTTTGATGTTCTGGAACATTTAGAGCCTGTTAAAAAATACACAGAAAAGGAATCCAGATCTCAGATGAAGGCATCTAAATCACATTAACCAACCAGATTTTATTTCCTTTTCATTCTCTGTGCTGCTAAAAGTAAACCTGGTCTCACTGCTCTGCTCACCTTCTTCCAGTCGTCTGGGGACAGAAGTCGGATCTGGTCCTGAGGTACAAGGTCCTTCAGGATCTTGGGAATGTTCTGGAAATGGGATTTGTCCTCTTCAAACTTCACCCTGTAGATCAGAGCCGCCAGCTGGTGCACCTCCTCCCTCGAACACTTGTGGTAACCGCGGAGATACTTGGGCAGCTCCTGCACAGAAAAACAATTTTCTTCTTTAAGTTCAATAAGAGAAACAAAACTGAAGGCTGTTTATGGTCATCAGTTATTTTACTTCAAGTAATCAGATACAAATTTGGCACATTCTGCAGATTTTTTGTCTTTTACAATATTAAAAATGAAAGTAATTTGTTTTAAAATAAGGAAATAAACATTGTCTTGTCTCAACTTGATCAACATAGCCCTCCGTTAGTGTATGCTTGATCATTGCTGAAGAATCCGGTTGCTCAGAGTGCTGTATCCAAACATATTCATAGAAAGTTGAGTGGAAAGAAAAGGTGCGCCAGCAACAAAGGCAACTGCAGCCTTAAGGGGACTTATTTGGGACATGAGAAAAATAACAGAAACAAACATAAAGAAATGAATAAATAAAACAAATAAATCAACAAATAAAAAAATTAATTAAAAATCAAAATAGTCCAAAAACAAAAAGAGTAATGTTAACATAACATGTCCAAGAGGGAGTAGGAAGAAGCATTTGCTGAGATGAATCTGAAACATGGACTACAAATGTTGCATTCATTGTGTTAAAGGCTCTGCTGAACCAGTAATTCATGCAAAAGGAAACCCAACCAAGAACGGAGTGTATAGAAATTATAATTCTCATAAACCTGACATTTCTGCTTGAAATACTATTTTTTTATTGATCTTATGTAATATTTAAGTTATCGTAGGTTCTCATGATCTATAAGTCATAATATTCAGAGTTACAAGAAATACAGGCTTAACATATTTTACTCTAATATTTGAGTTTTAATTTTTGAAAAGAGAGCGAATAATGAGATTTTTCACAATATTCTATTTTATCTGAGTTATAAATTGAACACAAATCAAATATGAATTCCTCCAGGGATAGAAATAGCCTCCATATTTCTACATCTTAGTCTCAAGTTTTCTGAAGAACTGTGTTGAGTAGGCACATTAATTATGTTTAATGTCCATTTTAAACATTTCTGAAAGCACCTGGTAATAATGGAAGATGGAGTCGGCCATGGAGTCTTTTCCTGGCACCGTGTTGGTCCACAGCTTCTTCATGAAGAACACCTGATAGGTCAGTGAAGGCACTGCGCCTGTAGAGCCTGCAGGAAGAGTCAGAGATGCTCAAACAGTCTGAGCTTCAGAGACGAGAGCAGCTGTCCACCCACGTTACCATGTCTCGCTTTCTTGATCCAGTCAGTCAGGTGCCTCACAAAGTCAAAGAAAAAGTCGCCGTCTGGCACACTGATGACCTAAAAACAACAGAAAATGAGAGATTCACAAGATTTGAGATAATTTTTTAAAATTTATTTTGCTGCAAAACCAGAAATTTTACACAGAAGCAAAAGATACATATTTAAAAGAGAAAAGGACTGAAGGAACTTGAATGGCTTCAGATTTTCTTAAATGTAAATCTCACTAACTACTCCTCTGATATTTAGTCCACATCTAACAGCTAAATGTTGATTTTTGAAAAATTTAATTAGGACACACACTGCAGGACCAGGCTAAGAAATAAAAAATGTTATTATGAGAATAAAGTCAATATTCTGAGAAAACAAATTATACAAAAATAAAGCTGCAATATTACAATAATAAAAGTCTGAATATTACCAGAATATGACCTAATAATTTGAGAATAAAGTTGTAATTCCAAAAAAGTCAACATTATGAGAAAAGTCATAATATTACCAGAAAAATGTCTTAGTTATACAATAATGTCATATGACAAAAAAAAATATATCACAAGAAGTTGTAATTATACGAAGAAAAAAAAAAATAAAGAAGCTTTTTCCTAGTAATTTTCCAACTATCTTCTGGTGATATTTACTCTACTAACATTGTGACATTATAATTAAAAAACAAATCTCTACTCTGTCATAGTCTCCTCACCTTGTCAGTGATCTTTACAAACAGACTGAAGCCCTCAGAGGATTTGAGCATCAATCGACTGGAGATGTTATGGCAGAAATCTTTAGCCTTCGTGCTCGATTCCACTTCAAACACCTGAGATCAAGAATTTCATCCTTTTTGGTTTACAGTCTGTAAACAGTAGTGTACTGTAAACTGTACACTGCTTGTGTACAGCAAACACAAGTTTGCTGTACGCAAGCAAACTGTGTACAGTTGTAACAGCTGTACAAATTGTATACAACTGTAAACTGTATACAGTTTACAGCTATATACAGCTTGTCTGTAAACTGTATACAGTTTACAGACAAGCAGTACAAATATAGAAACATTAGAGGAAGTTAAGGAATAAAATGCAAACATATCTACAGCCAGTTTTTCTTTTCTCTTCAATTTAAGAAAGTATAACACTTATTTTACATTTTATCAAAGCAAAACAGAGAATTTTGAAAAAAAAGAAAAGTTTTACAATTATTTTTTAATAGAGCAAATCGTGAACACAGTTTAGATCCGTCAGTTCAGACGGTTCCAGTTTTCCAACAAACGTTTTGAACCCGAGTCGCCTCTGACCTCGTCCGAGTCGTCAGGGAAGTAAACCTTGTGGAAAATCTGTGTGGTCTTGTGCTGGATGGCCTCCACCTCCACCAAGTGAGGAGGGTACTTCCTGGATCCATTTCTGCACAAACCATGAGGAAGAGGAGAGATGAAGCAAGAAGGAAAGCAAGGATGGGGTGAAAAAGCAGCCATGTGGTACCGCAGGGCTTTCTGCAGCCGCTGCATGCAGTCCGGCGCCAGCGGGAAGTGCTTCTTGGCCTGGAGGAACTTCTGGACGTGGGGCAGCAGGATGTTACTGGGAGGAAACAAACCAGTGCAGAGCCACAGCAGCTCCCAGCCCTTCTCCTCACTGAACCTTCACAGAGAAACCACAGCATCAGCTGACAGGGCAGACTAAGAGAAATAAACTTATCGCTGCCCTTCAGTTGAGATTTACTAACTTGATGTGATTGTCTGTGAGCTGTTTGAGGATCTGGCAGTAGATTTCATCCTTCAGCGGCTCCGCCTTCAGCGCTCCTTCAAAGATCTGATCGGTGAGCTCGTTGACAGACCGCGCCCGTTTGGACGGGTAGTCACCCATGTATTTCATCACAGGTACAGAGACGGTCAGGGAAAAACCCCCACACAGGAGCAGAGACGACACACCGAATCAAAAACACTCAACACACCCGATAAAATACTGATTTTTAATTGGCTGTAATAAATCCATATTTAGTGTGAGACTGTCTTATTTTAAGTGTACCAAGATGTTTGGACTAGAAACTAAAACAAAAATACCTGGGAAGTCTTTGCGTTTTTGCAGTGAATTTCCTTCAGTCTTTCTTACGGCTATGAACCTTGAAATGGTTTAAACATAATTGTTCTAATTAATTTGTGTTTTATTGAAGTGCAATGTGATTAACGTGAGAAGCCAAGGATATCTATGAAGGCCAGAAGGGCCTCCTGGGAGAGTTCGTCGTGCGCCAAAACTTTCTTCAGCAGCGGCTGTTTGAGAGGCTCCCTGATGCAGCTCCACAGTCGCTCCTTCCCTCGAGCTTTGGACATCATCACTCGGCTCAGGGTGCTCTTCGGAGGTGGCCTGGAGAGTTGAAAGGTTAGAGCAAGCTCCCAACCTGTTCTGTGAGAGGGATTTGGTTGGTCGGGCACCTGAAGTGGTCATAGGAAAACTCCTCCAGGGTGTAGGCCTTTGGTTTGTCTTTCTCAGAAAGACTCATCTGAGACAAACTGAGAGACTCCCTCCTCTGATTAGGAGTCATCGTCACCAGAGTCTGAAACCAGAACAGGCAGGTTAGGATAATAAACAAGAATAAAATGACAAGAGCTACACAGAGGAAGGTAATTAATTAGGTATGTAATTTCTAAAAAAATACCCAGGGTCAGGATTAGATGTTCAAGTTAAAGGTGATTTATTATGTCTCTTTTAACAGGTTAGGATAGGTCTATGGCCTAATCAAAACATGTTCATTACATTTTTCACACAAACCAGCTGACCAAACATGGTGGAACTCAGCTTTGGTTGCTAGGTAACGGGTGGAATTCTGCTGGGGTTGCTAGGTGATGGGCAGTACCTGTTGATGTGACTTAACAATTGGGATTTCTTAAATGGCTCTTACACCAAAAAACATTAACTTCTTGCCAAAAACTCAAATGGAAGTACAAAAACCTGAAAAATGTGAATTCTGTATGAGGTCCTTGTGTTAGCATAGTTCTAACAGTGTTTTTTTTGTATGTCTCACTTTTCAAAATTTGTCCCAATGACAACTGTCAGTTACGCAATCTTTTATGGACAAAATCTACAAGAAGAACAAATCAGAATTAACAGAGCTAATCAGCATGATGCCGCCAGGAGAGGTTCTAAGTAAGACTGATGACTGACTCTTACCACGATGTCGTACTGTGGCCTGGTGATGGTGGGCAGCACGTAGACACAGTCGGCAGGGAAGTCTCCTCTCTGCTTGGTCCTGTCGTTGACACCATGCGCCCAGCCGGAGTTCATCACATGTTCTCCGTCATGTTCATCCAGGATGATCAGATCCCCCTTACAGAAACTCAGGAAGGTGGAGTCAACACCAGCTGCAGGACAGAGGTCACAGCGAGAGTCACAGCTCGGTTTAGGACAGCTGAACCTTCCCCCAGACCGAACCTGAAGCTCACCAGGGTTTGGACAGTCCAGCAGTCCCACCACGTATTTGGACTTCTTCCTCAGACCTTCGAGGAAGGTGACCACCAGGTCCCGGATGTCCTCCGCATTGTTGGACGTGAAGGTGTACTCGTCTCCTTTGATGGTGGCCAATGTGAAACTCTGACCTTGCAGTTTTCCTCCTCTGGACAGTTAAAGTTTAAACGGCTTCAAAAACATGGTAGGGCTACAACTAACAATAATACTCAAAACTGATTATTCTGAGAATTAATGGATTATTCTGACATTTAATTGGATAAGCTGTTCTCCGACCTGCTGCTGGACACGGCTGTGATTTCTGGGAACGACAGCTCCAGAAGAACCTGCTCCTGCTCATCCACAAAGTAAACCCCAGTCCAGTTCACTGCCACAATCACATCATTCTTTGGCAGACTGGGCCCTGTAGCAGACAATTACATCCATTTAAAATAATCAACACCACTCCTGTGTTTCTGAAACATAGTTAAGAATGACCTGACCTCCTTACCTGAGAATTTAAAGGCCTCGTAGAAACGTGAGAAGAGTAAAGGCCACTTTATCCGAGCAAAATCCACAACGTCCTCCCTCACCTTCTGAGTGTTCAGCCTCCTTTTGTGGTATAATCCCTGCAGGACGAGATGCAGCGAGTCACCATTGCTCAGCGGTGATAAATAAAACCAAAGAGTTGTTTTAAAGGTGACCTATTATGTTTCTCTGAAGACTTTGGGGTTATACAAAACATGTTCCTTTTGGATAAGATTTTTGTCTGCTCAGTTCAATCTATGTTTATCTCCTTTCAGAGTGAGCAGTTTAGCAGGTACCTTTTTGTGGGCGTTGATGATGAGCTGAGCCCACTTCTCTGCAGTCTTAGTCGAGGTGACTTCTCTGTCGGGGATGTAGGACGGGATGAGGCTGAGCAGGCGCTCCTGGAGGATCTCAGAGCCATAGTCCACAAAATACTGCTGAGAAGCCAGCTCAGCCAGATCTTCCTCCTGCAAAGGATCGACGCGATTTAAACAAAAATGTTTAATACGACCTGAAAATCTGTTCTTCTGAAGGTATTAAAATACTCTCAGGAGCTCAGTGAACTCCTGCATGGGGCCTGTGTTCCTCACTATTAGGTTCTCCACAGTTCATTATTAGCAGTATCATAACACAGAGAAAGTGAGTGGGATCCACAGGCAAGTGAAAGGAACACTTAAAGCTTCAAGAATTCATTTGATCCATTTTTTATAATCAATTTCAACATCTTTCCAGCTGCACCAGGTGGTCACATTAAACCCTAAACATTAGGAGTGGGTTGTACTTTTGGCAGCACAGTGTATTTTTGGTGCTGATTTCTGTTAATGTTTGGTTAAGGCAAATTAACTTAAAATTTAGTATCTTGGAAAGTTAGGAAATCACATTAGACCAATCAAAAGCTGATTTTAACTGGAAGGTCTGTAATTTTAATCAAAAACTGTAAACTGTCAAAATGTTCAATTTAAAACTCCTTTTGCTGATAAATTAATGAATGAGCTCAACAACAAAGACATTTACTGTTTTTAGTCTGTTATTAAAGTTATTTAACCATCATATTGGACCAAAGTTAAATTTGTAAGTGTTTCAAAAACTCCTGATCATTCAAAAACTTCTTTAGAAATGTGAACTGTGGAGGCTGACATTAGCATTAGCATGTGTATTGCTACATGTTTTGTAGTGAGATGCTATTTTAGGCTTGAATAGTGTCACTGATAAGCTAACCCTTTTCAGCACAACAATAGTCTTTCCAGGATCCCATCAGACTTATTTTTGAAGCAAATATTTCAAAAGTGGATCAAGAAAAGTATCTTGACTTTATCGTCCATCGTTGATGTTAGCGGATGTCACTTGTGCGTCAGATTTACAGGCATACTAGAAACATATTCTGATAGGAACTTTTTTGTATGTAAAACAAAATAAAGCAATTAATTACTTTTAAAAATCTGTGTAATTACTATATCAAAATTAATGTGTTAAGGTCCTGGCCCTAATTTTAACACAAATATGTGTTGAAATGAATAAAGAGTATGTCCATATGTTAAAAGTATAAGGACTGAGCAGTTGGTCTGGGCTCCTTATGCATGAGTTACTGCATCACTAAAGGATGTCACCCTGAAAAGAGGACTTTATAGCCCAGGTAAGAAGTTTCGGATGCTTCTTCACTGTTAAATCTGAAACTTCTGCATATTTTCCTTCCACTCAACTTTCCATTAATATGCTTGGATACAGCTCTCTGCACGTAATGCTTATCTAACAATCAAGTTTTTAGGGCTTAGTTTTTTCATGGAGAGCAACAATGAATGTCTACTGGATTAAAAATCAGACTTCCTTTGTCAGACATGAAAAACAAATATTAAATGTACAACTAATGCACCTTCTCACAGCGATACTCTCCAAACTTCACTCCTCTGACGATCTGCTGGTAAATGAGGTTTGTGGCGACGTAGTCCTCTGTGGGGTCGTGCCAGGGGCTGAAGATCTCCTTCCTGAAGAACAGCCTCCAGGGGGCGTTCCTCTCCTGGGCGCCCTGCTCTTTGGCATACTGCTCGCACTGCGACACGGCATCCATGACGTGGTCGCTACCGCTGCCCAGAGACGACACCTTATGGAGGCACGCGTCTGTCAGCGGCGGCGCCGTAGTGAATGACATCATGGGGGCGTTTCGGGCCATACCTTATCGAACAGAGCGATGTACAGGGAGAAACCGAAGCGGTCGCGCAGGTTGATCTTGTCCGCCAGGGCGTTGCAGAGCTCGAAGGCCGTGGTGGCGGAGTCTGCCAGCAGCGTCTTGGTGGTGCCGTCCATGAACGTCACAGGCAGCATGATGGGCTTCTTGGACTTGGTCGCCTCAAATAAACAAAAAATACAGAAATTCACTAGTTATACTAACTAAACAATACTAGAAGCATGTTCTGTTATGTTGGTTCTGATTTATTCTGTTTGCGCTGCAACTAACAATGATCTTAATAATGGATTACTGGCACATAAAAAATGGCCACATTCAGTAAATTTTTCATTTAAACACTGAGGCCTTTTTATTGAATATTAGAAATACATTAAAAGATGCAAATAAACCGATGCATTTTTAAATACAAAATAAACATTTTATTGTCTTAAATGCAATAACAGCATCCATTAAGAAACTTGTGCAGGTTTAACTGTTAAAATATTGTCTTTAAAACCAGATTTTTTTCTTTCAAAACTGCCTAATTCCTATAAGACATACAGATTTCCTAAATCCCAGATGAGTTGAGAAGGAAGCTTCATGCGGTTTGGGCTATAAGTGAGACATGAAGGTCTGTACCTGCAGCTCCAGCCAGGACGGCGGCTGGGTTCGTGTGCGGTTCACAAACGTCCTCCTCAGCCTCTCTTCGCAGTATGGAGCGTAACCAGGAGGACCGTTCTTCAGAAAGGTTCGTAAATACTGACCCCGTGGCAGAAAAAACATTTTTAACAAACATACTGCTGGGAAGGGCAGATTTATTTTCTGTTTTTCATTATAGCACATTATTTTTTAGTGTGCTATGTGCCATTGGAAAATAAAAGAAACTTTTTAAACTTATGTATTAACATACATTTTATTTTCTTAAATGCCTCCATTAGCGTTTTCTCAGAAAAACAAACAAGTATAGTCCACATTTTTCACATTAAATAATGATTACAAAAAAAAAAAAGAAAAACAGCAGTAAAATGAGGATAAAATGATTTCCCCTTAAACATTCTTACTTTTACAAACTTCTCGGACGGAGCGAAGCAGCCGACACAGAGAGACAGGAGGATCCATCCCCGGGCGTGGCTGCTTTTGGACGGGTTCTGAGTGAGCTGTTTGCAAATCTGACAGTAGATCTCATCCCTGCAGCAGAGATGAATGAATAAAACACACACACAATATCTGACACTTCAGGATCTCGTTTTCCTCCTGGTGTTTAAGTCTTAAAGCAATGCAGCCATTTCTCAATAATTAATCAATTCTATATGAACTCCAGCGTTCACTTAAAGCTGACCAGACATTCAGCTTTAAATGTTTTTTTTTTTTTAACAGTTCTTGATTTTGTTTTTGTAAAATGTTTTGTTTTCTTATTTTTAAATAAGTTTTAAACCTTAATACTCTGGTTTAAAAATATTTCTGCTAAACATATTTTTCACTTTCGGATCTTTTTGAACACAAACAGCAACTGGGATGATTCTGCTTATTTAGAGGAGATGCAGATTCAGAAACTAAATGTAGCTTTTTATGAGAGTTTACTCTAAGTTTAAGTAAATTATGCAATTCTGGGACATTAACCACTATAAGTTTTTGCATCCAAATTCTCACAAATCAGTCCTGTTTGAACACAATCATGTGCACAACCTAACAACCCATCATTATACAATGGAGGATAATTATATATCATCCATACCTGTACCACCCAAACAACAGCTGGGCTTCAGTGCAAAACCAGAAGGTGTTTTTATTTTTACATTAAAAAAAGCCATTTTCTTGACTTAACAAGCCATGTTCTAAGTTAAATATTCTAATTTAACTTAGAATATGAGAAGAAACATTGTCGATGTCTACCAAACTGCAGCTGGATGTCAATACCACCAAGGCTTTGGATCTGCTCTGCGAACCTGAGCGTTGGCCGTAAGATGCCGTTTCCGATGATGAAGTGGAGTTTCTCCAGGTTGGAGGTGGGTCGATCCTCCAGCATGCTGTTGCCCTGGAGACCGTAGTCCACGCCCTCTGTCAGCCGCCTGGTGACCTACAGATGACAGAGGGAAAAACTTTCAGCTTTACAGCTTTCAGATGAGGTAAATAAAGGAGTGAAAGACTTTTACTGGACGATAAATTGTGAAAATAAAGTATTAATACTGTAATTGTTTATTAATAGATTGTTAGATTAAAATTAGTTCCAATCGATTAACTAATAAAGCCCGCTTAGACCTTCTTTTAGTGTTTCAGTTTAACTGCTGTCCAACAGAGGGCGCCACTGGTAAGTCAAGGGATGGTGGACTTTCCAGAATAGTAGGGAAACGGCCCGAACAGACTAGTTTGGGATGCAAAATGTACTTTAAGTGGTTATGTTTAGAAAAATTTACATTCTACAAACTCCTTAAGTTATCACTTTAATGGCCCAGTAATGCCTTTGTTTTTACCACTGAATCAACCTAATCCAGTCTGAAACATGAACAAACCTGACCTCTTCTGCTATCTTAGATTTCCTCTTCAGAGTTAGAGACACCAGCTTATGTCTGACGCTGTTCCTCTTCTGAGAGTCTATGGAGATGTTCTGTTGAGACAAACGTGGAAGTTTGAAAGTTTCCTCCTCAGAAAATAAGCGATAAGACTCTGAGCAGCACCGTCTCACCTCTTCCTCCACCTGCAGCTCCTGCAGCTCCCTCTTGTAGGTCCTCTTGCCGAGGGTTTCGTAGATCTTGGTCATGACGGGGATCTTCTCACTGCCATCGTTGATAACTATCTGGCATTTTGGTTCTGGCAGGTCGCCCATGAACCTCAACACAGTGATCCACACAGCTAACGCAGCCTGGAAGACACGGGAAAAGAGGTTTTAATCAGATCTCCGATGAGCTTGTCACAGGGTACTCTGTGTGACAATTTTTCAATAACAATTTTTTTCTTCCACTAAACTGTCTATGAATGCTCTTGGATAAAGCACCCTACATTATTTATCATGTTTTTAAGAGGTATTTTGTTTTGATTGCATATTTTTTAGTTTTATATTTTATGTATTCTGCTGTTTGCACCATCTACCACTTAGCTGTGATGCCCCTTCATCCTGGTTTCTAATAGCCATAAAATATAAAATAAATATCATATATTGACCCTTTTGGTTCGGTCTAGATAAACCGTAAATTTAAAAAAATAAAAGATTTCCCTAAGTGTTACATAATTTAAACAAGGAAAATTAAATTTCTGACTGCATTATATTCTAACTATGATCAAATCAAACTTTATTTGATTCAATCTGTCTGTACAGCTGAATCTGTATGAATTTGATTTATTTATTACATGTTTTTCTATATAATTGGACACAACTTTTAACGGTTTATGTTGTGACTTGAAATGACATCTTTTCTGAACTGACTCAATATAAATAAAACAGATTAGCAACATGCACACAATTTTCCATGCATGCCAGAACTATTTCTGCTCATTTCTGCTCCATCCTGAACTGAAAACAAACATGGCTGCCCCCTAAAGCGTGGTTCTTTTCTACAATTTGATCAGAAGATGAAACTCACCAGCTGGTCTCCTTCATCCTCGTGAAACAGCAGCGGTTGCTTCAGCGGCCGCCTGATGTAGGTGTGAGTGGAAAGACCCTGGAAGTAGGTGGCCGCGAACTTGGAGAACTTGTACTCTGACAGATCTTCCTCGTCCTCGTCAGGTAATGGCGGAGCTTCATTCAGCATCTCTTCTTCTGCTTCCTCGTCACGAGAAGTTTGCTCCAAATCCTGAGGGAACACGGAAAAGTGGGACGTCACTTTCTGAACCTCGATACTAAGATTTACTGTCAGGATAAACAAACAAGGGAATTATTTTAATATGGATAAAATGTGAAACCCACAACCATTTTTGGTGTTATGGGTTTTATAGTTTGGCAGTATGCAATGATGTTTGATAATGATTGTTTTTTTCATTTTAGAGGATATCCTTAACTCAATTCTTCACTCTTAGGCTTTCTTTTCTTATCTTGACCTCTGCAGATGTGAGTTAGCAACAAGGTGTAATCGGGTACAATGCATCAAATGGTTTTCATTGAGTTTAAATAAAGCTAAAGTTTGCTCACAACCACCAAATCAGTCTATGTGACTTATTTTATTCAGTGTTTATATGATGCTTCTGGTACATTTTTTTTGTATTTGAATTATTTTATCTAACTTTCATCAAAGCTTATACATATGACGGCATATTAGGTCCACTGTGAGTGGAAAAAGAAAAAAAACAGAACAAATTTCTGACAAAAAAAAGCTTCCTTGCAAACTTTCAATTTGGAGCTCAGAAATTTCCTTGCTATTTCAGGAAAATTAATAGCAAAATTTCTGAGATTTCTGGCAGAAATTTAATCAAACCATGAACGCATACTTCAAACCCAGCCGGTGCCTGTCCGTCCTGGTTCGGGAGCGGTCCAGAGTCCCCGAGGAAACCAAACATCCGGTCCACCATGTCAGAGTGGTCAACAGGCTGCTCCTTCTCCCTCTCCATCTGATCAAGCAGCTCCTTCTTCCTGCGCGCCTCCTCCTTCTCCTCCCTCTCCCGTTCCTCCTGCTGCTGGGCCAACTGGAAGAGCCGCTCCTGGTGCTTCCTCTCGGCCTCCGCCTTGGCCCGCCGGATTGTCATCTGGTTCCGGAGCTGCTCCTCTTCGGCCAGGCGCTGCCGCTCGGCTTCCAGGCGCCGCTGACGCTTTAAGATCAGAAAGCAGAAGAACACGGTTCACAGTCGAAGATGTTAAAACTGCTGCAGCTTCCTGACTTATTCAAAACTCAAAGAAAAAGTTTGGTTAGTGAGCATCTTATTGCTTTGTTTCAAATTAAAAAGCCTTCCCTATTTGTTACTAATTTTGCTCTACTTATTTTTTCTATTATTATAAATAATAATAACAATATTAATAATAATAATAGCAGTAATAATAAAATCATGTAGACTATACAAGATTAAATAGACCTCTGACTAGCATATTAAAGGCCAACTTAGTTTTTAAGGCATTTAAGGAGGTGCAAACACACTGAATAGTAATTATTATTAGTATTACAAATAAGAATAAATATGCTATTTTTTGTATAATTTACAGCCACATTTTACTTATATTCATGAAAATGTTGTAGAACAAAAATGATCATTTCTTTATATTCTGAAATTATACAGAACAGAACTACAAATCTTTAAAACGTAAAAAAAAAGATGTAATAAAAAGATTTATAGACAATCCCAATAAATAAATAAAAATAAATAAAAACCTCAAATAGAAAAAAAAAAAAAAATCAAATTAAAATTAAACTTGTTGTAGGAATAATTGTGAGTTTTACTGCAGGATGAATTATGTTGATCCCCCTTTATGAAGTCCAGCATAGTTGATTCAACTCATGACTTTTATTTTGGTGTAATCTAGCGGAGATGCATCTGAGCAGCTCTGATACGGGTATATGCTGCCTGGAGTCCACAGTAGTTAAATTGAAAAACAGTGAATACACATCAAAATGGTAAACCTTTAATCTTTCCATTTTCAAAGACACTTTTATTTGTTTAACAAAACACAAACAGAACACAACAAAATCATTTAAGGCCCACAGGTAATAATGGGTCCACTTTCTGACATTATGTTTCCAAGGGCAACAGACGAGGATGAGGAAGCAAAAAAGCTATACCCACAATAAATCAATATAAAAACAAAAAATACAAAGAAAGTGAGAACATAAAAATAATAATAGTAATGATAATAATGATGTGAAACGAATGCTGCTCCAACTCCTTTTCAAAGAACACCATTGTTTTCAGTCATAAAGCAGAGCCAGCCAGAGGCATATGTAAACTGAGCCACTTATTAAGACCCCCAGGCCAGTAGAGGGCACTCTAGAACCTTCGCTTGTATTCATGTTTATCAAGAACAAGCCAATTTATACAACTGCTCCATTGTTTAAAAAAAAACAGATTTAAACAAATTCATAATGAATTAGTTTACATCATAACATAAATTAATTTAAGATTAAAAATGAATAAGGGAGTAGCATGCAAAAATAGAGTTTTTATTTTTATTATTTTAGTCAATCAACCAAAAACATTCCTTGCGCTTCTCATAACCACTGAACATTTGAGGATAAAAATATTTTATTTATGCCAAATTGCAGACATGTTGCTGTTAGAAAATTATATCAGGTCTTGCTATAATTGATATAATTGCTGATATAATATAATAAACATCTGAGAGACATGATGCTTTAGTTTTTAGTCTAATAAACCTTTCAACCTCATCAAATGTATGTTTAAGTCTAAAAATTTTAATTATTTTCCCTGCAGTAGGACATAATTTTAAATAATCTATTTGTTATTCCTAAATTAGGAGGCAAATAAGATAATTAATTTAATCGATGGTCAGTGGCTCAGAAAGGATCTTGATGTTAGAAGTATTTTTCAGTTTCAGATGTCTTCTTTGCAACAAATGATCAAGTATACACTATGGCACTTTAAGTATTTCAAATACTGTATGAAATAGGCTGGTTAAATGAAAAATCTGCACAATGTACAAATTATTTCTTATTACATTACCAGATCATAGGAATAATCAATGACAAAAATAACTGTTAGTTGCAGCCCTAATATTGTTTAAATCCCTTTATTGATCTAATTTTAATAACATTACAGATGAAGCAATATTTCCTATAGAAATAAAACCGCTGTGTCTTATCGTACTAAGGTGATTTTTTTTAATTCAGGTTTTCAAGACACAATTTTAACAGTTAAAACTGGATTCATTTATAAAAAATATTTGGCAAATGAGTAAATTATAAGTTACAAAACATAAATGTTTGTATTGTAGCACCTGTTCTGGTCATTACCGCAACAGAAAGAATGATGGCTGGATAGAAGAAGAAGAAGAAGAAACGGGGAATGTTGGCAACAGCATTGAACCAAAACATGACCAGGAAACATTTGATGCTATTTGGCTGATATGTAAAGGGAAGGATAGCTTTCACACAGGCCTCTGCTCCTTCCTGGTGTAATTCTGTTATAAATGTATAGAAATATTAAAAGATTTATTAACAGGCACTCCCTCACAACCAATCTCCGTGTCTTTCTGGCAGGTCAATGAGGTGTAGGTAGCAGTAGTAAACGTAGTAACCATTTACCTCGACCCTGAGCCTCTGGCAGAGGCGTCTGGCTATCATGCCTCTGGTGTAGGCCTGGAGGGTCAACACGGCTCGGAGGCGTCTCCAGAAGGTCTGCCGGACGAGGAAGCCCCGGCAGCGGGCTTGGATGAGGGTGATGCGGCAGCGAGTGATCCGGTAGCTTCTGTAGTACTTCCTGGACCTGCAGACCGCTTGAAGGCGAATGAAGCCTGACTTCATCTGACAGAGAAACATTTATTCCAAAAGTCAAATTTTTTCCAGGAAAGTTTTCAAGATTGGTCTATGGGCTGCACAAAATATGTTTATGTTGTTTTGTATAAAATCATTTTCAGATGATGAAATTTCAACTTTTTCTGCATTTGGTAGCAGAAGTACCTCAAATGAAAGTACAAAAGAGTACAAAATGTGAATTTTGCGTAGTACACTCCCTTTAAGAATCAAGAATTTGTTGTCATCATTCCTTAAACCTTTAAGAGAAAACATCTTTTTTAGCATCTAAAAAAAACTCCACACAAAACGCTCCAAGAATCAGAACGACTCACAATTTGGTAATTCTTCCTGCTCCTATAGCCCCTCCAGACCTTCTGAATAAAAACCACAGCGCTCCTGAGTCTGCGAAAGTTTGACCTGCCAAAGAAACAGAAAATACACATTAAACCACAACTCCATCATACAAAATCATTTCTTTGAAGTTCAATAAGTAGTTTTTAATATACATTCATAGATATTTTAGCCATACATATATTTCATCAATGGCCATCTATAAGTTAATACAGTTGTGCCACAAGGCTGAGCTGTTGGTCCCCATTTTTAAGTTTGTATATAAATGATCTGCTATATTCATGGCCTGCTGCAGGATTAAAGATGCTGAAGACATGGCTTTATTATATTTAGCAAAGACGTTTAAACTGTTTCAATGTATCTTTCTTTGTTCATGGAGTCAGTTGCAGCATGGTTTGAAAACTCACGCCTCAAGCTGATAAAACGGCTTTGATTTGTTTTTCTTCAAACACAATATTTGACTTATAATAATGTATTAAATAAAAAAATATCAAGCTCAAAAAATAACTTAGGTGTTTGTAGTAGTTATAGTAAACTCCTCACCTGCATGTTTCATGCCACAGATTGGATAGGCGACTGCCACAAGCTGGCAGCAAATAGTTTAAGAAGCATTAAAAGCAATTTAATCAAATATTAGCCTTTCACGGTGGTTTTACTTTAAAAAGATCCGATCAGTTTATGATTTTATGAAGAAAACGGAAAATGAAAGCAAAGGTTGTGAAGAGAAGAAAGTTAAAAAACATATTTCTCAAAATACACAGCTTCGGATTTCTCCACGAACCTGGCTTTCAATCCACGCACAGATTTCTGAATGAGGATGACTTTATCAGTGATGGCTTTATCTCTCTCGATCTCCAGCTGCATGTCGTGGTGGTCCTGACAGGAAAACGCAAAAAGAGAAGTGAGAAAAAAATAAACTTTAGCACGACTTCACAGAATAACTCATGTGGCTTGACCAATTTTTAATGGGAATGATAAGATTAGTTTATGTTTACCTGCAGAGGAGTCTCACTGTCTAAATGCTCTGGGTGGTTTTCACAATTTCATCTTGATTTTCTTTACTTCAGTTATGGGAACAAATTAATCTGCCCTTTTATGTAAAACTAATCTAACAGAAAAACACTACATTCTAATTCTTTTGTTTATAATGGCTTAAAAATGTACATATATATATATATATATTATATATATATATATATATTATATATATATTTTTATTTTTTTTCACATTTTATGTGTTAAATAGCAAAAACATAATAAGAACTTTACAAAATAAAGGCTCACTGAATAGAATTCAGACTACAAATTATGTAAAATCAAACGTTTGGCTTTGTTAAAATTGTTTTTCTGCCCCACAAAATCATTCGTAATGCACTTCAAATGAACTCCAAATTGAGAAAGTTTAACTTTCTCCATTAAAACAAAGTCTAATCAACATTGCTGATCACAGAGAGAAGCAGACAAATTTCAGAAAGGCTTTATGTTGTCAAAAACTCATGGTTTCAATCAGAACGTTTTCCTCAGAATGCTGATTTTGAAGCTACGACTATCAACAACAACACATCTGAAAAAGCAATTGTTCTTTTGCTTACAGTTAAGAAGCTAAATAAACAACACAGATGGATTTATGAAAGACCATAAAAAACAGTATGATGCAACACATTGCAAATCAGAAAATTAAATCTCGCTGAACTGTATTCCAGCACAGTATTTAATCAGTTTAAACTCATAACATAGGAAAACCAACCTTTAAAAAAATCTTTGTTTTTCCTATCTGCCAGTCTTCCTGTTTTCCCAACCGGGCTGAGACTATCTGCTGACAGGTTCCCTTCAGGTCATCCTGAATGAAAAAAAAGTAATTAAGTACTCAAAAGTGATGAATAGCAGATAAAAAAATATATTCAAATGGTCAGAAAAATCCAAGAAGGTCTGCATTAGTAAAATGTTTTAATAAAATCAGGACAAATTACAGTTTAATAAAACTCCTAGAACACCGTTTCTTTGTTTTTAAAAAAACAAACAAAAAAAATTCAAGATTTCATTTCACTATTGATGTCAATATCAAAATAAAATCTATCAAAAATGCTTTAATGCTTTGCAAACAGAAGAATATCGATGTAACCGTGTTCACAGAAATGTGATAAAAAAGAGAAAAAGATAAAAACCAGACATGGTGCTGTTTACCTGTATATGAGCAGGTTTGATTCCAGGCATCAGAACTCGATATCGATCCACAAATTCAGCAAAGCTGTATCTGATGGGATAACCTGCTCTCCTGATCCGGATCGTCTCCATCATGCCGGAGTAGCGCAGCTGGCGAATACACAGCTCTCTGTCAAATAACTGAGGAAAATAACGCAGAAACACGACTCATCATTATCAACCATAAAGAATACTAATACAGGATAAAAATGTTGCAAGTTCTGATTGATTTTGTCATTAATAATTAACACAAGGGAAGATTTATTTGTATTTGGCCAAAAATGGAGACTGGAAATGCCGAAAGTCTATAGTTTTGATACATATTTTCAAACATGAGTAAAGACATAATTTGAATTTAATTGTGCCAAATCAGTGAAAATGGGTATGAAACCACATTTAAAAATTCATATTTAGTTGTTTTAATTATTTTTAAGGTTTTCAGTTGAATTTTTGCATTAGAGCTCAGAGTGAAGTTAGCTGTTGCTACACTAGGCTAACAAGCTGCATTCTGAAAGACTACATCAGCATTTATTAATTGTGTCAATTTTGGAAAGAATTAAACTATAAACAAAACATTATAAAAAAATTGAAAGCTGGTAGTGTTATATAGCTGATAATTTTTTGCTGTAGATTTAAAAAGTAACATTGCTGAAGTGGAAAAATCTTCTAAAAAATGTCCACTGCAGGGGAAGAAAAGAATAGATCAGATGTTAAAATAAAATTTGGTGCATGCAAATGACAGGGCTAAAGACTATGTTAGGAAATAAATTATGTCAATTTGATACAGGCAACTTTTATTTGCAAACAAACTCCTCCTAACAACTCTGATAGTCACATTTTTTCCTTCCATCTTCATGCTACATTGTACTCTTCTAAAATCTCAGACCAAAGAATCAAGAATATAGTTTTTTACAATGGAAATATGTTATATAAGTCCTTTACAGGGTTCATTGTGCTCACCACAGTGAGTTTGATCCTTACTTAGCTTAACCTGGTATGAAGGATCTCTTTATTTGTGGAAGACTGCATGGCAGTCACTGGTTAGAGACTCTTACCATTGGTTTCTTGAACTCGTTGGGTTTTATGCAGCGAACGAAGAACGGCTGACACACACTCAGCGTCCTCATCAGCATCTCGAGGGAACGTTTGAACTGGCTGCTCAGAGTGGGAGAACGCTTTCTTGTTTCAACACCCTAAAAATATAGTGTAAAACAAACAAACTGGTAAAATAAATAAATAAATAACTACTAAAAAGGAAGAAAAATACTGCAAACCACAAATTAGTTAACAATATAGTAACAGTAAAAATGCTAAAAAAGAAAATCAACTAGAAGAAAATTAAAAGCATGATGGAATCAGACACAAAGTGTAGAAGGGATTGTCATAACGTGCAGCAAGTACTTCAACTCATACAGTACAAATCTTTCATCCCTAAAACAGGGTTGAACATTGTTTGTCCCAATAACAGCTGAAACTTTCTGAATGAAACATGCAGTTCTGTGAAATGTCCCCTTGTTTTGACCAGACTTTATAAATCTTTTTACTGAATAATTGTAGATAAGCTGACTTACCCATATTTCTACTGATAATTTTATATATTTTTTTATTGTAAAGATAACCAATTTATTAAATTTCATATATTTATAAGGAAAATAAATATGGGCGGCACAGTGGCGCAGTTGCTAGCACTGTTGCCTTGCAGCTAAAAGGTCCTGGGTTCGATTCCCGGCCTGGGGTCTTTCTGCACGGAGTTTGCATGTTCTCCCTGTGCATGCGTGGGTTCTCTCCAGGTTCTCCGGCTTCCTCCCACAGTCCAAAAACATGACTGTCAGGTTAATTAGTCTTTCTGAATTCTCCCCAGGTGTGTGTGTGTGTGCATGGTTGTTTGTCCTGTTTGTTTCCCTGTGACAGACTGGCAACCTGTCCAGGGTGACCCCGCCTCTTGCCCGAAATGTTAGCTGGAGATAGACACCAGCACCTCCCGACCCCGCTAGAGAAAAGGATGTAAGAAAATGGATGGATGGATATAAGGAAATTCACCACATTAACTAACGTTATGCACAACACAGGACAGGGGGCACATGTTGCTGTAGCACAAAGAAAGGTACAATCTTCTCAAGATGTCTGTTAAATGTTTTCAAACCTCAAATGAATTTTCCTTTAAGCTGCCCCAGTTACATTGCATTTGCCAGTGTAATATTATAAATGCCCAGAAACGTGATATTCTGGCCAAAACTACACAAAAATTAATTTTTCTGAAAAAGAGTATTTACTCCCTCTGGAACATTTTGAGCGTTACAGCATAAGGAAATATTTTATCATTGACACTGATACAACTTTTAATATATACATACAATTAAGTTGCTGTTTCCTGCAACAAGCCATATTCCTGCGGAGAAAAGGACTAACGAGTGGAGTGGGAGACTGCTAGTCACGCTGCTGGACTTTGGATGAAGTTAAACAAACACAGACACCAAAGTTTGTCGATGTTACCTTGGGAGCGGAGGTGCTGGGCTGCTGATAGCCACAAAGAAACTGATGTTTAAAACGTAAAAACACAGAGGAGACAGAAGAGTGAGAGGAGGTGTGAGGTGAAGCGTTGCACCACCCGTCATCACCTTGAATGACAACAGAAAGAAAACAGGCATTACCATAGCAACATCGGCCTGGAAGATCTGCTTGATGAACTTGTTCTTGGACGAGTGGACGAGCTGGATGATGTCGGTGTGGAGGCTGTCGCGGTTTTTCTCCAGAAATCCTGAAGGATGAATTAAATAGGAAACACTGAGAGGGTTTGGTTGACTCATTTGGATTGAACAAAAGCTTCACACACAAACAATTTTGACAAAAGATTAAATCTGTAAACTTTGTGCAGATTTTCTGATAAATATGCTCCAAATGCATCATTCTGTTTCTGAGCAATTTCTGTTCTTTTTTTTTAATTATTATTGTACAATTCAGATTGTTTACTATAAGCAGGTTCATAGTTGGAGGTCTTAGTTTGTAGACTAACTAGATTATCTATTTTTCAACAAACCATCATGCCTTGACCTTCAATCTGAATTAACTCAAAAAAGTGCATGATAGTATTAGAAAATAGTTTTGATCATATTTGTAGGTCTTTATGTATGTATAAAGACATTTCGGATGTTTATAGCAGGATTTCTGATGGATTATAAGACAGATTAGTTTTAAATTATTAAACATAACTCACTATTTGCTGAATTTAATGCAGATAAAGACCATAAATTAGAAAGTTAATCACTGATTGGGGTGAACAAACCTCTGGACTCATATTGCACTACCCCAGCAAAGTGTTGGATGCCAAACTGGGTTTCGTAGCTGTTTTTCGGAGGGATGTAGTTGGTGTTGAGTTTGTGCTGTGAGTTGAGCTTATACAACATCGTAGCATCAGTTCCCTGACAAAAAATGGACAAGAAACTGTTTTCAGGCTCTTTACACCACACATAACTTTGCAGAATAAAACTGTGTTTGATCCTTCGAGTCCTACCTTTGGGAACTTGCTCTCTTCATCGATGAGGGAGATGATGTTCATGGGTTTGTTGGCGATCATGTCCAGTGCCTCCTGGTTATCTGTGAACTCGATGTGCTGCCAGTTGATGTCCTCCAGGTTGTACTCCTCCTGCTCCAGCTTGAAAACGTGGCGAACAAAGAACTGCTGCAGGTTCTCGTTGGCGAAGTTGATGCACAGCTGCTCAAAACTACACAAGCAGTCAGACAATTCAGAAAAAAATCACCTTAGAAGAAGTTTAACCCACGGAATAAAATGGAATCATCACCTGTTGACGAGAAAATTCTCAAAGCCGAAGATGTCCAGCAGTCCGATAGACCTTCTGATGACACTACTCTCGCAGGAAGGAGGTCGGTAAATGGCTGCATTGATTTTATCTACTATCCAGACAAATAGCCTGCCGTAGATCCCCTGCATGATAAAGCATAAAGTCAGCAAGCCTGCGTTAGCTTAGTTGAGAACACAAACATGTCTGGAGACAGACTGAAGGACTGATCTGAGGGGACTCCCATCCATCAATAGAGTTACTACTCTGACAAAAAATACACATCCTGCAAACAGTTGCACTTATTCAATTATTTAATTCAAGTGTGATGAAGCAGAGTGCTTTAGATAGATGTTAATAGGTACTGGACAATCGTTTTTAGATATCTACCTATAAAATCATTTGAAAACCATTTTGCTCTTCTGCTTCATAATTGTACACTTTTTTGTGTTTGCCATACGAAATCTCAACAAAAACATTTATGTTTATGATTGTAGCTTGACAAATGTAAAAAGGTTAAATATGAATATGGGATTGTGTGGGTGCTGAGTCCTTCAAAAATGTCACAAAGCTTTTCCGAGAAAGCTTTTAAATGTAACATTTGAGCCTGATTTCAAAGTAATAAAAAAGTTTGTCCTAGAACAGATCATTTTGGCTGATTGTCTAATAACTTCTGGTTTTAACTATCTTACAGCCCTTGGCTGTTTATAAAAGATGTCTGCAGAAGGAGAAACCACACATTAGTGTGCATGCAAAAGGTTAAATTTCTCATTTATTTGCAGAAATTACAGCACATAAATAATGGCACAAACATTTGGCTCTGCCTTTTTAAAATAGGTGATTGGCTTACATTCCAGTAGCAAATCAAACAGTTGTTTACTGATGAAAAATGCAAAAGCAAAATAAGAATTTAAAATATTTTTTACGATTGGAACATACTGAAGGGTATAGGTCAGAAACCACTCTGCTCACATATTTTGTGAGTTTTTGTTGATGAGGTTTACGTTGACTGAAGTCAATGTAAGAATAAAACATTCAACCTCTAAGAAGGAGCTCACAGCAATGCAGCTCTGTGTTTGGATTTATTAAGCTGCTCTTTAAAGCATAAATAATAAATACCTTGACAAAGGCGTCCCTGACATCCAGACCTTGTTCCACGCTGAGAGGCGTGGTGACGCTTTCACCCCGCGTGATGAGGGTTCGAGTGGTCAAACACACCATCACGTCCTTCGGCTCCACCTACAGTACAAAACCACGCAAAATGTGGTTCTTTTTCTATAACGGATGGGCTCTTTGCTATCTGTGCTGTGAAGACTGACATTCAGATAAAAGCTTTAGGGTTCCAGTTCCACTGTTCCACTGATGCTGAAACACTGACTTCAATACAGATTATATCTACCCTTGAAAACTACAGTCCTTGAGCACCAATTTAGTTTTCACAATATAATTTACATGTTTTATAATTGCCTTAGTTATTGTATTTATGCTTATGTCTTGTTCTCTACTGTCTGTGTTTTTTTTTTGTGTTCTTGTGTGTTTCTTATTTGAAATAAAGTTATTTCGGAAGAAGAAAGATGTCCCAATAGATCCACAAGCATAGATCCATTTATAGGCAGTATGCCTAGTGTGGAACAAACCTCCATGAGTGAAGCAGCAGTCACTAGGTCAGGAGATCTCACAACCACACAGGCATCCAGATTGTCGTAGGTACGAGCTGCAGGTAACGAGAATACGGTTAAAAAACCTCCACACTTCCACAAGTAGCAATGACTCTGAGATATTCACATACCCTCAAACCGAAGATTGCCCATATGCAAGATGGCCGCCAGCAGCTTCGAAATCTCCACGTTCTCTGTCTCGCTGAACATGAGCACCTTCATGGCCGAGAGGATGCTGGAATAATCAACCAGGTCGTTGCGGCCATCACATTCAGTACAGTTACCCTGGAAACAGGGAGGACAGAGAGGCTTTTACAGTTCTTGGTCAGAGAAGTGTCATTATTGACTAAATCAATGGAGTGAATCAACCACGCTACGCAAAGTGAATTTTGTTAGATGTTGACGCTACACATGGCTGTAATAAACAGAAAGTAGAGGTTGCCAGCGAGCATGAGCCACACTTCTCAGAAAAGGTGTGGATTTTGTGGAGGTGTGGAGTTTTTGCCTCTGATAAGGCACAGACCCACCAGTGGATGGGGATGTTTGCAACATCAGAACTTATTCGATCAATTTGTTTCTATCTCTAGCTAACGTTTTCAGAAAAGCTGAAACTACCTCAAGCTTTGCAAAACTGAGGAATTATTGAAAATTTTCTATTTTCCGAAAACCTTTGCTAATGTGATACTTCAAAATACACATAAAAAAATGCTGATGGAGATGCAACTAATGTCAGTTTTGGCCCAGAGACTTGATACAGTTGCACCAATTCTGTCAGGAAATAACAAAATAATTGACTTACCTCTACTTTTCTGTTTGAAAGGCGAATTCAACACTAAACCTTCCTCTTATCTCAATGACATGACATATATCACTTACTGACTCAAGGTTAAGAATAATTATTTCAAAAATGGTATTCTAGTAATTTGTTCATCTTAACTGAACTAAAGATGAAAAGGGTTTGTCTGGTTTAATATCAAACAGTGTAAAAATGGTTGAGTTGTTTGATATGTGTAAATAATGAGTGAAAACAACAGTCAATTTTACCGCAGTGAGATAGCAGTAATCCCTGGCCAGGCCCAGACCCAGCTTAGCCTTCATCTCCGGACCCATTCCTTTCAACATGCAGTAAAAAATATGGTAGTTCCTCTCATCGGCTGCCTGCAGGAGAGAAAAACAAATCATGTTGAAAGCATTCTGTTAGAATCACATTTTTTAGATCATTTCAGAAAATGTGTGGTTGTCTGCAAAACCTCCAGCATAAATCAGTTTTGGACATGTTTTTTTATTTGACTACATTTTTCAGAAAATATTTCCTCTGTTTATAGAAGATTCCAGTAGTACAGAAGAACATATCAGGTCAGAATACAATTTCATTTCAGCTAAATCTGAACAGAACGTGGGATCATCTGACCTGTCGACACACTCGAGATTTCTCCAGCAGGTACTGCTCTATCTTGGCCCCTTCAATGGCGCCCCGTTTGTTGAAGTGGATGTCTATATACTTCCCAAAGCGACTGGAGTTGTCGTTACGGATCGTCTTGGCATTTCCAAAAGCTGAGCAGTTAAACAAATCAGACCAGGATATGATAAAGAAAGCATAAAAGGGTGCAATGATTTCTTCCTGCTTGTTTACAAAGTGGACAAACATAAACTTTGTGGATGGTGATTGACGCTGACCTTCCAGGATGGGCGTTGCCTCCAAGACCTGCTGCTCTATCCAGGAATGCTGACCGCTGATGGCCGCCAGGAACTGCAGAATCAGCTTTGTGCTCTCAGTTTTCCCGGCTCCAGATTCACCGCTGTCATACGAAACCAAATCAAAATAATACAAAATAAATAAATAAATAAAGAAGAGAGTGAGTCAAAAACTTTTGCACAATTATTCAGGAGGGAACAAAGTCACACCTGATGATGCAGCACTGGTCCTTGTTGTTCCTCTGCATGTTGAAGTAACAGTTGTCCGCGATGGCGAATATGTGCGGCGGCATTTCTCCGATCTTCCTGTTGGTGTAGAGGCGGATCTGGTCAGGAGTGTAGATGGGAAGCAGCTGATAGGGATTCACCGCCACCAGGATCGAGCCGGTGTACGTCTGGGAGGGGGTACAGAAAAAATAAAGTAAAATAAAAATGTACAAGATTTAGATCTACAAAAATAAAGTATGTTTAGCTTTTAGCATCTTCGCATCTTCTTATTTCTTTGAGATTCTGACATTTGAGTTTATACTTAGTTAAAATTAGCTTGTGCTAATGCTAATTTTGTTACAGCTGAAAAATCAACTCATGGTAGCGAAAAACGTGGAATCGAAAATCTTTTTTTTTTTTTTCAATCATCGTGTTTCCATTAAGTAAATTAATTTCTGTAATTTCAATTTGCGCAATTGTATGGTCGATGGAAGAGTAGTTAGTATTGCAGAAGTCTATGAAACTGCAGGACACCGTAAATGTTTTTGTTGTGAATTTGACATGTCACTAACATAGATGACGTGTTCGTTGTAGCGGATGAGCAGGTTGCGGAGAATGCCGGCTTCGTTGAGGTCACCCAGACGGATCATGTCCTCGACACCGTGGATGGAGGTCGGGTGCATTGGCTTGATGTTGGTGGCATTCTGGGGAAAAATCCAGTGTTCCTGCACAGGGAAGGGAAAATAGGAAATAAGGAATAAATCCGTCTTTTTAAATAGATTATTTTGATCGTCAATTTTTTACTGTGTTTAATTGCTATTAATTCATTTATAGAATTTTGAACTAGTAGAATGAGCCGAATAGGTCTCACAGATTTATCCTCCTTCTGGGTTGAGGACTCACCCGGCCTTCATCATCCAGAACCTGGATCTGTCCAGAGTCGCAGAGTTTCACCACAGCTCCAACAGGAACGTCAAACTCCCGGCCTGTCTTAAGATCCAGCCACACATAGTCCCCCTGCATCAGGAAGAAAAAAAAACCCATAAGAATAATCACTATTAAAATTACAAAAGTGTTCTGAAAATTATGTTTGCCATACTTTCTGGTGTATGTGCCTTAAGTGTAGCACAGAAAAGTATTTATACTCCTTTTTTTACATCCATAAAACTGCTCTAACTTTATTTTTTGGTTTCTAATTTTACTTTAAAAAATTAAAGAAAATGTATTCAATTAATATTCAGAAATAGAAGAGAGGCTTTAATTAGTTGTGTTTTGATAAATAACATTCAACAAAGTTGGACAAGTTGAAAGAACAGCAAAAGTAAAAGCACAGAATCAGTCAGTTACATGGGAAAACCTAGGCTGTATGTACACATAAATGTACAAACTGTTCATTTTAATATTTAAACTATATTTATTTATGAAACCACCATGTTGAAATTTATCCACTCTAGCTCTCAGTTTCAGAGTTAATAAATCTGGTCTCCTAAAACACTGGATCAAATGACAAATGTACATCTTTTACATTTTTGTTTAAAATACTGCTGTCAATGATCTTAATGTAACAGGATAATATTGAGGGAATAAATCCACATAATTATATAACTACTAAGGTAAAATTTCAATCCGAAGCCCAGAGAGGAACACTGAGGACACCTAGTGGAGGTGAAGGTGGAGGTGAATCCAGAGAAAAACATTTTAAAAATCAGCCTCATGTGGGTTTGTTGTCATGTAACCTGTTGTTTCTGTTTGGATCTTCAGGTTGAATAACCAGGAAGTATCAGAATTACCTAATTTTTCTGCTGCCAGCTGACTGAATGGGAGGATTTAATTTGAAAAAGACTTAACTACAGGCCAAATGGGTCACAATGGGACATTAAGAAGAGACGTAACAGAGTTTAATTTTAGAACAAAGGATTTAACCAATTTCTAGAGAAATTCAGAAAAAAACAATCATCTGGTCTGTTTTACAGGTAAATTTATCCTTGCAAACTTAGGTAAATAAAAAAAAAAAAAAAATCCAATAATATTTGCACATTTGTAACATGGCATCTTCACGTTTAGGCAAATTAAATTTAAGGCTTTTAAATACCTTTTTAATGCCACTTTAAATGCATATCGCTTGCTAGCTATCTCTCTTTACACATAATACGACTAGCATTGTAGCGGTTCGGCGTTTGGGTCACTAACAGTCAGGATTCTGTCCAGCATTATATAGTAAAATACAAAAGTTATAAGGATAATTTGCGATAATTATATTTTATTGACTGGCTGTTAAGTTGGACGGAACTAAAACCTTTACAAATATGAACTAAGTCTGATTCATCTGTTTAAAATCCACTTAGGAAGATGCTGCAGTCCAATACAAATTTCTGCGTGTTGAAGTTCAGCTGAATATAATTAATTCCTGATGGTTTTATCCGGTCTTGGCCTCTGCTCTAATAGTCTATGTTTAATTTGCATAAAATCTGCATATTTCCATGACAACCGAAAGAGGAAATTAGGCTCTCCAGCCCTACACTCAGGATGTCAGTAATTTATGGAATTTTTTTGCTTATTTTAACCAATGTAACTAAGTGGGACTTTTTAGAAGTAAGAAAACTAATTTAAGAATTACTGACGTCATTAAGATACAAGGCTGGAGATGTGGATGAATGTGGAAAATTATGTATTCTACAGAAAATAAGCCACTGTGATCTTAAGTTTATTTTTTCTACTGAGACTTGGGAACACAAGTGTATTTTTTCTTTTCCACTCAATTTTTTTGCAGTATGTTGCATCTAAATTCTATTTAAACGATTAAATCCCACTAGACCTTTTTTTTTTTCTCTAAGACACCAGAACAGTTTTGTAGATTAGCATAAAGTAAAAAACATTAAGAAAATTTCTCTGTGATGGGGAGATAAAATCCTGAAGTCTTCTTCAATCTGATTCTTACACTGTAAAAAGTGGTTTAACTTGAAAATGAAAGTCCACCTCCTGCCTTGAAAATGCAATTTTCAAGGCAGGAGAACAAGAAAACAAGAAAACAAGAAAACAAGAAAATTGTTTTGGTTTTAACTCAGAAATTAAAGCTCATATAATTGATTTAACAACAAAAGACAAGTTATCTAAACATTGTTTTTAAGTACATTAATCTTTAATTGTCAGTTTTAACTTAATGCTGCAATTTGAACCAAATAATTATTTCGCAATATGCAAAAAAAAATGCCCTCACCAAATTAAGAAGTACATATTCTCTATTATTCTTACTCTCAGAATCAACTTAAAATAACTACTTATTCTACTTTAGAATAATCTAAATTATTTCATCAAATTGCGTGAATAAAATTTCTGATCTGACCTTGAATTTTATTAAACATCACAATGAATTGTGCTCAAAAACATTTAGTGTGAAGAGGACATGATCCTCAAGCTGTGCAAACTGTCAGTTACATTAAAATAAACATTTGCCTTAATAACTCACAAGAGTCAGATCAATGTAACACACTTCCATCTCACTCGCGGCACAACACAGGATACAAAAACATGCCACTAAACACACTGGGAAATAGTTCCCACTATTGACCAGAAGATAGCAGATAAAACTAAATGCAGCTCAAATGTTGTAATTGATTTTTGATCACGCAGCTATAGCCACTGTTATGTATGGGTGACACAAATGTTTAACATTTTAAAGTAAGGAAATATAGTTATATATCCCTATTTATGATGTCTAAAATTGTAAAAATTGATCCAGACAAAACAGAAAAATGTTTCAGGTTAGGTGAATGAATGAAAAAGTTGAACTCTATGCAGAAACTCATAAACGGTAGAAACCGTGATATGTAACTCTGGGTAACAGTTCTTACATAATACGTCCTCTCAAAGTTGCTTATCCTCATATTAATCTGTTAAACTGGTCTGTTTTTCATTTATACTCTTTTTTGAAGCACAGGTGAATAAATGTGGCCGTTTGTTCAGTTAAACTGATAAGACATCAAGAGAACAGAAATACAACAGAAGAAACAAAAGCATGCAACATGGACCAGGTAGGAACTCGTTCCTACCTGCTGCAGAATAACCATGGTTCAGGTCTGAGTTTCCCCAAGGACATCAGAAGTCACCGTGTGAGGGAGACCTTCAAAGATAAACAACAAGAAAGATCTCAAACAACTTAGACAACATATTTAAACCAATGCTGCACTGGTTTAAATGGCTTTATCTCCTTGCTGTTGTTGGTAACAAGTCAACAAATATTCACTGTAATCCTTTAGTGTCTTGATGAACAGATGTCCAGATTTATTGAAGGTATTCAAAACCATTTTTGTGGATTTTGACTTATTTACACTTACTCCACTTACTTTTACCTCAACATGATGGATCAACGCACATGTGCTTAAGATCTGAGAAAATAATTCACATTTAAAATAGAATAAGAGGAGGATGAAGCCAAAAAAAAAAACAGAGCCTATAAATGTTTTCATTTAGAAGCAGGAAATAAAAGGAAAACAACCTGACAATGCCTCAATCTATTATATGCCATTTTGTCCACTCATAATCGCTGAAAAGTGATCAAAGCCTGAAAAAATTTATAATACATTAAATATATGATGTATTATATAAACAAACTAATAAAAACTTTGGAAACAAATGAACTCCGCTCTGTGTTTTCAGAGATTTTTGAGTCATTCCCTTTGGTGATTCTTGGTGCAGTGCCACCACAGATGAGGAGGGGAACATGTTTTCCAAAGGGGTTTGGATTGTTTGACACAGCGCAGTGTGAAAGCGAACCGCACCAGCTGAAAATGTAACAAAGTGCGTCTACTGGACTATCAGATGTGAAAACTGGAACTAATATTCAAACTGGAACTGACTGGCCCACTCCAAACATTATCATTACTTCCAGTATGAAGAAACAAGTTGAAGTTTTTAATTATAATTAATAAAACCTTAATACTTTAATTATCAAAATTTTCATTTCTGACTCGAGATATTTTCACTTTATGTTGTCATATTTTAGTTAGATTTTTAAACAAAGTAAATTAGCATTTTCTCAAGTATCAACCTTATTTTACACATTCATGGACCATTCATGGACAAGACCTTCATCTGATCCTCAGCCTGTAGGATTTCTTTGGTGATCTTTATATCATTTTTTAAAATTTATTTTCAACAAAGCAAAGTGCCAAGTTGATCACCAAAATATAGTGAACAGACTCGGATAGTGGTTAGATTAGGCCTTTAAGTTTTGAAGCCTTTCAATGGCTGGATGATTAATAGGTCAGTTTGAAATGGCCTATTAAACAATAAAACCTCTGAAAATGTTCAGCCTGAAAAGGAGTGAAAAGCAGATCAAGTTGGGCGAAAGACGTTCAGAAAGCGTTTAACGCTGCAGAAGAATGGCCATGCATGGCCGCTGCCAGGTGCACGGCTCAACTGGAAGCAACAAACCAGTACGGGAGACGGTTAAAGGCTTACTCAGATTCCTGGGGCTAATCCTATGGTTTAAGTACCAGCCACAGTTGTTGCAGCTATGACTGCTGAATCACTTAGTGCCCCCCCCCTCGTCCCTCCTGCTGAGTCGTCCTTCTTTTGTTCCCTTTGTTTGTAATAACGCTGAAGTGGCATACGGCCAAATGCCCCAAAGTAAACTTCAATAACTAAATAGATACAAGTACTATCCTATCACCTTGTGCATTGTAATGACTTCAGTTTCTGTGTTTGTGACACTAGTCTGCGGGAAAATTAAAGTTTGGAGCTGGAATAAAATATAATAATTTTAAGAATCTCCTAAATCAAACCATATTTGGAGCAACTGGTGAAATTAATCTGAGAAAACAAATTTTCACTAAACTTTAAGTATCAAGGAAACACTTTTCCAGCATTTTTAAGGTAAGTTTTAAAACTGCACTTTGGAGATAAAAACAACAAAAATTAATTAAAAACAACAGTTTCAATTCAATATTATATGTTATTAATAATTGCATGTGGTAGTATTACGTACTCTACAAAATGGAAAAAGATACATTAAAATATAAAAAAGATTGTGTTTTGAAATGTCTCTCTCACACCTTATACACCTGACTGATCCAAGAAAAAAACAACAGATTTAACAAAAATTCCCCAATTTCTATAACTTTATCATATAAAATATGAGACAAACTTTATTTTAATTACACAGATCAAAAAGTCATTGACCCATTATGAATAACAAATATTCATTAGAATGAAACAATCCAAATAAATCGCGTTACAGTGAAAGACTTTCCTGCTCAAATTAAACGCTTAAAAAACAAAATATAGAAAGAAAGTTAGAAAAGTTAACAAGCAGAAATTATTTTGGTAATTCTAACTGACCTAAAACAGGAAAGGTTTTGTCTAATTTAACGTCAGACCGTGAGAAAAAAACGTGTCTATCTGGCTTCAACTGTAATTAACAGTTGAAAATTTTGGCTTTTAATCAACTTTATAATGAAGGAGCTGCTTCGGTTTAGCCATAATGAATAATTAGTGTATGTTAGCGTCTTATCCTGAACTGCAGGGAGCCAATTTATCCTCAGTGTCCAACACAGACATATGGATCTGATTCTCCTTTAACCTTTAACCACAACTTGAATTAGACAAATTACAATCCAACAGGAAAGGATCTACCAATTAACTGATAATGCTTCAATGCAGAACACCCAGATCAAACTGGAAGCTTTTATGTTTACGTTTTTCATCTAAGTACTAAATACATCACTTCAGTTAAGTCAAAGTATTCACATCCCTAGGTATTTTTCCACATCCTCAAATCTCAAAGTGAACGGATGCGACTGACACATTACTGCAAAGTAGGAGGGAATGTTTAATACTTTTCATAATTCTTATGCAGGTTTTTCTGAAGGTTAACGCCCCTTTAGAAAACATCTCAACTGACCACTAGAAACAAACAAAAACAAAGCAGACAAAGGGAATAAATAAAAATCAGAAATATTGAATAAAATGTCACATTGCTCCTGAATTAAAAAGATCTTAAGCAGATCTAGATGAGTGATTTAGTCCTCACAATATTCAGAAATAACCAGGATTAAAACCTCAAGGATTCACCACATACACAAAACCTCAATAAATAAGAAACACAGGGGGGGGGGGCCAAAACATTATGACTGGGATAGGGACTCTTTTTAACGTGATTAATTACTTTTTCTTTGTTTTCTTTGTCTTGTTGTGATCTTGTAACAATATATGGCTCAACAACTTTAAAACTAATCCATAGACGGCAGTGTCCACCATTACTCTCCTAAACATGTCACAGCTGTGTGATATCTACTTCATTTTTCTGTGCATGCGGGTTGCTTTTGGGGTCATTAACCATTCACACAGATCTCTGGCTGCAGTCAAATTTAATTAGCAGCATAAATGACCATCTAAAAAATTGGATTCCATCAAAAAGTTTTAATTGAACATCAGAAATTGCTGTGTGGATGTAGCCTTAAAGAAAATCATAAAGCTGCTTGTTAATCCTCCTACTCTTGATTGCTAAACAACTTCACGATTTTTTGATTTTACATTTAAACTGCAGTCTGGAAATCTGCTGCACAATTAGGTCTCTGCAGTTTGGAGGTGTGTGTGCTTCACTTGAGCTGGGGCCAGTATTCCACAGTGTTCTCAATCTCAATTATTCAGTTGCTGTTTTAAATGTCTGTTCTACTAATTAATACCTGGACTGAAGATGCATCTGATTATTACAGATTTCCATAAGAAAAAAATAATCTTAAGGCTTTTAAAACAAACCAGTTAATCTTTACAGGTCACAAGATTCAAAGTCAACCTGCTGGAAGATTTACACACAGAGGCTTGTTAAAGCTCCTGGCTGTTAATCTGTCTGTGGTCTGCATTGTTATTCTAACAAGTATGTGCGCTTCACACGTATTACTCACATGGCAAGGATTCAGAGGCACCGCTGGGTGGGACACTTTCATCATCGGCCAAGAACCTCTGGGAGACTTACCTCCATCAAGGTGGCCAAGGTTCAATGTCTGAAAGGATATGAGACAAGGTGAGAAATGTAGGTGCTTTCTTCTCTGATGCACAAATAAATCTAAATTTTACAAAACATAAACAGGAAAATGATCCAGCATGAAGCAAAGCAGTTAACCTTAATTACATTTTGAACAGCTGCAGTTCTTAGGGTTAAAGAGCTTTACATGACCTCTGAGGAGGCTTACATGCTTTACATCTGCACCTCCAATCACCATGGTGATGTAAGCTGTGTTAAACAGGATCTTTTATTCAGAGTTACATTTCTAAAAACTAACAGTGTGTTTTTTTAACACACAAAAGTCCTCAGATGGAATCTAGGTATGTTTCTATTATGCCCATAAATTTGACGCACAAGTGACATCAACAACAGCAATGGATGACAAAGCCGCTTCTTTTGACCCACTGTGAGTTAATTTCTGCTTCAAAAAATGATCTGATGGGATGTTGAAAAAGACTATTGTTGTGTTCAAGTTGTGCTAAAAGCAGTTAGCCTAGTAGCTAAACTTTTCCAGCCTAAAAAAGCATCTCAGTGGCTTCACCACAGACATCCCTGATTCTAATGTCAACATCCACAGCAAACATTTCTGGAAGCTCCATCAATGATCAGGCCTTCCTGAAACTTCCTGAAATTTGATTAAAAACTTCAATTGAATCCCAAACCCTTTGAAAAACCTGTTCACCTTCTCGCCTGTGGTGGCGCTGCACCAAGAACCACTGAAGGAAACGACACACAAACCTCTGAAAAAGACACAACTTCCCTATTCACAAAATGTAAACAAAAAAGGAGTGGTGTCAGATTTTAGTGGCGATAGGATCTGTCTTTTGGTTTTTGTAAAGACAACCAGTCATTTCTCCCATTAGCACCATACTCATTGGTTGTATTTAACTAGAATGCCATGTACTGTAGTTTCCTTCCTGCATTTGGAGCGGTCTGCAGTCTGCCTGGCATTCACATGTTCACTGTAACTATACCAGGGTTCACTTCAACCGAATCGAGACCAAGGATTGTAGACAGAGCTTTTTTGGTTCACCTTCACACCTTCCCAAACAAACCGGATCTTCAGTCCGAAACAAACGGACTGGAGTTCAATTAACATGGACTTAACAGGGCTGATGTGGATGTGCCCTAAAATCTCACACCTATGGGAGTAAAAACGTATACCAGTGAAACCAAAATGTCTACCATAGTGTTGTTCAGATCCAGTTGTTGAGGACCAGTATCCAAAATGTCTATCCTTTTGATAATTCTCTGCTTCAAAATGCCAAATAATCAGACTTGGTTAATTAGAAAGACTTTTAAGAATTTGATTACACACTAAGGATGCTGTTTATCCATTTCATTAAGGGAGGGGTGACCAAGTCCAGTCCTCATGTATTATGGCTCCAACACACCTAATCAAATGAATGAATCTCCTCACCAGCATTCAGCTCTGAAGGAACTAGGTAACAAGTTATTTGATTGAAGTATGTTGGATCGGGGGAACATCTGAAAGTTGTAAGAGTTTGACATCCCTTATTATAAGTTTTCCTTCATTCAAGACATGTGTTTTGAATTAATGGGTCTACATCCGGCCTCTGCAGAACTTGGCAACATTTGGTGACATACCAGCTCCCTTTAAAAGTAGCGTGGTGTCAAAAATATTTTAAACATTAATTCCAACTTTGTGTGAATTTAAAGAATGTTTATTGTTCAAAGTAGCTTCATCTGATTCTTCTTGTTTCACGGGAGGACTTATTTGACTGACAATTACAAAAACATTTACAATGTTTTATTGCATAATAACTGTGTCAAACTAACACTCATTTGTTTGATACAACTTACAGCAGTTCCACTTTACAGATTGTTACTCTAAAGGCACATAACGGCTGCTTAAGTGCTGGCCCAGGACAAAGCGAGCAATAAGAGGCTTTAGTCTAAATCTACAGGCGAGCGGCTGCACTGTGGCCTGGCTGCAGACTAATTCTTAGCCCACGTTCACCTGCCACTCTTACCTCACTGCTATCTGTGTAAGGATTCTGCTCCTTCCTCCTGTTCTGGTTCTGGTAAATGCTCCACAGTTGATTATTTAACAAAAAACAAAACGGTGGAAGTTAAATTTACTTGTGTTGCTCCAGTCTCTTGGTATGCAGTTTTTTAAAAATTGTTCTCTGAAAGTTTTCCCTCCCTCATAAAGCTGCTTTTGCTGTGGCTCTGGGCTCCTGCAGGCGGTGCGGTGTTTGCGGCCTAGTTACAGCGTGACGTCTGGGTCAGCAGCGGAGATCTCAGGAGCCTCAGTACTGGGTCTCATTCATGGCCGCTGATCCTGATTAGCTCGGAGGTGGAGCCTGCTGGTGGCAGAAACAGAGACTGGCCGGGTGGAGGAGGAGGTGGAGGTCACAATCTCTTAGCTGTGCAACAAAATGCTCAATTACCAATATCTATCAACAGAGAACCTGTTAAAAATAGACCTGAACAATTAAGACAGCTTCACGCCATAGGACTGAAATTAGTATTTTCTATATTTAATAGCATGTCATTGAAAAATGAATAAATCAAGAACCAACGTAACTTTATTTTTAAGATATTCACTTGCTAATGTCTGTCCTCTCCACAGTGCTGAAGTACTAACATTAATTTCCTCTAACATTATCTTAGTGATCTGTTCTTCTATTTTAAAGAAGCATGGAACATTCAATCAAGCAAGACATTGCTGTTCTCTCTTATTCTTGATGTCGACCAATGAAAAGGACTCATGAAAAGCTTAAAAACAAAATTTTTCTAGAATTCAATAATAATTTAGAGTACTGCAAGCAGATTATTTTATTTAACTTGGGATCTTAGTTAAAAATATATTTAAAAGGTTTATTAGAAACGTTTCTTATGCTTAAAATTTGTTATTTTGTAATTATGTTATTTATTTTTGTACTTGTTCCATTAGCAAATTTTTTTGTTTAGAAAAAACATTTTTCTCATGTAACAAGTGAAATAATCTGCCAGTAGAGCTAGTAGTTTTTCATCAAGAGTATAAGTAACTATTTAAATTACTGAAAAGTAAGTTAGTTTTGACTTATTTCAAGTGTACTAAGATATTTGCACTAGGAATGAGACCAAAAATACTTGGTACAATTTTATGTTTTTGCAGTGTTGCAACTGTCTTGAACCGGCCCCAATTGAAACTGCAAACATTTTGAAGGAAAACTGAGTGGAAGAAAACAACTGTGAGTGTATTGTGGAGTATTTACGGAGTCGTGACCAAATGTGTGATGATTTCATTTTTATGTTTTACTGAATTTTGGAGTTTGTTTTTCTGTCACACAAAAACGACAAATTCAGGATATGTTTTCTAGTTTTATTTCAAAGTCATGCCACAAGTTGACATTAAATACAAAAGAAAAAAAAGTATTTTAGATTGTAGCTATAAAATAACCACAGTGTAACCGAAAACCAAATTCAGCTAACACGCAATAGAAAAAAAAAAAAGCAAAGCTCACACTGAAAGTAACGCACTGACAAGCACACGGTACAGAACATACAGCACGGCTCTCCGGTACATAGCTATCAGTAAACATATCAGTCAGGAGCGCAAGTTAAAGTGGATATATAAAATTAACAAGCTTAGAAAATACTGATAAAAGATACTCGTTACAAAGACGGTAGCATCTCCTAGAAGAGTCACCATGCAGTAGGTTTTCCAGTCTCCAGTCAACAAACATTGGCAGAAAAATACAAGAGAAATCACAAGCTCATTCCTTAAGTGGACGAGACTCAACGTCAGGTTTGTTTTATATTTTATAAAAATCTCAGTTTATCGAATTGGGTGCGATCCAGAGGAGAAACTAGATGTTTTCTCTCTGATATGTTGATCTACTTGATCACATGCAGCACTGGGCAAACTAACGTGACTTTTAAATCCATCAATCCTTGAGCCGAGAACGAATCGACTTACGGATGTAATTTTCAGTTTCATTGATCACATTTTTCCTGCTTACATCATAAAAATGTGTGAATTTCTGAATCCTCCTTTCACTGAACTGATCTGCAGATTCGTGGCCATCAAAGCCCTGCAGAATTAGTCCCTTATAAAGTAAAGTAGCTCCATATTTACATCTTATGAGGAAATGCAAAGGCCATCATTGTTTTTTTAAAATTGTATGTGTTAAGAACATCATGCCATCTGTTTTGATGGACTGGTTGCATTTAAATCCAAATTCAGAGCCAATATGTGGCTGAGACACAGCTGATGAAATACTGATAAAAGATACTTGACTGAATCAACCTTAAGACTATTTTCTATCTGGTACCTTCACAAAATGTAAGTTGCTGAAACCACATGTCATACGTGGGGTAACAGAGTCACCAAACCAAATCCATTTCAACTCCAGAAGCCTGGAAGTGAGTTCAACTAGTCGCCATTTCATCACATATCCAGGCAAGCATGACGGATGTTACATTTGTATCTATTTTTAAAAAAGTTTATTGGCATTACTTTCCAAAAAGGTGCAACAGGTAAAACGTTACACTAATAATTTTGCTCCAATCTCCATTAAAAAGAAAAAAAATCTGCATCCAGTTCAGTGGAAGAAATGCCAAACTTTAAGGCCCTAATAATTCACATTAACTAGCACAAACTGTGGATGATTCACTTGTAACTATAAAGAACTGATATTAGTGTGCATCAGAACAAGGATCAAACCACCTACAGACTGAGTTGCTGCTACTTTTATATACATACTGCAAAATGCAGATGACTGCGTACAAAATATTAGAAAACTGGATACTGTCTCAATGCATGCAAGTGTGCAACAAAGGCGTTTAATTACACACAGCATGTTTATCAAAGTAGCAACAGCGAATAATGTTTGCCAACTGGCTCTGAAGGAAAATCATCATTCCTGTGATTCGAGATGAAACAAGGAGATCTGAAAGCGTTTTCTTTGTCTTTTTTCTTTTGTTTTTGCTACATGCATGGCCGCTTTTTGATTTATATAAAAGTCACCACCACTCAGAGAATTTGGGCTTCATTTAAAAACCTGCCTTGGAGTGACCATGCAGAAAATGCTTATATATGCAGAAGACTGAAGCAATATAGCAACTATCAAAAAACACACTCAAGGTCCAGACACTCCAGTCGAGCTTGGATAGTAGCTGGACGGTTTGTGTGTGTGCGTGTGTGTGTGTGTGTGTGTGTGTGTGTGCGTGTGTGTGTGTGTGGGTGTGCGTGGGTGTGTGCGTGTGTGTGGTTAACAGTGAAAGCCGTAACACTTTTGGCAAAAAAGTTCACATTATGCAACAATTATAAAGAAGCATTGCAGTGAATAAACAAAGCAGGACACAATGGAGAGCAAAACATTTGATAAACATTTTCGTACCAAAAATTTTCGAACTCACAGTTCATAAGACACAACGCAGCGTAACATAACAGGCCACTGGTCTTTTTGGCACTGCTGTGGCACATGATCTTAAAGAAATATGCCAGAAGGTACTCTTATGATGACTGTGGTTTTTACTAGGGGTGCACCAAAAAATCAGCCACAATTTCCTTCACTTTGGAAGATGAAAAACTGATCTTATCGTTCTGAAAATCTGCCTCTGTCTCCTTAAAGTGTTAACAACAGTAACAGACTTGGTGACATTGACGCTATATTAAAATTTTTCAAACAAAAAAATTGAAATGGGCAGGTCAAGCTTTTTAAAGATCACTGATTTGCCAGAAATGTGCAATCGGTGCACCCCTAGTTGCTACAGAAGGAGAGAGAGCATAAAGGCTTAGAAATGTATTTTCATGGCATTGTCTGAAGATGAGCTGATAATTATCTCATTATCCCGAGATAACAAGGCTTGTTTTGTAGTGAAAACATATTTTACACACTTTGAAACTCTTCTCTTTCTTATGTTTTCTTCCCATCAGAAGGTACACCTGGCTCACTTCTCTTTTGCTTCTGACCAGACTAACTATTGGAGCTATTGCTTCCTTTTAACCTGGTCTTTTTCCTTCTTTTTCTACCATATAGAAAGTACACCTGGTTCAGTGTACTTTCTGTGTTTTCCGTTTTGTTGTGCTGTCCTCTCAGCAACCAGCCAGACAGTTTTTCCTTTCCACTGTCACCTCATGCTTGCCTGTTGTCTGAGTGTCCTTAGATGTAAAATTTATGATCAACTAAATATTTGATGATTGTTTTTTAAAATTGGGACTGAATTGGACTCAATTTAAAGGAATCTGCTGAATTGATTTAAACTGAAATTTGACCAAATTGAATCCGATATAACTGGAAATCATCTGTCTTTTTCACTGGTTTGTCTTTTGGAGTAATATTGCTTAAAAGTCTTTGGAAAAACCTGTTACCTCGAGAAAATCAAGACTATTTTTAGCTTAAGTAGTTAGTCTTTACATTTAATCAAACTAAACAAGTGAGGGATGGAGTAGCAACTTCCTGAGCACAAATCTGTGGTTCAAAAATGCTCTTTATTAGTTTTTAATCTTATAAATAACTCATTGATGATTAATCAGATGTTCTGAAAGCAAACAGATTCAAAGGCATTTTCTTATTTTTGTGATTTACTGAGTAAAAACTGTCCAGCTTGGTTTGCAGACCAGCTTGACTTGTTCACTGCCTCTAGTTTGTTTTTATAAGTCTTTGGCTTATTTTGATACTTTAACCTCAGTGAAGCAAATTAATTTACATAATTAAATGCTCAGCCAAATGAATCCTGGCTGATTTTATGGGATTTGGGGGCTGAATGTAGAGAGACAACATAAACAGGGGGAGCAACAGGGAGAAGACAGGGTTATGTTTAAGGCGTCCTAATTTGTGCTTCCTTCATATTTGTGATTGAGTCAGAAATCTGAACGTGCAGCTGCCTAATTTTCAAAACTTGAACCAGTTACATTTGAGGCATTTTAAGAATCTTCAGTTACTTTTTAACCTAGTTATGTCGCCACCTGACAACCACTCTCATTCAGGACAACCTTAACACAATGTTCTGTTCAAAAATAAAAACAGAGCTGCAAGAAAACAGCTGAAATATTATTCAGGACCAGTTGGCTTAACCAGAGAAGAACTTGGCAGCTTGAGAGGAACTTAAATCAAGAGCTACTAGTTTCTGCTCCATAAACACATTTCTGTGCATTAAATGCTAATCTCTGTGAATAAAGATCGATTTGACATTTGGCACGACTGATTTCCCACTACACACTCTTCATCCATCCCTATGGAAGTTATTAGCTGTTGATTTTGAGGACAAAACAGTATTATGCTAACAAGGAGATGCTAACAATGTTCAAAGTGCTGTGAAAAAGCGTTCACCTCCTTAAATATTTCTTGTTTTTGTCACATCTACAAGTGTTAGATCATCAAATAAATGTTAATATCAGACAAATATAAAGTAAAAGTAAATTAAGAATGCAGTTTTCAACTGATTGCATTAATTAAGTTGAGAGAAACTTTTCAAAAATCCAATTCCCTCTTGTTTCATCATGACTAACTCAATTATTTTGGGTCAATCTAACGAGACATCATTACGCATGCCTTAACTATCTGACCTATAGAAAGAAAACAGAACCTGGTAAGGACTCAGGTGATCTTTGTCTGATATTATAATTTGCTTCGTGATCAGAAGCATCAAAAATCTCTAAGGGGGCAAATCCTTTTCAGCCGCACTGTTCAGTGAGTTCAGGCTGCCTCATACACTGAAACTTCAGCAGAACTTTATGAATGGGTTTGATGGGTTTTCCTCGTCTTTGTGAATGAAATCCAAACAAATCATTCAGCGTTTGGTTCTACAGGTCCAAACGCTGGACCTGGAGCAGCTTCCACTTCCTGTCCGACTGAAAATAATAAGGAGCACAGCGAAGAGAAGTAGCACCTAGAGAGAGGTCAACAGCTGCTGCTAATGTTCAGACGCTAGAGGCTTTATGAATGCATAACTGTAATAAGACATAGCTGCTGCTTCAAAGCCTTCCATGTGATCCGAACCGGACGAGGGTCATCGGGTGTCGACATGCTGACTCCTCAAAAGCGAGCGTTTCCATGACGATCAGATAGAAAGAATAAATAGATATCGTAACAGTTGAGCAGTACCGTACAAGGCCATGAACATATTGGAAAATAAGTCATGCACGACACATTTATAGGGATGCTGTACACAAAACAGGGTTCCTTCACATGGAAAATCTAAAATACTGTAGCAAGTTCAAACCTGCAGAAATCTCAGATTGTTTATAATATCAAGATTCAGCAGGAACTTATGATATTTATACTGTGGGCTGTAAATATCAAACATGGAAAAAAAAAATAGGGTGGGGAAGGAGGAAAGAAAGAAAGAAAAGCAGAAAGAAAGAAAGAAAGGAAGAAAGAAAGAAGAGAAACAAACAAAGAAACGAAGGTGGGAAAAAAGAAAGAATGAAAGATAAGAAGGAAGGAAGGAAAGAAGAAATGAAGGAAGGGACAGCGGACAAATTGGGAATAAAGTTTTATAAATGCAAATATTCTCTAATTTCCCATTCAGACCAGGAAAACCTTGAATTCCAGACTTTTCTAGACCTTTCCAGACTTTTCCACACTGTGCAGGAACCCTGACAATAACTGGAGTGACCAGTTTAAATAACGCCATGTGTGACCACTGCAGTGATAAAACAAAACAGAAAAACTGATGTTTCTCACAAGAGACTAGCCTTACATTCAAAGGAAATGCATTGATGATAGATTACAGTTTAAATCCTAACTTCTATCAACAAAAGAAATAAAATCCAGCAGTGCATAAAACTCACGACTGCACTTTTGAGTCAACAAAACCAAAACAAAGTTCATCAGGAGCGAAAAGCTCACACCGTGTGGCCACGTGACCGATGCAGGAAGAGTCATGGTTAACAAGAGAGTTCATCCATCCTGCCGAGACCGAGACGATGGCACAAGCTGATTGGCAGAAACGTCTCCGCTGATAAAAACTTCCTGTTTCTTTGTCTTTGATGTTAATTAAAGTGCAAGGTGTTCTGCTCACACCTTCCCACAGAAATGTGTCTTCCAGATACAAACAGGATCAATAGATCTGCATTCACCCACATCTGAAGCAAGGCGGCAAGAAGCGAGACAAACATACAAGCTGCGTTTCCAACCACAAACTTAGACAATATTCCACTAATGTTGACAAGAACACAATTCCATAATTGTGTTTTTGGAAATTAAATAAGAAACATAATTAAGAATCTCACGTGAAGAAGTTTGTTCACGTGACAAGTCATTAAAAAACATGCCACGCAATGATCACCCAACTACTTCTTGTCGTCTTCTTAGTGGTTTGCACCAGTGTCAACATCCGGTTGTTGATCATGTGATTCATGCAATGTGAAAAAAGTGTTTCTGTTGCAATTTTATGACTGAAAAACCACCTCATCTTAGTGGAAAAACAAGTTTGTTTTGTCTTTTAAATTGGTGCTTTCTCCTGCAGTATGTAACTTTTATTAAAAATATATTTTTTGCACATTTGTTGAAGATGACGCTACGTCGTGACAATATGGTATAACACAGATAATCTTAAAAAAAAATACAGCTCCTTTACCTTCAACCTGCGCTAACCAGAAGCAGCCAATCAGAGGCGGGTCTAACCGCTGTCAATCACCCTCAAGATAGTTAGGTAAGGCTGCTTAGCATAGCCCCCAATGATGGCAGATAAACTGTTTTCTTATAAGAGTAAGTTGTTTCTCCACCATTGGCACATTTAGCAGGGAGTACATTAGGATGATTGACGGCGCTAAGATCCTCCCCGCTCTGCTTGGTTGTTTTAGGTCTGGAACACTGCGTTTCTGCAGACAGCAATAGTAGCTCAGGGAGGAGGAAATTGAGGTGGAGGAAATTGATCTATATTGTCACTGCATGATAGTATGAATAAATATGAAAAAACATAATTTTTTAAAAGTTACATACTACAGCAGGATACATGCCAGTTTTGAAAAAACTTGTTTTTTGATAAAAAGTTTGAAGTGGTTTTTTGGCTGTATCGAAATTTGTTTATTTCACAAAACTGCAATAGAAATACACAACACACGAGGCACATGACCAACAACGGGAGTTTGTTACATCCTGCAGCTTTAGGCTAATTTATGATCAATGGAAACGCAGCTGGCGTCTTCTCAGAAGCACGGCCGCTGTCTTCGGCGAGTCTTTTCGCTGTCATCGGGCTCTCGTCAACGGAAGCATCAGGCAGTGGTGTTGCCATTAAGAGATGAAGTGGCACACGGGGTGGTGGTTTGTGGCTAGGCCAGAAGGTTCTGAACGGGACATTAGAGAGCGAAGGGCCCAGCTCATCTTTGGTCCCATAAAGCACTTGGTTTATGTCAAGCTGAATCTTTGCACTCCAACGTCGGGGAAAACAGGGGAAACGATCAGGAGCCCCGGTTGCTAAGCTACGACTGGATAAATGTGCAGCACAGGCAGAAACGTTTTCAAGCCATGCAGTTTGCAGATCGTCCAGAGCAACCGGCAGCAAGTTTAGAAGTGATGGGAGACGGGGGAGGCGAAGACTTTACACATAAGCGCAGGAAAAGAAAGCTCCTGGTAGAGGGAGGAAATAGCTGCTGTTGGCTTTTCTTTGTAAAGTTCAGGCTGGATGCTTTCTGAAGCAGCTCCAACCTGACGAGGAGCTGAGGCGTCTAGGCAGGGGGATTGAGCTCTGACAGGAAGGGGGGACAGAAGGCTGTAGATCAGACGGTGCTAACACTGAAAACAGTTTTCACAGAACTCCTCCCCCATCTCCTGAAACAGGAGAGACTGACTCAGCCTTAAGGCATTGCAGAGCCCTTCGAAAGATTGGCACATGCATGGAGAGTGCAGAAATGTGTGCATAATGTATTGTATTGTATGGGCAAACTCAGTTTGTAGCAAATAATTTTGGATAATTCATTTAAAGGTGACCTATTATGCTTCCTTGAACACGTAAGGTCTATGGCAGGGGGTGACCAAAAACTGGCAAATTTAAACTACCGGAGGACCACAAAATTCAATCAATTAAAAATGTAAAAATTAGTTTTATGGGATTTATTTTGGTTTTACCTGCTCAACAATAGTTTTAGTGGTCTATGGGCTGTACAAAACATGTTCGTTAACAGTTTTTGCACTAAATCATTCCTCGATAATGAGATTTTAGTGTGGTTAGTTCATGTGTTTCAGGGCCTGTTGTGACTTTAAATGACAGGAAGGAGGCAGAGGAGGCTGAAAAAATACTAAGATATGCACAATTATATAACTGTATATCTTTGTATATCTTTGAAAAGCAGAAGAGGAACTTTCCAGCTCACCCAACAAAAATGTGGTGCCACTGCATGGTCTGTTCCGGAAACACAATCTATACCGCTGGATGGCTAACTTGCGCATGCACTAAAGAAAATACTTCTGGATCATTCTCAAAATGTACATTTACATATTCATTTGTATTAACTAAAAAACTACTTATGCTATTTTCCTGGACTATGTTATAATTCTCTTAACGAATAATACATTTTATAATTTGGTACATAGATTATTATTAAGTAAAAAAAAAAAAAATGTAATCGGACTGAAGGAACTGTGGGATACTTATCCTAGACAAAAAAGGGACCTTTACTTTCATAACAATCATATCTTTGATGAGATCAGCTAAAGGTGTTATCAATTGTACAAGACTATATCCCAATAGTACTCTATCATTCTTCACATTTGATTCACAGGTACAAACATTTCCTGGAAGTTTTTTTTTAGAAAATAGTCTTTCAAAATCCAGTAATACTGTTTTTATTCTTATTTTTAGTTATTCTCTTTAAAACATGTACTATTTGCTTTTATTATAGTTTATAATAACTAAAAATATTTTTTTAATATTATATATTTATTTATATATAACATCTACAATAACTCTTTGTAGTTACAACAGCTTTTCATTTTCCTGTGGGATCAATAAAGCCTTTTTGAATTGAATTAAATGTAATTTTTACAATTACAATGATTACCAAAAGAAAAAACAAACATACCTTTTTTGGAAGTATTTCTTTTAGCACATGAGCAAATTAACTGATAAATAGATCGTAGAGTTACAAGTCAACAAGAATACATTTGTCTTTTCCAGCAGTGTTAAACCCAGCTCACCAAACGTGCTGGAGTTGGGTTGCTAGGTAACAGAGCTGGGCCTGGGTGGTGTTGCTAAGTAACGGCACAGTGCCTGTGGAATGTGACTTAACAATTGGGAGGTTTTTGAAATTTATAAATTTATCTCCAAAAAAAGTTTTTTAAAGCACTTGGGCTGTTTTTAGAAACAGCTGAGATCCAAACGGAAGGAGAAAAATGTGCAAAATGTTAATTTTGCATAATAGGTCCCCCTTAACTGAAGCTTTCTGGCATCAAAACCCTGTAGAGTGGCCCAGTTTCAGATAATATTATGACAACAAGTAACATTATCCATTCTATTCTAGCAGAAATTTGTTAAAACATACCCCTTATGGCACCTTTTACCTACACGTATGGATGCAGGTATTTTGAAAAACTCCCCAAAAAGAAAAAGTAGGAAAACAGAGTGAAGGAAGGTTAGCTCAGAAAGATGAGTGAACCTCCCCAGATTCGGTAATGAGCTTGTCAGATGTTAGTGAGTGTGGTGGAGGTGAAGAGGCGCACAGTGAGCATGCCCGGGATGTCATTGTCTTGGCGACTGCCCTTGTCACGGAGGTGAAGCGTGTGCTGCTCCTGCCGCTCATTGGGCTCGCTGAACAGGACCACCTGTCCCAGGAAGGTGTCCATGATCATGTTCTTGTTGTAGATCTGAGCGCCACTCATGGGAAGCGAAGAGAAAGGTGGGAAACAGAAAAGGGTAAGAAGACAGAAAAGAGAGAAGGAAACAGCAGATAGAAAGAAATGTAAGAAGAAAGAGAGCTACAGAGATTTGCAAATGAAGGCGTAGACCCAGAAGCTTTTCAAATTTGATTGTGTTACAAACAAAATATTTTATTGGTACTTTATATTATAGCCTAAAGGCTTCTCACTCTTTTCTACCAAAGACTGCATGACAAATATTTAAAATGTCTTCCAGTTTGAGTGTTTAATGTTCGTTAGAAATTAAAGTTTGTTGATCCTTGAGAATGTGAATTGGCATTATTTGAAAATGGGCTCAAAACAGCAATAATATTGTTTATTGCAATAACTTCTGGAACAATTTCCAGCACAATTCATTTTTGTGACAGGCCTACCAACACGTAGAGTTGAAACCAGAAATTTACATGTATCTAATAAAAATACAAATGTTTTTTTCTCTCTGTCTGAAGTTACATAATATTTTTATGATGTAAATGCCATAATAATGACAACCAAAATATGTCAGAAAAGCATTTGTTAATGTCAGTATCATTTTACATACAGAATTATTACTATCTACCTAACAATGAGGGAAATCTCAGATGGCATCATCATCTGAGATATATCAAATGATGACATCAGAGACATCATCATCACCTGATAGCATCATCCAACAGAAGCTTTAAATGCTTCTGATAGGTTAACTGAGACATTGATTTAATTGGAGGTTCACTTGTGAATGTATTTTAAGGCGACTCCCCCACTCAGCTCCTTCAGACTAGTCAGCAACAATTAGCAAATACGTGGTGGATCTGCTGAGCTCGTCATATGAACTAGTATTCAGTTCAATGCTCTGTTATGTTGTTTACAACCACTGAGCATTGTTGTTATAATGTGCTGAAGGCAGTGTCAAAAAGAGCAGGAGCTTAAAGAGACCCAAGCTATTTAATATATACACAATTTTTATAACAACCGAAAGTACTGGTGATAATTGATTGTGCAATAAAATTACACTAGAAAATACACAATACTGTCTCTTTAAATAAACTCAACCGATTTAAGTTGTAACGTTCATTACAAGAAATAAAAACATCAGGCACCTGTTCAGATCGGTGCCATTCTTTGCAGTTGAGGGAAGCAAAAACATCAGCTTAGGGGCAACAAATATCCCCAAGTGCGCATTTTAGACAAGTTAAAAGTTTATTTAATGTCTTTTTCAGCTTATATTTAAAGATATGCTACCGTGGGATAAATGTCAAAATTGTTCATAATTTCTTTTCTCCATATGACCCAGCTCTTATTCCCCATTTGGCTGTTATTAAATGGTTAAATCAGCAATGTCTTCTTTGGTAAATATTAAACCTTTCAGATCTTTTTTTTTTTTTGTTTGTTTTTGAAACAGCCAAAACAGTTTGTTTCTAAGTATTTAAAAACAGTTGAATATTTAGTATTTGAACTGCTCGTGGCTGCCGCAGACAAGCAGACCGACCTGCAGCTTTATTCTAAACCATCCGGGGGTGCTGAATCAGCAGAGTGACCGCTCACCTCGACGTGGATGGCTTCCTTGGGCTTTTTGCGATAAAACAGGCCTTTGATGTCAAAGTTTGGGCAACGTGTGTCTTTCTGAACTGGTGAACGAACCCTCTCTCCTTCACAGGTGATTATCACGTAAGAATCCACAGCTGCAAGGAAAAAAGACAGAAAACTGCATAAACATTTGAATACAGATAAAAGTTTGATTATGATCTGAACCTAGTCAAAAAAATACACTGACAATGCTAAATTAAAAAGGTTCAGATATGACTTGACAAGTATTAATCTGTATTTGTTGTTACTATGGATTTTGTTCACAATTAATGAGTTAAACCATATGTAACTGACCAGATGGACTTGCTTTTTCTATGAAGCACTTTTTGTAAATAAAGCTCTTTAACTGCTTTAAGTAAACTGCAGATTTTAATAAAGAAGTGAGCTTCAATTAAAAGGCTTAGCAAAGCTTCTACTAAAATAAAATCAGTAAAAGAAAAAGTATGAGAAATGGCAGCCAGGAGGCGCTGTGGTACCTTTTGCTTCATCCTAAACACTGTAGCTTTGTTCAGGGGTTCCCAAATATTTCCAGGCCACGATCCCCCAAATAACAAAGAGCATTAACCTCTTGCTGGGGACGCCCTTTGTTAATCGACACACAATGCTACAAAATATGTAAAGAAACATCAACTGTTAGGTGGCCACAAGATCTGTGGCAGAAAATTTTACTATCAGATAATATATTATGACTTCACCATCAAATAACACAATTTTTCATTATAATCTCCTCTCTTTTGATAAGAAAATATGTAATATGTTAGATTAATTTCATAAAATTTTATTTTCTCTCATTTTTTGTCTCATCAGAATATTTTAGATTTCTTGCTAGTGATGTTAGCTTAAGGAGCAAAGCAGCTTGATGAATTTGACTGGCAGCCAATCAGAAAATGAGCATCAGAAACGATTTATTTTAACTTATTTTTATTAACAAAAAAAACCCCACAGAAAACAAATTTAACACAAAAAAATTTATGGGATTACATTTTTTTATTTTTGCATTTCTTTTCCTGATTTTTCCTCTAACTTTCTGTGTTTTCCACAGCGCCCTCTGGAGGCCCCCACTCAGACTACAGCTGCTGTTTACCTCCGTTGGTGTCCTGTCCCTGCAACCCCTCAGCACTCACTACATGGACCTGAGTGACCAGCTGAGGGTAGCCACACATCCCTGTCCAACAGGTCTGAGGAGGATCGTCCAGAGTCAGCTCTCTGCAGAGAGAGAGTTTATAGAAACACTGAGATATTTCAACCTGAAGGAGTTTCTGCTGCTGCGTTCCAGTAAAGCAACAAGCACTTTCTATTAATTTTGAACACAAACAGAAAGTTTAAGGATGCAATGTTTATAACGTTAGAAACAAAACTGATAAGCTGATTATTTCTGCATCTTTAATGAGTATTTTTGTAGGGATTTAAGAGTTAAGATTTAAATGACCATAGAACCTGGCAAAGATCAAAACGTCTTTATAAAGAGGTTTTAAAGAGGTTGAATTACAAACTTTCTTGGTCGCCCCTCATAATTACTTGCAATCTGAAGGCACATCAGTGAAGACCCGGAGCAGAAATTCTCCCTGCTGCCCGGGGTCAAAGGTGGTGGGGATGATGACGTATCGACCTTCCTTTAGCTCCTTCCTGAGGAAGACGCAGCGCGAGTTGATGTAAATGGAACCGGCTACTTTCTGCTGGGCTGTGTGCATACGGTACTTTCGATTCAGTTCCACCTGCAGATTGATCAGATGTTATAGCAGAAGTTTAGAAACAATAGAAGCAATCATGTTTTTATTTGGGTTTTTTTTTTCTTTCTTTATTTGGTGTTCTTACCCTGTGAATATCGAAGCCAATAGCAAGATTTTCCCCTTTGCCTTCTTTGGGTGTGGCTCTCTTCTCTTTTTGCTGCAAGCAGATCAGCACCTCGTCCTCCACCTTCTTCACGTCAAACACATACTGGTAGAAATAAAACAAGAATGCGTTATTGCCCTCTACAGCTAGTGACCAGTGATGAGTTCAGCTTCTATGCACCTCAAAACTGCTGAAACACTGAAACACTAAACCTAAAACCCACCAGTTCAGAGTTGCTTTTAAACCATAATACATGGAACATTAATCAACATATTTGATTTGTAATTTTGATGATGGCATTTGACAAAATGTAATGTTTGTAACTGGATTTACAATTGGTGACTGCTTGATGTGTTTATGATGTTTTTATGTTTTCATGATGTAAAGCACTTTGAACTGCCTTGTTGCTGAAATGTTCTATAACTTGAATGATTGAAACTGATTGAATATTATTGCTATTTTGTTTTTGTCAGCTTATAATGTGGAATGCATATAGCTGTATTACAGACTTTAACTAGGAGAAAATTTTATTGTTAAAAATGAATAAAAACAAAGTTAAAATTCAACTTAATTTAAACTTTATCAAAATTATGTTACATTTTAATTGAATTAAAATTAAGTTACATTTTAACTGAATTTAAATTAATAAGTTAATTAGGCAAAAAGCCTAAACCTGTATTGTTTACAGTGTACTCAGGTTGTGCATTTCTTTTAAACTATGTAACTAAGTAAAGTAATAAAAACATATATTTTTGAAAATAGGTAATCAGTAAAGCAAATGGATAACTGTCTTGGGGAATTAATCAGTAATTAGCAACTAATTACTATATACAAGTAAGACTGGACATAATAAATTAATAACAACGTATATCCCCATAGGCACGTGATCAAAATCAACAGATAATACGTCTGATAGAATATTCAATAATTTCACTGAACTGCAAGAATGTAGACAGAGGAAAGGTTTAGCTGCTCAAATTGTCATGGCCAGTTTAAGCTAGGTTGATGGCATCAGCTAACTCACTCACTCTTTGGTTATATAGCAACAACCTGCTGAATAACAAGTAGTTTCAATTTCTCCCCAACTTCAGTTGCCTAGCAACAACCTGTTGAGTAAATTGCACAGCAGCAGTTTCATGTTTTGCCACTGTGCATCATAGCTGCTTAAACATAAAAATCAGCAATGTGGAGAGGAAACTGGATGAAACAGGGAAATTTGGCACCACCGGTTTGGCAGTATTTCTAATATTTAAAACAAAAACAAATTATCAATAATTATCAATGTCAACTGATATAAACGCCGTATTTTATGATATGTTTTTCAGCCATATAGTGCAGCCCTATTTATAAGTAAGTTGACCAACACTGCTGCTGACTGACCTGAGGGTTCTGCAAGAAGGTGGTCTTGTGATTGATGCAGCCTCCAGATCGGTTCCGAAGAGGGTCCTGGCGGTGGATCCAGGAGCCCCTCATCACCTCCTCCTCCCAGGTCTTGTGGATGCTCAGGTAGGAGGTGTTGATGAGGCGGCAGAGGATCAGGTCAGTGAAATACTGGCAGAAGTCATCAAAGTTCATCCTGCAGAAGGATAGGCAAAGAGGAGAAGATAGACCACAGAGAGTCGAAAATGGCTGGAGGAAAAGAGGAAGTTCTTAAATGGGTTCAAAATGAAAGGAAATCAGAGCAAAGAGGAACGTTAACATGTTACAACGAGCCTATCAGCCTAAATGTTGTGGCTCATCAAGCAAATATCAGACAATAATAAACTAAGTAAAAAAAGCTTTCTTTATAGATTTAATTGGTTAAACAAAAAATCCATCCAGACCAACTCTGCTCTGCTTAAAATTGCAATTGATTCCCTTATTCAGTCATGAATTAACTGTGATTAGCATTATTGTTTCACAAGTGATTAGCTTGATTTACAAACAAAAAATATGCTGCAGTTACTGTTAAGCTGGAATAAGTTTTCACCATATCGTCAACCATAAATAAAGAAAAAGCACAAATTATACATTTTTTTTGGAGTGAATTATGGTTCATATAAAAATCTAAATTGGCACTACAGTAACTAATGCACCAAATAGTGCATCTAAAACTGCAAAAAATAAGAACTTTTCAAGCTTATTTGATTCTGCAGTGTAATATAAATGAATATTTATCATTTTCAACAGTATTAATTTAACATTATCACTATTATTTGATGTTCAATTTTATTTATTTGAGGCTGGCCAGGAAATCTTGAATTATCTCTGCATTACACCTAGCAATATTAAAATCTTTCGTATTTAATAGTAGTACTATTAGCAGTATTGTGTTGCAGCATCATCAGTTTAGTCCAAGATAGTCATATTTGTACAAATATTCTGGGTCTCACCAGAACTCGCCGTCATCCTGCACGGTGACGCCCAGCTTTTCTCTCTCACTCTTGCTCACCTTGTTCCACTCCTCAGAGCTGAAATCAGCAGGAACACATGCACCTCGTTGAAGCAAACCTGCATTTTTTTATTTCACACACAGTCTATCACAAATATTAAAACACATTGTTTTTTTCTCCTTTCAAAGTTGTACATTAAAAGAAACTCGAAATAAATTAAATAGTAAAACTTTACCTTATCTGACTTGTTTTAATACAAATGAGTTATATTTATGAAGTGCACAGAGTTTTTGCCGAGTCCTTTGTTTGTGTTTTTTCCAGATGTTACAAAAAAGGTTCAAATTAAAAGGGACAGAACATTTTAATTGTTAAATAAAAAGGTTACTGACTTTTTCAGACAAATTAGCAGATGTAGATGTCTACTACAACTACCACTTCTGCTACCAATAATACTAAGTAGTAGTACAAACTGATACCACTACTGCTGCTATTACTAATACTTCCATTACTACTACATCAACCACCACTGCAATAACTATTAAACAAATGAATAAGCAAATGAATGAAAACAAATAATGCATCAGTCACACATAATAAAATAGAATGCTCCTACTATTACTACAGCTATTTATACTCTTACTACTATTACATATATAATCACAATTAAAAATAAATAAATACAGTGAATCATTCACACGACACAATGAACTGCTTTAGTTTGCACAGCTCAAAGCTAAACCTTAATGTCTGCTGTGTGTTCACGGCTCTGGGGAATCAGTATAACTTCTCTAAGTGTGTCTCTGTTTATGATCGACTGCTCCCTCCTAAAAGCCTTCCAGCCACCACTCAGCAACAGGTTTGATCAAACCTCGGCTAAATAATTCAGCGAAAGTCAGTGAATGAGATGATTCACGTTTCCTTAATGACATCTGTTTCTTTCACCCTCATAAATAATTCATATTCCATTATTACCCAGACTTACCACCTACCTGCTTGGTTTCTATAGAGGGAGGACCTTTATGTGAGTGTTATCTGTTCCTAACGACGGAGCAGAGATGGACGAGTGAAGCAGAAATCCTGAAACCAGCTGTCTGAAAGGGCTGAATTCACTCCCTGTTTTTCACTGGGAGGCCCATTAGCTTGATTGCATTTCCATTTTTCAGTGTCTGCGTGACATTTCCCACTGTGTTGCTCTCTTGTCTACAATGTGTGCATTATTTATGGGTTGATCTCTGTCCAGTCATCTGAGATTTGCTTATTCTTTTCATGCAGTCTCTTAGGAATTAGCGTGTCAAAGTCAGACTCAGAGGAACATCTCACTTTTGGAAATTAATTCAGAGAAAATGTTTAGACCGTTGCACAGCAAGGTCATATATTAAATGATATATTCATTGTTTCTCCTCCTTTAACAAACACAGACAATTCAGTTACATCAAAATTATGATGGATGACAGCAGCTTCAAGAGGTTTGAAAATGAAACGTTCGCAGCATTGTGTTTACCTGTCACTCCATGGGCCGCTCCACTCCTTCTCCCCCCAGGGGTTCCTCATGCGGATCATGTGCAGCTTCTCTGATTTGAAGAATGCCAGCAGTCCGTGACCGAGCCGCACCTTCCGAACATCTGTCACGGCATAGGCGTGGCCTTTGACTAAACCGCAGTCCAGCCGAGCCTCCATGTCCTCCACTGTGGTCGCCTGGATAAACGAAAGAGTCAGGATTCTGGAAGAACCAAAAAGCTAAAGACAACATGATCCTTTAATCTGTGAAATCCATAAGAAACAAACATCTGGGTCAGTGGGTAGATCTTTGTAAAGCATCTGTGTTGGAATGTGATGTCTTTCTTTAAAAAGTTTTTCAATATTTAACATCAGTAATCGTCCGCTACTTAAAGATAAAGGTAAAGTTATTTATACAGCACATTTTCAGCAACAAGGCAATACAAAGTGATTAGGGCTGTAACTAACAATAATTTTAGAAAATTATTATTCTATCGATTAATCCCCTAAGAAAAGATTTTTATTATACTTAAATGCAAAATGTATGTATCTTTTCATTCAGTTTTGGCTTCATTAATGCTGTGAGTGTGTTATTCTTTCAGCATTTGTATGTCGCAGTTAACAATTAATTGATTACTAAATTAGATGACAGTTATTTCAATACTCAACGCATCATGATTAATCCTATTAATCGTTTGAGCCTTACACAAGATGACATATTTTATTACCCACTAAGTTAATCACAGAGGACAGATGCTCCTGGATTCTGAAAGTATGATGTCATAAACTTTACGTTTTTAGTTCCTAGAAGTCTTTATATTATAGAATATTTCTACTAGGGCAAAACGATTAATCGGAATAATCATGACGAGTCAACAATTGAAATAATCGTCAACTAATTTAGTAAATGATTAATAGTTAACTGGGGTGAACATTCGCAAAAAACAGCATTTAATGAAAAATCCTCAGAGCCACTCAGAGCCGTAATTAGGAAAAAATTGTAAAAAAAAATTTCTATGTACGTATGCTGTATATAAAGCTTAAATGAAAAATTTGGAGAATGTGTCAATTTTTTTTACCCAAATAATTGATTAATCACTAAAATAATCATTAGTTTTCTACAGAAGCAAACTAAGCCAGATGACTGATGTCAGATGGGGTCTGAAGTTTTGAGCATTCGGTGAAAGACGTCGTTAGCTCACCCTGATAGAGCAGCTGATGAGGCCGTCTCTGTTGTGGACCTTGAGTACTCGTTCAAACAGCTGGTTACGAGACGCCTCATCTGTCGCCATCTGACCCTCTAGAAGGTCAACAGGCTCCGAAACACCGCCCGTAAAATCCACCAGGGCATCTGCTGTGTTTCCCCCATCCAAGGCCTCGTAGCAGCCGTAAACCCTGCAGGGAAAGGAGCTCAAGTTCAAGTTTATTTGTGGAACATTTCAGCAGTAGTTCAACGTGCTTTCCATTATAAAAACATCATACAGTCACCAATTGTAAAACAAGCAACATTTTGTCAAATGCCATTTATCAAAATCATCAAGCAAATACACATCAAATATGTTGATCAAATATATTGTTCCATTTGCTAGCTCTAAGCAGGTGGGGTTAGCCTTGATTTAAAGGAACTCAGTGTTTCAGCTATTTTGCAATGTTCTGGAAAGTTGTTTACTTATTTTCATTTAATTCAAATTCTTATTTACAAATTCAACCTTTGTTCCAGATTTATGGTGCATAGAAGCTGAATGCTGCTTCTCCTCATTTGGTTCTGGGGATGCAGAGCAGACCAGAACCAGAACACCTGAGTAGTCTGGAAGGTGTACAACAGCAGATCTTTAATGTATTGTGGTGCTAAGCCATTTAGTGATTTATAAACTAACAACAGAATTTTAAAGTCTATTCTCTGAGCTATAGGGAGCCAGTGGAAGGACTTTAGAACTGTGTGTTCCTGGTTTTAGTCAGAACACGAGCGGCAGCGATTTGGATCAGCTGCAGCTGGAGAATTAATTTTTAGGCAGACCAGTGAAGACTCTGTTGCAGTAATCAATGCAACTAAAGATAAATGTCTAGATGAATTTCTCTAGATCTTGCTGAAACATTAGTCCTCTAATCCTGGAAATGTTCATGAGGTGACAGAAAGTCGACTTCATAACTGTTTTTATGTGGCTTTGAAGGTTCAGGTCAGAGTCCATTATTACTCCCAGATTTAAGCCTGATCGGTGGTTTTTAGTTGTAATAACTGAAGCTGTGTGTTGAATCTCTATCCTTCTTCTTTAGGTCCAAAGATAGTAAATTCAGTTTTGTATTTTTTCTGATGAATGAAAGTTATGGCACATCCACACATTGATTTGTTCTAAGGATCTGTTCAGTGCTTAGATGGGTTCAGAGTCACCTGATGTCATCGTAATATAGAACTGTGTTTCATCTGCATAGTTATGGCAACTAATCTTATTTCTTATTTCAAGTATGCCCCGGAGGACTTATAGCTTTTACTGTGTAAAACTACAACGTAAATCATCAGCATCTCTCCTCATCGGAGGCTGCATATCTGCTGGTACTGATACTGACTTGGCGTAGGCCTTTTCCACCAGGGCGCTCCAGAACTCGTTGCTGTCATTGGAGTGGCAGTAGACGAGCTGGTTGTCTACTGTTGGCAGCCGGTCGTCAATCACTACGTCCACCCACTCACCAAAGCGCCAGAAGCGGAAGTGGAAAATCCCAGCATACGAGTCAGGGTTTTCTGTGTCCCATTCCTGCTCCTTCCAGTCCGGGATGACCTGGAGCAAAGCGAGGTGGAAGACACGGTGTGAGCGGAGGATTCAGTAAGATCACCACCCGTCATATCTGCTGTTGCATTTAGTGTTGGTGAACTAATTTATACACTTACCTAAATTATCACACCACATCAATTTTGTAAATTGTGCTTACTTTATTTTATGTATTTATTTTTTTACAATAGGCAGAAAAAATGTTAACAGAGTCAACTGGAGTCCTATTTTGACATGACAGGAGAAATGCTGTTATTAGACATGCACTGATCCGATATTAATATCTATATCTGCTCCAAAATTGAAAAAATTCTAAATTGGGCCAGCTTATGAGGACAGCATATTCAGTCTAATTCTCTGGTTTAATCTTTTATTATTTATTCTACTTCATATTTACGATTCATAATCTCACCTTCTGAACCATTTGAAAGGTTTGCTGCAGTTTATTTTTACCTTGTTTGACCAAGGTAGTCAACATATTGTTTTTGTCAGTTCCAGTTTCTTTATTTTTTCTTTGTTTTGCTTATTTATTTTACATTGGTTGTTTACTGGCTGAATAAATTGCTTTTACATGCTGGAAGCATGTTTGACCAACAAACATGCTGGTACATTGAAGTGTGCTGAACTGGTTCAGAGTTCTGTAATAAATTTGTAATTCATTGCATTTATGTCGGTTAACAAAAAAAATATGCATTAAGTCAATTAAACACTGTTTTTCTTTATTTGATTACCATCAGTAAGTGAACATATGAGCTATGCAGAAAGACAATGATGTCAAAAAATGGCTCAAAAAAGGCAGGGGAACTTTTTAAAAGGGTCATACCTGTTTAGATTTTTTTTCCCCTCATTGAAAACAGTTCTTTTCTATATAATCAGATTATCTTTGTCTGATATAAAAAAAAAAAACAGAAAGAAATCTTTAAGGGAGCAAACATGTTTTTCCCAGCTCTGTACAGATAGTGGTGGAACCTCCAACACTATGAACAGTGAGCGACAACAACATGTGAGCAAAGTGACAGGCCTCCAGCGGGTGTCCCTGGAGATGTCAAGATGAGCTAACTGAACAGCAGCTCCTGTCAAGCCTCTCTGCAGGAGGCAACTCTGTGCCAATGGAGAGAATCCGCCCCTCCGCTGCTCCAGAGGAGGAGGAGAGAGACGCATCACAGTCATTTGGTGACCCTTTGGATGATTATCTTTCATGTTTCTATTGCTCACTTGAGCTATCTTAGCTTTCATCTGTTGTGATGAAGAAACAGAACTCTGGGAGTGAGGTGACCTATTACTCTTCCTTGAACATGTTAGAATAGATCTGTAGGCTATACAAAATATGTTCATTACATATTTTGCACAAAATCATTCTTTGACAATGAGATTTTAGTCTGCTCAGTTTTGCATATTTTGAGCTGCTTTCAGAATGTGCTGTTTTAGAGCCTCTGTCACTTTAAATCTAAATAAACTGGATTTAAAGTGACAGAGGCACTGTCACATTCCCCCCCAATTCAACATTTACACTCGCATGAGAAAATGACTTCAAAAAGATACACAAATATTCAACCATGCATCTTTGAAAATCAGAAGTGGTACCTCCTGCACAACCAACAAGAATGCAACAAGTTGTTTCTGGAAGGTAAGTCAACAAGTAAACACTTGTCTTTTTGCTGTGTGCCATTGCACAAAGCACATAGCAATAAAACCAGCTGACCAAACATCCAGGAACTCAGCATTGGTTTTTAGGTAACAGGGCTGTGCTTGATTGAAGTCCAACTTGCCAAGTCTAACTTGGCATGTTAGACTTGGCAAGTCTAGCCCTGTTAATCAAACCAAGTTAACTTTACTTGGGTTAGCTAAGTAATGGCACAGTGCCCATCAAATGTGACTTAATCACAAGGTTTTTAAAAATATTAATTAAAGAAAAATCAACTTACTGCAAAAACGTGCTTGGTGGCTTTTTTAAGCACTTGTGGCAGTTCTTAGAAGCGGTAGTATGATGGCGTTTTGTAGATAGAGGGAAAAAAAGGCACAAATGTCCACCAAAAAATTTGGAAAATTTGAGATTGATCTCATAAATGTTGTTAGCAAAAATGTGTATATTTCAAAAGTATCAAGAGTCAAAGATTTTTGAATTTTGAAACTCTGAAATTTTAAAGTTTTCCAGAGAAAAAGCTTTCTGAAGCTTTTTCTAGCAAACATTCAACTTTTCAAATTCAGAAATGTCCTCTTCCTTTTTTCCCCTCTATGATGGCACTAATATGCCATCATATTACAGTAGTTGTACAGTAGGGTGCCAATTGGAAGCAGAAAAAAGTGCAAAATGGGAATTTTGTACAATAGGTCCTATTTAAGGCTGAACAGAAGGACACAGTGATTTGCATTCCCCCGTTATTTCTAACGTCCCAAGAGGAATGAACTAAAGTTTTTTCTCATCCTTTTCCTCTTGGTCAAATAAACACATCAGGGACTACCTTATTCATAACAAATATCTGCTAAATGAATTACAAGTTTGAGCGATCCAGATGGAACTTTATGTTCTGGATGTGCTGCTGTAACCAAGCGAGCAAAGTCAAAAACAAACGTGTGACAAACAGTTCTAAGTACAGGTCCCAGCGGGCCGGTGCTGAGCTCTGCTTTGAAATGTAATTAGATCCTGTTTTCTCCTGGCTCATCTGTACCCTCCCTCTGTTCTTTAACAGTGCTTAAGCGTGAAGTCATGCAAACTGTGGCAGTCAGCAGAAAGAGACAGAGATTAAGAGATAGTGGACAGACAAAAAGTCCAGCTTGGACACAGAAGCCAATTTTAATCCAGCCTGCAGTTGTCGACCGCTGAGTGCTGTGGGAGAATGTCTACCAAGACTGAGCTGCATTTCCGGCTGGACAGCCAGCTGACAGAGATGATGCGCCTGCGGGTCCAGTCCCTGCAGCAGCGCAGCCAGAAGCGACAGGAGGGCGAACGCTTGCTGCGGCCCAACGAGGCTGTGTACCGGCTGGACTTCTCCAAGCAGTCGCTCTGCTTCTCCCACTGGAAGGTGCGGCTGACGCAGCCAGGGCGCCTCATCATCACGGCCATCTCGCAGCTCTGGACGCCGGACCTCACCAACCTGATGACGCGCCAGCTGCTGGAGCCGGTCGGTGTGTTCTGGAGAACGGCTGCCGAGGACGTGCTTGCTCAGTGCTATGAGGCAGACGCAGCTGAGTTCGGGGAGAGGATCGCAGAACTGGCCAAGGTGAGGAAGGTGATGTTCTTCCTGTTTGCTTTTGCAGACGGATGCAGCCCAGAGAGTGTCGACTGCTCCATCACCTTCATGGTCGACACTTAAAACATGCAATGAACTGAAAGAACTCAAAGTTTTACCTTTCTTGTGTCATAAAGTAGTCAGCTGACTTATTTTATTAATTCAATAACATTTGGGACCAAGTCTGTTGTTTGCTTTTTATCTCTACAACCATTAATGATGGGAATAAATACAGTTAAATCAAATAACAGCTGCGTCCTGGTTTTATTAGAAGGGTTCATACACTTTTCCCACAGTAAAATTAAAGCACTTTACATTTTCAAGGTAAGTTTTCAAACTTCTCCAGTACCACACTTTGGAGATAAAACAATACAAGTGAACTAAAGAAGACTACAAAAGATGATTAGGGACACTTAAAAATTAACTGACTTTTATTTTTAAACTTAGAATTTACTTTAATCTGTCAGAATTTTGACTTTTGTCCCCATACTTTTGACTTTAATTCTACCTATATATAACTCAACCGAAAGGTGTTAATGTAAGTTACATAACAGACAACTGACTTCAAACAAGTCAGACTTAACTTCAGACAGTGAGAAAAATAATTATCTGTCTTTAGATGCATAAAAAAATCTTGTTTCAGCTGTAAATAACATTTCCAAACTTAGGCTTTTAATGAATCAGAACATTGCACTTTGTTACAAAACTGTTCAGTTTCAAAATCAAGCCTTATACAGAAATAAAGCACTTTCCAGACCTTGAAAGCACCTAATAGAAATTTGAGAATTTTCAAGGCTTTCAGAGGCCTGTATGATCCCTGTATTTGCCATTTCTTGGGTTGTGAGCTGAACCAAAATGTTCCTATCTGACAAACATTCAGCCCTGAAGGGTTTCCCGGAGCCCGGTCCCACATGAGGAAATGCACAGAGACAGAGTGAGTATTCCCCAGCAGATGAGCAAACCGCCACATAATGGTGACCCTGACAAACAGGAGGAAGAAGGAAGCTCTCTCCCTTCTCTTCCTCCCTAAGGCTCACCTTGGTTTCTACAAAACGCCTCAGGCTCTGCTCAGGAACTGTGCTCGAGAGGTGCCTGAGAACATGTGAATATGTCACAGATCAGGTGAATCTCAGCTCATTTCTTGTCAGCAATTGATTTTGTTGAAGCACAAGAGGCTGAGTCTGGTTTCACCCAAAAAATGACAGCGTGCTCTCAGGAGTCCCAATTAAAACCGTCCTGCCTGCAGCCTCTGAATCCATGAATATGGATTATAGTTCGGTCTCCTCATTGTTATGCATCGTTCTGCTCATTCCTGCATGTCACTTGTTGACCAAAACCCAAACTGGACCAAACAGGATTGTATTTTAGCAGTGGCTGTTTTTTAGCTCGATGAGCCTAACAATGACCAGAAGAATGCTGCTTAAGTTTTCATCTGTGCCAATTAGTTTAGTAGAGCATCAAAATAGTCAACATAGCAAATTATTAACGTCTGATTTAGGAGAAAATATTTATTGAAAGAATAGTTCAAAGATGTAAGCTAATAAATCCTCTTTATAGGTTTTCTGTGGCTCCAGTGTGAGTTATATTTGTACATTCACACTTTAATGACTAGATTTTATTATTATTAATAAGAGTAAGAACAATACAATGTATACAATATAATTATTATTTATTTTATAATAGTTATTTTTAATTCTGCTATGTCTCCTGCCATTGGAATGCTATAAATAATAATGTTGATAACAATAATGATGTTGATATAATTCATATTAATACAAAATTAAAAATAACAGACTTGCAATAAATAATTACTATGTTAATTGCTTGTTTCACAATAACTGGCTGTATGTTTTTATGATGTAGCTCTTTGAACTGCTTTGTTATTGAAATATTCGATACAAATAAACTTGAAATAAATACTATATTTTATTGTTATTACATTTTTAATAAAATGTTTTGGGGGCCTGGGGACAGACATTTAAAGAAATAGTGTTAAATTAAAGTAATATAACATTTAGTGCCTAAATGATTAGACCATACTAAAAATAAAACTAAGTCACCCAGATGGCAGATATTTTTATTATTTTCACTGTTCAGGACTTAGGCCTGCTACTACTATAATTATTCTATTAAATATAATGATAATAATAGTAATATCTCTATTATTATTATTATTATTATTCTGATAACTACATAGAATAATTATTATTCTGATTAATGATAATGTGTATACAATATAATAGCTATTACTACTTATTGGTACTATCATTGTATTCCTGACAGCACATTGGCTGGAACACATTATCTCTCTTTTAACTTATTTCTAAAAGGATTACCTCATGTTTAATTGTCTTCTGTTTCCTTTATATGTTAACATTATTAAACATTAACAGTTATGACTGAGATTCTGTTATCTGTTTCTAAAACAAACAAAAAAGTTTCTCATGTTCTTTTTCTTCATGCAGTTTTGTCACGACACAATCAACAACAGAACAGTTTTTTTCCAGCTTCAGACGAACGTTTCAACACCTCCTCAAAGGGCGTGAATGAGTTGAAGTCAAATGACAGTTTGTCAGAGCGCTAATGGAAAGAAGAAACTAGATGTGCTTCTAACAGAATCTCATCATTAAGATGGTTTGTGCTTCTTCACATTAAAATTTAAATCAGCTAAAACATAAGAGGTGGCCAGTTATGAATCTACCATACGCTAATCTGTCTGCAGCTAAGTCAGAGATTCACAGGGTTCATCTATCCATCTGTCACAATGCATCGTCACTCTTTCTCCATCCATTTGTACTGGCTGCTAGGCAGAGCAGTGTAAACAATCATCTGCAGGTTACACCCTGATAAAAATCATTTACCCTGAGAGCTTCCAGTTTGTCCTCAGAGACTCCACACTAGGCAAACCAGGGAGGCGCTTTAGTGCTTTGATCTTTACATTGTCAAATAATGGTTGCTAATGGATACAAGCATTCATTAGAGGATAATTAAAACTGCACTTTAGCAAAGTATTGAGTTCATATATTGTACATCCTCAGAAATGTTTTCCCTTAATGTGTTTGTCATTAATGGACAGAGACAGACATCGGATTATATCTACTTTTTGTTATACACTTTTCATCCAAGCAGCCAAACTTTGATAACCTTTTAAAATGTTGATCTTCAGGCTTCCTGATGGATCTCTGAGGTATTTTTAAAGATGGTTTTCAAAGATACTACTTTGATACTTGACGTTTTTTTTGTTGACCTGCACTTGTTCGGTTTGCTCATTTTTAAAGTCATACTATGGTGGCCCACAAGGGTCAACAAAGTGCAAAAGCCATAATGCAACAACTTAAGCCTCAATGGAAGATATGTTAAAAAGGAAGTTAATTCTAGTAAACTTTGTTATAGCTCTCTCTTGCTATGTTGTTTCTGCTTGCTGATGCACTGTGGCTTTTGTTTGTGCTTGTTGTGTTTGTAGCTCTGTTGCTTTTGTTGTTGCCTTGTTCCATTTGTTGTTGCTTTTGTTGTGTTTGTTGCTTTTGTTGTTGTGTTGTTCCATTTGTTGTTGCTTTTGTTGTTGCTTGGCCACTGTTTCACAAATTAAAATGTGTTTGTAGCACTGTTGCCTTTCAGCAAGAAGGTCCTGGGTTCGATTTCTGGCCCGGGGTCTTTCTGCATGGAATTTGTGTGTTCTTCCTGTGCATGGTGGGTTCTCTCCAGGTACTTGGGCTTCCTCCCATAGTCCAAAATCAATTCTCTCTAAATTCTCTCTAGGTGTGTGTGCATGATTGTTTGCCTTGTCTGTCTCTGTGATGGACTGGTGACCTGTCCAGGGTGACCCCGCCTCTCGCCTGTTCACAGCTGTAGATAGGCATCAGCACCCCTCCCAACCCCAATGGGACAAAGGTGTAAGAAAATGGAAGGATGGATGTTATAGTCACAACTAAGAAATGGACAGGAAATGATTGAAGCATTACAAAAAGTCCAAAAAAGAAGTTTGAGATAATTAGAAAAACTGTTCATAGATACAACTTTATAGAATTACAAGACGGCCTTGCTCCAGAAAAGTATAAAGACATTTTTGCATTAATTTTGTTAAGTTTAGCTTCATATACTGTCATTTGAAGACACACCAAAAGAGCATGAAGTTAAAGCCTGCATTGAGAGATACTTACTTTTTGCCACAGAGACTCTCTGGATGCCAGACTAGAACAAGCTGCAACAAACCAGCAGTTGCCCAACTGTCCCTGATGTAGATCATGTGCACTGATGCCATCCACAAACAGGTGAGGGTCCTCACACAGTTCCTAAACAAGGACAGAAAACACTCAATAATTGCTCCATTATTAATGGAAAAAAAAAACCTTTCAGCATTTCTGAATCTATTTTAATGACAGAAAATATTTCTCAAAAATTAAGAAACATCAAATAATTTTATCAGACTATCAAAAGTTACACAATTCAATACATTAATAAGCTTTTATAAAAAAATATTCACATGCGATAATATAAATAAGTGTACAGTTGTTAACTGTTCATTTAATAAATAAATGCATTTTCTAAGATTTTTTTCTAAAAATTAATTAAAAAATATGAAAAATATTTAGGGTGCCAATGTTTTCAAATAAATATTTTTTGAATATAATACAAACAAATACATTTCTTATAAGTTAAAAGAAATATAATTAACAATTTTTTCAACTATGTTATTATTTCATATTTCTGTTTAGCAGCATATCAACTCATTCTATCTGTGAGCCTTAGTGGGCGTTGTTAACACTGCTCTGGGCAACATGATTGGTCTGCGGCTCAGATGGCTAACCAATCGGTTAACGTGTTAGCATTTTGGTGAATGACGGTTAAGTGATTTTAAGACAAATTACAGGATGGAAATTGAGAAATGTTAAGATAAAATACTGAAATACCCTATTTTAAACCTGTAATAAGATAAAATGTCACATAATTCTTTCAACATTTAAATATTTTATTGTTCTTTTAATAAACTTAAACATTTTGATAAATAACTGACACGTGATACACACTGGTAGTCCCCCCGCCCCACCCCGTACACCAGCCTAATATTTAACAATTTTAAGTATTTGAGTGTTAAAATAACACCAAAAGAAGAGGAATGTATGATTTTGGTTTTTGTTTAATTCAGAACTGTAATGATAAAAGCAAATAAATAGATTATTGAGGCCAGTTTATAAATCAGAGACAGACCATCTGTCCTCATGCACTGTCCTGTCACACTGCTGACCTTTTCCACAGGAGTGGGAGCTCAGCTTTGCATTTGTGAAATCACACTTCCTGCTGCTTCTGTGACGAGGTTCATTTTTCAGCCACAATATGCAATGACTGAGAGCCCTGAAAACGCACTCAATAAGCTGCTGGACGCTTACACCTACCCACACTCATGGAGAGCAGAAAATATAACCCACACATACACATGCACAATCACACTCCCCATGGTTCCTGTGATAGTGTGTGGGATGGCTAGCTACTACAGGAAGTGAGCCGCCAGCGGCCTCTCAGACATACAAACTCACAGTTCTTCATCATTTAGTTAAAAAAAAAAAAAAAAACATGTTTTAAGATAAATGTGAAAAAAAAACCCACTGCAATGTCCTGGAGGGATTGGTTTATACAGTCAGAAGAAAAGAAGTTATTAACTGAAATGCTTCTCAATGAGACAAAAGTACTTCAATCTGGAGAGACTCAGATGGAGAAAAGGGAAACCATTAGAAGAGTTCATTGACATACAAAATTAAAGTCTTTGGTGCTCGGGCCCTGGCTGAGGACATCGATTATCGCAATCTTTGCGATGGGCTCGGATGAACATTCCGTATGCTGAAAGGAACATCATTCCCCCGGGACCCGACACTGGTGGTGGCGGCTAAGAAAGGATGCGACTGGATAGCCGAGCGACTGGAGGTGAAGGGGTGGAGGTGGGTTGAGTTCTGCTGGAAGCTGGGGCTTGGACGGTGATTGGACATGATGTGTCTTGGACTAGCGTTGATTAATCAACGGTGATGAGCAGGAAGCACCGGTTGGATGATGCAGGTGGGGTTAGAAGAATCTTCCAGTTTGAATTTGCGCCGAGGCTTCATTTGTAGGAACTGGAGGTAGAAACTGTGCTCTGCGCACCGTATTTCTCTTCTTTTCCATCCCTGCCAGTATTAATTTCAGCAGAGCTATGCATCATCATGGCAGCAGCACTGCATGCTAATTGGGAGGTTTCCACTTGCTAAATAGAGCCAATTATTGTCCTGGTTTCTGCAAAACCAAGTTTTGCAGAAACTTTGGTTTCTGCAAAAAACCAACGCCTCTCAAGGCGTGCAAAGACCTTGAGAGGCCCAACCTCTTCACAGAAATGCTTTATTGTGCCATAAACGGCACAATAAACCCAGTTTCCATTTACTTTCTGGAAAAATACTCCTGTTCCATTGCAGTAAACTGCAACCCAAGCAACACCTGAAAAATGAAGAAAGTTGGTTGTGGAGAAGGCTTTACTAATGCTTTTCAAAGATGTATGGTTGCATATTTTTTGTATCTTTTTGAAGTTATTTTCACATGCAAGTGTAAATGTCAAGTTGGGAGGCATGGTCAGGAGCAGCTTACTTGGCTTTAAAGTGACAGAGACAATAAACAGCCCATTCTAAAAGGAGCTCAAAATGGGTGGAACTGAGCAGACTAAAGTCGCATTATCTAGAATTATTTTGTGCAACTAAATATAACAAAAATGTTTTATGTTGTCCATAGACATAACTGGTTCAAGGAAGCATAATAGGTCACCTTTAAGCCCAGAGTGCAGCTTTACTGTTTAATATCAGCACTTGCACTAATGTATAATGTCATGTGTATACACACAAAGGACTAGCACCACACATTCACAACTTATATAGGATGCAAGCAAGGTCAGTCTTTTGCTGACTCTGCAAAGCTGAATGCTGCAAAAGCTAAGTTTTAATCAGAAACAAAGGCCAATGCAGTGAGGTCTCGACTGACTCCCTCATCCCACGTTACATTCAGTAAAGCTGGGTTATAGTGAGGGTGGAGGGAGTCGGAGTGACGTTTGGCCACTGTACATCCGAGTTAAGTTATCGAGGCACGTTTCTTCTTCCTGTCTGCAGCAGCGTTGACTCCCAGAGACTGAGCAGCAGCAAGAGCTCCCTATGGTGGCCCGCCGTCCACAGACAGACGCAGGTGGAAGAGTAATAGGGTATCGATCAGCGCCCCGCCCTGTAGACACTAAAGTAATGTGACTACTGTGGCTGAGCGCAGCCTTGTCAAACACCCTGCCCCTAAAGACTTTCTAACCAGTTTCAGAGCCTTTTTGGCGCCATTCATCAGCCGAGCCCAGGGGGGAAAGGATCCATCAGCCTCATGCAACGGTTCTGTGCAACCAACTCGCTCTTTTTTATCATCTTTTATCTGTTTCTGTCTCTCCTCCCCTCACTGAATCTTTATCTTTCTGGAAAAGGCTGGATGATATGGTTTGAAATGAAATCTCACATTTTTTTCATACCAGATCTGATTTTTGATTTTTATCAATTATTGTCCTCACTTTCTTTTCTAAAAAAGAAATTCCAAATAACATACTTTTTTTTTTTTTTTTAAGTGACTTTTATTTCAATCAACCCTTCTATGAGTTGTTCAACGACATCACTCTGAAATATGGCAACCTATTGATGGAAAAAAATTCCAGATCTTCCAAATATTTAATCTTCAAATCCTAAAAATCAATTTATTAATAAAATCGATTCATCGCTCAGCCATACTCTGTAAGTATCCTGTTGCTATATTTGGGACAAATGTGCAAATTAATTTGAAGAACAAAAGCCCGGGACCTTGTGAAGATGCTGCTGAAGATGGTAAAACAGAGTCATCATCCACAGTGAAATGTGGAAGGAGCCAAAAGACATGTGATGACATCAAGGGCAAGGAACATTATGTAGAAACATTGAAGTAACAAGAAGTTAAAGCTTGGGCTCAGATTGATCTTCCAGATGGACAATAACCCTCAGCATACAGTTAAAGTGATTGTAAAATGGCTTCAGGACAACAAAATCAATGTTTTTTTCCAAAACATAGCCCTGATTTCAAGCCTAAAGAGAATTCGTATAGCCTAAAACCTGATCCAGTTCACCCGGTTCTGTCAGGAAGAATGGGCCTGGATTCCAGCACACTATTGAGCTAAGCTTGTGGAGGAAAGTTCAAAGGCAACGCTAACAAGTACTGTGAAAATGTATGTAAGCTTCTGATTATTAATAAATAAATATCTGACATGATATGAATTTTAAACAGAAGCGACAGATCCTAAATTGAATTAAAACAAAGCTTAATCCTTAATTTTCCCAGTTTATTTTCTGAGTTTTGTGGCCCTACCTGACCTTAACGTCTGAAATACACTTCATGCTAAGTCTGAGGGCGGGTGTGCAGTGTTTAAAACAAGCTTTTCCCAAAACCTTCATTAAATTTTGATGGTTCTGAGCATTTCAGTCCCTCAAAGGCACTCTTTCTTTAAGTAGTTTAACGTCTAAATTCATTATCATGCACTCCCTACTGAATAATACAGTACATCGAGAATGAGCTTTTAGTGCCTGTTGGGAAAAACAGCAGAGCAATCCAAGATCTGTTTATGCGTTCACTGCACTAGTATCAGTAAGTTAAGGAGCCCAAATTAGTCAACTTTATTGGGTTATAATGCTACATCAGGTACTGCGCCCTAGACTAGCATCTCTGTCCAGGTTAGTGTGTCTTTTGAGACGGTTTTACCCATCATTCAGACCCACTTCTACATAAAAATCTTTGCCCACATTAGCACTTGAAGAGATGGCAACTTAACTTAGCAGGAAGCAAGCACAAGCAGGAGAAATTAATATTTACGAATGCAGTACAGCTGCTCGATGCAGGAAGTTTGGAAAGAAGTAAATACTGGCTGTAGTAGTATATTCCAAAACAAACAAAGGGATTGTGTTATGGGAGCAGATAATGAAACACCACATGCATGAATTTAAACTATGTGGGCTCCTATTTGTTCACAATTTTTCCTTCAACTGAATTTTCCATTGCTCTGCTTGGATATGGAACTCAGCGAAGAAATTTCATAGCTTACCCTCTTGTGGAGGGTTTTCATTAACTGGAAGTCATTATCAACTCAAATTCAAAAAATGCTTTATAACCTTTTTTAGATATTTGTCAAAACTGGCACCATGTCGTGGTGCCAGACAGTGTAAAAAAACCCCATTAAAATCACTCTCCGCTGCCTTCCCCCAGGGCTAGCTAAAAACAACCTATCAGAGCCAGGAGGAGAGTCTTGGTGCTGTCAATCATTCTGGTGTAATGCCACTCTTCCCCCTCTCTCACCTTCCCTCCTTGCTCTCTGCTATGCTACAGCTTCTTCCTGATAGAGTCTGAAATGGTAAGCTAGATACCATAGCCACTGTTGACAATGAATAAACAATGTTCCTGTAACAATAAGTTGCTTCTCCTTCATTAGCACATTGAGCAGTGCCTATACAAGAATGGCATCACAACATGGTGATGTAAAACCATTTTTTTTATTCTACAGATTTAATCCCAAAGGGAAATTAAATGTATTCAGGGAAAAATACTTTGTGAGTAATAAAGTAATATTTTTCCAAATATGTTAATGAGGTCAAAATAATCTAAGTCAATTTAGCACTGAAAAAACAAAACAGCAAAAAGTTATTTTTGCTGTTTTGTGTTTTTTTTTTATTCTCCAAAACAATGCTATGTTTTATGAAAAAATCATTAACCTTGGAGCTCTGAGGTGCAAACCACTTCAAAAAATTCAAAAACACAACAAAATTAACAGAGCACAATTACAAATTCAAAAACACAACAACATTCACAAAACGGAAAGGGTATGTCCCAGTTGGAGACCTGAGAAATCGCTGATTGGACAATAGGCATAAATACGTATATACTGAGTCCTACTTATGTCACTGTTATCTTGAAAATGGCAGTGGAGAAAACGTGCTACGCGGACTAGTTTCAATGGTTTTACGGTACAAAGTGGACCCACTGCCTTTACTTTTCAGTGGTTATTAAGATAATAATATAAATTTACGAGCAGAATTAATGTTGTTCTGTTTTTGTCATTTGCAATTGTGCTATGTTAATGTTGAAGTGATGTGCACCTCAGGGCCACCATACCTTAACATCAAAAAATCACAACAGAATAAGTGACGACATAAATCATCTCCCAATGAAAACGGAAAGAAATCCTCCTCCTCCTGTGCTCTCTCTCTACTTCCAGTTTTACGTCTGCATGACTGACATCAGCACCACAGACCAAAACATGTAATCTGTGTGACCCAGTTTCCATGGCGATGCACGTTGGCAGAAGGAGGTTACACCATCCAGAACTACGGCCTGCTGCGCAAGGGGGATAACAGCGGCAGGGGACTTGGCTCGCAGAGTCCTGAGGCCCTGCATCTCATATCATCCACAGCTCCAATACATCACCAGCTTATACACAAGGAGAGTGCAGTGGAGCAATTACTGATTACTGCTGAAGTTAGCGGGGAATTAAAAATGATTAGTCATACTGTAGGGTTAATAATCTCCAATCCTGCAGGGACCTTAAGTACTGATAGCTGACTCATTTAGATGCTTTTAAGAGGCAAAAATACTTCTCAGAATTTATTGCAGGTTGCATCATCACATTTCGTTTTTTATTGACTAATAGTAAGTCTTGCTACATTGGGTGCAAAATTCAACTGAAAGTGTTTGATAGCTGTGAAGATGTCTTTGCATTTTCAGAACACAAGAAAAAGCTCTATTCAGATATCAGAGTGTGTCATATGAAAGCCTTATTCACCAGGAGACACAATACTTCTAGCCATTTTCACATAATTAACAAATGAATTTTACATTTCCTATCAATGGAACATAGAAACACATTGATGATCTGTAGAAAAGACAAAAACAATAACAGTAGTGCATAGATAATGCATATGCATATTAAGCTCTCTGTACTTAGTAACTTCCTTTATGCAACCATTATTGCAGCATATCTCAAGCTTGTAAAGATGTTAGAGCCTGCATTTTTAAAAAAAAAACCTGAATATGTAAGTCAGATTACATGTTTGAGGAAGAAGAGAAATACAATTTTTATTACTCCTTATTACTCCTTCCTTTATTTATACAAGTACAGCATTTATTGCTAGATAAGGAAATATTCTGCACCGGGGATCAGTGTTACTTGCTAAATTACTGAGATTTAACAAATCACAAAAAATATTTACAGTTGTGTGAAGAAATTCTGACACTCTACCTGAAACATATTCGGTTATATGTAAATTTAATATCAACTTCAGAAATACTGAAAAATTAACTAACAAATCAAAACAAAACTTGAAATCAGCAGTACACTTGGACTGATTCTACTGTAATCAGTGCAATCCCAGAATTCAGAAACAAAATTAACATTCTTGTGCTAACAATTGTTAGCGTAAGAATGCTAACATTCTAAATTATGTTCAGAAATCTAAGATTAAAGTAAATTATTTTTTTCAGCGGACCTACTACTCTTTTGTAAATTTGTCATTAAAATTTTTATGCTAACAAAAGTTTCCACTGGAGTGTCAAATTCACACCATTCTTGAACTACAGTCAGCTGCGCCACAAAAAATTGTTCAAAAGGGCCACACTTTAGACACCCCAGACCAACTCACCTGAGGCCTCTTCCATACCACACGTCCAATCCTGTTGCCCTGGTGAAAGAGCGAGTCGTCAGTGGTGGGGAAGCGGGGGTCTTCAAACAGGAGGCCACTCTGCAGGCACTGCCTCTTCAGGGTGGAGTACTGCTGCCCCTCAAAGGCCTTCACCGAGGTAAACATCCTTCAGCCCTGAGGGGAATCACACAGGTGACACACTGTAATATATACAGATGCTGCTTTTCCATCCTCTACGTTCACCTAAATGCGCAACATGTCAACCTCTCTGCAGCAGTCTGAAATACCTTCACAGTGGAAACAAAAACTCAATGAGCTCTGCTGCCCTGGGCGCAGCCTCGATTCACCGGGTTAAACTGATTAATCTGTCGATTCAATGATATCCTCTGGGGTCTCATTACCGCTGCTGTGCATCGAAGGAGCTCAGCAGACATTGATCAGCTCAGGGCATGCAGAGAGATAGAGAGGATAATCAATACAGAGCCACGGGATGAATGGTTCCATCACTACCTACATTTATAGGTCAACACACAAAGGTAAACGCCTTCTTTTACTTCCTCAAGGGGGCGCCACAGCAACCATCCAGGAACATTGTCTGTGCTCTTCTTCTTCTCCAGCCTCATATTCAGCATCTGTCCAAAACATTAATAATAAACTTTTGCGAGGCCCATTGGCTCAGGGAACGAAACTGTGTAGCATTGACACAGACAACTTAGTTTGGATCGTCAGGTTCTTTGTTACTGAGAACTTGTAATAAACAAACAGTTGGAAGGAGTAATCGGTAGCGATTTCAAATGTTTTAACCAAAGTAAACAGGAATGTTAGGAAATATCATGTATCCAGTTTGCTTTTTAGGTTATATTTTAAAATGTTGGCACTTGGGATTGAGATATTAAATAAAAAAAGGACCACATGTGTGGATATTAACAAGAAAGCAGTCCTTATTGTTAACATTAACAGCTGTTATCAGTATGATCAATGTTTCACATTAATATCCTGAAAGTCTAGATTAGCTAGCTAACAAGCTAGCTGACTTTTTGAGCAAGTGATAAAGTCAATTCCTGGGGGAGTGGGAGGTTGTAGTTGGAAGCTAAATCTGACAGATGGCCTTACTGTCTTGGCTCGCGGCTGCGTTGGGGGAAACCATGCTGTCATCTGGCCACTGTGGAGAGCCAACAGCATTACCTGCAGAGAATGAACCCTCAGAGTCTACAGGGCCAAACACAACAACAACCACCTCTGCTGAAACCCGAAAGTAAAGGATGAACTGTCAGTTGATACTGTAATTAACACAGCCATGCTAATGAATCTTTGTGTCTCAGATCTTCTAAACCTTCAGTAATAACCAGTAGAGCTGCAGCCAAACCGCAGGGATCTGGAGGCACTAATATAAAACAAAGCACGTTTCCCCTTTAGCTTTAGATGCAGCACTTTTTTCACTACCGACACTGACATCTGAGGTTTGTATTGGCCTTTACCAATTCAATATAAAAAAACTAGATTTACTTAAAACTAACATCAATATCGATTGATATTAGTCATTTTTTGAACATATCGGTATCGGCCAGATAAATAAACAGGAAATATTTATTTTTATTTTGTTGCTGTGTTTCTGGTTGTTGTTTTCCCCAAAAGTGTCAAAACTGCAGTGAAATCTATACAATGTCAGTAAATATCAGCTATTGGTCACAACTGCAATGTTAACATCGGCTATCAATGTCAATCCAAATTTTCATATCGGTGCACCCCTACTTAAAAACATTTCTTTTTTTTAAACACAGACATAAATGTACAGAATTACAAATGTAATGATTACTCTGCACCAGTACAGCACATTTAAATGCACCAATAGCTTCACAAGCTTAGTAAAACACGTAAAAACAACTTTTATTTGTTCATAGTGCAATAAGGAATATAACAAATAAACACTTAAGAAACTGACAAAAACCAAAGGTTGACTATCTTGGTCAAACACATAAAGATAAACTGCAACAAATCTTCTTTCAGTAGTTCAGAAAGTGCAATTACAAATTCTAAATATAATGTAAAGTAAATAATAAAGCATGATGTCACTCAAAGCATAGAGTTAGAGTGCGTATACAGCTGGAGTGGAGACAGATGTTTGGGTGATATTTGATCTATGATGATTTAGAACTTCGACTTCACGGGAAACTAAAACAGATGGGAGAAAAATTTTTTTTTAAATTGGCTCCACATTAAGCCTATCAGAACTTCCAAGAACCGGTTCGATCGCCAACACATTCATATTGTCTCAATTTGACAAAATGGATCATTTCTGGTCTGTTCCTACAGAGGAAGATAGCAGACAATAAAGAACAGTTTGAAAGACAGTTTGGCTGAAAATACAGCACTGAAACTAGGTCGTAGTTGTGCTATTACTGCAAACTGTTGATCTCTGACAACAAAACTCTCACAATTGGAAGGTAAAACCCACTTGTCCACTTTCATTCCCCCTATTACTTACTAAACTGCATGAGAAAAATGTCCTCTTGTGAGGTGAGGGAGTCCAATGCAGAGGCTGCAGCAGCTCTCGTCAAACCAGCTGCCCACCTAGACGGAGCAATGTTCTGCTCTGAAACTGACTCACAAACATAAAAACTGAACACAAACGCTAAAACCGGCAACAAATGGCCGCCGCATGGTTTGTTCTGGGCTGTTGGTCAGCAAACGTCAACACTGATCTTATTTAAGTGCCTCATTCTGGCAGAAGTGTCACACAGCAGGGATAATGCTGTAACTGAACCACTAGTATGGTTGTTTGACAAAAACAACTGTAGTGCCTTTAAAAGTATTCATACCTCTTAAACTTGTTGACACATTACAACCAGGACCTTAACATATTAATTTCGATTAATTAATCACATATGTTTTAAGGTGTTAAAAATGTTTACACAGACAATCACTTTTTGTTTTAAACACACAAAGTTTCCAGTTGGAATCTTCATGTCTGCGTGTTTCTGGAACTCCCAAAAATCTGATGCACAAGCTGCATTGTCAAACAACCATCCACTGGGGTTTAATTTTTGCTTAAAAAATAATCTTGATTTGACACTGGAAAAGACTATTGTTGTGTTAATGTTTTGCTAATACAGTTAGCTTATCAGCAAAAGTATTCTTAAAATTTTTAATCCAATCCCACCACTAATTTTATTATACTACACCACAAAGGTGTAGTACAATATTCACTTCATAATTGTGAAGAAGAAGAGTCACACATAAATTGGTGCCGACAAGCTTAACATTCTGAAACTGACTGAAGGTTTGGTAGTTTTGAGTAATTTTAAAGTTAATTTATGAAAAAAAGCAGAAAATATATTGATCTGTTATGACTTAAAAGTCAAGAACAAAAACATCAGCATTCATAAGGAGATACTTAATTTTAGTAGCCCAGTTTAAACTTTGCAATTATAAAAACAACTCTTTGCAAGAAAAGAAAAAAAATGCAACTTTGGTTCAACTTTCGGATGCATCTTGGCAACAAGATGGCACCAATGAGTCATCTGAGCAAATCATTGTCAAAAGAAAAAAGTAGGCCAAACACCAGAGCGGCCTGGGCAGCACCATGGACAGCTCCTGTGGGATACCTGAGCCCCAATGGCTCTAAGGAGCAAACCTCAACAATCCACCACTTAAAAATCACACAAAAATATTTACTGTACATCTGAACTCTCCATCCCCTCCATGAAATATGGTGTTGGCAGTATCAGACTGTGACAGGAAGAGGAACCTGGTCAGTGTCGGGTTATCACATCAAATCCCAAAAGTGTCAACACTGTACTCTATATTCTATTCTGTTCTGCACAAATTTTCTAACATATGGAAATTTGAAACAAAAGCTTTTAGTTATTAACCATTTTTGAGTTTAATTTTTTGAGAAAAAAATGGACTAAGCCAAAGACATTATTAGCAGACAAGAAGAACCTCTGTGTATTTTGTTCTGATGTGGATGAATCATAATTAAGAATCTAATTTGTGCCAACAAAGGTACATAATTAGGTGGAAAAGTAATTATATTCAAATCAAATTCTATACTTTTTAAGAATTCACTTTGATATTATTTGGTGAGATGTACCTTAAATATGCATATTCACATATTTCAAACAGAAATATTAAACTTATAGCATTAGATTGTAGCTATGGTAGCACAACAACCAAACTATGAAGATGATTCTTTGAACTTTTACAAAGTTAACTTGATAATTAAATAATAAATTTAAATGTTAAACAATTTAGGATATTCTCATTATCGCTACTGAAAATGTGAAGTGAAATTTAAAAGGGTGATACAATGTGTTTGCAACGACAGTTGTTATAACATGCTGTACACATCAAACATAACTTAAGAAAATTTACTTTGCAAAGTGACACCTTAAAATTTCTGTCTGTCTCTTTAAGAAGCTCCAATTCTTTCCAACACTCCACCTTTAACACATCATCACAACAATTCTCCTCCATGAAGCTGTTCACAACCATTCTTTGAAGCCTTCTACTAGTTCCTATAATGAGCTTAGCAGATGCTGAAGGAACTCAGACTAGCCAGGAGGAGCTGTGCCTCAAAGGGGGCCAAGGTCCACCCAGGCGTTTTCCACAGCCAAATGGTTACCATGGGGATGAAAGGATTTTTCAAACATTCATGAAAGAATCAAGGCAACACTCCAGGTTTGTTTTTGATGAGGGCATAACATCATAACATGATGTAATGCTCAAAAAAGTCAATTTTATTAATACTGAAAATGTAACTTTACTATTGTACAACATATTAATAATAATATGAATTTATCACACTGTGCAACACTTTCTTTCAAGACTGTGATTGTTTTTGCCAAAATAAAACTGGTGATAAAAGAGTAATTTGATCTCCTGAAAAGAAGCAAAGTCTGGATATGACACAGCAGATGCAGCTGGACCTCAGTGGTTCTCCACAGTGGGAGCTTGTTGCTTTAACTGTTTTATTCTGGGTACAATGTGGCCATGCTGTTGCTAGTGACTTCAGGCAACTCTCTGAAGAGACAGCCTCAGCACTGAGGTACAGCGAACATAAAGGACTGAATCCATAAGCCTTTTTTCATCTTTAGAGCCACAACAAAATAATTCACACTGCTAAGCATAAAGCAGTGTTTAGCATTGTGAAAGAGCAGAAATAATTGGAATGATCTGTATGTTTTGTTCTTGAACTGGAGGTGAGATGGCACAAAGAAAACTGAACTTCAATGTAAAATAAGAGACCGTGGAATGCTGCCATATATATATATATATATATATATATATATATATATATATATATAATTTTATGTCCAAACTTTTCCATTGATCAAATTTCCATATGCTTCCTGACATTTCCTGACTCTGTAAGAACCCTGGATGAACAAGAAAGAAATAAAGAAAGAAAGGAAGAAAGAAAGAAAGAAAAACATGTCTGCCACATTTTGTGTCACTTGTTGTCAAGACAAAACATATTTTCCCTGTGAGAAACAATGATTACAACTGTTGACAGAAGTGATGCACGCAGCAGGAGGCAGCTGACTGTGGCAACATTCTGGTCAGAAATCAGAGAGGAGAGTGCGTTCTTGTGTTAGTGCTGGGGTGACTTATTGAGTCTGCTGCTGCTGACAGACTGATTACACTCAGAAGTGAACAGGGAGCAGTAATGCACCAGTATATACCACGGACAGGGAGGGAGGAAGGGATGGGTGCGCCACACCATCCCTGATCCAAACCAACCCAGCCACTGCCTCTGCCACCACCAGTCCACCCCCACTCCCCTTCTGCATCAGAGAGGAGGGCTATCCCAGCTTCCCATCCTCGCAGCATCGTGATTCCCCTCTGCAGTATCTCCTCGTATCAGCAACCACGGTTTGGCCCTGGCAAGGTCCACTTTGGTAACTTATCTAACTTTAACTGCTATTTTTCATTCATTGTTTTGGCTCCAAAATATCACAAATTTAATCATCATTTTTGTTTCCTAACCAACAATCTTTAGACATGTTATTTCTTAATATTTACATGGATTTAGTAGGGGTTTTATAGGCTTTCAGCAGTTCATCAATAAATTCCTCTAAGAACTGAGGCATGAGAACATTACTTCTCAGTACTGCAGAATAATGACTCTTAAGAAATATTAATCCATTGCTCCTTTTTTCTGCAGGATACAGGTTCCTCACCATCATATATAAAGTTTCACTTTGAAGGCAGAACTAATGAGGTGCTTTTGTTCTCTAAGAGAATTACTGGTATTATAAAATTGCTTCCGCAAATAAATAACTGTAGCAACGGTGGATTTGTTTTGGTAGAGAACCTTGCTTCTGAAATATTCAGAGCTGCAGTTAAACCATCATCACTCGCCTGCGTATGACACGGAATACAAAAGCAAGCAAAGCATCTCACAAGGAAAAGCAGAAGAGGAGGACTGGGGGGTTCTGATATCCAGTATGTATAATATGTGCCGCTATTTTTGCGCATCGAGGCGCAAAGATCCTTTCACGCCGGTGAAATGTGGTGCTAAAATAAAGCCGACCCCTAACCTGCCCCTTCAGTTTTGGCATAGCAACCCTTGTGCAGAGAGTGTATAAATCAGACTGCTACAGGATGTTAGGTCTGCAGAGGTTCGTGCGGCTCACCGACCGCCGCCTCTCCATCTCCAGCAGCCCTCTGGAAAGCACCTGGCTGCCCGGGAAAAGCAGCACGAACCGCACGCACTGAACGGTTACCTGAACCGAGGCCTCTCCCGTGGCAACGTGGGTCTCTCTCGGGTCCTCCTCCGGGGGCAGGGGGAGGGGGTCCAGCCGGTCCGGCTCGCACTCTCCGGGGGGGCTGCTGGGATTCCTCACCACGCTCTCCCTGGTCCTCTGACGGAGCTCCACTCCAGCGACAAGCAGCTGCGCCGCAACAGGAAGTTCATCTACCCAGATTTCAAAATAAGACACACTTCGCTGACTTTATCATAATTTTAGTTGTCAAAACCAGTTTTAAATGGTAAATAATGTCGGTAATATCAACAACAACAACAAAAAATCTTAAAATAAAACAGCCACTAAAACTAGTTGTCTTTCTAATTATAAACTGTATCTATTTTGATTTTTAAGCGGCACTTTGAGACATAACTCTATTAAAAAAGGCTTTTTCAACATTGTCGTTACCTTTACAGGCAATTATTTTAATTTCAAGAGTTTATTAATAGATAAAATGCAGCAAAAACAACAAATTTAACAAATATTTACCAAGCAGCAGCGGTTGGCAGCTAGCCTAGCTTCTGAGAAACAACCGACACTTTGGTGCGTTCAATTCCTACACAGATAATAGATTTTCTGAGTTCCATGTTATAAAGCGTTAGATAGGAAGAATTCCATTTTACTAAGCCCGACATTTTTTTAAAATCATTGCTTATCATATTTCAAAATTCAATAAAGGTTCCTCTCAATACATCAGAATTATTTCAAAAGTTTATTTCAAAAAGAGAAACTCATATATTGCCTAGATTGATTCAAACACACAGAGAGACACATTCAAGGGTTTATTTGGATGATTATGGCTTATTGCTGATAAAAAGCCAAAATTGCGGAGGTTCACAAAGGAAGCATTCTGTGTGATCTGCCTGAACTTGACGCAGGTCTTCATTTCAACCGGAGAGGATGTTGCGCTGGGGGGGTGTTTAAAGGATGATGGTAGGACGCTTACAACGCATGCGCAGATCTTGCAGGCCTGCTGTAATCCCCTCTGTCACAAATGACCAGAGGATGCAATATGCTGTAATTAAAGAAATAAAGTATCCGACTAATTACAGTCTTCCACGTGGTTTACCTCCTTCTGTGTGTAACATCCGGGCGCAAATAAAAAAAATTAAGATGGATGGTAAATCACAGCATATTTTTCATTTCTGCTTAAAAAAAATGGCAGTAACTAAGACATAAAAGCCAACTATAGTGGTGAATCAGTGTGACCAGGTTACATGGAGTTCCATTTTTAATCTGAAAATATGTTATTTTTCATCTCTAAATGAATCCTTTGAATATTATTCTTTAAAGCAAAAAAAAAAAAAGCAAAAAAAAAAAAAAACCCAAAAAGAAATAACATTAATTTCTGATGTTTTTCATCAGAAATTAATGTGAAATTTCATCACATTTGAGTTATTTATAAGGAGTGATCTGAAACCAGCATACAAACCAGTGCAAATATACATTTCTAGGTGTATCACTACATTAAAAAATTGATATGGCATGTCATTTAACTGTTTTTAAAGACTTTTACTGTGAAACGTCTTCAGTTTGTAAGAGTTTTCTTCTCAGTGACTTCTTTTGCACTGCAAAATTTCTGGTGGTCTTCAGCTATTTAAGTTCTTCCGTAATTTTCTTTTGACCAAGTCAAGTTAAGCGTCAGAAACTCCTGAGATCAGTTCTGAATGATATATTCAGTACAAACCCATTCAATAAATTGGGATATGATTGAAAAGTTAATGTATTTATGCAACTCCATCACCTATTGAAACTTATTATATAGATGAACAAGACAAAAATTTATGTTTAGTACCTTTATTTCTCCTGATGAGGATGACAGTATGGTTAAATGAGTTATAAATTCATAAAACAAAAGGCATTTGTAAACAATTTTTTTACTTGGCTGTCATGGACTGGTATTTTTTGTTTGTTTGTTTGTTTGTTGTTGTTGTTGTTGTTTTTTTGTTTTTTTTTTTAAAGAAAACTCTATTAACATTGGCTTACAAATAAGTTTGCAAATAATCCTGATTGTGCTGGGTCTGTATTGCCATATAAAACCTACAGTTAGGTTTTTATATGGTATATATGTCTAAATGTAGACATTTAAACGGTTTCTAATTGTTAAAAATTGACATTTCAATGCCAGTTTCGCCAGAAATTGGCACAAATTTTGTGCCAATTTAGTGGTTTCACAATATAGTGAAATATTGTGAAATATTGTAAAACTGGTTTCACTATCCAGTTTTAGTGAAACCAATAACTGGATATTTTCTACCTTGAAATATCTGAGAGCTGAAACAAGCTGTGAAAATGGCTTCAGGCGCCACCATGTGGTACATCATGAAAGTCATTTCCACAACTAAATCAGGAATGCTTGTATTTGTCATGATGGGTTCCAGTTTCTTAACCCATATTCAGAACACCACCAGGAGAACAAATAATCAGATAAATAAAGTTTATTTTAACAAAGATGAAAAGGTAAGATTGTGTGACTTTTGTCCTTGGGGTTGGCAACCGTGGTCGTCTGTCAGGGCCGTGCAGAGACCTTTGGAGGGGCGGGGGCTCAAAATGAAAAAACGGTACATTGAACAAGGTCTTAAAACATCGTACAACAACATAGAAACAACCCATATTAATCAAGAATTTAATTGGATGCTACTATATAATTGCCATCATGTGGGGACAATGCAAAGCAAATGTTGTCTATCTATTTTCCCCAACAGGAATAAAGTTGCTGTTTCTGCTGACAGTCCTGGAGGACTGAATTGATCTGAGACTGTAGTTGTTAAACAGACCAGAAGAGAGAAGGTCAAAGGTAATAAAGTTAAGAAATAAGCAAATCTGATGATATTTTACTAATTAAACCCTAATAATATTTATTTAGCCTCTAGAACAACTTGGCTGCTGACTGATTTATAGATGAAAAAGCTCAAAGGGGTTTAACTCTATATAATTGTTTGATATTAGCATCTCTGAGATCTAGAATTGTACGACTGGAATATCAAGGCAGAGGAAACTCAATAGCCACTGGTAGGGGCCTCCAGACATTCAGGGGCCTCCAGATATTCAGGGGCCCTAGAAATGATTTAATTGTAACACAGACCATAGATCTAAACCTGTAGCATCATTTATAGAGAATGACAATGTTATTAAATTTTATTTAATGCGTTCAGCTGAGAAAAAAAAAGTACATTTAGGATTTAATTAGGAAGTAACTTTGTAAAAGTTTAAAGAATCATCTTGATAGTTTGATTGTTGTGTTACCATGGCTACAATATGGTGTAATCTTTGTGTTTTAGTTGGGTTTGTTCACAAATACATAACAGCAAATAACCAATAATCACTCCACATCCTGTCCAATCAGCTGAATTCATCACAAGTGGCTGCAAAAACAACTGAAGGATCATCAGGGAAATATTCACTGCCACAATGAATACTTTTACATTTTTATAAACTGGCAAAAATGTCTGTAATCATTCTTAGGTTCGTCACTATGAGGTATTTGTGTAGATTTAAAAATAAAAATAAACCAAAACTAAATGTGTAAAACGGTGGGGGTGTGGATACTTTCTGGTGTAAATATGAAGCCGAGCAAAAACAGCCTGAACCAACAAGGAAACCCTGATGTCAGGTGACTGACATCAGGGTCACAGGAACAGGTCCGACTGTATCAGTGAATTCAGCAGAGAATACATGAAAACCAGTCAGTGCAGATTGAACATTTCCTATTTCACAGTCACAGAAAATACAAACTTGATCCACTTTCACACAAATGTATTTAAATATAAAGATATGTTCACTTGACTTTTGTAAATCCCGATCCAACAGCATTACCTGCGCAATAATTCATGACTTGGCAAGTTGAAACTGTAACAGATTATAATTTATTGGGAAGTGTTATTAATAAGCTGAGCTTTGAGAAAAACAGTGATGCAATGTGTAAAAGGGTACAGTAGTGATACTTGTTTTAAGGAAACAGTCATTTTAAAGTTTTTAATTGATTAATTTTATCAGCGTTTTATTGAATCTGTTCTTATTGTTTTGGTTTGGTTGGGTTGTTCATACGAGAGGACGAATCTTATGTCTCTGTATTGTAATAAATACTACAGTGTCTTTATAAAATAAATATAAGGAGGGTTAGGGTGAGAACTGTTCACATAATACTGTGGAAGAAATGTTTGAAGGCTTGTGCATGAATCAAGATGTATTTGAAACAGCATATAAAGGATTTAGTGGGAATGGTGTTGAAAAGGCAAATTAAAGAAATCTGGATTAATCAGAATAGTAGACCGCTGTTAAAAGCTTGGAATGCAAACATTGATATCCAGTATTGTGTTGATGCATATGTATGTTGTGTTTATATTGTACCTTACATGTCAAAAATTTAACATGAAATTGGTCTTCTTCTAGGAAATGCACAAAAAGAGAAGCAGCCAAACAAGGAAATGTGTGTGCTAGAGAAGCTTTAAAGAGATTTGGTCATGTCTATTTGCATAATCGTGATGTTTGTGGTCAGGAAGTGGTGTATAGACTCACCAACATGCATTTAAAGGAGTGTTCTCGGAAAGTTATTATTATTCCAACTGGTGATAATATTGCAAAAATGAGTTGACCCATTTCTGTTTTGAAACATAAAGCTACATCACATGATCTTACCCCAAAAGACATGTGGATGACTGGTATAGCTGATCGCTATAAGAATAGGCCGAATAATAACATGTTTAATAATATATGCCTGGCTAAGTTCACTTCCAATTATAGCGTTTTGACAACAAAAAAAAAGAGAAATGTAGAAATGCAATAAAGTTGAATAATGACTTTGGGTTTATTGTAAAAAGAATTCGGACAAAACCAGCAGCTGTTCAATATGCGCGTTTCTCTAAAACAAAAGAGCCAGAAAGGGTTTATCAAATAATTGTGAGACGTCAGTGCATTTTCTGTAAATCACAAAAAAGTTTAGAAACATCAAGAATAAATATATAGTGCAATAATTACCATTTCAATTATCTATATTACAAGAAACATACCTAAGAAATGCCCCACTCTGTTTCCCATTGTCATGATTTCCAACAGCATGATGATTTGCTTCACTTTTTTATTATTTTCAGTCAGCAATACAGAGTTATAACTTAAAAGGCAGAAATATCCTCTGGTCATTTGCTGTCTTTTTTGTTATCATTTATATGAACAAGGTATATACCAATTTAGAACAGTGTGGGAGAGAAAGAAAGAAAAAGACTTGTGCATGCCAGTATACATGTGTTTTGTTAAGGAATGGGGGGATAGAAAACAAAACAAAAACACACAAAAAGGCTGATTAATACATTTGATTCACTTTAAAAAAAAAACAAAGCCAAAAAACTAACAAAAACAAAATCAGAACAACCTGAAGTAGATTTAAAATAAATTCACTTCATAAGAAGAGAGAAATAATACAGAATATAATACAAAAATACAATTCTCTTTTAAATTCAGTTTTAATTAACTATCTTTAAAATTCAAATTGCAGTCATGTGAAAACATATGAATATTTAATATCAATTTTAACAACACAGGGACATTTAAGCAATATAAATAAAAAAGTGAAGAGAATACCTTTCAATTTGTACTATAAAATGTAGTAAAAAAAAAAAAAAATTTCCATCTGGGAAGAAATCAGGACACAATAAGATTCACTCTAACTCAGACCAGAAACCTCCTAACTTAGACCTTGACCCAGACTAGGTCAAAACTGTAACCTAATCAAAGCCCTGATCTCTATCCTTTTGTGTGGTGTCCTAACTTTTTCACAATCTTACATTGCTTCACATATTTCAAAATTTTTATTAACATAAAAGACACTACAAAGTTTTGAATTTCCTCATACACAACATGATATGTCACACATGCTAGAGAAGTGTAAATAATAAATGTCTTCAACTTACTGACCACACTGCACCTTTATGGAGATGGGAATGTTAGAACTTGTCAAATGTAATTCTGAAATTTGATGAAATGTGGAATTTTAGAGTCGGTGTTCCTGTTGTCTGAGCTTTTTACTGCAGTTTTCCAGGAACTAGTAATAAGGAAAACCTCAAGGATACAATCAAAGATGAGCTACAAACGTAGAAGTAGTCATACAATTTAAACTTTTTCACATTCTATCACATTATGACCACTGACTTCAAACTATTTTTGTGCATTTTATGTGATAGAGAAACACAAAGTAGGCATAATTTGGACATACATGAAAGGTTAATAATTAAAAAAAAAAAAAAAAAAAAGACATGAGCAACCAATTAAAGGGACCTTAATAGTAAACAGATGGAGCTGTTTACTCCATCTGTTTCTGGACTCAGAGATTTGTTTTAGAGAACATAAGAGATAAACCATGTAGACCAAAGTTTAAAAGCAGAGTAAGGTACCAAATCAAGCTTTGAACATCTCCCAGTTTCCCAGCAACTTCTCAGTTGCCAGTACTTTTGTACATCATGCAAGGGAATGTGAACAATTCTCTGCTTTTTTCCACATTTTGAATTGCTTATGCCATGTTGACCAAAATGCTCTACGGGTCTCTGTTGACATTTAAGCATATGTTCGTCATATGAGCCTCAATATGGAAAATGTTTGAACAAGTTGTAATAATATGCTAAGCATATTATATTTATTTAGGTTTTTCCATATTGGGTCAAACTCTGTGCTTATTGCCATGTATATTCATTTATTATCTTCTTGTATATGTTCTATGTTCTGTGTATTTCGGTTTATCCTCTCAGTGTTAGTTTGTCCCTCCCTTGGTTTGTAGTTTAATTTTTGTTAATTATACACCATTCCAACATTTCCTCTATATATAACCTCACTGGCTGTATGTTGTTATATTATTTTCACCTTCTTTTATTGTGGTTATATATATTTTAAATTTTATTTATTTATTTTACTTTGTACAGCACTTTGGTCAATGCAAGGAGCTGTTGGGAGGTGCTATATAAATAAAGTTTATTATTAATTGGTTAATCTGCCTGTTTTTCTTGTGCAAGTTCTGTAGGTTTTCTGTTTAATGATTAGACTTTCATTATGCTTACCACAAGTTCCTGCCTGCAACTTTGGTCCTACTTTCAACATTTAAAAACATGGCAGCCATGACTAACAGTACACGCATCACTCTTCACCCATGATGTCACACAGTTGTGGCAGCATCATGCTGTGGGGATTTGTTTGTTCTTTTTTTTTTGTGGGGACAGGAAAGCTGGTCTGAATTGACGTGAAATGTAAGTAAATACAAGAAAATCCTGGAAGATAACCTGTTCGATGCTGCAGAAAACTTGAGATATAATTTAGATCAAAGCATATTTATGTATTCAGCGGCCTAATCAAAGCCCAAATCCATGGCAAAACTTGTAAGTTGATAATCACTGTTGCTCCCCATCATATTTGACAGAACCTGGGACTATTGTTTGAAGAATAATGCCAAAAATGCAATTTCTCAATACTAGGAGTTGTTAGAGACAACCTGCAGCTTTGATTAGTCTATTACAGGCGTGCCCAAAGTATGGCCAAATTATTTTTTTGTTTGTCCCCGGACTACAAGTGAAGAATGTTCAAAATTTGGCCAACAGAAAAGAAAACAACTGATGTCCCAAAAAAATGTTTAAATAACGTCTATTTCTTTTAATAGCGCAACAGTCCAAAACTGTTTTTGTTTTTGTTTTTATTTCTACTGATGTACAGATTTCATCATTAGAAATCTGTAATATAAAAAAAAAATAAGCATTTTGTTTATAATTGAGCAGGTTAATCTAAACACATAACAATAAACAAATTTTGACATTCTTTATTTGTTGAAATTTGTGAGCTTTGGCCACCTCAGCAAAAAGTTTGGACACCACAGGTCTTTGTATTGGTCTGTTACATAAAATCTCAATTAAACACCCTAAAGTTTTAACTGCGACATTGCAAAATGTAAAAAAAAATCTCCACGAGTGCAGATACTTTTACAAGATGCTGAGTAACAGATCTTTCAAAAAAATGCTTCACTTTTTTATTTGAATTCTCAAAGACTCAAAGTTAAGTTTTTGCATGAAATGTAATTTTATTTCCTCTATGCGTCTTGGGGAGCGACCGCCGTTTCTATGCAACAGTTGTCAGCAGCAACAGAAATGTAAACAATGGAGGGAGGAGAGAGATGCGCATTTTGTTGCTGGACAGTCAGGAAGTCTTTTGAGTTTCTGTCAAGTCCGATTATTATAAGTGACTTTAGGCTTGTTTATTTATTTATTTATTTTAAGTCGCGGGTTGTGCTTTTTCTCAGCTTGTTTCTAAACATGAAGTTTCTCATTTGGGCCTGGAAATAAGCAGAGACACATACTGAGACCCAGATGTTGTCTGACATCCAGGTAGTTTTAGTCAAGCTCTCACTGTTGATCATTTCTCGGATGAAAAGGGAAATGTTAATCTGTCTCTCTTTGTTAATGTCAAGTATTTATCATAATAATAATAATAATAATAATAAATAACAATTATTATTATTATTATTATTATTATTATATATTTTATTTAAAATGTGCTTTGACGACACATAATGTCACCTCACAAAATTCCATCAATATTTCCCAATATTTCTGTTCTCCATCTGAGCCAAAGCTCCACAATACGCGGCTCACCTTTACGCAGCTACTTACACACGTGTGATTGCACACACACCTTGATCATCTTAAAAATAATCAAACCTGTTAATTATTTTTAATCAGCAGGTTTGAGTTCATCTGCTGATCCAACCTTGTTTTCTTCTTTCAGTGAGAATGAAATGACCCTATAGATGCATTTCATGCGCTTCGGCACACGGACCGATGGGTTACATCTTTATGAGACAAAAACTGAGGAAAAATACTATTTACATTCTGATGAGGTTTTCACATACTTTTATTTTTATTTTCTTTATTTTGTGTGCATGTTAGTTTATTGTCTGAGGATAAATGCGGTTCAGTTTCATCGTTTACGTTTAAACAATAAAATATTAAAATAATAAAAAACATCGGGTTTGATGCTTCTTGGTCTAAATAACCGAATGTCGTCAGATTTCAGTGTATTGAGGTGTGTTGAACGCTTTGTAGTTTGATATCATCCACAGAAAAAGTTTTTGTGGCTCCCTCACATTTTCAAGCCAGCGAAAACGTGTGCGTATATTTCCGCAAACTTTGACGCAAAGTTAATTTTTATACTTGCCGACATTTTTTGTGCGCATGCAGGCTTCACGCATGAGGCCCCTGCTCCTTCATTTGTTACGATGAACAGTTTCTGAAGTTTCAGACACACTTTGGGAAGGAGCCAGCTTGAGTTCCACCTGACCGGACAAGGGAGTTTGTGTAGTTGGGGAAAGTTGTGTAGGATGGAGGGCTGTCCAGTTCAGAAAGAGACCCAATACTGTTGCTGGACAAGTCGTCCACTGAGGGTTCCTACAAAACAAGAGCTTAGTGGTTCATCTGCATTACTTTAAATAACATCTGGATTTTTAAACACTCTCAGATATGAAAGGAAGTGTTACTGTGTTTTCACTATTCATTATTTACTCAATAAAAATACACAAATTGTGATAGCTGGTGACTAACACTGATTTGGGATCACATTAGCATCGTCCATTATTAAACTTTCACAAATCCAATATAGGTTTCACAAATATAAACTAGGTTTTAAATATTCTGCTTTTAGTGAAGAATACTGGTTCAGGGACAATATGGCTGAAACATGTATCATTATGCTTACCACAAGTCATCAGTCAAGACAGAGAGATAAGCTTTTTTGTTTTAAATATCTGAAATATTTCTAAACTGGTGGTGTGGTCTTGTTTCATCCACAATTGTCACTTCATGCCGTTTTCTATTTTTAAGCAGTTGTGACAAACGGTGGCAAAACCTTAAATTGCAGCAGCGCAAATTATCTAGTTGTTGCTGGTAACCAAAGAGTGAGTGAGTTCAGTTGAAGCCAGGGGCCATTTGTAGCTCCTTTTTTTGTATCCCCCAACTGAACTTCAAGAAAGAAAACAAAATGTTTATTGAACTTTCTATTTTTAGTAAAGGTAAAATTACAACTGGCATATGACAATGGAAATATTAAGTATGATACAAAATATTCATATTTTTATAACCAAGCTTGTATAATAAGTAAAACCATTTCTATCCAGGGAGTTTTACTAAAAAGCCAACTTTGCCACAACTAATTCAGCTGTTATTTAATTTTCTGCCAAATGTAGGAAGCGTTTACAAAGAAAGTGACCTAAATCCTGTTTTTAGAACTGAGAATAAATTTGTTCAACAGAGTTTAAAAGAACTTGAAAACTGGATGTCTTTCTTTTGATACAGTAAACATGCAAAATTATTTTTATGTTTTGAATGTGCAATGAATAACATCCATTTCCAGAATAAAAAAAAACTGCCAGCTTTATTGGCTTGATTTTAGTTGGGGTTTTTTCTGTAAGTTCCTTTGACTTGACAAATTTGATCCACATGACAAAAAAATTGGACACCCTGATCTAGTCAATGTTGGAAAAGTATGAGTACTGAAGGTTTTAATCTACAGCAATTTAAAGATGTTCAAGCTAAATTAGGTGGAATTAGGTGGAATAGCCCTTTAGCCATCTGACGAATCGGAAGTGAACTTAAACTCCATAATATTTTTATCTGTGGTGTAATGTTGGATTAAGGTGTACTCTGTTAAAAGAAAACTTGTAAATCCATCTAACGTATATTACTTTCAGGTATTGTAAATGCTATTTACTTTTCTTGATTAAAGAAAAAGCTTCTTTAAAATAAACAAAGTACGAGTCACGGATCGCCATCTTGGCATGCTGTTAGCCTATCCAATGCTAATGCTAGCCTATCATTGCTAGTGGATAAGCAAAGGAAGTATGCAATCCAGTGGGTGACCAGCTGCAGCATGCTAATTATTAGCTGTTTTCTCATTTGATAGCTTTTCATAAATAATTCCCATTTTTATGCAATACATTTCAGTGCCGGTTAGAGAGCAGCTGCAAAAAAAACGTAGTTATATTTAATTTTCAATCTCCCCCCTCACAAAAATCATATTTTTCAAAAAGTCATTCTATAGTGTAAAAACTGTAAATAAGCAGAGTGATGAAAAGAGTCATACCTTTTGTTGGAGGACGTAGAGGGAAGTTACTGCTTTTATGCCATTATGTTCCCTCATTTTGGGAAGCACATCATCTGTGAAGGAAAACACATCTTACACACCGAGTCAGTTTTAGCTGCAGTCTCCAGAAACATTATTTTTACCTTTCTGTTTAAGCTGTGAATGATCAGAATGACCATAAATCCTGGACTTTCTAGTTTTCTGTCTTGACCTGAGATTTAAAAAACACTCAAGATAACATTGGTAAATATGCAGTGGATGAACATTTGCATCAGTACAGTTGATGGCCTATGGAGCCAAATTGGGGTCATAACGTTTGTTCAAAAGAAAAAAAAAAAAAGAGACTGGAAAAAGGCGAGTTTTCCCCCCTTTTTAACAAACTTTATGACCCCAATTTAGCTTCATAATGGTTAATTAACAATATTGCAGTTTACTTTTTAGAAGGAGTCCAGCATGCACACACTGTCACCAGCATGATGAGGATGAAGATTCCTCCAGTGGAAAGCATGATGTAGACTGAGCTTCTTCCTGGTGAGAAATATGAGCTACTGAATAAATGTTTGCATTTATTGTTAATTAAAGGATTGTTTACTCTAATTAACATTTTAACGTCTAACCCGAAATCTGACAGTAAAGCTGCTTTCATTACGATGCATGCTCTGTCTGTGATATGTAATCCTGAAAAAGGGGGACATTTCTATAGCAACCTCTCCAGTAGAGGAACTTGTCAAAGCTTTTGGTGCAACATCCTGATTCTGGTTTGAAAATATTTGATTCATACTTCCAGTGATTTTCCCTCAGAATGAGTGTAAGTTGTAGTTCTAAGGATTTTTTTATTGAACAACTGCAAAGCTTTCAGTCCATCTTTCTCTCACGTTGGTTTCTTGGGACCATGTTTGCTACTTGCAACAAGATCTTTTAATAGTTCTGGCATCGATGATCCATGTTGCAGCCCTCTTCCTATCTCAGAATTTGCACGAAAAACTCTGAAATTTTGAGATTAATGTCTGAAATTTTCCAGAAAAACAAGAAAACTTGTGAGCTCCAAAAGTCAAAAATTTGGGAGAAGAAACCAAAGTATTTTCAGCTTTTCGTCCTCAGAAATTTCCCCCCAAAATTTTCTAGAAAATTCCAGAGATTTATCTAAAAAAATCTGTCTTTACTGTAGAACATTTTTGAACATTTCAAGCTCAGACATTTAAAGAAAAAAAAAAAATTCTAGAAAATTTCTAAGATTAAGCTCAGAATGTGGGGGGAAATTTAGTCTTTGTTTTTTTCTTGTCTACAGCAGCCCTAATACGCCTTCCTAGTATCCCTTTTAATATAATAATATATATATATATATATATATATATATATATATATATATATATATATATATATATATATATATATAATGACTTTTCGGAGTCAAATTAAATCTAATAAAATCAATTGTTTCTGGGTTGTTCAGTTTAACCATTTGTGTCCCTGTAAAAAAAATCATACTGGCCTTGTCAGCATGTTTAGCATACAGGCACGACTGACAAAAGTATGTTGTTACTTACTGTACACGGCCAGTCTGATTGGCAGGCTGGTCATGTTGCCCAGTGGGTTCTCCACGGCGCAGCTGTAGATATCCTCATCAGTCATCAACACTCGACTGATGGTCAGGCACTTCTGATCAGGTGACAACACGAAACGTGTTTCATTGGCCAGGGGTTTCCCACCTTTAAGCCACTTGTAAGAGGTTCTAGTCCCGTTGTCATGAGAACAGTTAAGGACAAAGTTTTCGCTGAGCTCCAGGACGGATGAAGCCTCCATGTGGATGTACGGCCTGGATATAGGCTCTGGGTGAGAGTGAGAGCAAACACCAGCATTTATTAATGTAAACATGTATGGAAATGTAAGCACAAAACTTTGTTGATATTCTGCTATTGTCAAAAAAAACACAATTTTGCAATTCCATTAATTTCCATTAATTAAGAAACACAATTAAATTACCATATGAATGAGTTTATGAGTCATTAAAAACCATGCAGTGCCATCAACCTCCAACTACTTCCTGTCTTCTCATTTGTCTTTTCCACCAGTAGTAACATCCTGTTGTTGATCACATGAAGTGATGGTTAGCTGGCAATTAATCTGCATTTCTACCCTTTGCACTATTTTCTGCTTGTTCCATGCTTGTGTCAAAAAATTTAATTGAGGTGGTCATTGCATTTACAAAAAAATAACATGTTTTAACAAAATAATTTTATGTTTTAAAGGCAAATGTGTTAAACATAAAGTTCAACAACCTAGTGTAAATAAAATGTATTAAAGTTGAGATAACGTGATTCAATTTAGTCAGACCGATCTCCCCCCGAAGAGGGTCTAGCGAGGTCAGGAGATCATGCGAGATGCTAGCGAGATTACGGAAGATCACGCGAGATAACTGTTTTGGGCCTGGGAAAACTTCAAGGGCGGTTTTTCAAGAGAAGCGGGGAGATTCCTGGTGTGCATCTAGTTCACTTGAGAAATAATTAACACAGACAGGTCATTGGTGAACCTTAGTTGTTGGAAGTATTTTACCATGAGTCAGCCAAATTATTGTAATGTTAATTTTTTATTTAATGAGATGTGAAATCTCTGCCCCCCAATACCCCATCCTAACTCCCATAGGACTCTGATCAAGGTGCACAAATGGCCAAACTGTGTTGGGAATCTTCGTGATTGGACCAGAGGGCAGTCCCTGCCGATGCCATTGTGGATGTTGGGATTGTCCTGGAGGGGGTGGAAGTGATGAACAACTTGGACAATGTATCTTTTGCAGTTGTGATGTTGTTGGGTCTTATCTATGCACTAAACTTGAGCTACCCTCAGGAGCTCTAGTATACTTTTGAAGTTCTGTAGAAAATTGGATGGAAACAAACTATCCAACAAAGCACAAATTCTCAAAACACAACTCTCCCACTGAGAAACTCGCTACATGGTTTTCCAAAGTTGAGGAGAGCTTCATAAGACCAATCAGTCTTTAAAGATCGCAGTCAAAAACAAGATTTAAATAGTTACAGTTCTCAAAGTTGAAGAGCAAATTTACTGACACTTTTTATTTTGTTTGGAATTTGATTTCTATGCTAAGCAGTGATCAACACAGCCCAGTTTTGACTGGAAAAACAAAACTTTAACCTTTTGTTGTTTTTTAGTTACACATTAAACTACAGATGTTTGTGCAAATCTAGGAATGTGAGCATTTCCAGCATGAATGTTCAACTCAGCTGTTTTTTGTGCTGTCATTTGTTTTTCACTGCAGGGCGCTATTGGCACTTAAGAACTGTGGTAGGCTGAACTATTTTGAAGTTTATTGTTACTAATTAAACACCGACTTTAAAGGTTTTGTTTAAACTATTCATTTCAATTAGCTTAAATGCATGTTCAAATGTTTTGCCATATGGCAAGAGTTTATACCTTTTGTAGTAAAGTGCCTCCAGTTCACATGTTAACAATTTTGAAAATACAGTTCTGTTGTACCATTTCTAATTGTTGAGTGTTCTTTCTACCCTTTTACCCAGTGCTGTCTTACAACACTTAAGTTAATACCACTTAAAAAATGTCTTTGAAATAACATAATTCAATCATGGAAAGGATTTCCACATGATTTAATAGCTTTCTTTCAGTATGAAGCATGTTTGTTGAGCTAACTTAATTTTTATGAGTTGGATCAACTTAATTAAGTAGTTGAAGGTACCGCTGTAAAATAAGTTGGTTTCAAGGAAATTTACATTCATCTTAATCAAGTACAGTCAATTATTTGGTCCAAAATATTGCAAATTAGTTGGCTCTGTTAAATTAAATTGGGTCCAACTATAGTAAATGAGTTGAATCAACCTTAAAAAGTTAAGTTGAGCCAACACATTTGCTTTAAATTGGAATAACCTTAATAAATTAAGTTGTGCAAGCACATTTGCTTTAAACTGGAGTGACAGAATTACATAGTGCTGAAATAAAGCAAAGTAATCAGGTGGAAAGCCTTTCCATGATTTTTTTTTATGTTTGTCCAAAAAGTTTTTTTTTTTGAGTGAATGTAGGTTTAGAAACTAACAGATAACTTCTTCTTTCAATTAATGCGTCTCAAGCAGCTTGTTCTGTCTCTTATGAAACAAACATCTCCTTAATGGGAGTTCAGTGAACTCCCAGGATTCCCAGCATAGCTTATCCCACCTACAGTAAGACCAGAGGCAAAAACAGAATACCTCAGTGGACGCTCAGAACATTTAAACATCTCCAGTTGGAATGAAAACTTTGGAAACTGAAGATTTTGTTTCAACGCATTAAGTTTGGGAACTCAGAAAGATTGCAAAAATTTAATTAATTCTCAGTGTCATATTTGAAGAATACTTAGCAAAAGAAAATACATCCGTCTTATGTCCAGAGTAGAGAACAATGATTCTGGTCCAGCCATGTTTCTCATTTTTCTCTTAGGAAACATAAATGGCATAGAGATAAATTGGGGCCGTAGAGTTTGTTCAAAAGAAGAAAAAAAAGGATTTGAAACCAAAAAAAGTTTGAAAGTGAACAATTTTTCTTTTGTGCAATTCAATTCAAAAATATTTAATTGATTCCAAAGGAAAATCAGCTAACATTTATTGAGTAACTAATACTAATTCAGATTCTTCAAAGAGTTATTGTGGATAGTGATCGCTATTGGCAGGAAATATCTCTAGCAGTCTGTATTACAGATCATTTCAAGAAGCTACTGACTGAAGACATTCTATCACAACTGAAAAGAAGTTTCAAAATAAAAATACTTTTTTTCTTTTCAGCTTTAATTTCTTTTTTCTATTGAACAAATTTTATGGCCCGACTTTAGCTCCAAAGTTAGTACGCTGAATAAGTGATCAGCAGCTACACGAAGCTGTTTCTGACCCTACCATCCACAGTGAGTGTGATGCTTCCCTCTCCAGTAAAGATGTCGTCTGTGATGGAGATCTCCACGTCGTATGTCCCGTCATCAGACAGTCTGAGGTTGTGGAGAAGCAGAGTCCCGTTCTCAAACACCAGAATCCGGTCTTGATATTCAGGCCTCAGGGTCCCAATGATGTCGGTTCCGATGGATTGGACCACGGTGACCGTCTTCTCCCTCTGGAGCTGCCACTTGATAACCGGCGGGTCGAGGCTGAAGCTGCTGTAGCGGACCGACAGGAGGGCCTCCCCCCCGACCGCTCCTCTGATCAGAGCGTTAGGGATGGTCATGTTCACGGCTCCCACCTCACCTGTAGAACAGCACGGAGAGTTTCACTGGACATTAGAAACTGTACAGTGGACAATGCTTTAAAATTGAAATGAAAACAAATAGCTTCTAAATGATACAAAGTTGTTATTAAGGGGATATATTTTGCTGGACATTAAATTATGCCAAAAGTTATTGCGATAAACGATAATATTGTTATTTTGAGACAATTTTCAAGTAATGTAACAGTAATGAGATAATAATGCAAGAACACGTTCTTAAAGAGCAATAAACTTTAAATTCTTATGAACATTTAACACTTCTCATCCAGTTTTTGGTAGAAAAAGAAAAGTAATAAGTCATGCAAATGGAAATCATTTAGCTTGTTTTGATTTGTCTTTGATTTATTGCGACAGGCATAGTAATAGTTGATTTTATTTGTTGCTAAAACGAGTCAGTATCACTTCCGTATTTATTTTCTAGCTCTGGCAGTTAAATGCTACTGTACCAAAAGTGCCTTGGTTGGATTTAATAGAAATGTAATCCTTTCTATTAAATCCAAAATTAATGCACTATTATTCAAAACACAGCACAATGATAAGGGTTTTCAAAACCTAAAACACGAAAAAACGGGTAGGATTTACCCCCCAACTGTACTGAACCATACAGCTCTGGGGCCAGAGCCTCATCGCTATGGTAACAGCTGTTAGACTATGGGATGGGCCCACATGGAGCAACAAAAGTTGGCATTGTTTGTTCAAATTTCCCTCTTGGCAGTCCATGAAAAGGCCAATCCAGACACCAGGCAAGTGCTGCAGACACAGAGCAGCTTAGTGACCCACAATAACATAATAACACATAAACACAGCTGACAAAATCTGACACTGCCACTTCTGATACGGACTGTGGAGAAAACAACAAGCAGTCGGATACAATCCAGCATCCCAACAAATACTGACATTGTGATGAGGTAAAGTGACTCAACAGGGTGTGGTGGAGAAAAAAAACTGGACATTTGTTGCTGTTTCTGTCATATTCTTAGCGTTTTATAAATGTAAAAATTGAAAAGATTTTAAATTTGCAATATGTTCTCCCTGCATCATAAAACTCTTTCCTGTAGTCGCTGCTTAAGGTAAGGCTGTGAAAATAAATGCTCTCACACAACAGAATAAAAATTAGCAAGGCAAACATGCACTTAATATTTAATCATTGCTTTTTCAACTTATTGCATGGTTCCAATGCAATAAGTAATAAATAATCACATGGCAAATTAAAACAAACTCAATAATTTCCATTTGTATCATTTAACTTTTTTTTTTTCTTGTCTCTCTTTCTACCAAAAATTGCATGATAAAAGTTTTGAGTCTTGAGTTTTGGTCTTAATTATACCTTGTTTTGAACGACAGCTCAACGGAGACCTCATAACTAATTTTATTTGTTGTTTCTGTTGCATTGTTTATTTTGGATATTTAAAATGTCTTCCAGTTCCAGTGTTAAATGTTCATTAGAATTTAACGTTAATTGATCTTTGAGAAGGCGTTCTTGCATTATTATGCCGTTACTTGAAAATGGTCTCAAAACAACAATATTGCCATTTATCGCAAAAAAACCCCATCTGGCACAATTTATCATCCAGCAAAATTTATTATCGACAGGCCTAGTAGTTCAGTTGTGCTGCAAATTTCCAAGTTATTTATCTTGACAGCGTTTCTTACCTGAGTTTAAGAAGCCAAAAAATACGAGTGAAAAAATGTGGTAGATCTTTTTTCCTTTGGAAGGAGCGTCCTTCTCTGTCTGCATCTTGAGGAAAAAGCTTTGTTTTTCTCACAGACTGTCAGCATGATTTATGGCTCTGGGCAGGACGGAGGACACAGTCACTCATTCAGGCCGGCCTGGAACTGAGTACGTGTTGTTCTCCAAACGCCACTGTATAAGCAGAACAAAAGTGTGTGTGTAAGCGTCAGGGTTCAGTCAGTCTTGTGATAATAAAACAAAACTGCGTTTAATTCATGCAAACTCCATGATGATCAGAATCAAACTATGAGTTAAGAGAGAAGGGTTTGCTTAAAAAGCTAGAGGTCAGGACAAATATTAAAAACAATTGGACCTCAGTTGGATTCAGGTATGGAATAATTGTGAGAAGTTCAGACTGTCTTTTTCAAGCAATTATAAAATCACTTGCAGAACAAATACAATCAGGTTTGACTATGATTGCTTATTTTCTTTTATGAGTTTATCTACAGACAGAGTTTGAATTGTTTGGAAATTTTCTACTCTTGATTTTAATGATGCTGTTAGCATGTTAGTATGAAAAAGTGGAAGTATAGTAAGCTTATGCTTAAACCTACATCTTTTTTCAATCCACACTCTGTTCTTGCCATTGACAGGAATTTAAATATTGTTTATCTATTTCTGTATTAGTTTTGTCTAGTGTTTTTTTTTTATGCTACTTTTTTTCATTTGGTTTAGTTAGGTTTTTTTGAATAGTACTTTTTACCAATCTGATGGTTGAATAACATAAATAAGAGATTAAAAACAATAAATGTCTTTGTTGTTGAGCTCATTTGCTTATTTGTCAAATAATTTAGCAGAAAAAACATACCATATTTGATATATGGTTTGATATATGTTTTTTGAATAACATTTGATTAATTTCAGTTAATTAATTATAGACACAAAGATGTGTCTGCAGCTCTACTTGCACTAACTTGTTTTGTTTGCACACAATTCATTAAAGTCCCGCAGTTAAAATGAGGTCATAGTCTTTTAGGACAAAATAAACAAGCAGAGCAGCTTATTCTGATAGAAAAGTTTACTTCTCATATCAGATTGATAAATATTAAAGCTAATTAAAGACCACGTCTCTCTTTTTTTAAAAAGCATTAGTTTAGTAGGATTAGCGATCACTTAGACACATTTTAAACCTTTTATGTGTAACATTGATAAGTTTTACATTGGATAAAACTCCAATTTTACAATATCAAATTTGAATTTGGGACTTCAGGATTGCATCATCACCACCAACCAATGAGAGGGAATTCTGTGTTGCTTAGTAACAGAAAGCAGCCAAACAAAAAAAAAGTTCCCCAGTGAAGACAAACAGGCTCACTTGTTGATGTTGTGTTTTCTCTGGACTATAACCCCATCCTGCTGCTCTGTGTTCTGATTGGTTCCTGGTCCGTCTTTCCCAGCATGGTGGAGCTCATCCTGTGTGAACCTACAGAGCTTTACAACTTCCTCAACCAGAGGAGGACCGTACCGAGGCTGGCCGAGATCAACTACCTGTGTCTGATTGGTGAGGTCTCAGCTGCAGTTGCCTGGGTTTCTGATGGGTTTGTTCTTTTGCTCTCGTTGCTTCATTGAAAGTTCAGGTATGAGGAACTTTTATGTTTCTTTTATAGATGCCCAGGAAACCCGGGACTTCTTGACAGGTCATATTATCACAGCCAAACATGTGAAAACGGTATGACATCATGACATCATGTCTGTCAACAAAAATTTTGTTTACAGCTAAAAAAAAAAAGAAAGAAAAAAAAAGGAGCATATTTTGTTTAGATTTTTAAATTCAAGAAATATTATTTTGGTTTTCATGTTTAATACACTGCAATGATACATTTGGATCTTATTGAAAATTACATCAGGAAAAAAAAACTCAACATACTGAGAATGACCTCATTGAAAAGGATATTCCTCACACCATTAGTGTCATTTTTGGTGAAAACATTATGGCTACATTGTTCAAAAATATGATGGTGAATTAAAGCCTTTGTGGAGAAAATTTCTGCCAATAACATCGAACAAAATTTCTAGGAAAAAAACGATAAAATTTTGGAGTTTGAAAAGTTGTACTCTTTTTGACTTTTGAAATATAGAAATTTTCCAAGTTTTTTCTTGCAAATATGGGAAAATTCTTTATAAAAGTTACATACTGAAGATCTGATTGTTCAACATGAAGACTTTTCTGTATGACTGATTTAATCTTTTGCTTCACATGGTGATAAACTGCAGGCTAGAGATGGTACGTTCTACCTGCCAGATGCAGTGGAGCTCGACACCATGCAGAATGTCGTGATCTATGATGCCAGCACAAGCAGTTTAGAAGAAGAAAACAGTAATAATACTGGAACATCAGTAGCCATGTAACGGCATAACGTCTTCCCACACAGCAGTAGATATTAATCCTCCTCTCTATGATTTTAGGTAGGGCCATTGAATGTGCCCGGGAGCTGGGAAAATCCTACTACCGTCCAATTCAAATACTAGCAGGAGGCTACAGGGTGTTCTCAGCTATTTACCCCTTTCTAAGGACTGAGAAGACCCTTTACACCATCTGGGTAAAACCCACTAACAGACTGCTTTAACTTTACACATCAATCATTCAGAAGGAGTCTCAGTATCTATTCTGTCCAAAGTTCACAAAATAAAATTCAACTGCCTTCAAAATCCACTTAAAGTCACAAACATTTGAGCTTCGAGTTTAGTTTAATATTTTGGTTGCATTGTTCTGTCTTCTTGTTCCTTCACAGCTGTTTTCCATCCGCTTCTTTACTATTATGGAAGATCATAACTGACATAATTACACATAAAAGTATATAACTGCCCCAGCAAATAAATCAATACTCTTAAAACGCAAAAAAGGAGGACTTTATTTCAGGTTTTCTAATTTGATTCATTTGTTTCTGTTTATTTCCAAAAGACTATATACTTTTGCACATACTGTTTTTAAAAATAGTTTTTAATATTTTTCCTTTTACTCAATGATGCATTGCGTCTAAAGTTGCTGACGAACTGATTGTAGTTTACTATATTTGTTGCGTCTGTCTGCATGTATATTGAAGTTATACTAACCAACAGGCAGAAGCTTTAAGACTCCACTAAACTCAAGTCCTCCTCATTTGCATAATGAGGCAGAAATGCATAGGGTAAAACAAAAAGATGAGATTGAAAAATGTCAAAAGAACAGATGGTAATAAATAAACCTTTGAAAAAGTAAGATAAGAAGTTAAAGAATTTAAATGCATATATACATTTAACTTTAAAAGGAGAATGCAAAACAATAGTAAAGAAACAGTAAGATTTATATTACGTGCTTAGATATATAAGTTTAAAACTAAAATAAAAAAAAACAAAAAAGTATGAAGGTCAAGTAAATTATAAAACATAAAGCAAACTTCTCAGTTTTTAAATTAATTGGTGTGTATTAGGTGTACTGATTGATTTACTGGACCATTTATGTATTTCTGCCTTTATTTTAAATTGGTCTGTTTTGATCCTTCATGCTGTCTATATTATATGGACTATCTATATCTCGATATCTTAAAAAACTTGTGGTCGTAACTGTAATAATAGGTGGTTTTACGCAGATTCAACTCAGAAAGGACTGTAAAGTGTATTTATCCGTTCAGACTTACGCTTAGTAATTTGATTTCATTTAAATATTTCACTCCGTATCATGCACAATTTTGTGTTGATCTGCTACATAAATTCTTTATAAACACATTGAAACCCATGAGTGTAATATGACAAAATGTGAAAAAGCCTAAATGAGTATGAATGAAGCACATGATCTTATTTATACAATATGCTATCCGCTGCAGAACATTTGAACCATCCCTCCACCTTTAGCTTTCTGGATAACTTTTACAATGAGAAATGATAAGATTTCAGCTGCATCCAGTCCATCACAATCAAATATATGTGTGGGTTCATCTCAGGAGCTTGAAAACTTGAAGCTTTATCCTTTGGAGATTCTACCTGGACTGCTGTATATGGGAGACCTGAAACAAAGCCAGGGCTCCCTGTGGATCCTGAAAATCCGTGCGATTGTCAGCATCTCACCTTCCACTCAGAGCGACTTTTCAAAGTAAGACCAGTTCAAACTCGCAAATGTTTCAAAATCCTTCATGAGTTCCTTTTATTTTTTGTAAACGTCATTGTTAACTTCCAGGTCTGAAAAAGAAATCCGGGCGATCCTTGACATCCCGCTGGCTGACAAGGGGGAGTCGGATTTATTATCAAACTTCGAAACAATATGCAATTTTATTAGTGAGTATTGGACATATTTTTGTTTAATAAGTTGAAGTTAAAGTGGCATGGATGTTAACACATAAGAATGTAATCTGAAACTGTTATGTTAAACATAAACGAGACACAAAGTTTAAGAGTTAAATTCTTAAACTACAACGATGCATTAGTGCTGCTGTAGATAGAAAAAGAAGTAAATCTGCAACAAAATATCGCAAAAACTTTTAGATTAGTCTCTGAATGTTTCTAGAAATTTTTTGAAATTTCTGAGTTTGAAAAGTCAAAGTTTTGCTACAAACAATTTTACATTTTCTTGAAAAATTCTGAAATCTTTCAGTTGGAAAAGTTAAAAATTTACTAGAAAAAAAATCTAACGTTTTCTAAACAAAAATCCTGAAAGTTTTTTTTATTTTAAAAAGTTACAAATTTTGATTTATTGTATTTATTGAATGGTAACTTCTTTGTTGTTTAGGTTCTCACATTGATGAACGATCTCGTGTCCTGATAGTTTCCAAGGAGGGCAAAAGCCGCTGCAGCGCTGTGGTCCTCGCATTCCTCATTCACCACTTCAGATACACACTGGAGGCAAGTATAAATTATACAGGACAGCATGTACACAAATCACCAAAGTAAAAAAATAGCATTATTTTATATCCAAGTGACAATTTGGCCAATGTCTTCAACTTTGCTCTTCATTTTGGAAATAGTAAAATGACAAAATTATTCACAAAAAGAAAGTAAAAACTTTTGCTTGTTTTCTCTTTTTCTAATATCTTCATATTAACTATAGATGATCAATTGAAGTGCAAGTTCCTTAAAAAAACCCACCAAAATAGCTCTTTCATCAAACATTAAGTCACAAACTCAACATCAGAGACCATGTTCAGCATCACTAGCCACCAATAATGTGGTACCATGTTTTCTTAGAGTGTTTATACTGACTCAACTTAAAAATAATTAATGTAGAAGTTATTCATTAAATTTTGTTTATTTTTTTGGCACTGAGACATATTGCCAGTTTTAAGCGTCACATTGCGTGTCCCTGAGATTTTAGACTCCATAAATGGAATGGCTGTTTTCAGCTTTGCGTTCACATAACTCAAAACATGTGGAATTAACATTTTTTTATGTCATATATCAAATAAACTAAATAGATGAATAAATAAAAATAGGGCAACCCCTCGAAACAACATAATATCTCCTCTGGTGGAGAGTTTGAAACTATGTTATTTGGACTTTCAAGACAAACATCAAATTATTTTAAAGATGACACTTGTCTTGAATTTTGAAAGACTGCAAAATTCAAGTATGGAAAATAATACATTATTTTGTTGATCTGCTTTTTGTAGGAAGCCTGGACCTACCTTATCAAACGTAAACCCACCATGAGGCCCAACACAGGATTTCTACAGCAGTTGTGTGAGTGGGAGGTTCTCACCATTGGAAAGAAAGACACAAATTTGTCAAAACCTCCATTTTTATGAATGATAATACATGTCGCAGTCAATCTGTCATGTATGTTCTTATGTTTGACAAATTTTTGGACATTTATTTTAATAGGCAATGTACAAAATTTCCTTAATAAACCCATGTTTGTGGAAGAGTATGGATTTTATGATGTATTTTTTAAATTCCTAAACCAAAACCTATCAACACACTGACAGCTTCATACACACATTAATTCAAATCATTAATTGTTAAAATTCCAAACACAAACGTTTTCTTGTTGTTGTTCTTGTTCTTAATCTCCTTCTTCTTCCAGAATTTCCAACAAAAAACTGAATTATTTTTAAAATATTTACCTCTGCCTCTTAGATCACCATTCCATGTGCTAAAATGGCATATTATATTATCATAGTATATTATATATTATTTTGTACATATTATCACTGCTCAGAAAACAGACACACTAGCAGTAGTTGGTGATAATTTTTATAAGAATTTTTTTTATTATTATTCAGAGGACCCTGCTTTCAAAGATGCTTTAGTATTTTTTGTCGCCAGGGTGACGCCTGGGGCCCCTGCTATCCCAGGTTTATGACACCTGGGACTCCCAAACCTTTTGTCACCTGGGTCAAAATTGTCAGGTAAAAAGCACTTGAAGGCCAATAAAGTCTGATTTAAAATATATATATATTTTATGTTTACAAAAATAAACATACAGTTAATATAAAATAAACATATAGTTAATGTATGGTTAATTAAACTAAATTTTGTTTGAAAATTTGTTTGATAATCAATCGATTTATTAAGTTTATATTAATTTAAGATCAATTCAATAAATAATTTGGACACCCCTGTTTTAGAAGGAGTCACTATGTGGATATTTCCAGTCACAATATGGCGGACGCGCTAACGTATAGTTCCTACGGCGTGAATGCGAGACGGAGTCATACTGCGCTCACGCTGATTGGCTGAGAAGACATAACGGAATCACGAGCGTATGTTCTGATTGGACGAACTGGTAAGAAAATTTCCTTAAAATTACTACGGGAACAATACTACCGAGATACCGGATGTAGTTCTAAAAAATAAAAGTGTTTAACCTTCAGAAAGGAGGGGCAAACAAGGTTTTAAAAGTAGTAAATGAATATGTAGAAATTGTAGCAGCAGATACCAGCATTTTTCAAAGCAAGTTCATGGTTGTTTTGTTTTTCCCGAGGATCTTATGAGTGATGCTTTTATTGCGAAAGGCATCTGCTGGAAGCGTGTGTCGTTCACGGGTGTGGTTTTGACGGTTACAACTGTTGCAAAGGAGCGTTCGATTATTTCACAATTCCTAGAGATTTCTCAGCATTGGAAGACAAATGTTGTTCAGTCCAACGAATTTATCCGAATGTTTTCGGGAATGGGAGGATTTGGAGAACGATTTCCAGAATATTCAGGTTTGTTTAGTTATTGTATCCGGTCATAATAAACAATTAAACACTTGCTGCCCGGATAAGCTAACAGACGGTGTAGGTGGGGAGACTGGCGGCTGGGATCCACCTTTAGCAGATAAACATTCAATTATAATTATCAGGAACATTTAAATACATTTTAACAGCTCGGTTCATATAAGACAGATTTGATCATATGTTATGTTACTTGCAGCTACTTCTTTGTTGAAATGCTTAGAAGGACAGAATTATCTTTAATATATTTCACAATAATCCTATTTCATGACAGTATGTACTAACTCTTGCAAAAGGAGCCCAGACCCTATAAAGGAACTTGTAATTCCAGAAACTTGAGATTTATGTTTAAAACGATCTTTAAAAAAAATAATAATAATAATAATTATTATTGATTTTATGAAATATTTAGATTTTTTTTTTTTTTTTTAAGAATTTTGGTTTTTTATTTTCTTTGAGGCAAATTCATCAAAATAACAACTCAATATGAATAACGGATGTTTAAAATCTACTAGGTTCACTTTCTGAAATGACAAAAAATATTGACTATATAACATTTTTTAGATGTATTTAATAGCACATCATTGTGTCCATTCTGCTGTGTAGATTTTATTATATATAATCTTTCTAAAATAATAGGCTAAATCATTTTGTGCCATTTTCCCTCCAAAGCATCTTTTGGTGATTTATTTATTTATTTATATATTCAAAAATCACTTTTAGCAAAAAATGCCTTCTGACATTTCTTTAGGAAGCTAATATATCTATAAGTACTTAAGCGTTTTACAGCTCTGTTCTTTTTTTTATTACAAAATAACAATAACGAAAATAAAAGTATGTATATAGACCTATACAACTCTGTTCTATTTACTGAATAGAGTAGAATAGGATAGAAACAGCCTTTATTGTTCTGCAAAGGGGAAAATGTATGTGTAACAGCAGCATCAAATATGAACGTTAACACAAAAAGTGTAAGATATGTACATAAAAAAACAAGATTGACAATAATAAAAATATATAACTAGCAATCCAAGGGATGTGCAGTGGAATCAAAACAAAACATGTCTGTATAACATTGAAATCGACAGACTATTTACAATACAGTATATCAGCGCGGAAAAACAAATATGCAACAGCAGCGGAGATGTTAATTAAAAATGAGTAAGAATGCCTCGTTAATCTACTCCCAACTGCAGGATACCCATCGTCTATATAAACAGAAACTTGAAGAAATGACCAAACTGCAGAGCAGCTGCTCCAGCGCCATAGGACGGCACAGGAAGAAACTGAAAGAGATCAGTCTTCAGTTGAAGACGTGAGTGTGTATATATATATATATATATATATATATATATATATATATATATATATAGTTTTACGTTTGTCAAAAACGTTTTCTCCATCAGATGCAAAGGAGATCATCGGTCTTCCACGCTGAGCCCAGAGCTCATGAAGTTTGTCTCTGCGATGGAAGAGTCCATCAAAGAAAAGACGAATGTTTTCTTTGAGATGGAAGCGTTTCTGCCAAAGAAGAACGGGTAAAGAGACATTGCATAGGAGTAGAGTTTTATCCTGATATTTTGTGGGACTTTTTTTAGATCATTTTATAGCTGTGACTGCTTAGCACAGCATTTTTTAAATATGTTTCTTTAGGGCACTAGTCACAAATAACTGTGATTTGTATCACTAACATTTACACAGTAACTGCATTTAATCATATGTTTGAACTAAAACTACAACAACAAATAAAACCTAAGTTGGAACTGAACAACATTTAAGTAACAAAAACAAAGGAAAACTAGCTAATACACTTTAGAAACTAATTTAAACTAACTGAATTAGACCAACAAAATTTCACTATGAAATAAAACTAAACCAGAATGAACAACATAAAACTATTATAACTCTGGTTCAAATTTGTTTGTATTTATTTATGCACCTTTATTGAACACACAGTGGGGAAAAATAGTAAAAATGATATCATTCATTTGAATTTATTGTGACAGCAATAAATCAAAATCTATTTTGATTAAAACTTTATTGTGATAAATGATACACTATGTAATAAATACCCACTTCTAGTTTGAAGTGTAGAACACTGAATATCCTGACTGACTGATTTCTGGGTCTTCCCTGTTCAGGCTGTACCTCACGCTGGTTCTGGGAAACATTAATGTAACACTCCTGAACAAACAGGAAAAGTAAGTTGCATATTTTTCCTGCAGCCACGGTGCTGACGCTTCAGAGCCGCTTCACCAACCGTCTCCTTGTGTTTCTCCCCACCCAGGTTTGCATATAAAGATGAATATGAAAAGTTCAAGCTGATCCTGACCTTCATCCTGTTCTTGTTCTCCTTCACATGTCGCTTTTTGTTCAGCGACAGGTAGCAGTGGTTCAGATTTGACTCAGTTAGTGGATTTTAAATGCGCAAAGCAGCAGGAGATGCAGCGTGTCTTTGGTTTTTGTGATGACGCAACGCGTCGCTCATTGTTTTTGCTCCTGTGTCAGAGTCCTGGACGCTCTGTTCAACTTCCTGCTGGTGTGGTATTACTGCACACTCACCATCCGGGAGAGCATCCTCATCAGCAACGGCTCAAGGTCTGTTCCTGGTTTCATCCCGTGTTGGGCAAGAGGCTCCGTGAGGGATCTAAAAGTCTAAAACACGTCCAGTGTTGGGATTAAACTTAAAGATTTTCTTATATTTTCTACTTGCATATTTAAAATAAATGCCTGAAATTTGATAAATTAGTAGCTAATACTTAAAATGTATTTGTATCTACATTTTGCAATGCTCAAAAATACAGAAAAAATATCAATAATTCTGCATGTTATATCATAGTGCATAACAAGACAGATGTCAGTGGCCAGGAACCTTCATCAAAAAGACATTGTATGGAGCTCTGGTAGTGCCAAAAAAGTATAAGTAAAAGTACTTATACTTATAACTAACCCCTCTTTTCCCTGTAAGTAAGAGGTGGTTCTACTTTTTTGTCAGTAAAATGTGCGTAAATAGTGCATAAATACCTACTGACTGGAAAATGGATTTATTTTATGAAAGTTTTTTATTTTTTAATTAAATGAGAAATTTTCACCTAATCAGTGAACATAGTCAGCAAAACAAAAACACAAACTTTTAGCAAGTATTTTTATAGTTTATAGTACAAATATTTTAGGATACCTGAAATAAGATCAAACTGATAACTAATTGTTCAGCAAGGAACAGGAGCTTGTTTTTATTAATGTTTGTATAATTAATATATTGCATGCTAAGTTTATTGTTGACTGGGTAATAAAAGCTTTTTTCTTTGACCTTTGCGTCCTTCTGACTCGACAAAAAGTTGAGACACATTTGGTTTGGATTAAAGCGTGTTCATGTGTTAGAATGAATTTGAGTGATTTTGCAAGGATTAGCAATCGACACAATGCCAAAAGTATTCAGGGAAGGAAAACGATTTTGCCTCCTCTGAGCATCTTTTGCTGTTTCAGGATCAAAGGTTGGTGGGTTTTCCATCACTACGTGTCAACCTTCTTGTCCGGAGTCATGCTGACTTGGTAAGACCCGATCTGCACTCCGACCCATCTGCCACAGTTCGTAATGTAACAAGCCGTGTTATTACTTATTGATCAGCTCAACCTCATCACCTCTCTCACCTGGTGTGACCTTTGTTCGCAGGCCTGATGGCGACCTCTACCAGATGTTCAGAAATCAGTTTCTATCCTACAATCTCTATCAAAGTAAGTCTGTCTGTGCCAGTTTCACGTTAAGTAATGGGTCCAAACAAATATTTTCCTGTTTCAACCAAATATGAATTGATAATTGAAATAATTGTCAAGTAATTTAGGAACTGATTAAATGTTAACTAGAGTATACAGACTCTAAAAGTGGCCAGTTGCTGAAAGAACAACAGTCAGAGCAGATATGAAGCCAAAATTGTACAAAACATATTTACATTTTGCATTTAAGATGAAAAACCTTCTTTGTCTGTAAGTATATTCAACCCAGAACTCTTTAAATTCTGAAAAAAAAAAAATCTTTTGACAGCTCAGTATTATCTTAAAAAAAACAACAATAAGTGTATTATTGGTTTATTATTTTTAGCCTCAGATTCATCCTTTGGTAGGAATGATCAGCTGTACACTAAAGAAATTATGTTATTGTGTTTCAGGCAACAAAATGTTTATTATTTTAAAAAGGAATTGGAACATTTTAATATATTTATAATATTGTGTAAATAGGATTCAGTCATTAAATGAAAAGTCTATAGAATGCGCCAATTTTTTATGCAATAAATCATCAGAATAATCAATAGAATAATTGATAACTAAAATAATCTAATGTAAACACGCAAATGCTTGTTTAAAGGAAGATATTTTCAAATGTTAATCTTTTTATGCCTTTTTTTAGTAGTTTAAAAGAGGTTAAAAGTGGTAAGAGTTTACAACATTTTTAAATGAACATTAGAAGATTCAGCGGAAAGACGTAAAGTTATTGTATTTGTTTTCATAATTAAATGGGTGTGGGTGATGTGTTGGTGAACATATGAGTGATCCATCATGATGTTTTTTTTTTTTTCGCAGGCTTTGTTCAGTTCCTGCAGTACTACTACCAGAGTGGCTGTTTGTACCGACTCAGAGCGCTGGGGGAGAGACACAACATGGACCTCACAGTCGGTGAGTGAAGGCAACACATTTACACTTTAAACAACAACAAAAATGTGGAGAGAAGTTGCCCTGAGATGCTGTTGGAAGCAGTCAGTCAGATACCAGGGTCTCCTGTCATCCCACCCTCTGGCTTTGGAGAATGAAGTTGACTGTTTAAATTAATTTATTATGTGTTTCTGCACAGAAACAGGAAATAGTTTACCAAATTATGAAATAATCATTTCACAATTAAACAGTTATTATTTATTAATTATTTTAGCTGTATTTTTTTTTATTAAATAAATACATTTAATTGAGATATTAATTAATTTGAATTAATTTATTCCTGTATTTATTTGCAGTTTTAAAATGTTATTCACACATTTAAATAATTATTTAATAAGTTCTTTATTTATTGTAATTTGGCCCTGCCCATACAAAGAAGAAGCGGTTTTATTTAACTATATACCTGTAATATTTACTGATATATAGCTGCATTAAAATGGGTAGATATATTGGCCGATTTTCTTATAACATATCGGTGTTGGTCCGATAAATAAAACTGCATTGATATTATCGACCAATGTTCATTGCCAACTTGTTATTATCTTAGTTAAGCACCACATATACCTTTATATGCACTAGTATTAATGCTGGGACTCAGTTAAAATGTTGAATGAAGTTAATTGCAGGTTCTGTAATTAATTTACCAAAATTAATCACATTTTAATCAAAACCAATTGACAAAATAAGCAACATTTTCTATTCAAAGATGTTCAGTTTTGCTGCTAAATTATTGAATAAATAAACTCAACAACAAAGATGTTTATTGTTTTTATTTTGTTGTTCAGTTTATTCAACCGTGAGACTGATTGATTCTCTAGAAATGTGGACCGTGGATCTGGCATTAGCTTTGGGGATGCTGCTACATGTTAGCATTGAGATGCTATTTTACGCTTGAATAGCTTTGCCGATAAGCTAACTCCTTTTAGCACAACCAATTGTCAAACTAAGATTTCTGACTAATTATGAAAAAAATGAAATATGTTAAAAATACATGTAATTAATTAATTGAAATTAGCATATTAGTCCCAGACTTAATCAACACACATAGCGTGCACTAGCACAGAAGCTAATGTATCTTGTTAGCTTCTGTGCTAACAAAAGAGCACAGAAGTTGTTGGCGTTTCAGCCTATCAGAGCCTTGGGAAATGAATGGTGCTTTTGGATTGGCTGCTTTGCAAACATCAACACAATTATAGGATGAGAACGTTATGAGCAGATGTTTCTATTACTCTGTTAGAACAGTTTTCTGGTCTCTGCTGTAAAATGTTTAAATTCAGCCTTCGTGTCTGATGTCAGCTCGGCTTAATGTCCTCTCTGGGTGTTTAGAGGGCTTCCAGTCCTGGATGTGGAGAGGGCTGACCTTCCTGCTTCCCTTCTTGTTCTTCGGTCAAGTACGTAGCCTTTGTTTTAAAAGTGACATCATTCAAGAAATCAAATTCATATTTTGTTTCTGAGTTGTCTTGTTGAGCTTGTTTTTTTTAAAAATTCGATTCCAGTTTTGGCAGCTGTACAACAGCATGACGCTTTTTGAGATGTCCCAGCTCCCAGAGTGCAAAGAGTGGCAGGTTAGTTTCCAAAAAAACCTCATTCTCTTCTCATCCGTTGGAAAAAATCCAAAGTATTCACAAAGCTTGAACTTTTCCACATTTTTCGCATGCCACGTGAGATGGCCATATTGAGCAGAAGACGCTCTGCTCAGATAACATCAGCACAGATTTTTATTTAATTTTAATTTTAATTTTTTCAGACAGCTGGATGGTTCATTTGGCCTTTTTCTTGTCGGAAACTTTTCCATTTCTTGTTTGTTTTGTTTTATGCTAGTTAGAGGAGCAAAACGGCTTGATGGATTTGACAGGCAGCCAATCAGAAAATGAGCATCAGAAATAACATTAAGATAAATTATTTTAACCTAGATTTTATTTCAAAACAACATGGCTGAATAACAAATAAATTTAAGAGAAAAAAACGATGGGATTCAATTTGTTTTATTTTTGAAATTTTTCTCATCTTTCCTACAACTTTCTGAGGCCCCGCAGTGCCCCCTGGTGGGCCACACTTGGACAAACACTGAGGAGGCTTGATTACAAATATATGTAAATGTATTCCACCCAAATCACATACATGTACATAGAGTTTGGTTTTAGTGTGGCGAAATATGTTAGTCTGTTGAAATAAAATGAATTTTCCGTGCCTTCGTCTTATTTTGCCGTGCAGGTGTTGATGTGCGGCTGCTCCTACCTGGTGCTCTTCGTAGGAAACCTGTTCACCACGCTGGCGGTGGTTTACCAGAAATATGTAAACAACGCAGAGAAGCCCAAGACTGCATGAGCAAGCAGCGTACCAGAACGGATCACCAACATGGCCTCTCAGAATCACACAGAAACTGCGTCAGAGTTCTAAGGAGCTAAATTTGGGCCATAACTTTTGTTCAAAAGAAGAAAAAAATTAACTAAACAAAAAGACGTGAAGCTGAAAAATATGTTCAAAACTGATTTTCAGATTCAATGTTTTTTATTTATTTATTTATTTATTTCAGTTTAATTTTATTTTTCTTTTAAACAAACTTTATGGCCCCCATTGAGCTCCATAATATGGAGCTACTCCATACAGTTCCTCTGTCATGACCTCCGTCCTGGTGGACCCTTTACTCACTTCACTGTTCGACTGTGATTTGAGGTTCCTGCATTTCATGTTTGTCTAAATTGAAATCGAATTAACTTTGTTATTATTATTATATTGATTTTTTTTTTTTTTTTTTAATCAAGCAGTTTCTTCACAGCTTTCTTTTTCTTGCACTAGGAATGACCGTCCATTTCATCCCTTCAAACTTGAAATATCATTCAAATATCATTCCTTTGAATTATATTTATTTCAAACTTTGTGACTTTACTCAGGATCTGCTCCGTTATAATAAAGAGCTCTGCAAAATAAAAGTCTTTTTGTTGAATCTTTTCATGTACGAAAAATGAATTCCTCTCGTTTTAATAGTTTTTCAGGCAGCTGGAAGGACTTTTACTGACTTTCTTTTTTTCTTTTTTCTTTTTTTTTACTTTAGAACCGTTTCTATGTGTAACCATGGCAACAAAGTATTGTTTTCACAACTAGGAGCAGCTTATAAGTGTCCAAAACTATGACTATCAAAGCTATGACCTCAAATGCCAGAGGAGATGAAAAGGTCCAGCGACTGTCACACAGCATCAGTCTTTAGTGAGAGGCCTCTTCAGAGTTGCTGCGAGACTGACTGCTACTGGATATCCATCACAATCTGTAACATCCATCCATCCATTTTCTAACACCTTTGTCCCTAGTGGGGTCAGGAGGTGCTGGTATCTCCAGCTAACGCTCCGGGCGAGAGGCGGGGGTCACCCTGGACAGGTCGCCAGTCTGTCGCAGGGCAACACAGAGACTCACACTCACACCTAGGGAGAATTTAGAAAGACCAATTATAATTTTCCACTTGCAACTAATAAAAACATGACATGTAAAATTAAAACATTAGTGCAATAAGAAATACAGAAATCAGGCCTTAGTAAAGAAGTATGTTTATTACCTGCACGTAGAATATAATTTTTGAAAATAAATTTGAAAATACCAAAATGTACTTTCAATCTGACAAACAAGACTGATCTGAATTTTCTAATTTCTAAGCTCAACAGGGTCTTCATTCCCCGCTGATTCTGCCAAGCCCGTTCCCTTGGCTGTGGTTTCGCTGGTGCTGCAATGTCTTGTAGTACATCAATATGGCCGCTAGGTGGAAGCAGTTACCCTTTACATCTGACTGTTTTCTCTGTAAAACTGCTAAAAAGCCTCATCAAAGTTACTGTTGTGTTTTGATTCTTGTGATTCAACCTTTTTATTTTATTGATGTCTGTATTTGCTATCATCATTTTTTTTATTATTTACTTTTTTGGTCAAAAGGACCACAGGTTTATAATCATATGGCCTAAATTTAATTAAATAAGTATCATAGCCAGAGATATAACAAACTTTACTTACGGTGGCCAGTTTCATGGTAATTTTGCTATGCTGTATTTTTACTTTTACTGCAGTATCTTTCTCATAAAGTATTGCTACTCTTACTTGAGTAAAATTTCTGGATACTCCAAAAATTACCAGGCATTCTTTTGGTTAACCTTCAGCTTTTGTAAGTTTTATATTGAGAGAAACTTATTTGGAAATTAATTTCTTTATTTAGCATGATTTTGTTATTTTGTAATTATGTTTATTATTGTCATTTTGCTCCTTAAAATACCAAAATTTCTACATAACTTTATATTCTGGTGCCTTAAATTGTGTAATTTTAAATATTAAATGATTGATGTTTTGATCAATAACAAAATACTTTTGAGTGAAAATATGTATTATTTCCATGAGTATAATTTTTGGCTCCACTACCCACCTGTGTGTATAGTGAAACAACTTTAACGTGCGTTTGGGATCATTTTCCTAACTATATCCAAGTTATTTCAGTCTCTGTTCATATCAGGTTAGTAAATTAGAAAGTTTTGTGATGCACCAGTAAAACATCCCCACAGCATGATGCTACCACCACCATGTCAGCTCATACAGTGTTTTTACGTTTGAAAGCCTCACCTTGACTTCTTGAAACCTATTGTTTGCCACTGCAGTCAAAAAGGAAGAACCCCAAAGTCTATGTGGGGACTCTGGGGTTCTTGGTTTTGCGACTCTCGATGAGAATCTTTTCTGTGTGGAGTGACACCAGTTCTCCCGGAGTTTCCTGTTTACGGGAGGATTGAAACTCTGTGGTTCCTGGTCTGTTCCTGATTATCCCAACCAGATGTCTCTGATCTGAGAGGGACAGTTTAGATCAGGTGTTTGAAACAAGCAACAAGGTGACTTTTTGAAACGCTGGGTACTGCGGCATCCTCCCAAAAACCTAAACTGCCCTTGGGTGTAAGTTTGGGTAAAACTTCAAGTTCACCAGAAAAGCAAACAATTTAAGTGAATTCTGCTAAATGTTAGAAAGCTTGATTCTCATGACTGATTACACACTAACAGCCCAGTATCTGGGTAGTAAAGACAATAATCCACAGTAACACGTCCTGGATGACACCAAGCTCTGCTAATCCACCTGGTTTGCTTTTGCCACTCCTCTTTAAATCTTTGTCGTTTTCTGTATGGCTAAAAAGACGATGGAGTAGGCAATATGATTGTTGTCCATGATGCCTCCATTTTAGCTCCTCTGAGGTTTGAGGTCAGAGTTCAGGGGTCATTTGAGCTTTTGATGATGCTAACCAGCTGCTCCAGGTTGTAAAAACACCTTATTACCACGGTTACACATCATAACTGTCTAAAAGTTAAAAAAAAAAAAAAAAAGTTGCACTCCAAAAATACAGAATCTTACCAAGTATTTAGAGTCTAGATTTAGTCCAGATATATTATTTCACTTGAAATAAGACAAAACTAACTTGCAAGTAACTTTTCAGCAAGATAGGATATTATTCATATCAATTATTCCTTTACATTGATGACAAAAAATTACTACTTCCACTGGCAGAATATTTCAATAATAAGACATTTTTCCCATTTTACAAGTGAAGTAATCTGCCAGTGGAACTAAAACTTTTTCATCAATATTAAGGAATTAGCTCCTATATCTAGCTTGTTAGTTGTAAGTTAGTTTAAATAAGTGATGTAAAGTTGTATATTTTTGCAGTGTCCAGCATGCAAAACCAGAGCGAATAATTGTCCAAACATGCAACAGTATAACCAAAATAAGAAATGAGAGCCCCCGTAACAGAGCTGCTCCACACGCTGCCACCATGAGATTAAAAGCAAATAAACAAAGTGATTCGTTTGGTTGATTCCGACATAAAAACAATCTTCAGTAATGAGCTTTGACTTTTGTTGCAAAACCTGAAAGGAGAGGATCATGCGTTTCATGTTGTTTATGACTGAAAGAAATCAGAGCGCGAGGCATGAAAAAGAGACGCATGCATGGAAGATCTGAGGGAATAATACCTGAAAAATTGAAAATAGGAACCAGCTTCGGTTCCAATTTACCACAGCGGAGCTTCTTCCCCCAGCCGAGCAGAAAGGCTGCAGGGCCAGGGCGTACGGGAGGAGGAAGAGGAGCGGATCGGCTGGTACCAGCAGAGGAAGAGGAGGAGGAGGGCCCCCTTTCATCTTTCTCATTAAATCCAGAGGAGTGGGGGCCGTCGCGAAGGAGCCCAGGGACATGAAGATCAGGCCTCAGCCTTACATGTATGGGCGACATTTGTAAAGTTACACAATACAGAATTAACAGCAATATTTAGGTTGATGCCGACAGTCATGGAGAAGTGGCTCATATTTTCACTCATACATTCATAAATGTCAGAGTTATAAACGAAATATTTAATTCACAAGCTAAATATTTAAATATCTATTTTGCTAACTATTTTCTAAGCATTTAATTTCCAAACTTCATATTTAGCTTGGTAATAATAGCAAAATAAATATTTAATTTGGAGATACATATTTAGTTTGTAAACTAAAATTAAACTAAATAATTAGTTGGGAACTAAATAATTGTTTCCCAGGTGAATATTTGTCTTGCTAACTAAATATTTAGCAAATAAGCTAGCGAGTATTTAGTTATGTCTGAGCTAAATATTTAGTTTGTGAACTACATAGTTAGTTTGGAGCAAAAATATTTATTTGGAAATAAATATTCAATTTGGAGCAAAATAGATTAAACAAAATATTTGGGTAAATATTTATTTAGTTAGCCAAAAATGAAGTATTTGACTTAGACTTAAACATTTAGCTAAATATTTAGCTTGGAACTATATTTTAGCAAAATACATATTCAATTTACAGCTAAATATTTAATTAGTAGACTAAATATTTAGCTTCAAGTTAAACATTAGCTTGTGAATTAAACATTTTTTAAACTATTTGTTTACTGACATTTATAAATGTTTGAATGGAATGATGAAAATATGACTTTGGAAAATGAACACCCACATGTTTTTCTCTTTGACCGGCTAAATAAACCCAAATCTTGCTGTTAATATTTTACTGTATAACTTTACAAACGGGCCCTAATGGCCGTCAGGCGGCAGAAGGAGGAGGAAGTGGACGTGCCTCCATGTCAGACCTTCACCTTAAACTTCCCCGCCTCCCCCAGGCGCCAAGATAAAGACCTCTTATCTGCGCTCACCTTCCCTCCCAGCCGGGGAGCGACTCCAGCAGCTGCCGGGAGGCTGAGGGGCCCTCCACGGCTGAGTGGCTCTGAGGCGCTCTGTCAAAGAGAGAGGATGTGAAGGAGCAAAGCAGATGTTAACAGCCGCCATGTGGGACGGAGCGATTACCACCAGGAAAAAAGCTGATCCAGCATCTGACAGACCAGGAGTCTCAAAAAAAAAAACATTCAGACCAAGATTCTTACATTTTGAGAGGTTTTTTTGTTTGTTTTTTCTTGCTTAAGCCTCTAATCGAGAATCCAGACCTTTTATCATTTATCTAGTTCTTCTTTTGAAGAATTTTGTTTTGTTCAGAGGTTCCTCAATTCATCAGTTAGATTCATGTTGGAGTTTCAGAGCTTTTTCGCAGAAATGCACTCCTTTGTGTTTTTTAATCTACAATGGTTCACTTTTGATGTGAAGTTTCTATGCAGAAATTGAATCAAATCTGCTTGTATTAACATTTTAATTTAAAGAACCTTGATCTTTACGTTAAAGATCAACCAGTTTGTGTGGAACTAGTTGATCAGTTCGACACAATCCAGCCCACTGTGGACGGCCCAAAGACTCACATGACCCGGCATTCAGATGTGGACTTTCTGGTGAACTCGAGATCACAGTTCTACTGTGTAATGAATGAGCTGCTGATAAGCTTTTGGACTCATTTTGATAGACGACTACTTTAGTTGTAAGACTCTCAGGCTGTTGGAAATCAGTGTTTTCGTTTCTCATTTGTTTTCGAATGTCTTCACAGCAGGACCTCACGTGTTGCTTTTTTTTCAGTCCAGCGGACTGAATTGGGGACCAAAACTTCAACATTTATTACATTTTTATCTGCTGTGGTTCTCTTTCACACTTCATTGTGTCAGACCAACCAAACCCTTTGAAAAATATGTTTTCCTCCTTGTCTTTGCAGGCACTGCACAAAGAACCACTGAAGCAAACGACATGGAGTCCTCTGAAGAAGACACTGAGCGCGACTTCCTTCTTCATAAAATGTAAATTAAAGTGGTGTCAGATTTTAGTGCTTGTTGGATTTCTTTTTTTATCTTTGATAAAAGACAATGAGCCGTTTCTGCCGCTAGCGCTTATCTGGTGCGTTTGTTTTGGTTGAACTTACCCAAAATTTCTTGCACTGTAGTTCACTGTCTGTTTTTGGAGCGGTCTCCGGTCTGCTCGGCGTTCATATATGTATTTGAACCGAACCAGAGTTCACTTTTTACCTTCGGGTTCATTCACACCAGCCCAGTTTAGAACAACCTTAATCCAACTCCAGGCAAAGTCTGATTCATTTGGGAAGGTGTGAACGTCAAACTGAAACGAACTCTGGTCTACCTACAAAACCTCTATTTCGGTTCGGTTGAAGAAAACTCTGGTATGGTTCACGTCTTTTAGCCACTTCATGTTGGCACTAGGGTTTTTGTTTTAGAGTGGAAATTAAACTTTTACATAGGACAAGCTGGTTTGGATAGCTTTTTGTCCTTTATTAAAGAAAATCATTTTCATAACAATGCTTTTTTTTTTTCGCATTTACTTGGGTTATGTTTGATATTAAAACTAGTTTGATGATCTGAAAGATTTGCACATACAAAATCCTCAAGAATATTAATAGTTTTTTGCAACATAAATTATATTTAATTCCTTTAAAAATGTGTTAAATGAGTCCTCTAATGGTCTCCAGAGGTTAGACTGGGATGCTGCAGGATCCTTCCTTCTCTTGCACCAGCGCATGGTTTGTGTTTTTCCTGTTGACTGTTTGGGAGAAATGCGAAGTGCATCTGCATTAAAGTAAACGCTTCAACAAAATCACAAATTCAAAAAGGAAAAAGACTTTTTGCTCATGCAGTGCTGCGTCTCAGATCTCTCCCCTCCTCGTTAGCAAATTAAGTCCCATGACAGCAACTCCTTCACCTCCCGAAATACGAACTCGGAGACAAATTAAACATGCATATTTAATGGGACAGGAGCATGATTACAGCTTCTTGTTAAATGAGAGCGTGAGCGGTGAGGAAATCCAAGAGTGAGAGCTTCATGGCCTGCAGAGTTTGAAGGAAAAAAGAGAATTCATTTTTATTACATGGCGGCTCTTTGGGAGTAACCCTGGCAGAACTTCCCCCACTCTGCAGGGCTGATCTCACTCGGGTCGGTGCTGTGGGTTTCTATAACAACCACAAAAAGCAGACAGTGGAGTAGACGAGCTTGGCATGAGCCTTTACAACCACTTGAACCATCAAACAGCATTTTGGAGGAGGCCGTGCGTTGCCAAGCTGATTCTGAGCCTCAAAGCGTTTCTTTGTCAGACTGCAGTGAGAACTTTACAATTTGAAGCAACTTAGAAATTCTTACACTTATGGAATCCTTTATGGATGTGTTGAACATCAATAACTACTAATAAACTTATTTTATTTCATTTAGATCTAAACCAATTGAGTATTATTATTATTAATCATAACAGAAACCGAGATTCAGATGTCAATATTGTATGAATGATTTGTCTCATGTCCACGTTTGTAGCAAAACTGTAAAGAAAAAGCCCACAACAGATCTGTTTACATCTTTACGTCTCCTGTATTTTTTTCTCCGGCCCTGTAGGAGAAAGAAATATGTATAAAACTTTAATTGTTTGTATTTACTGGACTGAAAATACTTAACGCTGCATTTCATTTACATCAAAACCCGTAACCGGGAAGTCAGCGTGACGTAATTTCCCACTTTGTCGTGTTTCAGTTATCGGAAAGCCTTTAATTTACTAATCCAGCCTCGTAAGCAAACACTATAACCGCATTAACTAGAGCTGAACACGACTCATCGTGCAAATAAACACCGTTTTACTACTTGCTTTATAGTACAAGTACTACTTGTACTGTTACGTGATTAAATGTGGAAAAACAACTAAAACAACAAATATTGACTACTAAAGCTGCAGCCATCTTGAAATCCTAACTGAGTGCTAGATAGGTTTGTAAATATTTTTTTCTGTGTTTGGACCTGATATTGTTTGGAAATAGTTTCATAGCAATTCTCTAAGATCACATCTGATGTTTTTCCAATCTGGCTTTGTGTTTCCACACACCTTCATCCTCCAGCTCAACAAACTCCTGTTTTTACAGAGACGCCTATCCTGATGTTTATCGATTAAAACAGTCTATTTGACTGTCCTTGCTTCTAAGTTAGCTCTTATTTTCTTCTTTTTAGCTTTTTTTGTTAATGTTTTAGACACGTTGGCTCCTTGGTGAGTCAGACTCCGTCTGATTCACTTTGTGGTTATTTTGTCACGATGAGCAAGAAAAGATCAGAAAACAAACTTTTTCAAACTGTTTTGGTTTTGTGCTAAAGAAATTGTTGAGCAACGTGTCAACAAAACAACAGCTGACGAGTTGTTGCCTGCACAGCCCTCAGTCTGTCCTCAGATTCAGACTAAAGATTTTATCTGGAGGGAAACAGAAGCTTCTCCAGAACACTGCAACTCAGAAATGACCCAATTCTGCAGACACTTCTGCCTCTCCCAAAATTTCTTGGGAGCAGAACTTAAAGTAAATAAAGCGTGACCTTCAAAACTTGAACCGTAGCATTTGTTCTTGAGATTCTTGCTGAATGTTGTTGCATAACATATCTCAAAAATGCATTTCTGACGGAGGAAAACGACATGAATAAATCAGGTATTATCACCGGTGCAAGCAGAAAAGCAGGAAATTTTCACATCAATAATTTAATACAGCTCACCAACATGTCTGGGTGCATTTTACCTCAGAAGTTCAAACTTAACGGAATTTAGGAAGAAATAAAAGGTTGTTTCTGTGGACCTCTATCAGTAGGGAAAATGAAAAAAAAAAGAGAAACTTCTGCTGATTAAAAAATCTCTTGGATGCTGCACATTTAGTATGCTGGGAGGAACTGGGCCAACAGTTCGCTATAAAGCAAATTATCTTTCACTCCCTTAAAATATGCACATTTGAATGTAGTATCTGTCAAAAATATGTGTTTTAAAGGTGCTGATTTGTTGAACGTAAGGTGTGAAGTTAAGCTATTGGCTCAGCAGAAACAGAAATCTCCGGTACTTAGAAAGCTGTTACTCTTGTAAATAATTATATATATATATATATCTGGGGAAAAAGGAGGAGGAAAGTTCAGGTGTAGCCACAGGACAATGCAGCCTAATTCTGTGGATCCAGTAGTTATAAAAACCTGCTGGATTTATACTGAGGTGTGATATTATTAATGCTATGACCTTCTTAAACTTTGATTTTTCTGCCTTTCTCCCAGTCTGAGTTCAGTATCAATTGGAAAGCAAAGACATTAAATAATTCAGTTATTTGAAGAAAATGTGCTTATTCGTGATTTTTTAAAGTAGCGAATATCTGCAATATTCAAAAAAATATACTTGTGGGTAATGCTTGTTGTAGCCCCAAACCAGAGAACCACAGGGTTCCACTGTGTCACAATAATTTATTAAATGGGACGTTGACCAGACTCCAACTAGACCCTCAGCCTTTTATATAAAAGTTCTTCTGTTCTGATCATGAATTTTAAATCCATAATCTCACATTAAAGCCACCCAACTAAACATGAAGAGTAAAACATGAAAAGTAACATTTACATTCAACCAGTCAAGCTTTCCCATTTGTTCATGACTATGAAAAGAGAAAGGAAAGAGGGAAGAACTGTTGGGAAGAAAGAAAAGAAAAAGCAAACAAGCAAAGAAAGAAAAAAGAAGCATACAAACAAGCAGAACAAACAAAGAGAAAGAGGCAAAGAGAGGACATGCCACGTTATGGAGACACTGCATTCGTGAAGGTTGACTCACATCGGCATGCTAAACGCTTGGAATGACAGTTGGAAAATTTCATCTAATATGTTCATCTAATTTTATAGAAACACTTGGGAGCATGCATAGACTACAGCATTGAGCTTCTAACCGAGAACACATAAAACAGAAAAAAAACTAGACATCTCAGTGCTTAGTGGATCGTTTAGAAGACAACTCTCTTAAAAGCTCAAAAAGTATGAAATACCAACTGATCTAAATGACGTGCTATAAGAGGAGGTACATCAGAAACAATAACACACGTCATGTGACAAGACTTGCATTGTGATACTGACTGCTCACAATTTCTCCGCAAAACCCCACTACTGAGGAGTGTAAACTTTTATTTGTCACCTGCCTGTGCGAGGCGTCTGCACCTTCTCACACCGTCACACACAGCAGCTTCCCGTAACGTCCTTGACCCACATGGGTAAAATGCGGGACACAGAACGAACAATGAACTGGGTCAAAAGGTTCGCTCCCACACACACACTGGGGCTTCTTGGAGGCCAGATGGCCAATTTGGTTTGAACTAAAGAAAAATTATTCACCACACATCTTGTCCTACATCTGAGTGGCTGCAGTCACCCAGCGCTGTGCAGAATAAACGCCTCCTGCAGAGCGCTCAGCAGTCAGGTACAGCATGACCACTGAACAATTACACACCCAGCAGTCGACTGTGACCCACAGGAGGATTTCCTTCCATAGTTTCTGGAAGACTTTCTGCATCATTCTGTGCAAAAAACTATTCCTGAAGGAAGCAATTGAGATACAGCAGAAATTTAGACTTTTGACTGAATTAGATGAAAACGTATGAGGCCAATTTCTGTATGAAACAGTTACATTTATATGAACAATTTGGCTGTGGGTTAAAATGCTAGTTCTTCAAAGGAAAAGGAGTTCCACTCATGACATGTAAACACAGATTGTGACACTTTAAAGGTATTTCTCATTTTTCAGTTGTATCAAAATAAGTGTACTTTGCAAAACTACAATGGAAACATGTTTTTTGAATCACAAAAGTCGTGATCAACAACCGGATGTTACTCCTGCTGGAAACGTTGAAGAAGATGACAGGAATTGGTTGGAGAACGGTCACCCGACATGTTATTAATCACTTATCGTGAGAACAAACTTATGTGTGATTTTATTTGCATTTCCAGTTTAGTGGAAAAGGCGCAATTGCAAAATTTCGGATGTAGGCGGGGCGGGTTCAACATTAGCAGAACATAGACAAAGTTTTGTGTACATTTGTAATAGAAATGCACCTAATAGAAATATATTAACGCAAGGAAAAAAACTCAAATGGCAAAATAATAAAAAAGAGCTGAGAAACAGAACAGGACCATGGATGACGCTAAAAGTCTGAACACCTACAAACTGACAGAAACTGTACAATTATTATGTACAAACAGTAATTGAAAAAGTACATATGTATGTGTGTAAATATCTCATTTTAACTGTAATTGTTGAAATTAAATTTCTGTAAAGACCACGCCTCTTTTTTCAGTTCTGCCTCTGCCTCAGGATGTAACTTCATTAAAATCTAATTAAAGTTAATAGTCTTGCCTACAGACTGTGAAATTTGCAGACTCTAACTCACTATCAGCACATTCTTTGTGTGTAATGTAATGCTGTCCTGAGGTCATTAAACTCATTTTCCCAGAGATAACACAGAAAGCTCTTCACTCTCTAGACAAACAACACACATCTAAAATCTCCAAATTTATAGACATGATGCTTTTCAGTGGAGAGAAGAAAGGAGGATGGCCACACACAGATCCTGCAGATATAAATCTGATAGATGATGAGTTTATAGGAGCAGCTGAAATCCCCACATTGTTGACATGACAGGGTTGAAATATTCTGTATCTTCCTCCGTTCTCCTGCTGAAAAGCTTTCTGTCCACTGTCTGTTGTTTCTCTCTGCCTCCTCCAGCTGCCTTTACCCGCTCATTGTTGGTTTTACTGCTTCCATTGTCGATGCCCGCTGGTCACCGCTATTTCCAGTCTCCCCTGGTTACCATTTTACTTTTAAATCCGGGTGCGCGCCCACGCTGAGCCGAGGTGTAAACAAGCAAATAAAACAAAGCTGCTACGAGAGCGCAGGCAAAAAGCAGAGGCTTTAAATAGACACAAATGAGGCTCCGCTGTGTTACCGGAGGTCACACCTGATGAACGGCTCCTCCTGTGGAACATGGAACAGATAAACAACAGAATGCATGAAAATTATTTACAGATCATTTTACGTTTGCAGAATTTTTTCTGATTCAGCTTTTTCATTCATGATCAAATGTTTTAGGAGGAGTAAATTTATGGCAAAATCTTGGAAATTCCTGAGCTCAAAACTTTGCAAGAGAAACTAAGAAATTTTGAGATTGAGCTCTAAAATTTTCTAGAAAAAGTGTGGAAATTTCTGAATTTGAAAAGTCCAGAATTTGCAAGAAAACCTAGAAATTTTGAGGTAAATCTCAAAAATTTTCTAGAAAAAAACTTGGACGTTTCAAAAGTCAAAAATGTTCAATTTTTCAAACTCAGAAAAGTCAAAAGTTTTTGACTTTTGACATTTTCTGGTCTTTAGAAATGCTCAAGTTTTTTTCTAGAAAATTTCTAAAATTAAACATTTCTCATATTTATTTCAAGCAAAATTTTGACTTTTTGTGATTAAAAGTTTTCACATATTTGTAGAAACTTTCTGTGATTAACCTCAACATTAGGTTTTTTTTCCAGTTAATTTTCCACTATCCAGTCACAGATTTTTTTCCTATAAAAGTTTTTACTTTTGCAGATGATAAATGTTCTTGTTTTCTCCAGAACATTTCTGAACTTAATCTCAAACTTTGGGTTTTTAGAAAACATTTATGACAGCTTTCATCACCTTAAAAAGATGCAAATCAAAATGTAACTGCTCTATTTATTCTGTAGATGTTTGTAGCACGTCAGTGTGACGAGTTTGTTTTTCAGCAAGGCATTTCACTGAATTGTCAAAATCCAATTTAAAATTGGATTTTTCCAGGGAGGGTGATCAGATATGATTGCATTTAACAGATATGCACCAATGTAAACACGTATCTCTACTTTGAATGAGCTGACTTAACTGGATATTTCAGAATGTAATTAATACACAAATGTAACCTTAAAATAATATTGGTTAACCTCTGTGAATATAAAGACATTTCATTCTTTCCCAGAGGACGGGTCAGGAGAGTTCACCGGGAACACGGTTTGAAATGTGATTATTACAGCAAATCTTATCGGCACCAGAGTCAATATTTGCAGAGTTGTCCCGCTCTGGGCAAGAAGCGGTTATTGGTCGGAGCGGAAGAAGGGCTCCCTGTTCTCATGTTCAAGGCCGTCGCTGTTGAATAAATTCTGTGGGACTGCTAAAGCATTGTTGAGGAAGGAAAAACATTGTGACTAAACCAAAAGTACTATCCAGGAGTCCAAAGCTATTCCAGCTGGGAAAAAAATGCATCAGAGAAAAGTTCAGCCTTCAGATCAACCCAGTTTGCTACACAAAGGCTCCAAAACTCCTTCAGTAGTGCAGGATGTAAAATAACCAGAGAAGTTCAAAATACCATCTCACTGCTGAGCCCATGCTGGCGGAACAGACAGTGCTGCGAAATTATGTCAAAATTACAGATTGCTGCTGCAGCATTACTCACTCTGCAAAGCAGAAACAATGAGAGAACAATAAATGGCTGGCAGCTGCAGGACTCAACATGAAGGCCAGTGTGGACAATGAAAACCACAGCAGCCACTGATGTGTCACAGCTGTCTGTGGGGAACGCAGAGGACCGCAAAAATGGATTGTGAGCAACACACCAGAGCAATAAAGCGTCGTTTGAAATGGAAAAGGCTGCGTGTGACTGAATGACACAGCAGCCGGCATGAACAGTAACTTTACATCGTAAAAGAGCAACTAAAGATAAACTAATCCCAGAATTTAATGGCAAAATTAGAAATTACACACAAGCTTAAGTAGGTAAATAAATGTGATATCGCAAGTAATTATTCAGATTTGAGTAAAAAAAAAGTCTGATGCTTAAGGAAGTGTAGTTTTTGGTTTTACTGGGGAAGTTTGGGGGTTTGTAGAAGTTTTAAATATATTCTAAGTGCTAGATAGTAAAACTTGGTTATGGTTTATGGTTTTCTATTTCATTCGTGTGTTTTGTCCAGCAGTGCAGAACTCTGAATTGTTAGCTGCGTCACTACATTGCTGAAATATAACTTTATTAGAAATTGCCTTGTTTTATTTCAAATGTAATGATATAAAACTTTCATTTTTTATGAAAGTTTTATTATAAAAATAAAACTTTTTATAGTTTTATTGCCTTTTTTATTGCCTTTATTTCTGCCAATAAAGGCAGAAATAAAGAAAGGGGGGGAAGTGGGGAAAAAATGTATAGAGGGAAAGAAAATGAAAAGAACAGAAGAAAGAAAATTGGATACAAACTTTCTAATAATGCTCAAGAAATTGCAGTTTAGCCAGTTTTACTGGGGGGTTTTTTTCTTTGTTTTTTGTTGTAAATACAGTATAGTTTGACAGAGTGGAAAGCATGAAGCCAAGATTTATCCACATCCCTTTGATGCCACATAACAGTGAGACTTCTCTCAATAGGGAAGTTTAAATCATTTAAACTTTATTATCTGTATTTATTATTAACAGTCCCAAACAGGAGGAGAAAACCTACGAGACCTGAACTGAAATTAACCTCAATCTGCATTTAAAACACAGCGGTAGGCTGTGAGTATCTGCCACCTTAGGGAATGCAGCGCGCTGGACGTTTTAATGTGATCGGCTGATTTATCGGTTTGGGGTTAATGGTGTTAGCGACAGCACTTGGAGCTGTCAGTCACACGCAGGGGGTCGGCTTCATAGGAGATCAATCAGGCTCTTGTGGCGCGGCTTTTAGAGGATAAAGCAGAAACTGGATCTCTTCTTGCATGAGAGCTGTTAAAAGGTCTGTCACCGGGTCCGATGGAGACGTTGCTTATATTTCATATCCAGGTTCTGCAGGTTTGAAACGGTGAGAGAAGTTTAACATGAGTGTTGAGCCAGACAGTTCTTTAGGCTCAGTTTATTATTCAAATTAGTTTTAAAAGTTTTCTGTTAATAAAATGACAGTGGAGAGGAAAAACTCTTTCTTTGTCAGGTGAATTGATTTGATTAGCTCATTTCAGTGCCAAGGCATTGCAAAGTGCTTTACAACATAATACAGCAATTAGTTATGAAACAAGCAATAAACTTCACATTTTGTCAAATGCCACCGTCAGAACTGAGGGAAAACTGGCCGTTTTGGCCCGGCTGGTTGAACATCTGCAGCAAAATGACCCGCTTCTCCAGAATCTGGTTAACATCTCGTCTTTCTGCTCCTTCTGTAAACCAGAGCGTCCAACTGCGTCTCCTGCTGCTGATCACATCCTTTGACAGGTTTTGCCCTGAAGGAAGCCGTCATGTTCCCGGTGACCCTCCTGGAAGATTGTTGCCATGGCAATAAGACGCCTTAATGAGCTAATGAATCACTGCGGCACACCTCAGCATTGAGGGCACAGAGGGAGGGAGGGAGGCGGAAGGGGGGACCAACACACACATACGGACGCACACACACACACACACACACTCATACACACACACACTTGGTGAAACAGTCCTGGGGTCTCAGGTGGCAGATTGTTCCAAAATGTAGTGAATCAAAATTTGGTCAGAGCAGCTCTTAATCAGCCGGCGGCAGTACGTTCCTCATCCATCCTCCTCTGATCACATTACTAAGGCATCTAGAGGAGTCCAAAATGCAAGCTGGGGGCCATTTGTGGCCCTTGGCTTAAGTTTATGAGGCCCCTGAACTGCAGATTAAACAGCACCTTTTCTTTTTTATACGTTCCTAGGATGAGATCTTCTTAAATAGAAAATGTTCAGTAACATGGAAAGTATTTTTACTTTATATTAGCCATGTTTTTCACTTTTATCTTAATGTCATTGGACTTTTTCTGGTACCCCTGTCATTAAACTCGGGTAAACAGAGCAATAATTTTTGAAGAAAGTTCTCACTTTTGTAGTTTAGATTACATTAAAAACTTTGTCTAAACCAAAAAAATAGAAACCATTCAACCCAAATACTTAGAAACCTGAAACCATTTTCAGAAAGGTGAGCACCCTGCCAGTGCCAACAGTGGTACTGCACCAACAACAACTGAAGGAAACGACATGAGAACCTCTGACGACAACACTGAGCGCAACCTCCTTCTTCACGAAATGTAAACAAAATGGAATATTGTCAGGTCTTAGTGGTTGTTGGTAAAAGACCAGGGGCCTCATGCATGAAGCCTGCGTGTGCACAGAAAATGTGCGGCGCCATATTTTGCGCACAAGTCTGCATGTCGCCTGCGTCAACGTTTGCGTAAATATACACACACTTTTTTCGCTGGCGTGAAAGTGTGCGGCAACTTTTCCTGTGGACAATATCAAACTACGAAGTGTCAAAACTCACCTAAATACGCTGAAATCTGACGACATTCGGTTATTTAGACCAAGAAGCATCAAACCCGATGTTTTTTATGATTTTAATATTTTATTGTTTGAAAGTAAACGATGAAACTGAACCGCATTTATACTCAGACAATAAACTAACACGCACACAAAATAAAAATAAAAGTATGTAAAAATCTCATCAGAATGTAAAAAGTATTTTTCCTCAGTTTTCATCTCATAAAGATGTAACCCATCGGTCCTATCTCCAGCTGTCAACAAGTCAGAGGCTGGGTCACCCTGGGCAGGTCGCCAGTCCATCGCAGGGCAACACAGAGACACACACACACACACACACACACACACTCACTAAGGAGAATTTAGAGAACCCAATTAACAGTCATTTTTTTAGACTGGGAGAAAGCCGGTGTACCCGGAGAGAACCCACCATGCACAGGGAGATGATGAAAACTCCGTGCAGAAAGAACCCGGGCCGAGAATTGAACCCAGGACCTTCAAACTGCAAGGCAGCAGTGCTACCAACTGTGCATTCCTTTTTAAGTAACATTTAAAGTTATCGAATATGATTGAAAATAACTGCAAAGGCAATTATTTAATTTAAGGTAAAAAAAAACAAAAAAAAACAAACACATGGCAGAGTAATTCTAAACATTTTTATAAATGTGTAAATGCTGGAGGTTATGGCTCACCGGGACTGCGCTAGCTGGAAGCCTTGGCACTAGCGGAGGGCTAAGGGATCTTGTCGCCAGAATCGGACGTGGAGGCTTCTTGGGGTTGGGACCAACGGAGGCACGGAGAGGTAGAGGCGTCATGGAGCCAAGATCGACAAGAGGTATGTCACGCTCATTTGGTGAAATACCTTTTCAAGATGTTACTAGCACCAGAAGAAAGTTTTGTGAAAAAACTGCTCCTCTTCTTCTGGTGCTTTTCTATTTGGCTTAGAAAACACAACACAATTGTGTCGTCAACGACCTCATGCTCCATGAACGTCAGAGTCCATCCAGCAGAACATCCAAGGGTTTTTGTTAAGTCCCTGAAAACGTTTTTCATCAGGCTATGGAGCCAGTTCATCTGGATTTCTGCTGGATGGCCCTCGATGTCAGCACAGATGTTGTGAACAATGCGCTCCTGTGCCTCCTTCAGGGAATCAAAACAACAGCGTGTCTTTAACTCCCTGATGCCGAAACACAGCAATAAGTTAGCAAAAAGTCGGACTGTGTCCTTTCTCTGCTCCTTGAAGGACGTAGTTTTCAAAATTTTTCCGCACGCCAAGCTTTAGTGTGAAAACTGCGCACTCTTTTATGCATGAGGCCCCAGGAGACACTGTGTGTATTCAAACTCTGAAGCCGACCACAAAAGCAAACTCTGGTCCACATAAAAATCGGTCTCGGTGGAGTTGAAGTGAACTCTGATACGGTTTGAGTGCATATGTGAACACCAAGTGGACTGGAGGCTTGGTGCAGGAATCAGACTAAAGTGCAGGGCATTCTGGGTAAATACAATCAAAACAAATGCACTAGCCTTGCGCTAACAGGAGACATGACTCATGATCTTTTACCTACAAGCATTAAAATCTGATGCCACTCCACTTTGTTTACTTCTGCAAAGAAGGAAGTTATGCTCATTGTCTTCGTCAGAGGTTTTGTGTTGTTTCCTTCAGTGTTTATTGATTTAGCACCACCACAGGCGAGGAGGGGAACAGGTTTTTCAAAAAATTTGGCTGGAAATATAACAAACGTTACCATTTTGGTCCACAGTCAAACCAAGTCTACCGGACCTTTTATTGTTAATCTAACAACATACACAATTTCCTTTACCCGCTCATTAATGTAGTCCAAATACTGTGATATATTTGGCTGTTTTTTGGTGATTTGTAAGTCAAAAACAAAACTTTACTTTGCAGCCGTTTTCTGTTTGCTATTTTTCTGTCAAAATTCTTATGTACAATTGCTGAATATTTCCCTTTAAGAGTGGGATTATTTCTCCTTATGTAGCAAACAGATTTATTAATCATTTCTTTATCTAGCTCGTTTGCTTCTTCTGCAGATTTTGTGAATGGCCCCTCACTCCCCTGTCAGTCTGTCCAGATCACCAGTCCCTGACTTCGTCTGGCACTCCTGTGGAGAAACACTCTGGCTCCCCAATCTGTGTGAACCGAGCAGCCAGTGTGTCGGCTCACCTCAGGCTATTCACACATGATGATGATAAACTGCAATGTTCTGCCTCAGTTTTCTTTCCCCTTTGTGCCATTGCATGATTTAATTCGCTGCCCTCGTCTTTACCTCTGCTGTTTGAACAAGTTAAAGCCTCTTCAGTTGAATACTGACGTCTGCGACGGCGTTGGGGCCACTGTAGATAGAAAAAGAGGAGTACATTTCTGCCAAAAACCTTTTAAAAAAATTTATCTTGGAAAATTTCTTGAAAACTGTGGAAATTTCTGAGTTCCAATTTTTTTTTCCAAAATTCGAAAATGTCCTACTTTTGAAACTTAGAAATTTTCTTGTTTTTCTAGAAAATTTATTTGATTAATCTCAAAATTTCTGTTTTTCTAGCAATTTTTTGACTTTTCAAACTCAGACGTTCCCATGTTTTTCTAGAAAATCTAATCTAAAGATTTTTCAGTTTTTTGGCAGAAATTCACTCCTGTTTTTTTTTTCTTTTTTTTTTTTTAAATCTATGTCGCTGTGCATATATATCACCCTTGAGACTGGAAAAATATACATCTGTTGTACCTTGGAGGTATGAAATATTAAACATTCATGTAATTAGACGGAAAACATCTTTTCACAAAATCTGGATTCCTGATCCTCCTGGACATCAGCATGAGACCATGTGTTTATTGTATTATAATTGGATTGAGTCAGACAGTGCTTACTTACACTTTGAATTTAAAATCACAATTTAAAATCCACCCCTTTTTTTCTTTTTTTGCAACTTCTACAATTTTTGTATTTTACTTTTTTGTGTTTATGCTATAAAATGTATTTTACATTTGTGGAGTTCCTGTTTTTAAATGACCAAGCTTTGCTGGGTTCCCTGTATTGATGAAAGCAGCCTAACGCCTTATAAAAACACGTGCAATGATAAATGTAAGAGTCTTTTCTTTAACTCTATCTTTAACCACAGCTGCTTCCCCACAGCAAACCCACATTTCAACTGAGGGAAGTCACTGTGGTCAGGTCCAGAAATAAGACCTTCTGAGTTACTCTCTCCATCTTTCCATGAACTCATGATGTTTTGCTGTAAGAAAAGGGAATGAGTAAAAACATGAAGGTTGTACTTTTTTGAGTTTATAATCTTTACATATCAGATTGTTTCTGACTTTTTGAAGAATACAAAAAATTTTAAATGAATGTAAAACACTGGTTTGCTTTCATTAGGTGCACTACTCCGGATATTTGAAAACTGCAATTTTTTTTTTTTTTTTTACCAATTTAGATTTTTTTTTTTTTTTTAGAACTACATCCAGTCAAAACCCTTGTAATACTTTAGCTGCGTCACCTGGTGGAGACATCATTAACAATAAAGTCACATTAAAATTCACAAAACATTGTGAGCCTAGCTATAGCAGTGCTAAGTTGAGCCTCTCTTGAGATGGTTATGTAGAAATATTTTTTCAAATCACAAACAGTGTATAAAATATAAAATTAGTGGAGAATAATTCACTAGTTCATATCTTAATCTGGTAATCCACTAATGCACTAATAGCAAAGCTAATGTTTAGCTTAGCGACTTAGCTAACTCTGAAAACCTTTAGTGCACTTAGTTTCCCTAAATGAACTTGTCTGTCTGTTGAGGTTTTGATCACTGACTCAAGATTTCTTCAAGTAGTTGGACGTTTATATCACTGCTCTGATTTTGAAGTTGGTCAACACAGCAGATCTGTTTCCTCTCCTCCAAGCTCTCTGTCTCTCTCTCTGTTTCCTTTTGACTTTATTTTAAGCAAATAAAAGACAGAAATAATTTAAAAAACAGACAATAGAGAACAGGATTTAACCAAATACAACATCTAATGTCAAAATGAAATCGATGCCTTTCTAGGGCAGATAGAATTTGAATTGAAGTTAGCCTTTTAGCACCTTAGCATTAGCATCTTGATGTAGCACTTTAACGTTAGCGCAACTTAACGTTTAGTTAGCAGTATCCACCACTGTATTTTTATTTATTTATTTATTTAGTTAGTTAGTTGGTTCTGTAACCAGTTTAAATATTCATTAATTGATAAAAAAATTTTTTTTGATGAATGAAAACGTATCCTCACAAATAGACAAAATGTTTTTCTTTATAAAATCCTAAATTGTGTGTAAACAAAGCTCTGCTCAGCAGTAGAAGCTCTTTTGGCGGGCAACTCATCGATAAGATTTTAATGTACCCAAAGTCACAGTTCAGTTCAATTCTATTCATGTTCGGTTCAGATGTTGTCATAACTCATATCACACAAGTATCTCTCAAGAGTCATAGTGATGTCAGTCTTGCTAGGAATCTGACACACTAATATTTGCTACAGTATGCTGACAGGAATAGGAGCATTGTCTGTCTCATGACAGATTTAGTTGCATTGAACAAAGCTCTAAATCTTCCCTTTGACTCCCTGACCCGTCATATTGGACACATAATATCTCCCTCTGACTTCTTCTTTTCCTTTCTGCTCTCAGTCTAATCAGTAGAGATGATTGAACTGAAAAGAAGCGAGAGCAAAAAAAAAAAAAAGGTGAAGGCAATGAATATAACAAAGAGGCATAGTTGATTTAAAGTGGAGCAGGAGAGAGGGGTTCAGCAGTGGGGAATTGTCTTTTTTTTTCCCCCTGCCTTGCTCCAAAGCTCTCCTACTGAGGGAAAAGAGGAATTTCAGATGAGGTTTGGGATTTCTGCCCACTTCAAAGACGTTTTCACACAAGTCCTCAGCGTTCTTTTTACTCTTATGTGAAACAGATTTCACTTCCAAGGGGCAGAGTAATTTGTGCCACCGTCCCTTTAACTCTGTGAACTGTGGATTAAAAAGAAAAATATAGAGTTTTACTGCAATATCACAGCACCCTTACGCACTGCAAAGCTCTATTTTGTTTCTGACTTGAAAGCTGCACCCTGCATTTACAGCTGAGGTCAGAGGATTCCACTAACTCACATTGAGCATAAATTACTGAGCTTTAAACTAAGTATTTCAACTTTTTTTTTTATTTGCGGCATCAGAGTTTTCCTGTTTAAAGTCATTTAGGATTACAAGCATTATTTCTATTTGCTAGATACAAGAATAACTTTTATATGCACTGAGCATGAAGTGACATTAATAATTCAACTTCAAACCAATTATTTGAACATTTTAAAACTACTTTTAAACTTCTCTTGTTTTAGGTCTTATAATTATCAACATTATTTCTATTTGCTAAATCCCAGAATAATTTTCTTTAAAATCAGAAGCTTACATGCATTTCCTGGTATTCCAGCCCTTTCTTGACAGAACTGGCATAACTGGGTCAGGTTTGTGATGATGATGATGATGATGATGATGATTGTATGTAAGCTCCTGCCTAGAACTGTCCTGCATTTACTGAGAGTTACAGTGTACGTTTTATGATTGCTGTGAAAATATGTCTTTACTTTCTGCTCTGTTTGTCACACAGAATAAAGTATCCTGCAATAAATGCAGTAATTTCATCTGCAAAGAAGATTCAGATTTTGGAACGTGGCTAAGAGCAGAATAAATACTAAAATAAAAAGAGAGAGAGAGAGATTAGATGTTTAAAACAGGGCTGGTTTTGGTCAAATGAGATTAATCCAGATGAAGTGGACCTGTGTCTGTTTGCAAACACTTTTCTGCCTGTGAACAGGGAGTCAAAGTTGAATTATGGGAGCACATGGTTCCTGCGAACCTTCGGTTCGTTACGCTCTCCTGGTGGACTTGTTCTTGCATGGCAGGTGAGGAGAAGTAGCCGGTCACACCATCTGTTGCAGAGGCAGCACATGGCGGTCTGCACCACTCCCGAGGAAACAGAGCCGAAACAACACCGACTGCTGCTCAGAGGGCACCAAAGCAAAAAGAAAAGGTTGAGTGATGGTCCAGATAATCTGCTGTCACGACTCTGCAGACATTCTGCTTCTGCTGATGGACTTAAAATGTTCATAGAAAGGATATTGTGCGTGGCTGTACACCATGTGTGAAGACTAATCTCTATGGGGGTGATAAAAGGCAGGACGTCAACAGGTGACCGCTCTGCACTTCCTGTTTCTGACCAGCTGTTAGCTCTGGGTCCACGCATACTGACTCTTCAGAAATGTTATTGTTGTTCCATTTGGATTTTACTGACTGATTGTGGCACCCGAAAGATGTTTTTTTTTCTGATTTCTTATTAGTTTGGAACCAGCGTGCACCAAAGTTACAATAAAAGGGTTTTCATTATAGTTTAGCGGTGGCTTTTTATTTGTCTAATTCAGAAAGTTTAATTCATTTTTAGAGTGTGTTTGTGAGTTTTTATTACTAAAATATTGTTTATGTTTTATTAGTTATGTTAGAAGTTTTAGTTTTTTCATACTTTAGTTCACTTTTAGGCACAGAATTCAAAAAGGTCAGAGTATTGTATTATGACTATGTACATTGATTTGGTAACGAATACTCAACAAAAGATACAATTTTCAAAAAATGGATTTGATTATTGTTGAGCAACCACATGACTCTGGTAGCTCTGGAGGAGCTGCAGAGATCCACAGTTCAGGTGGGACAGTCTGTGGACGGGACAGCCATCTTGTCAGAGGTCCCGTCTCATGTTACATGTTCACTGCTTCCTTTGTTTCCAAGTCTGGACCAATCTTGTTTTAACACTATATTTCTTGTGCCATGGTGGCTTGTCTAAACCCCCAAGTTTTGATTATAATGTGATGTATGCTCTTTCAGAAGAGGAAACCATCTGTTAGGTGTATGTTTATTGGAGGAACATGTAGGCGAGCTGGAGAAGTGATATTTCATTGGTTGCTATGGCTCACTTAGTTATCAGAAGAAGCTTGCCTGTCTTCATCACACGTGAACACTAGATTAGAGTAAATATGCAGATGAGAATCCAAGAGAACAGTAAACAAAACCATATTTTCATATTTTTGTTTGAAAAAACCTTTTAAAAACAAGCCTAAATTTCTTGTTACAGTAATGCACAACTTGGACCAAATGTTGTGTTTAAAATGTGAAAAGGTTCCAGGGGTACGGATACTTTTTCACATTCATGTGAGCATGAGGAAAAAACAAATCTTCTTGTTGGAAAGCAAATCAAAATCACAATGAAATATTTTCCAACACGATAAATTGTGCATATTCAAGAAGAATTACATAAAGATGTTTTAAATTTCAATAACAATGCTTTGAGTTCAGAGGAGGTAAGCCTGAGTAATGTGGCTAACCAGGGCAGGGTTTATGCTGAAGGGAATAGAGCTGGTGGAGCGAGAGCTTGTGATTTTTTTTTTTGAAGAGAAAATGTGTGGGCAGAGGGGTTGAAAAAGCTCCTTTTGGGGGAGCCTGTTAAAAACCATCTCTTGAGTAAGAGGTAGATAGAAGTGCAGGAAGGCTTCCTGCAGAGAAGCTGGCTTATTTCCAAACCAAATATTCCCTCATATGCAGCACTAGATACACTTTTGCACATGTGCACCGGCTGCTGTCCTCTTCGCAGCCCCAGGCTTTCTTTGGGATTATTTTGGAGTTGACAAAAGCTGATTGGGTAATGATTCATATATGTGCTACCTTCATATATGATGAAGAGATGGGGGTTGGTCTGTGAGGCACACACTGAGTTGTGGTCATCAATCTTGCTAAATCTGAAAGGTTTCCAGTCAGTGAAAGGGCTCATAAAGCTCAAACATAGTCTGTGGTTTACAACAAAATGAATAAACTAAACTGTGATTCGATAGCTTAGTTTGACTTAAATACAAATCAAACCACTTTCACTTTGTCAAGTCTCAAAGTACTAATTTATGTTAAAAATAAAATTATGGAAATGTCATAAATGATATAAGCATTTTTCTTTACATATATCATCCGGAGCATTTGGTCCCTCAAGCTGCATTTCCATTGAATATAAAATTGTTTCAAAAAATGTTTCAATTTGCTTAATGGAAACACAGCAATTTCGAAAAACTTTCTTCATTAAAAGGTTTTTGCGCTGGGAAGAGATGGTTTTCCGGCTGTATTAAAATCAGTGTATTTTGCAAAACTGCGATGGAAAACCTTTTTTTTGTATCACATGAGTCATGTGATCCAGAACTAGATGTTACTACTGGAAGAAACAACAAAGAAGGTAAGCGAAAATGGTAGAAGGATAATGGCAAAGCCTGTTTTTAATTACTTATAGCATAAACAAACTTAATCATGTGTGATTTTGATTGAGTTTCTTATTTAATGGAAACATCTCAATTACAAAATTGTGTTTTTTCCAACATTAGCGGACCACCGACAAAGTTCTTTGTGATGAAAATGCAGCCTCTTTAATGTTCTACTTTGGTGTCTCACTTGAGGCTGATTAGACATACGAAATTTAAAAGTTGGATTTGTCTAAATAGATGCGACATAATGCTACTTTTGCTGCTAGTATAGCCAAGACCAGCACCTCAGTCTATAAAAAAACAAAAAATGTAGAATATGATCAAGTGTTTCTAAAATTAATCTGAAAGACCCATAATCCCATAAAAGTGCCCACAAATTCATGTATGATCATGTACAAAAAATCTAACTTTGGTAGAAGTTGACATCAAATGCCCTGTCCCCTCAGTTGCTCAAAGTTAACACAACATTTGATTACTTCCCTGAATACATTAACTACATTAGCTTACATTAGCTTGTGGATCTAGCTAAGTAGTAAACAGCTGTCAAGAAATGGAAGCTAGTGCTCTAAAAAATGCAGTATTTACTGCGCACAAATAGCTAACTTAATATGCATAGCTAATATTGACTAAACCTCTTTGTGTGACAACATGGTAAATATTTTTGATGCAGAGGCAGATTGCTAATGTTAGCTGGCTAGCTAGCATTGCTAATACACATTGCTTACTTTTCTTTGTTCTTCCTTTCTAAGTGGTAATAAAAGTTTGATGTCTATGAAAGTGAGGTACTGCAGAATTTACAAGTGGTTGTATGCTTTTTATGGATGCTTCTACAAATATATTATTTATGACTTATTTAGCTGAATCGTATTACAGAAGATATATTTTGGTGAGGTATCTTGGAGTCCAGGAGAACAGTAAAAATATTTTGCGTATTTTATTTTTAGTATTTTATTTGATGACATTGCATACAATTTTTTTCAAGGTTTCATCCAGCGACTTTCCTGAGGTGTGCATGGCGGCCATCTTCTGTAACCCGATAAGCAGCAGTTATTGTTCCCTAACCAAAGGATTCCCATCTGCATATCTCCTCTAATCTAGTGTCCACATGTGATGAAAACAGGCAAGCCGGGTGACGAACTCCAAGGAGCTTTTTTTTTTCCTGCAGCTGTTATCCAAGGTGACCCCATTCAGTTACTGATAAAAACACCACAAACCTGCTCATGTTACATGTTCACTGCTTCCATTGTTTCCAAGTCTGGACCAATCTTGTTTTAACACTATATTTCTTGTGCCATGGTGGCTCGTCTAAACCCCCAAGTTTTGATTATAATGTGATGTATGCTCTTTCAGATGAGGAAACCATCTGTTAGATGTATGTTTATTGGAGGAACGTGTAGGCGAGCTGGAGAAGTGATATTTCAGTGATTGCTATGGCTCACTTAGTTATCAGAAGAGTTATGTTGGCTCATTTATAACCATGCATTCAAGTCTAGTAGATAATAGGGGAAATATGAAAAAAACTATCTTTAAAAAACAAAAGTTTCAGTGTATTTAGTAGATAAATTTAAAGAAAATGGCACAGGAAACTTCTCAAAATGAGGATGACCTAGCACAGGGAGGTAACGGTCTAAGACATGAAATTCACTAACAAAAACAAACCTGAATGCCTTTAATCATCCGGGCATGGTGGAGTTCAAACCAAGCATTAGAAATGGGGAAGAAAGCAGATTTCAGTGACTTTGAATGTGATTTTTGTTGATGGTGCAGGTCATCTGGTGTGAGTATTTCAGAATCGGCTTATCTACTGGGATTTTCATGCAAATTACCTTCTGTCAGATTTATATAGAATGGTTTCAATTATCTTTTTGTACAAAAGTCCAAACATAATTCACAGTTCATTAAACAAATCGTAATTTAGGTGACATGTGCACCATAAATCCCCCACTTTGTGCAGAAGTATTTATACCTCGTTAGCTTTGATCATAATTCTGTGTAACAGCCACCAAGTTTGATATGTCTTATTTTAAAAAAATTTATGTCACATACTAAGTCAAAGTGATGTGTAAATATGAGGTTGAAGGAAAATGATGGTTTCTGAACTTGGTTTGTTTGGGTTTCTGGGTTATTCCTGGGTTTGTATTTTTGATCAGTTGTCATCTGTGTTTGGTGTCGGTTCTTCCTTGTTTTCTTTTTCCTAGTTGTGATTTAGATCAGCCTTTGTTCCTGTTTTAATACTTCTGATCAGTCTATTCTTAGTTGTTGTTGATTTAGTTTTGTTTATTCCCAGTTTGTTTACACCTTCTTTCTCCTCTGTGCCATCTCTCTCTCCCTCAGCCTGCTAGCTGCTCGCTTTTCACAGCTGGACCCTGACTCTATTCAGAAATCTATTGTTCAAGCTCTCTATATTTAACCTGCTGTCCTTCACTCACTCCTCACTGATTTCTTCCACTTGCCTCATGTTTCTTGGTCTCTGTTAGCTCCCTGTGTGTTCTTTTCTGTTTATTTTTTTATAGGTTGTTTTTAGGGTTTTCTTATTAAAACATTATTTCATCATATCCTCCCAGATACCTGCTTTCTCTTTGGTCCAATTCAATGTAAACGACATGACAGCTGCATAGTTTTCAAACTTTTCACAAATAAAAATCTGAGAATGAAACCTCAAAGTTATTGACACCACAGGTGGATTTATAATTACACACATTTACATGAAGGTGGATTAATAAAGAGGCATCTGAAAAGTCCAGACTCAACTTGTGGAAATTCAATTAGAAGGAGGTAAATATAAGTGTACAACACAGTTTTTACATTTTTATCTGAGAAAATATGCTTTACTATTTACTGATGTAGTGCAAAATCTCAACAAAATATATAGTTTGTTGTTGCAACGTGACAAAATGTGAAAATGTTCAAGGAGTGTGACTAGTAAGGAAGTTTTCAGCTTCAATTAGCTGAACTCCAAGCAGAAAGTCTCAGACAAACAGAAACTAGGTGAAAATCTCAGCAATCACAATCAGCTGTGAGTTTTACTGTTGTGAAAACAACAAGAGGGTGGTATGTCACAGCAGGTCATCTGCTCTTCTTCACAGGATGGATGAACCTCGGTATCTGCTGACTTTAGATCTCACAGCTATGTTTGCTCTTGGAGTGTTCATTTCCAGAACCACCACCCAGATTAGCGTCTTAAAACTCAGACATTTTGGTTCTTGAATGAAAGCAACAAACCCACCCAGTTTTTCCACCTCACTACAAGAACTATCTGATAATAGAGCCATTGGTCAAACTAAAATCTTTTAGTTTGATCAACTCAACTTTTATCTGAGAAAATATGCTTTACTATTTCCTGATGTAGTGCAAAATCAAAGGTGTGGCGCGATAAGGCGGCCATGTTTAATCTCAACCATTAATTTGAATCTAAATTAACAATCTCAGGTCTGCTTGGCATTCATATTCAAACCACACCAGAGTTCATTTCAACCAACCCGAGTTTGTAGGTTGACCAGAGTTCACTTTTTTGGTCTGCATCAGTGTGATTGTGCATTCACACCTCCCCAAACGAACCGGACCTCCATAGGCAGGTAAACTACAGTTTGATTAAAGTGGACTAAACAGAACTGGTGTAATAGAAACTATTGATAAATGTGCCAATTCACAAAGCCATGTAATCAAGAAAACAAACTCTGGTCTGCCTATAAAGTTGGTTTAGTTGAAGATTAGTGTTAAGTCTTAAAACTTAATGCTAGGTTAAGGTTTAAGACTAGACTGCACAACAGAGTATTTGAACTCTAGTGAATGCCAAGTGGACTGGAGACTGTTTCAAAACCAAGAAGTGGAATATAGCGCAGGGCATTCTGGGTAAGTACAACCAAAACAAACATGTTAGCCTATCGCTAGCATAAGAAATGGTTTGAGGTCTGTTATCAAAGACAAAATAGAAATCCTTCAGGCACTGAAATTTGACGCCACTCTATTTTGATGACAAAAGGTTGTGCTCAGTGTCTTCTTCAGAGGTTTTCAAGGTTGTTTCCTTAAGTTGTTCTTGGTGCAGCGACCCCACAGGCGAGGATTGGGAAAAGTTGCTGAAATGTTTGGTTTGTTTGATACAGTGCAGTGTGAAAGAGAACGGCAGCAGCTGAAAATGTAACTAATGTTGCAGTTGTGGTGCTCAGTCAAACCGAGTCACACTGGAATAGGAGCCAAAACACTGTAATAAGTCTATTGTGAACCGCTCCAGTGAACGCTGGAGGTCATGATCCGAGGAAGCTAACAGAACTGCATCAGCCACAAAAAGCAACCTCCGCTTGAATGCTGTGATTCTATCCACAATTAATTTCACCTCCTTTTTGCTATTTCTCCATGTTTATATACTAGAAAATAAAAACTGTGTATTTTTGTGAGGTTGAGGCGCAAAACTAAATGCCTGCTCTTTAAAGATAAACCATATCAGGCCCTCAGTCTTTTTTTTATATTTTTTATTCTTTTATAAAATATTCTGCATCTGCAAATTAGACCTGAAAAGGACTCGCCACCTCCAACTGATAGGGAGGAAATAGGTTGTGAATGCAGCCAGCGGGACCTCAAAGGTGTGGCGCGATAAGGCGGCCATGTTTAATCTCAACCTGAAGGACTTTCTTCCAAGAAGAAATGTGAATTTGGAGCAGGAGAAACACAGATAAGCTGCTTTTTTTTTTTTTTTAATGCAGGAATAGGAGGAGGACCCCGGCAGGACCTTAATTGCGTCCCTCCCCCTTTTCTTCCCTCCTCCTCCTCCTCCTGTCTCCTCCGGGCTGCTGCCGAACTTCTCTCCACACCGACTCCACTTGTGTTCAGTTTGTGTTCGGACTGGATAGGAGAGAGGAGCGAAGAGAAGACATGGCTTTCCTACGAGGAGCGTTTCTGTTGTATGTCTTCCTGCTGAACCGGAGCGGTGAGTTAAATCGCATTTTAACTCCTCTTGTATTATTATTATTATTATTATTTTATTTAAAGAAAAAAGTTTAAACCAGACAACAGACGGTGAGTTTTACTGAAAATGTAGCCGCTCTTTTGGATGCTCTTGACATTTCTATGCGCAAACTCGTCGACACCGTTCAATTATAACTGCGTGCTAAATAAAAAAATAAAAAATAATAATCTCGCTTTGCACTGATTATTGCGAACAGATAAGTAAGTATGTCCAGCTGGTCAAGTTTGGTCTCGTTTAACTTTTAGTTTAGTTTTAGACCTGAAAGTCGGGGCGTTGTTACAAACCCTGAAAGGTGTAATTAATTACTGCGTAATTGATGCTGCTCATTAGCACTCCCAGTCCTGGCTTCAGCCGATAAAAGCCAGTTTAAACACTCTGACATGTGATGGGTGTTTTTAAAGGCGTGTGACTTTGTGCTCTGAAGTCTGGAGAAGTTATTAAAGCCTTAATACTCCTTGCTTTGGACCCGTAAAGAATCACTGTTCATGGCCGCAGGGCTAAAACTGGAGGACTCACAATGCAGTTTTTTTTTAGCCAGTAAATGTGATGGAAAGCTTTGTTTTACACTCAGTAAGTTTATAATGTTTGTTTCTGTTCATGCCTGTTATAATTCACTTGTTGTGGGAAAGAGTTGGAGGTGAGCTTTTTTTTTTTTTTTTGTAAAAAATCAAGCCGTTTCTGATTTTTGTTTACTCAAATTGTTGCTTTAGTTTGCAACAGAAACATTTCTTACTGAACTAGTCTGCAGTATTAACCCATAAATAATTAAAGTAGAGCTTCAGTATCTGTGCATTTGGGTTGGTTTGTGTCAAGAAGTGTTGGAATCAATGGTATCAACCTTTCGCAGGTTATTGAGAAGGAATTAGCTGTGATGAAAATCTAAAGAAAAAAGCACCAGCAGATAAAAGTAAGAGTTGTTTAACCTCTCTTGACGTTTGTTGCATCAGGAAGTGCAGTGGAGATCGTCTCAGGGAACCATTGCTGGTGGCCTTGTCACAGCTTGGATCTGGGAATGACTTCAAACCAACTTAACTGTGTTCCAGTTCCAAGTTCAAAACCAGTGGGGGGGTTTGGTGAGGGGGTCTCATTAAAATGCCCAGTGACCGGGCTTATGGGAACCGCCTCTTTCCAGACAGAAGCTGGATTTTTACTGTTCCCAGTTGGAAATACGACAAGAACAAAGACCAAGCAGATTCAAAAGCGGTCGCCATGCATGTGAAATCTGGTGAACGTTTCAATCAGAAACTGTTTGCTTGACCTTGTCACAGTTTATTTCTGATTAAGCTTGTGCTACGTTGATAGGGCGTTCTCTTTGTAGTTATAAGTTAGATTTTTCCTGTTTTAAAATACATAAAAAATTTCCTCAAATATCAGAATTCCAGCTCTAAAACAGATGGGGATCCTCAAACATTGCAGAGTTCAAAATCTAATATGGCTGCCATGCAGATCAAACTGAAAATGTTCATTTCTTGGGAATAGTTTAAATTGGCTGTTGTCAAAATTGGAATTAAATGCCTCAGGGTTGGACGATATGGCTGAAAAACATGTCATAATATAAATGTTTCATATTAGTCGATGTCAATAATAGACTTTTGATAATAATTTATACATTTTTTTTGTTTTAAATATCTAAATTACCACCAAACTGGTGGCGTGACCTTTCCTGTGTTAACCGCAGCTTTCACTTCACCGCATTTTCTCAGTTTTAAGGATTTATGACATGTGGCAAAACCTTAAACTGCTGCTGTGCAAGTTACTCAGCAGTTGTTGTTAGGTAACTGAAGTTGGGGGGTGTGGGTGAACTTGAAACTGCTTGTTACCCAGCAGGTTGTTGCTAGGTAACCAAAGAAAGATTGATGCCTGGCCTTTCTTGTGAGTCATAGTTCAGTGTATTCTCTATATTCCATCCATCCATCCATCCATCCATCCATCCATCCATCCATCCATCCATCCATCCATCCATCCATCCATCCATCCATCCATCCATTCATCCATTCATCCATCCATCCATCCATCCATCCATCCATCCATCCATCACATCCATCCATTCATCCATCCATTATCTTACACGGTTAACCCCCAGTGGGGTCTCCAGGCTGCTTGTGCCTATCTCCAGTGGTATTTTGTATGTATCAGCTGTATTATCAATTGATATTGATCACTTGTCTGTTGCGATATACCCCTAACATGCCTCCTTAGTGAGTACTATGAGGTGTATAGTCAGGACAGTAAGCTCAGACATATATGCAACCATTTTGTGTCCAAACAAAAGTTGGTTGGAAAAACTAGAGAGGCAAAATTACCAGGACCCAAAAGCAGTATATTATTGGCTTCTGTTGCTAGTAATATTACAACAATTAGCAGGTCCAAAAGAATGCTCAAATGAGGGGATGTTATTCCCAGACTCAGCTGCAACGTCTGCAAAAAGCCAATCCATAACTGCTGCAAATAAAACAATCTGAAGACAAAATATTTCTGTGTTTTGTGTTAAAACACTTAAGCAACATTTTCACTTAAGGAGATGGTTTAGTGTAGCATATGTGAAATACTTTGCAAGATAGAGAGTCTCAGAAGTGTAGATAACTTTCTTCAATGACCACTGTTACACATGCAAGGTAGCCATATTGGATTTTAATGTTGGGGTCAGTTTGAAAATTCAGATTTTCCAAAATTCGGATCCTGATTTGTCAAACGTTTCTATACAGGTGTGGGTGATATGGACTTAGAATGCTGTCATGATATTATGTGGTACTTTATGACAATGATAAATATCGTGGAAAAATGAACTATTTAGTACCTGCATGCCATTTATACACTGCAATGCAGTGTACAAGTGTGAAGTGTAAAGGCTAAGTATGGTTCTACTTCTGTGTAAAAATGGCGATACGAGTAGTGTTGGTCTCTATCTGAGCTGATATTAAATGGTCAGTTTTTGTGTTTTGACCAATAAAGGACCAGTAGCTTGATGTAAAAGTCCAGTTGTGATAAAATGTGTCCATGTGTATGCTTGTACTCCTCCTGGTTCTGTGAAACCAGTTAGAATCTCTCTTTGTTGTTGTTTTTTTCTTTTACAAACTCATGCCTCATTTCCTCTAATTGCTCCGGTTGTGTATTTTTGCCTAAACTTCCTCAGTTAAGGCTGCAGCTCTCTGTATCTTTATTGGACCATTCTGCAGAACATTTTATGCCTTATTAATTCACAGATACTTTGAATAGAGACGTATAATCTGCCCAACTCCATTCAGCTCAAGGTCCTGCCTGCAGATGTGATGCTTTGTCTGGAATACGCTTGAGGTATGCGAGGTATTTGGTTTGTGACTTTTTAAACAGAGAAGTCATTTGTCAACCAAACATTTCAACTCCAAATTTAGCTCATGAGGATTTGTTGACAGAGTAACAGGTTAGTAACTGATGCAGAGCGTAACTGTTAAGCTAAGTAGAGTTAGGATGGGTTCTCATCAACTCTGTTTAGTCATATTTAATCAAACTCCAATTCATTTATCTAGAAAGTATGGTTGGTATGGGGAGGTGTGAATATGTATGTGAACTCTGGTGCACATACAGACATCAGTTCCTATTTGGTTGAAGTGAACCCTGGTGAGGTTTGAATGCATTTTTCTCCTTTCACTCTTCAGCTACACTTAATTCATGTAAATGGAAGTTATAGCTGTGTTTTCTTTGTTTTTTGGAAGGAATATTTGCTCTGGTCAATCTAGATAAAAAATAAAAAAAAACTTGAGATAATAGTTACCAATGTTTTTGTCTCCCTTTCCTTTCGAGGGTTAATTGGCGTGGTCAGCTGGGGATGGGCTCTGGGTTTGATCCAGGACTCCCTGTCGGGATTATTTCTCCTAGCTGGCCAGGGAATGTCTGGGAATGTCACAGAGGGAAGAACGTGGTAGTGGATACAGGGATTTTGTTTGAAGCATAATGTTGTAAGTTATGTTTCCACATTTTTGTCTTTACCTTATTGGTAGAATCTTACAGTGTTACTGTGCTTCACCGTTCACCAGTAGTATTATTCATTTTCAAAATTTCTTTGTCCATTTCCTGGCTCGTTTTGTTTAGTTTGAATCACATCTTGTCTGAAGGAAATGTAATTTCTGAACTAAAAAAAAATGTAATCTATTACATTTTACTGGCAACTCTATATAGTAAAGTAGAAACCTTTACTATATTGAAAGTGTTAAGCAGGTATTTTAAAGAAGCGTGTTGAAGATGTCAAAGAATCTGATTCCAATTTTTGGTTCCCTTTCGCTAGTGTGAACTGTAATGTTATCTTTGCACATTTGAATTTAATCTATATATTTTCAAAATTCAATTCAATCCAAATTCAAAAATACTTGATAGATCCCAAAGGGAAATTAAATAACAGGAGGATGTAACTTTTATGAAAAAAAAGTTTTTTACGTATTCATTAAATTGTCACCATGCCATGATAGTATAATATGAAACAGATAATCTTTGAAAAGATCAATGTCCTCCTATTGCCATCTGAAGAAATTCACTTCTCCTGACTAAAACTAACCAATCAGAGCCAGGAGGAGGATCTTAGTGCTGTCAATCAACCTCATGTCTTTGCTGTGCTAATTGTGGAGAAAGGACTTACTGTTAACCAAAACCATTTATCCGGAGTCATTGGTGGCCATGCTAACTAGCATTAGCATTCATAAGCTCTGCCAGCTGCACATTATCAGAGATCAAGGGCTGGGGATGAGCAGCACCACAACGAGGATGATTGACAGTGTTAATATCCCAATACAGGACCAGTTAGGTTAACTGGTCTTTAAATAATCCTTTATTTAAATGAGGAAGTATTAAACCTCCTATGTAAACTTTTCCTCCCCAAGTGGAAGCCTCCCTCTATCTCTTCGTCTCACAACAGGACAGCACTCTCAGTCCCGCCCTGATCCCCTGTTTTTACCCCATGAGCCTCGTCTTAATTGGGTTATCTCCATTACATCCTCATTTCCCCTCTCCCTCCTCTGGAGAAGGAGTAAGCTGTCTGTTTCTGGATTAGGTTGGGGGGCAACTCCCAGAGACCGCGGTTCCTCCAAATAACTTTTAAATCAGGCACCGTCTGAACCGCCCTGCTCCCTAACGAACCCTGAAGGACGCTTAGTCAAATACAGTTTGAGGCTAAAAGTGTTTCTCTTGTATGGAAATGAACCCAACCAGTGTGTGAGGAGAACATTTAGTCATTTAGCTCAGTAGATACAGCACACACACAAATACACACACACACGCACACACATTGATTTCAAAGTCCAGTGTTCATCAGCATGATGGTCATGTTCTCCTGTAATAATGGGTGAGTGAGCCGCGCTGTCTTGCAGTAAATCTCTGCATTGGCAGAGCTTTTATGTTGATATACACAGACAGAAAAGGATGGGCTTTTTAATCCATGCTGTAATGAAATATTTCTAACTAAACAAGTCTTCATCCTTTGCTGCATTTAAAGGCAGGGTGGGATCGATAAAGTCGCTTTCTTTCTGTGCAAAGTAACTTTTGCAGTCAGAACATGGACAGGCGGTTTTTTATGCTGGGAAAGTAGAGCTACTTACAGTAATCACAAATTAAACAGTAAATATGTTCCTACCAGTGGTGAGTAGTAACTAGTTACAGTTACGTGAGTAATGTTTGGGGGAAAAATGTCTAGAAGTATTCTTTTATGTTGAAGAATGACTTAAAACCCTTAAAACCACTCAAATTCTTCTTTTTTTCCCTGTCAAGTATATCGATATATTGATGTATTATTGGTCATACACTGTTTCCCATGTAGCCACACAAACAGTTAGATACAGTTTTATTAAATCTTTATTACGTTTTATTAAATCTTCACTTTCATTGGAGTTTAAAAATAATACAAAATAAGACATTTTAGTTGTATAAAACAGAGTTTTTGTGTGGATGAAAGACCAAAATGCATAGAAATTTTTTAGTTTTCCCACATATCTGCCTACATGTGTGGGCTCACCCTCACATCAGGATACTCTACCAGTGAAAGTACAAGTAACTTCCTGAAAGAAGAACAAGCTTGTTTTAACCAAAGACAAAGATGTATACAATAATTCAGATACTCAGTACTTCAGTAGCATTGTTTTTTAATGATCTCCAGTCTTTAAATAAGTTTCCTTTCTGGGATGTCTTGGCGAAGTGCAAAGCTTTGATTCGGTCCCCTCCAATTAGAGCTTTTTTAGATGAATTGTGACATTAAACCAGTTTCTCCCGGGGTTTCTTGAAAATCGGTCATGTAATTTCTTGGAGAGCTTTCATTTGCTCCAATAGCCAATCAGAGCGTGGGATGACTGTGGGACGGCTGCCATTCTTCAGCTGCAACTCTTTGACTGGGCAGTGCTCACTTTTATTCTTGTCTGGCATGACTACTAAAGACACACCCTCTGAAATATCTTTGGTTTTCTTCCATCTAAAAGCTACACGTCTTCATGGCTGTGATGCCAATTCTTCAAAAATATTTTGGTGTGGACATCTGTAGATAAATTTTTGTTTTTCTGTTGTTTTTATTGTTTTTTTACCATTGGAGCAAATACAAAGGTAGATTGATCTGAAGATTTTATTTGTGGTGTTAGCTGAGACTAAAAACCAGTCTCTGTGACAGATTAACTATTATTTGAGTGTGACTGAAGTCATTTTAGTTGGACTGTGAGGATTTATTGCCAGAGGAGTTAAAGACAACATGAAAGATGAACAGTTTTTACCAAAATGTTATTGCTGGCAAAATTCATTGGGACTGTGATCTTTTTTTAATCACAATTCCATTTCTAAATCTTTGCAGTTAAAGATTTTACTTTTGTTTTTTTGAGTATTTTATTGAATAAATTGAGACAGAAAACAGCCAATCTAAAGATAAGTTTGAAAGTGTTGGGTTGAATTAACTACAAAATTTAAAGTGAAAAAAGAGAGCAAAAATGATTTAGCTCATATTTTTCTTAGCTTTAGGGTTACTATTCTATATTTTAATTGGCTTTGAGAAGAATAAAATAACAATTTTCAGTTGCGAAAGTTAAGGAAAACAAGCACTTGTTGCAAGGTCAAATGGAAATAGACTCAATATCTAGAAAGAGTTGTTTTTCTCCTTGAATTCAAACCAGAAAAGATTTTCTTATTTGTAATGCAATACACATCTTCATATATATAGATCTCTCTCTCTCTCTTGCTCTCTCTCTCTCTCTCTTTCTCTCTCTCTCTATATATATATATATATATATATATATATATATATAATATATATATATATATATATATATATATATATATATATATATATATATATATAGTATATATATATAATATATATATATAGTATATTATATATATATATATATATATATATATATATATATATATATATATATATATATATATATATATATATATATATATATATATATATATATATATAGCGTATATATATAATATATATATATATATATATGTAAAGTGTTTGGTTTTCTTGTCTTGTTTTTTAACAGATAAAAATGACTTTTCTGTGACAACGCTAGTTGTGCTGTTGATAAGAATATCTAGTTTTGGAAACTTTATGGTGGTTGGGCCTATCAGTTAAAGTAAACACAGGCTGGTCTTTCTTTATCCGTGTCTGGGTGCCTGGGAATGCCTCCGATGGGCTTGTCTGCATGCTGGAGGAGGTGTGCAGCTGTTGGCTCCAGTTGTCCATGTGGGATTAGTGCGTTTGCCTGAGTGATAGCCGGCCATGACAGCCATATAATCTAATGTATTGGCTCATTGTTTTCATTAAAGAGAGTGCGCTGTTTGATCCCAGTAGAATTATAATGCTGCTGCCCTGTAACTTTCAGGCATATGTCAGCTAATTCTGCCGGCGCGCAGGTCAGTGTGTGGAGCCATCAGTTCCCACTTTACAGATATTTAATCTGCTTACTTTAACTGAGCTTTTGTCTACATTGAGTAGTGTCTGTTATCGCACACAGAAGACTAAAGCTGTAAATAAAGGTTCACAGTTATAACCCGTATCTTGTTTGTTTAGGTTTGAGCTGGAAAATGTCTGATGCAGCTCAAGGAATTTTGGGTAGTTTTGTTGATTTTTTTGTGGATTAACCAAATGACCTAACATGTAACATTGAATTTATGCACGCTTTTACACGTTGTCTTATAAAACTAACATGTCTCCACCACACTTTACCGTTGTTGATGCGAGGAGCAGCCATATTGGATGTCAAAGTTGGCTTTTGAGAAATTCTCTGACTTTCTGAGTGGAAAGTTCGACTTTGGAGTGATGCCCCAGAGGTTCTAATTGATTTTCTGTCTCAGATGTCAGAATTTCCCAGTTCTGACTAAAAACTAAATGTATGTTTAATATCTCCTCAGAGAATGTTTCTGTCCAACTTCCAAATGTTTTGAAACTTTGTTAGATGTTCATATAAAATTTCTGTTAAATGCTAGTAAACATTTATATTTATCTTCAAATTGACCTGCAAGGCTTTATAATATTTGGTCTTGTCTGGTGGAGCCAAACATCATTGTAAATGTGTAGGGGGTGTGTCGGGTGTGTCAGGTTTGTGGTCATCAATTTTATTTTTCTGAATTACATTCTTCACAGAAAATGACCCAAGGTCAATGAGTGTCCAGTTTAAAAACTTAAACTCTTTCAGAAAATACAAAAAACACCCCAATCGTGTGTAAAAACGATTTAGCAAAATTGATAGTTGTTTCAAATTTTGCTGTTTCCATCAACTGTTTCTTACTAGTACGCATAAAATAAGATATAAACGTTGCTGATGTTAAGCATATTTTCCATAGTCCACTTGTGGTTGGCACTAAATGAAATGTGTTATATAACTTTAATAAATAAAGTTTATCAGCAGGAGTTTTCTTATTTTGGTTTGATCAGTGGTCATAATTTTTCACATTTTACCCAAATGTGAGAGCAGTTTCAAAGTAAATATGCAATTCAATTACAACATAGGAAAGATTTGAGTCTTAATTCCTTTGAAATCAAATTTAAAAGCATTCATTTTATTTGGTACACTGTAAAAAAAGTCACTGTATAATTTACAGTAAACGGCTGGCAGCAGGGCTGCGGCCAGCCAGTTACTCATTGAAAGTAAATTGCAGTAAACCTACTGTAACTTTTTTACAGTAGCCTTACTGTAATTCTATTATAGTTTTACTGTGATTGTATTGCAGTTTTACTCTAATTTTTATTATTATATTACTGTAATTTGATTAGTGTTACTGTAATTTCTTTAAAATAGCACAGTAATTATAAAACATAATTACTGTTTCATCACATTTATCATAAAATTACAGTAGTGCTGTAGTAGAATTACAAAAAGTTGTCATTTTACAGTAGTTCATAAAACTGCATACTTTGCTAGCTTTTAAAAGTTTAAATGTGAACTTGCAACTTAATTTACCAAACTCTCAAAAAATGTTTTATTCTTCTAATAAAAAAATGTACATGTATATTTTAAAATTGCTTTATTTTATTGTCAGATGGCGATGGAGTCAGAGAACTGATTTTGAGTAAATGTGTAATTTTACCATTTTAAAAGTTCCACTGGTCAATGAAGGAGGAGAATGGAGACTGATAATTTTAACACGTTTTGTCGTTTGTTTTTCACTGTGTGTTTTAAGCGGATCATCAGATGTTTTGAATCATGTTTTAGGAAAATCAAAGAAACAGTTTTTAGCTGGCAGGAGCGGACAACCACCCTCCTGCCTGCGTTAAAGGTGACTTGTCTTGCATGTGTAGGTTTGAAGTCTGACTGGGGTTTTTAGACCCAGCAGCTGCTTCTGTAGTTTGATCCAAACCCTTCTGGGAGGGAATTTCTTCTCTATCGACGACCTTTCTGGTGCTGAAGAGCTACTTGAAACATCCTTGACTCGCTATCCTCAGAGCATATCTTCAGACTTTACGAGATTGGAGACTGTTATTTAAACACACTCAAGAAAAAACACAAAAAGCTAATGAGAAATCTGGTGTGCTGGTTTCAGAAATGTGCTCAGTGTTTCCTGTAACAGAAATGATTTTGTTTTTTTCTGTTTTGCTTAGCAGTGCTTAGAGGCCTGTGCATCTGAATCACAGGTATTGAATTTGGCTGCCCTGCATGCACTGGATTGATTATTTCTGTGCAGCAGTTTGAAAGGATTTTGAAGTATGCAGAGGCAAGTTTTTACTGGCCTTGATCCTCCTACTAGCTTGATTTTTTAATATATATATAAGTATTTCTAATGCTTATATATATATGCTTATTTTACAGACATTATGTTTTATATACACATCATAGGCCCATATCAGCTGAGTTCTAATAATATTTTGGAATTTTTATTAATATAAACAATACTGAAAGTTATTGTAATTTATTTTGGGACAACATGGAGCTAATGGCCAACGGATGTATTAAATCTACCTTTATGCGCTGGTATCATCAGTTCATACCCAATTATGTGTTGTACTACTTATTACTGTAACAGTATAACTCCTGTTATACTCCTAACTTGCAGTGTTGTTTAGTGGAAATAGTTTCCAGCCAGGGGCCCACTTCGTTAGAAACAGTTACAGTTAGCAAGATACCAACTACACACCTGTTTTTTATTGGTTTTATGTAATTTAGTCATTTAAGTAACTGTAACCCGGAGTCATCAAAACTAAACTTGGAATATAATGACGAGAGATGCACTAACCCAATATCAATATGTGTATCGGTCTCAGTATTGGGTATCATGACAATGTGCCCTGATCCATAACGCAGATCTATTCAGTCTAATTCTATGTTTTGATGAGTGATGTAATGCTTTTTTATTTATTTTATATTACACTTACAATTATTATTTGCACTTTCTGAACTATTTGAAAGGTTTGTTTAAATTTGTTTTTACATGTTTGACCAAGCTAGTCAACCTATTGATTTTGTCAGTTCAAGTTTATTTTTTTATTTTACATTAAATGTTATACTCCTAATTGCTCTGACTGAACAAATGAAAGTTTTCCATGTTAGACGAAATTTGTGAAGTTGTTGGTGTATTTTAATAAGCTGTACTGGTCAAGAGTTATCAAATAGATTTTTAATTCAGTACATTTACACTTAAAGTCAGTTCTGCTGTTTTTCTGTATCTGATTGGAATCGGCATATATTAAATCTCAGTCATTGGTGTCATAAGTGAAAAAAAGTAAAGAAGTCTAACCATTTGAAATGAATCACTGCAATAAATGAACTTTGTAATAAAGAGATAATTAAGAATCAAATATAATTTGCATTATTTTGTGAATTATATGTGAAACATCTTGCATATGAAGAATAATATTTGTGAAAAAGTAGATTAAATCAGGGATGTGTTCATGTTAATGAAAGAGTGGAGTCTCTTTCTTTGTTTTAAAACAAGATGTTCATTTGCCGTGCTTCAGTCCTCAGCAGATCTGGCAATTTGTCTCTGAACTATGCCCATGCAAAATTGGCCATCTGCACATGATGTCCCTTCATATTTAGAAGGCCCATCTGTAAGGACACATGGCACTCTCCTGGGCCGGGGTCCAAGTGTTGGCAGCGGCCCCGCCAGAGCCAATGGGGCAGGGGAAAAACACCCTCCAGTGAGAAGCTGTTCCTTCCTCTTTTCCCCACTTTTCTTTGGTCTGCAGACTCTAAACAGCAGCTGCTCACACCTGACGCCCAAAACCTCGGACGGACCACATTCTGCAGGGTGGGGGGGCAAGACCGGATTCACGTTACAAAGAAATTATACAAAAGGACTTCGCCTGCCTCCCGCCTTTTCCAAGTCTTAGTCCCCCCGCCCCCTCACCACCACATCATGTCTCCTGAGGCACCTCTCTCATGCCCCACGTCTTTGTTGTGTGTTTTTTTTCTGAGTGTTGTGGACGGAGCATGGGAATATTTACTCTTCCTTGTAGTCAACAGTTCTTTCAGGAACAGCAGGAGTGCACATGTAGCTGCAACAGAACCACCGTTTTAATTTTTAAAGTCTTTTTCAAAAAGAGTTAAAACATATTTTTAGATGTTGCCATGCCTTGCTCTGCAAAACTACAAAATCTTGCCAAGTATTTAGTCTAGTTCCTAGTTTCTTGTGCAAATATCAGTAAACTTAAAATAAGACAAAACTAACTTATAAGTAACTGTTCAGCAAGGATCGTTATTTCAAGTCTACTTGCAATAAACTTGATCAAAATTAGATATGTCATTACCTAGTTACTCAACTAGATAATAAGGTCGAAGGGACAGTGAAATGTTTTATAAAAAATAACAAGGGAGGGGTCAGTAGGTTAGCTATGCTATCTTGATTTTGACAACCTTCACACAGATCTGCTGCAGAAAAATAAGGTGGCCCACAAACCATCTCTCGGCCAGATCATCAGTAGAGCAGGTGTTTAAATTAGCTACTGAACCACTGCTGTGTTCAGGCGATCACTTATTAATAATCGCAAAAATAAACATCGAGCCTGAAAACCTTAAACTGTAATGTGTTCTTTGCCCTCCAGCGTTGTGCGTACACGTAAAATTTTCTGTTGTAGACATTAAAATGCTACACCTGTATAGTGGCCGGGACATCTAGAAAAATCCTACAGATTCCCAACAACACTAAGTCTGATTACGTCACCTGGAGCGTTGCATCACTCTGTCAAAGTTACCCATTAATTGGTTAAGCTGTAAAAAAGCCTCTTGTTGAACTCCATTAGCTGCAGAGTGGAAACCTCAGAGACCTCTTTTCTTCCTTCAGGCCTGTTTGAAATGTGACCACAGGACTATGTCACTGCTAAGAGCTTACACCAGTATCTTCAAGCATGTTCTCTAGTAATGTATGCAAGATAAATTTCCTCTGCGAACAATGCACATGCCACAGAGCTTCTCCAGTAATTGCACGAGGCGTCCCCTCAGGCCTTGTCATTGTTCAGAGGAATGCCACGTTCTCTGATTACTTTTGTTGCTGGGTTTTGTGTCAAACTGCCAAATCATGTGTGTCACTGTCTCACATTCAGAAATACCTCAAGAGCTTGCAAAATATAGATTTTGTGCTGTGTGTCATCCATCACTGCGGTTAAGTTGGAAAGTGATATCATGACCAACTATGATGGATTTATGAAAATAGCAAACATGGCAGGTATTCTTCATGTCTTCCTGATGTTTATGGGTCAAAGAGTGCAGAGACTGGTTTCACAAAATATGAGGCAAGTACAGAAAACACTCATTACAGGTCATGCCTGAACAATTTCATTCATTTTGAGTTTCCTCTAGATGATTGATGTCCACACTAACCACAGGCTGCAAAAAGTTATGGTATTTACAAATTTTAAAATGAAAAAATACTTGCTAAACAATAACTTAAACACTCATTATTCAATTCAACGCAGTGTTTTTTTTTGTTTTTTTTTTGCAAAAAAGGGATTATTCCCTGAACATTTAACATTAAACATCAAATAATTGTTAGTTGCAGACCAAAATCATACATCTTCAACAGTTTTTTTTTTGATCCATTGTTTTCTGATTTTTTTGTCTAGAAAATTTTTTAGCCTATTTTCAGCCTCAGGAAAACAAACTAAAATTTCTAAAATTTCTACCTTCAAACGTAATGAATAGGCGCGGTAAAGTCTGCTTCCGAGTACAAGTTTCCTGATTTATGCTGTCCCGTTTCCCCTAAAGACAAGGAGCCAAAAAAAGATAAATATTTTGTGCTATTCTTAATATTTTCCAAGAAGATTTATCTTTTTCAGCAAAAATTTGGCTCTAGTACTTTTTAAAAACTTCCCAGTAGCAGTTTGGACCAAGGTTATAACAGTTTTCCAGTCTAGTTTATTTTTGTTGGCACTTTTTGTTTGTCTAAATCAGTTGGTTTGAATTAGTTTTTGGAGTGTATTTGATAGTTTTTATTAGTTATTATTAGTTAAATATTGCTTAGTTTCAGGTTACTTTTTATTAGTCATAGTAAAATAGTCAATTTAGTTTTGGTTAATGTTGAGTTGCAGAATTCAAAAAAGTCGCAGTATTGCATTGTGATCTTTCATCTGACTGGGAAATAATTACTCAACAGAAGACACTATTTTCAAAACAATTATTCAATTATTGTTGAAGAACCAACGGATTCTGATATTTTATCCCAGCTTTTGCTGTCGCCATCATGCGGACTGGCGTAGTTGTGGTCAGAAGCAGAACGAAGTACCGTAATTTGCTGACAGCTGACGTAAACTGCTTGAGTGGGAAAAAATATCAATTAATTTCACATCAGTTCGAAAGGCCAATAAATAAATTCATAGACACAAAAACAAACGGTATTATATGAATAATTTCAGTATGATTTACAAATGCATGGTACAGTTTCGGTTAGTTGTAGTTTCTCCCCATTAATTACCATTTTTATTTATTTCAGTTAATGAAACTGTTTTTCCAATTTCAGTTTCCATTATTTCATTAGTTTCAGTTCACTTTGTTAACCTTTCTTTGGACACTACTGCTTTGGACAATGGCAGGTTAAATTAGATTGGCCAAATTTCATGTTTTCAAGAGAGAAACCCTGAAAACAAAACAGAGGAAACAAATCTTTTGTTTTAATTCCAAGTTATTAGCCAACATTCAATTTTTGTCTTTCCTTCCCTGGAGATAAAACAATGTCGCTCCTCCATTCTGGCGCAGCTCCAGCTGCCTGAAACATAGACTTGCATGCAGCCACATCTGTTAAGTTGAAATGAAATGTGTGTGAATGCAGGCTGACTTTGATGGCGAAGCGACATGTCTGTGTTGGGTGGGTGCATGTGTACATGAATATTCATGACATCCCTGGGGCTCACCAGACCTTCCGTCATGGTGTTTGTCTCCTGCTAATGGGCTGTGCCATGCTCTGAGCCTGGCGTGCAGCTGGCACTTTCTATACCACGCAAAATTAGCTGCTTCAAACCAACCAGCTTATTGGAGAATTTCACGGATTTCTGGAGAATTTAAAGCATGAAATTTGCACATTAGTCTATTTCAATATGGCACACTGTGGACAACAAAGTTTGTTTAATGTTATGCATATTGTAGGAACATTGTTTCTGACTGCAGCTCAGCGATAAATGCTATCAACTCACATGTCATGGTTGGTGTGGAGCTCTGCCCTTTAGCCAATTAAAGATCAGGACTAATTGTTTCTGTCTTTTCTGCTGTTCAGTTAGTGGTTGCAAGGCATTTGTTTGGCAGATTCCCCAGAGGAACAATCTCTTGGTTTAATTGTCCCTCGGGAGCAACAAGAGGGGCAGAGAATCTGCCCCGCCGGGGGAAAACAGCAGCAACTGTTGATCCAATCCTGGAATCTGATGGAATGTTTTCACTCTGTTTACATCTTTGCATGAGGTGGACTAACAATATTTATCCCCAATGTTTATTTATCGAAGTGCAAAAGTGCCACAATCAGGAAAATATTTAGAATTTCTTATTTTACATAGCTGCATACTATAATCTTTCAGTAACATAGGCAAAAGAAATATAAAAATATTAAATAAATATAAGATATAAAATTTATTAAAAATGGAATTGAGTAAGTGCTAAAAGGTCATAAAATAGTTTTATTGTTTAGTTTCTTCATTTGTCTTATCATGGACGCCATCATGTATTAATTTAAAATATCATTGTGGTTTGGCAAATAGATACTAACATCTGATTGGTCTGCAGATGTCAACTGCAGACCAATCATGTTGAATATAGTACTGACTTTAACTGGAACATAAATTTATATGCAGTAGTGGGATATAATTAAATGAAATAAATACTTCAATATTTATATATATGTTATCACATCTGATAAATATGAATTTACAAAATTCTGATATTTATCAAAATAAATTATTGATATTTCTGAATTTCCGATGTTATTAGAATTTTAATGTAAATTAAATATTTATATATTGACTTTATCTTTTCGTGTTTTGCAGCAAATTTTACCGTAAATATTTTACTTCCACACATGTGAAATGAGTGTAAAAGAAATCTTAAAATGAATCAAACTCATAATCTGAACTTGAAAATATATGAATTATGCAACATTTTAATTTGAGTATATTTATTTAGTGTGTAAAAGAATATAAAATATAATAAAATAAAACAATGGTTAGACAAATCTTTTCCATCAAGGCTAAGCAATGTATATTTCAGCTTTAATAAGTAATCTTATGTTTGTTTAGTTCATACGTATGGCACAATCAGTTTCTCTTAACCACTCTTCAAAATGGGAAAGAAGAGAGAACACAGCAGGATGGTAAAAGAAGCAAAAACAAAATCTGACCAGTGGTTATCAAATCTTCAAAATAGGTTATTTTAGGGCTTTTGTCCCCATCTTTAGCTGCAGAGGAGAATGTCTCTGAAGAAACTCTAGACCTTGTTTTGCTTCTTACTGGCTTTTCAGAGTAGCTTTGCCATCATCAAGAAGAAGAAGTTGACCTTTTACTCCCAGCTAAGCAACAATCTTAGCTGCTGTGTAAACACATGAGACAATGGTAAATAAACACTTACCTGACACTTATCTTAGCAATCAGTCGCCACGAGTTAACGTGAGCTGGTGAGTTTTATGCTGGCACCCCCACACAGATGTCATTCTGAGTCAGAACGAGCTGTTTCTACTACTTCTAGATCAGGTTTGAAAGACAATTAGGGCAGAAAAAGAAGAAAGAAGGAGACTGGTGGTGTTTTCACACCTGGTAGTCTGGCAGATTCAATTTGGTTGGGGACCAAAATTGCTACATTTCATTTTTGTTGATAAGGTTCTCTTTCACACTTCACTTTGTCAAACCAAACTGCACCAGAGTTCACTTCAACAATACCAACACCTTTGCCTGTAGCAATAAGCAATAACTCAATTAACTGTGTGAGCAATTAAAACGAGCTCCATAATTTCTATTTGCATGATTTATTTATTGATTTTTCTCTCGTTCTACCAGAAACTGGATGACAAAAGTTTTCAGTCTGGAGTTTTGGTCTCATCTAGTCCTTTTCTTTTGGAAGGACAATTTTGTTTACACAAAATTTATAGTTCATGTAATTTGTTATTTATGTTGCTTTGTTTATTTATTTTTTGATATTTAAGGTGTCTTCCAGTTCCAGTGTTAAATATTTGTTAAAATTTAAATCTTTCTGAATGTGTTCTTGTGTTATTATGCCATTACTATGATATGACTTGAAATTAGTCTCAAATAAAAGTATCATTGCTTATCGCAGTAACTTCTACGACAATTTTGTGTACGCATTCAGACCTCTACAACCGGACTTTCTAGGCAAACGGACTGGAGTTTGATTAAGGAGGACTAAACAAGGCCTGTGGGAATGACCACAGAGACATTTGAAGAGATCAAGACAAGACCCACCAATTTCAGGAAGAAATTTCTGTCTCTGGAGGAAAACCTGCGCTGGTAACCCAGTGAATGCTGGTAGGTCTTACTATTGTCTGGGAACTGAATTATTCCTTCAGAAACACAAGGTTTGCATGAATAAGAATGAGAATCTCTCTGCATTTTGTCACTCTCTGCTGTGCTATGAGGAGTCACCGGGCGGACGTGTGGGAGGAAAGTTAGACCGCTTGCAGCATTAAGTCAGTTGAGCTGAATTTAAATGAAACAAGATCAAACCAGTGTGTCTCATTCCGAGTGAATACAAAGGCCTCAGCAGTATGCCGGCTGAATAACAGCAGCTTTCTGTGGAAGGAGATGTTTGGTTAAAGCAGAGTCTTAATGGTGAGCGCTTTGTTGTGTGATGTCACAAGTCCTGACATGATAACAGGCTTTGTTGGCTGGACGGCAATGTCAAAGTGGAAGAAAGGATTTATCAGGGAGCCGTGGTGAAGAGTCGACTTTTGGGGCACTTTGGTGCTTGCCAGAGACAGCCAGCATCTTTTGAAGATGTTTCTGATGAAAGCTGTAATGTGATCCACCTCCTCAGCTCAGGTTTTGGGACAGGAATCCGCCTAAGGGAGGGGGCTTCTTCTGCAACTGCAATTTAAGAATAAACCCATGTCAAACCTCAAAGCTAACATAATCCCAAAGGGAGGGGAAAAGTTGAATAAATGATTGGCTTGGCATCATAAAGAAAAGCCTGTGGCTAATTTCTGGAGAAAGTTGTGTTAGTACAAATCATCTTGTTGTATTTGTTTTTTACAGAGTCGCATAACCAGATTACTGCTGTGAAGAAAGGATTTACCTGCTTGCACATTTCTTCTGTCATGTCTGTCGCTGTAATTTACAGTTTCACTCCATAAACTGTGATAAATATTCGCAATAAATGGGTAACAAACTGACTTTTTACAGAGAAAATATGATCAACTTGGAACGAAAAAGAAATGGCACCAGTCGAGATTAACATAGCTGGAAAACGCTCAACTTAATAAACAACTTGAATGAAACCCAAATGAACACATCCCTCTGTGGAGGCCAAAACAACAAACAAATTCAAATTAATCTTGGTTATCAGAGGCAAACTGTTCTGACCAAAAAAACATTATTCATCAAGCATTTGTTTTTTTAAAGAGAATGTGCTGAGTTAATGATCCATAATGTTTCTCACTAGTCCTCTGGTTCTACACCTGGAAAAAACAGATACAATATATTTTAAAGGAAGCTTCTATTTTTACATTTGTTCTTTAATTTATATTGACAAATAATTCTTGATTTGGTTTTGGTTGCATGCCTGGCTTGTACAGATTGCATAAATCAACGCAATCTACACAAGCACTTTTGTCTTGCAGTTTTACATTTCTCTTTTATTTTTCATAATTAACAACAATCTAATTATTATCTGCAGCCTCCCCCCCCTTGAGTTGAGCCTTTGCAATTTTGTTAATTTGATTAAGAATTGGACAATGGTTTGTTTTAAGTGAAATAATCTCCCAATGGAACTAGAATGTTTTCATCAATACTAAGGATTATTTACTTAAAACAAGGTGTCATAATTTGTTGTAAATTAGTTTTGCCTTACTAAGATCTACTAAGATGTTTCCACTACAAACTATACCAAAAATATTTGGTAAGGTTTTGTGTTTTTGCAGTGCAAATGTTATTTTCATATGATCTCTGGACTTTAAAATCAACTGTCCCATTATAATGGATCCTTACTTAAATGAACTACAGATTTTTATCTGTTTCATTTCATGCTTTCAGTCTCATCTTTTCAGTTCTTTGAAGCTAAACAAATCTTTGGGTCTATTTCTGTGAGTATCTGCATGGTTTAATCAGATTGTTACCAGTAAAACTTCTGCTTAAACACACCAGTGAGGATTTGTCTTGTGAGTTCAGTTCCAGGTCTGCTTCTTTTTCTTAACGTTAGGTTGCATTTAGTCTTTTTCCAGGTTGGGGGCTCTTCTGAGATCAGCACAGTGTTGTTATTCATTCTCCTGATGCATCAGAGTTTACATGCACATCAATACGCTGCTATTAACCTGATTAAAGCTGTAGTCTGGATAAAACATTGCCATGTTAACAGCCTTTCTTGATTGCATTAGCACAGGGGTCTTCAATTAGGATCCAAGGAGAAGTCAAAAACACTGCAGGAAGTAACTGTTACGAGTATTTATTCAACATTGCTCTTTGATATTTTATCTTCTCTGCTCTTTGCTCAGATTTTGGTGGGTTTGAATGATTACATCATTTTATTGCACCACTTTAGATTGCTTTTAGTGCCCTTCATATGTTTTAAACTTGCCATTGAAGAACAGAAATGAAATGTTTTCAAAAGCTGTTTGCTACATTCTTTATAGCTTATTAACTTGAAACTAAACAAATTAAACAAACTAAACAAAGAGGTATCTTTGTTTTTGTGTGCAGATACAAAATCTATTCACGTTAATCATCAAATTAATGTGAATAAAATAAACTAACTTTTTAATTAAATGAATAAAATAAAATGTATACTTCTGCGTTCGGAATTTGTGGATAGAGCAAATGTTTTTTTTAGTTATTTTTTGGAGCTTTAAACCAGCTGCCTATCATGTTTTGACAGAGTTTAGGTTAAAAGATACAAATTAAGGCAACAGCCAGGATTGTGTTGTTACAAACCTTCTTAGACTTTAGAGGCACTTTCATGTTGCTTCAGAGTAGTTGTGGGCACCACTAATGTAAAAGTTAGCTGTGCTAATCCTAAAGCACTAATCAAAAACATGATTCCCACTAAAGTGCTAAATCAGTATGGTATTTAGTGGAAGCGAATGTTAATGCACTAAAGGACTGATTTCCCCCATATTGGTATACATATGTCAGTAGATCAGAGCATGTTGTGTTGTGTTTTGAGATCTTTTTGCCTGCTTTGTGTTGTCAGACATTTTGTTTTTTAGTAAGAACTTGATTCTACAGATTCTCTAGTAAGTGGTGTTAGATGTGTGGTTCATCCCAATTTATTTATGATTTAACAAGGGAGATTTTTTAACTGCATTTCTTTTTACTCTGGATATTTTTGTTTGACATTGAAATTAGTTTGATTATCTAAAACTGCTGAAAAATACAAAAACAGCTCACTCTTTGTGGAACAGAAAAATTCACACAATAAAGTGATTTATCAGTCTTTTGTGCCTTGCAAACATACCTCTCCTGCCTTTTCTCTGTAAAAGTTGCTAATAATGCCATAAAAACATGTGAGTTCAGCTTTAAGATCCCTCTGGAGAGGGGATTAACCCCATGTTTAATTTTCAGCATGTCATACTTATCTAATATTCAGTGATATTGATGAAACAGACCCCATCCAGACTACCACTTAATAAATAATGACTGCTTGATTGTCTTACACTCATCAGCTGATCGTTGCAGTTTTACATTGTCACTATAAATCGTAACTAATAATAAACATGAGGTCAGACAAGTGAAACTGTTGTTGGAAACTGTTTCTGGAGATATGAAAGCAGTACGAACAAGCAGCTCCCTGACATAATGGGATTCTGCGAAGCCCCCTGCAGGGCTGGAGGAGTCATGACGCCATGGGCTTCCTTCACCTCCAGCCAGTTTGGCATCTGCTGCCCAGCAGAGACCGGGAACACAGATATTGACAAGCTTTACAAACACACTACTGCTTTTTAAATAGAACATTTTTTGTTGTTGTTTTTTTTAGAACTGTTTTAGTTTCAGTTTTAGTTTTAGTTTTAGTTTTTAGGTCTGCTAAAAGTCTTTCTCTGCCTTAAAGTTATTCACAGGTTTTTACCTGGTGAAGTTCTGAAATTAAGTTTTTATTCTTTATTTTCTTAAGTTTGATGTTCATTCCTCTTTGATTTATTTCCACACTTAACATTTTTAAAGATGGGAGGTGAAAAAATAAGGACCGCCAAGAAAAATCATGATATTAGTGAATATTCTGACTTTTAGATGCTTTTTCCCCTCAGGCCACAAAAAAAGCCACTGCATAACACATTTCCCACAATGCCTTGCTCGCTGGTCTTTCAGAGTCTACATACTAGTTTTAATATGGTGGGATTCCTCAGAAATGTCTGAAGCCCCCTGGCCGATGCGGCGTTGAAAACTTTTTATAACCGTTTCCACAAGTTCCCTTGCATTCAGGCGGAGGAAGTCACGCTGTTAAGAAGTGCTGACGGGGTTACGGCGGCTGAAGCAGCCTCATTTCTGCAAACTCAAAGAGTGACGAAAAATGAGCTGACACTTGAATCAACTTTAATGGACTTCATAACTTCTTAAGCATCGTGAAGTAAACTTATTTTTCTTCTTTTTTAAGCTCTGACTCAGCCTTTTCTCACTTATCTAGTCTGCATGTTCTCTTGTTCAGCCTCTGGGGCTTTCATGTGCTGTCTGTGCGCTCAATCTGCCTCAAGCGTTTGCCTCAGGCATTTGATCCCTCTCTCATCTGAGGATGGGATCTGTCCTTCACATGCTTAGCACATTATTTTTCTTCATTCACTTTATAAGCTATATAATAAGTAGTTAGAGATATCTATCTCTAACTAGTGCAGTGTTCTAAATAATGCAGGAAAAAACTTTAAATATTTAGGTTTATGTTTTGAAAAAGGTGTAAAGAAGGCGGCTGAGAGATGCAGACCAGCACAACATCAAGCTTCATTTGGCTATAAGTTAACTTGCTAAACTTCATAGACACATAGATTCAACTCAAACCTAAAGGATACCACATCAGAATTCTTATAGACACGTTGCAGCGTGACGTCAGGTGCGCGAGATCCTGCCTTGAGCTCCCTGCCGGAGGGCAAAAAACTGCTCACTGATGATGACTACCTTTGGTTTTAGCTGGCAAGTTGTCGACATAATACGGTAATCTTAAATTTATATATAAAAGAAAAAGGAACGCAGTGTTTGCTGCAAAAAATAAGAAAAAATAGTGAAGGAGACAGAAATAGGTCAGTTATGCTAGCTTGACTTTGACAACCTTTGCATGCAGATGTGCTGCAGAATTTGGTGTGTTTTGATTCAGTTACAAGAAAAATGGGACCCAAACTTACTTTGACAGATCATCAGTCGATCAGTTTGTTTAAATGAGATAATCAGCCACTGCTATGTTCAGATGATCCCTTACTAATAATCACGAGATAAACATCAACCTGAAAACATAGAACTGTTACAGTGTTGAATAGTGATACAATAGCGGAGCTGTTATCAGTCAGTTGCTATGGTAATGGGTTGGTGTTTAATGTAGCCGACACAGAGAGCCAGGAAAAAGAAGAATATGAGTGGTTTTGAGTTATTCTTCAATGTTTTTTCTGAGTTTTCTGCCCCTTTGCTGTGGCTCCACTGCTCTAGATGAATAATAGCTTCATCTCCAGGTTTCATTTTGCTACCAGATCTGTTCTACTGCTATGGATGGCAAGTTAAAGATGACATGCATAAAATTTCATAATGTAAGCAATATCATAGAGCGTGTCTGTGTGGAGGAAAAAAGTATGGAAAAGTATGAAATTTGATTAATGTATTTTTTAGGTTTTAGATCCGGAAAATAGTTTTTATTTTCTGTCACCTTGGTCACATGATAAATTTGTAGAGATAAAGTCGTTCGCACTTGTTGCTTTGTATGTTTTTTTAATATGCAGATATATCTGGCATTTTTTCTTTATCCACGACATAGGACATTATTCATTCATCTATCTGCTATCCAATTTGCTAGCTCATGTTTAAAGGGACTTTTGACTGGTACAATAAACAAACAATAGCACATTACTCTGTTGTTTGCCTTATTACACTGAAAAAAGGGAAAGGGGTTTGTCAAACTTATTTTATTTGCATTTGTGTAGCATTACAACTTAACAAACTTAATAAATTTACTTAGATAAACCTAATTTAATTGCTTGTGACCGGTTAATGCAACATATTTAAGTTGAGTCACCAGTTCTCTTTTTTCATAGGCTCCAATGAAAGCTGTTTGGTTTTTTTTGTAACAGAGCTCTGGTTCAGTTTAACAAAGTGTTTAAAAGCATTTCCCCATAGTTGACTTAAATAACTTAAAAATGCAAAACAAGTAATCTCATGTTTTCATATTGTATAAAAGAAAATGTTTTAAACAACTCAAAGTTTCTTCAGTTAATTTGTTTAAATCTTATCGTACTTAAAAAACAGTTTTATTCCTTGGCTTTTAATCCGGTGTGATATTAACATTAATTGTTTGCATTTATTGACTTAATTTTGTTTCTGTTATACTTTTTGTGCAGCACTTTGGTCAACTTTGTGTTGTTATATGTAGGTGCACATAAATAAAAATGGAATGACATTTATACGTGGTGAAAAAAAATTGACTGAATAATTGAAAAAATAACTTTGAAATTTGAAAATAAAATAAAGAGATATTTGTGCATGTTTTCCCATGCTTGCCTGTAAAGAACATCTCACCCTGTGGGAGTGCAGATGTTCTCCAGACAGACTTCCTGAAAAAGTATTCAATCAAATTACTTCAATTCAGTTAGCACAAAACACAATGAGCGTTTCATTAGGGTAAAAAAGAACAGCTTTGATTTGATTAGATGTGTCTGACAGGAACCTGGGGAGCAAACATCAAAGATCTGTTTACCGGTTTTCAAAGAGTCACAGCTAATAACAGTCCATGCGTGCCGCGCGTCTCGCCGCTAAGCTGTCGTGTCAGGGTGGTTAGCAGTTGGCCGGTAATTCCTCAGGTCGTCTTAGCTCACAGATCAAGGCCGCTGGTCTGTAACTTTGAACTTGACGTTTCAAAAGGGAGAGGATAAAGAGATGCTTAAATATCAAATCCTCCCCCAACTCCCTCGCCCTTCATATTGGACGCTGTTAAAAGATCAACTGCTGAATCAAAGTGGAGTGTTCAGGGAGAAGGATTTCCCCCATCTGTTTGTCTGTGGAAGTTAATTTATGTATGTTTCAGCTAAGAAATGGGTTATCCAACTTTCTTTTTTGTTTTCCCATGATAATCAGTAGATGTTTACTGAGAAAACCAGTGTTGTATCCTCAAGCTCTCCACTTAATAAACCATGTGCACCAAGTTAAAGGATTTTTTTCTCTCAGACTCTTTAGCTCTTCATATTTAACTGTTTTATTCAAAAGGGATTCAGTTAAATGTAAATGGTTTTTGTATTTATTTAGCATGTATAAACACTGATATTACATATCAGAGCAAAAGAGCTTAATCTCAGACAGGACTGTTTGACTGATACTCAACTAGTATGGCTTTCTTTGGTAGGGCCTCATCACAACTTTATTTATTTGTCTTACTTCGTTTCATGTAACAATCAGTCACAGTCTAAATCATAACTTATTGATTTATATCATTAGAACTGAAGAAGTAAATCGTGCCATGTTCTGCGTTCTAAGTCATTTGTAAGATAAGATGAGTAGATATGACTTCCAGGCTGCACAGTGGTAAAGTTGGTAGCACTGTTACCTTGCAGCAAGAAGGTCCTGAGTTCAAATCCCAGCCTGGGTCTTCCTGCATGCAGTTTGCATGTTCTCCCTGTCCATCCATGGCATATTCCGGCTTCCTCCCACAATCTAAAAACATGACTGTCATGTCCACAGATTGATCTCTCTGAATTCTCCTTGGACTGTGTTTGCCTCTGTGTTGCCCTGCGATGTACTGCGGACCTGTCCAGAGTGTCCTCAGCCTCTTGCCCGTTGACTGCCTGGTGATCCCACAAGGGATAAGCATGCAGGATAATGAATGGTTATGATTTCTTTTCACATATGGATTCAAACCGCACCAGAGTTCACTTCAACTGGTCTGCATCAGAGATTAATTGCGCATTCACACCTCTCTCAAATGAACCTGATTTTCTAGACAAAAGAACTACTTTGATTCCAGTGAACTAAACGGAGCTGGTGTGAATGCACTCTTTTTTGGCACTCATTGGAAATTAGTTCAAATGCAGATTTCTTAAAAAGCTGCTGTTTTTAAGCAGCTGCAGGTTATGTGTTTAACTTTGATCTATTTAAGACTGAAAATGGAAAATTTATGGTCACTAAATGTCTGATTGGTGCATTGTGTTGTACAATCAATGCTTACCTGGACAGTAATCTTTGAGTGGAAAGTTTTCTTTGTTGAGCTAGGTGTTGAGAACTAAAAAAGAGAAATGTTTTTGCCTTTGGGCATCCGCCAAAGGAGGTTTAGAGGAAGTGCAAGATTTTATTTTTTTTTAGCTGCACAGGTGTGTGTGAAAAGGAACATCAACGGAGATTTCCTTGTGTGTGGTCTTCTGATAACGTTTCACTAAATCCGCCCTCCCCCCCACATCCCTGCGCTCACACACATACCTACTACCCACCCATGTTTGCCCTCTCTCCCCACAAATCACCCTGACAAATGGACTTCCCACAGGTGTTGCTAACTCCCCCTTCTCAACTGCCCACATGCTCGGCTGCATGGGAACGGGGGCAGCATTAGTATTATTCACAGCTGCTTGTGTCAACTTGAACCGCACCTCCCCAGGCCCTGCGGGACATAGGGCTACTCGACGGCTGGGAATCCAGTCATAACGACGACCCAGGCTCAAGGTTTTGGCATGCTGTGGCCCACTGAGTCAAACAAGTGGAGAATATTGTCTGCTGAGCCCTGAGAACTGGAGTCTCCCAGTCTGGAGATCAAGATAAAGTCTGGCCCAAACCGCTCACCGCTCCCATATCAAACAATGCAACTGGTTATGAGTTCTGAACACAAATGTATCTTTGTTAGACTTTGCGTTGTGTGTCTGAAGGCATGGTGTAGGAGTAACAGTGAAACTGAAGGAGTTGGTGGTTACCAGTCCCTGACAGTATTTTTGTGTAATAATCAAGACAAGCCTGCTGTGAAAATAGAGTTTTAGCTCTGATAAAGGTTGATGTCTAGCATTTGACTTTTACTGATTGCTTACATGCATACACATTCCAGGTTGTTGTGAAGCACAGGAAGTAAAGTGGAAGGAAAATGAACGGTTTTCAACATTTTCCACAGATAAAAGGTTGAAAGGTGTTGTTGTCCACCTGTGTTTAGCTCCCTTGACATTTTGCTGCAGTTACAGATGAGAGTCTTTTGAGGGATGTCTCTACCAGTTTGTACGTCTTTTTTTCTCACTTTTCTTTGTAAAATGGCTCATGCTCACTCAGTCAGACTTGATGTATATTGTATTTTAACTATGTTGTTCTTTTGGTAGGTGAACCTTCACCTCAGTTTCTGATGGAGAGCCAGAGCAATGACCCCAACTACACACGTTTCAGCCTCTATATATAAGTTATTCAAAGATATTCAAAACTTTTGCTCACTGAATCTGTGTATTTCCCACCAAAATACATTTTATACCATCTTCCATTTAGCAGAGAGCTAACATCTCAGTAATTGTCAATTTCATTCAGTCACAATATACTAGATGTTTTTCATACAATCTGGAACCATAAACACAAACCTTTTGTGTTTATGGTTTATGGTAAGGCTAATTTTTTTTTTACTTTTTATGGGTGGTTACACAAGCAATAACATAAAATATGGCAGAACCAACCGAAATTACAATAGAAGTTAGCTGCTAAGCTAGCCGGATCATTAGCATGCTAGCAACAACATGCTAATGCACAAACTGCTTTAGCAAGTCTTTTGCTTGTGAGTCAAAAGACTCACAAGCAGCACTGCCACCCAGTGGTGTAACTCGATATTGCACCTCAATTCAACGGAATCTTTATACAACTACGATTGTATTTCATACTATGGTTAAATTACTCACAGTTGGGGTTGGTTTATTGCACTTTTTAAAACTACAAGTTAGTTTCTGGTTCACCTCTCTGTATTATTTTGTGTTGGTGGATTACGTAGTTCTCTAGTTTTGCACAGCTTTGTAAATCCCCTCATGCTGCCTGCTGGTATCGACTGGCAGCTAAAACCCACATGTGCTTTGTTTGCTGCCCTTTCTTCACAAGTTTCCCTCCCCCACTCCTCCACTGTCTGCTGTGAATTCTTCCTAATCTGCAAGTGGTTATACTTTGCTCTTTCACAGAACATTCATAAAATCATTCAGTCGGTTTACAAAATAACCAGATGTAAGGTCACCTCCTGAAATTTTTGGTTGTTTTGTAAAATATCTTTATTTGTCTTATTGACTGTGGATTCAGTGTGATTCCACTGTGGCCCTCCAGCTACAGAGCTGGCATCTTATCTTTTAATCACTTTGAAACCAACCAAACATTGCCTTTAATTTATAAGGGAACCAAGCAGATCTCTGGCAATTACAAACTCAAACAGAAAAGTCTTAAAAGGGAAGAAGGAGGTGACCTGATTCTTTGTAGACAGCTGTGTTTTTGCTCTGCGGTGGAGCAGTGGTTAGCACTATGTACCACTGAAAGGAGTTCCCAGTTTCAAACCTCAGATTTGCTGCATTCACACAATCTGTCTCGTCAAACTTTAGTTTGTTTGCCTAGAAAGTCTAGTTTGTTTGGAGACCACTCCAAAGCAGGAAGTGGAATATAGCGCAGAGCATTCTGGGTAAATACAACCAAAACAAATGTGCCAGTGTAGTTCTAGTGGGAGAAATGGCATGTGGTCTTTCACCAAAACAAAAGAGCAATCCTACAACTGCTAAAATCTGACACCATTACATTTTTGTTTACATTTGGTGAAGAGGGAAGTGGCACTCAGTGTGTTCTTCAGAACTTTTCAGCCATTTCCTTCAGTGGTTCTTGGTTCGGTGCCCCTACAGGTGAAGAGTGTGAAATCAAACTACAGCAGTTAGAAAGGGAACAAATGTGGTAATTTTGGCCCCCAGCTGAACCAAGTTTTTCTGTTTCTTATGCTGTTTGAAATAGTCTCTCATTTTTGTTGAATTGTTCAGCTTAGTTATGACCAGTCCAAGTATAAAAGTCACCACATACATTGGAAAAAATGTGAAATACCCTGAAATACCCTGGCAAAAGGTTAGCATTGCCAGGTGACCGATAGCCACTTGTTTAGTTGATTTTACCATTGATTTGTTCTCTGGATAAAAAACTGTTTGGCCATTTTAACACTGTGAGATTGAGTTCTTGTTACATCCCAGCATCACTGATCAAAGTTTGTGCCACACTGGATCTCTGAGCAAATGTGAACGGTGCATGCTCTACTTTTACAAAGTTGCATGGGTGTTTGAACAAACACCCATGCATGTTTGCTTGAAGTACAAGCCTATGTGTTTGGAGCTTAATCTGTTCAAATGTCTTAGTTAACTTCAGCATTATCAAACTTTACATAATACAGTTGGTATTTCTGACCTACAGCAGATAATAGTCAAAATACAATACAAATACAATGCCACCAGAAGCCACCAGTTTCAGCTTCTCTCACGCCAGAAAAAAACTGACTGGTAACCTCTGACCTCTGACTTTCCTCTTCAATGGGAACCAGTACAGCCACCATTCATTAGCAGGTCAAACGACTGCAGCGGCCACAGATGTTTATCTGATGCAGCTCTGGTTAGCAGTAAAAATGACACACTTGTAAACATGCTAATTTTGGTCTCTTTTGAACAGAAGGGATGCCAATGCAGCCTCAGCCTCTGCAACTCAAACAAGCTCGATCAAGAGATTTAAAGGTCCTTTTTTATCACTGACCATCAATGTTTCTGCTGTTTATACCTGTGTTTATTTACATGTTGAGGGATACTGGCGTTTAAGTTACTATTGGTATATGACATTGTCTTCAGTGCCTTTGACGGACTTGTCCTCAGTGTATCATGGCACTTTTCCATTCACCTCTAGTGGGAACAGAAATAAACTGTTTCTTTTGTTTTGTAATAGAATAAAAAGGAAATACAATTGCATATTAGGCATACTTAGATTTTGGTAGGAGTAGTACTACTACAGCAGACTGAATAAATGACACTAAGAGAAATTGCAGATTGGTGTAACTTGAGGTACACCAATCAGAGTTTTGTGGTCCAATTTTATAAAACTTTGATAAACACCATTTTTAGGTAGCTCATTTTTAGAGCTGAAGAGTGCTTTAAGGCACTGAAATGAAAAAAGTGGGCAAATAGTAAATAATGAGAGACTAAAACTCATAAAATTGTAAATTTATATATATATATATATATAAGTTTAGTTACTGACTGGTTTAGTAACTAAATGCTGTTGCAACTCATATTAATTCAAAATTCTGCAAAGAGTTATTGTAGATGGTGATTGCTGTGGGCATGAAGATGTTACTGTAGCAGTATGTATTGCAGCAAATTTGAAGAAGCCTCTAACTGAAGACACTCTGTTTTCCTAATACTCATGAATGGGGATGTTTTTATTGGACACAACATTAGCAGATACCTTTTAGAAACAGTGAGCGATAAACTGTGCTGCAGTGAACACCTCTGTGTGGCGCAGATTGGCCTGTTCTGTACAAGTGAACTATGTAATCCAGTGAACAGATCTTTCTCACTGGCTCTTGAGTTAATTTAGATATGGGCATGATGCGTTGCTCTTTGAGGCCTACTTCATGTTGCCAAACAGGCTCTTCTTAAAGGGGAAGCGGCAAAATCTACTTTTTTGAGCTTTCCATCATGTCATTTGGGTGTCTAAACGCTCGCTCTGCCTGGGCGTCACCTATCCCACGCAGCTCCTTCAGACTAGCAGCAGCTGTTAGTAAACACCTGGTGGAACTGTGCGTCTGCTGAGCTTATAGGAGCTACTTCTCAGTGAAACACTGGTAAATCATTCTTAAAGGCTTAGTGGAGAAATGCTGTTATGATGACTTCCTGAAAGCAGAGTGTCAGAAAGAGGAGCTGCTTAAAATGACAGAACCCAGATTTCTTTCATATCTATCATATTTTTAACAACTGGAGGTAACGGAGTTACATTTGGACTATATGTGTGGAAAACACATAAAATTTTCCCTTTAAGTGATTTCTTTTGTCTATTGATCTGTCAGTATTCAGGCCTGAAAAATGTGGTTAATCAGTGATCATTTTGATTCTCATGTCTTTATGTGACCCATTTTTGTATCACTTTCCTCATTGTTGGAATCTCAGTTGTTCAGCTGTGAGTTTCTGGTAGTTAGATGCAGATTTTTCTGGTGTCTCTGTGGAAAACCAGTCTTGTTATTCAGCAGGTTCAAAGGTTTTCAGCAGGAATGAGACAGAGTTCTGTCCAAACAGTATTGTTTTTCAGTGTGTGTTTGTGTGTGTGTCGGGGGGCTGTAGGTAGGACTGGCCTGGGCACATGGAGTAAGTAGCCTTTCCTCCTCATTAACCCAGCAGTGCACCTGTGATCACTCTGATATTCTCTTTGAGAGCATTAGGGTTCCCAGCGGGGGATTTGCTAATGGGGGGGTTTGGGGTTTTGATCCTGGTGAATTGGGTGTGGCACGCTTGCCCGACAGCTCGCCTCATGTCTGCTTGATGGGATAAAAGAAGAAGCAACGCATTAATAAGCCTTTGTTGCAGGGCAGGCCCTGCTTGAATACAAATACACTCAGAACTTTGCAAACGGTTCAAATGAAGTAATAAATAAAGTCATTATAGATGCCTTCAGAGAAATAGACGCAAAAGTTGTAATCACTATTAAAGCTAATTGTATATAACTGTCCCAGACTCATCAAGAACATTGTGAAACAGATAATCCTCTGAATATATTCATTTTGTTGATTGATAATGTGGATCTGTATGTAAATGAGCAGAATTAATCAGCCCTCCTTTGTTTTCTTTACTCTGTTGCTAGCCTGCACTGCAGGACGACATCCAACAATTTAATATCTGAAAGTCTCTGTGAAACGCTGATACTCATGAAGAAGAAGCTGAAACCAGGAGCTGATTTAGCTAGCTCGAGATTTGTAGCTATTCCAGCAACTTCAGCACGGTGATGATGACCACAGCGGCCGGATAAGACGGCCTTTGTTGGACCGCAGCATCTAGTCGGTTTCTGTCGTCAGAGGTTTAATTGGAAAAAGGTCTTCTATTTATAGTGTTAGGATGACGGCCAGCATCTCATACCTGGACGCTCTCACCTAAATGTCTTCTCTTTCACACTTTTTAATAAAGATCAAGGAGGAACCGCTGCCATTTACACACTCGAAAGGTCAGTTTTGTAAACTTTTTCCAAACTGGACTCACATGATGAAAATTAAATGTACTCTCTGAGGGTTGCAGAGAGTAACTTTAGGCTGCAAAAACCTTACCACTAATTATGAATGTTTAGTTTCAAAACTTTCCTGCAGTTCAAAGTTCAGCCATGACAACAAGGCATCTGTTGTTCCTGTGATCTGTTGCTTCAAACTGTCATTTTCTAAAACTTTTTTGATGGTTTTAAGTAGCAGTTCAGAAGCTCAGCTCAGGAGAATTGGCAGCTCAGCTGTGTTATAAACAAAAAGAAAAAGCACTTCAAGTTACAAATGTGACTCAACAGATGATGCATTGTAACCAAGGTCTTAAAAACCAACTTTAATGTTGAAAATGCTGAAGGATTGCTCTGATTTAACTCAATATTTTTACGTTCCCAAAAGGTGATACACAAGCACATATAAAATAAGCATGACATTCATTTTTTATACATTTAAACACTAATTTTTTTACAATAACGATAAAGGGGACTTGTGCCTCAAGGCAAGCCTCTCTGCTTATTTCCTGCTCTCGATTCCAGCACCAGAAAAAGACTTGATTGCCTCTTCAAATTTTTTTATTTTTTTCGTTTTGTTTTATTAAAAATGCTCCCTGCGCGTAAACAAGATGAACTGCATAATTCTCCTTCTTTTATCTAAGCATACCAATCCATTCAGTCAAGAAAAATCCCATTACATGTCCCTGAGCTAATGTTTCATTTTTAAAATGGAAGTGAAATAAAATTATACTGAGTGTTTTCCTCTTAAACCGAAGCCTTGCTACCAGTACTCCTGAGCTACTGACCTAAATGTGTTCTTGTTCCCAGGCCAGTTTGAGTTGACGTTGCTGTAACTCGAGTAAAAGATGATGTATGTAATTGTTAGGGTTGTTGGAGAACAAATACGTCATTTCATTAATGTTTAAATTTCCAGCACTTTCCTGTAATGCACAGCTCAATCACTCCAATTCTAGCTTTCAGGGAACTTTGTTACCGTCAAGCTCCATTTAACTGTTTGGTTTTGTGTTTTTTTTTTTTACACTGATAGCTAAAGGAACTCCCCCATGATGCAGTGTTTAGCCCATTGACCTTTAATTATCCATCCTGTATCTGCAGAGCAGCCTGCATGCCAGAGCCCAGCAGCTCTGCAGGGGGCCTTATTGGTGGGTCGTAGACGCAGAGGAACACGCCACACTCACTGTTGAACATCAGATACAAGCATAAATAAAACATTCGGGTTGCTCCTTTAATGAAGTCTCACCCACCGGGTGTAGTGATGAAATATTTACGCAGCTGTAGAAGAAGTTGCGAAGCAGAGGGAATGATTAGCGATTCTTTCAAAGTCAGAGATTGCAGCTTTTTTTTTTTTTTTTCAGATTTTAAAATGACGTGAAGCAGCTCAGAAAAGTTTCCAAATTAAAAAAAATATATATTACTTGAGTTCAGAATGAAAATACGACAATATCCCAAATCCCTTCAAATTACATGACTATTTTAATTTCATTGATATCTTAATATAAAAATACAATTTTACATAACTTATCAAATCAACAACAATCCTATTTATTTAAAATAAAAGAATATCATCATTTATTCATATAAATTTATCAGGTATTATTCTCGTCTGCATTTAATAATAAATGGACTTAAGCAAAAAACATAGGACATAGACTCAATAGTCTTTAAATAAAGTTTCCTATTGTGCAGAATTTGACACATTTTGTTCTGCTTTTTATAGGGTAAAACATGCAAAAATAAGCTGGTGATTAGGGGTGGGTGATACAGACCTGAAGCTTTATCACACTATTTTGTTGTACCTTTGTGATAACAATAAAGGTTATAGTGAAAACCAAATTATTTATTACTTATGTTTAGGTAACTGTATGGCAGCAAGCCATACAATAACTACTTAAGTCAATAATCCCTTATTATTGATGGAAATTATTAGTTCCACTGGATGATTCTTTTTCTTATAACATGGTAAAAATGTCTTGGTATAAGTGAAACAATCTGCCAATATTATCAATATTACATAATTACTTGCTTAAAGCAATCTCCTAGATAGTTTTTCTTACTTAAAGTGTACTAAGATATTTGAAAAAGAAACTAGACAAAATACTTGGTCAGATTTTGTTTTTTGCAGTTTACTACTGCAGCTGTTTACAGACTCAGTGTCTTGTCCATCAAAGTATCCCGGCCTTATTCTCTCTGTGGATGTCTTGAGCTGAGAGTTTTCACCTCGGAGGACCGATGAAGGCTCTGACCTGGAGCCCTGACATGCTCGGCTGCATTGAAATAAAAAGAGGACTCAGGCACATAAAGAGGTGTCTTTGAGGAGATTTGCAGCACTTCCTTATCTCTCTGTGTGTGAAAGAAAAGAGCTTCAGTCCCCTCACCGTCACTCACGTCAGGAACAGGCTGCAGGGAGATTTGTGCCAGATGCTGCTTCTGAAAGCACATCAGGTGGACAAGGAGCTCTCATCCCCGTAGTGTGTGTTTTCTCTGTGTGGCCGTGTGTATGTGTGGCCTTTGATGTCAGCCAGTAGTCGGAGTCCCCCAGGTGTTCGGCAGTACATCGAGGCTGCATATTGAGAAACACTCCTGCATGTTATCCACTCTTACATGCTGGCTTTTTACACCCTCCTCTCTCTGAGGGACTCTTAGTGTTGGTGTAAAACTTTCAGATTGGGTCTGCAGGAACTAGAAGTTCTTAAAATGCTGATGTGTTCACATATTTTCTCTTGAAGGTCTTAAAATGCTGATTTTCTCTCAAAATGCCTGCAAAGAAATTTTCACTTTAAAGCAACTTGCAAAAGTATTCATAGCTCTTAAACCTTTAGTAATTATTTTTGCACCGATTGCAGTTTTATGGCCGATCACCGATCTTTGCCTGACCTCCCAATTTCAATTTTTTAGCGGGATTTTTTTTGTTGCTTTTTTTGTTGGTGAGGTGACTATTATTCATCACATATGGGCAGACGGGACCTTTTGGGTGGATCTGTCAGTCAGCCCTCTCTCATGGCAGAGAGAAAAGCGACAATGGCTGATTTTTAGTCCTTTTCAGAGGAACACAAGATCAGTTTCACACTTGTTTCCTAGACTCGAATATTAAAAACTTTTTTGAGGTTCTTATTGATGTAAAATGTACAGAATTCATATTCTACTTACATAAAATACAATTAAAATTCATAAAAGGTTCAGATTGTAACATGACAAAATGTGGAAAGGTTAAAGGCAATGAATAAATGAAAGATATTTTACAAACTCATGTTTTTCCTTTATTTAAAGCCCTTTGTTCTGTGACTTTGTAACACGGTCCACACCTTTTTAATTTCTTCTCAAATCTTCAACAATTACCGTGATCCGTACAGTGAAAATTAGGGATTAATCAGCATTTCCAAGATGACATTTTTATGTTCTAAGAAGCATCCAGTCTAATTTCATGCCTCATGGAGCTTTGAAAGATTAGTGTGAGTAAATGAGGCCGGTTTGTTGTGTCAGAGGTGATTTGGACTCTTATCAGAGGCTGAGCTGCAGATCTACTGGAGACCAAAGCTGACAGCCTTAATGGAATGGGAAAATCCAGTAATAGTGACCACTTTAGTTAGCATCTGAAGGTATTGTCTGCCTGTTTGGTGCATAATGAGTAACTGTATGCAAAGGCTGTCCTGGAAGTGCCCCCCTCATTTGGTTCTTTATTGTCAGATTAGCGGTGTGAGGGCATTGTGTGAGTCTGTCTCTTAAATGGAACAACTGAAAGGTTATTATCTGCCTTTATTCTGCTTTCTTTGTGAAGACCTTGAAGTGTCAGACTTGATTGTAGAGATGAAAATTGTCCCAGTGTTTGTCTGGGTCAAGACGCAAATGGTTTCTTTCGCTCCAGAAAGTTAGGTGTTGTAAATAAGGTGCTGAAGTGCTGTGAGGTTCATCAATAAAAATATTTAAAATTCTCTATTGAAGAACAAATTTACAACACAGTAATCCTGGATATTTCTGTGGTACGTGACTCCAAATTATTTACTGAAAATCTGCCTTTTCACAGATTTTTCAAGCGCTTTTCTAGTTTGTTTATATTTTAAAAGTTTAGCCATAGAACTAAACTAAAAGTTAGCTGCACTGTTAGCGAATTAGCAGCTGTGTGCTCACCACTGTCTGACATATTCTATATAAAAACTGTTTGGGAAGTTGAAATACTTAGCAGCAGTGCTACTTGACACACTGTTGGCTGGAATTTGCAAAGCAGCCAATCCAGGAGGGTATTTATTTTTAGTGGTGCAAGTGTAAGCACCACCAGGAGGGGAATGGAGCATAAACCTATTGTGTGGGGAAAAAAATCAATTTCACATGAGTTTGATCAGCTAATAAATAGATTTATAAACAGAAAAACAAAGTGTAATTTCAATATGTTTTAGTTTTATAAACCCACAATTTAGTTCTAGTTCGTTCTAGTCCTCCATTATTTCATTATTTACTGTTTTTATGTATATTTTCTCAATTTCAGTTTTTGCTATTTTGTTCGTTTTAGTTAACTATAATGATTGGCGGTTCTGTCAACAAATACATTTCTGATTCCTGTTCTTTACCCCTGAATGAATTATCTCTGTATAATGCAGACACAGACAGCAGACAGACACAAATGTATTCACCAGCACCCCGACAGGCAGCAGTTTTGATTGTCAGGGTCTGCAGATCATGGGTCATGTGTGTTGGTGCTGCATTAAGTCACAACAGGAACAGATAAGAGCGGCCCCAGGTTGGCTTTGGAAGCCAAATCCCCAGCAGCCCCCCAGTGCTAATCGGATTAGCTGAAAAGTTAGCAGTATGGCCCCAAGGAGACACAACGTTTTTTACACTGACTTCTGCGACATCGTTTCTTCCTCAGCCTCCATAATCTCCTTCTTGTCTCAAAGCCCTTTCAGATCATCTGTATCGCAGTCGACAACAACAAACTGGAGGCGAGGTGAACTGGTTTTAACCTCTGCTGGGTGGGGGTGGAGGTCTTTTCCACTCAGGTGGGGGAACAATGCTCGCCCGTTTTCTTAAAGAAATGGTTGGGTGAGCACCACCAGAGGCAGGCGGGACAGGAATGAAAAAAAATGAGTCGAGAAATTATTGGTGGTGACGAAAAAGGGAAGGAGGAGGAGAGCGAGGAGGAGGGTCGTGGGTGGTGGAGGCTGAATGGAGGCAGCAGGGTGGCAACTGAACTCCTAAAGCGCCTTCATGCATGGTCTGCTTGAAGTCAACGCTGGAAACATGGAGGAGCACCCTGAACTTTAGCTCCGCCTAACTGATCCTTCTTTATCATTTAAAGCCGTTTGTTAAAAACAAAACATTACAGTTCCTGCTCCTAGGTGAAAATACTTTGGACCATAATAACTGGAACTTTGACTAAATGTGTATTGATGATTTTATTAATGATGACACTTGACTAAATGAATTGTCTGCTTCTGGTTTTCACAATTGTTTGTATGATATGTTTATGTTTTTATATTTTCACGATGTAACGCGCTTTGAGCTGCGTGTACTGAAATGTGCTACGCAAATAAATTAGATTGATGGACTGATTGACCTACATTCATATGTGGAAACTGATGTCTTATTAGGTCATTGGAGATGGGTAAGAAAAAAGAAGTAAAAATTTTTGGCTATTTTAAAAATTAATTTCCAAGAAAGAACTTGGAGATTTCTGACTTTGAGAAGTCGAAAATGTGCTAGAAAAACATCACATTTTGAGTTTAATTTCAGAAATGTTCTACCAAAAACTTGGACCTTTTTGAGTTTCAAATTTTTCAAATCTTCAACTTTTCAAACTCAGGCAACTTTCCAAATTTTTTTCTATAAAACTCCTAATATTTTTTCTTGACAAATGTTGAGCTCAAAAAAAAGAATAAAGAGACCCACATTATGATGCTACCACCACCATGCTTTACGTTTTTAATCTTCACCAAACATGTTTTTATGTCTTTGTGGCTAAACAGTCAACCTTTGTCTCCTTGGTTGTTGAATTATGCACCTTTTGTCTCTTCCACTAAACTTTCTATTACTCTGCTTGGATGTAGCGGTGAACTGCCACCTTCTTTACCAAGGTGTCAGTGTCTAATGTTGGTATAATACATTATTAATTACTTTCATGTAGTGTTCTTTTTTGTGCTAAAGTGAATTTTGGGTTTTTATTTACAGTAAGCCATAATGTTCAAAATTGAGAAGTAAGTCTATAAGAAATATAAAAATATATGAGTTTTACTTGAATTGAATCATAGAATCTAACTTTCTGTGACATTTTAACTTATTGAGATGCACTCTCCCATATTTACGCTTATTTTTATAATTAATCCAAAGGAAGCTCAAACGTCAGCATTTAATTTCTGTGTTTTTAAACAGCCTATGCAGTTCAAATAAATAAATAAAACCCCCAAATTAATAATAGTAATGTCTGTGAGGACTGAACGTGAGAACAAAAGTCCCACTTGCTAATGAGTTGAGGAAATTAAGTTACACTACAGTGAACATAACAAAGCAACTAGCAGCAGTGTGAGAACGTGGGAGGAAAAACTGGGTTTTCTTTTAAGATCCCCCAAAAGCAAATTAAAATGAAAAAAATGACTTTCTTTTGGTGTCATCCTTTTTTATTATTATTTGTCACTGCATGAATGGACCAATAGAACAGCTGCCAAGTTCAACATGGCTGAAAAAGCTCTTGGCACGCTGAATCAACAGCCCAGCGTCGAACTGGCCAGCCTTCCTTCAACTGCATTCCCAAAATGACGCCAAGGGAACCGATTTTTCTGGCCAAGTTGTGGTTTTGTGGCTGCAGTCAGTCAGACAGACGGAAGATGAAAACGATGCCATGTGGACAAGAAGCCTTTTTTCTCCTTTCGTTGTGCCAACGTGTCTCCAGATCGGCTTGGGAGGACAGTGATCTGCCAAGCCCACTGCACTGAGAATAAAGCTAAAGGTCAAAATTAGTTAGAAAGAACACAGTCTCTATGAAATGGATGTTTGATTTATTGTAATTGTGAGTTTTCCAGTTGATTTATGTGCATTTCAATGTGTGTTTCAGTGTGGGGCAAAGTGGAACTGACTATGAATGACAACCTGGAGGCGTACCTTGGCGACCCGGCTGAGATCCCCTGCCATTACAGCTTCACTGGTGTGAACGAAGAGCCCAGCTTCGTCATAATCCAGTGGTTTGTGGTAAGTAAACTGACAGTGTCCGTCTGGCACTAGCTGTTCCAGAAACAGTCATGGTTTCTGCTTCACTTATAGCATAAAGCTTTAGTTTGCTCCAGTATTCCATGGAGAATTGCAGGTTGATGTCTACAGTTTTCAAATGTATCTGATTAATCACAGCACAGCAGCAGTGGTGGGCAATGATAATTAAAAAGTTAGTTGCTCTAGCACTAAAATACTAATGTAAACATTAGTTCCACTTTTTCTAAAGGGCATCACCAACTCAATATTTAGTGGAAGGTAATGCTAATGCATTAGCTTCAATTCAAACTATATCTGCCCTCCAAAGACTACAATCCTGGACCTCCTCTTAACATCTTGATGTTATGTACGTGTTCTATAATTCCATTAGATATTAATGTTGTGTATGTCTTGTTCTCTACTGTCTGTTTGTCCCACTATTTTGCTTGAAATGAAGATATTAGGGAAACAAAAGAGACAACTTAAGGAGAGGAAATGCTGTGTGATCAGTCTTCACCCTCTTTAAAATAAGAGCATGGATATAAGCATCCAACTGCTTTAAGAGTGCTTATCAGTCGATAGCCAAAGCTTTAACACAGTTGTTAAACTTAATTCAACTGAAAGTTTGCAAAACAGCCAAATAAGCTTCTTTAAGTTCACAAAAAAGTCTTGAGTTTAAGTTTTAAGTTTACAAATAAACGCTTTCAAATGTATCCAGGAAAATCAATTCAGGGGAAGCTAAGTACGCTAATGTTAACAAAGTTAGTTAGCAAAAATGTTAAATATAAAGTTAGCTGTGCTGTTAGTGCATTAACAGCATTCTTATCAGTGTAGATCATGACTAGTATTGATAACTTTGATTGATTGCTATGTTTGTTGACAAATTAGAAAAATAAACTCTTCAGTGGTTCATTTCCTGCTTGTCCAACCTTGTATGTAATAACTTGTAACACTAGTCCCTTTTAGAAATCACTTCAAGATGAGTTTAAAGCTTCTTTCTGCGTCTCTTTGTTTTGTGAATGGAGCGCCTCTGGAAGGCCCTTCACTTGCCTAACCTATGATGTTTTAATTCAGTGTTCTCACCTGGATTCTCTTCAGAGATCTGTAGGAAACGGCTCACGGATGCGGATCTTCTACAGTGACATCAACCAGCAGATAGTCGACAACAACACAGACTACAGCGGCCGCATCGAGGTGACCTCAGACCAGAGAGGAAACACACTCCTGATCCAAAACGTCCAGCTCTCTGACGAGAAGGAGTTCTTCTGCCAGGTCAACGGGCAGGAGGCTGGCAATGCTGAACGCAAGACTCACCTCAGGGTTTTTGGTAAGACAGCGCACAAAACAACAAAGTATAATCTAATAGGAGATTTAAACATCTTCAGTTGCAAATGTAGCTGTTTTAATTGACCAAATATTTTGTTTTTCAGCTCCTCCAGAGGCTCCAGAAATTGAAGGCGTCACTAATGGGATTTCTGTGACCAACATGATGCCGTCTAAGGTGGGTCAACTCAGTCTGAAGGTCAACAAATGCAATAAAGTTCTAAAAACAATCTGGATAATTGAAACTGTATAAACACCCCTCCAGGTGGCATCATGTGAGGTTCGAAATGGATTTCCTAAACCCAACATTACCTGGTACAAGGATAGCGAGCCACTGGTCCCTAAAGTAGGACGTAAGTTTTGACCTCTCTGGCTTTTCCTCCTTATTTTAGAGTATTTATGTCAAATTGTATCTGATTGGTGTAAAGGTTTAATATCTGGCTTAGCATCAGGTTAGCTAATCTGCTAATCTAAAAATAAGAAATACCCACAAAAATAATCCATGAATCAGTACTGCTAGCACAATTAGCCTGTTAAAAACAGTGCAGTCCTTAATGGGTAAGTATTGAAAAAGTACTTGCCTGGTAATTACTTACATATTTCTAAAGCTTGATTTAACTTTGCTTGCTAAAGGTTAGAACCTATAGAATCATGAAAGGTTCCTGCAAAAAGAACCAGCCTGACAACATGAAGTAGGTTAAAAACATGCGACTTGCTAGAAGCTATTATAGCTTACAGTACCTTGTGTTGTTCTACTCCTTATTTTCATTGTCATAGTCATTGTGAGAAAAGTATTGATAAAGATAAAAAATGCTGAAATGTTTGATAACCTTTACCGTGCCTGTAAGGAGTGTCCAAACAACCCAGACATTTTCTGGCAACAACTTAAAGCTTATAAGTGTGTGGAAAATGAGTTTTTTCAAAAATCGCCAGATTGTTAAGTCACAATCAAATGGGCCACTGCCCTGTTATCTAGCAACCCAACCAAGCCCAGCACCGTTACCTAGCAACCAAAGCCGAACTCCAGCACGTTTGGTCAGCTGGTTTTACCACTCTATGTGTTGCACAATGGCTGCTGGAGAAGGATGCTGACTACTTGAATAATCAGGTTTTCTGATATTTTCAGCCACAGAAGTTCACATGAGCTGATTCAAACACTTCATTTTGACATTATTTCTTGCTGTGTTTTCACCGTTCCAGAGGTAAACATGATCATCCTGGTGACCCGGGAGTCCAGAGGCTTCTACTCTGTGCAGAGCACCCTGGAGTACAGGATACTGAAGGAGGACAAGGACTCCCATTTCTCCTGTGAGGTCAGCTTCTCTGTCCCGGGGGCCATCAGGACGAGGATGTCCCAAAGCATCAACGTTACCGTTCACTGTGAGTTTCGTACTGTTATACTGACCTGTAGTAGAGCAGTAAGTCACTAATTAAACTCTAATGCTGTCTGTCTCACCTCAATTCTTGACTGTAATTGTCTCCAAGTTTTGTCACCATAATTGCCTGACAACGCTTTAATTAGTTCGGCTCAATGCTTCCAACCTTTGCAGTTAGATAAACAGTTTTCTTGCTGTTCTGTGTTGTTTCCAGTTCTGTTGCTAATTTCAGTATTTTCACTTTAAACCATACTTTCTTTATTTGGCTTGCAGTTCTTTTGCTTCTCCTTTATTGTTTTGCATTCGGCTGTAAAAGATACTAATGTAATTGAACTTGCACTTTGTGAGTGGAATATTCATAAAAAGACCCACGTCGGAAAAGCTAAAGCCAGTAAACCCGCAGTGCTGGGGAAAACTCCTGGAAAATGGAGGAAAACTGGTGCGCAGAGGTTAGATGTTCAGATTTAAAATCTTTTCATCCCTTTCTGCTTTGTCTGTTTGCTCACAGTTTGTTAAAATAATAATAATTGTGAAGAGAAATGTCCAAAACATTCAGAGAAGAGATTGCTGTCTTGCACAAACAAGGGTGCTCTTAGGGCTAAAGATGCTTGATGAAGATGAAGGGTTTAATCATTTTGAGACGGCAGCAGTCATTAAAGGAGACATTTTATGCAGAATTCACATTTTCCACATTTTTGTACTTTGATTTGAGTTTCTACTGATTCTAAAAACAACTCAACCACTCAACAAGAAATCATCACATCTGTTTTTGGGCAATAATTTTATGTTTTTTGGTGTCTGGAAAATGAGCCGCTTCAAACATCTCCAGAATGTAATGTCAAATCAGCAGGTACTGCCTGTTACATAGCAACGACCATTATCTAGCAACCCAAGAAGAGCTCCAGCATGTTAGCTGAGTTCCAGGACATGCGGTCAGCTGGTATGCGCTGCACAAGTGCTCCTGCAAAAGACGAGTGTTTAGTTGTTCCCTTACCATCCAGAAACCACTTGCTGTATTCTTGTTGGTTGTGCAGGTGTCTGCACTTCTGCTTTTCAAAGATGTTGTTGTTGATGTATAATTTTTAATCTGTTTTCAGCCATTCTCCAGTGCAAGTGTAAATATTAAGTTGGGGGCATGGCCAGCAGCAGCTTATTTGGATTTAAAGTGATAATGGCCTTAAAACAGGCCTTTCATTCTGAAAGCTGAAAATAGGCAGAAATGAGCTGACTAAAATCTCATCATCTAAGAATGATTTTGTGCAAAAAATGTAATCAAGATATTTTGTGTATCCTCTACTGATCTGTTTAGGGATGTACAAGAGTTTAAAGTGTTACTAATAGCTTAGCCCCGCCCCCTGACAAATGTTGAACAATTCCACCCAAAAACACCAGAAGAGGGCAGAGAAAAGAGCTGCAGAGAGCAAGACAAAAGAAGAGAGTCAGGATGAAAAATGCACCAATAACTCTTTTCTCAAAGCTCTTCACACATTAAACTGTTCTACAATTCTGAAAATAACAAAACATATTTATATTTAACATAGAAGGAGCACCCCACTGGACAGCAGGGTATCAAAAATTTATAATAAACTCTTGCTGTTCCTCTCCACGGAAATCTTTAGTAAAAGGCGAAAGATTTATACGGTTTGAAGAGAAACAAGAGTGCATGACCTTCTAATGTTGTAGGGTCCCGATTTCTCCTGTCACCATACCCACTTCACTGACGGTGCTATTTGACTGGACAATGCTTTGTGGGTTCTGAAAGGCTGGACACACCTCTATTTTTTTTAAAAACCAGTTTAAAGTCTTTTTTTCCGTTTCAAAACTTTTTTGAAATGGCAAATATATTTTTTCCACTTTCAGTTTTAAAATAAATGTTAAGTTTTAATTTATTTTTTTAGTTTCAAATATTGGTCGTTCAGGCTAGATAGGCGCTGTTTTCTAAAAAAGTTGCCAGAGGAATCTGAAAAGTTGCTCAAAATAGTGACAAAGTGCTTTACTATATTATTGATTATAATAAATACAGAGTTACAGTGGAACTAGTAATGTTGCAGAAAATGTATTTTCTTTCCACTTGTCTTCACACTTGGCCGTGCCCATCGGTGTCTCTTAGCTCCGCTCACTTTGGTAGAATTTAAAATTTACCTTAATAGGGGGTTTAGTTACACTTTGAAGGTAATCTATTAAGCTTCCTTGAACAGGTTGGAATAGGTCTATGGGCAATACAAAACATGTATTGCCCATGTATTGCCCATAGCTCTTTACATTTACATTGCCCATTACATTTATTTTTGTTAAAGGTTTTGTTGGCTCTTATGGCCTTTATTTTAAAGTTGTCAGGAAGAAAGGCGGGTTATGAGAGAGGGGGAAGACATGCAGCAAAGTTTGTCGGGCTCGGACTTGAACCCATGAAATCATTCCTAAATAAAGAGATTTAATTCTGTTTTGTTGTGCGTAGTTCAAGCTCCTTTTAGAATGAGGTGTTACACATTCCAAGTCCCATTGTATGCTGTCAATTGTTCCTAGTTGACAAAGTATTTTAATATTGAACACAGAAGGAGCACTAAATAGCAGAGGGGGCAGCGCCGTCAGTGAAGTGGGTATGATGACAGGAGAAATCGGGAATCTGCAACATTAGAAGGTCATGCACTCTTGTTTCTCTTCAAATCGTATAAATCTTTCATCTTTTACTAAAGATTTCCGTGGTGATGAACAACAAGAGTTTATTGCGATTTTTTTGATGCTCTGCCATTTGGTGGGGTTTTCTTCAGATGTTAGATAAATAAACATTGATAACAGAAAGTTTTATACTTACTGCATATTGCTGTTACAAACTAAGTGGCCTTAAGAATTAATTGAGGCAACTCTATTTCCATAAACACGTGTTTATATATATTTACATGTGCTATGAAGAATATTTGCTTTTACTTAACTTTGAGAGCATGACAAATGTTAATGTGTAAAAACCATGAAAGATGAAGGGTCAGACCCTTTCACCATGTACTCTAGTCTTCACACTTGGAGTCTATTGATTGCCTATTTTTTTATTTTCAATATTGTCAGAGGTGTTGCTATGGCTTAACAAGGAGGTTAGTTACTTGTTAAAGGTAAACTACTACATTTCCTTGAACAATTGAGAATAGATCTATGAGTACAAAACATGTTCATGACATTTTTTGTGCGAGACAATTAAATGATGAGATTGTAGTCTGTTCACTTCTTGAGCTTTCAGAATGAGATGCTTTAGGCTGCACATGACCTTTTATATCTAACTGTATTTTAAATTTCAACATCTCCATTAGTTTATTCAGTATTTTAATATTTAACATAGAATGGGGACCCTATTAAATAGCAGGGTATGAAAAAATCTACAATAAACTCTTGCAAGTGGTGTGCAGGATGAAACTCACATTAATTCAAATCTTCAAATAAAGTGGTTGAAAAACATAGGCATGGCTTTTTGGTTCCCATAATGCTTTGCTCAGTCAAACAGCACCATTAGTGAAGTGGGTATGGTGACAGGAGAAATGGGGAACCTACAGGATTAGAAGGTTATGTACTCTTGTTTTTCTTCAAGTTGTATAAATCTTTTGCCTTTTACTAAAGATTTCCATGGAGAGGAACAGTAAGAGCTTATTATAATTTTTGAAATCCTGTTATTTGGTGGGGTTTTATTTTTGTGTTATATAAAAATAAGTTTTTGTAGAAGAACTTATGATGAAACCTATAACATTAATCATTATTTGGTGTGATTTGTGTAAAAACCATGAGAAATCAAGCAACTTTCACCATGTACCCTGTCTCCATGCTAGAAGTCCATTGATTGTCTATTGATTGTTCTTCTTTTCAATATTATTGGGGGCCGGGCTATGGCTTTATAGGGAGTTTAGTTACATGTTAAAGGTAACTTACTATGTTTCCTTGAACAGTTGAGAATAGATCAATGGGTGCAAAACATGTTGACACGTTTTTGTGCGAAACCATTAAATGTTGAGATTTTAGTCTGTTCACTTGTGGCTACTTGAAGCTTTCAGAGTGAGTGGCTCCACACACAGTATCTACCTCTGCTAATCATAATAGTCATTTTATGTTTGTGACTGATTTGTGAGTCTCAACATTGCTATTAATTTACTTGAGTTTTAATATTGAACATGGATTGAGCACCCTACTGAACAGCAGGGTATCAAAAAAATGTGTTAAACTCTTTTCATTCCTCTCTACTGACATATTTATATATCACACAGAAAGAAAACCTCACCAACCTACTACATTTATTTGAAGAATTGAGAATAGATCTGCAAGTACAAAACATGTTCATGACATTTTTTGTGCAAGACAATTAAATAATGAGATTGTAGTCTGTTCACTTGAGCTTTCAGAATGAGATGTTCTAGACTGCACATGACCTTTTATATCTAACTATTGTAAGTTTAAAATCCATTTCAGTTCACTCAGTATTTTATGATTTCACATAGAATCAGCACCCTACTGAACAGCAGGGTATCAAAAAATTAAAATAAACTCTTGTTGCTCTCCACAGAATTATTTAGTAAAAGGCAAAAGATTTATATGATTTGAAAAGAAACAACAGTGCCTGGTCTACTGCTGTGGTGCCCCATTTCTCCTGTCATCATACCCACTTCACTGACGGCGCTAATTGACTGAGCAACATAAATTAAAAAAAAAAAAACTTTACACTTGTTGATTAACATTAGCCCTGTCAAGATAACAAGATAAATTGTCCCAGAAGTTATTGTGATAAATGTAATGGTAACCGTTATATTCAAGAACACATTCTCACAGATCAACAAGATTTAGTGAATATTTAACAGTGGACCTGGAAGACATTTTAAATATTCAAATTAAATAAACAAAACAGAAACAACAAATAGAATGAATTATTAAGACTCTGTAAATAAAGTTGTCCTTCAAAAAACATCAGACTGAAGACTTTTACCTTCCAGTGTTTGGTAGAAAGAGAAAATGCAAATGCAATTTATCAGCTTGTGTTAATTTATCATGTGATTAATTGACTCATTGCTTATTGGAACAACTCTAGCTGTCTCTTAAAAAACTATCAACATAGTGACAGTTTGATGAAATATGTAAAAATATATTCTTTATGACTATTGGCTATTAATTACCATCAACAAAAGCTGATTTGGGGATTCATTTACTCTTTAAAAGGGGCTTTTTGAGTTTTCATTTGGAGAAGTCATTTGTTATATTGATTGTGCTGGGTTTTTGTTTCTTATGAACATTTAATAATTTGCATGTTTTGCCAGTAAACCCAACCTGCAGGTTCAGCTGTATCAAATTAAACTTCCTCTGGTTATTGTTGGCACAGTTTTGTAAAAAGCCAGACTGGATCTGTCAGCATTATGGAAATGATCTTGCGAAGTGACTTTACCAGCATGCTGAATAAGCCTGCCTAATGTAGTTTATTTCTTTGTGTGTGTGTGTGTGTGCGTGTGCGCGTATGCAGATCCCACCACCATGATGGAGCTGTGGAAGGATTCGCCGCAGGGCTTGGTCAAAGAGGGGGATACCGTAGAGCTGCGTTGCCAGGGTGACGGCAACCCCCCGCCGATCTTCATTTTCAGCAAGGAACAAGTAAGAATGGAGCATCTTTTCTCACCCTGCATCCCCTGAGAGCGAGTGAGTGACACACAAGAGACACGCAGGGAGTGTTTTTGAAATGCAGCGCTCTCAGTACCCTGTGCAGACACAGGCGTGGAGGGTCTGTGACGACTCTGACCCGACTGAGACCGGAGGCCATGTTGGCGAGCAGGGCGCGTTCCCACGTCAGACACACATTCATTGTGTCTCTGCAGAACACAAAGGCTCAGCTGACTGTAGTCTGTGCATTTCCCAATCAGCCGGTCGACAGATTTGGTCAGACAGAGTAATTTGAAGAAAGGGAACATTTTAGAAATATATTTAGGCTTAAGGCTGCAGTATGTAACTTTTAGTAAAAATATTTTTTGACATATTTGTTAAAAATTGTCACCATGTTGTGGCGGTGTGGTATCAGACAGATAATCTGTGAAAAAAAATCGAGATCCCAGTCCTAATTAGAAACAACCAGATATTTAAGTTTTTGAGTTTTTATGTTGCTTAGTCAAATAGCGCCGTCAGTGAAGTTGGTATGCTGACAGGAGAAATGAGGCACCACAGCAGTAGCAGGTCAGGCACTTGGTTTCTCTTCAAATTGTATAAATCTTTTGCCTTTTACTAAAGATTTCCAGGGAGAGGAACAATAAGAGCTTATTTAAATTTTTGATACCCTACTAATTGGTGGGGTTTTCCTTTGTTAACTAAAAAAATGTTAATTTATTATTAAATTTCTGCATATTACAGGAGTCAGAAAGTGGATCAATCATGTGTGTTCTCACCTGAAAGCCCCACCTCCCCTCTTCCTTGGAAATTAAATGGAGTTTCCTTTTCAGGAGCCAGATACATTGTTGGAGAGCAGAGGCGATGTCCTGATTCTGCCTTCTGTGTCCCGGAAAGACAGCGGCATCTACCAGTGCCGGGTGCTGGACTCTGCTGGACAAACAGAGGTCAAAGAAGAGGTCACGCTCACGGTGCATTGTACGTAGGAAAACATGCGACACGCCTACACACCGGGAACTGCAAGTCTGCATAATTATTCTATACTTTAGTATTTAGAAACTTTGAATTTGAAATTCTGACTCAGGGCTGATCATGGGATATTCTAGGTTTTGTTCTGGGAGGCGTAAAACATCTTTGTATAGAAATGTGATACTTAGCATTCTTCCAGATTGTGAAATCTGGAAAATTAGACATTTTCTAGAATAAATAAGGAAATTTTCAAGTTTGAAAAGTCAAAAATTTTCTTGGAGATTGAGCCTGGAAATTGTTTTAGAAAAAAATGTGGAAATTTCTGAGTGTGTGTGTGTGTCATGTCATGCTTCATCCCGTTTCAGATTTGGACCCGGCTGTTGTGGTTCCAAAGGATTTGGAATATATGGATAAAGGTGAAAATCTGGTGGCATCGTGTAACGCCCTGTCCTCTCTGAAAACCGTAACCATCTGGTACAAGGTGAATAAAAACACTTCATTTCAATTTGAAGTTATTCACTGTTGCTTGTGCACTTTTTCCTTCAACTAAACTTTCTGTCTATGTGCTAGGATGCAGGGATTTCTGAGTGGCCAAGTACTTTAGCTGGACTAAATTTCTCCTAAACATTTGAATGGGCTTCATTTTATAAAACTCAAGACTGCAGCTATTCCCTGTTGCTTATGCACTTTTTCCTTCCACTAAACTTTCCATTAACATGTTTGGATACAAGGACATTTTTTAGCTACGCTGGACAGCTGTCCAATCAGCAGTATTCCCCCTGATTGTTGTGGCCATAAAGTTAGTATTGTTAGTGAATTGACCATTGTCATGATGTTCTGACGGCGTCGCTGACCTTTGGGGTTGTGTTTGGATGTTTGCTTTGGGTTTGTTTAGGAAGGGAAGCAGGTGGGTCACGGCAACATGCTGCACCTGAATGATGTCACCTATGAGACGAGTGGACAGTACGTTTGCGAGGTGACTGTTCCCTCCCTGCCCTCCCTGCACACCAACGGCTCGGTTCACATCATCGTCCAAGGTCAGTGAGCCTCTGCTGCTAATTTCCTGTTACTTTTAAGGTCAGAGCTTTGAGTTCTGATAGTTTCTAGAGGAAGTTCTGGGTTATGAAGACGTAAATGAAACAGAATGAAGTGTTTTATGGGTTTACTACAACATGTTGGTGAATGTTTACTAGAACAGAATCTGGTGACCATCTTGGTCAATGTTTGTGGTGTTTGTTCCTCCAGGCGGGCCTCAGCTGGCCGGCATGGAGGACGAGATCCAGCTGGAGGAAGTGGCTGGCCGCACGCTGAACCTGAGCTGTGAGGCCCGCGGGCATCCACTGCCCAGCATCACCTGGAGCATCACAGGCAGCCAGGTAACCGTTCATCCAACCGTGCATCCAACTATTGCATTGTATACAAACTCCACAACGCTTCTGATAAAACTATCCTGGGCTGGAGTCTAAAAGTTGGTAAAGGCAGCACTAACTTAAGACAAATATGCAAACATTTGCTTTGGAAGTTTTAGAAAAGAGACGGGCTGGATTTGTTTTCATGAAACCTTTAGTTACACCTAAAGGAAATTCAGTTTGTCCCTTTTGAAAGACAGATGTCGATAACTTTTGCATAAATAAAAATGTCTCCTTCTCTGTAGAACTGGCAAGAAGTGATGAGCAAAGCAAACGACCACGTGACTCACAGCATGGTGTCGGTCAAGATCAACTCGGACGTTAGCGCCGTTTGTAACGCGTCCAACAACCAGGGCACTGAGGTCAAGGTCTTCAGCATCAAAGCCAGTAAGCATCTCCTTCTTATATACATTGAACACAGGCAAGTTAAATTATCTGATTTAAAATTGGGAAATTGTTTGATGAATGAGTCACAGCTGTTCTTCATCCTTGAAAACACTGGCATCTGTGTTTTTTTATTTGCCAAAGTTGAAAAAGTTTGAGCTGCCAAAACACAAGCATTGATCTATATTTAGATGGTTTATGTGGCATCATGTAGATATGAATGGACAGAATACTAACACAGGCTAATCTTTAGCTGTTCTCAGTGCTGAAGTTAGCATCTGCTTTGTCCACTTTGCAGCGTTACACTAAAGTTAAATTTCACAGTTTATAAGGAATATGGACTACAGTTTGACACTAAAAACATAAAAAGATGTTGGAAGTGAAAGGATAAAAATGAGCTTTGGTATTTTTAGATTACCATGATTGGCTAACTGTTGGCTGCTACTAAAGCTAACATTAGCATTTGTATTGATGCTATGCTATAGTTTTTAAAGAATTAATCTACAGTTCTGCCTTAAAATCTAAAATAAAATGTTGAGCAAAGAACAAAATATGAATAATTTGCAAGCCCTGTGACTTGCTAACTAGTTTATACTGCTAACTGCAGTTTTGCACCTCTAGGAACCTTTAAACATTTACAGATTCTTTATAACAGTTTGAGATTCATGAAAAATGTTTTTGTTAAATCACACAAAGACTGTTTCAAAGCTTTTTAGCACTACAGGTTGGGTTTTGAACAAACTTAGACTGAATTATTCTGCACTGTTTAGAGATTTTTCAACAGTTTGAGTTATAAATCCTTTATTTTCTGTGAAAACACAAAAGTAACCATTTCAATGTTAGTATTAGAATCATCTTAGATTAAAACAAAAAACAAGAAATTTAGAAAGTTGAACCTAGACTGACTTATTCTGCCCTTTAATGCAATATATGTTTAATATATGAAAACAAATAAGTTGAATACTTGCATTTCTTTCTTTCTTTTTTTTTTAAATAAAAATATTGTCGTATTCTCATGAACCAATTGTTGAGTAGTGTCTCATGACCTGCATGAATTGACACACTATTCTTTAACCAACTGTTTTAAAAATGATGTCAGGTTTTCTTAATCCAGCATATCCACATTAGATCTGAAGAATAAATCAGAGCTCTTTTGCTGTACTTCATTCAACCTGACAGGTATCTGCTGCAGTCAACTCTTAGCTCATTTTGCCTGTCCAGCAATTTGAAGAAAAGATTCTCAAGATGAATACATATAAAAATTCAAATGACTGCATGTGGGCTTTGTGTTTTACATTACAGCCAAAAATTTGGGGCAAAATGGCTTACAAGTTTATAATATTTTTTCAGATTTTTTGACTTTCTTTAGAATTGGAGAGTCTATTTGTGTCCAAAAGTTTTTGATAATTAGATTGGAAAAAAAACAAAACATTGGGTTCTTTCAAATCCCTCTCGCCTCGAGTCAGATAGTGAGAGATGGGCGTATCGAAGGAAGGGTCTATGATTGTTTTCCCGAGCTGTATATGACAACATTGTCATGGTTTCTACTTGTTGAAAGTCAAGCTAATTTAGGCTAGTTAGGGTTCATATCAATATATACAAAAGTTGGAAACTTAGAAAACACCCAGACCTTCTCCTTTCTAATGTGTTTGTTAATTTGATCAAATCTTTGATTTTGTCTGAATTCACGCCTCATGATTTATTCCACAGCTACATGTTAAGGTTGTCAGAGTCCAGCTAGCAAAGCTAACCTACTTCTCTCTTCCTTGCTATTTTTTCTTTAATTTAAACTTTTTAGTAGCCTCTGAAATGTGATACCCTTGAACCTGAATATCTAGTTGTAGTAGTAGCAAATAACTCTGTCCATTTTTTTTATATATGTCATGTGCACATTTAGATTTATACTGACAACTTAACAGCTAAAAACAATGCTATCATCGGCGAGCAGTTTCTTTGCCCTCCAGCAGGGATGTTGAGCAGGTGACGTCACGCTGCAATGTATCATGGGCATCACTGTCAAGTTGGACATGCTTTGTTCATGCTTCTCTTAACTTTAAAATAAAACAAAAACAATTCTTTGTACACTTGCTTATGGTGTGTTCACTGATCAGAGATTGATACGATTTTTCAGTTTATCAGCTGATAAATGACCAGTTTGCTCTTTAACCAAATGTTTAACACAGTAAATGCAGGTTTGCACTAATCTTAAGGGATGTGTGTGTTCATGTGTTGGATTAATGTTGGTGGACGTGAACTTCTTCCCACTCTGAGTGTTGTTTTACTCGTCCACAGTTCCCAGGGTCACCCGCACCGCTCCCTTCTCTCCCGGTAAGATGATTACTGCCCTGCAGTCTCTAGTGTTGCAGCTTTCCAGCTCAAACACTTTCCTCTCAATGATCATGCTTTTCACCAACATATGTATGTGACAATGCAGGCCTGCAGTAGGCCATGCATTATTTACAGGCATTCCACCCCATGACTGTCTTTGGCTTGCTGGCAGATCTTTGGGTTAGCCTTTGGCTGTTATTACATATTCTGTTTGATTTTTAGCATTAAAAAAAAAAAAAAAAAAATCACAACGCCAGCAAATCCCAGATACTCGGATCAAACACGCTGCAGCTGTAAAATGTTATTTGTTTATCCCAGAATTTTGTAAGTAAACAAAAATCAGCAATGTGGAAAATGACAGCCAGACATTAATCCTGTTTTATGGTAGGTTTAACATACCGGGTTAATTTACACTTCACCTTTGAGGGGGTTGCAATTATCAGGCAGTTTTCTGACTTAATCTGGGCTGTTAGTTCGTATCGTTAAATCTTTGCAGGACTCTGAGGGAAAACACAGAGTCTGAAACAAAAACAACAGAGGGAAAAACTGTGAAATCTGGTCCAAAATGTTCCCAAACAACGTTTTACTGCTTTTCTTTTTGTTTACAGCCATTCTAAACTAATGCAGTCAGATAAATTACATCATCAACACTTGGTGCAATAAAAAGGTTAAATGTTTTTCTCACTTTTTATTGAGTCAGTACATTTAAAGACCAATCCTATTTCGTTGGAAGGCGGCTGTTCTGTTAGTTAAAAACTTTTTTATGATTGATAAGTGAAGTGAGGCACAGATTCTAGCAGAAATATATTTTGAGATTTTTTCTTGTTAGGTTTTACTAGAACAGTTTATTGAGTCTGCACAGAGCGATTCAAGTGGAGCTGTTTGCTGCAATACTGATTTTTTTTTTTTTTTCTTGTGTTGCTTTCAAAATAATTTCTCTCAGCATAAAGCTTCTTTATAAAGTCTGGAGCAGTTTTGCTAAATTGCAGCTGCACCAATCGGTTTATATTTAACTTGTAGAAATGTAGTTTGGTTTATTTGAAGAATATCAAAGATTGAAGCTTCTTCTGTTTTAGGATGGGTGAAAAAAATCATGTTTATATTGACCCTGGAAAACCTGGACATAGAAACAGATGAAAAACAGTTTGTTCTGTAGCTGGGAGATAAAATTATGTTTTCAAATTTATTTTGTTTTTGTAAGGCTTTATGAAAATCTATGATGGAGTATTAAGGCCAGACTAAGAATCTTTTTTTTTTTTTAAACATGAGAATAAAGTCAGAATATGAAGACAATAAGGTCATAACAGCAGAATAAGGGCAGAATATCACCAGAAGAAAGTTGTAAAATTACTAGATAAAGTTGTTTTAATGAGAGCAAAGCTTCTTAATGATGATCTGATATTAGTTTTGATTATTTCTTCTAAATAGGTATTTTGATGATGGTTTTAAAGTCCCGATACTGTTAATAATTTGATGTGTTTAAAGATCAAGTAATTATTCATAAAGCTGATACCAAGTATAGCTTCACAAGAGGCTCAACATTTCTTAATGTAACCTTAATTATAATATAAAATTACTTAGTGTTTTGTGCATGCTTTTAAACTTAATAAACCAAAAACGTAAAAATATTTTACTCTTTGAAAAATTTGGTTCAGTTAATGACTGACCTTCCTTACTGAAGGGTTTTCAAGTTTGATTATTTTTTGAGGGGATTTTATTTGCAAATTTCCAATCAAATTTCCTTCCAAGACAAAACAATATCGTTCAATCTTTAAGTTTGACTGAAAACACAGTATCTGTTTTGTTTGAATTAGAGATTTTGTAATATTGCAACACTAGGCCTTACAGGGTTAAACACGAGGGGTGTCCAAAGCGTGGCCCGGGGGCCATTTGCGGCCCTCTGACTGACGTGGTGCGGCCCTCGACCACAACTAAACGATGGCATAAATTCAGTTGATCAACTCAGATGCATAAATCTGCTTGTTTAGTTAAAATATTGTGTGTTTAGTTCATTTTTGAACAGGCAAATATGAAAAATAAGTTGTTTTTTTAAAACAAACTTCTGTGAGTACTTTCATTTTCACTGTTGTTCTTCTTCATCCGCTCCATGTTTGTCTGCTTGCTCCATCTGCTCCGTCGACTCTGGTGACCCTCGCTCTGCTCCAAAATGTTTCTGTGATCATCTGAAATGTTTTTCTGCATGTTTTCTGCATTAACTGCATGATGAGAGTCCCTGCCTGATCTAAGAGTGGAAACTGTGTCGCAACACCCCTGCAGAACCGACTTACTTGTGGTTAATTAGTTAATAATGACCTTTTTCACATAACTTTTTTTATTCAAAACGTAAAATCTTTTAAAACTGAAAGTTGAAACATTCCATCTGTAAGAGAACATAACTTTTTTTTTTTACAGCAACGTAGATCATGTCTAATGGTTGCTATGGAGATCAAAGGTACTAACTTTCCGCTCTTTGTTTTTTAACGTTGAGCTGTTGGCTGTCAGCAACATGTGGGGGTGGCACTCTAAACTCCACACAGTCCTTCATGCTCTGTCATCTGTAGGACTTCTTGCTTTTTAAAACCTTGTGCACCAGTGTGAACCTTCACAAAAAGAAACCAAATGAACAAAAAAAAAAAAACCGTCACGTAAGACGCATTAGAAAAAATCTTTTTCTGAAAGTTTGAGTGGTAAAAATGCACATTTGGACGATTTTTGTTGTAAGCAAAATGGACCCATTTGTGATTATTTAGGCAAATAAATCTGAACAGAAACCTTAACAGCGGATGTCTGCTTGTGTGTGCAGTTGAAGGCAGCGGGGTGATCATAGTGGTGATCATACTGTGTTTGCTGCTTCTCGCCTTCCTGGGAAGCGTCGTCTACTTTCTGCATAAGAAGGGAAAGATCCCCTGTGGACGTTCAGGAAAGCAGGAGATGTGAGTACCGTGTCGTCCTCTACTCATTCTGCTGCACAAAATTTTAATTCACATCTTTATTTTTCTGCATAGAACCCTCAAAAATGGCATTTTTTGGCAAAAGCCAGAATTTTTTGTGGGTGAACTAAAGTTGAGCAACCGTTCCCAATTCGCATGGAGATGCACAAAATAGATCCCACTTGTATTTACACACTTATTTGGCTTTAAACCACTTCTAAAGTAGAGAAACAAAGTGTTAACTCAGCTTGGCCTTTCAGAGTTGGTGTTTTCCAACTGAAACACTCAAAATTCAACAACACATCTACATGCAGATGCTTCTCATAGTCAAGCTAGCATAGCTGACTACTTCCATTTCCTTTGCTTATTTTATGAAAAGTTTTTCCAGACATTGTTTTTTAGTTGTCGTAGTTTTGACAAATATTAGCAAAGCTCTGTATCCCTTTTATACATCAAGCCTACATTTAAGATTTAGCGCCTTGTGTTGACATCTTGGCCGCTAAGACCAATGATAGTCGTTGTTGGTGAGCAGTCTTTTGGGATCTTGTGCGTGTGATGTCATGTTTCAACGCGTCTATAGCACCAGTTCATAATGTCTGTGTTCATCCGGGCAGCACCAAAGAGAAGCCCACCAAAGACGACATCGTTGTGGAGATGAAGAACAACCCAAAGAACGAGGACGCTGTGCTGCTAAAAGCTGTGAACGGAGAGAAGAAAGGTCCCAATGACCAGGCAACTGTTGTGGTGAGTGAATACACCTGCAGAAAGAGAGAAAAAGCAAAACCGAGAAACCATAGCAACAATCAACATAACATCATCATCACTGACAATGGCATGTTACAAGTTAATACAAGAAAATAGAACTTTGATGCTTTTAATCATAAAAAACTCATTTTGTTCTTGCTAGTTTACCACTTTTCAATTTGCAAGAATGTTGGAAGTGTTTTATTATAAATAAATAACTTCCAACATTTCAATAAAAATACTTTTTAGTTTTTTAGTGGAAATCTACTCCACTGTTGCCTCTTTCTTTCTTTGATCAACAATCCGTTATGAAAATGTGCTTCTGAGTGAAAACTGTTTTACATGTTTGGGATCTCGTCTGAGTCTTGTGGAGTTGATCTCTCCTGAATGATTTGAGTAAATCTCATCTCGTCTATCTGTGCAGTAAAATCCTGAAGGTCGTGCGGAGCCGCAGCGGGTCGCAGTATCCGGATGGAGGCTTTGGAGAGGAGGAGGACACTGACCTCCTCTCTGTCTGGACGCTCCCTCCCTCCTCCTCCCTTCATTTTTTATTTTTTGTTCTCAGCAGTATTCAGCAGGTTTTCCCAGGAACACACACACATGCACACACACACATGAACACACCAACAAACAGAACACACACTTCCCAAGTGTGTTTGTACAGATTTGTATCTTCTGAATGAGACTTTGCTTCAGCATTCAGTTCTCTCATTAGTTTCCAGCTCTTTGCTGTTGTTTAGTGTTTGTACGATGGTGAATCATCCTTCTTTTTTTTTTATGAAAGTGTAAATATTATATATATTTTGTTATTTAAGATATTTTGACTCAGATTTCCATTTCACAGCAGCGTCTGGCTCGTGTGCATGTTTTCTATAGTTTTTACTTTAGCGTCCAGGTGAGATTTGATGCAGGACTTAATGGAGACCAAACGTTGTAAAAACTCGTCCTACGTTCGACCAAAACAGCTTATTTTATTTTCTGCTCTATAGGACCGCCAGTGATTATGTCACTGGCGGCCATCTTTACCAAACTGCTGTCTCGTTCTTGTAATGTTTGTAAATGTGCTTAGGTTAGAGACCTGCTAGACCTCCTGAAGCTCAAACAGGTCAAAGTTACTCATCTGCTGTGCCTGTTTTTTCTTTCTTTTTTTTTTTTTACATCAAACACTGAATTTATTTTATTATTTTGAAACAGTTTTTCTCTGTGTTGCCACTGATTGGCCAGAGCCTGAAGGTCGCACGTGTTTTTGCATGTTTCATATCACAACAGTTTGGATTGACGATGCTTTTACTCAGAGACATCACTGTGATAGAACACAAGAAGGTTCATGGTTTTCTTTATCTGAAGTGTTTGGAAACAAAAAAACAAATATATATGTATATTTTTATTTTATAAAATCCATCTTAAATGGTTATATTTTTCAGCTTAAATGTTTCTATCATAATTCATTTAATTAGTTTAATTTAAATTTAGAAAAATTAATCTAATTTTGACAATTGTAAATGCCATCCAAATTTATTAAAGTCAAAACTCTGACCCGACCACAAGATGTTTTCTTTTTTTGTTTGTTTGTTTTATTTTACTTTATTTTTATTTACAGATTAAAGGTTTGGATTTCAGATATTTTTCCCCAAACTTTTTTATTTGATGTATTTCATAAGACAAGCAAGGACAGATTGAAGATAAAACAGGTAAAAAACCTTCTTGTGTTTGTCATTCAGTGACCATTTGGTTTCTTTATTTTATTTCTTAGCTCACAGCTTCATGTTTCAGGAAAGCGGTCGTGCCGCTCTGCCAGTCGGATGTAATTATAGTGGATGGAGCTACAAACTGGGGTTTAATCTAAAACAGGCAAAGAAAACATGCAAAAAAATACTGCTGGGGTCCTTCTAAAGGCGGGCGTTGTGAATATTTCTCACTGTGTATTTTATTTTGAAAGGGTTCTTTTGTTACCAAGAGTGCTACACTGCCCTGATGACTTGCAACATTTCAATTCGTAGTGAAGTATTTTCAGTTTTGAATTTTTCGTGTCCCGCTGAATGACGAGAAGCGATGTCGTCGGTGTGGAACAGATTTCTGGTTGAATCTGTCAATCTTTATTTGTTCAGTGGTGAGAAAACAGAGTTTGAAACTGATTATATTTTCTACATGTGTGTAAATTAAGTGCTCAACATGTGATTCTTTTGATGCTTGTTTTTTGTTTTTTTACAAGATGCCAAATAAAAGTTCCACCTAAAGAAAAGGCCTTGACTTTTTTCTGCAGAGTTTCGAGTGTGTAGTGTGTGTGTGTGTGTGCGTGTGTGTGTGTGTGCGTGTGGGTGTGTGTGTATGGGGGTGTGTGTGGGTGTGTGTGTATGGGGGTGTGTGGGTGTGCGTGTGTGTGTAGAAGTGAGCGCTTCCAAACCGCTGTCAGCGCAAACTGGGAAGCGCTCCGAACGGTAGCTCAGATTTCCTTCCTGGACAGAAAACACATCTGCAAAGAATTTGGAGCTGAAAAACAAACGTTGAGTTCAGCCGCTCGGTGCAGAGCCTGCAAGCCTCCAGGTGACGACGGCTCAATAACGACCCAGATGAAGCAACTCAGAGGGTTTAAAGGCACAAAATGGTTCAGATCGAGTTTTGTTTTACATTTTCTGCTCAGATACGTGACCGCCTGCTAGCTTATGGACTTGTGAGGGGAAAGGAAACATTCAGCTTCTGTCTAATAAACTGAATGTTGGTTCTCTATGTTTGGTTCTGGATTCAGGTGATGGAAGGCCGACTTTGGAACCATCTCTATAGGACTCTGAAGGTTCAGATCTGAGTCAGTCACGATACCCAGATTTCAGGCCTGATGATTAGTTTGTAGCTGTAATAACTGAAGCTGCATGCTGATCGATCCTCTTCAGGTCCAAGGAGAATATCAGCAGGACAAATACTGGTCCACAGCAGATGTTTTTACATCATTTTTGTACCGTGTTATGTGGTTTGTTATGGACGTATGAAGTAGGTTTTCTGTAGATTTTACTCTTGTCGTGGAATAATGGCATTTCATTTACACAAATGTTTTTTTAGGTCTTGATTTTGCCTTTTAAGTATGAAACAGTTTATTTCCATTCACTTCAGTGCAGACGGGCACCACTGTTAGTTAAATAATGAATTTAAGAGCTGAGCAAGAACAAATAACCCATAGGTAAGATTGTTTTCACCATTCATTATGAAAAGCCTTTTACATTAATATCCATTAATACAACCAATCACAGTACTTTCTAGTTACTCAAATTATACTTTAATCCTAGTTACTAACCTTGCTTGCTTATCAACTGCAGCTAAAGTTGACTTTTTATCCTTTTTCTCTGTATTGAGGGTACAACTGCCTTCTATTACCATAGCAACATTCTCAAAAAAGTTACCAAAATAAAAGCATATAACTTCAGAGGTAGTTACAATAAACAGAGGTAACGTACTCGGTTGGCCTTTACAGTTAATATCCAAAAGCAGATTTTTTTTTTGCATGCTTCTTATTATTTTATAACCTAAAAATGAAAATAAATGAACTGGAATCTAGAATTTCCTATTAGTCCCTGAACGCACCATATTCCAGGTTTGCGATGAGGCAAAAAGAAAAAAGCACACGTTAAATATGTGTTGAACAAACCACACGCACCAAAGATTAAAGAAAAATACAGTTTAATTAAAAATCTTAATGGCTTAGGCATGAAAACATGGCGGCACAATGAATGCAGAGGATATTAAAAAGACAATAAATAAAATCGTATCTATACAGGTAATAAAGCGACGAGTTTTTAGTAGGCAAGTTCCATTTGACGAAGGCCAGTTAACTGGGTAAACCAACACACACAGTCACAGAGAGAAGTCAGCAGACGGGAACCGACACCAAGTCACTGATGGTTCTGCTCTCAGAGTTCAGATGGGGAGTGAAGCGACGACATGAGGGGGAGAGGAGAGTCCAGACGGAAATGGAGCGATTCGCTCAGTTCTGCGACTCACAGGAGGCACAATAATTCACCTTCTCCCACTAAAACCAGTTTAGACCTCAGTGTAGAGAAAAGGACACTTGAGCCACCTTCTACTTACACAATGTTCTATCAGGAAGTATTTTTTACCAAGGATTTCAGAACATTTAGCCCACAAATTTTATTTACTGATGTATTTATCCTGCAGAATTCATTAAAAAAAATAAGCGTAATGATAAATAAATCAGTTTTTCTTTAATAAATGAAAAGTGAATTTTGCATTCTCTGGTTTTCCTTCATCATCATCGATGAAGCTGAACAAAATCCATACGGGTGTAAATACTTTTTCACAGCAGATAAAAGAGGCTGATCACAGTAGCTGCGTTTCCGCTACAAGTCTATGCAAAACACTGTTGATGTTCTGCTTATATATATATATATATATATATATATATATATAATTTCGCAGTTGCTGTGTTTCCATTAAAGAAACACAATTAAAATCACACATGAATAAGCTTGTTCACGTGATTAAAACAATCATCCAACATCCTCCAACAGCTTCCTCTTCCTGTCTTCTTTGTCTTTTCTGCCAGTAGTAACATCTGGTTGCTGATCATGTGACTCCTGTGATGAGTAAAACGTGTTTCCATTTCAAATTTGCGAAACACATTAATTTTGATACGGTGAGAATCCATAAATTCTTGATTGAAAAATATCAGTTTTTTTTTTTTTTAATTGGCATAGTTCCATTTATCAAATGTATTTTTCGTATTCCAATTAATTACATGGTCGATGGAAACGCAGCTACTGTGATGTAATTTTTCCCATTTAAACGCCTTCATTGTACCAACATTCTCTTTTTACGCCTTTGTCCGTTTATATTACTTTGTAGCCGGAAAAAGTATATTTTGACCTTTTAAAACCTCTGAAACAGTTTTAAATCTGACCCACAGATTAGCAAAATCTAAACGTAAAACCTGCATTCTTCCCAACCACCAGCAGGGGTCACAAGAAAAATCCTTAGTCAGTTTCTGGTTGGTATTAAATCTAATTTTACTAACCATGGCGTGAGTTCACTAAAACAGACCGGAAGCCTGGACTTTTCTTCTTCACACAAAAAATAAACTGCGTGATGTTTGTGCTCTGGCGCCACCTAGAAATCCTCAGATCCCAGTGGCTCAATTTATACTAGAGGATTCACACACCTGAGAACAAGTTCAAAGCTTTTTAAATCACTTTTTCCTCCACCTTAATGCTTAATAAAGATGCTACTATGGCATTTAAAAAATAATATACAATAGAAGTAAATTTAAGTCTTTTTTCAAGTTATATTTTCTAAAATTTTCAGTTGAGCCATCTTTAAATTCACACACACACACACAAAAAGAATAAATAAACAATAAATTGTTGATCATCTGAGCCACTACCGATGAAACACGTCTGCTCCAAACAGAAGAAAAGATGAAGCCGCAACGAAATGTAAATATGATCTTAAATATGTAAAACTGGGGCTTTAAGTTGGGCAAAAATGTTAATATTGCCACAGAACCATTTTGGAATGCTCCTCCCTACAATCTAGTACAAACAATAAAGCGTAATAAAACATTTGCACATTCATGTGGAATGACTTAAAGTCAGAGCCGATGGTGACAGGTGAGATCACATTAAAACCAGGGCTGCACAAAATGCTGCAGATTTATTATTACTGCTGTAGATGTTAGCAAACTATTTAAATAACCTGCGTTCAGGCTTTCAATGCTACTTGGACGTCTGGTGGCTCTAGTCATTCAGTGCAGCATAAAAACATTAAAACGTTCTGCAAGAACGTTTTGATGCCAAAACAGCAGCAGCTCCTTTAACAAAACCTTGTTGTTCAGATAGAAATGCCACATTCTGAGGGTTTTGTTTGCTAAAATCTGAACACACAGCAGCAAAACAAAACTATTATCTCATAGGTAAGATTGTTTTCACGATCCATGTTTGTTTTTTTTTTCCAATGGAAGCTGATGACATTGCAAAAGCTAAACGTTACCAAGTATTTTTGCTCTAGTTTGTACTGCAAATATCTTAGTTTTGTGGCATTTCAACCAGATATAAGGGATTGTTTTAAGTAAATAGCTATTTAATACTGATTTAAAAAATTGCTTGTTCCATTGGCAGATTGTTTCACTTATAACAAGACATTTTCCAACATTCTAAGTGAAATAATCTGCCAGTGGAACTATTTATTTTATCTACTTTCAGTAATTATTGACTTATACCAAACTCCTATATCTTGCTGAAAAGTTTGTTAGTTTTGTCTTATTTCAAGTGTAGTAAGACATTTGGAGTAGAAACAAGACCAAAAAAAAAATACTTGGTAAGACTTTCTGCTTTTTCCAGTAAAATTGGATTCAAAATGCTGAATCAAATGCAGCTGCTGAAAGGCAGACAAAGCAAAGTACAGATGCCTTAATGGGTCCGTCTGAAGTCGAAGTCAGACTATTCCCCTCGATCTGCCCCGGTCAGCCTTCTGCACGTCCAACACTAAAGATTCTGGTCAAACGCTAGTTGCTAAAGTCTCTCAATGCGGAGCGCTGAAGTCACGAAGCTGAAAACGTCCTTTTCCAATAAATTTCCTTTGCACACGATTAACTGGAGCCAAATTGAAAGCCGGGATTTTCAAGGAGTCACATCAGAAGAGAGAGAACACATGCTAGCATTAGCCTAGCTTAGTGTTGTGCTGGTTGCTAACTTGTAGGAACACTGTAATTTTGCTGATTCTTTTGACATGACAATTCTGAAGTGAACGTATCTGATGTCATTAAAAGGTACTTAGAGAAATGTTTAGGACAGAAAAGGATCATTTTCCCTCCAACGTTGGGTGACTGCTGTGTAAGTCCAGTCAGACACAGGTTTACAAATAAATGATAAAGTTGTGGTGATTTTAGGGGGGATTAGTTTAATGAATCCATGTTGGAGCTGTAGTGCATTATTTTACTAACCTTCAGTGTTTCACGACAGATCCATGGCACAAACTTAACTTTAATAGAGTATTAGACTAGATACAGGCCTGTCCTTCCTTTTAAATGACTGATTGGTGAATCCTTGGCTTTATAGAGCGCTACTGTTAGCTTCGTCTCTCCATTTTCACTCTGTGAAAGTGGGAGCTTCTCTGTGGATATTTGTGGGTCACTCACGTGTGGGATTCAGTGGGAACTGTGTGATGTGAATGGAAGGTTGTGATCTGTTGCCTGCGAGTGGAACTGGATGAATGTTTGAGCAACAGTCAGGAACGCATCCAGGTTTTTCTAATCTGTCCATAATCTGCTTGGGGATTCGGAGGCCGGTGAGGTAGATCAGTCGGGGACACGACGTTTAGGTAGGAGCGGACCTGTCCTATTATTCTAAGAAATGTTTGACACAAAGCAGCTGAGACGGAAACCATTTGAAGCTGACCTGCAGGATGTAAAGGCCAGCTCTGCCTTTTTATTTACTTTAAAAAGACCTGCAAGATCTGGACGACAAATCAGGATCCAGCAGGGAGATTTTCACACAGCAGGTCTTGATGCTCAATTTCGATTTTTTTTTTTACTGAAATCCGATTTATTTTTTCTGCGTGATTGTTCATGCTACTAATTAAATGCAATTGTAATATGTTTTCTGTGTGAACAGTTGACGACCCAAAGTGACTTATCTAAGTCTGCTATAGTTTAATTTTGTTTTGTGTACTTATTTTGTTTATTGAAGCACTTTGTGATTTTTATCTTGGTTTTATGTCACACAGCAGCGCTCTGTTTACAGCAGTAACAATGGCCGCCGTCTGCCGATCGATTTTAAAGTTCTTCAGTCGACCGGGTCGTCACGACAACATAACAAGAGCACAGCTCTGTGCGGATGTGAGGTTGGAACTAAAAGTGGTGGATTGTGACGTGATGCGCTTCGCTGACACAGGCGGCTTCATCCTTTCATAATTATAATTTTCAGCCATTGTTTAGGTCCAGATTTTACAGCATCCGACTTCTTCTGGTGCAGAATTCTGATGTGAAAGTTGAACAAGATGACTGTTCCTACAGCTGACGCTTTGAAAAACATCTGATACAATTTAGTCCCACATGTAAGTGGAACAAATCTGATTTATCTTGGGGTGAAAAGATTGGAATTGTGCTGTTCAGACATCCATGAGAAAGCCGGATATTGAAATAAAAAATAAATAAAATTGGATTTCAGTCATATTTTCCTCCTTTGTGAACGCTGACATCGACACGATGGTGCTGCTGGTCGTCTCTTCTACTAGTTGCCACTCCAAACAACTTGATCATAGGGGATTCACTTTTCCTAGACTTCCCTGCCTCCACCGATACGTTGGCAATGAGTCAAACCTGAATGTAGAGACACTGTTGCCCAATTTTCCACAAAATAAACTGGAAAATGTTAGAAAAACATAATTAAAATGGAATTAATTAACGCTATGGTTAGTTCTACACACAGTACAACATGTCAGGAGAGTACTTAAAGATTAAAGTACTTGTTGACCCAGAAGGTGACAGGAAACGGAGCCACAACCCTGCAACACGAGCACGCATGCCACAGACTTCTACTCACTAATTTCTGATTAGTTACAGATTTGCACACCACAGTTTTGCGGAGAAGCAGCGAACTGAAGAGCGACATGATGAAAGTTTGGCTTCACAAACCTCCAGATCATTTCAGCCGAAAGAGATGAACCAATCAGCTGATGGGGAATCCAGTTCCTTCCATTTCCAGCTGGGGGCGGCGTAGAGTAACTATTGAGGCTTCAGGATCAGTCACAAAAAAAAAAAAACAATCCTGTTTTCACACCTAAAATCCTTTTAGAAAAGCAAATAATACCTGACGCAGTTGATTACAATTAACTTTGGATGTTTTTCCTCAGATCTGGTGTTTTCCCGTGGAAAAGTGCTCGGTAAATGCTATCCACAATAATGGCACAAAGCGGATTCAGGGGTGTGGGGGGCGGAGCAGGACCTGAGTGACTATGTGGCAATGTGGGTCGTGGAGGGGACGGAGACGAACTCACGCAGGATGTTTTTGGCCGTCTCCAGGTTGTTCTGGGCGATCATCAGCGCTTTCTGGATGTCCTGCATGGAGTAGCCTTGGGATATCAGACATTCGATCTCGCCGTTCAGGGCCTGGTTGCCAGCGGTGACGGTGGCGGCGGCTGTAGGTGGTGGAGGGGGAGGCAGAGGAGGAGGAGGCGGCGAGGCGGAGGATGGGCCGGGGAGTTCGGGCAGCGGAGCGGAAAGGTCGCGGTTGAAAGGTCGAGGGCAGCGGTCGGAGTTGGCTCTGCGAGGGAGGGGCCGGGGCGGCCGGTCCGACTCGGCAAACGCTTCTGGAAAACCCAGAGAAATCAGTTCAGGAAACAATGACATGGAAATTTACGGAAGCTGAAAGCGGACATTTTCCACAGATACTTTTCCTGATGGTTTTATCAGGATAACAAGTTAATCAGTGAAACCTGATTCCAGCCTTCACATGCCGTTATGGCCTGTTATACAAAACGTTTAAAATTATTATCATTATTTAGTTGGATTTTTCACATCAAAGGTCTTTCTCAGTTATTAGCAGGTTTATATAAATAAAACACAGCTTTCTTTAAATGTAATTTTATTGTTAAGTTAAGTTTGCTTCAGTTCTTTTAAACATTTTCATTTGATGTCATAAAATCCATTAAATTATATTTGTATTAGAACTAATATATTTGATTATTTTAGTTAAATTGCAGAACTGTTTATAAATGAAAACTACAATGTTTTTACATGAAGTGGTTTTGCTATTATGACATATTTTACTTGAGTCACTTTTAGCCTTTAATTATTACCAACAATAATTTCTTTTTTTTATTTTTTATTTTTTTACAATAAAAACAAGATTATTGAGCTTTTTATGATAAGTCTACTCTGTGAATCAAGTAGCTTGTGTGTCTGGTAGGTTTTTAAGACACTTGGGAAGCTCAAATTTATTTTTTAGACCAGTTAATCAGTATTTTTTGGAAACAGAAAATCTAAATACACTGGATGAAAAACTGTTCTCAGAAAGCTCAAGCTTTTCTCCTGGTCTTAGATTTCTATAGTTCAGTTATTGTGCAAATAATAAATACCAGGCTCAGAAAAGCTGCAAAGCATTAAAGTAACTTTCAAAGAAAACTTTATCCACGAGAACCTGGTCCTGAATGTTTACTTTCCTCCAGCAGAGGGCGCTGCTTGTCGAGGTTTACAGCGGACAGTAAACACAAGAAAAAACACTCAGTATGCACACAGTTATAGTCTCTAAGTTACTCAGTGACTTTCTGAATGTGTTTGAGGATAACCTGCTGCATTTAAGTGTGAAAATGGAGGAGCTCAGAGTGACTGAAAGGTTGAAAAAAAGGAAAACAAGCCAAATGTTGTGAAATCATTAGTTTTTTTAAAAAGGTTTGGACTTTACTGAAGATAAAAATGCTGAAAGCTAAATAAACCAAATGCATTGAACTAACACCAGAGAGTAGTTATACAATTAAATGAATAATTTCTGGGGTTTTTTCTTACTATTCTAAATAATATAACTGTGTTTTCTGAGGTGTGTGAGACTGAAACCAGTTCAGAACCAGTTCAGAACCAGTCCATTTACCAGTCAGAACCTGGGGCTGACTGGACGTACCGGCTTCTACTGAAGCATCCATGCTGAGTGAGCTGAAGGCTGCAGAGGGACAGCTGATTTCAGACAGGATCCGTCGGGTGGGGGCAGGGGGCACCACAGGGCGGGGACGGTCAAACTCGTAGATGTCCTCCGCTTCGCTGTCTTCCTTTTTGTCCTGGGAGGCCGCAGCTTGAAGCTGGTCGAGTTCTGAAAGACCAAACAACGCCTTAACGATCAGCATAGAGTAAAGGCAGCCAGCCACTCTGAAACTATGAGATGCACAGCTGCATTATTCTAAACCTTAAACACAGAGTGGACATACACTGTGCACAGTTATCAGGCAAGTTTTATAAAGATAATTATAAAACTTGAGTAACAGGTTTACTCTGTTAAACCAAAGTAAACCTCAAACATGAATGTTTAAAGCGTACCTAATGAATCCTTCGATTTGGTTCTACAGTGCTTCTAAAAACAACCCAACCTCTTAAAAAAAACATCCAAACGGTTTTGGGCAGTGAGTTAATCTTTTCTGGGGTCTGGAAAATTAGTTGTTTCAAAACCTTCCCATTAAGTCACATTTGACAGGCATTGCCCCGTTACCTAGCAACATCAGTGCAGTTCCAATTGGTTTGGTCAGCTGGTTTTACCACTGTATGCGCTGTACAATGGCTGCTGGAATAGACAATTTTTAGTTGTTGACTTACCAACCTCCTGCAGAAACATTCTTGTTGATTGTGCAGGAAGCTCCACTTCTGCTTTTCAAAGATGTACGACTGTATATTTGCGCATCTGTTTGCAGTAATTTTCATGTGTGAATGTAAATGTTGATTTGGGGGCGTGGCCAGCAGCAGCTAATTTGGATTTAAAGTGACAAAGGCCCTAAAACGCTCAATTTGAGCAGATAGAAAATCTGCCAAAAAATGCCAAAATACTAATGCCTAATAATTGTACACAACGTATAAGTACATATTTGTTATATTTATGTAACGACTATCACAATGAGGAAAGTTTGATTATTAAAGTCATAATATTAATTTTGAGTTTTGTTATAAAGAGGTCTACTGACACTGCTGTGCAGATCAGTTACTCTTAAGGCACTCCAGAAAAGGTGGCTTCCCATAAATATTTATCAAAGCGCTTGTGAAAGTGAACTGAAGCAGGTTACCCAGATCAGAGGCCTGCGTTGTGTCAGAGGAGCCGGCCTGACTCTGGATGTTGAACATGGATTCGTACACTTGAGGGTCATCAGAGTCGTCGTCGCCCCCCTCACTGCCAGAAAAAACACATATATGGGAAATAAGAAAAAAAAAAACCCATAAAAGCACGGCTTGAGGCAATTTACCTCAAGTAGAATTTAAGTAGAATTATTTCAAATGTATAATCTTTTTAAACATAAGAGAAATAGTATTTTTAAAACTAGTCCTGTAATAAAGACTTTAATTTACCCACTTTGCTTTAAATATTTAGTTTCTCTTATTGGATCCACCAATCTTTGTAAACCAGAAGCAGCCAGCTTGTTATTAAAATTCACCAGTTTTTTATTTATTTACTTCTTTTGAGCAAAACCCAGTTTAGTTCTTATTTCTATACACTTATTTGTGGTAATTATACCTACACCCTATAGGTGGATTTTCAGACCGTTGATGTTTTACATGGGAAATAAAATACCATCTGCTGAAACCTGGTGGTGAAACTGAAATAGCATTAACATCAGTTATGTTACTAAGTACACTAGTAAAATTTACAACACTTCAACCTTTTCCTGACACACTTCTGTAATTATTCACAAGAACAGGTTGTGTGATCAATTCCATTGTGAACATTAACAGACAATAGTCTGATTTTGCTCATAAATCACATCTACTTGTATTTTTCCACCTCATTTAGGACCATCTCCAACCAATCATCTTCTCTTCCTGCGACTAGAAACGATTTTCAATCACACAGAGATGTAACCATGCATGGCTTCCTTATCTTTATTTTTCATATTTAAATGAGGCGTGTCAAGGAAGGAGTCTGGTATTCCTTTATGTGTGCTTAATTCCATGTTTCATTCAAATAAATTTGAATGAAATTTATTTGACCCTGACCCTAACCCTAACCCTATTCAATGAAGCTACGTGTGTAGCTTTCTTAAATGATTTGATGCAAAAACAAATGTAAAAAAAAAGCACAAACTTTGCAAAGCTTTGTCAATCTAGCCCTCGTTAAAGGAGAAATGTCTGTCCTTCTCATGATCAACAGAAACATTCTGCACTCCTTCATCTTTCATCAAAGGGACAAGCTGTTCTCCAGCTGCATTCATCTTCAAAACCTCTGCATCTTCATCTTCTTTAAATTATTTAAGAAGGGGGTTCACTGGGTTCACGAGGGTTAAAATGTAGCTGGGGCGGTGGAGCCCCCTGCTGCTCATATATGTAGTACATATTAACTTTTTATGTATTTAGAAACCAATGAACTCAACCGGTGAGCCAATTTATTCATCTTGTACGTTGATTAATTATGTAGACGTATAATAAATGTTAAATGACAAAGAACGTAAAATTAAAGGATACAAGTATGAGGCACTGGTTTTATTTTTACTTTCCCAACCAAAATAGGGAGACAAAGTTTCTCCAATAATATGTGGCCTCTATTATGACTGATTCTGTTTTTAAAGTTTTTAAACTACATTCAAGCTGAAAGACCAAAAATTACTAGCAATGCACATCAAACATGTTTTATTCTCAGTAAGCAACCTGCAGAGAAGTAAAACTAAAATTCAAATGTTGCTTAGATACGAGTTTTGTTCAGTCTGACTGATCTAATATCTGCTACACCTTTACAAAAGTTTAAGGTTCTAATGAGTAACTACTCTTAATAAAATTCCTCATAAACACTGGCTTATTGAAATGGCTTCCAATACTAATTATACCCTATTTCAATTACAACTTGTTAAGTTGCTTTATTTGTAAGCCTTTTTTTCGTTTTGGCATGCCCTGGGTAACTGAGAACAAATAAATAGATAGAAATAAATATCTGGGGAATACCATAATTTAAAGGTAGCACTTAAAGCAGGAGAGTTTATATAGAAAAATATTCAGATTTTATCTTGTGCTTTTAAAGGCTCTATGTTGAAGACAGTGAGAAATAAAGCTTTCTTTTTTTCCTATTTGTTCTCTCTTCTGCTCTCGGCTCCAACACTGAGCAGAGAGCAGAGGGAGGAGCTTACTCAGCCCCTCCCTCCAGTTTCAAATTCTTATAATTAACTAAAAGGTTACAGAGTTAAATATGAATGAGATGTTTGCTACCTTTAACAAAAAAGCTTAGGTCTATGAAAGCAGTGTAGCAGTTTTGCTAACAAGGCAGATTATCATGATTCAAAGTAATGAAATAAATTGCAGTCTGATTTTTATTGTTAATGTGTTTCTTCCCACTGAGCAGTGAAAATAAATACACAGTTCACATATCTTTTGCTGTAAGTATTTATTTAGTGAGCCACAGCTAACAGCTAACTGCTAGCTCCTCACTTCAGCAGCTCTGAGGAGCCTGTGCCTTTGCAGCTACTGTTGCTCCTCTTCACTTTGGACTGAACCATTGCTCTAATAATGGTATGGGGGACCTAAAAATTAAATTCTTATTAAATTAAAAATTAAGTCTTATTTTTATAAATGGCAGATTTATTTTGTTTTTTGTTTATTTTGCCTTTTCATATTGATATTATCTAAATGCAAACGTTTCTTCAATTATTTTTTTATTTGGGGGAGACAATTCTAGACTTTTCCAAGATTGGGGTGGTTCGGACCCCCCGACACCCACAGGATTTACGCCTATGCCTGAATTGTAACCTGGTTTGACTAACCAGCCCTCTTGTTTACCTGACGTCGTTGTGGTTGTTTGTCTGGGCAGGAGGGGGGGGCACCAAGGAGCCCGCGATGACCCAGGGGGCCCCAGAGACCGGCAGGGAGGTGGGACTCATGTATTCATTCTCCTCACCGTCTGACGATGGCTTTTCTCCAGCTGAGGCTGCCGATGAAGTCAGTGACCTTCACAAATGGAAACCAAGGATTATCAATGCATTCAGCATTCTCACAACTGTGCCTCATAACTGCTTAAAAATAAAACAGAATGGCGCGGAGAAAAAACAGCAGATAAAACAGGAAACGTCACCTCACCAGTTTGGCAGTGTTTCAGATATTTAAAACAAAAAAACTCATCAATAATCATTTATTGATATGAAACAATTATATTGTGATACATTTTTTCAGGCATAAGTTTTATGGTTTTCTTTAAAAACCTCCCTTCCTCCATTGGGCTCCACATAAAATATATAAAATTTAGCAGACAGGAATTCTCACAACTGTTTCGCAAGGAACAGAAATTTTTCTAGTTTTTAATGAGACAAATATATATTTTAAACTACGGTGCTGTTAAATAATTTCTGTTTTGCACTTTCTACAGTTTTCCAAGGATGTTTTATTAATGTCCAGCTCTAAATATGACTTCCAGGGGGAGCCAAAGTGCAGAAAAAAAACTCGTTCAAATCCTGGTTTTGGGTTTAAGTCATGAGCAGAGCTGCATACCTGGCGGCCAGGCAGTAGATGGCGTTGGTGGCTGCCTGGGCCCTGGTGCCCTCCCCGTTGGTGCCGCTGCTCTGGGGGAGGGAGGCCTTGGTGGCGGGCCGAGGAACCATGTAGTTGACCGTCCAGGCGGGCTGGTCAGGGGTGGAGGGCAGCGGTCTCCTCTGCAGCCTGGGGTCCTGGACGGGGACCGAGGGTCGCTCTGGAGGGGGCGGAGGGGGAAGCTCCCTCACAGTAGGGGGGGGAGGTAGAGGCTTGTCTCTGTGAGTGACCGCAACCTGGGATGTAAACACAAGACGGTGCTGGAGTTATAAACACGCAGGAGACGTGGAGACGCAGGAATGTAAACGGGTTCAGCCCGTTTACAAATACAACAATATAAACAACATTTCTGTTATTTCACACCAAATAAGTTTATACTTAAAACACACAAACACCAGACTATCACTATATTCATGGTTTCACTTATTTCTGTAATTTAATTCAGAAAGTTCAATAGTTTTATTGCAGAGGGATATATTTCAAATCTTATAATGCAAGATAACTTACATCATTATGAATAGCGAATAAAAACCCAAAATTATGCTACTCTAAAAGTTTGGTTTTACAAACTCAAAAATGAGGCTTTTAAAGAATATTATGAATTAAATTTAAAACCTTTATCAGAAATGCACAAAAGGAAACTGCATATTTTATATTGTAATAATGCCAAGAGTTTTTGCACAAAATGCATGTAACATCATATGAATCGCCAACAGTCATGAGAGCCAGAGGCGAAGATGAACGTTGTGCAATAAATTTACACTTTCTGATGAAAGAGTAAAAGACGCAAAAAAGCTAGCAAGGTAGCTGGCAACAGTATCTTAGCAGCTAATTAGCTTCAACCAGCTCTAGTCACAGGACAGAATGAGCACGTCTACATGAGACTCAAACGCTTGCTTGGAAATATGTAAATGTTTGTGATTACTTTTTTAAATTACTATGATTAACTTATTTAAGATCATCTTGCATTTCTTTTGTGAATTTAAGAAATGTACCTACAATGCTCATGCATTGTAGATACATGAAATTTTTTTAAGGACACGCAGACACCCTATGGATACGAGTAAAAAGGGATTTTCTGCAATGAAATGTTACAATTAATGCTGCTATCCAGCAGAGTTACTCACATAAAACATTGTTGTTAAATGTCTCTGTTCACAGACAGATGTATACAAAAAGACTCACAGAAAGTTGAGAGGAAGGAAAGATGAGCTGGAGCGGTTTCGATCCTTTGTAGTCACTTCTGAACCAAATATTAACATCTGAAATATCTCACTTGTGTTCTCTTTTGTAAAAAAAAAACCAGTGTTTATTTTTTCTCCATTTAGTAGATATATTCTGTGATTAGTTATTTAATTGATTTAGGGCATTTTTCCAGTAAATGCAGTAAGGACACTTCACTTCTTCACTCTTTGATCAAGGATGTGCAACAGAGTTTTTCTCGGAATCTTTAAAGGGAAAAATAAAAACAACTCTCCTTTTGTGTTGAGAATTTTGCATGTTTTTGGGGAGATTTTTTTGGGATGTGTAGTCAAATACTGTGGATAAGTTTAAAGAAAAACAACAGTCCCTCTTGTGTTTCTTACTTCCTGGTAGAGCTGCAGCCACAGGGCAGCAGCACAAAGGCCAGCTTCATCAAACATTTGCTCATTTTACTTTGTGCTGTGTTTACACAGCTCTGACTGGGCTGTCAGTAGGAACCATCCACAGGCCGACCAGTCAACCAGGGGTCTGCATGGAAACGCACCTTGGCTGTGGCACCCTGACTCAGCACAGACCTCTGCTGCAGCAAGTCCAGTCGTGGAGGCACCGGAGGCAGCTGAGACACCGGAGACGCCGGACGTTCCACCTTTAAAGACACAGAGACAGTTTTAGAGAGCCACCATGACAGTAGAGAGACCCAGAGCTGCAGGCCGTACCTTACTACTGCAGGCCAGCCTGCTCATGACCAGATGCTGGTCCTCCAGACGGTCGTCCTCTTCCTCATCGTTTGCTGCTGCTTCGGCTCGGCTGGAGCCCTGGAAGCCGGCGAAGGAAGCCCCGCTGGCCTTGGGATGGAAGGGGTCCACCACGATGGGCTCCGTGCCTTTGATCTCACAGCGGCAGAATGGGCAGCCTTGACCCTCTGACTCCTGCAAAGGTTCACAAATAAACCCAAACACACAATAAAGCTGCTAATGCTCTAAATAAGATGGATTACTTTGATTCTTCAAAAAAGTCTACAAGATAATGAAAAAAATCTCCCTTTATTTCATTAAAATATTCCTAGAGGCCTAAAAAATACAAAGGAACATTCAGAAAACAACAAGATAATTTGTATGGTATGTAAATATAGCACATTATTTATTCCAAAAGGAAAAAGTAAAAACAGTAGGTGCAGTTTGTTGTTCAGGTTAAACCTTCAGTCAGTTTTAGGCTTAAGTGGTGCATCTAAATGGTTCAATATGTAAAAAACTTAGTCCTTTCTGCTTGACCTATCAATACAGTGTAGGGCTGATCTATTTATTTTTGGATTAACTGATTAATAACTAGGTAGCAAAAGGTGCTTAAGTTTAGAGAATTAACCAGATGAAGGTAAGCACCAATTACTGAACTGTAATTCATCAAAATAAGAAATGGTTTTTAGCTTTTTTCTTTTTCAAAAACAGAAAATATTTAGTTACCTTCTTCAGAATTTACTGTTATAAAATGTAGAGAAAAGCATTTATTTCACCATTGTGGATATCTGATAATTTGCAGAACCCGCTACCTCAATCTAATAAAACATGAGATGATCTTTGCTGCTTTACGGTAGTCAACTGGAAGAAAAAACAACCTGAATCCGATACAACTGGACATTGATTCCTACCAGGAAGAAAACTATCAGATTACCAGAACTGATGTAGTCAAAGTTTATACAGTGAAGTCGACGTCCTCACCTGCCAGGCGGTCAGACAGGAAGTGCACATCAGGTGTCTGCAGGGCTCAATCTTCACGTCTTTGTCGTTTTCGGCGCAAATCTTGCAGAGCTGGAAGGTGGAGCCCATCTCACAGTACAGCTCGTACTGCTCCTGCAGGGACCATGACCAGAAAATCACCAGTAAAAATTTCTGTTCAACACCCGCAAGGCTTCTGTGTGATGACCATAAAACTAATAGCTGTATCTCTGCAAGATGACGAATACCTGAATGTACTTTAGTAGTGAGAAACAAACCAAACCTGAGTAACTTTGATGTGGTCCTGAGGAGAAGGCTCACACAGCCCCGTCAGGTCTGGGTTCTGCGCACGGCCGTCTGGGAAAAGATAGCTAGAAAACCACAACCGCAAGTGTTGACACCAACAGAATCACACAGGTGCGATTCTAATTCCACATCCACCGAATCTCACTCAGGAACATTTTCCTTACTTCTGCTAAAAATTAAACTCCCATCAACAGATGTACATCCTGCTGCCATCCAGTATTATGTTTTCCAGTGACATAGTGCCATTTCAGAGCACAGTCAAGTTACTACCTTACCTTCAGTTTCAGAAATGTGACTTTGTAATTTAACACCTTGAAATCGGTTTCAGTTTCCGAAACCGATTTTTTAGGGTCTCTAAAAATACCCTTCAGAAAGTCTCACAATTTTTTTCTCTACTTCACATAAAATTGAAACAAAACACATTAAAGTTGGTGGCATGGACTTAAATAGTTAGAAGAATGAAAACTTTAGCAAGTTTTAAGAATTCGGACAGCCGTTCAGGTCATTAAAGTCAGTGCAGATGCACACATTCTCATTGTGGCATCTGAAGGGGAAGCGGTACGCCATGCTTACGCATTGTGAAAGACGAACGAAACCAAAATGACAAGATCAAGAGAGTGAAGAGACATTACCGCTGCACAAAGTCAGATCTGATTCACAGGGAGATATTTACTTCATTAAGTGAGACACTTCCAAGGTAAAAAATCGTGCATCGTTGTGCAGAAGCATCTTCTTCTTTCTGGCTACTAATTGATGGACTGAAGGTAGCAGCAGTCAGTAATGGCTCAGAGTGAATGCACAACCAATAGAAAAAATATCAATTATAAATCTGTTGTAAAAGATTAATATTTGAAGATTAATAATTGAACACCTTTTGAATACTGACATTCAAAAGGTTTAGAATGTCAGTGTTAGAATGCGTTTTTATTGTGAACCAAGACTGGTCAAACCTTAAAAAAAGCAGAATATGGAAAAAGGAAAAAAGAAGAACCTAGTCTCAACAACCCACCAATTAAGCCTCTCGCAAAATAATCAATTAATGGCAAAATAAATTAAAATGAGATTGACTATTCTCTTCTGGTGAGAATTATTTTTTTCGAAGAATGAGTTCTTATAGTGTGTGTTGTCACTTTAAATCCAAATAGCTGCTGCTGGCCATGCCCCAAACTCAACGTTTACACTCGCACGTGAAAATGGCTGAAAACAAATGCTCAATTATGTGTTTGCTGATTTGTTACATTCAGAAGGTTTGTGAAATGGCTCATTTTTCAGACACCAAGAAACATAAATTTATGTTTGGGGGTGAAAAATGGGGGTGTTGTTTTTTTAAAAATGTTTTTAGAAGCAGTATAAACTCAAATAGTAATACAAAAACGTGCAATAAGTAAATTTTACACATTAAAAAAATATCTCTGGAGGATTTGACATAATGTTCAAATGTGACTCACAATCCCTCTCTGTATCCATCGATGAGGGCTTGGAAAAGCGGTTTATTGTGAGGAATGGTCTGCAGGATGTTCCCGTCGGCTGTCACATAGCCGATCGCCCACTGTCCCAGCCGAGTGCAGCTCAGCCGGAAGATGTAGCTGAGAGAAAAGACAAATATCTCAACCCAGAACCTTCAGCCGACACCCGTCAGCCCTGAGGTTACATGAGTCTCACCTGCCAGGTTTGTGGATGAATCTCTGCAGTCGAGCCTTGACTTCGTCGTACGTCAGGAAGGCCATGTAGCCGGGATGTGTGACTGCAAGGCTGTTCCAGTTTCTCAGAAGAGATAACCACGGCTACAAAAATGCAGCACAATAAAAACATGTCAATGACTGAATGTTACTTTCCACTAATTTACAGTTCAGACATGCTCAGAAAGCCCCACCTGAAAGAGTCGGGTGAAGATGTCGAACTCAAAAACAGAGATGTAGTCGTTGCAGGTGAGGTCGATGGTGGACTTCAGCGCCATGGCTTCCAAACCAGAACTTATGGGGTGGAACTCATGGAGAGCCTGGCGGAACATCCTCCAGGGTACGATGGTTCTGAAACAGAAATACAATAAAAGAGGGGAAATAAACCAAGATGCAATGTTAAAGTTTTCTGAATCAGAATCAAAATTGTGTGAACACGCTATGAATCTGACTTTGGTTTCAATTGTTCATAGCATACAGACATTAAATATAAATGTAGAAACCTTAGATAAAGGTAAAACAACCTTTTACACATTTTACATAGAGGAAAAAAAATTAGAAAAGGCAGGTTGTGACATGTTCATGAGAAGTAACAGCCTGAGGGAGGGAACCGTCTCTTTGGCGGTGGTTGTTGGCAAACAGGTTGTGTCCAGGATGTGTGGGGTCTGCAGAAATGTTAGCTGCCCTTTTTGTGACCTTTGACCCGAAAGTTCACCATGAGTTAATGACAGAGGGATAAAAGGAAATGAAAGATGGACAGATTAAAGGATGAAAGATAGGACATTTAGATTGGTAAGAAAAAAAGTAATTAGGATCAAAGAAAGGATGGAAAGATTGATGAAGAAAGGATCAAAGGAGGGATCAACGAAAAAAGGAAGGAACAAAGGAGGTATTAAAGGAAAGGAGGAAGCATCAAAGGAGTTAATAAAGGAAAGAAGGAAGGACCAAAGGAGAGATCAAAGGCAGGAAGGAAGGATCAAAGGAAAGAAGGATGGATCAAAGGCAGGAAGAAAGGTTCAAAGGAGGGATCAGAGGAAGGAAGGAAGGAAGGAAGGATCAAAGGAAGGCAGGAAAGATCAAAGGATGGATTAAAGGAAGGATAGAGGGATCAAAAGAGGAATCAGAGGAATGAAGGAAGGACCAATGGACGGATCAAAGGAAAGAGGGAAAGATCAAAGGACGAACCAAAGTTCGGCTCAAAGGAAGGAAGGAAAAATCAAAGGAAGGAGCAAAGGAAGGAAGAATGAAAAGGACGTATCGAAGGAAGGAAGGATCATAGGATGGAACAAGGAAGGAACGAGGGATCAAAGAAAGGATCAACCTAAACTTATGGAAGTCCATTTTCTTTTTTCCACTCTCATCCAAACATGGAAAACCATCAGAGTCCAGCAGACTGTCAGAACCCGACGCCAACACTGGAACGACTTCAACGCTAAAACAGCAATAGTGACTTTTTCCTGTTCTCTCTTAAAAACAGAACTCACTTGTCTCCAAATGACCTTCTCCAAAATTCAGCGGCGTCAGCTTTGGTAATCCGGAAGTTGTCCCCTTGAAACAGGCCATTGGGAAAGATGGCCTTCAGTTCAGCCAGCATGTGACTGAAGATCAGAGACAGCTTGGTCAGGTTCCTCCTGAGGGAGTAGCAACAGCAAAAGAAACGGGTTAGCTGAAGCGAGATGCAGCTGAGCCACAAACTTTCCACCAGAGTACATCCATGACTGACTGACTCTGAGAACAATTAAATTAGAACAATTCAGCAACAGAAAATAACTTTTAGTGAATAAATATTTCTAAACTAGGATGACTTTTGTTAATTAATGATTTCACTGAGTGACAAGTGGACTTGAGGAATAAATAATAAAAATTCTTCTGTGGTTCAGTTAACAGAACTGACGCATTTACAGAGAATCGAGGAGGAAATGGTCGATAAAATCAGAGGAAGGATGAACTTTTGCTGCTAATGCTTTTCTGAGAAATACAGGAAGTTGGTGTGATTGTGACACTTCAGTTGGTCTGTTATCTGACTTTTAAGCAGCTGTACATCACAGTGCTTTTTTCAAGGTTGAACAACTTTACAACATTAATGAACAAAAACTTTACAGCAGACCTGATTTAGCAGGAGGCGATTTGAGAAGTTACCGTTAGATCAGTTCAAGTCAAAAGCAACTTTCTAAGAGATAACTGAATTATATTTTAAGCATTGGTTAACTGATGATGCAAACCCAAAATTATGTTTCAAAAAATTACAATATTGCATCAGAGCCATTTTAAAGGAGGATTTCTAATACAGAAATGGTGTCTTACTGAACATTACGTTTATATATCCTGCAGTATCTGGTTAAGGTTCCTTTTGCATGAATTACTGCATTAATGCAGCGTGGAATGGAGCAGACCAGCCCGCATTTCTGATGTCTCTCATCTTCCTTTTGACAACTATGAATATATTCTCTATATGGGTCAGGTCAGGTCAATCTATGGCCAGTCACAGTTACCATGGTGACTAAAGCAGGAAGTAGCTGGATTTCCACTGACCATATAATTGTGCAACTTGGAATTATAAAAATACATTTGTTCAACAGAGACAGGCCAATTTGTGTTAGGATAAGGCTGTTTTTTTGGCGGTATTGAAATTTGCGTATGTCACAAAACTGCACTAGAAACACTTTTTTTGAATTACACGAGCAAAGTTGAATAGTAACATTTTATCGTTGTTTATCTTTGCTGTGGCGGATCACAACCGCTGTAGCTTCTAAACGTTCAATAAATGACAAACTTGGACTAATTAGCTCGTTCGCTTGTGAATACACCTCATTCACAACAAACATCAAATAGGACAAATATATTTCATAAAATTTTAACAAACAAATAGCTTCTACCGCGATAGTTATGTGAAATTAAATGAATTATATCCCTGCTTCAGAAGATGTGCCTTTACCTTTAAAGTACTCTTTGGTTCCTCCTATCAGTCTGTAGTTTCTCATATTGAGGTCATCAAACCAAATTTCAGATCTACCATAACTGATTGACACCTGCTGGCCCATTGTTTGCAACCAGCTTCTAACTGAGAAACCAGTAACCTCCTCCCAGTGTCAGAATCTCACTGAGAAATGCACAGCATTATTTTTTCTATCACTTTATTATTTCCGCTATAACTTATGTATATTCGCATATAAATAAGTTTAAGTAAACAATAGAGTAAACACTAGAGTAAACAATAGATCTTGGTCTCAAAAAGTTTGGGCACCCAGCATTAGACTATTGTGTTGACTGTAAACTCCAGAAAACTCAAGTAACCACAACCAGCAGATGACATGGCAAAAACAATAAATAAAACAGAAATAAAAACAACTCAAACAAAAACCATACATAAAGTGGGTTATGACGTCTCTGTGAACAACACTTTACTTCAAATAAAAATTACGTAATAATCATAATGGAGAATAGCTAGCTCATTTTAATTTATCATGTGATTAATTGATTTTTACAATAGACTTGCCATTTATTAAGTATTAATTAAGCCAAAACCGCAGAAAATAAATCAACATTTAAAAAACTCCCAAAAGTAGCATATTTATAGCTTCACTTGGTTCAGCTCGACTAATGGAATGCATTGCATTTTAAGCAATAAAATGTTTATTTTCTTAATTAAAAAGAAACTGAATGATTTTTTGCAACTTTTAATGTATTTCCTATATTGTATAAAGAAAGCTCAAGTAGTTCAATGAAAAATCTGTAGAATGTGCCATTTTTAAATCTCATTAATCAATTAATCAACTGCTAATATAACAGTTAGTTGCAGCCTTACTGTAGAGAAACACCTGAAAGGTGAAGCTCAGCTTATAAGACAGGTCAGAAAACAGCAGCAGAGCCAGATTAGGAATGATCCCGCCGTCACGATCCTAAATGCTCATTTTATCTCCTGGATGCCAGGGTGAAAGGGTGATTAGCTCTAAACCATCTGTCACTCATCCAAACGTTGCTCAGCCTCACAGCGCTTCTCGTGTCAGCCCACCTGGCCTGGGAGTTCTCCTCGTACATCCGCTCCTTGGCCTCCTTGAACAGGCTCATGGTCTGCTTCGTCTTGTTTGTGAGGTTATCGATGACCACCCGGAAATACTCGTTCTCCCCGAGGATCTCCATCTTGCCCTCGTACCTGGACAGGATGGTGCGCAGGTGCTGGTAGGTGTCCGGCAGCAGGTCCAGGATGTAGGGTGGGCTGTTCTTCAGTGCCACCTTGGGGTTCTGGCACAAACGCACCACCTGCACAGGAAACACAGAGGAGAAATGACTTAAAGAGACAGTATTGTGTGTTTTCCAGGCACATAGTGCCATCTTATCACATAATCAAGTAGCTATGTTAACTTCAGTTGTTAAAACAATTCTATATGGCTAAAAGGAAATTTGACTTTGTCATTTATTGCCTAAAAGTGGGCCTCTGTCTCTTTAAAATCTCCTGCTCTTTCTGGAACGCCACCTTCAGGAAGTCATTGCAACATAGCTCCTCTATTAACCCCTTAATAACGGAGGCAATAAATTTATAACATATATTGCGATAAACACATAATCAATATCACATCTGATAGAATTTTCAATAATTTTCACTGCGTTGCATTCTGGGAATGTAGGCAAAGGAAATGTTTTAGCTGCTCAACCTTTCACCACCAAACTAGGTTGGTGGCATCGACTCACTCACTCTTTGGTTTCCTAGCAACAACGTGTTAAGTAAATTACGCAACAACAGGTTCAGGTTTCACCACCATGTTTCATAACTGCTTAAAAATAATAAACAACAATGTGAAGCGAAAGGAAAAAGTGAGTCCAACAGCTTGAGACAAAACTGTGGATAAAACAGGAAGTTTGGAAGCATCTTAGATATTTAAGATGCATCCAAACTCATCAATAATTATCTATATCAACTGATACAGATAATTAACATCACTTATATTGTGATGTTTTTCAGTCATATCACCCAGCATCAATCACATCAATATTTTAATTACTGGTTTTACTTCTTAGAAGGCACAAGAGGAAATTTAGAGGGCTAATATATAATAAGTAGGTAATCCAAGATACTTTGAGATGCTAGAATTGAAAATTTGTTAAGCTAACTAGGTGAAAATGTTAGAAGATTTCGTAATTTGGCCTGCAAATCAAACCGGATGTGATCTCTGGTCAGATTATTTTATGCAATAATCTTTACAAAACTTGTTTTCGGCTTTTCATGGTAGAATTGATCAGAATCGGCTTCAATTAGTGTTGAGTCAAAAAATTCAAACCAACACTTCTTTAAACGTTAATCATCAACAAACAGCATTTTCTGGGCATATTTGCCGTCTGTACGAGGATGTTCTTAAGTTGTCTACTAAATTGAGATGGGACTGCACATGAAAACATCCCTTTAAAACATTCAGACTTTCAACACAAAAGAGACACAATCAAAACTGTCTGAGTTATTACCCCGTGATAAAAACTCAGAAATAGACCAAATAGTTTGGATATATTTTTTATTTCTTTCCTTCTTTTGGAAAATTTCTGTTTATATTATAGGTGCACTTCTCTCCTAAAGTAAGAGATATAAAATTTCAGATTTTTCATAACGAGATAGTAACACATGGAAAAACCTCACAAAAACTGTATATAATAGCAGAAAGTACGATGACCAGCCTAAGAAAGGCTTACAGTGCTCAATTACGTCGCATGAACTGATCAGTACATTATTGCGAGGAAAGGCAAAACCTTTTGAGAGGCAAAAGTATCGCAAGGGAACACAAAAAAAATCCCCATTTCTTCTAGATGGCTTCAAATCATCAGGATGTTTTTGGCTGTTATTGTTTTTCTTTTTTTTTTTTTTGGTTCAGTTCTGGAAATTTTTATCTGATATTAAGATTTGTTTAATGGTTTGAAGCGTTAAGGTGTGATGAATCAATCCAAAACAAAAGTCAAGAGGACACACTTTTTCCAGCTTTGTATCATCTTCCAACCAAGATTGCAGACTTTATTAAAGAGGCGTTACGCATCTGGCCACTATGTAACCCAGAAATAAAAGGATTTAAAACTTCAAACAGGACAAAAGGGATATCAGCACATATCCTGATATGTGTAGCCGATGCAGCACAGCACACACATTTCACCGTCTCCCTGCCTTATCTCCTCTTACTCCGGCCCTGCTGCAGTAATATCTTCTCAAGTCTCGTCTTGTCGTCTCTCTCTGCTTTCTTCTCTTATCTCCATCTCAGCCCAAAGCTGACGGCGAGAGATAAAACCAGAAAGACGGCGATAAATAGGACCAAAGTAAACCTTCCCCTGGCCACAAATGCAACACACAGACGACACCTCTTTCTCATCCAACACTGGTAAAAAGGGGGCTGCTCACCAAATGCGACCTACTTCACGTTATCCCAATTAGGAAATGCATCAGGGACACCATTGTAGTCCCAATTTGGAGGGGTTCAGTTTTCTCATACAGTTTAGATCAATGCTTCCTAAACTTTGCAGCACAGAAAATAACAGCAACCGATCCAGATTATGAGTGGTTGCACATAAAGTGCTAAACTCACTTTATGTCAAAACAAACTGTCTCCACAACCATTATGATGCTTATTTATTCATGTTTTTATATCTTTTAACAGTAATGAGAAAAGCACAAGCTTTTAGCTACGAGAGCAATATTAATATAGTTAACTAAAACGAATGAAGTAACTGAAATTAAGAAAACATTAACTGGGACTATATTGTGAGTTTATAAAGCTATCTAAAACATAATGACATTATAGGTATAATACCCTTTGTCTTCATTTGTATGAATGTAGCTTTTCGAACTGATGTGAAGTTGACACACACACACACAAGCAGTTTACGTCAGCTGTCAGCAAACTACGTTAATCCATACTCCTGGTGGTGATTATGCTAGTCCGCAAACTGGCGACAGCAAAAGTTTGGATAAAACACCAGAATCAGTTGTTGTTCAACAATAACTGGATACATTTTTTGAAAATAGTATCTTCTGTTGAATATTCTTTACCGACTCAACATATAAATAATCACGATATTATACTTTGACATTTTTTAATTTTGTACCTAAAAATGAATCAAAGTATGAAAAATAGCTAAAACCACTACTACAACTAATATGAAAACTAAACAATATTTAACTAATTACAACTAATAAAATCTAGTAAACACACTGTAAAATCTAATTAAAACTAACCGAATTAGACAAACAAAAAGTCACAAAGAAATAAAACTAAAACTTCTGTAACCCTGGAGGAGAGGCCCCAAATGATCAACTCAAAAAGACTTGTGGGCCAAAAGATATTTTAAAGACATGGATAAAATCACAAAAACAATGTTGTGATTTATTTTACCTGATAAAAACAACAATAAAAACTAAGCATGCAATATTTTATAAAGCAAATAATTTGGTCGGACTTAAATATTGCATTCCTAAAAAACCTGAAAAGGGTTTTGCACTACACTTTGCACTTTGGATGCAAAAGAACTGCTGCATCCAAAGTGCACAAAAGGAGTGTTACCACAGATCCTTCCTCCAGTAATCATCATTGCTCCTCAACAAATTCAGTGAGTGTTTACATTTCTGCTGTGATTCACACAGCTCTGTTTCCACAGTTTTATCTTCACTTACTCTAAATAGTCTTATTTTTTTTTGTATAAATACACTTTTTTAGTTATCTTACACACTCTCAGTTTTCTTTGACTCGGATTAGTCTACTTCTGAAAACTGCATGGTATTTTAAGTTGTAATTTTGCAATTACTGTACAGTATCTAATTCTTTATAATAGATATTTTAATACTTCTATATTTGTGAGAATCTCCATTGTGGGTCAAGAAAAAATATTTTTTATTTCTTTTCAGTTTGAAAAGTCTTCTGGGATCAAAAGGAGAAAAAATAACAGAAAACCCCCGATCTAATCCAACAAAACAGGATTAGGGCCACTCATTTTTGAAAATGCTTGCTGAATTTAGAAAAGTTTCATAAACTTATTAGAAACTTATTATTGTTCTCAAGTTCATCTTTGAGTAAGTCACTGGAAAGTGTGGTTATTAAAATACTTTGTATTGTATGTAATATTTTCCATTGTAACATGGGTTTTCCAGTAATTAAAACAAAATAACATTTTTCCACCATTCTAACTGTTCCACATCCATTCATATTACAACATCAAACTTCTACACATTTTATCCAAATTTTAGGTGCCATACCAAGACAAAGTAGAGCTTCATTTTAAAGTGGGAGGAAAACTATCCAATTAAAAATAAGAAAAATGTGGTGCGAATTTATTTTCAGTCTCCTAAATCATATTTTGTAGAAGCAACTTTGGCTGCAGCTTTGAACATCTGAAGACAGATCAGTGATTCTCAGTTGGATATAGGTTTGGACTTTGACTAGACCATTGTAATGCATTAATATGCTTTGACCCAAAGCAGTCCAGTGCATCTCTGGCTGTAAGCTTGGATTTCTTCCAGGACTGACTCACATTTATTCCCATCATCAACCCGGACTTAAGTCCCCGTTGAAAGAAAAAAAACACATCTCCACAGCACGATGCTGCCACCACAGTGCTAGGTGGTACCAATAAACCAACTTTTTACGATTGACAGCATGTTCATGCTGGCCAAAAAGCTCTTGAGTGGACTAGAATATAACAGAAATATCAGAAAATCTTTCAATGATTAAAGTAGTTGAGATAAATCCACATTTTTCCATCATCCTTTCTCCCACACCTTCAAACGATCTCTGTGGCTTCTGGGCACCGTCATCTGTGCCAGGTGTGGGCGACTCCATCCACCAGCCCGATTAGTGCATTAACATGCAGTCGGCTCATGGTGCTTATTGCACAACTACACACTCCAAACAGTTCTTTAACACCTTAAAATTGCTCGCACTTTTACTGAGATCCTGAAATATTTCGGATAAGTTCAATCTTACACATGGCTTTTGGCAAACGGCTATTTTTCCCTCTAATGTTCTCCAAAGAACCTCAGAACTCTGGTAGATTTTATTTTCTAATTTGTAATTTCTAGATGCATTCCTTTACGCTTAATTTAGAGGGATCTGATTAAAGCAAAGTAGATAAATACGCTACTTTGTGTTGGTTTATTGTAATTCTCAAAAAACATATGAAGGCTGTTGGTTCTAACGTAACAAAGTCCAGGTATGTGAATATGTTTTCATATGAGGTGGGATATCCAGGAAACCCGTTTGATTTGGTACCTAAATGTTAATGATAAATGTGTCAGTGTTGGTTGTAACCCTGATGTGATCATAAATCTAGAAGAAGGAAGTGAGAAGTAAACACTTTATGGTGCATAAGAACTGATAGCAGCTTAAAGTCACAAAAAACAACACGTTTTTATGTAAATATTAGAGCTTTTCTGAACCCAGAGACAGTTTGTACCTTATCCATGAGCTTCCAGCATTTCTCCACCATTTTCTTATCGACCACAGCGGGCTGGTGAGGCTGCAGAGGCTGCTGGTGGGGCTGAAAGGCGTCCTTCATTAGCCCGATGAGTCCGGCGCCCCTCCTCGGATTTCCGGCCATGAATTCGCTCGATGACCGGGGGTGTTAGCCCCGTGGCAGGGGTTCACAACCTGGGAGGGTGGTGGTGGTGGTGGTGATGAGGAGGGGGGTGGTCTCCCTGACACGTTTCCCAATAAAGCAGCCGCTGTACTACCGCCCTGTCCGCTCTGAACAGTGGGGACGGTTTGTCATGCAGAGGCTGTCCGGGAGCAGAACAAAAAGCCTGTTGTAGCTACAACTCAGCGGACCCAAAGCAGCGAGCTAACGGCTACGGCAGCTTAACGAGAAGTCTCCACTCGGGGTCCGAACCGCAGACATAACCGCCGTGTTGCTGTTTGTGCCGACCGAGCGCGAGCTGACTCCTCCTGGCGACGGCGAGTGAAACCTCCCTGAGAGACGAACCCGGCTTGTAGCAGAGCTGGGTGTTAAAAACCACACGGAGCCACCAACGAACAGCCTGAGCAAGAGCTAAAGTAAACACGGATGTCCGGCCTGACTTTCAAAATAAGAGCACGGTCAACACGAGCGTAACACCGGGGTTATTACTATTATTTACAAACCAAGGCTCTAATTGCAGGGTGCATTAAACGTTAATATAAATATTTAAATATAAGTATTAAAAAATCATATTAGATGTAAAATAATAAAAATGTTTGCTAAATATGTTTTTGATCAACAGGCTGCTACATATAGCAGTTAAATAGATAGATGAATGGAAAGCAAGTTTCTACCAGAGAACATCTGTCTGTCCTTTTTAAACTGTTAGACAGCTGTCAAAATTGATGACAAGGTCGTAAACAGAAAACAAACTTTGAAGGATTATCTGTGGGCTGCATTAGAGTGAGCATTTGAATGTACTAGAAATAACAACACATCCCTGTGGAACACTTGTGTTTAACAATTGGTGTTGTTACTGCAGATCTACTGTCGCCTGTCTGCTAAAAACTTGATCCAGGTAATGAGCCTTCTGTTTACTTTGAGACTCTCTGAAGATTAAACATCCGATTTATAAAAAATAAATATATATTTGATTGACTTTTTGGTCATCTTTTCATTATATTAATTTAATTAAAAAGTTTTAATATACATATTTTATATTTAAATTTCTTGTATGAAAAACTGAAAATACTGAAATTACAAATTTTTATATTTCATTGCGTTATATATCACAATTTATTATAGCATACAGTACATTTTGAGTAAAACTGACGCTCAAATGTTAACAAATTTATTAATAAAAATATTAAGTAAAAATACTTTATAATTTTATGAATGAGTACTTATAAAAAAAGACAAACTATATCACACTACAAGATACAAGATCAACATTTACAAATAAAGTTTGATACTCATCTGATAAACGTTAATTTATTCTGGTATGTAGGAATCTAATGTAAACTATATAATGGTTTATTTTATTGATGTCTTTCTCCACTGTAAAAATTAAACGTGCACTCTGTCGCCATCTGGTGGAAAATGTAGAAATAAAACAATTTGTAGCAATATGAAAGAGTTCTTCATCATAGTCATCATAAACAACAAACAGAAAGAAAATACTTTATTTTCAGAATACAGACGCAAAGATTTGGATAAACCGTTGTGAAAGTTTGAATTGGAAAAAAAAAACAAAAAAAAAAACATTGCTTCACAACAGTCTTTGTTCTCTTGGAATATTAGAGCTGTTTTGCCTTGTTTTGATAAATGGTTGCGCAAAAGACTATAAGCATTCACTTCAGTCAAGGACACTTAAGATGTCTAATGCGTTTATATAGGAGTTCCTCTGAACATCAAAGCGATATTGAGCAGCTTGGCCCCCAGCTCCGCCTGCCGCCCTGCAGGTAGGAACTCTGCAGACAGCTCTCTGTAGGTGCTGCAGACTCTGCGCTCCTGAATGTCCTCTCTGTGAATGGCGTGTTTCCATCTGTGCCTCGCCTCCCCATACAGCGCCACCAAACACCTCCTGGGAAGTCGTACGGCCACGCGGATCACCCCCATCAGCCCGCGCTCTGGCAGGCCCTCCTCCAGAGACATGGTGAGCACGGTCTCTGAGAGCATGTTGACTGTGACAAGCCTTTCCCCCCACAGCCATGAGTCGTCCAGGTGCGGATCAATGGCGGAGCCTCGCTGAGGGTGGTAGTCCAGGTTGCACTGCTCCACTGGTTGGAAGCCCTGCAGGTTTGGCTCCTGTTGCATCCGCAGCACCAGTTTCTGGCTCAAAGCAGGGAGACCTTTGAAGTCTGTCAGACGCACTTTCTTTTTCTTGAAGTTCACCTTTGGACCATAGTCCTGCAATCAAACAACAGTTTGATTGGCTTCATTGACAAATCAACAGTGGTTCATGGATTTGGGGCTAGGAAACGTGGAGTATAACCTGTTTTCTTCGTCCAGACTGTGATGGATTCCAAAGATCGTGGTCCATGGAGCCAATCAGCTCCTTCTCCTCTTCCTCAGATATGAAGTTTTCCCACAGGAAGACACCAGGAAAAGGAAAAGATGCACCTTCTCCATCTTTGCAGACAGCGAGTTTTGTTTCAGCATCATAGAGGAAATGGTGCACAGTCTTCTTCCCAAAACACAAAACAATAAAGTTAAAGCTGCTGCCTTTCCTCCTTTACCAAAGGATGACTTTTAAATCTTTTTTTTTCATTTGTTGGTTTTAAATTAATTCAATAGTTACATGAACATTTCTGCCAGTGAGTGCAGAAATTATGATGCACACATCTCCGTCCACTATTAACGACACATTTATTTCTAAAACTATGGTGTAATAGATAAGATAGTTTACATAACGATCATGTCAGTCTCAGCAGTGTTTAGAAAGTGAATATTATTTTGTAACAAAAATTCTAAAGACATAATTGAAAACTTGAACTTTTCTACTAGACTTGTCCAGCAATAACACATAAACTATAATGTTGTTTGGAACCATTTTCAAATACCATATTGGCAATGGAATAATAATGTAAGTTGACTCTCTCAAAGATCAATATACTTTCATTTCTAACGAACATTTAACATTGGAACCTGAAGACATTTTAAATATCCAAAACAAATAAACAAAACAATAGAAACGACTAAATGAATTAGGGAGTCTCTAAACAAAACTGTCCTTCAGAAAGCGCCACAGTAAAGACTTTTGTCAGTCTGACAGAAAGAGAGAGCAACTCATCAATCATGCAAATGGAAATGGCCGAGTCGCTTTTAACTTATCATGGGATTGATTGATTTAATTAAAGCTACTAGCAACATTCCGATTGTACTCAGAAAGTGAGACATGCGGCACATTAGTAACATAACAAAGAGACAATGCAAACGTTTTAGTACAGTAAACATTTTGATTAATGACGCTATGTCCTCAGAAGGCTTCCGTAACTTGTTGTTAATATTGTGTATTTATTAGAATAAGGTAAACTATGGTCGATATTGTTGTACCTCCGGCTCCCTTGTCTCTGTCTGAGTTTTCTCTTTGAACTTTTCACATATGAGACATCGTCGGATGCCTTTACAGCCGCATGAAGAAACACCGTCGTTGTTGATATCAGGCGCCATCATTGTTCTGGTGCTTCTTCATCTTTTATTAGAAACTCACGAGCCACAGAGAAACAGAACGCGCGCCCCCTATTGAAATTATAATATTTCAAGAGCTAAAATGATTAAATTAAATTAAATTAAATTAAATTAAATTAAATTAAATTAAATTAAATTAAATTAAATTAAATTAAATTAAAATCACCCTTCCCCAGAAATTTAGAAGAATAATTAAAACAAATATTTTTTCTGTGAATTTAAGAGATTAAGAAATTTAAGATATAAATAAATATAATTAATTCTCATGTTCAAGGTTTTGACTTAAATCAATTTTACATTAAGAGTTTAGAGAAAAGGGGAAAGGCATTTTTAAAAATTGACAGTAACGCGACACACATTTTATTCAATGAACATGCAATTATTACATTAATTAATCTAATTAATAATTAATAGAAAATCAATCGTTGGTAGAATTTTAGATCTCGCGATATTTTGCTGTACTAATTTGAACGAGAAAACTTTGAAAAATTGGGGGTAAACATGAATAACAAATAATTAATTTTTTTGTCAACCAGAAGCATAAATAGGACATATTACGCTGTATTTGCCTCGGTCACATATTTACTGAAATGAAGTTCGTCGTGAATTCTTCACACTCCTTGCAGTCAAAGTACAGGGGAAAAAATACATCACGCGCGTTCTTCGTTCAAGCCACGCCCACCGGATGTAGACGCAGTTTCCCCGGGAAACTCAGTTCCCGTAGTGGTGTGGAGTGCAACAGAAGCTGGGTGAGTTCTTGAAAGTAAATTAATCTATAAATCTTTGGTTATCTAATTTGTTATCCTGGAATTTCTTTATAAAATACAGCAGCACGAAGTGTAACTACATGTTTTTTGGTCGTTATTAATGTTAAATTAGAAAAGAAACTCAGCAGTTTGCGTTTCCAACGCGGTTAAAATTGGTATTTGTAAAATACTTACCAACTAGGCTGGTAAGTTTAACCACTGTACTTTTCTGCTGTTCTCTGTATTCATCTCAAAGGTAGCGCAATGTTGATGAAAGTCTAATATTACTATTTAATCCTGGAATCTTCGGTGAAACATTAAAGCTCTTACAGTATTAGTCCATTGTTTTTACATATATACAAGACCTCTTTTCTTTAACTATAGACTAAACTATTTATGCAAATAGAAATCTAGAAGCAGATACTATTTAAAGCCAATTCTTTAAGTCTGGCTGTCTTTATTTCTAAAATCTAACTGTTCCTGCAGATTAACGATGGAGAAAATTACAGAGAAGCTTCTTTTGGAGAAAGGGTCTCCAAAAACCAACAAGTTGGAAGAGATCAAAACTCTGAAGTGAGTAGCTTTTTAAATTTTTGCATGTTCTTATATAAATTTACCACTGTGCTCTTGCTTTATCCAGATGTTTAGATACAAAGTGAAGCTGCACTCAAAGAATCTCAATGTTATTTATTGACTTGCAAACCTACCTATTGTACCCTCTGAGTGCAGCAGAGTTTGAAACATGGGAACGGTATTGTTAGTAAAAGAGGGTGAAACAATCATGGAGGAACAGAGGAGTCTAAAGAGCAACATGCTGATTCTCTGCAACTTTATTCCCTCATTTTAGCAGCTTTAATGTTCCTTCAAAATTGTAGCTGTGGAGAGACTTCCCTTCCTATCAGAGACTTCAGTGTATGAATAAACTGCTACATGTGGGGTACCCCAAGGCTTTGTTTTGAGTCCACTTCTTTTATTGCTAGATATATACGCACTTGAAAAACTAACTGGCCTCTACTAAACTCTAAGCATCAGTTACATGTACATGTTAAAGGAATACAGGATGTAACTCTAGTCAAGTAAAGTAAAATGGACATGCACAAGATTGTAGAGTCTATGTCCCTGTGGAAACACAAATTTAAACGTATCAGATTTTTTTCAGTCTGTCTAAGATGGCGCTGAAGCTTGAGGACCTTCCTGTGAAGCTGCTGTCACGCCTGAGGTCGCTGGAACGTTGGGATCTGTCTGGAAACATGCTGCAAGAGTTCCCTACGTGTTTGGAGCTGCCTGCGCTCTGGTACCTGGACCTGAGCGATAACCAGATGGAGGACGTCACCACCCTGAAGTCCCTCAGGGCCCTGGAAGAGCTCAAGATGGACAACAACCTTTATATCACCGTAAGCTTTCTGTCACGTTCAAAGGATTTTCTTTGGTTCTGTAATGTAACGGAAAGGCACATTAAATGAAATACTACTAGTTACTTCTTTGATGTATTGTTTTGCACACTGACAGAGCAAATATATGCAGAATTAACTTTTAGCTTCTTGCAGATGTTTTCCATTCAGCTCAGAAGTTGCACATGAAAAACATTGGTTGTTAATATCATGTTGAAATGGCCGATGCAGACACGTTGTCCATCCCAAATTTAGATTTTAAGTAACGCTTACGCTGCTGAAGGAAACTACAAATAAACAGTTAGAAATTTGATTTTAAAAGAATAAAATGTGACCTTGTCGTGTGCAAAGTTAGTCAGCTTTGTTTTAATTTTGCTTGCTCTTGTGTTTTAGGTGAGCGATAATTACAAGCTGTTTGTGCTTCTGCCCAATCTGCGGATTTACAACAGCAAGGATGTCACTGCCTCTGCCAACCATTTGAGATACGTTTACAGCGACAACCTGAGGACCAGGGTATGAAAATGACGCATTAATGAAGGGAAATATTCATTGACATAAATGAGACCTATTTCTTCTGTTTTTAAATGATGATGATTTTATTTAGTAGACGAGGAAATCTACCGTAACCTATGTAAAAAAAAAAAAAAAGTAAAATAACTTTATCTTATTGTTACAATTGTCAGGAAGTAATGACTTGTTTATAAAAGAATAATCTTTTTTTTTTTTGTCAATTAAGTGGTTTTCTAACTGGACATCCACAAGAGCAAAAATCAAACCTGTCATTTTAAAAACTCACAATGGTGACTGATCAAAGTCTAAGCTGTATTTTATTTTTCAAAAACTTTATTCCTAACGACAAACAACAACAAGACAGAAAAGTGTTTTCATAACAACAGAAAATTAGCCTGGGGAAGAATTATTAATTCAAATACTAATGAGAAGAAAATGACAGAGTTACAAAAAGAAAACAGTAATTGTACATAAAGGGACATATGTGCCAAGTAGCTTCATGTAAAACAATTTCAGACAACAGATTGTCCCCAACCTTAAATTGGGAACAAACACATATATTGTTAAAACTCAAACGCACCAGAGAAATTGGTGTAATTGCAAAATGAATACATATCTGCCGATGTCATCTTAAACAGCTGTGATCGGTCCAGAGACAAAGTTTGTGCGCATGAAAACAAAGATCTAAAAAAGAGCAAAAGTTTTGAGTGCAAAGATATTAATTGTAAATGAAAGCTCTTAATGTTTGGCAGTAAAATTCCTCCGTAAACAAACCAAACTGTGTGAAGCTGAGTAGAAGTGAACTGTTGCTAATGGAGAAAAGCTAACAAATGGTCTACAGCAGTAATCATTGTACCCATGTGCATCTGCAGTCTGGTTCCTTTTGCACTACGTGTTGCTTTTGACTCTTTTTAGATGATTGCTGTTTGGGAGAGGAGCTTCAGTCTCCCGGATCCCGTCTCTGCTGAGAAGCTGTCTTCCCTCGAAAAGAACTTTGTGAGCGCCGCTTGTAAGCAAGTTAAATTCGGCCCCAGTTCTGTGGCTGATTTCACCAAATGGAGGGTAAGTTCTGAAAGGTAAACACTTTCTGCAGCCATGATGGTCATTTTACCACATGTTGTGATCTGCAGGTGGAGATTCTGGCTAAGGAGTATCTACGCTCTCTGACGGAACCGAAGGAGGACTCAGATGCTGAAGCCCAAACTAAGAATAACGACAACACGGTAAGAACTGCATTAATACTCGTTCTTTATCAGATCTAGCTGCTTCGATGCCGTGTTTCAAACTTCAAACTGGGTTTGTTTATCTCAGGATGTATCTGCAACCCCTAAGAGGAAACAGGTGGACGCAGCAGCAGACGCCTCCTTCAGCCTGACACCCTGCAAAAAGCTGCGTGCCGACCTCCCTGAATCACCTGCTGAAAGCAGTCCTCGCAAATCCAGCCTCCGCCTCAAACCACTGACGGGCACCCAGAGCAGGATGAGTCCCCAGAAGCCGAACCGGGGTCCCTCAACCACCAACAAGGCAGAGACGAGGGCAGAGACGCCCAAGAGGAGCGCTAAGGTCAAACAGGTCAAAGAGGCGGAGCAGAAAGAAAAGCTGAGCAGAAAGGAAGTAAAGGCTGCACAGCTGCACAGACATGTTCATGTGTTGCCCATCATAAAGGCTTGCAGCAAACCAAAGGTAATATAAGAACAGAGAAGCTTCACTCTGTTGTTTTTTTTTGTTGAACTACAACATGATAAACTATAGGTTTTTCCATAAACTCTGACCAGCTTCCCAGTCCTTGCTGACGATAGACATCCCCATATTATAATGCTGCCACCACCATATCCCTCAGTAGGGGGTCAGTGTAGTCAGAGTGACATCTTGGTGCTGAATGCAAAGATAGTTAACCTGTTGATGTTTATTTCATTACAAAGCTAAAGTTTAGTCGCAGCTTCAAGTTGTGTATCTTTTGTTTCCTTCTGATTTCTGCTCTTTTCTCCGCCTGCAGCCGGTCTGTCTGAAGCCGCTCCATGCTCTGCAGTGCCACAGTAAACAGGACAGCTCAGACGACTTCTCCACTCAGCTGTGGGCCTGCGCCTTCCAGCCGCAGTCAGAGTTCAGCGGTACCTCCTCTTCTTTTCCCTTGATATTTTTCTAAATAAAACAGGGTATAAGAGATTAAAATATTAAAAATGGAGCAACTGAATTCACTTTTCCTACTTCGACAGCAGGAAGCCGACTGGTGGCGACGTGTGGAGGAGACTCGGTTTGTGTGATCGACTGTGAAACGGGAAAGGTGATGAAGAAGTACAAAGTTCCAGGAGAGGTACGTTTTTATTTATAGCACGGGTGTCCAAACTTTTTGTCACATGGGCCAAAATTGTCGAGTCAAAATGTATTTAATTTAATTTAATTTTTTTTTTTTTTTTTTTTTTGTAGAAAATGGATATTGTTCATTGTAGATCAAAAAACATAAAAAGAAAAATACAATTTTGCACATTTTCTGTATTAAAAGTATGTCATTTTCATATTCTTTAGGACTTGTTTGAACAACCTATGTCTCAGTTATTTATAAAATCAGGAGTTTTGAAAGAGTTTCTTTCAAAGCTCTTACTAAATTTAACTCAGTTTAAAAAATTTGCTGCGGCTATGGATAGACATGATTCTACTTATAAAAATCTGGATGTAAAAAGACGAATAATTAACATTTTCCATTGTAAGAAAATTAAGTCTGTAGCAATATTACCCTCATCAGGGCTGGAGGATATGGCTGAAAATGGTCCACCATATATCTGTCGATATCGATAATTATTGATTAGTTTTTTGTTTTAAATATCTGAAATACTGCCAAACCTTTCTGTTTTATCCACAGTTTTCATTTCACTCCATTTAGTTTTTTAAGCAGTTATGAGGCACAGTGGCAAAACCTTAAACTGCTGCTGTGCAAGTTACTCAACAGGTTGTTACTAGGTAACCAAAGTTGAGAGGAACTTGAAATTGATTGTTTCCCGCAGGTTGTTGCTAGGTAACCAAGGAATGAGTGAGCTAGTGGATACCACCAAACTCACTTAGTTTCCCCAGCAATGCTGTGTGGTTCTGAATTGGAGTTCAGTGAAATGATTGAATATCAGACATATCATATATTGATACTGATCATGTATCTATCGCGATAAATATTGTTACCAACTCTAACCTGATTAAAAAATAAAAACTTGAATTAAAAAAAACAGTGAATTATCTTCATGCTTGTTGCCCCTGACGACAGGAGTTCTTCTCCCTGGCCTGGACCATTGTGCTGATGGCCCGAGGTGGCAGCGCTCCGTCTCAGCTCTGCAGCGTCCTCGCCGCCGGCGGAAAGAGAGGACTTGTCAAACTGATCCACCCCAGGTACAACATGGCGTACGGCGAGTTCAGAGCCAGCCGAAAGGCGCTGTCGGTGCTCCGCTTCAACCACCGGCGGGGAAACTTCCTCTTCAGTGAGTTTTTACTGACCGTATGTCATTTCAGTCCAAAAAAGGATGTTTTTTTCACCTCCAATCTTATTTTTAAAGTAAATGAATTGAGCAGGTGAAAAGGTTTAACTAACCCTTGATTAAATAAACTTGAATAGAATAAAAAAAAAAGCACATCTTAAATCAATGGTGTCTGAAGTGTTTCATGGGGGCCATTTTGTGGCTCTTGAAATCATTTTGTTCGGCCCCTCACCACAAGTCAATTTCCAAAAAAATGGGAAATTGTCTGTTTTTCTTCAATTAAGGCAGCAGTCTGAATCACAATAAAAACATTTTGTCATTTTTAATTTAATAAATTTTGTGGGCCACCATTAGTTTAAAAAGTTTGAACACCAATGTTTTAAATTACTCCTGCCTTGTTTAGTTCTCTTCTTAATTTTGCAGGGATTTGAACATGACTTTATTTTTCCCCTGAGTTTATCAGATTGTTATATAAATTCATTCTAGTCTCACGATTCAGATCTTTGTACATTTTCCCCACATCTCTGCTGTCAACATCACCCTGCCTCATTCAGTTTGGTTCCTCTTTATTTATTTTTGTCTTTTACCACCGTCAGCTTGTGTTTTCTTACAGCCGGCTCCTACGACAACAAAATAATCATGTGGGATATCGGAGGACTGGACAAGCATTTCAACTTCAAAGTTGTGTAAGTTTGACTGAATGAAGTTCTTTTATCCCAAAATCATTTCTCTGGAACTTTCTCACGTTTCATCAGGATTTTATGTGACGGGTCAACATAAAGCAGTGTTGGAAAAGGAAACATCAGGCATTTGATCCACATCTGTCAACAGGGTAACTCTTAGTCATGCATTTTTATGCATGCTGGCTTTTTATGGAAGACTGGCAAGAAGAAAGACTTCCTGTCTGCAGTTTGCCACCAAGCCTAGACCAAAAACACAGAATGGCAAGAAAATCAACCCAAATTAACCTTTCCCTCCTTGAAACATGGCTGTGACTGTGTTTCCATCAGTTTTTTATGTGCATTTTTGAAATATCGCATTCAAAAAAGTTGATGGAAATGGTCAAATTTGAAATAACGTCCCCGATATCACAAAAAAAGTTTTCACGCTCGTTTGATGTGGTTTTAGGCTGTTCCAAAAAAAGAGTTAATGCGGTAAAGACGAGATGGAAACACATTTGCGGATTAAGTTCTGACGTAACGAACACTCACATCTACTGGTGGATCTTTACCTTACCAGAGGCACATAACCTCCAGCACACAGAGGCGAGGAGTCTCCATCTTTCTGAGGTGGATACCAGTTTACAGCCATGCATAGCTTTAACATTTGAAGGAATTTTGCTTAGTGTGGCGTAGTTGAATCACTCCGAAATGGAAGATGGAAACAAATTTGTATTTTCCTCCTTTTTTTTTCTTTACTCAAACAACACATCACGGTTAGACAGAAACACAGCTACTGATGAAATCTTGGTAGATTGTAGCAAATTTTCCTAGATCCACAGATTACAGATCCTTTCTCATGAGGTTGGGAAAAGGATCATATCCCCTACTCCAACATCTCCCTAAGTGTACAGCCATACAGAGATTTAAAGAAGAACTGCAAGAGCAATTGAGGTGGATTAGCAGAGTTTGCCAAAAACCGATGGTGTCATCCAGGACAAGTTGCTATGGAATATCGTCTGAGACCGTCATACAGCAACAATCTTCAGTCAGAGGCCTCATTAGATTCGTTGGATGTCTAACTGCTACTGGACGTTCATTCTTCTCAGGGCGACTGTTTGAAAACACTTGGATGATATGAGTTCATTTCACTTAATAAATAAAATGATTTGAACTAAATTTAAACTGTTGAAAGGTCCGAACCAGTCCAGATGTTTTTAAGGTTTTTTCTTGAACTCCCTTCTCTTTCTCCCTGTAGTCAGCTGCTGACGTTTGAGGTTGGCACCACACCTCTGCACATCTGCCTGCCCCCAGCCTCTCCTGACACACACCTGCTGACGGCCTGCGAGGACGGCCTGCTCTGCTACGACACACAGCTGGGAGCCAACAGCAAGAGGTGAAGGAACTTTAGAGGTTCTATGATTAATCAGGAAACACGTTGGAAAGCTCCATGACGACCAGCCAGCACTGATTATTGTTGGGTTTTTCTTATTAGGACAAACAAAATGGAAATAACTTTCCCCGTTTATAAGATGGAGGACAAACACAACTACCACACTATCGATGGGTTGAGTTTTCTCACTGATGATGTAGTGGGTAAGTTAAATTTCTTCATTATCAGATGTAGTTCTGGTTAAAGATGATGATGGTGCTGTAAGATGTCAGTAATTAATTCTTAGACAACTATAAATGGTTTAGCAGTGTTTATTGTTCAATTTTATCCTGGTGCTTTGAGGTTCTGAGTTTAAAACACAAACTTCTCTTGTTTCTTTTTGCTGCCTGTGGGGGGCGCTACACCAGCCTCTAAGAGCCATAGCCACGGGTCCATTTACCTGTGGAGCTGGAGCAGCACCAGGAGTCAGCGGCCGGACAAGAGGAGCGGGTCGGTGCGCGCCGTGGTTTTGGCTGAACTGCAGTGGGCCGTCACCGACGTTCCCTACCTGTCTCTGAACACCTGCCCAGGTGAGTTCTGCCTGACCTGGCCGGATGACCGGTCTAGACACTCCTGGGTTTCTGCCGACTGGTAAACTCCAGAATCTGATTAGAGTTTAGATCTGGAGAAGTAAACAAAGGCTGAAGATAATGGTTATTTTGGCCTCAGGCTTGTTCTAAAAAATTATAGCCATCCAGCCATCCATACAGCTGTTTGTCCAAAAATGTAATTTTAACATAATAACTGTGTAGGATCCCTGAATAAAGCAGTACATGCTCTCTCTTTGCCATCTAGTGTCTTTATCCGTTTGTTTTCTATCTGGCTGGATTGTTTTTAATGTGTAACTAAAGTTTTTGACAAACCTCTTCAGAAACTACATCTCAGGTGACTCCAGCCCTTCAGGTCCAACGTCACATAATGCAATCATTAGCAGGATGCAATAGAACCTGTAGAACCTTCTGTCATGTACAGTTAGAGAACATCGGCCCTCGAGGAGTTTGACATTCCTGATTTATTCGGTTGGCTGGATGTTCCCAGCTGTTTGTTTATAGCAGAAGCACTAACTTCCTGCATGTGTCATCTTCAGGTCGGGCCTACATAGTTTGTGGTGACGACAAGGGACAAATATGGACTTATCACGTCACCGACCTCCAGAAGAACAGCGGTCAGATAGGGAAAACCATTCCACCCACTGAGGTATTTCATTTCTACTCCGTTTTTTTCTTCTTTCTCTCTGTCTACCTTGATATACTACAGTAGAAGAGTCAGGAGGATAAACATTGCTTTGGGTTGAACAGTTGGTGCTTAAAGTAACTACATACCATGCAAGCTAGTGGCAGAAATCTGAGAAGATGGTGGCTGGGCTGAACTGGTGCCAGATGGTGGAAGGGTGTAAACAAACCATCTGCAGGCATCTGTTGACTGCTAAACATTATGTGCAAAAACAGATGGTTATTCACATTTTGGGTTGCCCAGACTACAACCCATCACCTAAAAAAAACTGATTAATAATTACAAAAACTGACCTACTGAACAGTTTGTCCAGTTATTTTACGGTATATGCAGTCAATATTTGGTCCGGGCTCCTTTTGCAAGAATTACTGCAACAATGTGGCTTAGCATGGAGGAGGTCAGTCTGTGGTCTTACTAGGATCCTCATGAAATACAAATTTCACAGTCATCTGAAAACAGAACTTTGGACCACTGAGCAAAAGTCCAGTTCTTTTTCTCCTGATCCTAAGTGAGAATTAACAGCTGTAACCAGTGTTTATCTTTGGCTGCACTCCAAACATTGTGAATCTGCCCCTGAACTCTTAAGCTAGCTTTACTGCAGCTTTCCCTTTTGCTTTTGCACTGTTTTCTACTAAACTTTTTCCTTCCACTCAATTTTACATCTAGAGGGGTTGACACTGCTAACTAAAAAGTTAGTTGTGCTAACCCTAAAGATCAATCATAAATCTTAGTTCCGCTAATGCTAATATGGTATAAGCATAAGCTAATGCTGAAGCGCTAGATTCAATCATGTTCACACCCAACACATTCCACAACATAGTACATCACCCTCAATGAGTCAGATTTGTTACTTCACATCTAATTATACAGTTTGTGCTTCAGCAAGTAATTTTTTTGGAACAGACAAAATTTTGTTCATGTTGCCAGTTTTATGGCTGTTGAGTATTGATAGCTCTGTCACAATGACCTTGAATATAAATGTCTGACTGCTTGAAGTAGACAGGAGTTTTTATGAGCTGTAATTAAAAATAAAAGAAATAAACACATCACTCTTTGTGGCATTGGTCTGTTTATGATAAGCTTCATTTTCTTAACTGAATTTGTAAAATAAATTAAGCTTTTATGGTTTTCTAAATTGAGATGCACCTGTTGGTATTAATGGACTCATTGAATTTCATAAATGTCTAAGAAAATGCAAATATTTGACATCAGACAATTTTAACATTTTAGTTTATTTCAAAAGAAGAAATAATGTGAAGAATAAATCACATTTTAAGATATTCCATTTGCTCCAGTGCGTTTTCTTGTTTCTCCAGGTGCTGGAATGGCCGACCCCAAAGAGAAAAGGCCTGAGCCAGATTGAGGGCCCCTCCATCAACAGTGTGGCGATGGACCCAGAGCTTCAGTACCTGGTGGCGCTCACTGATAAGAACTTGGCGGTCATATGGAAGAGTGAGGCGTTGTCCTGAGGAACATGAAATGGACCTAATTAACAACAACTTTCAAGCAGGCTTTCTTCTGTCTGAAAAGAGGTGGAAGTACCAGATGTTGGAATTTTCTTCCAAAAAATGATTCAGTGATCTGTTGGAACATCAACATTTTATCCAGACTGCAAAGATTTTCATCTTTCCTCTTCTTCTTTAATGTCTTCAGGAAGTTGGCATGCTGCTCCCCATATTCAGAACATCTAATACATTTACAGATTTGCTCTGTGGAAGACAATATCAGCTTGCTTTTTAATAGCAGTTTTATAGTTTTTACCTGCTGTTACAGAATTCATAGTTTGGTCAAAATAAAGACACAAATTGAGATTTAAAACTGTTTGTAGAAACAATCTGTGACTCAACTGTTGTCCAAAATTGACCATTAAAACATATTACTCTTTGAGAATTGCTTGGGTTTTTGCATTTTTATTTCTGATGACTTTGCAATTACAACATGAAGGTTTAGTTTGTGTGAACTCCTCCTGGTGCTAGTATTGCTATCAGAAGAAATGCTAACTGGCCTTAGCGTTCATGACCAGCTTTACTGGCAGGTCATGAAGAAAATGTGGGAAGGAGGGGGATCAATGGTGCACATGCGCACGATTGACAGCACTAAGACCCTCCTGCTGGATCTGATCTGGTTGTTTCTTGTTAGCACTGAGAGAAGGCAGAGGAGCTTGATTGTTGAATTTTTTTTTTATTATTATTATAAAAGTGTCATACCACAGCTTTAATTTTAGGAAAATATATTTATTTTTGTTCATATGCTGATGACGCTAAGATATACCGTTGGCTGAAGAATATTTCTTCTACTTCATTAAAACCCTTGTTTCTGTGTCTTATTGAAGTCGAAGGCTGGACGGCTTCAGATTTCCTCAACTTCAGTGAGAACAAGATTGAAGTAACAATGTTTGTTACGGCTGATAATCACAGTTATTCTCACTTGGAGCTGGACAGCCTAAGGCAGGGGTGGGCAGTCCTGGTCCTCGAGGGCTGGTATCCTACAGCCCTAAGGTGTCTCCCTGGTCCAACACGCTTCATTGAAATACCTGAATCACCTCCTAAGGGCAGTCAGGTTCTCCAGAGTCCTGCTAATTACCTCATTATTTGACTCAGGTGTGTTGAAGTAGAGACACATCTAAAAGTTGCAGGACACCGGCGCTCGATGCCTGGAGTTGCCCATCCCTGACCTAAAGCCATTCTTCACTTCCATCTTAAACATTTCAGGGTTATATTTAACTCTAACTTTATGTTTTAAAAAACTGGTTTGTTCACCTATACAGTACTCTGTTTTGAACCTGGAATTTTTTTCTAAAGTGAAATTATTTTTATATTTAAAACAATGGATTCTTCATATAATCAAGAAAATTATGGACAACACAAACCATCCTGAATTTGAATTGAACTGAATGCTTTTATCCAAACTGGATTATTGTTCCTTTATATGTAGGTGTTAATCAGTTTTTGTTTTTACATTTTGTGTTTTCTTTCTGGAGATTTGGAAGGTTTACCATCTTTTTGAAACACTTATTTAAAGATTTGACCAGTTTGGGTTATAGACCGAGTATTGTTTTTTCTATCTCTGCTTCTTTCCTTATTTCTTCAATAAGAAAAGAATCAGTAACAAATGAACTGCAGGGAATAATGCAATCCATAATTATATTGCTGCAGAGAACAATATAATTATGTTGCACAGAAATTAATTGTAAAACTATTTACTTTAAGTATTTTTCTGTTTTTTAATCAAGCACGTTATTAAGCCCTCTCTGTCAGCATTTTTAGATTTTGATATTGTAAAGGGCAGTACATACAATTTATTTATTTTTATGTTGCATAATTTTATTCTACTTTAAAATATGTTTGTACTACTACTGTTTGTCTATATTACATGCCATGCAGAGTACAGTATGTGCCGTTGTGAGTGGGGCGTTGATTACACTTAGCTCCGCCTCTGACTGACTCGCTGATTGGCTGCGCTGTCTCGTCGTTACCGTACATCTTAGACCTACTGACCAATAAGCACAGAGGCCTTTCTGTACCCTGTCTCTACTGTATTGAAATCAGATTCGTGCCTTTGTGCGCAACGACACAACCGTAATGGCTTCATAGCAGTTGCAGAATTCCGTTGTTCTGCACCAGGAACGGGCCAGCTCAGTTCGCGCAAACAGCTCGTCTCCAAATGCGGCCGGGACTAGCAGGCATAGCGGCGGAGATGCTGAGCGGTGTCACCGGCAGGGCCGGGCCGAGGATCGGCAGCCTCTTACTGACTCCCGCGAGCAAAACATTACCGGCGCTGCAGTCAGGCACCGGGAATCACAGATTCCGGTCCACATCATCAGCGCAGGGTTTCTCAGAACTGGCAAGAGAGCGGTCGAAGACTGTCACTTCCTTTTACAACCAGTCCGCCATCGATGTTTCGGCAGAGAAGGTGAGGAGTGGATTTTTTTTGCTCCCTGTTCATATGCGGCGGCGAGGGAGTGTTAGCGCGAGCCGGCTGGAGCTGGCTTGAGCTTGGCGAGCAGAGCTAGCCGTTATAGCACCGTCGGTGCTACATTCAGTGAATGAGGAAATGCAGAAAATAATCATTTTTAGTTCGGACTGCTATCTCAACTGTCAGTTAAGGTTGAAAGCAAAAACTACATTTATTGTACTGTATTATCCAATAAAAGAAGTTGCTTACATAAGTAGTTTAGCGGTTGAACCTCGTCTTCTTAAAGCCAAATAGGAAAAAATGTGATTTAGACAATGAAATAAGCATATGGCTAAATTTTATTCTAAAAAAGTAGATTCGACAATGTTTCCGAATTACAATACTCTAATTGGAATACATATTACTTATATAAATTGAATATATTTTTAAAAACATCTTAATTTAAGAATCAGAACCGTTACGTTACGCTCTGATTTCCTCGGTTGTCTGCGCGCCCTTGAATGCAGCGTCGAGAGGACAAAATGTTTAGCTAGCCAAACGATCTGCTACCAATTATTAGTACCAGTGTTTGATGAATAATGGAGCAGAGAGTGGATCTTTTTACTCCAGCAAAGCTCACAAGAGTGGAACAAGTTTCTGTTATTAGCTGAGGAAGGGTTAAGATTTCAAATTCGGATATTGAATAATCCTGTTATTACTAGAAAGTCTCTATAGTGAGTGCCTTTGTTGCTTCTGGTAGCTAATCTGACCGTTTGACCCTATTTGAACTTTCATTTCGATTAAAATAAAAATGTAAATTAGTAGTCAAACTAATTTGAGGTTTAATTAAGAGAAAGAACTTCAGGTTTGATATCGTAATAGATGTACTCATCTTTTTTTTCTTTTTTTTTTTTACATAAGACTCAGTTTTTTCTCACAGTTGTCAACACTCTTTCCTTCCTCTTTGCAAACTCAGATGTTTTAGTTCCTCACACTCAACGTCAGTCAGGCGTTTACCAATTAACTTGTTGTGAAGTGGGGGTTTTTTAGTGCAGAAACAAAACCCAAGGTGTACTTTAAATTATTTCTATAATACCTGTGAAAGTTTAAAGATCTTTAGTTTCTAAACAGTGAATATTTAGCTGGGAAATTGAACAAACTTTAACTTCATCCTTTAACTGGACAGCAATCCTGCAGAGCAGTTCCCAGCTTAGCTCTGGTCACCAGACAAAAGGGAAAGATTGAAATTGCTGTGTGCATTGCTGTGGTCGGACCAGGAGAAACTAGGTCAGATTGTTCCCCCTGACTGTCCTCCACTTGTACTTACAAGTTTTGCATCTGCGTACACCTTGCCAAGAATTATTTTTCCCTCAGGTTCAAATTAAGGTAAACAGACACGGCATGACTGTTTGTCTGTTAGGTGTGCCTGCTAGGGCTCATTTGTTGTTATGAAAGTGCAATCTGATCTTTGGGGAAAGCAGATTGCCTGCAGATGTAGTATGACTTGTCTTTTTTTTTTTGTTGCTCTCGAGATCAGTGTTTCTTATCCCTGGTCCTCAAGGCAAACTGCCTGTCATGTTTTAGGCGTTTCTTTGCTTCATCCCAGGTGACCTCAATTGACATTTTTTTTGTGAACTGCAATCAGCTGAATCTGGCATATTAAAGCAGAGAAACATCTAAAACATGCAGGATAGTGTGCATTGAAGACCAGGGTTGGGAAACGCTCCTCGAGACAAAATCTTTTTTGCTACAAATTTGCAGCCCTGTGTCCTTTCAGATTTTTGCCATTTTGGGTTTTGTGTTGCACCAGAATATTTCAGATCAAACTAATTTTGATGCCTGGCTGAATTAACCAGAGTAAATAAAAGATATAGTTTAGTTTATTGCCAACCTGCTGCTGTGAAGTACCTAAAAGCAACAACTGCTATAAAGTCTTTGTGATAACTGGAGTTTAACTGAGTTTCTTATATCGTTGTGGAAGAGCCAATTTTCCATAAATGTTTTTTTATGTATGTTTTTAAGTATCTCATTAGAAAAGGTTGATAGAAATGGCAAAATTCAAGATAATTTTGCAAAAACGTTTTTATGCCTGCTTGAGGGGGTTTGGGCTTTTTCTAAAAATGGTTAATATGCTAAAGGAGAGATGGAAATACTTTTGCTGAATAAGCTTTGAAAAAGCAAATTTTCTGAATACTGGGAGTCACAAAACCTTGAGAAAAATTTAACTCCCAACCTCCATCTCGCATGGGAGAATTCTCCATTTTTCTGCTATGTGTGGTCCATGCTAGTTTGCAACCTCTACTTCCTGTTTATTACAACCATACAAAACTTCAAAATTTGACAAATTTTGCGTTGTCTGGTTGATTTGATTCACACCAGTAAATGGAAACACAATAATTGACACTTTACTGTCTTTTTTTCCCTTTTTTGGCGACAGTTCAAGTTTTTGCTCAAAATTCGCATTACAATTGGATGGAAACATATAGTAGCTATTGATGAATTCTTGGCGTAGTCTTGGTAGGTCGGCCTCTACTGTTAAGGTTTTCTACTTTTGCATGTTTTTTCCCCAGTGGCCCTAATCCTCTTCTGTAGATATTCACTGCTTTTCTCTGACATCCCAAAATCTTAATAAATTGCCTTGTAACCTTTCCAAACAATAAATTTGTTCCTGTTCTTGAATTTCTTTCGATTGGGATATGATGTGTTACTTTGTAAGGTTTTCAGTCTTCTTCATGTTCTGTTTAAATCATCTCTTGATTTTACCAGTCTGGCAATAGTCAATTACGTCTTTCCTAGTTGATGTATGATTTATGGATTGCAGGCAATAACATTTTTAGTTTATTTTCTCCTAAATTATACTCATCCATAATGAATCTTTTAGAGTGTAATCACAGGAACCCGTAATGTTTATTTTCTACGCGTCATGGTGTTTATCGCACAGGTTGTTTTGCCTGAAAATCTATGTGTCCCACATTTTATGGAAGAGCTTTTAGGGTTTTCTTTTCCTCATTTATATTTTTAAAATGATCAAACTGTGTAAATTCAAATAACTTAGAATGAGTTACTTTGATTGGATGCTAAAGTCAATGAACGAGTTTATAAGATTGCTTATAATATTATCCAGTAACTGTTCCATATAGATCCAATCAAAATTTACTCTTTAGTTTTACTTTTCATGTTTAATTAAAATAAATAAACATGTTTTTTAAATTAAAAACTGATTTTAATTGACTTCCTTTGTAATTTGTCTGCAGGCCTCAGTGCGGTTGACCTTAGCAACCCTGCTGTATTCTGGGAAGTCTCCTGATGGACACCACATCTTGGTAAACACTTCACCCACACTGAGAGTAAATCATGCAACCGCAGTGCCTTCATGCTCTACAGCTTTTCACTGTGTGTGTGTGTGTGTGTGTGTGTGATCCCAGAGCAGTGCCAAGTACCTTCACAAGGAGCTGCCTGTGCGGATCGCCCATCGCATCAAGGGCTTCCGCAGTCTGCCCTTCATCATCGGCTGCAACCCAACCATTCTCCAAGTGGTAAGGACACAATCCTGTAGAAACTCCTTGATAAAGTCAGTATTTTATTTTTTAGAGATAAGCATGAAGGAACTCGCTACAGCTGACCTTATAATAAGAACTGGGAGTGTACTCATGAGTCAGTGCTGAACTTTGACAGACCGAAGAGAGGTGTGGAATAACTGGTGGGAATTTTAATGAAGTATTTGGGTGAAAAGACTGAAAGGAACATGAAACTGTCAATCATTTTAAATTCATGACAGAAACACATGCTGCGTTTCCCTGTAGCATTTTGAAAATAAATGCTTAATAGAAACCCCACAATTTTGCAAAACACTCATTTTTCTATATAAAGTTTTTGCATTAGGATAATGTGGGTTTTTTTTAGTAGTATCAAAATTAATGTATTTCGCAAAGCTGCAATGGAAACAAGTTTTTCACATCACACAAATCATATGATCAACAACCGGATGTTACTAGTGACATAAACCACAAAGAAGAAGACAGGAAGTGGTAGGATGACGATGGTGTGGCATGTTTTTTAATGGCTTATCACGTGACGAAACTTATTCACGTGTGATTTTAATTGCATTTCTTTTTTAATGGAAACAGCACAAATGAAAAATTATGTCTTTTCGATTTCAGCGGAATATCAACAAAGTTTTGCGCACATAATGGAAATGCATCTATATTCAGAGACAGACAATATTTAGTAAATCTAATGTCTGAGAGTTAACTTTCAAAACAAATAGAATTAAATAGAGGCTCACAAGAAAGATCAAAGAGTGTTAGAAAAATACATAGTAGTATACTATACAATATTATAACATAAAAATAGTTTTGTTTCATTCTTTTCATATCAGAGAGGTAATATTCTGAATTCAAATGGGATTCAGTAATATTATACTTTTAATTGTTCATGTTGGAAAATCAAAACAATCCAGATTTGTATTTAAATTTTAGATGTTGTTGTTTTCATCCAAATAGAGATTTAATGTGACAGAATCCAAGGTTTCTGCTGAGTCTCATTTTTGAATCCAGCGCCTACAAATATTTATTACTATTACATGGTTGTTCATAATCCCAACGTCAAAACATGACCCCGTTTCCACGACGCTATCAGATGCCAGAGCCAAAACAAATGAGTATATCAGAGGCATAACCTGCGTGCTCCGGGGTGTAACGTTTCACTAACTGCTGATCGGAGCTGAAAATGGAGAAACATCCACCACCGCTACAGGTTCACCCGGCCTATGAATGAAGGGCCTTCCCACTGAATACAAAAGCTCTGTGCTAATCAGGGTTTTCCACTTATTTTGTGCTGAAATTCCTGATCCCACGAGAGTGGAGGAGTTTCTGTCTTCACCTTTCGGCAGGATTCACCTGCTAACTGTGGCTGTCGACTGCCCCTTCTTTCCTTTTTAAATCCTTTTAAGCGGATAAATGTTTGGTAAAGTGAAAAATCAAAACAGAAAGATAAATGATCCTCAAACAAACTTTCCTGTTTGTTTGAGAACAAACAGGAGAGTCTGTTCTCCTTGAAGAGAATCCATGTCGATGTGCTGATGTGTCGTCATGTCGACGTGTCGTCATGTTGACACAGCTGAGTTGATTGGAGAATGAAGACAAATACCAGAAAATAAAAACTTGCAGAAAAAACTTGAGACTGAAAGGTTCACCTTCCAAATAAATCAGACATTAATAACTTATTATATTATTCTTTAGAATCATTTTTTTGACAAATAAAGCCTGAAAATATAAAAAAACATAAACACAGCAATTTGTGTACTAGGTTACTACATAAATCTAGGTTTCTGGGAAACCTAGATTTATGTAGAAAAAAAAAATCTGCAATTTTCTATAGATTGATTTTCTACAGAAATTTGACCATTTTTCATATTTGGTTAGTTTATTATTGAGCAAATAAAAATGAGAAAGCCACAATTTATTTAGTCTAAAGGTTTTCTTGAGAAATAAATATTTTTGTGGTCCCCAAGAACTTTCAACTTGATGATTTGTGCCGCGATGGCAAAAAGTTTGGACACCGCTGGCCCAGTCAAAGCTTTGACATAAATCTAGATGAGAATCTGTGGAAAGACTTGAAAGTTGATGTTAAAATATTCTCCACCCTGACGTTGTGTCTGAGGTTTTAGCTGGTTGATTGATTTTTGAAAACTGTGAATTTCTTTCCTTCCGCTTCACAATTATGTTCCATCTTTTTTGCTGATCTAACCTCATAAAAACCCAGTAAAACACACTGAGATTTGTGGATATAATGTGACAGAACACAGGAACATTTTAGGGGTATGATTACTTTAAGACAAGGCACATCTTTAAAGGTTGTAATGATGAGTCAAGTTTTTTTTTTTTTTTTTTTGGTTGTAAAGTTGGGTGCCAGATCATCCAGCGGGAACACATTGTTCCTGGAGGTTGAGCCTAAACAGGCAGCATTCCTCTGCACAGGCTGCACTGCCACTCTAATCACCCAGAATAAATGCTTCTGTGGAACAGAAAGAGCTTTTTGTGACATAAAAGCAGAGTCGGCGTCTCTTCCGGCGAGTTTTCTCCCTCTAAGCTCTTCTCAACGTGGTGATGAACCTTCACCCAGATTCCTCCTCTGGTTGCATAAAGCCCAGCTCCTTTTTTCATGCAATCAGAAGAAATGGAGGTCAGCTCAAGTATCTGTTAGCAGATGAATTATAACTGTTACAAAATGTTATTTACACAGAAAGACAACAGGAGAATCCTGAGAGCTTCTGTAATGCGACAAATGTGAGAGTCTGTTGGCGTCGCTGTGCGGTCGATTCTGGTCATGTGACTGAGATCTGTTTCTGTTGCTCTTTCTTGCAGCACGAGCTGTACATCAGAGCCTACCACATGCTCAGCGACTTTCCCCAGGTGAGTGTCACACAAACAGGAAATACTGCAACGGCACACTGTTTGGGTTCATGAGTTCAAGTTCAGCATTTCTCATGGGAAGGAGGCGGGAGGGGAGGAGGGAGAGAAGGGGGGCGGAGGGGGATGTCATCTATTGTTAAAAACATGGATTCACCTGAAACCAGCAGCTTCATTGGTTGGTTCATCTACTCTGAACCAGAAAACAGCAATTTTGGCTTTAAGGACAGAGAACATTGAGGTAAATTTCTCTTTTGCACAAAATTTAATCAAATTAATAAAAAGAAAAAAAATCATTAGTAGTGTAGATCAGCCTGCAGTGCTGTGACCCCTAAAACAGTAGTTGAGCAAATCTGGCCTGTAAGCAGGTAATTGATGCAGATTGACTTTTTATTATCTTTTATACATTTTTGCAGATAAAATTATGTTTAAATAAAGAATAATTTAGGCACAAGGCAGCTTATCATTTATTAGCAAGAGTCAAGCAATCATCTTCATTTTGCAGTAAAATTAACCACAAACACTGAGCAACTGTTCCTCAGATTTGGGTGAAGAAATCAGTCAGATTTACAAAAGTTTAGTTTGTTGTTGAGGAGATGAAAGTAAAAAAAACCCAAGACCTTTATTTTGGTGAATATATTTTTTACTTTATGTTTGTGCTTTCAGGGTAACAACTTCTTGCCTCCATGACAAGAAGTTTTTACAACCCTCTTACAGGTTATTTGGTTTATCCCGTCATGGACTAATGAAGCTAATCTGCTTCCCTTTCTTTTGAAAATAGCTCAGTTGGTGCATGACAATCTGTCTACGTTTACAATGATTTATGCCACATTTTCTACCATTTGACTATTTAATTAAAATATTGGATGCTTAGTTTACTGTTGAGCAAGTGCAAACACAATGTTTTATTATTATTATTTTTATTTTTTTGTCATTTTAGTTTTTAACAGTAACAATAAAAACTTTGGACACTGCAGTCCTGGCTGAGAAGCTCTGTCTCATTTTTACTTCAGTCTGCTGGTTAATTAGAATTTTGTAGATAAAATGCCAACAAAAAGTATTAATCTCTTTGAATGTTTCATCTTTTTTAATTCTCTTACAAATCAGTCATGATCAACAAAATTTGATCATTGACTGATTGCAACAAAATCATTTTGTTGCTAATGTTTGGTTGATTTGTACAAGCAATAGAAAGGGTGGAACATCCAAAGGGGTGAAAAGTTATTTATAGACACTGTTGTTTATTTTAAAAGGCAAAAAGTTCAGCTCAGCATCACATCCTGCCTGTAAAAAATGTAGGAACAAATGGGAGTATTTTAAACACACTTGTACAGATGCATTTATTGGGTTCATCTTTACAGCCACTTCAAATTTCATCATGTAAAACAAAATTCCATGACTGAAGGAAATCATTTTCAGATTAAATGTGAAGTTTGTTTCTGTGGACAGATCAAGGACCAGGAGTTCGAGGCTCGTTTCTGTAAACTGGTGCAGCAGCTGCTGGATGACCACAAAGATGTGGTGACCATGCTGGCCCAGGGCTTCAGGGAGTGTCGACGACACATCCAGGCAAGAACTGCACTCTGATCGTTATTGCTATTTACTGGACTAATTATGGTTGAGGGTTTAAAGACAGGAAAGACCAGGAGCCTCATCAGTTACCGTTTCTGTTTTCTCCGTCTTCCAGGATGAGACCATCATCAGGAACTTCCTGGATACAACGCTGTGTTCCCGTCTGGGAATCCGAATGTTAGCCACACACCATTTGGCTCTTCATGAAGAAAATGTATGTCTGACTGAATTAGTATTTATATAGAGAGTTTTCAGACTTTGTATGTGTTGGGTTTATTTCGTTTCCCAACCTGCAAGAATCAACCAGAGACACAAACTACTCTTCTGCAGAAAAGGGGAGAGAGCCAGACGCGGAGAACCGCCGTTAAACACTGTCTGGGATCAACTCCGCCGGCTCTCAGTCCCCAACTGCCTTTTATTATGTTAACAACAAAGAGATTGGCTTTTTCACACAGTCACACAAACAGTTGACCAATAAACATTCCCAGGAGACGTTCTGGAATCGTCTGTCGACATGCCCTTACCAGGACAGGAGACTGACCATTATCAGTTTCACAGGTAGCCGCTAACACAGACAGTTGATGGTCAAAGCAACCAATGATAAAAGCAGTTGGTAACACACACATGTGAAAACATTTCTAACCCCCAAGAAAACATCTGAAAAACAGTTAAGAGTATAAAACAAAAGAAAGGAGTCAATAGTATAAAACAGCATACAGAATAATATGAAAACATAACCTTTCAAATAAACTCATAAGTAAATGAACTTACATAATTTTCCTAACATTTCCCTCCTGTTTTTCATATTAAGACGCCTAACATAAACATCAGGAATACATCACTTGCTGACGCATTTTCAATGCATCCGTCACAACGTTAGACATCAGAGGCTTCCTCAGAGATGGAAGCAACAAGTTGATACTGATACATAACATTTCCAGTTAGTTAGCTGTCATTGATTTTAAACAAGGGATTATACAGGCAGTAAAAATACAAAACAACAACAAGAGGCATCATTAACTTTAACAGCAGATTCCACCATGGTCCAGATAAAAGCCACGAAAAAAAATCTCCTCTTGAGGGAACAGCATCTTGTGACATGGCCTTTTGCAGGTTTTTCAAGGCAGACATTGCTTCATCAACATGAGTTTCATTAGCATCAGAAATATAAGTACAACATGATGTTCCTATCATTACACACACACACCCCTGGCTAGCTGTCAGTATGTCCAACACCATCCTGTTTTGAAGAATCAGGATGGTGATTCATCCTGATTCAACTCAGACGCATTTGACTGAGTTGTCGGTTCTGTCCTTTCTCAATGTCCACGGTAAGAATTACCAGAGTCTTCATCCTGTAGTCCAGTGTCTCAATCATATGCTTTGCTGGCATCCAGACACATGGCCTACCCGAACAGACCAGTTTCCTGGAGGAGAATGAATACAAACTGGATGCTTCGTCCCTGGCTTCAGAACAGCTCTCATCCTTGATGGATATCCGGTAACATTGCTGGAGGTGAAGATAGGTGTTACACCAGAGCATACCCTGTTCATCACGATGCTACCATCTGAAGTGTTGTCTGAAGTCGCAGGCATGAACCTGCGACTTCAGACAACAGGAGCACAGGAGGCGAAACAGGTGGCCTGGGACCTATTCATGGGACTGACATACAGCGTAGGTTTCCTGGTAGATTTTGGCATCACCGAGCAGACGTAGCAGTCTGTCATGTTCCTTTCTCTGGCCAACATCTCTGCATAATTCTGCCATATGTTGTCATGGTGATGGTCTGGAAGGTGACTTAGCCAAGTCTTTACAGCAGTGGTGTGGACAAATCTTCTCCCCAGATGAATTAGCAAGGTTGGACTGAAAAAACAAAAACAGGACAGGCACACAGCAGCCACTGCGCAAAACAGGCCCCATCTCCATGGAGACCCCATTTTTGCTAGGTTACAGAGATGTCAGAATTTACCCAGGACTCTATGGAACAGGGGTTAGATGATTGCTTCACCACCTTTGAGATGAATGGTCCTACAAAAATACCAAACCCCTTTGTAGGTGGACTTAGCCCCTGTCCCCACTTAGGCTTCCAACACTCTCTGCAACTTACAGTGACTGAGGTGAATCCAAGATGGTCTCTCAGCGATCTTAACTGCAGTGGGAGTCGTCAAAAGCACTTGGAAAGGTCCCTCCCACCGTGGGCTGGCCCAGCTCTTGTCTCTTAATGGCCTTAATGAAAACCCAATCGCCTGGTTCCACCACCTGGGGGTCCTGTGAAGACAAAGGCTCTTCTGGCAGTGAATTTGCATTTGACACTTCTTTAGACTGTAACATGTCTTTCAGGTAATCAGCTAAAGTTTTCTCACTGTCTTCTGGTGGTGTGGTGTTTTTAAATAAAAGAAACTTAAAAGCTCTGCCATGCATTATTTCAAAAGGAGTTAAACCATTCCCAGTAGGCACAATTCTCATATACAGTTTCACTAAATCCAGACACTCTGGCCATGGCCTTTTGGTTTATCTAGTCATGCTTGAAAAGGTCGGGAATCTCTCCTGCGACCTCGTCCCCTCCCCGTGGGCCACCCCTGCCCCCCTGGAATCCATGTCTGTTTCCTTCCGGGGGTTGGGGGGCCTGAAATGTGAAGACTTCCTTGATTTTAAAGTCATTGACATCTTCCCCTGATTTTTGTTTTATTGAACTAAGGTGGGAGTAATCTGCATGTCTAGCAAAGACTTCCCTAACCTTTTGTTGGACTTCATCCCACTGATGCTGTTGTTCAGTGCTCATGGTAGCTTGATATGGGAGAACAGTTCCTGGATAATGGGAGGAGTATCCAGTATAGGTGCCCCGGACTTTTGTCCAATCTTTCCCTAAAGAAGATTGCATAGCTTGGCCAAATTCATAGCCATTCAGTCCATAGGAATTATACATTCCTTCCATATCCATGATCCATTTTCCAGGATCTTCCTGTGGGGGAGTTACACCTTCCACAGCTCTTTGGGCTTCTTCAAGAGACCACGGACGGAAAACTAATATAGTAGGATTGTTATTTTCCTCCCCTGGATTAGGATTTGCGACTTGAACCATTGGGTACAACTCTTTTGATGGCTCAGGCAGTGATGGGTACAAATCCTGGCATGGACTGAATGGAACCAAAATATTGTATGGAGGCGGATTTTCCATTTGGGCATGGATATTAGCAGCAATCGCAGCCAGTTTACTGCGAGTGGAATGGGACGGACCTAATGTTTCATATTTATTGTCTGTTTTGGCAGGCCGGCCTGTTGACATGCCCCCTGGTGCCTTGGGAGCGTCCTCCCATGGGTCAGAGGCTGGGAGCTGAGACTGTTGCGCACGTGCTCGAGTTAGGGGTTGCGTTTCATTATCTTCTGATCTAACAAACATAGTTTCGGTTTTTCGGCTCAATTTATTTTTAGTGGGCGCAATCTGTCTATTCTGTGCTTGGGTTAACCACTTACGCGCAACTTCGAGTTCTTTTAATTTTTTCTGTTGCCTGGTACCAGTTTTCAAACTCGCACTTATTTCTAATTTACACACCACGTTTTTCCATTGTTCTACTTTTAACACACCACGTACACCGTACTTCTTCTGCCATTTAGTCAGGTACATTAAGCTTCTTGGCTCCATCTGACGCATAAAATCCTGTGAGATTTTTTTCCTTTCCTTGTGACGAACCCATTTTTTACAGTGTTTTAGTCCCGTTTTTTGAACCACCTAGAGTGGACGCTATAAAACGGGTTATAGGAATAGTGGGGTGATGGTCAAATCTTGTTGTGATTTTCACTTCGACTCAACGGGTGATTGAGTGGAAAATCCTTGCTAAGCTTCCACACTCAAGCCCATCACTTACTTTTCCCTGTTTTTTTTTTTTTAGGTGCCCCAAGTACTTTTTTTCCCCCTTTGTGTGTGTTTTTATTTACCTTTTACTTTCCCTTGACGTCTAACGGGGGACTCAATACCGCCCGTACCATACACTTACTTGGTTGATTCCTGCTCTGTCTCGGTTGTAATCCCGTCACAATCCGACGCTGGCAAAAGGAGGTGACTTAAAACGCTGGCCCAGCGAGGACGTTACCTCCCGGGATTTACAAAACAGGTCCAAAGAAACTGACTGTCGGCAGATTACAGCGCGTCGTGCTCCTTCCGTCAGCGGCGGGTATGGAGGGATCCTCGGACGAGCCTCCAATATGTTGGGTTTATTTCGTTTCCCAACCTGCAAGAATCAACCAGAGACACAAACTACTCTTCTGCAGAAGAGGGGAGAGAGTCAGACGCGGAGAACCGCCGTTAAACACTGTCTGGGATCAACTCCGCCGGCTCTCAGTCCCCAACTGCCTTTTATTATGTTAACAACAAAGAGATTGGCTTTTTCACACAGTCACACAAACAGTTGACCAATAAACATTCCCAGGAGACGTTCTGGAATCGTCTGTCGACATGCCCTTACCAGGACAGGAGACTGACCATTATCAGTTTCACAGGTAGCTGCTAACACAGACAGTTGATGGTCAAAGCAACCAATGATAAAAGCAGTTGGTAACACACACATGTGGAAACATTTCTAACCCCCAAGAAAACATCTGAAAAACAAAAACAAAAGAAAGGAGTCAATAGTATAAAACAGCATACAGAATAATATGAAAACATAACCTTTCAAATAAACTCATAAGTAAATGAACTTACATAATTTTCCTAACAGTATGTATGATGAAATAAAGTGCGAGTATTGAACTAATCGATGTAAAAACAGAAATATTGAAAAATTCCACTAAAGTGGGCAGAGCCCAGTGATAAATAGGGTTGTGGTCATGTGTGTGGACGAGTGCAAAACGGGTTAAGCGGGGCTGTGGTTGGGAACAGGAAAGACACTGTAGATTTTGTCGCTAATCTACAACAACTTTTTAGCAGCTTTCAGAGCTCTTCTAGGACTTAAAAAAAAGAAGTGACCTGTGAGAAATCCAGGGACTTTTTTCTGTTATTGAGACCCTGACAACCTCTGACTTGCCATCAGAGGGCGTGTGTATTAGTGAGATGATTTTACACCTGAATGGTTGTGTGACACAGACATCAGCCAGGTTGCACCATTGTTACCAATAGAAAAATTAAACTGCAGTAGCCACCATTCAACGCAAAGAGGGCAGCACTGAGACAGTTTTTACCAAATATTGCAGAATTTAAGAAGTCAGCAAGAAATGTCACAATTTTCCAACAACGTATCGGGGCCGCTGAAAACAGAAAAAAAAGAGGAGTAAATTTCTGCCAAAAGTAAAAAATGTTCAACTTTTAAGATTAATCTCAATATTTCTGCTTTTTTGTCCTTGTTTTTTGGGTTTTTTTCTAGAAATTTTCTGAGTTATTTTGGCGTCATTTTACTTTCTTTTTAATATGCTGTCATACAATTTACACAGAAACATAAAGATGGCACCCAATTTATACAGCTTATCTCCAAAAAAAGGCTGATTTGGGGTTTAGGCTGCAGTCGTTTTGATCTCGGAACCTAAAGTCAGTTAAAAAAACATCAGCAGAATAAAAGTTCTCTTTTATTTCCAGTAGGTTAAGTCACTGCAGCTGTGTTTTCTGTAAAAAAAAAAAAATCAACCAGTTTCAGCTCATCCTGGTTCTCTGCTCTAGAATTAACTCCCTGAAAACATGAGATAATCGAGGACATTTAAATCTTAACTGAAAGCAATTATTCTTTATGCCTTTTAATATCTCTACTTTAATTTAATTTTATTATTTTTATTTCCCGTGAGCACTTTGGGTTGTGATGATTGGTGCGCTACAAAAAACGTTCCTTTTCTGATTTTTATAGTTGATTCTGGTTTGATAAAGGTTATGAATAAAAGCCGTAGTTTAAAGAAGCTGACGGCATATCAGGTGTTTTTCTCTGACAGGAATTTGTTTGTTTTCCAGGCGGATTTTGTGGGGATCATTTGCAGACGCCTTTCTCCCAAAAAGATCATCGAGAAGTGGGTGGACTTTTCCAGGTGAGTTTGTTTGCTCTGCGCCGCCAGATGACTTCCTGTTGCTTTCAGCTCTTTTATTGTCAGAGGAAGGTCAGAGGTCAGCTGATAAACACAGGTGAATGAGATATGAGCCATCGATCTGTTTACCGTGAGTCTTCCTGTCAAACGGTGCTTCTGGAATCCATCAGAAGCTTCCTGCTGGGTTTGGACCGCTCATTGAAGCCATTTGGAGGATTTTCCTTTCAAATTGAGGCACAGATCAGTTATTTAGTTGTTTTAAAACGTCTTAGTGATAATTTTACTTATTTTTGGTTGAGATGTTTGCTCAGCGGGCAGGACGATTTTGTGAGTGTGAATGTTTTAAAAATTAGCCTGATGTTAATCAAGTTTAAAAATGTTACTTTTCTTCTGAAAAGGACGTTTCAAAAAGAGATTTCTATAATAGTTTGTCCACAAACAACGATAGTGACCATTGGATAAATATTTGAAATGTTTTGTACTTTTAAGTTATTATTTCATGAATGATTAATAGACAGAGTTCCATTGTTCACACAAAGTCAGTAAGAAAACTTGTAAGTCTGCAACCAAAAATGAATATAGAAATAGATAATAAACAGTATTCGAATTCCTGTCAAGACAAGAACTCGAGTTATTACACCAAAATGTGTTGGTGGAAGTAGGCCTTTACTTTTTTTATTATTGTGACATTATCAAAATCACAACAGCAGCAACAACAATAAACATAGAAAAGAAAAAAACACATTTAAAGGTTAAAATAAAACAAGAAAAGACAAATGAAAATACTAAATATAGCAGCAGTGTTATAATACTGCAGGATAGATGGAGAAATGGTCATTGTGGTTCATTCTCTGTGGCGTCGACAGGCGTCTGTGTGAACACCAGTATGGTAACTCTCCCCGGGTCCGGATCAACGGACACGTGGCGGCCCGGTTCCCCTTCATCCCGCTGCCGCTGGACTACATCCTGCCAGAGCTCCTCAAGAACGCCATGAGGTAACAGACCGGAGCATCAGCTCTCATCCTGCTGCTTCACAGAGCCACACTAAGGAAGGCTTGTCTTTATGTGTTTTTGAACAACTTTTTCTCTTCTGAAACTGGTGGAAAATACACACAATTACTAAAAACCTTTCAGCGATCAGGAGATCCATTGATAGTGGTTAAAAAAAAAACGCAAAAACATTTAGTTTGATGGTTTTCAGGCTCTAAAAGCAGAATAAAGACTACTGAATTGATCTCCTGTGTCTTATGTGACTCAGAAGTGTTTTGAGTTATTTTAGTCTTTAGGGGCAACATTTCTGTTAGTGTCTTACTGTTTTACTGATGCTTCTCCTTCAGAGCCACCATGGAGAGCCACCTGGACACTCCGTACAACGTCCCCGATGTGGTCGTCACTATCGCCAACAACGACATCGACTTTGTCATCAGGTCAGTGGCATCAGGTCCAAATGCAATGCAACTTGCATTTGGACCTGGTCCGCAACATTTGGTCTTGCGGACCAAATGTTGGCCTGCAAGATAAATGTTTACCAAAAAAGAGGAAACTTGTGGCTCGCAATAATATTCAGCTAGCTGTACTTTAACTGGGCCATTCCCACACCTGGGCATGTCATATGTGGGCACCGGGCAGGAAGTTGAATTTTATCGTCCTGTATTTAAACTCGGGCATCTTCTCGACTTCCCTATCCCTGCTGAAAAACATTCATCCTCTCAGACATGAGTTTCCAAACAGCGTTAGCTTCTCACCGCACAAACGCTACAAAAATATGTAAAGAAAGTTTGACTTTTACCATGTTTTTTTTTTTTTTTTCTCACTTTATTCTCTATTCAGTCTTTATTACATTCATGCTGCCTCATAACTTCTGATTCTTACATGTCCATGAGTTCTGAGATGGGAATATTAGTATCAGGTGTTTAATTAAGACTTTACTGATCTTAATTAATTACCTAATAATTTTTCATTACAATCCCTTGCTTTGATTATATAAAAATATGTTATATTTTATACCAATCACACATAAAAGTTTATTAAATCTCTACTGTTATGGTTTCATGCAGCAGCGTCAGCTGGGCTGCTGGACCTTTGGTCTTCTTGTCAGAAACTTTTCCGTTTTGCTACATTAGCTTGAGGAGCAAAGCAGCTTGATAAATGTGACTGGCAGCCAATCAGAAAGATGAGCATGGCAACATTTCTACAAGTTATTTTAACAGATTAGATTTTGTTTCTACATAATATATAATTAAAAAGTTACATTAAAAAAAGTTTATTCGATTCAATTTTCTTGTTCAGGAAGCAATGGTCTGGCTTCCTGTCTGCTTTTCACCCTTTTGACCACTGGACATAGGTAGCAGCGCCCCCTCCTGCTGGCAGGGGGATAAGCGTTCCATAATGAAAATGATTGGATGGATGGGATTTTCTTATTTTTACAATCTCCCCAAGTTTCTGAAGCTCGTTTGGCGCCCCCTAGTGACACCCACTTTAAAAACACTGCCCTAAGTAGACGGTATCAGTATTTTTGGCATAAAGGCCACATTTGTGGAGTACACAACTAATATTTATCATCACAACAGTTTGTCTGAAGCTGTTTGTCGTTGTCTCCCTGACCGTCTGCTGGGTTCCTTGGTCTTTATGCTGCTGGTTGTTCGTTAAAGGAGAACCAGAACTGCTGCATAAAAGGGAGTGAAAGAAATCTGAGTTACTATGTTCAGGTTTTTATTTTCATTTTTGCTTCCCATTGATGCCCTTGGTTAGTCTAATAGAATCCCCCAAAATCCGTGGAAGTTGGTAGTTGGAGTGTCATAGAACAAGGAATATCAACAAGTTAGGAGTAGTAATAGAGGTGAAGACATCTAACCTGGCCTGGTGACTCCAAATAGCAGCTCTGCTTTGCACAAATGTTCAAACCCTGTTTAAGGCTGAGGTACTGAGCCGTTAATTTACGTACCATCTGACCTCCAGTACATCGTTGTATAGATCGTTGCATCATTTCACCTGCACTGGTCTTCTCTGGTGACGGTTATATTTTGTGTGTGTTCAGGATTTCAGACCGCGGCGGCGGCATCCCCCACAAAATAATTGACAAGGTGATGGATTACCACTTCAGCACTGCAGAGGAGAGTGTGCAGGACCCCCGCATGAGCAACCTGTTCAACACCATCACCAACAGCGGGAACCAGTCCAGCCCAATGCATGGGTAAGACTGGGACCTGCTGATGCACCCTTTCTTTTTTTACTCCATTCATCACTAATCTGGCAAGGTTTTTTTTTTTTTTTTTACTTCTGCAGATTTGGTTTCGGCTTGCCCACATCCAGAGCCTACGCCGAGTACCTGGGCGGCTCCCTGTCCGTACAGTCCATGCAGGGCATCGGCACCGACGTCTACCTGCGTCTGCGCCACATCGATGGCAAAGGAGAAAGCTTCAGAGTGTAAAAGTCACTCCCTGTAGGTCCAAACGAAGCAATCAGGCAACGTTAGAAGGTTTTCTTCCTCACGTGAAGGCAGGCAGAGATGAGGTTATGTGTCTGCAGAGTGGCAGCCTTCAGATCACTCTGTCAGATCTTCTTTGTTTCGCCTTTTACTGATTATAAGCTATGTTAGCTCTCGATTTAATGATTTCGGTTGTCTTTTGTGTTTTGCACCTTGTGGCATGTCATCTCTTAAGATTTGGCGGTTCATGAATTCTTGAATGTTTTTGTTCATTGGGAACTTTCTCTTAAAAGAAAAAGCGTCATCATTTCAGAGCTTCACGTTGATGTTTCTTGTTTTGAAACAAGGTCTGCTCAGAGGTTTCATGAATCATCACCACATTTAGATTTTTTTTTCTTTCTTTTTTCTCTGTCAAAATTTAAAGCCTACCAGGGAAATACGGTGAGATTGAAAGCAGTTCAGACCGCGTCGTTGGAGCTAAAGCAGTTTTGGATCTTGTGGCTTTAATAAAAAATAAAAAACGCAGATAAAACGTAAATATTCAAACTGCCAAAACTCAAGTTGCTTTCAGTCTCTGCTTCTGCTGAGAAGAAACTTAAATCTGTTTTCTGGACTGGAGACGTTCATCTGCCTTACTGTGCAACTGAACTGCATGATGACTTTTTACTTTCTTTTTTTTTAAATGTTTTATTCTACTGTCTGATGCCTTCATCGGTTCATACAGATGCACACCATAGCATTCAAACACATCCGTTTGTTGGTTTTTATTAATAGATTTTGTGTGGTATCGCTTTGCTCTCGCACCAATCACAGCCGTTTTTGACCTTTCTGGAACAACTCACAAGCTAACAATATACCAGAGAAGTGTTTAACTTTTTTTTTTTTCTAGATGTTGGAGTTTCATTAGAAGTTTGTGGTCTTTGAGATAGGTTTCTATTTGATCATGTTTATGAAAAGCTAACCGACTGAGGTTTGTTGCACTATAATAATTTTTGATCATTTGCATTCATTTGGCCAAGTAGTAACTTGAGTCAGTCGGGTTCCCAGTGAGGGTGAAGTGTGCACACCTCCAAATTGGACATACGATTGCTGGGAGTCCAATGGAAATGATCAAATTCTCCATCTCCTGCTCGTAGCTCGTACAGTCGAGCTTCAGTTCTCAGCCTTGATCGGATCTGCGAGTCCAATCAAAATACATGGAAGGTTATGAGTATTGTTGATAAAACCCTGTATCTGCATTGTCTTATTATGCTGATTCAGAAACACTGATTGTATTTCTCCTTTCTTTCGTATGGACGAAACTGCTGGTTGGGGTACAGAAAGTGCTCATTTGAAGGAGAGTACCACAACATAAAGCATCGATGTTGGATTAAAAAGGCAAAAAAGGGTAGAAACAGAAGCTATTAACTAAGAGCTCTCTAAAAAGATGTTTTAATATTAGATTTCCAACATCTGGCCTCAGAGTTGGAAGGTAAAAGAAAGCTAAGATGGCTAAGTTGTGTTCTTGAATGCACAAAGGTGACTAAACTTTTTTACCATTTCTTTTTTTACCAAAGAAATGGTTAAAAAAAAAAAAAAGCCTTGATTCATGTGGGTTAGAATTTACAACATAATAAACACTAAGAGCACTCCCATGATTGTGGCGAACATTCCCCAGAGTGGTGCTGTTGTTATGCAGCAGATCCTCCTAAATGCTACATTTACGTTTTCTTTTTCACGTAGCAAGACTTCAAAATGCTGCATTCACTGTCATCCTTTAAATGTGAAAGGGCGTCAGGAACCGTCAGGAATCCCACATGTTTGCAGCTTTCCACAATAAAAACTCTCAATTTTGGAATAACATGAAAACCACAAGATGCTCAAATATTTTTGATTAGCAGCTTTACTTGCTGTCAACATATCTCCTGGGCATTTGTAAAGTTTACAGACAGACGTTTAAATGAATTGTTGGCTTGTGAGGTGTTGCGAACGTGTTTTATTTGTAAAATAGAAAACATTTCCTTTCATTTTTAAAAGGCTGCAGTATTTATTTCTCACTTTATTAAGAAAAGAGATGATCATTATCTGTATCTACATTTCCTGGTTAAATGGTGTAACTAATGGAAGTTTTAAAGATGAGGGAGAAAAATGTAGCTTACACCTATAAAGCATTAATAGTTTACTAGCATCCTTATTCCAAAATATTGCTGGAACAATGTTGAGGGGAGGGAGATTTTCAATTTGAAATGTGCATTTTCGCCCTCTGCTGGTCTGAAAGAGTTGAAGCAGGGAGAAAACTGAAGATAAAAAGGCTATTTCTTTCTTTCCCAATTTTCTTTTGTCGTTTTGGAATCGGTTACTGGAGTTTTAAATTAAAAGAAAATTTGATTTATGTTACTGAAAACATGCTGCCATGACAAGTTTTGTCTTCTGGACGAACGTTGGTTTCTCAAATTTTGTTTCGTTCAAGATTTTGTAGAAATTAAATTTTGCCTGTTCACATCTTTGACTCTGAGCTTTCTTGAACACACGCTGCAGTATCATTTGGACTGAGGATTTCTTTAGCAGGTTGATGTAAGTCAAAAGCAGCAAAATGATGCTGAGACTCTTTCTGATGCATCTTTTCCACGGCTATCGGTTCCACCCTTTGCCTCCATGTCGAAGAAAGTCGTCACACAAGACAAAGAAAACATTGACCTTTGTTTTATTGAGCGGTACATTCCAGGTTCTGACCCGGGATCTCTGCAGAACCCAGCAGGGCCCACAGACATGAAACAAACGGATCAAGTTACTTATGACTTATGACAGAATAGACAAGTAGAAAAAGTGCTTCTGAGAACAAAAAAAAATAAATAAATAAAAATGAACTGAACGGCACTTTGGTCTGTCATTTTTTTTTTTTTTTTTTTGGAATGTGACAATAATTTGGTTCATGTTCCTTAAAAAATAAAATAAAATATAAACAGTTTATCTAGCAAACTCAAGGCAGTTTTTCTGTAAGGCAATAGGAACAAGTTCAAACAGCATCCAGGCAGGTTTGTTTCCTATGCAACAAGCAACAGAAGAAACTTTCAGAAACTATAAAAGCACAGTAAAGTCAGCCAGCTGTGGGAAAAGTTAATGCAGCTCTTTCAAAGTTATTTAAACTTATCTGCTCTGAATCAGTCACCTTGCAGAACCAGAAGAGAAACACTCAACTGATAACAGGAAGTGAACATTTCATTTTCAGAGAATGAAAAAAAAAATGAAACTAAATTATTCACAACCTGCATTCATTCCTCTAATTTGATTCTGATTTACAGTCAATAAAAACCCACAATTCGCTTTCTAAAAATGTTAAATATCACATCAGACCTTCCTGAGAAGGAAGATGGCTGTTCTAAGACTGGTTTATGCCAGAAAGTTGAAGTAAAATTAAGTGGAAGGAAAAAGACTGGAAGTTGAGCTGTTTATTGCATTTTTTTGTTCTTTGTCTAAACTACTCCAAAACCAGAGAGCTTTAAAGCACTTCATGCTTGAAAATAACAAAAAATTATAAACTTTTTTCTCAATTTTAAGACATTCTTGTGGTAAAATTGCAGCTTTATTCTGCTAGTACTATAACTATTTTCTCCTACCGAAACAAGAAATTCTCATATAATCTAGAAGGAATTATTGAAATGAAAACAACCAGCTGGATATAAAATTATTTCCTGTCATTTGTAAAAAATTTTTTTTTAGAAAAGAAAGCAAAAAAAAAAAATAATTAATTAAAATCATAAATCAGATCTGGTACAAAAAAGCCCAAGTTGATATTTTAATTTTGAGAACCAGAACTTTGGGTTTTCATCCTTTGTAAGCAGGAATCAACAAAATGAGCAGAAATGAACCCTTTTTTTGGCATGAATTTGTTTTACATTAGTTTTTAAACGTAATACGTTTGTATTTGTGCATTTTTTCCATCACAATCTAATTTACTGGGATGCAGCTGTAACTATCTGTGGGTGTGCAGAGCCAGAACCGTTACAGTTGGATGGTTGCCAAAGAGCAGCAGCAGAAAACCAAACAGAAAATTTTACTCTATACAGCGCCCCCTAGAGGACACAGGGGATGTTATTTAATTTGCGTTCAGTAAACCAGCAGATAAACTCTGGTCTACTTTGTAACAAATGTCAAATTAAAATGGGCCACATTTTGAAGGCGCCTCAGTGAAAACGTCTTAATACATTCTTAACTCTTTCGTGCAGAAACTAGTTAAAATTCATATATTAATTAATGTTCAAGTTTGTTTTTGTAGGACTGCAGATAGAAAAAGTCCCTCAATTAACCATTCAGACTACCAATATGAAAAATACACCACCACAAATGACAGTAACTGTAAAATAATCTAAATCAGTTGGATTTATTTATTTATTTCTCATTGAAAGTTTCTGTTGCGTTTATCCTTTAGAGGAAAGATTGACACTTCATGTTTGACTTGTTTTATTCTGGCATTTTGCACAGAAGTTTGAAGTGTTTCTATCTTAAAGAAAAAATATATACAAAACCTCCGAGATCTCAAAGGAGGTGTTAACGTACAAGTAAATGTCTTACTAGTTGTAGCAGAAAGACTTTTAGTTTTCAAGAAGCTGCATGAAACGAGTAGTAACTACATTATTGTATGATGGTGTGTTAGTGCCACTGTAGACAGAAAACAAAAACGAGCAAATGTCCAAAACCACAGATATTTTTAGATTGATCTCAAAAATTTTCTAGAAAAAATGTGAAAATTTCTGAAATTAATAAGTCAAAAAAATTTGCAAGAAAAAACTCTGAAATTTTAGGATGAATCTGACAGATTTTCTACAAAATTTTGGAGATTTCTGAGTTTCAAAACTCAAAAATATTTTCCTTCCGGAAATATTCACTTTCTAAAGTCGGCAAGCTGTGTGCGCAAAAAAATAAATAAATAAATAAAAGTTGCACACGCAATAAACAGGCATGTTATAGATGAGGAAGATGTTCGAACCAGAAGTTCCAAAAGTTGAACATTTTTGACTTTTTAAACTTTTTAAAAAGTTTTTTCCTGAAAATTTCTGAGATTAATCTCAAAATTTCTAAATGTTTTGGCATAAATTTACTCAATTTCTTTCCATCTGCAATGGCCCTAATATGCTGTGATACTATTAGAAAAGATCGCGAAAGATAAAAACTCCTGCATGTCCCCTAGAGGGCACCATCATTTTGGAAATGTAACATTGTTTCTGAATGGAAGCCTGCCAGGAGCTTTGGCATCACTTTTTCATCACAGATTATGGTTAATCCGACTAAAAACCCACCTGACTAAATGAGAACTCTCTTTGGCTGAGCGTGAAAACCAGGTTGGTTCGAACAGAAGCTGCAAGTCAAATCCTGAAAATTCCACTGATAAGAAGAGATGAAAACAGGAAGTTGCTCATTTCCAAATAAAGCTACCGTTGTAAATCAGAGGCAAAGTGCATTTTGGTACGGAATAGCCCTTTTTGTTGACTGTAAACTTTTTATAGTTTTGACCTCAACAGGTCTGCAGATCGGGCCAGGATTCCCAAATAGTTCCCCTTCAGAAGAACTTGGCAGTCTGAGGCCCAGCTCTCTAAATATCCAACATGGCGGAGTCTGTAGCGCTGCTGTGCGTCCCCGTCATCACACCATCTGCAGGCCTCTCTCCTGGCCGTCCAGCTGCACCTTGATCTTGTGCAGTTCCTCGATCTCCTGGTGGTGGCGCTCCGTCTTGTGGCCCACCAGGGAGCGATAGAAGTGGATGGTGAAGATGAGGAAGATGATTCCCACCGGGACCATAATGATGGTGGAAGCCAGCGCCGCCTGCCAGCCGCTCTGCGGAGCGCCGGTGGGGCTGGGGGGGCATTCCTTGGCGTCGTCCTTGGATCCACCGTCGACGGGCAGGAACTTGATCCAGCAGAGGAGCACGACCTCGGCCAGGAACAGCAGGATGCCCAGCGCCGTGGAGAACCCCCAGGCCAGCTCGATGTAGTAGTGCATGCGCTCGTGCGGTGACTCGCTCACCGAGTTGAGGTTGTGGATATTGCTGACGGCCTCCACGTTGGGCAGGATGCAGGTGCTGATGAGCAGGGCGAAGAGGTGAACGGCCACCAGCACCGTGGTGCACACGGCGAAGGAGATGAGCAGCTCTCGAGGGTACCTGTACTTCAAATCCAACTCCACTTCCACCATGGCCACCTGCAGCACAAAACCCCGTTTGAAGAAACTTCGTAGTGAAGACGCACCGATCCGATATGAACATCTGAATCAGTCCTGGTATTGAAAACTAATATATAGCAGGTAAGGGGTCGGCAATATGGACTTAAAGTGGAATGTTATCAATAAAATTACTTTTATTGATAAGAATAACCTTTATTATGTTTATGTTATTGCTATTTTTGGAATATACCATAACTATAAATCAAAGTTCTTACCATGATAAGAAATTTATCTTAATAAATAGTAAACGATACAGAGGTAGAAACAGGAAGTGATCTGTTCTAAAGAGTCCAGATCCTCTGGAGGAAGCAAAGCATAGAAACAAAGAGCTGGTAAAATTTTATAAGAAAATGAATCAAAATGGAAAACGCTGCAAATAGTGAAAACAAAACCATGTATGTATTGTAAGCGATACATGCCTACCCCCAACCTAAAACGAAAGCCACAAAGAAGAAACCTGCAACCATTTCCTGGTTTCAGGGATGAGTGGCGAGATAATGTTTCCGGTCTTTAAGTCCACACAAAAGCAAAACACAGACTTCCTACATAAAGTGTCTTTTTTAACGTACCATTGCGAAGCCAGAGAGCAGGGCCGAGGTGCGGCTGCTGGCCTTCAGCTTGGCCCGGCTGAGGTAGAGCTTCCTCCAGGACAGGGCCTGGACTGAGTGGTGGTTGGAGCTGACCAGTTCCAGGTAGCTGCGCCGCACCCAGTCCCTGTAGTCCATGCCCCCGTTGTCAGGAGGCGGCGGCTCAGAGACCCCAGGGACTGGGGAGCCCATCTGCACGCTCAGCTCCCGGCTCATGGCACCTGGAGGATAAAAACACAGAAACATCATCATCAATGCAGCTTCATCATCTTCATTTACCCAGTGGCTTCAAAATGGGGGACAGACATTGAGGAAACACGAAGAACAAAAAAGAAAAAAATTATTTAACATTTTTTTAATGACATTTGTGAATTTTCACAAATGTTACAATTCATCCTGTTTGGAGATTACATAAATGCATTTTGTTCTTGGAATGATTTAAAAAACATATGGCTTGTGAAATGTCTAAACTTCATGACTGGTTTACATACAGTAAGGTATCGACAAAATGAATAAATCTAAATTGTCATGATCTTTGGTAACGGGAGGATCTGTCTAACGACTGCTGTCCCGACAAAAATGATTGCACTCATTTCAATGCATTAACTGATTTATTGTCTGCAACTTATATTGTTGACTTAACTATTGAGAAAGGGGCAGGTTTATACAAAACTTTTTTCTTCTTCCTGCTGCCTTCTCACTTGTGTTGATTATGTTTCTAGAATAATGTTGAAATTTGTTAAATCAAGTAAACAAACTGACTGATTTTCACTTCACTACTAATCACTTCCATGTGTTGCTCAATTAAGAGGCACAGTCTGCAGACTTCACCCAAGAATAATATGAATATAAAAAACTGACAAAAAAGTGGATAAAACACACTAAAGTTAGTAAAGGAGGAATTTATGCAGCATTTTATCCCACGGTGCTTCTGAACACCAGCAGCTATTTTTGACCGTTTCCCAGCGGTTTTGCAGTCTGTGTTCTCCTGTCAATCAGCTGTTCTAACTCTTCAAGTTTCTATTCATGTCATCAGTAAAGACCTGAAATATTCCCACGATCCTCAGCTAAGCTTATTAGTACACAGAGTGTGTCTGTCACAGGAATGTTTTACTTCAAATTGCGGCTTGTGAAATTCCAGAGGAGCCGCTGTGGGAATAGAAGAGGAGGAAACAGGAAGACAAACTATCTTCCAGCAGTACAAATATTGTGCTTTGAAAATTTTGAGAACATTTTTTAAAATAAAAGATGTATAATAAATATTATACTGCAAGATGTCGTGCTGTTATGTTGGTGTTACTGTTTTGAATAGAATAAATAACTTTATCACCCCCCGTTGGGGAAGTTCAGATGTTTGAAAAGCGAAGCGACAGACAAGTTGAAGCATGTGGATTCACACAGAAGTAAAAATATAAAAACAGAAAATAAAAAAGGAGAGAATGTGCAGACAGGGCAAATTTACAGCATAAGAAAAACATACTAAGCAGTTATCAAAAATAGCTCAAAGAAATACGGTCAAATTGAGCATAAAACAACAAACTTGGCAAATGTGTGCAGATAACATAAAGTTCTGAAACAAAATGTTTCATATTCACTTTGCTGTCTCTGATGAACAGATCCAGAGCAGACACAATTGCAAAAAAAAAAAAAAAAAAAAGCAGCCTGATAAAAAGTTCAACAATTTTAAAGTTAAGAAAATATTAAGAGAAAAAAATTGGGATCCGGAGCAAAGAATCAATTAATTAATAATTAGCATGTGTATCTATACTTTAGCTTTGGATTAATCAGACAAGTTAGTTTTGCACAGATAGGACATTTTGCTCCTCAATATTTTGACATGATAAAATAATCATGTCAAAATATTCAGAAGAGTTGAAACTGATGGTTTCTTTGAAAGAGAACCTTTTATGAAGGAGAGTTAACATATTTTATTTTAAGATTAGAAATTCAGCATAAGACTTTTAATCAAATGAATATTTTAAGGCAGTTTGTCAGGCAAACTACTCTTTAATTATTGTTTATACTTTATTGTTGCACCAAGAAGGTCCTGGGTTCGATTCCCGGCCTGGGGACTTTCTGCATGGAGTTTGCATGTTCTACCTGTGCATGTGGGGGTTCTCTCTGGGTACTCCGGCTTTATCCTGAGGTGTGTGTGTGTGTGCATGGTTGTTTGTCCCGTTTGTCTCTGTGTTGCCCTGTGATGTACTGGCGACCAGTTGAACACTGGAGATAGGCCCCAGCACTCTTTCGTGGCCCCGCTAGGGATAAGCGTGTATAATGACGGATGGATGGACGATGAATTCATGTTGCACTGCATAGATCCTTTGACTCAAAAAACCTGCACTTTTACAGGATATTACTATGCAAACATAGTAATACAGTTTACAGTTTTTGATGAGTGCTTATATTACTTTCAATCATTGTTATATCGTCACAGTCTGAATTTTAAACCCTTAAAATTATGGTTCTTAGAAAAGAAAATCTTTTCCACCCAATCACACATGTGCAAACCGGATCAAATCCAAGTTTTTGTTTCACTCATAAAGTTGATTATTAAACAACTGCCCCATTTGAAACCTTGGCACAGAAAACTCAGCACACAGAATAAATATTTATGAATCTTTGGAGGTTTTGAGCCCTTAGAAGGTCAATTTTAGGAACATAGGCTCTCTTTCTATGCTTATTTTAGAAAACAAATCCATAATACTGACATTTTCACTCGAGTTTAGTATATTTATAAAAAAAGTACATGTAAATTAGCAGACTCGAAGAAGTCTACAATTTTGACATACTGACAAAATATCTTCAGCAATGGGATAAAAAAAAAAAGATTTATACATTTATAAAGGGAGCTAGTTTTAGAGAAAGTAGATTTAAATCGCGCTGTCGTGTTTATTCATCAACCCGAAAGTGCTTCTCTGCGCCTGGAGGACAGACAGTTCAGCAGATATCAGCTCCTTTACGCTCCATGTATATTTAGAAACCTGCTGGAAGTGAGCAGGATACGTTTACACACTTATATAGAAAGTTAATTAAAAGTGCTAGTTATCTAAGTTCTACTGCGAAAACCGAGGAAAGGAAAGCGGACAATTAAAAAAAAAAAAAAACATTTAAGCAGCCAACATTTAAAGATAAAACGACGCAAACTCCTCGGCAAGTTTTCAGGCAATCTAAAAAGACTCCTCTTGCTAGCTGATATAGCTAATAACAGGACAGTTTGAAAACAGCCACATTATCAAGTTTTTGGTCAAACGTATTAATTAAAGTTTATTTGTCTTACCTGTTCACAAAGGTGCCTTCGGAACCTCAGATATAAACAGAACCACAGTCTTGTCTGTTAGAGAAAGTAAAATATCCCGCAGGTCCGACCAGGGTTTAGTACATCAGTTAATGTCTTTTTCTCGGGGCCTGTTTTTCTGCTTCTGCAGTAAAAATTCAGGTTCCGTGACTTTAATGTCTGGACCCACAACGAAAAGGCAGACTTCCTTCCGCACTGCCACCTGAAACCCGGTCGCTGAGGTTCGGATGATTTCGGGTGGGACTGAACAGAAAAGGAAAGCTGCAAAACTCATGGTTTCCGGTTTTGTGTGCTGCTTTCAAAATAAAAGAACACACAAACGTTGACAAAAACCTGACGTGCCATAAAAGCAGGGGCCTCATTGGTCTAGGGAACGACACGTCACCACCTCCGCCATATTTATGGCCGGTTCCTGTTGGAAACAAATACAAACCTGTTTGGAAACGGGCTTTTCTAAATAAAAAAATAGTAAATAGTAATTTGTTGTTTTTTAAATACAACAATGATAGAAAATAAAGAACACCTTCAAATGAAAACAGGCAATTAGTTGTTTAGTTTAAGTTGCATTATTTATAATACCAATAATAATGATAATAATAATAATAATAATAATAATAACTAGAAAATTCCTGAAGAAATTTAACCGGGGCCTGCCAAAGTGTGCCCGTCGGATTGGACCCAGCGTGCTGATGCTTAGCATCAATGCTAAGCATGGCTAAAAAATCACAAGAATGTTTTCTAAGATGGACTTGCACCATTCGGGCTGTAAAAATAAGTGTATATGCTAAAATTAGCGAAAATGCTAATGTTAGCATTAGCAAATGCTAATGTCAGTAGCATGTGGGGCATCACTAGCATGTTGTCTGTATTTTACTTATTCCATTCACTGTAAACCTGAGAGAAAATGATACTGCAGGATAATTTTATTGCACTGCCTATGGCAGTGCACTAGTGGGGGACAGTGAAATGCTAATGTCTGTGCTAAAGTTAATGCACCGTCTTGCTGCGCAAGACCTGACAGAAAAACATAATGTAAGATAATATCATTGCAGCGCCTGCGGCGCTGCCCTAGCCACAGACGAATCTTAAGGCTTTTATTTTGAAATTTTCAGTAAGCTTCATTTTAAATGTCCAAACTAATCCCATGATTAACATTCATTGGGTTAATTGAGTTATAAAATGCCCAAAACAAAAATGAAGTGATATAAAAGTTTCAGCGCTTTTATTTTGAAATTTTCAGTAATCATCATTTCAAGGGGCCCAATTAATCCCATGTGCAACAGTGATTGGGTGAAATCAGTTATATTTTGCTCCAAAGAGCAATTATCTGATTTAAAAATTGTCAGGTGTTTTATTTTGAAATTTTCATTAAGCTTAATTTTAAATTGCTTCAGTAATCCCATGTGTAACAACGGTTGGTTAAAATCAGTTATAAAACTCCCACAACACAAGTAGTTGTAAAGGACGGCTTAGTCCTCCTCAGTAGAAAGTGACAGTTCCGCCATGTTGTAGTTCTTTAATTCAGTCATTGTAGTTCTAAAGAGCAGCTCAACTGTCATGTGAGTGAGACACACAAGGAGAGACATAATTCTAACTGTTTGAAGCAGTTAGTTTTTGTGAAAGGCCTGAGAGGAATATTAAGGCTTTTATTTTGAAATTTTCAGTAGGCTTTATTTTAAAGGGCTACAGTAATCCTATGAGTAACAGTGTTTGGGATAAATCAGTTATATATTGGCCAAAACTGCAAGTAGTTCTACATGTTAGTTCTCTGTTTTAACAGATTTTTTATTTAAAACTACAAATATGGAGAATTTGTAGTCCTAATCAGCTGCTCGGCCCTGCTGTGTTTCGTTGCTATGGGAATGGATTCTCTGCCAACTGCCATGTATGTGAGACAGAAAGGTGGAGAAAGAATTCTATCTTTGTGAGACACCCAGTCAGCTTGAATGAAAAAAGCAGTCCAAACAGCTCCTTCCCGTTCGGGAACCATGACACGTATCGGAAAACCGTTTGAAGCGTATGAGAGGGCTATCTTTCGTCTCCGATAGTACCGCGATTCATGTCTGTACATCACTCACAGTAATAACAGTGACGAGATAAAAATAGTGTGCGCTGAAGTTTGACATTTTTTAGAAATACATGGAAGTCAATGTGGCTGAGCGTGTGGAAATCCTGTCGCATGACTTCGCTCTGAAGCACCTTGACAGAAAACCGTAAGCCCTAGGAAAATTTCGAAAACATTTTACCGGAGCAGGCACTCGTATCGATGTCTTGACCGAGTTTGATACCGAGAGGGCGATATTTGTGAGCGTGACTGCAATTTCAAAATTTATTTGGGGGTCAAAATCGCTCTGCTTCCCACACTCTAACGAGACGTCAGTTACACTCTAGTTTCGTCAGTTTCTAACTGACAAAATTTTTTGATCGTTTTTCGCTTTTTACGTCGCCATTGTAACTCCGAATCCCACCAAAAGTAATAGCTCCAATGCCGGCGCCGAGCCGCACGTTTTGATACCACTTTTGTGGGTGGGCTCGCAGCGGTACGAGCCGCATTAACGGTCACGGAAGAAGTTATAATAATAAAAGAAACATTCTATTAGGTGAAGAACAATAGGTGCCTGCCATGCAATGCATGGAGGCCCTTATGCATTGCTATGGGCAGGCCCCAACTAAGTAATTATTGAAATGAGAGGAGCCCGCGACTGGGTGGGTGAGCCGATGTGGGCGTGGCTGTCATCAAATATGGAAGGGAAGGTCACTGGCATTCTGGCTTTGTGTGTGTGAGGAAGCGGTGAGCGGGGTTGTCAGTCCTTGCAAAGTTTGGAGCATTGTAATCAAAATGGAATAAATTGATTATTGTGACAGAACAAAAAAATGGTTTGGAGTTGATTTATACACGGACAGATGAGATTCCCCTTTACCACCATTAGTTTGCCGTGTTTTATAACAATAAAACATGTTTATTATTATTAAGTCTTTGTTGCAAAAAAAAAACTGATTGAAAATCGAATTATTTACTGCATGTTTATGTCTGTTAAGGTTGAGATGGAGCTTCACACGAAAACGGTCCTTTAAACCATTCAGACAACCAGCACGACAGAGACAAAATCAAAACTGTCAGATGACTTATTACCTGCAATATTAACACAGAAATAGTCCAAATTAGGATTTATTTTTATTTCTTTCCTACTTACGCAATGTTTCTGTTTATATCATAGGTTTGTGGTGCCTTTCTATCCGAAAGAAAAAAATATAAAATGTCAGATATTTGACAAGGAGATATTATCAGACATGGAAAAACATCACATAACCTTGTATTAAACCACAAAGTTTGGCGTCCACCATAAGAAAGACATACGGTATTCAATTATGCCGCATAACTGATAGTAGATTATTGCGAGGGAACGCAAAAGTATTGCAAGAAAACGCAATACTTTTGCGTTCCCTCACCTTCGAGGGCTCCGTAATTTTAAGTGAACCAAGACATTTGCACAAAAAACTACTAAAAATACTTGATAAGATTTTGTGTTTTGCCAGCATGATGCATAGTTTTCAAAAGGTTTTACGAAGAAAAGCCTGATTGGTGTTTGTTTACTTCTACAGAGTTGATACTTTGTAGAACCGCCTAACACGTTTGCACATCTAGACTATTTCAGTAAATTTTGTGACTGAAATGAGGCAGTATTTTTGCCTCAACAACCACCTGAGCCGAATGTCGCTTCGACTGCCGGTACCCATCAGCTGCTTCTGGAGTCCCATGGGCCAAAAAGGCCCAATAGGACTCCTTCTTCAGCCTGTGGATCCCTCACCAAAGGTGTCCACCAACAGGTTCTAGGGTTACCGCCGCGACAGGCACCGACAACCTTGCGGCCACAGCTCCGATAAGCAGCCTCGACAATGGAGGCACAGAACATGGTCCACTCAGACGCAATGTCCCACAACGTGTTCAAAGTTCTGCAGGAGATGGGAGTTAAAGCTACATCTCACAAGAGACTCTGTCAGACGTTCCTAGCAGAACCTCACAATATGTTTGGGCCTGCCAGGTCTGACTGGCATCCTCCCCCACCACTAGCGCCAACTCACTACCGGGCAGTGGTCGGTGGACAGCGCCGCACCGCTCTTCACCCGAGTGTCCAAGGCATACAGCCGCAGATCCGATGAAACAATGACAAAGTTGATCATCGAACTGCGGCCTAGGGTGTCCTGGTGCCAAGTGCACATATGGACACCCTTATGCCTGAACATGGTGTTTGTCATGGACAATCCGTGATGAGCACAGAAGTAAAACAACAAAACACCACACGAGTTCAGATCAGGGGGCCGTTCCTACCAGCAATGCCCCTCCAGGTCTCACTGTCATTGTCCATGTGGTCACTCTCCAGTACCCCCTCCAAGAACTCCAAGAAGGGTGGGTAATCTCAACTGTTTTTCGGCCCGTAATCACAAACAACAGTCAGGACTTGTTCCCCCACCTGTAGGTAGAGGAAAGATACCCTCTTATTCACTGAGGTAAAGTCCAACGTACAGGTACCGAGAACCAGTCTTCTTAGAGGGGTGTTAAAATCTGCAACAAGAAGAAGTTTTAGACTTCCTTTTCTCAGCTCAAAGTCTTTGATCTTCATTACAAACATCGCAGTCGGGTAGGATTGCTCTTATCACTTCAGATCTTTTCGTCAGAGCAGAAGTCGCTTCTGATGACCTTTCGTCTGACATCTGATGAAAAGCCTTTCACCAGAAACACTCTCTTCAGGAGTATTGTCTTCAGCAGTACTGTCTTACCATACCAAATATACCAACTTTATTTATAAAGCACTTTAAAACAACAACGGCTGATACAAAGTGCTGTACATAAAATAAATTTTAAAAATAAAAACTCTTACAGTTTAAAACAAACAAACATCCAATTTAAAACTAGATCTCGCTGGAGTTGAAAGCCAAGTAAAATAGATGGGTTTTAAGATGAGCTTTAAAAGTGGACAGTGAAGGGGCCTCTCTAACGTGCAAAGGCAGAGCCTTCCATAACTTAGGACCCACGATAGAGAAAGCCCTGTCCCCTCTGAACTTCCTTCTAGATCTCGGTACCTCCAAGAGCAACTGATCTGCAGACCTGAGAGACCGATAAGGTATGTAAGGGTGGAGAAGCTCAGTGAGGTAAGCCGGGGAAAGATTATGCAGCAATTTAAAAACAAACATAAGGATTTTAAAATGGATCCTAAAATATACAGGCAACCAGTGAAGTGAGGCCAAGACAGGGGTTACATGCTCTCTCTTTCGAATTCCTGTCAAAAGTCGTGCAGCCGCATTCTGAACCAGTTGCAGACGTGAGAGCAGTGACTGACTGACTCCCAGATATAGAGAGTTACAGTAATCCAGTCGAGTCGAAATAAAAGCGTGGATCACTGTTTCAAAATGCTGCCTGGAAAGAAAAGATTTCACTGATGCCAATCGTCTTAAATGATAAAAACTGGACTTAACCACGGCTCTGATTTGGCTGTCCAATTTGAAATCACTGTCCACCTTAAAACCAAGATCTTTAATAACGGGTTTAAAATACACCTCCAAGGGTCCCAGGTCAACAGAGGAGGACTCACAGGAGCCACTGGGTCCGAACACCATCACCTCTGTTTTCTTTTCGTTAAAATTTAAAAAGTTCAAGGCCAACCAAGCTTTAATATCACCTAGACATGCCAGGAGATGTTTGATTGACTGGACATCTTTCTGCTTCAGGGGCAAATAAATCTGGCAATTGTCAGCATAACAATGAAATGAAATCCCATGTTTCCTGAGGATAAAACCCAGAGGCAGTAAATAAAGACAAAAAAGCAGTAGGCCCAGAATTGAGCCCTGTGGTACACCATATGGCATTGAAGCAGCAGATGATTCAGAGTCTCTAATATTTACTGAAAATGTTCTGTCCTCTAGGTAGGACCTGAACCAATTAAGAACAGTGTCACCAATACCTGCAATACGCTGTAATCGCGATATTAAAATGTCGTGGTCTACTGTATCAAAGGCAGCAGTTAGGTCAAGTAAAATCAGCACAACATGATTACCAGAATCACATGCCAGAAGGATGTCATTAAAAACTCTTATTAAAGCAGATTCTGTGCTATGAAGAGTTTTAAAACCTGGTTGAAAAACCTCCAGAATACCAGCTTCATCTAAAAACTGTTTCAGCTGACTGTATACAATTTTTTCTAAAACCTTAGAAAGAAAAGGCAGCTTCGAAATAAGCCGATAATTTGCCGGAACAGTAGGATCAAGGCCAGGTTTTTTAGGCAGTGGCTGCACTACTGCATGTTTAAAACTAGCAGGGACCACACCTGAGGACAGACTGCTATTTATAATTGCAGGCTGCGCGATACTAGATAAAATATATTTAAAAAGTCGTGGAGGGACAGGATCACGGGGGGAACCTGCTGGCTTCATATGGCCAACCACATCCTCTAAAAGTGAGACAGTCACAGGCTCAAACTGAGTGAAAGCAGCAGAGCAAGGGACCGAAACAGAGGGGTCAGAGTCAGGAGCTATGGTAAGAGCCCTGGCACTACCAACCTTCTCAATAAAGAAACACAGAAAATTATCATACAAGTCAGGAGAAGCTTCCAAACAGGTATTCTGTGGAGTATTAAGAATAGAGTCAATGGTGTTAAATAAGACACGTGGGTTATGGCTGTTTGAGGAGATAATATTAGCCAAATATTCCCTTTTTGCCTCTTTAACTGTGCTCTGGTAGAGTCGCCAACAGTCTTTTAAAATTTGAAGTTACCTACAGTTTATCCTTCTTCCACCTGCGTTCAACACGGCGACATTCCTTCCTTACAGCACGAGTTCTGTCATTAAACCAAGGCTCAGGTTTAATCTTTGGCTGCCTAGTTTTTAATGGAGCAACCGAGTCCAGGATTGTTTGACAGGAGGAATAGAACCAGGACCAGAGCTCTTCAGTATCAAAGTAGAGGAAGTCAAATGATCCACGAAGTTGAAGAAAAGCAATACTTCAGCAGCACTGTCTTCTGAAGACAGTCAGCAGACTTCCCCAGCCGGGGACAGTACTCCTGAAGAGAGTGTTTCTGGTGAAAGGCTTTCATCAGATGTCAGACGTCGCCAGAGTCCGACAATGTCTGACGAAAGGTAATCAGAAGCGACTTCTGCTCTGACGAAAAGATCTGAAGTGATAAGAGCAATCCTACCCGACTGCGATGTTTGAATTAAGATCAAAGACTTTGAGCTGAGAAAAGGAAGTCTAAAACTTCTTGTTGCAGATTTTAACACCTCTCTAAGAAGACTGGTTCTCGGTGCCTGTATGTTGGGGTTTACCTCAGTGAATAAGAGGGTATCTTTCCTCCACCCAGCCGGGGAAGTCTGCCGTCTTCTGAAAACTCACAGCAAATGTCTGATGAAAAGCCTTTCACCAGAAACACTCTCTTCAGGAGTATTGTCTTCTGAAGACCCACAGCAAACTTCCCCAGCCGGGGAAGTTAGCTGTGAGTCTTCAGCGGTACTGTCTTATGAAGACCCACAGCAAACTTCCCCAGCCGGGGAAGTTAGCTGTGAGTCTTCAGGCCTCTCACTATGGGCAACTCCAGTGTCCAGTGTTAAAATCGGCAACAAGAAGTTTTTTTCTCATTTTTCTCAGCTCGATGTCTTTCCTCCTCATTACAGAGATCGCAGCCGGGCATAATTGCTTTTATTACCTCAGCTCTTGTTGGCTGAGCAGGAGTCGATTTTTGATTACCTTTCGTCAGACGTCGTCGGACTCTGACGACCTCTGACATCTGCCGTCTGCTAAAAAGCCTTTTGCCAGAAACACTGTCTTGAGCAGTACTGTCTTCTGAAGACTCACAGCAGACTTCCCCAGCTGGGGAAGTTTGCTGTGAGTCTTCAGCGGTCCTGTACTCTGAAGACCCACAGCTGATTTCCCCAGCCGGGGAAGTCTGTGAGTCTTCAGCGGTCCTGTACTCTGAAGACCCACAGCTGATTTCCCCAGCCAGGGAAGTTCGCTGTGAGTTTTCACTGGGCAGTTTGACTGTCGGAGGAGGGTGGAAAATGTAGCGGTCAAATTCGTCAAAGTCGGTGTCCTGGTCCTGTTTGCTCCTAATATCAAACTCGATCCCTGGTAGAAGATGGTTGCAAATTTTTCTGACGCCTGTCGTTATAAGATAACCTGCGCCAAACGTCAGCGGAAAAAACATAGTTACTAAAATCTCTTCCATTTTCGAAAATTGTGCTGTTAGGCAAGAGTTGGTTGTCGACTACCTGATGTTTTGAGATGGAAGCATTTATAACCCTAGATGTTCTTTGATCTATGACATAGATCTGTGTCATAGACAATGAGGTCATAGCTACAATGAGCTCACTGTAGTTCTGGGGGAATGTCTTGCTTCTGATTGTTGCTATGGAAATGGTCAGATCAGTTCTGCGTGACTCAAAATATGAACACTTTGCAACTGCCTCACTTAATCATTTGAGGCAAAAGATTAATCATGACGGATTAAAACAGGAATTTTAATAGTTAATACTAGAAAATTCCTGAAGAAATTTAACCGGGGCCTTCCAAAGTGTGCCCGTCGGATTGGACCCAGCGTTCTGATGCTTAGCATCAATGCTAAGCTTGGCTAAAAAATCACAAGAATGTTTTCTAACATGGACTTGCACCATTCGGGCTGTTAAAATAAGTGTATATGCTAAAATTAGCCAAAATGCTAATGTTAGCATTAGCAAATGCTAATGTCAGTAGCATGTGGGGCATCACTAGCATGTTGTCTGTATTTGACTTACTCCATTCACTGTAAACCTTAGAGAAAATGATACTGCAGGATAATTTTATTGCACTGCCTATGGCAGTGCACTAGTGGGGGACAGTGAAATGCTAATGTTTGTGCTAAAGTTAATGCACTGTCTTGCTGAGCAAGACCTGAGAGATAAAGATAATGTAAGATAATATCATTGCAGCGCCTATGGCGCTGCCCTAGCCACAGACGAATCTTAAGGCTTTTATTTTGAAATTTTCAGTAAGCTTCATTTTAAATGTCCAAACTAATACCATGATTAACATTCATTGGGTTAAATGAGTTATAAAATACCCAAAACAAAAATGAACTGTTGTAAAAGTTTCAGCGCTTTTATTTGAAATTTTCAGTAATCATCATTTCAAGGGCCCAACTAATCCCATGTGTAACAGTGATTCGGTGAAATCAGTTTTGCAATTGCGAAAATAACAATTATCTGATGTAAAAATTTAAAGGCTTTTATTTTGAAATTTTCAGGAAGCTTCATGTCAAAGGGCCAAACTAATCCCATGTGTAACAGTGATTGGGTTAAATCAGTTATATTTTGATCCAAAGAGCAATTATCTCACTTAAAAATGGTCAGGTCTTTTATTTTGAAATTTTCTTAAGCTTAATTTTAAATTGCTTCAGTAATCCCATGTGTAACAACGGTTGGTTAAAATCAGTTATAAAACTCCCAAAACACAAGTAGTTGTAAAGGACAGCTTAGTCCTCCTCAGTAGAAAGTGACAGTTCCGCCATGTTGTAGTTCTTTAATTCAGTCATTGTAGTTCTAAAGAGCAGCTCAACTGTCATGTGAGTGAGACACACAAGGAGAGACATAATTCTAACTGTTTGAAGCAGTTAGTTTTTGTGAAAGGCCTGAGAGGAATATTAAGGCTTTTATTTTGAAATTTTCAGTAGGCTTTATTTTAAAGGGCTACACTAATCCTATGAGTAACAGTGTTTGGTAAAAATCAGTTATCTATTGGCCAAAACAGCAAGTAGTTCGGCCCCTGTTTTAACTGATTTTTATTTAAAACTACAAATATGGAGTATTTGTAGTCCTAATCTCTAGTCCTAATCAGCTGCTCGGCCCTGCTGTGTTCCGTTGCTATGGGAATGGATCCTCTGCCAACTGGCACTCGTATCGATGTCATGACCGAGTTTGATACCGATAGGGCGATATTTGTGGGCATGACGGCGATTTCAACATTTATTTGGGGGTCAAAATCGCTCTGCTTCCCACACTCTAACGAGACGTCAGTTACACTCTAGTTTCAGCCGTTTCAAACTGACAAAAATTTTTGATCGTTTTTCACTTTTTACGTCGCCATCGTAACTCCGAATCCCACCAAAAGTAATAGCTCCAATGCCGGCGCCGAGCCGCACGTTTTGATACCACTTTTGTGGGTGGGCACGAAGCGGTACGAGCCGCATATAGTATATATAATAAAGAAATATTCTATTAGGTGAAGAACAATAGGTGCCTGCCATGCAATGCATGGAGGCAGTGGCTCACTTGCTTTGCAAGTGAGCCACTGCTCTTCTTATGCATTGCTATGGGCAGGCCCCAATAATAATAATAATAATAACAATAATAATAATAATAATAAGAACAACAACAACAACAATAATAATAATAATAATACAATATACAAACAATAACATTATTATTAATGAGTTTATCTAACTTTTTGGGTGACTAATGAGACTAATTAGTCACCCTCATCAAACTAGTTTTATGATAAGCAAACTAAAACTGAAATGATCCAAGTTTAGATCAAGTTTAGTTCAGATCAAATTCATCAAGTCAGAATGGTCTAATCAAAATTAATATTTAAATCCAATGGAGAATTGACGGCAAGACTTGAAACCTGATATTCACAAGTGCTTTCCAGCTAATCTGACTGAGGTTAAGTTGTTCTGCAAAGAAGGATAGCCTACCAGTCATTTCAGTTTCTATACATCCCAAGACGATGGAGACACCATAGTGGTTCTGCAAATTATTGACTCAGAGGAGCTGAATATGAATGGATGGCTCACTTTTTGGAATTTTATAGGTGAAAATGTGAAAACCATGTATAATTTCCCTTCTACTACACAGTTAATGTACAACTTTGTGTTGAGCTATCATAAAAAAATCAAGAAGTCAGGCAATAATTAATACACAGATTATTTAAAACATTTATTGAAGATCATCATAAAGTACAAGTGAAACATCTGCAAAATAGGCTTAAGTTGCCCCATATGTCACCTCTAAAACCTGGATTCAGAGATTTCAGTGATGAGTTGAATTTAAGGCACAGAAACAGCATGAAATCATCACAGTTAAAGGGTTTCTACAGCGTTGTCACTTATAACTTTTAAAATGTCATTATTATAGTGCTGTGTATAACTTTCTGTCAGTTTTCATTTCTGCTTTGGAGAAATACAAATAGATGATATAAAAGATGTATTTTAAAAAAGCCAACAAACCATATTTCTTTGCTGTGCAGAACAAATTAAGTGTTTTTAAACCTAATGAGCATCACTGTGCAGGGAGCTGACTAAGCAACATACTGTAATTATTCAAAATTTAAACTGTGTCCTGCAGAACTGAGTCTAAATATTATTGTATACAATAAACAATACAATCAACCAATGAAACATATCTGATTTATGAACATTTCAGGACAATAATAAGAGTTTATCTTTCTGTGTTTGTGCAATTAGGATACACTTTTATCCACACCAACTACCAGAAGAGAACGTAATAATGCACTTAATATCAAATCTACCAAAAAAAAAAAACAATGAACAAAGGAAGATCAATAATAATAAGAGGCAGGCGGCAGGCATAGAAGAAAGTGGAGGAAGTGCTACAATAATTTTGTGTTTTGATCATTTCATTGTTTTTATGCTCTTTAGGTTTTGGCCTATTTCACTTAAAGGGGGAGTATTATGTCTCTTCCAGGCACAGAGTGTCAATTTATAGCATAACCAAGAAATATGTTGCGTTTGGTTGTTATAAAAATGCTATATATATTAAATTAATTTTAATATGTAATATAACGCCTTGAATGTCTCTTTGTGAAAATCCTTGCTCTTTCTGACACTCCGCCTTCAGGAAGTCATCACAGCATCGCTCCACTGATAATCCTTTAACAACATTTTTCCCAGCCTTGCACTGAGAAGAAGCTTGTATAATAAGCTCAGCAGATGAGAAGTTTCACCAGGTGTTTGCTAATTGCAGCTAGCTAGTCTTAAGGAGCTGAATAAGGGAGTAACAAGGAGAAGAAGATGCTTGAAAGCTTGGCAAATGCACCTTCGAGGAGGAGGTGTGTTTCAAAGGCGGGGCTAAATCCAACCAGGCATTTTGCAAAGCTGAATGGTTGCCATGGAGATTAAAGTATTTCTCATACATGCATGAAAGAATCAAGGCAACACTTCAGGTATGTTTTTAAAGAGGGCATAACTTTATAACACAATGTAAACCTAAAAAAAAAGACTTACTCTTACATAATACTGTCCCTTTAATTTCCCTGTCTACAGTTTTATCTCACAGGTCTTGCTGTATTAGTTTGCGTTTAGTTTATTCCTATGTTCTGTTACTGTAATTGTCAGATCTTTTCCCTTTTGGTTTGTAGATTCTTGAGGCCCTGCTTCTACTGTACACCCAACTGGGGATTGATAGTGACAGTGTCAGATTTTTATAAAGTTAGTTATGCAAACGTGATTGGCAGCACCTGGCTGCTACGTTTACATTTTGTTTCATAAATATTGAACCTGGGGTTAGATTTAAATCCTTTTAGAACCTCATTAAGGCCCAAATCCTTATTACTATGTGACACCCTTCGATTTAAAGATGTCGTCATTTCTCTTACTCTTTACACCAAGAATCAGTTTTGTTTATTTACAACAGATTTAAATGTAAAATGTGTAGATATTGTCTAATATTGACACTAAACATCTGCACTTTTGGCAATCTTTTGCTTTGCCTGCAAAAGGTTTAATGACTCTGAAGGACTGTTAGTATTTGTTAGGTGAGAAAGGTGAAAGCAAACAGGAAGGACTAAACCATTATCCTCAGAAACGTCTCGGTCAGTTCTTTCCTATTCTCGATGAGCTTGTATTTGTGCATTATCTATCTAATCACAACGAGTGATTGCTGTATATATCACATCAAATTTTCTACTCATGTGCAACTCCAAACCAGCAACCATTAGATACTACATGCTGGTGTGAACCCTACTGTCCTATCAACACAGAGCCCTCAGCCCGCCATGCTGCTGCTGCTGCTGCTGCTGCTGCAGATGTTTGTCTCCCAGAGGTTTCTATGGGTTTCCTTCAGGAGTTTACTGGACAGTTACTACTGTGGTGTTGTGAATGGACTCCATCACAGCGGCCAGGCGGCTGCACAGGTCGTGGGCCTGGTTGACATGAACTTTTGGTGGATCTTTCAACACCACCGACCCACTGGAGCCGTCCAGAACCCGTGGCAGCAACTCGCCCAACTTTACCTGCAGCGAATCTACAGAAAACAGAAAAACCCAGCAGAAATGAGACCTTCAGATGGTACTTTGTGGTTTCCAATGATTGATTATATAAAGCAATTTCTTATTGGAACAAGTTCTCTTCTGTAATTAAATTCATTCCTGATTGTGTATATTTTAAAAAGAATTCAGAAAAAATAGGGAATAGATGAAATAAGTAAATTTATGCTTGTGATCAAAATTATTGTTTTTATTTTATCTTTGAAATTGCTGACACTGTGTGTTTTAATTTTGTTTGTGTGTTTTAAGGCATTTTGTGACGTTCTTTTGTAATGTTTGTAAAAATATTGTAATTGTTGAGGCGGTTGATTTGAATTTTGTGTTTTGACTTAAGAAATTTTAGTACGTCTTTTTTGCAATGTCTGTAAAAGTATGATTTTTTTATTGTAATATTTGTGATGAGACTAATGTGAATCCTTACAGAACCAAATAAACTAATAATCACAGTAGTTAAACTTCTCATTATCTTCTCATGTTATTCTTAATAACTCACCATCCATGTCCTGACCCAGGCAGCAGCACCAGTGGCTGCGGATGTTCTCCATGGCGTCCCGGTCCTCCTGGGACAAAGCCGAGTCCCGGCTCATCAGGTGAAGGCAGGGAATGACGGCTTCGTCCATGATGGAGAGACCCTCCTCCACTTTGCCCTCCTCGCCGCTGCAGAACAGCCGGGACGCGCTGTCGTTCAGCGCCTGATTGGTGGATAAGTTCAGAGAATACTTGGCTCAGGGTCTCCACTTTAATATTTACACAAATACAGTTTTATTCTTATGAAATATTTTAGATGAAGTCGATATGAAGGTTGAACAACAAGCTTTGTGTTGGAGCTTGTGTTCAAATCCGACGCTGTCTGGAGGGGCAAAAGGGGTAAAATTAGATCATTAACACACAACTTATAATCATCAGTGCAGATAATTAATTAAATAGATATTTATTTATTTTGTATTTCTTCCTGCTTCTACAGCAGCAGGAATAATTCTGTTAAAATGAGATAATTCTGTAAAAATCACCCATTAAAGTCAAGGGACGGGGCTGTGGGAGGGGCTTACACTAACCTGTTGAACTCCACTAATTTATAACCAAGTCTTCAACTTCTAGACTGTCTGCTAATTGTGAAATCTCTTTAAAAAAAATCATCAGAAAGCTCATAAAAATCCTCCCCTACGAGGGCTGCCATGATTTTCAAAGCACGACGACAAACTAGCTAAAACAGTGTATTTATTTGTACTTTTATGCAATAAAGGAACATATTCACCAACAGATGGTTTACTCTATTACGTGTCGATCCTGTGCAGAAGAACAAATATAAACTCTCAGAAATGCGATGAGAGCATTTTTGAAAACACATGGCAGCCATATTGGATTTTTGAGGTAAAGGGTAGTTGGAAAATTCTGACTTTCCAGGTTTTGATTCAGACCAGGATGAACCATACTTGGTTGTTTCGCCAACAAATCATGACGAGTTCTACGTAACTCATCCATATGGGACATTTTATTGAAAAGCAATTTTCTTCTTTTTTTTTACGTCTGTTTTAACTTAACGGTTAATTGAAAATATGTCTGTCTGTCTCTCTCTGATCAAAGAAATTTCAATAAACAGATAAAGTCAGATTGGGTCCATGACAAACTTCAAGATAAAGTTTGTGGCAACAAAAATAACCTCGGTTTCATGGCCTGAATCCATCAAAATGAAACATCTACTTTAAATGTGAATCCATAAATTGTGCATAAACCACAAATATGTGTATTTGCATATGGAAAAAACCAGCCCAGCCTCAGTCCTGCTGCAGAGAAAGTCTAAACAAGGGAATATTATCCTACCAGTCGCTCATGTCTAAAGTTCTGCCCTAGAAAAAAAACTACTTCAGCAGCTGGCTGAACGCCAGAACATGTCAAATAAAAATGACGGGTCCCAGGGATGATTTTGATGACCCTCAAAGTTTCCTCTAGTGCAAGCCAAGACCTCTTAGAAATAAAAATATTTAATTAAGTAGCTGTTCTAGGCTGAAAACTGAAACAGCCTGGGTTGGAACTGTTGCTTTACTCACAGTGAGGCACTTTCTTCTGTAAACTGCAATAAGAGCTTTGTTCACACCACGTTTCTCTCCCTTTCCCAGCAGAGTGGCGTTGGTCTCATATGCATGAGCCAAGTAGTTCAAAGCCTCTCGCATCCTGTGACACAGTCAGAAAGAAACCAAATAAGCACCAAAAACCACAGCCACTCTTTAACTCTGTAGTACAACATATATGTTGCATGTCTCAAAAATTAGAGTATTGCATAAAATTGAAATATTTTTTGCCAGTCATCTCAGAAAGTTTCCTTTATATATATTTCAAGCTTTTATGATTTAATGAGTTCCTCCCACACTTCTTCCTTCCACTGAATTTTTTGTTAATATGTTTGAATACAGAAGTGATGATTGTCGACTGTCTTCTGAACATCTGTCCAGTCAACAGTCTTCCCCATGACAGTGCGGCTGACTGACCCAAAGTGAGAGACCGTTCAAAGGCTCAGGAAACCTTAGCAGGTGTTTTGAGTTAATTAGCTGATTAGAATGTGACACCATGAGTTTTCATTAATTACATTTTTCATAGTATTCTAATTTTCTGAGACACTAAATTTTGTGTTTTCATTATTTGTCTGGCATAGTCACCAGAATTACAAGAAACTTGGAATTCTTCCAAGATGACTGGCAAGATGTGTTGCACTTTTACACAATATTCTAATTTTCAAAAATGTACTCGTACATTTCTTGTGTTTGAAATTAAAGTACATCAATTAATTACTTAACAGGTATTTATTTTACTTTTTGGAGCATTTTTTCTGTTGTTTTAGTTCACTGCCATTCAGTAAAGGTGAATTTAAAACAAATTTTTTTTAACCTAATTTGCAAGTTCATTTGCCTCTGCACTTTGTTTAGGCCATTCTAAGCATTGCTCTAAAAACCATACTATTGCAGATCTTGCTGTATGACTCGGGTCACTGAACATAGACTGGCTTCCTGTCACTGTGTGGTTGATGTGTTCAGGATGATGTGCCACATTTGTTTGCCTCCACTCATAGTATTAGTTTTCTACTAATAAACTGGTGTTAAGGGGGAGATACTTTTGCAAATTGCTCTACAGAAATAGAGGATAATTATGCCTTACTTTCCGTGCTGATAGTGCTCGAGTCCAGTTAGCAAGTAGACAAACACCGTCCTGAAGTCCCTGTAGTCGTCATGCCATTGCTGTAAGAAAACACACGCAGAGACACACACATTCACCAGTGCTTGTTTAAGCTTCCTCTTCTTTTGTCGCGTTAGCAAACAGCAGGGAGATGCATCCAGTAGCCGTGTTTTTGCTTGGTGTATAAATATAATTTGTTTGTTTTTTGCATTTCGGAGCAGTTTTACTGCTGAAAGTTCAGCAGGTTTCTCAAAGGGAGAAGTCTATTGAAAGACGCAAAGCTTCTTGCATCCTGTGGTTAAAAGAAACCCTCTTTTCATGCGAGACAAAAACATTTTCAATAGTTTTGAACAATTGCATATTTAAAAAAAAAAAGGTTAAAATTGAGTTTGTACTCAGTTTTAACTAGCTGCTCTAGTCATTGTAAGAATCAGATAAGTTGCAGTTGCAGCCCTATAAGTTACAGCACTGTAACTTCATAGAAGTCACAACTTTATTTCACTATTCTTGCTATTCAGCAGGACTCACTTTTCAGTGAAAATATGACTGAAATTCACAGTTTTTCTCACATTTACATTGTTCTAATCAGGAAATTAACAAGCTGGAGGAAACAAATGATTAATTAACTTGTAGTAACTAACAAAAGAAACAAGAGACACACAGGACAAATAATGTCAAACTGGGTTGGATAAACCCGACAGTACCATGTATTCCTCCATGTCCATGTCCTCTGGCTTAATGAGGCGGAGCTTGGCTCGGGCTTCCCTCATTATGCTGATGGCCCTGCATGCACAGGAAGGACAGCTGGAGTTTAATGTTGCAGGTGAAATAGTCTCACAACCAGCTTTGGACACTAGATGGCAGCAAATGAACGACACATGGCTGTTTACAGCTACATTAGAAAAATCTTTCAAATTAAATATTTGATGTCCAACAAAACATTTCTCTTCATTTAAAGACAGGCTTTTCCTTTATTATAGTTTTAATTGTGTGGTTTTATTAAAGATATTTCTGAATTCTCATCCAGCCCACGTAGCCAGAAAAGCTATAATTGAAACTGAGGAAATTACGAAAGTTGAAATTGAGAAAACCTTTTTGTGTTACTGAAATAAACAAAAACTGTAATTTTTAGTTAGTTAAAAAAAGTAACTATGACTAAACAATATTTAAGTAACAGTAACAAATAAAAACTAGCAAACACACTGTAAAAACTAACGAAAGCTAAGTGAACTAGACAAACAAAAAGTTGCAATGAAATAAAACTAAAGTATAATGAAAAATCCAGAACTATTATGGAAGAAAGAAGAGCTGATTCTGTTTGCACACCTTTCGTCAAAGCTGAGGTTGCGGTCTGTAAACTGTTCCAGCAACGTCCTTTCGATGACACGGTTGGGCGCCTTGTTCTGAAAGAAGTAAACCAGAGCGTGCTGCAGACGGGCGTCCTCCTGGGGCGTGGCCTCCTCCTGGGAGAGCTCATACAGCCGGGAATACTCCTCATGGAAGGCCTGGAACACCACGGAGAAATCTGAGTTTCAACATGTCACTAGCTGCCTTTCTCTTACCAATGTGTGCAAATCTTTGTCTAACATCAAAAAACCCAGAATTTCATAATTGCTGTGTTTAAGAAAATAAATTAAAATCACATGTGAAATATATCAGAGGAGACTTCGTCAACTTATTCAGTCATTGGAGCGAGAAGCCCATTGTACTTGGGAGCGGCTTCATATGCATAACCGCTCTACTGTGGTACATCTGTCTTGATACGGCCGAAAAGCCACCTCATTCCAGAGCAATAGCTTTTTATTGAAAAACGGATTTTTTTTCTTTTAATTCCTTTTCGCAAATTTATTTCCATAATTTTAATTTGTGCAATTCTATGGCTAATGGAAACACAGCTAGTGAGGCAGGGACTCGGCATGCTACAGGTTTAAGAATTCTCTGCATTTTTATGCACAATTTGAAACCCTAAACCTTTATCATTATTAATAGAACAGAAGTTTTTGAAGAATTTAATGCAGTCCTCTGGGAATGCATGTTTTGTTTCTTATCCAAATTGAAGCATGATGGAGAAAGACATTAAATGTTTGAATATCTTACCTTGATGAGGCCGGCCTCAGGGCCCTCTTTGTCAAATGTTTGTCTTGCCTTTGCTATGGCCAGGATGACACCTTGCATAGCTGGGGTAAGCATCATCTACGAAATGAAAATGGGACCATAGCAAATGCTTAACAAACTGGAACCACCTTTAAAGATTTTTAATGAAAACAGTCCTGTAAAAAAACATTCTTACTGCAGAAAGTCAGAAGCAATTCTCCATAAACTAAGATCTCTATTCAAACCTAAAGGCTTCCATGTAATTTGCCTATTTCCAGCTGTCAACATGCGAGAGGCAGGGTCAGCCTGGACAGGTCACCAGTCCATTGCAGCGCAACACGGAGACAAACAGGACATTCCACTCCAACCATGCACACTCACATCTAAGGAGAATTTATCCAGACCAATCAATCCAACAGTCATGTTTTTGGACTGTGGGAGGAAGCGACCCACCATCCACAGGGAGAACTTGCAAACTCCATGCAGAAAGACCCTGAGCCGGGAATCAAACCCAGGACCTTCTTGCTGCCTCTCTACCAACTGTGCCACTGTGCAGCCCTGCATGTCATTTATTGCTCACTAATTCAAACTTACACAACTTTTTGTACTCCAAAATGCAGCCGCAGTATGTCCAAAAGAAAAACATAAGTGCCATCATTTGCATATTGACAGTTTTTCTAGATAATAATCTCCTCATTCAGCTCCTGGATCACTGTTGAAACTTTGAGTTTTATGTCAAACCCACATTAATTAAATGACAGAAACTAATTTTCCCCCTCATCTTTGATTCATTTTGTCCAGCTGAAGACTGTTAGACTGTGTCCAATCAGAGTCAGGTATTGTGTAGTTGGTGCTTTTAATAAGTTTGCAGTTAATTAAATAAAAGTTGATGGAAAACAAAATGTCACAAAAATAATTCTGTCCTTCTAAAATCATGTAGAAAATCGTAAAAGTGCATTGAAACGTATCAAATTGTATTGTTTGCCAAATATCACAATATATATTGTATTGTGATCAGAATATAGTATATTGTATTGTGATATTATTGTATCGCTACACCCCTACTTTGGACACCCCTGTGTTCCTTGAATAATCAGAGTTTCCTGAAACAACTGAAAGTTGAAACGGTATAATAGCGATTGAACCGATCTGATGGTTGAATAACCTACAGAACAGATTAGAACCAATGTCAATAAATGGTTTAAATTAACATGGAGTTACCCTGATTAAAAATCTTATTCGACATTGTAACTAACTCACCTCTTCATTGTATCCGTCAGCATCGGCCCTCACCATGATGCGGCCCACGTTGGGGATCTCCACCTCTGACACCTCGTTCTCCGCCTGCCTCTGCCTGACTGGATGCTCCTGCTGCTGCTCCTTGTTTCCCGGATCTGCTCCGAGTCCGGGAGCCTCCCCAGAGGCTCCGGGTTCATCGTTAGCCTCTGAGCTTGGTCCCAACATCTCTCCATGCACACACGCTTCAGCCTGGTTACTGAGCGCTGCATCCGGGCCAGAGGCCTGACAAAGACACCAGGAACAATATTAGAGTTTTTTGGACTTTTGTGACATGATTTAATACTTTTTAAAGTCTTTACACTTATAGGGCTGCAGGGCAAGTTTCTAAAGGGTTAATTATTTCTTCATTGCAATTTTATAAACGAGGGGCCCCAAACCAGCATCTCGCTTAGAGCCCCCACAAACCTAGGAACCACCCTGTCTACCAGCAGTGGGACTGTAGGATTGTAGGAGGAGCAAGGGGGGATATGAAGGGCTTGGGACTTTCCCACCTGACTCTGCAGCCCTGCTGGGTCCGGGCTCGGTTCCAGTGTGTCGCTGACTGTGGGAGTGTCGGTGGGATCTGCTTGGCAGCCAGGACTCGCAGATGGGGGCACAATTTCAGACTCCTCTGCTGCTGAGTAAAACAGACAGAGGCCTTCATTCAGTGCAAGCAAAGCTTTTTTACTAGATATTAGATGAAATTGGGTGTCGGTGACAATGTGCCGGATCCATAACGGCAGATCTATTCGGTCTAATTCTATGCTTTGTACTCTCAGTGACTTCATGCTTTCCTATTTATTTTGCATCATATTTAGAATTTCTAACTGCATTTTTTGAACAAACTGAAAAAAGGTTTGTTGCTGTTTATTTTTGTCAGTTTCTTTATTATTTATTTTACATGTGCTGTGGTGCTCCTAATTGTGCTTACTGTACAAATTAAAGTTATGTTGTTTTTACATGTTTGATCAAGCTTGTGAAGATGGATGTTGGTGTGCTGTACTGGTGCAGAGTTATCAAAAGCATTTGTGTCTGTGTAAAAAGGTCTTCAGTCAACTCGGCTGTCTTTCTGTATCGGATCGGTATCGGCAAATACTAAACCTCAGATATCTGAACTGGAAGATAAAAAGGTGGATCGTTGCATCGTTGAAGGCAAAATGGGTCTTTACGGAAACTCAGTTGCTTTTCTTATTTTCTTATTAGTGTAACACACCTTCAGGCGTCTCTCTGGGTTCACAATCTGCAGTCTTCTCCTCTTCTGAGCCGGACTGGGCCTCTAAAGATGCTCCTTGCTCCAGCTCTTCAGTGGAAGGTCCAGACTGTGGTGCTGGCTCCACAAGAGTGAGCTCTGTGTTCTCCACGCTGGAGCTGGGAGGCTCCGCTGGGGTCGTAGACTCTTCCTGCGGAGTGGCGGTCTGGCAGAACTGCTCCTCCCACTCGCTGAGCTCCTGCTGGAACCAGCGGTTGTCTTCCTGAACGTAGCGTCTGAGCGCGGCCGGCAGGGAGTCCATGCCGTGCAGCACCTGGCCTGTCTCGTCATCGGTGTCTTCTGGGTGGAACGTGTGGTTAGACAGAGGGTTCACTCAATAAGCACACCATGTTTTCATATTTTATGGGTGACATAAAATATGAAAACAATCATTTTTTATTATTTAGTCATAAGAGAGAAAAAAAATAGGGGTTCCGATTTGAAAGTAATTTTTTCATCATGTTATTTATTAATTTATAAATGTCGGTTTCAAACTAAATATATAATTAGGTAGCTAAATATCTAGCTTTAAACTCAATATTTAGCTAGCAAGCCTAATATTTAGCTTCGTACAAAATATTTTGCTGGCAAGTGAAATATTTAGTTTCTAAATGAACATTTATTTAGCAAGCTAAATATTCAACTTCAGGCAATGCTAAATATTTAGTTTAAGCAAAATATTTAGCATGTCAACTAAATATACAGTTAGCAAACTAAATATTTAACTTAAATGTAAATATTTATTTAGCAAACTAAATATTTTTGCTTCAAACTAAATACTGTATGTAGTTAGCAACTATGACAGGCTAAAACCCCAAAATTATTTCTGTTAATTTGACACCCCATGATAAGTTGAAATTTTTATAAAATATGTTCAGATTAATGGCTGGATTTGTAAAAACTTAGTGATATAAATCAAAGGAGAACTGATGAGTGTTGCTATGGCTGAGTGCTGTTGTACCTGTGATCAGCTGGGGTAGCCGATCATCGATGTACATCAGGCAGTACGCGCTGGCGTTGGTCATCCCCCCAAATGAGTCTCGCTCCAGCTCCTCCCATGAAGACTCGGTGATGCTGACATCGTTGTACTTCATCCAGCGCTGGTTGCCGTGGTCGTAGATGTACGCCCAGTAATGACCTGCCGAGGCCTGACCTTCATGAACAAGCACTGCATGTAGTTTGTAGGGCACCTGTGGAAAGCACCATTTTATTAAACTTTTATTTTTTATTTTTTAAATTAGCCTGGCATACAGTTTGTCATTTCCTTGATAATGATGAACAAATACTGCATTTCAAATAGTCTATCCCCATGTAAATATTACACATACATATTACATTTGCATTATGTGTTTGTAGTTGTAGGTTTTTACAGGTTTGTCTCCACCAGCTTTACTCATCTACAGACTAGACTGGAAAAAGAAAACAGGTGATCCAACTTTAAAAATGTATTTGCTAAAAGTAATCAAATTAAGATTATCAAAGCAAATATATTAAGTTGACAAACCTTTTTTTAAGTTGGTGCTTCATTGTTGTTTTTCAGTGTACAGACAAAACAGCTGAATCTTAGTCAGACTGTCTACATAAATTTCTATGTCTTACCACAAAATTTCAATTTGGTTTAAGTCTTGACTGTGACATTCTGACACAAAAATATGCTTTTATCTAATTCATCCCACACTGAAAAAAGAAAACAGGTGATCCAAATAATTAAAAAAAATAATAATTAGTTTGTTACATCAAATTAGGTTTATCTATGTAAATGTTTTAAGTTTGCTAAGGTTATTATGTTAAACAAATGTAAAAGATTTAAGTTTGACAAAGTTAATTCCATTAAATGTAACAAATTAATTAAATGTTCGTTCTCTCATTTCAGTGGATTGTAGCTTTGGTTATATGTTTAACAAGTTTTCTAACATGGTTTTTATGTATTTAGCTCCATCCATCAACTCTATCCATCCAAAACGGACTAGCCCATATGCTGATGCTGCCACCACCATGCTTCATGATGGAAGGATGAGGTGTTCAGTTGGGATTTCCATTGAAAGCCCAATTGGACACATGCAAATTTGAGGTTGTAATGTGACAAATGTAAAAAAGTCCAATAGGTGTGAATACTTCTGGAAGCCACTGTATGATAAGTCAGTGAGGTGTTTTTATGTATGCAGAAAATGAAGTCAAAAGAAGTGTCACCTGGCAGAGACTGTTGTCTGAGTACATGCCTTCGAGTGTCTGAGTGAGTTTGTCTATGCTGGTCTTTAGCTCTGGAACACAGAAACAACACAAAGCCATGACGAAAACCAGGTGTACAAAACTCTTCATCTGATAAAAAGATTTAAAAACTATTTCTTCTGTGTCTCTGGCGTACCGTTTATGTCGTGCTCTACTTCAGTCCTCCAGCGTCGCAGGCAGGTCTTCACGAAGTGCAGCTCTTCTTCTGTGGCGCTGTGAGGCGCTGGGTGGGGCGGGCAGTCAGACGGGTGTTTGCACTGGGTGAAGGGCTTGTAAATCGGCGTCTGCTGGCAGTTTGAAACACTGGAAACCAGGCCGTCCGAAGAGTCTTTATCTCCAGGTTCACTGATGGAAACAAGAATTTACATAAAAATACTTCTAGACTCATTAAAGTGTCAAACTCAAAGCCCAGCGGCCAAATCCAGCACACCATGGCTTTTTATGTTGGTTAAATGTATTTGTACAGCACATTTCAGCAACAAGACAGTTTAAAGTGCTTTACATCATAAAACCTCAAAATAAAAAGTCATAAAAACATCATACAATCACCAACTGAAAAACAAGTAAGAAACATTGCATTGCGTCGAGTGCCATAATCATGATCATCAAAACACAGCAAATATTAGAGGAACCTGCTGTCTTTGGCGATGGCGTCAGACAGCGGGTGGCTGACAGGAGGAGGGGAAGACGTGGCGAGTCTGGGATCTTCAGCTGGGGAAACGCTGGTGGGTTTGGTGGTGGCAAACTCTAGAACAAACTGGAGCATGTCGGCTAGTGGGTACTTCATCGGTCCAGAGCCGTAGTTTTTATAACTGAGACCAGGAACAAAACACATTCATGTAAAGACTTATAATGATCTGTTGCTTTGGTGTTCAGATGTTTAGTTTCTCAGTTTGAAGGTTGCTTAATCTTCAGTTTTTATTCTTTCTTATTCTCCTTTTAATATTCCTCCTTCTCCTCAGTTTCTTACCACTCAAGTTTCTGTTGAAGTGCAGCAAGTTGCTCCTTGAGCTTCTTCACTTCCCCTCTCCTCTCATTGGTCCGTTCTATGTTTTTGTGAAGATACCTGTGAAATAAAACATGCATCTCAGTTAATTAAAGTAGCATAAACAAGTTGTTTTATCTAATTTATTCAACTTATACATACGCCTTACAGAGAGTAATATATGATTTGTTTATTATTTTCCCATTTGGATTATATTATTAATATTAAAATTTACTGAGGTGCAGATTAAGATATTTCTGCAACTTTTCATGAAATTAAACATGATTTTTGTATTACCTGTCCATGTAAACAATTTGTGGAAACTCTAATTTTTTGTGTATCTTCTCGGGACGCCCGAGCTGAGTGTTGAACTCGAATCTAGAAAGTTCAAAGGTCAGGACCGGCGGTAGTTTTTTAAACCACCTCTGCGAGTCAGAAAAGACACAGAGATCCTTAGCAGGAAGACAGAAACTTACGGAATATTCAGTATTTGATATTTTGACTTATTTCGAGCCGCTCACCTCTCGGCCAGACGTGACGGCGTGGTCCGAGTGCAGCGATTCGATCTCCTTCTCGACCATCGCCCCTTCCAGGCATTCGTCCAGGTTGCTGAAGCCGTTGACTTGCAGAGGGTACTGACCAAACTGCTCGATGTTGTACAGCGTCTTGCCTGAACCGAACCACACAGACTGGACTGAGACAGAACCCCGGTGGGTGATGGCAGGATGAAGAGTCGTAAAGCACTCACCTTCATGTCGCCTCTCCGTTACAAAGGTGCCATAGAAAAGCCGAACCATTGGGTTTTGCTGCTTGTCTTCTGCATTCCTGAATATAAAGATGGATGTTATATTTTCATGTTGATTCATAAAAAGTTAAATGTGGCCTATTTTGCTTCCTTTTAAACACATTAAGCTAGCTCTATGTGTTACATGAAACTTCTTCGTCATATTTTTTTCACAAAATCTTTCTCTGATAATGAGATTTCACCTCCTCAGTTCTGCCTGTATTGATCTTCTTTCAGAGTGACTTGCTTTACTCGCTCAGTGGGCGGAGCTTGTCCCCCCCTAAGCCTGATTAAGACGCCAACGTCTCTTCTGATGACTGATAGATGATGAGTGTAGCGCCATGGCTGAATTACATGTTTACATCCATCACATTCATCATTTTTAATGATTTATGCTCTAAATTAACTTATTCACGTGAGATTATAGCTGCATTTTTTTTAATTTAATGGGAACACAGTAATTGCAAAGTTGTGTTTTGTCATCATTAACACAATCTTGAAAAAGTTTTGTGTACATTTGTAATTGAAAAGCAGCTGCTGACAGCTTTAACTAATGACTTACTTTCCGTTGGCGGCCAGTTGAAAGGCATCTTCTAACCAGTCGAGCAGTTTGTGGGAAAATTCGCTGACATCCTGAAAGTAGCAGACTAAGACATTTAACTGACTGTAACAACAAAACATCCGTCCGCCCAGCCATCCGCCCACCCGCTTTAATTCAACCACAGTGGAGGATTCCACAGCACAAGCAACCTGTTTGAAGGTACGTCATGAGTGTAGACTTTGACTAGACCACTCTAGACCCTTTATTTTTCCATTTAAGCACTCAGAGGTGAACTTAGATTTGAAATTTGCATCTAATTTTGACATTTATTTCTCAATCTAACAACGTGAGACTGTTCACGTGTCAGAGCTGCGCATTCATGCATTCCTGGCAGCAACGGGTCCATATTTCAGAGAAGCTAAACTGGTCTGCAGCTGATAATGAGGTGTTGTTGGACAGTCTCTGCCCAGTGTGACTGAGCTATGAAACACTTGTTCATCAACAAGTCGGTTGGATTTTTCAGGTATCCTGTTTCTAGGAAGAGCTGTGTTTTGTACCTGCTGAGCCTCGCTGGTCCGAAAGGCGTCACGCAGCAACTCCACCGCAGCAGAGGGATCCACAAACCTGCGAGTGGATCCCACCATGAGAGCAAACAGGCACCGCAGCTCCTGCATGAAAGCAATGTTCCTCTTGTCCTGTCGTCAGAAAGTCTCAGTCAAACATCAGCCTAAAAACTGTCACAATGTTTTTGAAAATTAGGACATTTTTAAGGACAATTTAAATTCAAAAAAACAGTTGTGACGCACCACAGTAATCCAGAACAAGTGGCCAGACCAAACACCGGGGAAAAAAGATAACAACTACCAATTTGTGGGAAAATAAAGATTCTTTTTCCGAATGTACTAGTGAAAGAAAAGTTAGAATCTACACTTTCAGAATCCTAAATAACTCAAGATGCCCTCAGGGAAATATGTTCCTGGTTTTGCCATGGCCAGTTACATTTTGTCTGCAGGAAGGAAATATGTAGCAGAAAGCTAACTACTCACAGCATGACTCTTACACTTCTCCAGAATTCGTTCTGACAGATGGTAGTTGAGAACCAGCCTCCTGAACACAGGTAAGTGGAAGAGTGACTGCAACAAGATGACAGAACAAGCAATTTAACAATGTTTTCAACCCTGACAGTCTGGTAGATTCGGTTTAATTGGGGACTAAAACTGCAACATTTGTTACATTTTCAGCTGCTGACGGTCACTTTCTCACTGCACTATGTCAAACAAACCAAACCAATTTAAAAAATTGTTCTCCTCCTCACCTGTGCTGGCACTGCACCAAAAATAACTAAAGGCCACAATATGAAAACCTCTGAAGAAGACAATGAGCACAACTTTCTTTCTCACAAAATGTAAAAAAAAATTGGAGTGGCATCAGATTTTAGCAGTTGTAGGATTTCGCTTTTATCTCTTCTAAAAGACCATGAGTTATTTCTCCCATTACCCCCAGACTCTTGTGTTTGGTTTGGTTGTATTTACCCAGAATGCCCTGGCTGTAGACTGCAGGAATATCAAAAGCCTTCCTGCTTTTGAACCAAATGGCATTCAGTATGCATTCAAACTGCACCAGAGTTCACTTCAATCGAACTGAGGCCGAGGTTTGTAGTTAGACCAGAGTTCGCTTTTTTGAGTTTGACTACGCATTCATGCCTCCCCAAACCAGCCGGACTTTCTAGGCAAATGGACTGGAGTTGGATTAAAGGGGATTATACAGGACTGGAGTGAATACGACCTAAATCAACCTTAAATTTTGTGCCAGATGTGGATAATAAAGTAAATTTTGTGAAATATGACTCTATTAACATAGGACGTTTTGTTTCATTGCCGATTATGTTTTGTGACAAATGTCAAAGAGTTTTACTTGTTTGTTACAGGATACCTGCGGTCGATACCATGATAACCTGGTGAAGAATTCTTCTAAGCGTTCCCATTAGAGAGGAAAATTCAGTTATGGCTTATCTCAGGTTTACTGTAATTTATGAGCCGCCCATTGAATCCTGCAGTCACTCAGCTTCGATCTGAACCAGAGGAAATAGTGTTAACTCAGAAAATAGGAGCGCATTAGTATTCCAACAACACCTCCTCAGATAATACCGCCTGACGTCTAAATGGAGACAGAAGCATATCTCAGTTTAACAGACACAAACAATCCCCTTCTCCTGTCTCTGTCTGCTGTGGACGTCCTCGCATCGCTCCGCGCTCAATTAACCGCAGAGGCTGCGTACCTCTGAGAGGGTTCTGGTTTCTGTCGAGCCACCTGATAGGCCTGCGTGGCTTCAGTCTGGAATGGACTTATAACACAATTAGCAGCTGAGATAAAAACTGTTTGCTCTGATTTAGCTGAAGGCTGCCTCCCTGCTCTCTCCGGTTTGTTTTTCAGGTCGATTTTTAACCTCATTAGCAGGAAATAATGATGAGGAGGAAATCTGAGCAACATCCCCTTGCAGCCACGTCATCAACGCTGGTTGGAGTCACATTGGACACAACTTCACTAAACAGCAGCAATAAATTGAAGGATCTGGGAGACTCACAAATTTGGCAAGAAGCAGAAAACAGAAATGTAAAAGCTTGTTTGAATATTTGAGCAACTGTATCTACATTTATTCTGCTCCCTAACAGTCAAAAATGAACAGGAATTATTTTGGTCATTTAGCCTCTTGGAAGCGGAAAGAAATTGAGGTTAGATTTTTTTTTATTTTTCAAACCTTTATTTTTCACATAAAAATGTCAGTTTCAAACTATACACATAATTAGCAAGAAAGCTGTTAGCATTTAGTTAGTAAGTAAGCTAAATATTTACCTCTAAACTAAATATTTACTAAAAATTCCACTGCTGGAAGTGGACTATCAAAATAAAAGCTGGACTTTTATTTTGATAGTCCTGTTGGTGAGTCAGTGCAACGGTAAACATCTGTATTCCCATCAAAACAATTTATTTTATGAAAAAATGTGTAGATATCAAATATTTAATTAGCTAGCTAAATGTTTAGTTAATGTCCAGAAATATTCCAAGATACACTTATGAACTTAATGAAAGCATAAATGATAAAATACCTTAGTTGCATGTATTTTAAAGGAAGTGGAAGCATTTTTCCCACCTTTAAAATGAAATTATAAGATTGGTTCATGCCTCTGCAATAAAACAATTACATTAAAGGCTTTTTATGCATTTTTACCAGATATTTCTGAGGCTGCAGTATTTATGCTTTTTGTTGCGGAAAGTAGTTTGAACCTATAAGAGTGAATGGGGACTAATTTTCTTTCAGTTTTTGTTTTTAAATAAATGAAATAAAATTGTATATTGTACTTGTTTTCTTACTGAATTTCTGCAAAACTGAGCCGTTAAGTTGAATAGTTGTGCAGAGCTGCTTTGCCACATAGAGTGCAGACGCCCAGTGGAAGTTTCTGCACACTACAAGCGTCTGGTTTACAGATATGATACAAAGTAACGTGAGGTGTTCACTCTCACCTGGATGACAGCACTGAACCAGCAGGTGTTTCCTACGTTGCGGATGCCGACGGGCCAGTCATCCTGACGGATCCAGTCTGCAGGGCTGCACATCTCACTCTGCGCTTCACATCTCTTCCTCTTCATTCGCGCTGCATTTTCTTCAGCGCTGGCTTCCAGAGCTCTGTGGGACATCAAAATATCAAAACATCAGACTGACGGCAGGCTATTTTTGTATCTATGATACAAAAATAGATTGTATCTATGGAGGACAAATCCAGCCAAAGTTGTCAATAAATAAATATATAAGACTGGGAAATTAGAGGACTACATATTGTGATCAGTGATGTCAGTAACATGTCACTTTGTAACGCGGACCACTTTGGCATCAGACCACTTTTTTCAGTCACGAGTAATCCAACGCGTTACTATTTCAAATCCTGCAATCAGATTAAAGTTACTTATCCAAATCACTATGTGTTACAATTTTCTTTTGTAAATTTATTGTATTTCTTAGGCATCTTGGGGACCGACCACAGTTTCTATGACAGTATCAGCAGCGACAGAAACGTAAACAATGGAGGGATGTCCATTTTGTTGTTGTACAATCAGGAACTATTTTGAGTTTCTGTCAAGTCCAATGGTAATAAGTGACTTTGAGCTTGTTTTGTTATAAAGTCACAGATTGCGGTTTTCTGGGCTTGTTTCTAAACATGAAGTTGCTCATTTGGGCCTGGAAATAAGCAGAAACACATAATGAGACCCAGATGTTGTCAGACATCCAGGTAGTTTTAGCCAAGCTCTCACTGTTGATCATTTCCCGGATGAACAGGGAAATGTTCATCTGTGTCTCTTTGTTAATGTCAAGGTAATATAAATGTGTTTGTAAATATAAGTATTTATTTATTTTACCTGTGAATGACGTTGAGTTTCACGTTGCTGTCATCATGAATATGAGTTCAGTCATGAAAAACAGTTGAGTGGAAAAACTCAAACTGCTTTATCATGATCAAAACTACTGGACACATCGAGAAAAAAGCAACTAGAAAGCTTTTTTTTAAATCAAAATTGGTCAAAAAGGCTTTGTCCTGTCTTTCCCCTTTTGAAGCTGGGTGAGAGAATGGGCATCACACACAAAGAAAAATCTTTTTTTCCCCCTCTTACCTTCAAAGACATTGTTCAGTGTCACAAATTGTGAAACATTATTTTGTAAAAATAAACCGTAAACATTTTTTCTTCTACTGTTAAACATTAAATATTGGAAAGTGTACAAAGGTTGATTCATTTTCCTTTAATTTTTTTTAAAACAAGTGCCAGTAAATACGAAACATGTTGTATTTTATCATCCTAATCATTGCTCTAAAACCCAAAATAAATGACAGAATAAGTGTAACTCTGAAACAAACGGAGTAATTAATTAAACCTACCTGTTGAACTCGCGCTCTTCCTCCTCTGCATTGTGGGATTCCTGCAGGCTGAGTTCAATGGCCGTCTGCAGTTCATCTTTAGGAAGTCCTAAAAAACCCAAGAAACATCAGATGAACTTAAACCCAAAAATGTGTGCATTTATAGGTGTCTCATGTTTCTTTAGTTTTAAAAACAAATTTTACAAACATTTACTTAAATGTATCTTGTTTTTTACACTATTACCTACAAAATATGGTGCCTCACACGTTCATGCCTCTATTTCATATATCTTGCAAAATGAAATGTCTTTTATTACATTTATGACAATTCAAACTACATCATTTTAAAGAAAAATAATACATGAAATCTCAAAAGTGTGGCATTTCTGAGCAGCTTGCAGTTTATGAGTTTATAAATGTTTTGATCTTAGAGCTTATGGGTGACTTCTTCACTTTACAAAAATAAGAAGTAACCTAAATATCATGCTTACAGAGTTCAATCTTTTTTAAGTTGATACATTTCTTATAGAGTTTCAGTTACTATGTCAAGGTCTCCTTCATTCTGCCTTCCTATGCTGTCATAAATGAAAACATGCACAATGGTACATCTAAATGTCTTCCAGTCAGATATTGCCACGGTGCACCTCTGTGTTTGTCCCAGGTCTCTGCAGACGTGCCGGACTCCTGTGGCTCTGCAGAGTCCTGAACTTCCACAGTCTGGGTGGTCAGTAGTCCCACAGCGTGTCCGACATCCCCCTGGCTGGCCTGAAGGGGAGAGCACAGAGAAAACCTTCCCAGAAAAAGACTCCGGTAAGGCAAGACAAACGTCGTTTCTACTGCGACTACTTGTTTTGAACCCATTTTCTGCTTGTTTCAACATTCTGCAAAGATATTTCCAACATACTGCAGATCCAAGATGTCTAGATTTTGCAACCTAAAGAAGGCGGTGATATGTCCTCAAATCTGGAAGACGTTTTTAGATTGAGGGGGAAAATGAGCAAGTCAAGTATAGATGCTGATAGATTCTTACTAAAGAAGACTGAATCCTGAATCCTTTGGATGTATACACTGATCAGATCTGGAGTTTGAACTAAACAGAATCCAGGAAGTAGCCTTCTAAATGCTGCTGAGTGGGTGTGCATGCGTGTGTATGTGTGTGTTACCTTCAGGGCTTTGTAGAGAACCTGCTGGTCCTGGATGCCAGTGATTTCCTTCAGCTGCTCCATCAGCATTTTGAGCTGTTCACAGAAAACAAGTTGAGTTCTTTCCTGCACCACTCAAGCACAAGTCCAGAAACACTCTGAGGAATCACAAACCACGTCTCACACAGTATTTGAAGAGCATCATCCCTTGCATTTTGAATTTATGCTAATCCTGAAGAATTTACAGATCAGATTTAAGCAGCTAAAAAATATTCATTTGTCACATACTGGAGTGAAAAAAGCAGCTGAAGCTTAGAAAAAAGTCCCTCAAAAAGACTAACAACATTTTTTACGACTTAGAAAATACAACTGGGAAGAGAAAGGAAGTTGAAACCAAATGTTTACATCCACCACATCAAAATATACAATCACGTTTTTCCTTTCCCCCCATTATTATACTTTTAATCAGATCTTTTTTAAGATTTAGGTCTGATTTTCTCTTATTGTTTTCTTCAAATTAATCTTCTGATAAATATGCTTTTAAACTATTTTGGAAAGCCCAAACAGATTTATGAGATTCTGACAGGTTAATTCACAACATCTTAGTCAAATGGCCTCTATCTTAGTCAAATGGAGGCCACACCTTTCAGCGTGGGCTGAAAGGCCACTCAGAGAGGAAGAAGCCATTACTACTGAAGCAACATAAAAACCCAGACCACAGTTTGCAAACGAAGTCTTATTGTCTGATTGAAGAACAAATGAAGAATTTTGGCTATAATGACCTTTCTTACACTTAGAAAAAGAACAAAGAACCCATGAAACCTTCATGCAGACATACCAAACCAGGATTCAAACCAAGGCAAGGCATCATTGCTACCAACTTTACCACTGCATGGAACAAACTGAGTAACTTATCAGGCAGTGCTAATAAATTCGGTATTTCACACCTGTTTATTTTGTTCTTAAAGTTTTGAGCCTGGCTTCCAGTTATCTCCGAACCTTTGCAAACACAAACCATAATGCAGGAACCTAAGAGATGCACTCCATTTAAAAATAAATCACCTAATTCTGCACAGTGAGAGGCACTAAATAAAGCTGGCTGTCCCGGCAGCAGGTGCTCATGTCATTGTATCACTCTCTCTCTCTCTCTCTCTAACACAGAGAGTCTGGACCAGGCTGACCAGACTTATATGGAGCCCAGGGGGCAATCTGAGACCCACTTGGTTTGCCTCTATTTTAGGGTACTGACATGGATAGCAGAAGCTTCTGTTTATCATTCTGCTCACCATGCCACCAGGCACCAGGGTGCCTCTTTTATCCTCCCAGACACACACCACCAACAACCAAACACCAGTCATGCAAGTAAACCTTTTTTTTTTTGTTTTGTTTTTTAACCACACCTTAAGCAACACATGTTAAACTATCCATAGGCTGCATACAAACATACAAGCAGACTACTTCATGCACTGAGCAGGAATAACTACAATAATCTGTTTATTACTGCAATGACAGTAATGGACACAGTTGAACCAGATTTAAACGTAACTCTCTGAAAATGACTGTAATTTAATGATGGGGGAAAAAGCCACCAGATATCACCAGTCCACACGTTGAACTGATGACATCTACATTAAAAAAAACCCCCAAAAAAACAGAGATTATCAAAAATATAACCTAAATGCATATAGGAATACATGTTTAACACATGCAAGATGAGGACATTTTATTTTTATTATTGGTTTAGTAAATTAAAAAAAAAAAAAAGAAAAGCTAAATTTGTTGAATAAAGGCTGAGTGGAGTTAGATGTGTTGACGTTAGTCGACGTTAACAAAGTCTCCATCATTTTCTCACCGAGTTCGTTGAGTTTTCTCCATTTTCACTTTGTTCAGCTCTCATTGCAGATTAAAAAAAATAAAAGTAAAAATCTCGATTTATTCACGTCTTTTCCCCTCCAAAAAGTGCTCGCGACAGACTCTCTCTCTCTCTCGTTCAAATCGACTCCATCTGTCACGCGCCGAGAGCGAGCAGCCAGCTGCGGTGCGCTTTCTTTAGAAGGCGCGCGAGGAAGGGAGGGCACGCGCACTGACAACCCAGTAACCCTATCAGCAGCAGCAGCAGCAGCAGCAGCAGCTTGCTTTGGTTCTGGAGGCCATAGACAGGCAATGCGGCCCGTTAACATACCGGCTTCTCTTAATATGAAAGGATGTTTTTCTGCTTCTGCTTCCTTGTTGAATCCTCTATCAGGCAAGTTTGATAAGTAAAAAAGGGGGGGGGGGGGGAATCGGCGGATATGGACACACAAAATAACAGTTCATTATAAATGTTCTTGGATCAAGATGGGGAACCCCTTGCCCCCAAAACAAACAAAAAACAAAATCCTGAAATTCAATTAAAATCGTCCAGTAACAGTGCCATGAACTAGTCACCAATGTAACCTGAAGAGCCATTTAGATCTCAGGTCAGACAAAAAAAAAAAAAAAAAAAAATTTTATTCATTTACAGATGTGTTAAAAAAGAACATCTGCCCAAGCTCCTTCCTAAATGACCCTGTTAGTTTCTACAGCACTGAACCGGCAGAACCTGTTTTTCTTTTTTCCTCTTCTGCACGCTCCACTATCATTCATATCATCTTACCAGCCTGTGGGAAATCAATACCAAACCAAAATGTCTGCACAACACCGCATATTGTTCCTGAACGCCTCTCAGTTCACATACAGCTCAGCGTTTTTGTGGATATTTCTGCTGTTAACATAGTGAACTTTTGGATGGCTGGTTCTGGCATGATGAATCTGGTTTGGATCATATTGGTTTTATCAGGTGAGCCTGTATTTTACAATTTGAAGGAATGAGGCTGTAGAAATTGGTACTTATTGGTTAGATTTTAGATGCTTAGTTTCTACACAGAAATGTAAGTTAAAGAACGTTTTCTTCATGTTGTAACTTCAATCGGTTACAAGTCATAAATATACATATCAAAGTAATATAAATATTTCTTTTGAGCTGCTTTGCTTTTTTGTTGCAGTTTAATCAGAGTGACTGATTAATATTTCAAACAAGCATAAAAAATGTGAAGCATAACCAAGAGTAGTCTATATTTTACTTCATTTCAATTTTCCTAAAGCTACAGAAGCAAGAGATTTTATCTACTAATGCAGTTAAAGGTTTATCACTCTAATATAGATTGGAAGGTTTTTTAGTTACTCCATGAATAAAGTTTGCAATAATATCTCAGTTGTAGTTCTGAACATTTTTTCAGAATGGGACCATTCAAAGTAACTAACCACATGTACCAGTATAACAGATGCATATTTATTATAGGTATCGGTGTGTATTTTTTTACAGTTAATCTGGCTGAATGTGTGCCAGAGAAGCCAAAGAGGTCCACTCTGAACCAGCTGACCCGAACCCTGCTGAGGAAATATGACTGTGGAGTTCGACCTGTCCACAACTGGACCAGTTCTACTACGGTCTACATAGACCTCATACTGCAGTCCGTCCTCGATGTGGTATGTCACTTCAACAGGTTTAGCTTATGTTGCTCTCTGAATTATTGTGGCCTGCAAATTTTGGACAAATATCCTTTGTGTACTGCAAAATGACCTCTGAGTTCAGCGACAGTAACCTTTTGAGTAACCAGCAAGTAATCATTAACTTTACTTTCCAGTAGACTGATATTACTAGAAACCAAAAGTAACTTCTGATTATTCAAAATGAATCTTTTTTGAGTAAACAGCAGGTAACTATTAAGGCTCAGAAACTAATCTGCAGATTTCTGTTACACTGGTGTTAAAGTAACCAAAAGGTTTAGCAAAAGCAAACTACAGGTACAGAAAATAGCCTGTAAATTTCATAGCACAATAGATTTAATTAAATCTTCACATATGTTTCACAAAGCAATCTGTTGATTCTCTTACAGTAGTTTTGATGTTTTGCTGATGTAACCTTGAAGCTCAGAAATCATAACCCCAAGTGATAGAAAGTTATTTTTTTTTAAAGTGACATGAAATGTTTAAATCTAATCAACCGTCATAGTGCTTCAGTTGTTAATAAATTTTTTTTAACCATGTCAACCTCTAACTTAATTTATCATCTATAACCACAGAGCATTTTTTTCCCTTTGTTTTCCAGGATGGAAAGACCCAGAGCATTACTACAAGCATTTGGTATAGGCAGGTAGATGTTCTCTTAACTATTTAACTTGTTTCTCATCGCTAGCTTTAGAAAAGTAAACATTTTGCCAGACTTTAACAGAAATCTGCTGTTTTCAGATCTGGAGGGATGAGTTCCTCGTTTGGGACCCGGAGGACTTCGATGGCATCACTGAGCTCTCTCTCTCTTCTGACGCCATCTGGGTGCCTGACATCATCGTCACCGAATTGTAAGAGGAATTTTCTTAAGTCAGAGGTTGTGCATCTCTGCTCCTCGTCCTAAGTAATTGTATTATTTTTCTTACATAATTCAGTTTTTTAGAATATCCTAAGAAAGTATCTGTTTGCATCAATGAAATGATTCTAATGTCCAGAACTGAAGCGATGTTAATTTGAAATGCTAAATTTATGTAAAAAAAAAAAACCTTCACTGGGTTGAAGACTTAAACATTGCTTTGTGACATAAAGCAATGTAGGAAAGACTTTCTGTAGCAAATCCAGAACTTATTTTGAGTTTTTTAAGTAAACAGAGCAAAAATAAAAGATGAATGTGTTTGAGAAGAGGCAGAGATATTGTCAACAATCTTAAGTACTTTGATTAAATTTAAATATACAAGTATATTTCTTGTATTTAAAGACACAAGAAAGAATATAAAATAGTTCCTCTTCTCAAATTTTAACAAGGCCAGAAGTGACACGTGTTATGGTCTCATTAAGTTAGTAAACGTTTATGACTATATAATAATTTGAATAAAACTACAAATACATTTGTAGAGTAAAAAGATTTATTAATTTTTTAATGTTCATAGATTTTTAATTTCATTCAAACCTAAATATATATATACTATTATAAAATCCATTATTATTAATGCTAGTTTTATGCAATATTCCAATTTTGTAGTTTATTTTTATTGAACATTTTAAAACATCAAATTTTGATAAAGTTTTTTTGATCTTATGAGTTTAATAAAATATCAACACATTTAATGCATCTTTTTATTTCTTAAATTCTGTTATTAATTTTGTATTCAAATATAATAACATTGCTGAGTGACCGAAGTTACTCAGCAGTGTTATTATGCAGTGATAATGTTCTTACTTTCAGAAATGAAATAGAAGAGCAAATTGTCTTTCTATTGTCTGGTGGCAGTTTGCAGGAAACTCTGAGGGTAAATCAGCTGCAGCAGGTTCTGAACACTAGAATCAAGTCTAAACCTTAAACCACAACTGAATGTGATTTTGAAAATTGACCAGCACAAATTCCTCTGTTTCTTGTGTTTTTGTCAGCGTGGAAGAGGGAAAGTCCCCTCCCATCCCCTACGTTTATGTCAACTCGTCTGGTTCTGTGAGGAACTACCGGCCCATCCAGGCGGTGCTGGCGTGCAGCTTGGAGATGTACGCCTTTCCTTTTGACAAGCAGAACTGCAGCCTCACCTTTCGCAGCTGGCTTCACTCAGGTTGGCCTCTGACTTCTGCTCGTGTAGCTAACAGATGGGACACGATGTCTGGAACATGAAAGATACTTACATGATACACCAACTTAAATTAGCAAGAGGAAGATTATTCATGGTTTCTAGAATTTTCTATCTATCTGAAAAGTGTGGCATGCATTTGTTTTTACCCAAATTTAATGTTAGAGAAGAACAGAGTTGAAGGAATCCAGCAGACAGGAAGACCTTCGACAAAAAACCCCAACAAAAACATGATGCTTACACATGTGAAATATCAAATGTGTGCCATGTGTTTTTGCAAGCGGTTTGACATGTTAAAGTGATGTAAAAACACACATGTGAAAGTACAAAGAGACATCAAATTAGAGTATTTCCATTTTTTAAATCTTCCTATGGAGTTAAAAATGGGTGTTATATGTTACTATGATTTTCACATATTATAGAACAAAATCATGTCTCCCTAATTCCACAAGCTCGTTGGTCCAGTCTGCAACAAATCGAAGGACACAATAGAGAAAATAAATTTTTCCTGCATCCTGTTGTTGGGTTTCCATCTTGCCGACTCTACTTTTATTCTCCCTCCTGTTTTATCTCTCTCGGCAGTGAAAGAAATCGACCTGGCTCTGTGGAGGAGCGCGGAGGCCATAGCGGGCGATAAGAGGGAGTTCATGAATGATGGCGAATGGGAACTGCTGTCCGTTCCATCCCAGTACTGGCATATCCACCAAGACGACGCCGACTATGCTCAGATCCAGTTCAACGTATGTTGGACACACGCATTTTCACCCTGAAGAGACCGTTTTTATGAAAGAAGTTACAGAGGAGGACAATAAAATGGGTCACATAAAAAAGAAATCTTATTTAATCTTAAGTTAATGGTTATTGCATATGGACGGAGTAAATGCAGTGTGAGGACTGATGGCTCGTCGTAAACTGCAGCCCTTTAAAACCGTGTAGCAAAGTGTAAAAGCGTGAAGCAATTGGCTGCGACCTTCACGGATTGAGCCACGGAGTTAATTCCAAACGATGAAACGGCGGCAGCGGCTTCTGGCGAGCAAAGAGACGGATGGAGAGAGGAGCTGATAGACAGGGCAGGGTGAGCAACCATAATGAGACTGTCTCAGTGGCTGCCTGATCAATGGACCTCTTGTTAGTCAAGAGCAAAATGGCTCCATAGCCCAATGCAGGTGGAGAGCCGGGAGGGCGGCTGTTTATTCAGCTCAAAGAACGAAGGCTTCTCAGTAATGGAGCATTTCATGGCTCACTGTGTTATTGTTCGGCTGGTGGCAGCTCTGTCCCTGTGCCACATGAAAGATACAGTGCTGGGCAGAAATGGGCCTTCTTACAAATTTATGCTCTAAGGATTAGGTTGGCCCTTTCTTATAAATAGGGTCAAAATCATATATATATATATATTTTTTTTGTAGAAATATTTGAACCCAGAAACTTCTTGCTGCAACATTTCAATCAAATTTAGATCTGGCCTCTGATTCAGCTCAACTGTTTTTTTTCTCCATCCTTTCAAAGATCATCTTAATTATTTTGGATTGTAGTCCTGCTAAGAAAAGCAAGCGCGGAAGAGCTTAGAGCTGCAGTGCATATCTTTAAACAAATATATGTTTTTTTTTTATACGTTTGTTAAAACTGTCACCATGTTGTGACAGTATAATATGAGAGAGGTAGTCTGTGAAAAGATCAATCTCCTCCCAGTCAAAAATAACCAATCAGAGCCAGGAGGAGGTTCTTAGTGCTGTCAGTCATGCTCATGTACACGCTAACCTCTCTAACATCAAAACATAAAAAAAAACCCCAGAGAAGATTAGAATTCAAAATTTGATTACAACTATAAAACATTTACACACATTGTCTTTAAAATGCCAACTTTTCTTTGTGCAGTGTGAATTTTTTATCTTCTTTCAAGCAGAAACTCACTTTTACTTTGGCTTACTTGATTTCTGACTGGTTTGCAGGAAGCAACCAACCATCATATGTGCAATTTTAATTTAAACTTGTTGCTCCTTTTGGATTTTAGGCCAGAGATGTGCTTTGATGTTACATCTTGTTTTGGTAAATCACTGGGAAATTGTGTGTTTCTCTGTCACATGTGGCTATGGAGGAGTTGAGGAACACATCCAGTATAAATAATGCTTTCTTGTCTGACCAGCTCCTAACCCTGTGCACTTACATTTTGTGCAGCTGCTGATCCGCCGGCGCCCCCTGCTGTACGTGGTCGGCCTCCTCATTCCCAGCATCTTCCTCATGCTGGTGGATGTGGTGAGCTTCTACCTGCCTCTGGACAGCGGAACGAGAATTGCTTTTAAGATCAGCATTCTGCTGGGTTACACCGTCTTCAGGGTCAACCTGACAGACGAACTGCCTGCCACGGCTCTCAGGACTCCTCTCATTGGTACGGCGGCTCCTCGTGTTAAGAAAGACATTTTCTTTTCCACGTCAACGGATTTCAATAAAGTTTAAATCCATTTTTAAAAGCATAAAAACAAATGTGAAACTTGTGATCCTAACACAGTTTTAAGACCACAAACTGATGTGGGATCATTTGGGTTTCTTAGCCTATCTTAGGGAGGAAAAATGGGGAATCGTTTTTCAAAGTCATATTTTTATATAATTTATTTCTAAATTATTCGTTAATTTAGAAATGTCACAGGTTAAAACTAAGTATTTTAATGACAACTAGTATAGTTTTCAGATTAAATATTTAGTTACAATCTAAATAGCTTGCTAAAACTCTGAGTTAAAGCTAAATATTCTACTATCAAGATAAATATTTAGTATCATAGTAAATATTTTGTTTACAAACCAGCTGTGACCTAAATATTTTGCTAATATTCAAATCCACTTGCCGATAACCAGAAGTGGACTCCCAAAATAAAAGCTCTGTCTCGTGATATAGAACTAACGCTCAGTTCATTTGCTAAATATTTAGCCTTGAGCTTGCTGGCTAAATGTTAATTGCTTTGTTTCTGATTAAACATTTAGTCTGAAACTGACATTTATGACTGATGGACCAACATGGTGAAAACAACTTTTTCCTCTTATGACGGGCTAAATAACCCAAATTATTGCTGTTCATTTTTGGCTGTGACTTTGCAAATGACACTCTATTATTGTGCATCAAAGAACCATTGCAGTAAGAAATTAAAGGGAAAATTTAAGCAAAATGATGTGTTTAAAACTAAGAAACTTTTGTTTCGAGAAATTGCCCTGTCCTAATATCAGAACAGCAAAGATTGGTGCCACCTTTCAGCTAAAGCTGGTTTAGTTCTCAGGTAAAGACACTGTATGGATGAAAAGGGAAAATTGCCTGAATTGTTCTGGCAAACCAGAAAACACTTTTCTCTGCCTCTTTGGGATAATTGATCCGCGGAGTGAAATAACAGGGAGCCGATCGGATCCGATCTCCTTCCAGGTGTGTTCTTCGTGGTGTGCATGGCCATGCTGATGCTCAGTCTCATCAAGTCCATATTGGTAGTGAAGCTGCTCCATCACAACGAGAAAGAGGTCAAGCAAATGTCACTGTCTGCCTGCCTGCTGGACCGGTACGGCTCAGCCGGCCGCAGCCTCAGCGAGAGCGCTTTGACCTCCATCAAGACCCTGGACAACATCTACGCGCCTGGAGGTATGCAATAAGCTTTAAAACCGATCACCTGTCAGCGGGACAGCAGAGATATCTGACACCTTTCTGTCTTCACTCAACAAATAACAATAAAGTCGACAAACAGCCCAGACTTTCTGTAGGGACGTTCAGCCCAGAAAGAGGCTTCTGCCATTTCCAACGTCCGTTTTGCTTCCCTGCATGTGTTTAGGGTAAATAACAGGGAAGAGGATTAGAGCTACTGAAAAACATGTAGAAATACAGACTGTTTTTCTCAGAATACGAACTTTAAACTGAGTTTAAAGTTGCCGATAACCATAGTAAGATTTTTTTGAGAAATCTTACTATAATCTCAAAATTTGGACTTTTTTCCTCAAAATTCTGATTCTATTTTATCTCACAAAATTAACATCAGAATTCAGAAAGTCAGAAATCTGAGATGAATCTTTTTTTCCCCTAATGGCCCTGATCTTCTTCCATAGAACCTGCTAGTTAAGCCTTACTCTTACATTTCACAGATTATGAGCTTGAAAGCTCCCTGGAGGAAGATCTCCTGTCCCTGAATGACATCCCAGATCGTCCCTCTGGCCTGGAGTGGCTTCTCCAAGAACTGGTTTCCCTTCGGATGGCTTTTTCCCAGGAGGACAGCGAGTCTTCAGCTCAGGCAGAATGGCTGTCGCTCTGCCTGCGACTCGACCGCTTGCTGTTTCGCCTGTACCTGCTGGTTTTAGCCGTGTACACCGGCACGCTGCTGCTGCTGTGGGCCAGATGGAGCTTCACTTGAGCCAGCAGCACGTTGAGTCCTGGCTCCTTAAATACGATCACTTGGTGGTTCGGTTCAACAACACTGATTGGGAAACTCATTACTAAGTCATAGATTTCACAAACGATTAACTAAAAGTTTTACATTTCTTTTCTTTTCTAAAAAAAATGACCATGTTTTGAATTCCCTTTTATTGCAAAAAGTGATTGAACAAGAGCTTTTGAATGCTCTCATTGACTCCTTCTACAAATTTTAGTCATTTTAAAAATTATTATTATTTTTTTTGTTGTGTCTACTAAATCAATTTAAAAAAAAAAAAAAAATCAAGTTTCAACTGACTTGTTTTGCATGACTTGCAGGACAATCTGCCCTGGATTCAAGTTCTGACTTTGACTCTAAGAAGCTAGGGAGGCATATTTCTGATTTAGAAATATTTATTTTGCAAAATCAAACTTCCAATTCTCATTGGTTATTCTTAATGCATGGAATTCCACAGGGTTCTGTTATTGATCCTGTTTAGTTTGTGTCTTATTTGTTTCCTTTGTCTTATATGAGCATCACCAGGTAATGTAAGAAGTTTTTTTGTGGTGAGTCAAACATCCACTGGGCATCTGCAGGTGATGTAAAACACTATTATATGTATTTTTTGCTTTGTTTGTTTATTTTTTGTGTATTTTCATGTCATTTGCATAGAAATTTGTGAACCCCTTTGAAGTGCATCATTAATAAAGTGTTATTTTTTACTATCTGAAATCTCTCCAGTCACAGCTATTTGCTGCTACTGTACATCTTGAACCCTAAAGTGCTGTAAAGCTTTTCATAAGGCCATAAAAATCTGGTTGTCAGAGGTAAACAAAAACAAAATGGAGGCTCTTATTTGGTCGGCACCGAAGACTTTTATCTAAACGAAAACATGTGGGAGGATGAGTTATGCTCTCATGACACCAAGCATGAATGTCTGGGCCTCAATTTCAAAAATCATGAAACAAAAACATCACAGAGAGTCATCATAATCACAGTAAAACGTGTTGGAGGCAGCATCATAATGTGGGGTTACCTTTCCTCTGGTGGATTTTGAGGTTTGTTTTGTCGTCACAGATGCAAACATGAATAGTTAGAAATCCAGGAGAGCAGAAATTTAAACAGGGATTTAATTTTTCAGTTTATAGATGGATGCGGAAACGTCACGTTAAGGATGTGATAGCAAAGGCAGAGAACTGAAATTCAACTCAAGCTATAGTTTAAGTTTGTGCATTCATGAAACTTTATTTGTTTCTTACAATTTTCCTCCAAACAAATTTATCTGTTTTACAGTTGAACAGGACATATTTCAGAATAAAAATGGAAAAATATTTTAAGGATTTTCTTGGTCTTAGTTTTTTAAAATCAACTTAAAATTCAGATTTTTGTAACCAGGGTGTGACAAACCCTTATTAGGTTTCTAACAGCATTATGCCGCTGAGAACAAACTTTATTTTACTCTTTTTATATTAATCTGACATATTTGTTCCTTGTGTCTTCAAGGTCACGTTGCTTCAAACCAAATGAGTTCATTAAAAACGAGTCACATTAAACTCTCTCCTGCTCGTTCTGTTATTGTTCCTGGTCTGCCGTTGTGTTTCCGGACATCAGAGATTCACTCAGAGATTCAGTCCAACGCAGAAACTCTCTGGAGACAATCCCTCACCGTCCTTGGGCTGTTATATCATTTTCATACTTTAATCTCCGTCCGTCCGCCACAAAACAGATCAGTAGAAACCATTAATATCTCAGCTGCTGCAGCTCTGCTCCCCGTTGGGTTTTCTAACAGCCGTGAAAAGAATATTAAAAGTGCTTTTACAGGAAAGCAGCTGCTGGAACAATCCATGATAATGCAATTGTGGAGATATTGGGAGTGGATCAGGTGACGCTGCGTTATGCAATAAAGAACGAAGAATTTATAGCTGCTTTACACTGATTACTGTCTCATCTCCAGAAATAAGAGAGTAGAATTTATATTCTGTGAATTTGAGTTGCTTTAAATATAAATCCCAAGTTTTTTTTTTTATGTTTTGCCTTCTGTAAGACAAAAAAGACATTCTGCAACTACAAGTCCTGCTGTGCCACGATATGGCAACTTCCATCTGCTGCAACGCCTGAGTCAAATGACTGGTTCATGAACAGGCCTTGGCAAAACCTGCTGACAACCCAAAGCGATAACAGCTTTTTGATTCAGGTGCTTGGGAGCAGAGATGCATTCAAAAGTTGCAGTCGAGGATCCGATATGCAGACCTCGGCTTCATTGGCATGAGATTTTTCAGTCAAAATATTAGGTGTTAAAAATGTTCTTCATGCTGAAATAATAATTTTAGTCGGTGGGACTTCCTTTGTGACATGTAAACATTAAAAATCAACAAAAAGTCTTGATAATATGCTCCATCTTCAGAGATGTTTGGAAAACTAAAGAAACACACATGTGGAAGATCTTCTTGAAGTTTTTTCTCCTGGTTTTCATTGTGGCAGCCTCAAAAAGTTGAAGAAAAGATGAGAGAAAAAAAAGGAAAACATACAAAAAAATCTCAATTTTTTTTTATCTTAAGATTTTATTACAATTTTTGTTTTCAGTTTTCTTTTTTTTTAAATAAAAAAGTAAGTTAAAATAATTGATTTAAATGTTATTTCCGATGGTCCTTTTCTGATTGGCTGTGAGTCAAATTAATGAAGCATCTTTGTTCCACAAGCTACAAGCTGGTGCACCTGGCAAGAAATAGAACAAAATTCTGACACGGAAACGACCAAAGGAACCAGCTCTGCTGCAAAAACCATGAGAACTGTGGGAATGAAATAAAATTTTAACGATTAATATAAAATATTACATACATTGAGAGTGAAAGGTTTATTTTTTGGTAATCAATTCATAATGCGTTATCTGATGAAATCTTCTGCCACAAAGTTCCTGCCCATCTAAAAATCAAACGGTATCAGGCAGAATTTATGCTAAATGGATAAAAAGTGAATAATTTTTTTTCTAAAACTTGATGTTTATTGACATGTTTTTTTTTAGCATTGTCTGTGGGTTTACAGAAGGGGTCCCCAGCCGCAGAATAATACTCTTTGGGGGGAAAGTTTGGGAAGCCCTGTGCTAAATATCTTAAAGTATCAAAAACTGAGCTTTAATTTTATTTATAGGAGCAAAAAAAATGCTATTTTCTTCTGGGAAATATTTAGTATTTTGCCAAAAAAATACCTTTGGAGCAGGATAAAATAAGACATACTGAATTTTACTTTTTAATGTCATTAATCATCTGGCGTAAAAAGTAACTTTTAATTGTGCAGCAGATGAAGTGGAATCCTGCCTAAAAGGGTTAGGGTTGGGTTAATTGATATTCATCTCCAGCTGTCATTTCTCAGACACGATGCATGATCTTTAGATGGACTTTCTGCTGCAGTCGCCTCAGTGAGCCGCTGCTTTACGGAGCGGAGAGGAGGGGTTTCTCACGGATACGCCCTCCGCATCCCACTGACACTAACAGGGTTTCATAGTGGAAGTGGGCGAAGTGATGCGTGAAGCTGATGGATATGGAGGATAAGGGAGTCGGGCGTCCCGAGGTCCTCCATCAGAACGACAGGAGAACCATCACAGCAGCAGAGACCCGGGTTGGCTCAGAACATGAGGCTGTCATCGGGCTGGACGACGCTTCTTTACCTGCTGCTCCAAGGAGCTGCTACTGTCTGCACAGGTACACTACACTTTACTTTAATACAGTATAAAAACTGAAATATTAACACAGACGAAGATTAAAGCACCGGATTCTCTTACTCATACTGTCCGCAGAATGTTCAGAGGTCATTTTTCTATTTTTGTCTGTTGAGTAAATAAATGAATATATCAATAGCAGGTCTAATTTTGAGAAATTATTATTTACTATAACTTGCAATTTATTTGATTGTAAATAAATAATAAATCAAAAGATTGTTACCAGGTGGGTATTTTGTTTTGCAAATATTTACCAATATAGTTTAAGTTACTCAAATGTAACTTTAGAAAACATTCACTGCTACTCATTTTGCTGTTTGTGAAAAAAAAAGGGGTTTAAATTTTACCTTAAAGCAGCTAAAGGGAAAATCTGCAACTCATAAAATGTTAAAATTAAACAAATGTTTGTACGATGTCCACAAGTGTGATCACCAGGTTTGATGTAAGTAAAAGTTGTTCAGAAGTTTTAGCTGAACTTTCATATTGTTTTTATTTTATTTTATTTTTTTAAACTTGCGGTTTAATTTTACTGAAAGTAATTCACTAAATCAATGATAGTCCTTTAAAAGTACAAGCAATTAATTTGACCTTGCTTCCGATAAGTGGTGCCTTATGATTTTTCAGCCTATTTTCTAATTTTGCCAAGTTTTAGTTGACAGATTTTCTGATTTCACAGGTCTGCCTTTACAAGGTTTTTGGGCTGCAAAATTAAGTGAAGCTCTTTTTTTTAAATAATAACTGATTACATTTAACAAGGAGAATGTCCAGTCAAATAAGTAACATAATTTAAAAACTGCATTTTACATTTACTATGGTTATATTTGGCAAATATGAACATTTATTTCAGGATCTAAAACATGCAAGTGTGGCAAAAAGACTGAAGAAATTTAGGGAGTTATTACACTTTTTATCGTAATAGAATTAGTAAGGCTTTAATGCTTTCTATTCATATGCTATTAACAAAATTACATTAAATTACCTTTTTACTGTTTTTGTTTTGACACTTTTAAAACAACAAGTGAATGTTAGTAGGATAAAATGTCCTTTGTTGATTTTGGTGTGAAGTACCACTGAGTTAATTATGTAGAAAAAAAATAAGCAGTGAAAGCATCAATGTTTTCTTTGTGTCAAGGCTGCTGACATAAAATCCACTTTGAGAGTTTCTAACAACCCAAGAGATGCACACACGCAAAGAAATCAACACAAATTAGTCTATAAATTAGGTGAAATAAAAGTGAAATTTCAGCCAGAGAAAAGCTTTGAGCTGAAATGTGTTCAGCACTCAGCGGCTTTTGGTGGTAATAACAGAATCAAAACTGTTTCCTGAATGGAGAAGCATTATTACTCAGGTGTCCGATTCTTCCACTCAAACTTTCATTAAATCTTGAAGGTTTTCTGCATTTGTCTCACTGAAAAAATATCCGGTTATGTTATTAGATTCTTATGAAAAACATTCATATACATTCCTCAGCTCCTCCATCCTGCAGTTATATGAGCTCTGCCTCTACCTTGACGTTTCCACCTTCAAACTTCATATTTATTGTGGTTTTTGAGGGTTAGGTGGAATGACATTTCCCTTCTACACATGGTGTGAACAAACATATCCAAAAAGTTGAGATTTGGTCTTGTTTCAATGTTCTGCAACAAACTTTGAGGAAGCTTTAGCATTCCTTTTGTTTCAGCAGTGGAGTCTAGTGCAGTGAATGCCTACATAAGCCGTGGTGATCGAGTGAATCTCTTACTGCTTTCATGGAAAAACTGGATCTGCTAATGGATAAATAGATTATTCCTTTGTCAGATTTCTTGTAGCTGGTGGTGGCTGGTTTATGGTGAGATTATATTCTCTGCACCTCCAGATTATGCCCCCGGTGGTGCTCAATGGTACATTTAAATGATTAAAGGCATGTCTGTACTTAATGACATCATTATGTTTAGTTTATTGTATTATATATTGGCAAAAAGAAATCTTTTTTATGTCTAAAACAGCTGAGTTTTTTTCCTCAGTGTTAGGAAGGAAGCAGATTTAAATCTAATGTAATCAGATTTCAATGTTTCAATAATTTTATATTCTTAGCTTTATTTTTTTCATATATTTTGTGCATGAATTCCACTTTACAACACATAACATAATTTGTGGACAAAGTTCTCATGATTTCTGATCATCATGAATGATGATATAAATTACATGAATGTCATTTATTTTTGTCTGTTCTAATGTGAAGAGCATTTTTTCCTACATGTTGATCCACATGCAAACGTGAACAATTTGCCGTCTTTCAGTTAAAAAGCCGCCCAGTAACCCTGGAAGGTTTGCCAACGCCACCTTGGTACGGCTGGCTGACTTCCTGAGCGCTGGATATAAGAAAGGAGTGAGACCTGTGAAGGACTGGAGGACGTCCACTATCGTGGCCATAGACCTCATGGTTTACTCCATCCTCAATGTGGTGAGTTCTGCTCACAGTCCGGTGGTTCAGGAATGTCTCTGGACAGATCAACATCTTACTGGCACTGAAGCAACGTGACAGATTTTAGACTCTGGTGTATTTCTGTATCTTAACACAGGACGAGAAGAACCAGGTTTTGACGACGTATGTGTGGTACAGGCAGGTAAGAGCAATGACTATTAAGTTGAGGCTGAGTTAGGGTTGGACAATATGGCTGAAAAACGTACCATAATATAAGCATTTCATATCAGTGGATAGTGATAATTATTATTCATTTGTTTTTCTGTTCTAAATATCTGAAATCTTGCCAAACTGGTGACCCTTTCACTCTGCGCTGTTGTTTATTGCTCTTAAAACATTATGAGCAATACTGGTGCTGCTCAACAGACTGTTGCTAGGTAACCAAAGAGTAAATTAGTTGCTAAGTTTCCTCTGCCTACATCCCTCAGAATGCTGTGCGGTTCTGGGGAATAGGGGTTATTCTTTGTTTTATGCACTCTAAAATGTGGTGTGCTGTTAGAATCTGATCATTTATGGCGTTGAATCTTTCAGTCGTGGACGGATGAGTTCCTGGTGTGGAACCCAGAGGATTTTGATGAAGTCAAGCAAGTCTCCCTGCCCACAGCTAACGTCTGGGTTCCTGACATCCTCATCAACGAGTTGTAAGAGATTTCCTTCACTTCGGCCCTTCCACTGCGCTGAATGTGATCATCCAGACATGGTTTGCATTCGTTGTGTGTAACCGGCAGCGTCGATGTGGGGAAGTCTCCAGATATTCCTTACGTCTACGTGACACATGAGGGTCTGGTGCAGAACTACAAGCCCATCCAGGTCGTCACCGCCTGCACACTCAACATCTACAACTTCCCGTTTGATGTCCAGAAATGCAGCCTCACCTTCCAGAGCTGGCTCCACACCAGTAAACCGGCATTTATTCACAGAGGAAATACAAAATGTTAACTGCTTGACTGAGATCTAAAAACCTTCAGTCATAACAATAACAGTGCTCTACAAACAAAGACTTGCCTCTCTTTCTACAAAGTTCCTGTCTTTTTGCTTTGCTTTGCTTGCATAAATGTTTCAGATCATCAAACTAATTTTAGAATCAAAGATACCTACCCTGAGTAAATATGAAATGCAGTTTTAAAATGATGATTTCTATGGAGGCTGAGAGGTGCAAATGTGATGCGCTGCAAACACACGAATGACGCAAACCCCAAAACACACACACACACACACACCACACACCCACACCCCCCCCCCACACACACACACACACAAACATCAAATGCAACAGCATAACTGTTGCATTAATCTAATAGAGAATAATGCTACAATCTCAGAAAATATATTCACTGCAAAACAAAAAAAAAATCACGCCAAATATTTTTGGTATGACTTCTAATGTAAATATTTTAGTACACTTAAAATAAGACAAAACTAGCAAGTAGCTTTTCCGCAAAATATATTAACTTATTTTAAGTGAATAATTCCTTGACATGAATAAATATTGTTATCCTAAACTTATAACAAGACATTTTCAATTTTATAAGTGGAATTAGTACATTTTCACTAATATTAATAAATTATTGATTTGAAACAAACTGCTACATCTTGCTGAAAAGTTACTTGTGAGTTTTATTTGACTTCAAGTGTACCAAGATGTTCGCACTACAAAGTAGACCAAAAGTAATTGGTAGGATTTTGTGTTTTTGCAGTGTTCTGTTTATTGAGATGCTCCATGTGTTTTCTTTGAACATAAAATCTGTTTTTTTTGGGGGGGGGGTTTGGTTTAAAATTAAATCTTACAGCTTTTAAAAGACAAAAAATAAAAATTAAAAAATATAAAACCCACAGAAAATAACAGATTTCACCTCCAAAGCAGCACACTGCAGCCCGGTTGTGAGCAGAAGCGTTGTTGTTTTGTTTGGCGCCTCCTGAGCGGGCGGAAGAGAGCTGACTTATTGTCAGGCCTGCTTCGCGCTTCTCCAAACGTTGTGTTTGATCTGCAGTCGATGACATCAACATCACCCTGATGCGAAGCCCCGAGAAGCTCCGGGACGACAAGAGCGTCTTCATGAACCAGGGAGAGTGGGAGCTGCTGCACATTCTGTCCAATTACAAGATCTTCAGCGTGGACGACGACGATTACTATGCAGAGATGAAGTTCCACGTGAGTGTGGGAGGAAAAGCTACTGAGATTAAATATTAAATGTTTCTCAGCAGATTGGGAACACCAAACAGGACAAAATCTGTTAGACGTTTGCTCGTTTTACGTTTTGTATTCCACATTCTGATTCATTTTGGGTTTGGAGCTTAACTAGATGGACGACCTGTTCTCAGGTCACACATTCAAAGCGTAAATTAGTAACAAATGAAAGTTTAACTAGTTTAAATAGGCTTCTTATTCAGCCTAACATGCTGCTGCTTCCCCCAGGTGGTGATCCGACGGCGGCCGCTGTTTTACACGGTGAACCTGCTGCTGCCCAGCGTCTTCCTGATGGTGATGGACATCGTTGGTTTCTTTCTACCTCCAGACAGCGGAGAGAGAGTTTCCTTTAAGATCACTTTGCTGCTCGGCTACTCGGTCTTTCTCATCATCGTATCCGACACTCTGCCTGCCACGGCCATCGGAACGCCACTGATAGGTGACTGAGGTCCACAAAGTCTCAAAGGAGTTTCCATTTAACCAAGAGACTATTTAATTATCTCAAAGGAAATGCAACATCACCCTGAGTTTTGTTGTTGTTGTTGTTGTACATATTCAAAACTAATTTACTCAAGCAGATAGTATTGTAATGCAGCATATTGAATTTTTTATATTGAATTGTTCTGTCTCATTTCAAATCATATTACATTGTCTCAGGTCAAATATTTCAATATGGCTGTGCATTACATCAAACCTAATCAAACTGCATCATGTTATGCTATTATAGTATTTTTTGGTATTTAGTATTTATGTCAAAGTATTGCAAATTGTATACTGCTCAAAAAAATAAAGGGAACACTTAAACAACACAATATAACTCCAAGTAAATCAAACTTCTGTGAAATCAAACTGTCCATCTAGGATGTGTTATTTGAGTGTTCCCTTTATTTGTTTGAGCAGTGTATATCATGTAAAACTATTTTATTTTGCATTGTAAAATATTCTGTTGTGTTAAATTGCTGTGTAATATATTTAAGTACATCGAATCAAAAAGCATCAAATTATGTATTATTTCTGATTTTTACTGTATCATATTGAATTTGAACAACAACCACGTATCAAACCCAACAGGAAAATAATGAATGCTTGGGTTTTTGTGTGTTTTTTTTAAACAAAAGTCTAATTTTCAGCACTACAGAAATCACAAACGCAGCTCTTTACTGTGCTACAAACCCGTGGTTAACATGGTTCCAAATTGTGCTATTTTATATCATCTCACAGATCTCACCTAACTTGGTAATGCATCTTATATTGTATTATTTCATTTCATATTATATGTTCACATCACAATTCAAAATGATTGAAACCTGTGGAAGACCCATGTTTACAGTAATCTTTGGATTTGACCGACATTAGTGTCGGAACATTGGAAGTTCAGGAGAAGTAAAGCCAGATGGCAAAGAGTAGAGGTCTTTCATTTCACATCATATTGAAACCAAGATGCATTGTACTGTATCTCCAAAACCTTCAACCTTTGTGCTCTTACCTGGTCCTGCAGGTGTGTACTTCGTGGTCTGCATGGCTCTCCTGGTGATCAGCCTAACAGAAACCGTACTGATTGTTCGTCTGGTCCACAAGCAGGATCTGCAGCCACCCGTCCCCCACTGGGTGAAGTACCTGGTCCTGGAAAGAGCTCCGGTTCTCTTCTGCATCCACAAAAAGCACCGCTTCTGTGCGAGGCTGTCGTCTCAGGCTTCAGAGCTGGACCGCTCCAAGGAAAACAACTACGGGACGGGTAAGGTATATCGACACCGCCTCTCCTATTAAAGTTTAAATCAATTTCATTTTATTTCACTTTATTTTGCCTTTCATTCACTCGATAATTAATTTTAGTAGTTCATATAACAACTAAAAGAAATAGCTAATGAAACAGAGGAGAAAGAAACGTAAACTTAGAATATTCCCCCCTTTTCACGTTCAAAGAAAATTAGCTAACAAGCTCAGAAGTCAACAGTGACATATTTGGGCCAATGGAAATAGAAAAAAAATAGAATAAATTTCCACCAAAAAATCTCAGAAATTGTCTAAATAAAATATAGTTTGAAAGGTAAAAATATTGCTAGAAAAAACTTTGACATTAACCTCAGAGATTTTCTTGAAGAAACTCGAACATTTTAAAATTTTCTTAAACTTAAAAATGTCTGAGTGTTTTTCTGAAAAAAAGATCTCAACATTTTAAAAAATTTTTCTAGCACATGTTTACTTTTCAAACTCGACTTTTCAGGTCCAATTTTTTTTCAAAAATATTAATCTAAAAAAAAATCTGGGCTTTTTGTCCATTCTAAATGTTCTATGTGTTTACACTGTCTTTTCCTTTAGTCAGTCACATTATCTAAAACAGAATCTTGAGATCGTTTGGATAGAAAAATTGGTTTCTGAATCAAAAATCATTTCTGAATCAAATTTTTTTTTCAAATCGTGACTTTTAGCTTCGAAATCGAATTAGACATTGAAAGATTTGCATCTCTATTTTAAGTTCTAACCCACACTTCCACACAATATGTCAGATCTAGCAAAATAAGAACCAAACTTTGCGGTGCTTCATTTTTTTCTTCCTAACCAATTGTAAGAGGCTAAATTACAAGATTACACTTTTGTCTCATTCTGCAGCCCAGTGCTCCCTCCACCACACCTGTGAGATAGGCCAGAGGCTCAGCCAGCAAGACAGAGAGGGTGGAATGCTTGGACTTCGCCTGGCCCCGTCCAGAGACAACACTCCGCCCGTCATGGACAACATCCTCCAAGAGGTGACAGCCATTCGGCAGTTCCTGGAGAAGAGGGACCGGTGTCGGGAAATCGCCAAGGAGTGGCTCCAAGTTGGCTACGTGCTGGACGTGCTGCTCTTCAGAGTCTACCTTGTGGCCGTGATCGCCTACAGCATCACACTGGGCACTCTGTGGTCGGTCTGGCAGGTGGCCTGAGTTTCGCCCCGCCACCCAGTCAGCGTAGGTCAATCACAAATAAGTATATCAAGTGTAAGTGGCTGAAGCTCGTCGGATGAAGGAGGCATTCATGAATAGAGAAATAACTCCTCTAGATGAGGCCACCATGTAAATTCAGGGGACGAGACACTAAAATGTCCTCGTAAACATTATAATTTAGGCCTAATCTAGTAGTTTGAAGGCATATGACTCAAAAGTAACAAGAGAGGCTTCATCAGGAGGAACACAAAAGCTTTCTGAGACGATCCAAAGTCACATTGGGATTCGGTCCCAAACTGTTTTAGGTGCAGTTAATACGCATAATTACAGGGGATAAAACAGGAATATTAGTAAAGCCAAAGCTAAGTTTTATCCCAAATATCTACTGAGTTGAAGAAAGTAGGAAATGAAAAACAATCATCTGCAGATGAGAAATGATAATAAACTTGGTTACCAAATGAGAAAGTATATAAGAAAGATGTATGAATATATAAATGGACGCTATATTGCTACACAATTAATGAATTAATATATGTAAATTGGTAATTTCTTTAGGACTGCTTTTTGCGTTGAGATTTTCCTGAAGCTGAAACTTATGAAAAGTGAAGTGGGACAGTTTTTGGAGAGCTACAAATTGAGGCTGTTGACACAAAGTTTGTTATCTCTCCATGTAAAACATAAAACAAAAAAACAAAAAACAGCTTTAATATTACTTGCAGATTTAAAGCAGTTTAAGGTTTAAAAAAGAGCTCAGCTCAACTTAGTGATTTTCCAGTAGACAAATGTAGACAAACGGAATGATGTAAACAGACAAAGAATGTGTGTTATATTAAAATATTTAATCTCTTTGTTGCTAATTACTACAGGCTACAACTGTTTCTGGTTATCTCTGTTCTGTCTGTCCCCAGAGTGGCGGACAGGAAGTTACAAAAACCCAATAAACTGGCATTTATATAGCAAAAGTTAGCTAGTCTCTGCATATTAGCTAAATTTAGCTAGTGTTAGAATATAAGCTTATGTTAGCTTGCTAACCTTGGCTAATCTTGTAATCTGAGCTAACTCATAGAAAGACAAAGCCTGACTTTTATGTTCTCCTCTGAGGTTAATGTACATTTTGCATTGACTGATGCTGGAAAATACAACTTGGCTGACAAAGTGTACTACAGCAAGACAGTAACAATGATTTTTTATTTATTTTTATTTTTTTATTCAGTGCAACATTGCGCACATACATTTTTGGTGTGTTTTTGTGCCAACAGAAAATAATGTTGTGTGTAATGACCGGAAAAAAAAAAAAAAAAAAAAAAAAACTGTAAACATTTCTACTATGTTGTAAAATATATCTTCAATTTTGAAGACATATTAAAAAGACAAATTGAAATCATTTCATTCCTCTCCAATTGTCTTTATGTAACTGTGTGCACTACTTCAGAAAAGATACATTAACAAAAAAAAAAGAAACAATTTAATTTTCAGGTTATTGAGGGTATAAATGAATAGTTTTGATACAAAATAAATGATTAATCAGAAAAACTTACCTCTGACGTTTTAGCTATATTATTTACCAAACTTCTCTTCTTTCCAACCATTATTTAATAGCAACTCTAATAAAATTTCGTTATTTCTCGGTGTATAATATTTATACGTCAGTTTTACTGGTTTCCAGATTGTCTGTATGTAATTTTACCAGCAGCCTGTAGTTCACACAGTGACCACATGATGGCAGCATGTACAACGACATCCCCCTCCTGCCACAGCACCCACCCAATTGTGAACCCTAGTTTTCAATCTAAAGGACTTTAATATTGTTCCTCTGATTAAAAGGAGAAAATGTCAGAAATATAAAGGAGTTAGAGATTTATTTCACTAAGTGAATAAAACAATGTTGACTGTGTTGAAAGAGATCAAATCATAGAAACAAGAGGAAGAGTGTTTAGACATGTGGGTCAGAGATCAGACCAGAAAACTCCCTCCTTACCAAGCCTAACAAACTATTCACCAACCCCTTCCTTCCTAATGCCCCAAAATAAGATCAAAGTGACACCAAAGCAACAGGTCTGACAGAACCATTCACAATGACTTTTCCCTCCTTATTTCCTGTTTTTGTTTTCCGTCAAAATCCTGAAAGAGAGGCCTCATTAGTTTCCAATATGCTGTTGCCCAGATCTGATTGTGAGTGCGTCACATGGAGGAAATGAGTAAATACTGGAGCGACATTAGAACACAGTGGAGACACTTTGATGTGACACGGTTTTCATATGTAAAATAAAAAGGCATCCGCACAGCTTTGACTGAATATTTCATATTAGTGATCTGTGCTTGCTTCTTCTCAACGGCAGAGAGGAAATATGACCAGAACACACGTCCTGCTGCACCACCCAAGTACAGAAAATTGTTCATGCATTTATTTGAATGAATTAGAGGTCATTTGTCTGCTTTTATGGATGGACATTTCATGATGCGATCCTAGAACTCCATCAGCTGTGAAGTAAACATTCACTTCAGTAAATGTGGTAAAAAAAAAAACCCAAACAAACAAAAAAAACCATTCTGTTAAAGGTGTTGAAAATTGTACCTAAAAGTCTCTCCAGAAGTAAAAAACAAAAACACCACCTTTTTATGAACTCAAAACTTAGAAAAGTTTCTTTCTTCCCTCTGAAATGCTTCAAGATGTTGATCCGCCTTAACGGGACTGGAATATGGGTCAAACTTGGCTGTGACTGCATTGCTATAAAAGGTCTTTTCTAATTCAACACTTTATCTGCAAATTTGCGAGCAGTACTTTGAAATATCTCATTCATAAAGCTGCATGTATGTAACATTTATAAAAAAAAAAAAATCTATTTTTTTAAACATTTGTTGAAACTGTCACATAGTCATGACAGTACGAGACGGATAATCTGTGAAAAAAAAAATCAAGCTCCTCTGCTTTCTCCTAGCGTTAACTGGAAACAACCAATCAGAGCCAGGAGGCGGGTCTTATTGCTGTCAATCACCATTGTGTACTTTAACGGTGTTCCAAACAGCAGAGACTGTTGTGAACGCCCAGGCTTGTCAGGATGGCCTCTGATGACAGATGAATGAATAAATGAAACAATGAATAATTGGTTGTATGAATGACATGATGGGTAGATTGATGAAGATTGATGAAGGGATGGTTGGCTAAACGAATGATGTCTGGACAGATGAATGGATGGACAAACTGATGATGGACAGGCAGACAGATGGACATGTGTAATTAAATAAGACGAATGTCTTTTATACGTTTCTGGTGTGATGTGAACACTGAAGAAAAACGGACATTTTTCACATTATTTTACATTTTGTAAATTCTGCAAACTTTGAAAAAACTTGGATCAACTTCAAAATAGTTGGAAGAATCAATTTTTTTTTCATTTGGATGTTATTGCATACATTATGAGCTTTGATTTCAACTGGGTTGCTATAAATCCCATTAGTAAGTTGCTTTGGATAAACGCAGAAACGTAGCAAAAATTATTGATGAACAACTAAATATGGATATAATCCACTGCTGGAAGATAAACCAGCACTAATATTTGATCACATGAATCAGGTTGGGTTTTTTTAAACGATAAGCATTTTCAACTCAACTGAGATAACCCAGGGGTGTGTCTGGAGGCGGCACACCCCTGTGATATGATTGGCTGAGGCCCACCCTGCCTCCATGCGCTGGGTTCTGCTTCTATGAGCAGCTGCTGAACCGCCAGATTGTTTTCAGTGCCTCATGTGCCGTCCTGCTCTTCCCTCTGGTTTTATTGTGCTTCAGGGCATGAAGAAAGAGCAGAATATTATTGTTTAGAATATCAGAGTATCAATGTTTAAAACAATATTCTGAATGCTGGAATATCTGAGAGCCTTGAAAATAAAATATGGAAATATTCCTTATCTTCTCACATCAAAACTGAACAATTTAATGCAATGTTCTCTAACCAGAATGGATGGAAAACGTCTGAACATCAATCTGGTCTTTGGACCGTTCTTATATATTGGGCTTCATCAAGACCTGCGGTTTTGAATTGTGGTCCATTATCCTGCATGTTTGAGCCGTTTTCTAGTCTCCAACAAGCCAACTTAAATAAGTAATGAAGTTAATTAATGAGATTTATTTTTTTACTTCACAATTATTCCGTACTTTGTGATTTTTTTTTACATAATAAAATTCACCAAAGTTTGCTATGCTGAGACAAAATTACAAAAAATAGTTATCCCCCCTTTGGTGTTCAGTTCACTCTGAAACAGCTCTTTGAATGAGTTTATTTAAGGTGTTGGAGTTGGACAAACTGCTGCATTAAGAAGAAAAATAAAGAAAATGTTTGACGAGAACAGTGAAAGAAGAAACGTCACGGGGTGTTTAACTTCAAAGCATCTTCCATGCATGCATAATTAATACAGATGTATGTGTTTCTGGATACTGTATTGTTGCTACAATTTTTGCCGTATGCTTTGAGAAAACTACTAGAATAATATATATAAATACATATACACACACACACACACACACATATATATATATATATATATTTTTTTTTTTTAATTCTGGTATCACTCAAATAATTTTTATTGGTCTAAAATTTTAGCACACATTCATAGTGTGCCATTCCATCTTCACAAAGACTTTGCATCGACTTGCATCCATCTTTGATTCATTTCTATAGCCGGACCCTAAACCAGGGGTGTCCAAACCTTTTGACACGAGTCAAAATCGTCAAGTCAGAACATGTGAACCCGATGAATGTAATAAATTTAAAAACTAAAATTACTGAGTAACATTGTGATTCATTTCAATGTAAAAGTAAATCACAATACATTAAAATTGAACTTACTCTATAAGCTAAGCATGCTGAAGTTTCAATAAAGTTTTCAGATTTTTATAGGGAGTGGATGTGCATTCAAATTAGAAAGGGTTTAGAGTGTTTGCTTTTGAAGAAAAAAAAAAAACATACCAAAAAAAACAAAAAAACATTTAGCCCATTGTACCCATATACACCAAGATTTGAGTCTGTTTTTCCCCCCTTAGAGTTTAATATATTCATTCATTCATTCATTAAAATCTAATCTGGGAGCACCAGAATTTGCTCGTCAGTAAAAGTCACTGCATAGTTGGGGTGAACATAATATAACAAAAGCCTTGTTATACTTAATTTATCAAGAATAATTTTGCTCACATTAAGGATAAAAAGTGTCCATCTGTATCAACCTCCTGTTGATTTGGTGAAACAAATTTGCATTAGTTTTTAACTGCAGTCAAATGATCTGTCTAGGGGCCACACATGGTCCCTGTGCCACACTTTGGACACCCTAATGGGGCCCAGGCTTTGGGCCCCATAAGGAACAGTGTGCCCTCGGTGCAAGTACTTGTTGGAAAACTACGGCTTACGAAGTGAGAAATGCTAACACACACACACACGCTCACCCATGCACACGCAGACAGAAAATAAGCGTTTTTTTTCTGTTAAAAGTGTTTTAAGGAGTAAATATAGAGCCAGATGATGAGACAACATGAAGTCCATTTTTTATTTCGTTTTCTAACTGCAGATTCAAAGTATACAACGCAACATCATGATTTGATTTTTATTATGAGACCCATAAATAAAAATACAATTAAAAACCCACTTCAATCAACAATCTACTGTTAGTAGGATTTGAAAAAAGATTCTTTTTTAATATATTTTTTTTCTATCAAAAGGCACAACATTGAATTTATTGACAACATGGAGAAGAGAACCTGCAGCATTAAATCTTTTCATTTTCCTTTTTATTTTTTTTTCCAACACTCCATCAGAGAACACTGAAATGTTACAAAGATGTGTCTGAATCTACATGGAGAGAAACGAAACAGGAAAAAACAACCTCTATATCAACAGATGGTGGCTATAGATTGGTGCCACGGCTTAAACAGGAAACGTACTGCCACGGGAAACAAAACAGAAACCAACCGAGAAATTAAAATAAAAATAGCACGTTGTCGCCGGAAAAGACAAAGGACCTTCGCAAAGCTCTAATCCAAAATTTCAAAAACATTTTTTTTTTTTTTTTTTCCATTTTATTTTTGTACAAGTGACAACAATACGAGAACAACAACAACAACAACAACAACAAAAAAAGAAAATAAAAAGTAATAATTGGGCACCTTCTAAGATTAGGCTAAGATTAGGTGCTGAGGTAGACAAAAACTAAAAATTCAAATCATAATAGAAACACTATTTTCTTAAAACAGAGCAACTCGACTGGCACTTGTGCTGCAACAACAATGGAGGAGAGAAGTAGCACAGACAAAGCCAGGGAAAGACGGGGGAAAAAAGCTTTGTTACGATACAAAAAACAACAGAAATAAAAAGCTTCGTCACGCTTGGTCCGACGGGGCAATTGGTCCTCAGTGCTAATATAAAAAAATACAATGTCTTGGTGCTTTGTTACTCAAACAGTTTTAGTCTAGACCTCAATGGCACATGCACTGCAACACTGCATGAAAATGGCTACTTTGTTCTAGAAAAACACCACACCAAAAACACAGAGTGCCAGCTTCCAGGGATGCCATGATTCCTCTCGGACCAAATTTTACATCCCCGACTGATAAATGCATTTTGTAGAACAAGGGGGATAAACAAACAAATAACAACAAAAAAAAAAGTACTATAATAAACAGAAGCCTAGTGCCAACCTGCACGAGTGGAGGTTTTCCACTCATTTTCTCCTAAAAATCCTCAACAAGCAAGGCTGTTGAGACAAAATAATAACAATTGCATTAATTCAGAATGTTACTTTTTTTTAATATATATATTTTACTCTAAATCAACTTCTGAGAAAAAAAAAGAAGCTTCTGGATGCCAATAACAGAGTACAGCTTAAAGAAGTGAAACCAGAAGGTTTATTGCAACAACTGGCTCTAAAAAATAAAAAATAGAAGTCATAATTTGAGCTTCATGACATCCCCAGGGTACTGGAGACAACACTTTTATTTTTCTTCTGGAAATACAGAACGTAAGCAGATACAGATGGATTATTTTTGTCGAACAATTTCCATTTTTAGGCACAAAGATAGTACAGAAACACCCGAGGAACACTGAGGGAAGAACTATATCGATGCCAATGTATATGTATATATTTATATATATATATATATATATATATTCTTTTTTTCCCCAACAGAAAAAAGTGGCATAGAATATCATTTTATTTTGTATCTGATTAGTGCATTTTCCCACTAATACGCACACACACGCACACACACACACACACACTCTCACACAGTTACACACTTTTTCAACAAGTAGAAAACATTCAGAGGACGATGAGAAGAATAATGTGACTGAACAGGCTTGCATTGTGGCGTTCAGACTGAACCGTGACTGGGTTCTCATTTATTATTATAGTGGGTGGGTATTACCCGAAGCCCCGCCCACCACCCCGGCCTCAGCTCACAGTGTTTGAGAATAAAATGGCAAGACACCACGGGACATGCCATCCCTTATTCTTTTCTCTTCTTTTCAAGTACAAAGAAATAAACTAAATAAAAACGTTGACAGTCAAGTTTGATTGACATAAACAACTGAATGACGAGAACTAATTGGTCGGTTCGGCAGCGCCCCCTGTCTGCCGTTTCCGTTATTTATTTTTTTTCCTTTTTGTATTGTCCTGTCTTTATTTTTAATAATCGTCACTTTTTCACACATTTGTAAAACTGGTGGATAGATTTAGTCCTTCACCGACAATGCAACTGACATCCAGAAAGCAACACTTATTATTACAACGTGTTCACACAAATATTTTTTTTTTTTCCTTTTGTTTTTGTCCAACAATATCAAAGAGGAGCAGGCAAAAATGATTCACACCCAGAAGGAGGGGGGGAAAAAATAACGCTTAAAAAAAAATTACAAATATTATTTGTGCCCTGCTTTAACCCTCCACAAAAATGGAAAAAAGGACCGACACTGAATACAAAAATATCACCATTTTTTTTATATATCAAATTGCCTCTGTTGGCTCTTGTTCAGAAACACACGCATGCTTCTCTCAAAGGGAGAAGCTCTATTTTTAACCTTCTGGTTGGACTTTTTTTCTTTTCTTTCTTTTTTTTTTTTTTTTTTGATTTACGCCTTGCACGTCCAAATTGTCCAATGCGCTCCGCATCAAATGTGACCTGCCCTGTTGTGCTGCAGCGTTCTCAACCAACATCCTGTTCACTTTGCTCTTTTTTTTTTTGTTATTTCACATTACAAAACTACAACTCTATTCACATATGTTCAAGTTTAAATTCTTGTTTTTAAACGCTCTCAAGAAGCAACAGAACTCATCCGTCTTACTCGTCACTTTAAGGCTTCAAAATAGCTTTTTTTTTTTTAGCTTTTCTTTTTATTTTTCCTCTGCTCTTTGTCGCCGTGGGAGGTGCGGGGGGAGAACGTAAGAGAAGAATAAACATCCATTCGAATGACTTTCCTCATCCCGTCCACCTCCGCTTTACCGTTTCATAGAGACTTTTCTTAAAAACACAATCATAAATCAGCTTAAAAAAAAAAAGCATGAGATGATGTAGCTTTGACAAATAATGCAAAAACACAAACACAAAAGAATGTGACTTTTCTTTTTTTTTTTTTCCAAAAAAAAAACAAACAAAAAACACAACAAACATGAAAACAACTCAGAGGTAGCTTTTTAGAACGAATGAGCGAACCATCCGGCTCCTTAACAAACGGACTTAATACCAAGTTTGGTAACACAGAAAACAAAATGGAAGAAAGAAAACTGAATCTCTTCTCTGTGGCACTTAATTTCTCTGCAAACATGCTCTGCCTCATCACATTTCTTTTTTTTTTCTGCGATGCATCCTCCGACACGCACCGGCCCAAATGTACACATGAAACAAAAGGGAAATTATAAAATATACAAGGAACACAAGGTCACACACACAAAACACCCAACAAAAAACACACACACAGACACAGAGAGAGAGAGAGAGAGAGAAAGAGAGAGAGAGAGAGGTAATTCAAGTACAATGTGTTGAGCTCAAACTCAAAGTCAATAAGAAGAACCACAATAAGAGACGAGAGGGACAAAGCGCACAGACGGAACCGCAGTAAGAGCTCATTTCCTCTGCCTGGCTGCGTCTCATCCGACCGGTGACCACCTGTCCTTTGGATATGTAAATCCCCAAAAGATGTCATGACAATCACTTGTGTGGAACAGGTTTAAACGTCAGAAAGTTGGAGATGCCCACCTTCACTTTTCCAGCATTGTTTTCCTCAGAAGGACTGAGTAGAGTGCACATTTCAAACGATAAGGATGCTTCTCTTTTCCAGGCAGGAAAAGTAATAAAGCAACGTCTAAAAAAAAAAAAAGGTGGGAGCTTTCCGTTTTCTGACGTCGAAGCATCAACCTGTACTTTCATACAGCCTCGTCATACGCTCCTCATTTCCAGATGTTCACATTCAGGGCTCTTGCCATTTAGTCCTTAAAACTGACGAACGTTGGGATTGTGCAGCTAAGGCATCCTCAGCACGTTTACCGCTAACCGTCCAAGTCACAGGATTCACGCAGACGACGAGCCTTCTCCCCCCTCATCATTGGTTTTCCTCCGCTGTGGTGAGCTGACAGATCTACGGCAGCTGAAGCTTTTCTGCTATGAGTCAGTTTATGTTGGGTATCGTTAGTGTGAGACACTGATAGTCATGGGGATAAATGGGTAGAAGCAGTCCAGACATCTATGGCTGAATATAGCTGGGTTTTCTTGTGCGATATTATGATAGCAAATTATATTTTGTTGAAGGGTTTATACACCTTGCTGACATCAAACAAAGACTGTTGTCGTAGTTTGCTTTACCTGTGCAATCAAGCCATGATAAACTATGATGCAGAGCTAAAAAATAATAATAACATATGACATAAAAGTGACGGTTGTCGGCCTTGAGCGGCCAGTGGTGACTGGAGCGTCTCCGACCCAGGAAGACCGCTGAAGAAGCCGGGGAGACCTCCGGGGAGAAGCAGCGCTGGTGTCTTCCCTGCTTGGTTTGCAGCATCTTAATACTCCCACTAGTCCAGTTCAACTGTCCCGTCTACTGCATAAGCCTGCAGGGGCCCACACTGATTCTCAGGGGCTATCTCAGAGCCACCACTGCTTCTGTTGAAAATTCAGGAATGGACTCATAAACTTGCAGGTTTTTGGGCATTGGAAAAGGAAACGGAAACAGTTCGAGAACTTAAAACTGAATGTTCATTAAAATACTCAAATATCGACAAAGTTTGGAAAATAGCGAATGCAATATTTGGGAAGCATGGCACAAAAAACAAAACAAAAGCAATATGAAAAAAGAAGAAAAGAGGATGGTCAGATAGCCCTTGAGAATCTGCCTTCACACCAAAGTGGCAGCAGCATCCAAACAGTCACTTCTTTGCAGCCTACTTGCTTGTGGTGCTGCAGGAAATGACCTGAAACAATAGCACAGTTGCAGATGTAGTGAACGACCCGGTGAATCCGAACAATGCTGGAGAACTGTCTCCAAGTCTTTTAGCCCCTCCGCCCCTACGCCCCTATGCCCAGCTCCTCATCGCCGCCTTTGCATGTAAAAACAAACAAACAAAAAAACTAAACGCTCTTTTTTTTTTTTTTTCAAGCATCTTCTTGTTGACATTCCTCAATCTTCAAGACCTCCTACCCGTGCTGTTACATTCCTCTTACCTCTCTGCCCCCATCCACTCCCTCCCTCCGCATTCACTTCACCCCATTCCCGTCTCAGACGTAGCAGAGGTACAGGTATGTCTTCTCTATGCGCCAGTCTGGAGGGATATCTTCAGGCTTGTGACCTTTCATGTGCTTCTGCATGGCTGACAGGCTGGGGCAGTACTCCAGGCAGATGGTGCATTGGTAGGGTGAGGCGCCATTGTGGGTGCGCAGGTGCTTGATCATGGCCGAGTAGTCCCTGGATCGCTGGTGGCACAGCTTGCACTCGAATGGCTTCTCACCTGCAGATGATGGGAAGGTGGTGGAAGACAACAATTATGTTAATTATAAAGTCATTTTGGGCTCATTTTAGACTCCAGCTGAGAGCCGATGCTAAATCTGACTGAAAGGATAAGAAAGAAAAGGTTTTATTGCCAGTGACTTCCATCATTCATATAAATGTTAATACAAACCAAACAAGGAGAAGCAGCACTCAGCTCCTACAAATAAATCTGCAAAACAGCTGAAAACACTGAGTTTCTTTAAATCAAGGCTAAATCCCCACCAGCTTAGAGATTCCTTTAACCCATATTGACTGGAACATTGACCAACGTATATATGATCCACCTGTTTATTCCTCTCTACGTATCGGATTCATTTTTACACCTCTCGAAATGAACCAAACAGTTCTTTGTCTCATCAAACATTTAGTTTGTGCATAGAATCAAAAGGTTTTTATTGAGATTTTGATGCAATTCTCTAACAAACAGAGCCAGATGGAAATTCAGTTATAAAAAGAAAGCAACATATTTGCGTTAAACGTAGACAAAATATTTACCATAAATGTGCAGAACAACGCTGATTCAACAGCTGAGATAATCTGTGATGTATCTAATATGCAGCTCCTGCCACTTTAAACCCCTGAACTTGTTATAAATCAGAACGATGCTGTTCTCCTGCTGCTGGGGCTGTTATGTTTAACGGCCACATTTCAATTTGGCAGCAGCGGCCGTCCTGAACGTGCTAATGATTTGAGTGATGGCAGGGAATAATCCACCAGCGCTCAAGCCGGCAGACTCAAATTAGACATGTAAATGCTGACCTTTACCAATGGCATTTGAAATGAGCTGTCGGAAGTGATCTGGCTCGGCGCTTCGCTGTCACCTTTCAGCAGAACCACACACGTGTTTGCGACGACAAACAGCCGTGTTCCCACCACTGTCGCTCGACCGGTCTGTCCCGGAGAAAAACCCCGGTTAACCTTGACCTCGGCCAGCGCCGGATAACGGTGTCACTTAGCCAATAGGTATGAACACACACAGCGCTGAAAACCTGTTTAATTTCAGTGCGAACGCATGTGGGGTGTTGATATTGATAACCAGACTGTAAACACAGTCCCCTCAGATAATCAGCTAATAACGAATTGCAAATGGGGCCTTGGTATTGATCAGTCATTGGCATTTGGGATGTGTGGAGAGGCGTGGGGTGGGTAGGGGTTAGGTTGCCAATGTCGATGATTCATCAAGCAGCTGCTTTTGTGTGAGGTGGCCTTTGACTGTGAGCTTGTCACTCGCTCTTGTTATCTGCTGTTGCTCTCCGGCTTAATGCAAAGCCCCCCCTCCCTCATACAAAAGGGGAAAGGGTGGACGGAGGGGAGCCAATTATTGGACAGGCTGCCTTGATAGTGTGGCTTAACAGCTGGTTTATTGAATGGGAGATGGGAGGGTGCTACTGCGAGTGTGTGCGTGTGTGTGTGTGTGTGTGTGTTGGAGGGAAAAAAGATGGCGAGAGAGCATAAACCCTTGGCCGTGTGCCACCCTGGTGAGAGCTCGTGGTAGACTATACTCACTCAATCGAGTTTGCAGCATGCACTCATTCTCCAGGGCACCTAGCCTATCACTGTGTCAACATCTTTATAGGGCTCTAAATATACTGGGATCAATACAAAGTCTTCTGAGACATTCATTCACTGTATCGCAGTAATACTGATTTTCATCTGCTCTGCTCTGAGCCTTGGAACTTTGATATCCTGAAGTCTTTAAATGGCGGTTTAAAAAAATGACCAAGAAATCCCTGAAGCATCGGCTGAAAGTGTTTTTCTTAAAAATAAATGAATGGATTTGAGTTATGGTAGCAGGATGGCTCATGCATATTTTGGAAAATGTTAAGCTTTTATTTCATGTTGACTTTGGGAGCGTACTTCAAAGGTATCAAGAATTAATATTTTTATTTCGTGAAACTAGAATACATAGAGCCATGAAAAAGTATTTGGTCCTTAAAGATATAAAAGACAATCAGAGTAAATATAAAAGGCCCTTCCCCATTAATTAAGGGAAAAACCTCTCCAAAACATCTTGACACAACAGAAAAAATAATTGCTCCTCTTGTTAAATTATTATATTAAGAGTGATTGATCAAAAAAATTTGTTCCATTTCACTAACCACAATCACGTCTGATTATTGTCAGATCTGTAGCTTAATGCGATCCTTCAAAGAGGACCTGTCTGACAATATGAAGTAGGAGAAAAGTTCTCAAAAGGAACACATGATATCCTGATCTGAATTACGTCAAAAACAGAACCAGTCACTGACATCTATCAGTCTGGAAAGGGTTACAAAGCCATATCTTGCCTGATAATCAAATTTGTTTCACAAACTGAAACATTTAAAAATCAACATCAAAAACAAACAAAAAGAAGAAGAAATGTGTCAGAAATGTAATTTTTGTTACTTGTTTCCGGAGAACCTTAAATAGTTCATCATATTTAGAGAATATGTCTGTAAATAAGGTAACCTAGCTTACCAACACTACCAGTGATGGGTCCGGCAACACTGATGCGTCGACGCATGCGTCAAGCCCTTAGACAAAACCCATGTCGGTGTGTGTATTGTTCCTGTTACGTGACCGAGACGGGAACTGTTTTGAAATGACTCTGATGCCAAACTGTGTTTATAAGGAAGCGAATCTGTCAACGGAACGCATTTGCCAAAACAATTCTTGATCTTTTATGGTACAGCGTCAACTGTGGAGCAGCCTCAAGGCAAACGAAAGGTTTCGTAGTTTGGGACCATTTAGATCTAACATCAGAAAATAAGGTGTTGGTTATCACTTTGTTGATGTTTCATCCGGTTCTCTTCAGTTTCTACTTGATCAATCTGAATCCAAATTCAGCTGAAATTGACTCTTTTCATATTGTGTTCTGCATATTAAGTGTTGGATATGTTTGACAGAAGTGTCTTATTTAAATAAATCTACCTCCTCAATGCTGAGGCATTATAGGGCAACAGAATGAAGTCCCAGACACACCTAGGATAAACTCAGGTATACAGCCATTCTACAAATTACTCAGTTGCCTTTTATAAATTATTTCATATAAATGTAATTGTTTACTTCATTTTTTTCCTACAGCAGGAGAAGTTGTGTCAAAAAAGCGTAACAGACTAAATTTCAAAATGCTGGAAAAACTTTTTTGTTTTTTCTTTTAATGACAATGTGTGGAAAAAAAACCCTAGTCCACAAGCATCCTCATTCCAAACACGTTCACTCAAATTTTCATCACTTGGTCCGTGTTCACATTATTTATTGACTGATAAATATCAAATATATTTTGATTTTAACTGAAGATATAACATAATACAATATATAATATACAATAAAGTACAATGACTTAGATCTCCTTGTATAGACTAAGTAATCAAATCAGTCTGCGTTGCCTGGAGGGATTTTTAATGTCCAGCAGGTGTCAGTGTTCAGTGACACAGTATCGATACAGTTTTGCTTTGGGTCAAAAACGCTTCATGACGCCTCACTTACTCATCACTAAACACTACCAAATGTAGATAAACAGCTAGCATGACTCTTTAAACTATTTCCATTTTATATAAATTCCTTTCAATGAAAACACAATTTGATTAATATAAAAATATCATGCTTTATATGTAGTGTCGGATGAAACTTAGTTAGCCTACAGGCTCGCTGCCAGCTAGGTTCCTATAGCAGCAACCTTGTTGCTAAAGCTAGATGCAACAAATGTTGATATTTTACTCATTAATTTAGGTTACAGTCTAAATATAGATACTTCTCTGGAACGTGTGTTTGAAGTTCTGACAGCTAGCCTCACAGTGCTATGCAAATATTTGAAAATTGAGATGATAAAGAAACGCTGAATTCAACACGTCTTATAGGTCAGAACATGATTCTGTAAAAGTAAACTCACTCAATTTCAAAGTGATCCAATTACCAGCCGGAAAGCCTGTGGAAGTTGTTGATTAATCTACTCCATGACCATGTTTATTACTGTTGGCAATACAAGCTAAAAGCAATTCTCTGTATTTTATGCATTCAAACACTAAAAGAACAACTTCATGAATATGTATTGTATGGTGCATCTGTCACTGATTTAATAGTATTAAAAAAGATGGTTTCTTTCTGCAACGTTTCGCAATGGGTGGGGCCTACACTAGATTTTAAGTCTGGTTTGATGAAGAGCGTTCAGCCTTTAAAGTTTTAATCCAACTTTAGGGGCATTCTAGTTGATTGATCAAAATTAACCTCAAGTGGAAATGAAAGGACCAATAAACCTTTCCATCTTCAACATGCAAAAGTACGGGTTAACTAGAAGTCGGTCTCTATAGACACCGTTTGTCAGGTAAATGACTGAATCCATTCCTCCTTGTTGGAGAGCTGCTGTGTTGCATTTGAACGTGTTTTGGAGGCAGTACCTGTGTGCACACGGTAGTGGGTTTCCAGCTGGTGCTTGAGGCTGAACTTCTTCCCACAGCCGTTACATTCATAGGGCTTCTCCCCGGTGTGGATGCGCTTGTGGCCCTTCAGTGTACTCTCGTCTCGGAAGCAGCTACCGCAGAATTCACACTCGAATGGGTGGTCCCCTGCTGTGATGCAGATACAGAAAGACCAATTTACTTAAAGTGCTGACAGTACATAGTTGCAAAAAGACACATGATTATTAATATATGTACCAAACCATCTGACAGCTCAAAACAAAGCTTTATTATGTGGACAGACAGGGTTATGCACAAACAACAAGCATGTCTTAATGGATATCCATTTCAGTTCCACCAGACAAATACCAGCCTTTGTCTTTTTCCACAATTTTCCCACACCGCTGTTGTGCTTTGTTTGAAGCCTTATAATTACAGCCTGTCTTGGCTATTCAGCAGCCATCCAATGTATTATAAACCATCCAGCCGGACTGTTTACAATGCACTAATAGACAACCACACTGATAAATGCAGTAATTCTAGAGGGATGAGCTTGTCATCAGGTATTTTATGTCCTTTGAATTATTGCACTCCTAATTCAACAAAAACCAAGATGTTATGGTGTCTAGAAAGCCAGAGAAGCTTGACAAGTAGTTTTCTGTAGTTCGATCATCACTGTGTTATTGTGAGTTCGAAGCTCTTTTGTCCATCTGTGATGTAACAGACCTATTTCAGAAACCTTGCTGCCTGTGGATGTACAGTATTTGTGCATTCTGAAATGAAAACAATGAAAGGAATTGCATCAAACTCCTCAGGCCGCCACAGCACATGTCCCTCCTGGGCAGCCGTAAAGGATCTTCACATGTCAACGTTGGGCGATATTATGATTTGCAGGGAGTCTCTCCACAGCAGCTCCAGGACTAATTGTATTCCCGTGTTTGATGAGGACCCGCTCCTTGTGTCGTTTGCTCCCTTACGTGTTATCCTCTCCATCCGAGTGATGTTGCAGATATTTATTAATGTATTTTGCTCCACCGCTGCAGGTTTAAGTCACCATCAATGACCTATGCCTTTCATTATCTGCCTGTCCAAGCAGCAACGTGCCGGGGAATAAATTGCATTTCTCGTTATGTGCCTCCACCACTGCCCTGCTGTTAAAATACAATTCCACTTCCATCCATATATTTTATTTATTATTTTATGTAAGTACATACAGTATGTATGCCCGAGCTGGTTTATTTAAGATCCAGAGAGGAAAATGGGAGTAAAAGTAAAACGTACACGTCCTCGAGTCTGATCACATTATGGGAATGTTATACTTTTATGGTGGAAAACGTTTTCAGATGCCTTAGGGGATGATGTTGGATGCACTTCCATTAAAGGGAAGCGATGGGAATGAAGGGATAGGGAATAAAACCCAGACAGGGATAGAGCAGGAGATGTCGGTGTATATGGTCTCGGCGGTGGGGGCTGGGTAAAAATCAATAAAAGTGACAGTCTTTATTTGTCTGCATGAAGTTATCAGTGGCTCCCGCTGTAAGACATTGTGCTCTTTCTAGCGTCTCATCCACAGCAGAGATCACAATCCATCACGGAGCTCGGTGGGCTTGCACGATGCTGCAAGAATAATAATTGAGTTCAGATTCACCTGCCTTTAATTAGGAGCCTCCTATCAGTCCAGCAAATGCAATGCTAATGCACAGAGGAGGCCTATGGAGGGTTATTTATGTTTAATGTCCTGTTGCTGTGCAAAGTGTCTGCTGCTGGAAAAAAGGAGGTAAAATTTGACTAATAAAATAAAACATTTTCCTGTTTCGGCAAGACTTCTTGCTTGGAACGTACCTTAAAAACATAAATAGTACACTCCATTTAAGACTGAGTTTCTGTTCTTTACGCTGCTTATAGTCACAGATTTAAGCCTTTGAGGGACAAGTCTCAAGGAAAAACAGTGTCACACTTGTGAAAGCCAAGTCTAAAGTCTAAAGTCTTTGACTCAAAGTCCAAGTGGAGTATTAAAGGCTTCCACATTTTCGGGCCTAACTTCACGCTGCAGAGGACTCAAAGTGGACGTTTGCTAAACACATCCACACAAATGTCAATCGTTATGACATAGTATCTGTCATAGCTATTTACTGCATTATTTGAACTGAATCTTTCATAAATTGATAAGTGGCCAAGAAAAATGAACCTTTGTTGACTTACAGGGTGTACAATAAATCACAACCACATTTTAAAACTATATATAGTTACAAAATAAGCAACATTGTCCATTCCAAAACCATGTTTGCTGATAAATCACTGAATAAATTGGCACATTATAATAAAGACAATTCTTTTTTTTTTTATGTTATTTACATTATTCAACCTTCAGAACGGCACAAAGTGTTTTAGAAATGGACGCCGACTTTAGGATTAGCTGCTAAACATTGTGCTGCTGCAATGTTTAGCATTGAGATGCTACTTTAGGCTAGAATAGCCTCCCTGAAAGGCTAACTCCTTTTAACACAACTTGAATACAACTGCAGTCCTTTCCAGTCCCATCAGAAATTTGTTTCAAGCAGCTCTGTCGTCTGTTACTGTGTGCGGGTGTTCTTGTGCGTCGGATGTTTGGGTGTACCAGAAACATGTGAACACAAAGGTTCTGGTTGGAAAAATAACAGAGGAATATATTTGACATTTGGTTGCTGTACATTTCACTGAAATGGACAAAATAAAACAGGATGATGTCTCTCTCCCGTCATCCTCCACTGCCACATGGAAGCATTAAAGCACAAAGACGTAAAGCAGAGCTTTATGGAAATCGCACACATTTCCATCACCACAAAAGGAGTTCATGTCAGGATCTTCTCGTTGCTGTTTCACATGGAGAACACGTCGTCTGTCCATCTGATAACTGCTACCATCCCGACCCGCTTTCATTCTACTCCATTTCTCCGTTTCATTCCTCTTTCTCTCTGGTGCGACCACATGGCGGCAGGGGGGGGGCGCCGCAGATGAGGACCCGGCACAGTGAGGTGGAACCGCAGCACGCCAAGTGAACCCAAGGGTGCCCCCAAGCATCACCACCTGCGTCTCCTGACCCCCGCCCCCCCCAAACTCCCCTCCAATCACCTCTTTTGACACCCCAAAGGGCCGCCGAGGGTGCCCATGGGCGCACGGAGTGTGTTCATTATACACGGTAAGAGGCTGTAAATTACCGGGCGACGTCTCTGCCAAGACCAGAACTGGCTTCGGTCCCCTCTCGCTTTCTTTCCCCCTCTGTCTGGCTGCGGCGCTATCAAATACAGCTGCGAACACAAAACAACCCCGCCACAGCAGACAGCAAATTGGCTCCGAGTTTAAAAAAAAAAAAAAAACACACACACAAACACTTACACACAGACAGTGCACAACAACAGAATATTAATGAAGGCCTGATCTGTAAAGAGAGTGTCTGCCCTCTATGTGTGTGTGTGTGTGAGAGAGAGCAGCTTAGGAGAGGGAAAAGCACAGCTGCCATGACTGCACTTCTACGAGCCAGCATTGTGTTTATTCACAAGTGCTTGACTCTATACTGTACGGTACACATGCTATAAAGACGAATACAAAGAGGCAGCATGGTTGTAACAGTACGTCCAGCAGAGGTGATGAAACTGCAGGTGGATACAGAGAAATAACAGACTTGGTGAGGGAGAGGAGGCGAGATGGTGAGATTAAGAAGCTGGAATAAACACCATTAAACCTGTATTTTTTTTCTTTTCTCTCCTCCTTCTCATCCCTAAATGGTGATCCAGTGTCGGAGCTGGTAGCTGCAAGACTGCTTTTCAAAAGATAAGGCAGCAGACAGGTAAAATGAAGCAGACGCAATGAACGTCCATAAAAGTGCTTTCTGCTGTCAGCTGATACGACTGAATACTGATTCGACTAACAGCCGAGCTGCATCTAAAAGGCTTCCGCCCCAAACAGGCGCTGCCACGCTCCGTCCATTAAAATTAGAGTTGAACAGCAAGATCTCGGCATTTACAGGGAATTCTTGTCTTAACTTGGGCCACTTTTCACGGGAAGCGCCAACGGGAAGGAGCAATTTGTTTGATGCTTTTGTGCGCGAAAAAAACCCAAAACTGCCTGAAACAAAGAAACCTGGTGAAAACATCATCCACAGCACAACTGACAAGCTTCAGTACAGAAGTCGGAGAATTGCTGTGATCTTTAGGGTCTGCTTTGAGTTCAAAGAACAAATTGCAGATGAAAGTTGGAGAATAATTTAAATTTATTTTGGGTTTATTAGCTATAAATGAAACGCCTGAACTACAGAATATACTTCATTATTACTAAATTGTTATGGTTTTTCTTCATACAGTCACATACTGTGATTTTATTTGCCGAACATAACTCCAAATTATTTGCAAAAAATGTAGCTACAGCCTGTATAAAAATATTTGATGGGAAATATGGCTTGTGAAGCTGAAATGCCCACAAAACTACTTGTCGCACTATTGGAAGCCAATCCAGGTGCGCCGTTCATTTGGCTCCTGATTGGCTGAACCCCCAAGTGTGGAGATAAGGAAGACTGCAGATGTTAGCTTCTGTGACAATGCCATGATGGTTTCCACTGTGGATATTAATGGATATTAAGGTATATTTGGCGTTTGAGCTTTTAAAATAGGCTGGTATCTGATTTTGTTTGGAGTTTAGATAAAGCTTAGAGATGTACAAGCACATATAGACAAAGTAGAACATCATTGAAAAGTTCATTGAAATAAAAAAATGACCTTCATTTTATACATGAATTGCACTCAGAAGGAAATATTGTGTTTGTCTTTCTTAATTTTGTTAACTGCAGCTTCCACTTACACACCGCAAAATCATAAAGACCATTAATATTAAGATTTCTAAAACAGGATCAAAGACTGCTGACCAAACACCTGACCAGCTGATGAGGAGCAGAAGGTCATTGCTGCAGAAAATGGCTGTTCACTATCTTATCCAAGAGCTTTACTGGAAAGCTTAGTGGAAGAACAACATGTGGTGAAAAAAGAGCCATGTCATTAGCTGGTGTTGGTCCACTGTGTTTTATCGAGTCCAAAGTCAACTGTGACTAACTGGCCATCAAACTCAGTTCATAAAGAATCTGTTTATTTATTTATCCATCTGTTATTATTCCTGAGAAGTTGAATTTTAGGTTTTCAATATCTGCAAACCGTTATATTCAAAATGAACCAAAACATTTCAGCTTTAACAATTTTATCAGAATTTGTCACTGATTGAATTGAATTACTGGAACATTTAAATTTACCAAGATGCATCTGTGTGATTGGCTGCTTTAACTGGGAGGATCTTCATTTCCTTTTCAATGCTCTCTGAAGGCAGAAAAATGAGAATCAACAAAAAAAAAAAAAGAAGTGATAGTAGATAGAAAAGCCACAGATTCTGAGTCTTTATTTTTCTCTGACAAGTGTTTAAAGATTTAAATATCCCCAATCTCATAAGACAGTATTTAGCAGAATCTCTAGCAGCCATAGGGCTGATCCTCTAATGCGAACCTGATGTTTTAATCAGGAGTTTTGCAGCATTACGCATCGAATGGTAATAACATCAAAGGGTGACTCCAGAGGAACACCAGCCCTCTGGTTTTATTTAAAGGTTAAATTAGGACCCATTTCTGGCACGCACGACGGCTGCGTCAGTTGCCGACTTTATAATCCCTCGACAAAAGCCTCTGCATCACATTTAAACGGCCACGTTCACGGCTGGCTCATTGTGATTTAGCACACGCCCACAGTGGGACGAGGTTCAAAGTGGCAAAAGGCAGCAGAGTCGCATCTGCAGCTCCGCCGCCGAGCTGAGGTGACATTTGCGTCGCCGGGTGTGGGCAGGTGGATCAGAGACGCCGCTCGTGTCCTCTCCGGCGTCTGGTGGAGAGAACAGATGTGTGCATTGCTACTGTAACCCCCCAGCACAAACCCTCCCGCGAAGCCCCTCAGCTCCCACCACCATCACACACTAATGGTGTACTCGCCTGACTTGTAAATAGGGCCCGACTGCTCTCATCTCGCTGCCTTTCGTTTCAAATATTTATTCGCGAGCTGGTGAGCTAAATCGGCTCTGACAGTGAGACTGTTATTTAAGGTCGCAGACAGGCGGTTGGGTGAGAGACGGAGAAAAAGAGGGAAGAAAAAAGGCCCTTTTCCTCGCTGCTGAAATGGGATTCATTTCCATGTGTTCATATTCTGTCATGGCCGCGTCCCCCCCCCCCCCTCCTCCACCTCTGCTCTGAATAGCCGCATCTGTCAGGCTACCTCTGCTCCAGCAAAAAAAAAAATGTATTAGAATCCCGGTCTTGTCCTTGAGAGCCGACACTGAGTGAATTATAGTGGACTGATGGAAATGGGGAAAAAAAATAAGAAAAGAAAAAAAAAAAAAACCCCAAAACAGCCGCTGTAAATAATCTTCCCCCGAGTGCTGCAGAATCCATCCACGTTGACCTGAATTCATGCTGTTTATTCAGCGGAGCTAAATTTCCTAAAATAAAAACGCGCCTTTGTACTTTGTTTTGTACTGTAGGCTGTATTCGAACATGAGAATGCTTGTAGTACTCACAGGAAAAGCTGAATCCAATTTAATTTTAAGCTGTCAGGTATTCTGTCACCCAGAAATCAAACAGGTGGGACTGTTAGGGGCGGGATGGGTCATTTTATGGAGGCGCTCCAGGGCAGGGCCATTAAACAATACCAACTCAAATATTGTCTTAAAATCTTTCATTTTGTAGAATAACCTCTAGTGGGTAACATAATTATTAGACAACAAACGTGACGTACTGCTGTGTTTCGTGGTTAATGTGTTGTTTGATGCCAGTGGGTGACACTGTGCTGTACCATTATCCTTTGAAGCTACAGCTGAATTGGGTCCAGTAATGGTGTGGAACGTTCCGGTTGCATGTTTATTTTTATGTATCCAAGAAATAGTCAACAGCAGACTCTGTGATATGATCCACAGCCAGAACACACTGAATTTAACATCAACAGGATGCCGTTAAAATGCTCTAAGAGTTGATCAGTGATCAGTTTTTTTCCCCCACCAATCTAGAAAAAAAACCCACCTGCTTGTAGAGTCAGCCAATAAGAGATGGACTTTGAGTTTTAAAGAAGAAGGTGTTCATTTGAAATGCATCTTTGGTTTTACAGCTTTTAAGACCATATGTAATGCATAATTTTAAAATAAAATTAATTTTATTCAACTAGGTATCAAAATCAGGTCTTTACTCATCCATTTCTCAATACTGGAGAAATAAGATTCATTTGGATAACAGATGAAAATTATGTTGCAATGCCTGTGGTACTTTTTTACTGCGGTTTCTGCATTGGAAAGGCATTATTCACCCGGTACGTGCCCACCCTTAGCCACATGCCAGTTGCATGTCTCAGACTTAGAAGATCTGAAGCTCGTCCACTCCAGTGGACGCCGAAGGTCAAGACTTGAAGACACAGAACCAAAAAATCCACAAACAGCAAAGTTGAGCAGCGATAGCTTTTGCAAGTTGAATGTTGGAGTCTTTTTGTTTTTTGTTGCAAAACCACAACTTTTCTTCCTATCGCTGCTTACAGGGCATTGCACGTCCACTCTGGAGGCCTGGGGTGTGCATGGATGGAAATTCTAATGAAGTTCCTCCCTCACTATCCTGTTGCATTAATTATAAACTTATCTATATAATTTAGAAATGTCAGTCCAAAGGGAAAGAAACTCATTTTCCTTCACTTTAGCAAATATAGAGCACAAGATATAAGCCGAAAACAATAAATCCAGAATATGACAGCTTAATTTTCCCCATATATCTTGAATTAATTAGAAAAGATGATGGACTTGTTGAAGTGTTTTACTATTTCACATTGTTAATGGATATGAAGTCAGGTTAGGCTTTAGACATATCAGCCACGCAAGTTTGAGTTCTGGATACTTACTAAAAGGTTACATTAAAAAGATATAGTAAAACTTTCAAAGCATGTTGCATAGCAACAGGAGACTTTAGGGTAAAAAGTAGCACAACAGAGGAACTTGAGTCAAACCGAAACAAGATACTTAGGCACCAAGCCCTGGAGATGCCCTTGTCTCATCAGCAGTGAAGACGGACACCGAGTGCTTCCACTAACCTGTGTGTGAGCGGAGGTGGCGTTTGAGTGCAGTATGGCTGGGGAAAGTACGGTTGCATTCGCTGCAAATGTAGCTGCGGACGCCGGCGTGCACTTCCATGTGCTGCTGCAGTGCTGTCTGGGTCTGGAAACGCTTCCCACAAAGAAGGCAAAAGATGGCCATGTCCGAGCCTGCAAAGAGAAAACAAAAGTAAAGGAAAGGTGGTCAGAATTACAACAAGTTCTGTCTGACTAGATCGAAGAAAAAAAAAAAAAAGCCACAGTGCAATTTAACCCAGTTTGCGATATCACTTATATTTGTCCAACAGGACTTTGTTCCAATTGTTTTACTCATTAGGGGTCAAATCAGTGGTTCCTTAATTGTGCAAAAGTCCAGAAATACATTCATACCCTCCACAGAGTACAACAGGAAATTTATGACAGTAAAAGTAGTCTACAAAAAAATGCATGAACTGGAACAAGGGAGCAGAGAGCATTGTCTGCAGCCTCTCAGATCTGCTAACAATTAGCATGTTAATTCTAATACAAATAGTTTCCGTTAAGCAAATTTATTTTCGTAACTCCATTTTCTGCAATTTTATGGCCAGTGGAAATGTAGTTAGTGTAAAATTTATTTTGTTCCCCTTATAGCATTAGATTTGACTTTCTTTATCTTCCACTAACACAAGCTGAAGTTACTCTCTTCGGATGATGCTCTCAAACTCCTCTGCACCTTTCTTCCCATCATCATCATCATCATCATCCTCCTCCTGCAACATCTCCCCCATCATCCTTTAGCACGCCACAACAGTGATTGATCAGGTGTGCAGGCTGTCGTGGACCCTCGTCTTCCTCCTCCACCTCCCCTTCCTGCGGCAGTTATGAACATGAGGCGGGCTGCTCTTCATAGATTTTTAAATTAGTGTCAGCTTTGCCCCAAAGATGTGTTATTGACTGATGAAATAGAAACTGAGCTCCAAACACTCAGTCCTTCCCCAGAGTTTTCCCCAGCTTGGTAATTGAAAAAAGTGTGAAGGGAGTGTGTGTTCGAAGCGGCCGTGCAACCCTGTGGTGTGTGTTTGCATTTTTTTGTTGCTGTTGTTTCGCTGTTTGTGCGCTTGCAACTGTGTGCTCTTTATCTCTGCTGGAGAAAAATGCACCACGCTCGCTGGAGTCGAGATTCGATTGAAGTATCGCATAGGAGATCTTTATCAGTCTGCGCAGCCACCCTGAAGCATTAGAAATGTGTATGTCTTTAATCTCTATAAATACAGTATGCAGCGCGTAAAACCCGCCAGGGAACAGTTAGTAAAATATAACATGTCACACGTGTGTGGCTGCGTTTTCTGCCGCATTATTCACTGTATCAACATCTTGTGTGATTTGTTTGTGACTGCTGTTTGAAATGCTCACTCGTTCATTAACTATATGGAGAGATACATGTGTTAAAAGGACACCCAAGTGTTGTTTCTCATTTATGGTGTTGTAGTAATTCATTGCAATATTATATGTAGCATAAACAAACGCCTGCATTGGAGGTTTGATTTTTTGCTGCTTTCACTGAAAACTCTGCTGTAATTAACTATAAATCAGCCACAGAATGAAACGGTGTCACAACTTTTAATGCCAAAAATCCTCAGTTTACCATTGAGAAAATAGTTTATATAATCTGTTATATATGGTTGAGGTCTGATTAAACACATATTTGCATATTTTATTATTATGAAATTGATCTGGTCTTTGCTTGGAGTGTAACAATACATTAATCCACATCAATACGTTGATTAGACGAAAAATTGAACTGCATTTGTACTTTAATAAATAAGTGAAGTGGTGCTGATCTTGGTTCAATTCTGTGAAAATGTTTCGTTCGAGACACTAAAAGAGGTTTGGAAGCTTAAATTCTGCTTTCATGTATAAAAAGAGACTTAAAAGTCTGTTTAAAAATGTATGTGAATTTATAGAAGCTGAATATATATTCTGTTTCTTTATGACTGAAAGTTTATCAAAGGCACTTTCAGTTACTAGATCAGCAACTTACTGTTGTAACCAATGAATTAAAAATTTTAGGGTAACAATAACAATCTGACATTTTAGGAGATGAAATGCTTAACAGTTCAAACATCTGGGAAATTATGTTTATAATGTGTTTAATGGATTTGGGTACATGATTTTACTATAGGCAGACAGGACGAAGACGATAATAGGAAGTAGTTCATAACACAGCGTGTTTTCTTTAATGAGTAACCTGGAGAACAAACTTATTCACTTGTAATTTTAATTGCATTTATTATTTAAAGGAAACAACTCAATTGCAAAATTGCAAAACAGGATCAATTGGAATGGATGGACTTTTCTTGGTATCTGTACATTTTGTAAAGTTGATGGCGTGTTGTGAATTGGTGCTAAATAAATAAACTTAAGTGGTAGTTGGGTTGATTACTGGTGCACAGAAGTCTTTGATATCAACCATCACACACATTGATACGACTTTATAAGTGCTTCCAGACGATTTCTTAGGTTTATTTCTTTTTAGGTTAAGGCTTTTAGCCTACTTCATGTTGTCAGAAAGGTTATATTTAAATCTATTCTTGATTCTACAGGTTAGAGTTGTAAAACATGAGCTTCACGAAAACAGGTAAAACTGTTTTTTGTAACTCCTTGAAAACAATTTTGCAAACACTGACATTACTGCTAATAATAAGGAAGTTTAATAAGTTAATTGAAAGTGTGCTTCTAAAAAAAAGAAGAAAAATATAAAGTTGGTTATTTTTTTCATGAGTTTAAATGAGACCTCTCACCTACCTGTAGACTTTTAAAATAGTTTGACTTGGAATACATAAATAATGCTTGTGTTCCAGATCATTTTGGAGAAAAATCCTTGATGACTGAGAAAAATAAAAATGTTTATTATGGTTGTGGAAGTGGTCCAGAGTCAAAAGAAAAGAGGGAGAGAAGTAGATGTTAGAGAGGAGGGGGGTGAGTTTGGCCTCACAAAGACTTTGGCCAAATATGGGGAGTCTGAGGAGAAAAGGTTTCTGGAATGTAAAAGGTCAACACACCTCTGACCTTTGGGCTTTAGCAGGGCGGATATATGAAACCCAGATGCAAACACGCCCTGACATCCTCACAGAGAAACAAAGCTTGGAAACAAAAAGTGGAAGCAAAAGACAACAAAAAACGGCTACTTTGAAGTCAGGGCAGCTACAGTGGCTGCCGGGACACATTAAGTTGATTGGAGAACAATGTGTGTATCAGATTTAAAAGCAGCCAGTCACTTCTGTTTGAAAAGCATTAGTTTTGTCAAAGTAGACACGTAAAAGCATGGAACGACGGTGGGAAAAGTAGTTACATAAATCCAAAAACTGAACAACATTTAAACGCATCACTTAGTCATTGTGAAAACAAAGAGAAATTACCAAAGTGCATAAGATGTCGGTCAAAAACAAAAAGTATGCGAGAAAAAAATACTCATACTTGCTTTCAAGGTATTTTCAAGGTATTTTGAAAAAACTCCATTAATTGATTGTCATCAGTTACTTCAGTTTGCTGCTCTGGAGCATACAGACATCATCAGACAATCTTCAGTAATGACTTTAGAGTAGAAACTGTTTTTAACCATTAACCTCGCAAGAGTTATATGACTATTTTCAAAATACTTTACAGAAAGGTTCACTAATGGAAAACATTTAAGACAGCTTACCATCTACCCAGGAGCAAAAACTGACCTGAAGGTCAGAGCGTGCAATGCTCAGAGAAATGACAAACACAAGACCTCTCCACTTCTCTGTCCTTTGGACAGATCAAACCAGAGTAGAGATGTTGTATGGTTCTATATTGTTACAGTTCCATGTTTGAAAAAAAACAAAAAGTGCATCAGGCAGAGTGGTGAGTGGATTGTGATTCATGCAGTTTTGCAGGCAATACACCTTAGAATAATCAACTCAGCAATGAACTCGGCTGTAAACCAAAGTATTATGGAGTCACATGTGATGGCAGCTATTCACAATCGGTCATCGTCTGAATAATTATTATTAAATTGTCACATCAAACCTAACTTTGATCATAGTGTTATTATTTGTGATTGGACTTGACTCAAATTCTGAACTGAGTTATTTGCAGGGTCTTTAATTAACCTTTTCAATTGAATAAATTAAAAACATATATAGAAAAATACATATTTTCATTTCAAACCCCTTTTTGATGTTAAATTACTGAATAATTATATAAGCTCAACAAAGATATTTATTATTTTTAATGTGTCATTCAGGTTCTTCAACCATCAGATTGATGACCTGATCATCTCTTTAGAAATGTAAACTGTGGACACTGACATTAGCGTTGCAGACGTCTGTGCTGCTGCTACATGCTTAGCATTGAGTTACTATTTTATGCTAGAAAAGCTTCGCCAATAGGCTAACTCCTGTTAGCACAACTTGAACACAACAGTAGTCTTTTCCAGCGTCCAATCAGATCACTTTTGAAGCAGGAATAAACCTCCAGTTGGCAGGCAAAGCTCCTTTGTCGTCCATCTTTGTTTTCAGATGTCATCTGTGCCTCAAATTTATGGGCGTATGAAATGCATGAATACAAGGGATCTGACCGGAACTGGAAAAATGACAATTCTAAAGAGTTAAAATCTATGTAATTACTTAATGAAAATAAATGTACATCTTCAAAGAGCTGGTTATTTATTATTTCCAAGACATTACACTCACCAGTCGTTTTAGAGTAAAGGGAAAATGTGCCTCCAGAGCTCAGTTTCCTCCACTTAAAGAACTTTAGCAATAAAGCAAAAAGAAATTAGAAGCAATCTCTTAATTGAGGTAACTTTTTAAATGTAAAAAAAGCAAATTAGCAGCTAAATAAAGATAACATTCAGATGTAATTTGAGAACAAATTTGTCACAAGCAAGTTTTTCCCTAACAAAAGCAAAAACTGCAGGTTGCTTGACTTTACCTGTGTGCGGTTCGAAGGAAATCTGTTTGCTACTTATTTTCATTTGGACTTCTTGCCTGCAAAGAGCAGTTTGTGGCAAGGTGCTAACTTCGATTACCTTTAGAGAAAAATTAAGTGGTACAAAGTATACAGTCAGTGCGGGGAATAATTGTGTGTCTCAGGAAAGTGAGTTAAGGTGTTGTCAGAGGCTGATAGATAAAGAGAGTGGACGAGAGATAAAAAAGGAAGAGAAGGTGGGAGAAAACTAGTTGAACCTGGAGGTCCATTACAGTGTAAAATTGAGTCAGCCGAAAGTGACACCTGAAAGGAGGAGCTGGGATGGCGGCGGTGGGGTTCTTAGACTCATTCCCGTTTGGCTCTTTGGGAATAATTTATCTCCTCTAACCAGCCTCTTTCTTTACTTCTCATGCCATCTATTTATAAAGGCACGGTGCGGTCGGGCGCAGTTTGTGTGTGGATCGTAATGGCTCTGAAGTGGCAGCGCTGCTGTTATTTAAGCGGGTGAGAGGGGGGATGGACAGAGGCAGGTAATGGAGAGGAATCCTCCCTGAAGGGAGGTGACAGTAGCCGGATGGGAGAGGAGCAGAGAAATGGCCCAAGGCGCAGAGGCCGGTCACTGAGCCGAGTTCGATGTGGAGGAAGGTAAACACACACCGACTCGTCTGATCCGACCCCCCCCCCCCGACACTGAGAAGCTTCTTCCAATTCTGCTTGGACGGGTGGGGAGAATTTGGATCGACGCGACACCAGTCAGCAGTCTGTGAAACTGAAAATATGAACAAAAAAGAAACTTTTTGGAAGAATGTCCGTTTTTAATAGTGCTGAAGTTATGGAACTACAGACCTATCGTCGTACTTCACTGTTTGTTGGAGTTGGAGTGAGAAAACTTATTTAAATGTATTCAGAATACTGTAGTAAAGACTCAGTAATTAAAAAATTTTTTTTTTTTTTTTTACATATTTAGAACATTGACTGAAAGCAGTAATAAAAAAACAAAAATAAGGAGAAACTCCCATAAATTTCTCTAAAGTGGCCAAAAATAAATGATGTATTTATAAAAGTAATTTATTTGTTTATTTGCACTTTTGCATTTCTAATATTGTATAAAATTGTCAAAGTGGTTAAGTGAAAAATGTACAGAATGTGCCAATTTCAAAATAAATAAGTAACTTTTGTCACTATTAAAAATCAAACGGATACTAGAGATGCACCAGTCTGATATTATCTGCATCAGTCCCAATAGTGGAAATATTTTTACATCAAAGATCGGTGACAATGTGCTGGATCCATGAGGGCAGATCTACTCAGTCTGATTCTGTGCTTTGTGCTGTGAGTGATATAATGCTTTATTATTTATTTTACATTATAGTTAGAATCCCAAATTGCACTTTATGGACAATTTGACTGAAGGTTTGCTACAGTTTATTGTTACTTTTGACCGAGGTTGTCAACCTATTGTTTTGGTCAGTTTCAGATTCTTTATTTATTTTCCATTGGCAGTTATATTGCTAATACTGAATAAAATTGAAGGTGTTTTTACGTGTTTGACCAAGCTTGTGAAGCTGTACTTGTGCAGAGTTATCAGATAAATTGGTACTTCAGAACATTTATGTCTGTTTATAAAACAAAGCATTTTAAATGAACTCAGCTCTGTTTTTCTGTATCAGGTGATAATAAATCTCATATCTATAATCGGTATTGGAAGTGAAAAAGTGGATCGGTGGATCCCTGGCTGAAATCAGCTGATTAATATTACAGTTATCTTCTAATTACCAATTTCCACTCTTTTTTCCTTGATTGACAGTATTTTAAAGCAGCAGATGTTCACTTTCTTTAAAGCAAGTTAAACAAATACAAGCCTCCTTTAAGCCAGCTTACCAGCAGTGTGTAAGTACGAGCATCCTCCCACCCAAACACTGAAATGATCTCTGATCCGGTTAATAAGAAAGCTTCAATGCATTTTCAGAGACCTGAAGCCGCACTCCAACACTTCTTATTTACAGAAGAAGCTCCCCAGCGGTAACCGCTGTCATAACGAAGTGTAATAATAACAGAAACGCAGCTGAAACATTGGGACCCCCGAAATCCATCTCCAGTGCACATGTTCCAGGGAGTGCTGCAGCCGAGACGCTTTAATGTGTGCTGACGGTGTCCTGCAATGCAGCGTGCCGAACAGACAACCTGCCAGATTTAATGAGGCAGCGAGCAGCGGGACCTCCGCACAAGGTGTTCAATCACAGGCCATTACCAACAGACCTCAACCTCTGTTACTGCTTGCTCCTGTCAATAGCAATCTATGCTAAGGTATAGTTTATCTATGCGGAGTACAGAATAGTGACTAAACGTAGGCATCTGTATCCTCGCACGCCTACATTCATTTGGCGGCGTGGAGACAGAAGCGCGATGCCAAAGCTGCCTTCAAGCGCTGCTCATAAACTCCGACTTATAAGCTTCAGCTCATCTAAACGTCATCCATGTTGTGTCTGAGCGCTCAAAGCTCATCTGCTAACGGGAAAACAACAACAACAACAACAATTAATCTCTTTAACTTCAGGGTTCTGCAAAAAAACCCTTCCAAAGTAGAGGTCCATATAAGAAGTTCTGCAGAAAAGAAGTTTATACCAGAACTGCAAAATGCAAGAGGCACGATCAAAGTATGCAAACAGACGCTCCACTTTGAGTTGTTTCAGCTCGGTGAAGAGGAATAAATAGATCCAGCAGTAGTGAACGCCAAGCAAGAAATATGAACAATGTTTACTAAAACTTACTCTATAGAGCGCTTCTTTAGGACACCAGTCACATAAAATGTGTGATTTGTGTCACTAAACTGAACACGGTGGCTGTATTTAATATCATTAATTGGAATTTATAAACAAAAGCTGCTACCATGCTAAAATTTTTTATCACAAACTATAAATGATGTGATAAATTCCCACTCCTACATGCCACATGTTTTTTAAAATTTTGACAAAGTCTAAAAAGTGTGGCAGATGTCATGAGCTCCAAATAAAACAAATAAGTGGATGTTAGGTGAAAACGTGCAGAAGTTTCAGGCCACTGTAAAACTACATGGAAACAGGGTCTTCTTTCCCTGAAGACAGAAATCAGTAATTATTTTCTTCTGCCTTCCTAACCATCTTCACTTTCCACCAGCCCGGGAGTCGGCGTCCTCTGCACTCAGTCACAACAACCTTCACTCCCCGTTTTGGCTCAGCACTGCTTTCTGTCGCCGTCTAACTGTCAGTTGCCACAAACACCAGTCACAATAACCCGCCTCCCCAGTGTCGCCACTTCTAGGTGTGAGAAACGAGAAAAGGTGAAGTTCCTGCCGCTCTGCAGCTCCCGTCACGCGTTTGTTTGTTACTCTTATCGGCAGCGAGGCTTCATCGCACATCAGGTCACAGCTTCTCTGAAAAGGTTGCCTCAAGCAGAAACTCTGTGAAGCGTCGGCGGGGGACACGTGTCGTCCTGTAATAAACGCTTTCGGACGTTCACCACCGAAAAGGTCTGCGATAAAATATTAGGACACGTCCATCGAGGCAGATTTACAATTAGCAACATCCTCCTGCTTACAGTTTTGGACAAAAAAAAAAGTGTATTTAGCAACAGCTGTTTTTGAACAGCGATTAAATCATTGGAGTACAAACATTTTGTCGCAAGGGCCATTTCTATTCAATAAATAAAAAAAACTGTTTTACTTGCTCAACAACAAACTACACATGCAACAACTTAAGAAATAGTCATTTTTATTTAAGGAAAAATGTCTGAAAATTGTTGCAGAACTAAACTGTGTTTTGTAGGATTGTCTTATTCAAAGAAACACAGAGTTTATGTAAATGCTGTTGGGTATTAGTGGTGCTGTTTGCTATTCAAATGATAAAGAAAGCAAAAAACATTGTTATTAAAAGATAAATGCTTTTGTTCATAAAGGTTTTCACTTTTACTTTTACTAAAAGTAAAAAAATCCTGCACCTTTCCTAATTAAATTCCATTTAGGGGGCCACAAATGGCCCCCGGTCCACACTTTGAGCACCCCAGGATTAAAGGATGTCGATTGAAAGGAAGAAAGGGAAGAACATAGGACACAAGTAAGAAAGGACAGGAAGGAATACAAAAACAAAAAAAAGGAGAAAAGAGAAAAAAGAGAAAAAGAATTAAGACATACAAAAAAAACAAAAAAAAAACATAAATAACAATAAAGCGAACGGGGTCACTGTTCCAAACTGCAGGACAAAATATTCTCATTTTCCATTTCATCCAGACCTGGAGCATCCTGACATTAGATTCCAGGTCATTCCCTGAGGGATTTTTCCTGTCTGAATAAAAGCATTCAAATGAAAGTGATATCCTCCCTTTGCAATAAAGGATGAAACTATTTCAACCGTTTTTAGTAATAAATGTGGGAGCCGATGCACATCCGATTGTCACCATGAGATAACAAAATGAAAAGCTGTCCCCCCCCCCCACCCAAATCAAACTCTCAGAGATTTTCCTCAGGCATCAGAATCCACCGTTTCAGACCTCTGTGTGAATAGTCAAAGAAAAATCTCCACACAGCAACTGAATGTTCCCGGCTGATAAACAAAAACTGCCAAAACTGATACAGAACAGGAGGAAGGGGGGGAAAATGGCTCGCATAACACGTGTTGCATCGAAATTACATCATGCTGCTGCACAAGCTTAGCAAATGACTTCCTGTTTGTCATATTCAAACCTTTATTGGTAGCAGTTTGGCAATAAGACCATCTTGGTTTCAAAAGCAGGGATCAAGTTGGGATATCTTTGAAGATTTTCACTGGGCTTGAAGTCTCTTTCGCATCCAGTTTCCGTAGATTTCCTCAGGAACAGCGAGTAATTTGAGAAATTGAGAGTGGAACATATTAAAGAAGTTTTCAAACAAGACCAAAGTGTTTATTCTGTTTCAAGGCAGAACATGCATCTGCTGGTTGTGGAGGATCGGGGGCGGGGGGCAATGCAGTGTTGGCCCTTTGATTCAGACGATTCTGTCATCCACAGAAACACAGAGCTGCAACTCCAGAAACGCAGGACTCTGGCTATTACATATGGTAGGAGAAAGAGAAGAAGTTTGGATGTTTGTGTTACTTCTAATTCACTTAAAACACCCCCACAGAAGTATTTATTGATCAGAGTGGAGGACGGAGGAATGAAAATGAGCCGGAGAGAGAGATTTGAATCCGGGGAAAACTGCTGGATGAGGCTGAACTTCTAGGCTGGAAGAGATTTACTGCCACAAAAAAAAAAAGAAAAAAAAGAGCTTAACTGTTGGTGTTGAAGGATGCTGAGCTCAATTAAAAATTTTAATGGAGTCTGTAACTCATTGCAATTTTCACAATTTAATCAAAATAGGGATTACTTTGACTAAATAAGCTCAATTTTCAATTCAATTTTCAATTAATAAGTTAAAGTACCAGGTCTAAAATGAAGTAACATTAAACTTGTCCAACTGTGATTCTAGAGTGACTATTGTGTTCTCCTTCTGCGTGGAGAGGAGAGAAGCCCCTCCTGCTCCTGTTGCTGCACACTGCCAGACAGGTGGCTGAAAGTAAAATTCTTCACTTTCCCCTTCCTTACAAAAACACTAATTTTGCCCTTTAGAAATATTTTCAGTCCAAAAGAGAAAGAAAAATGAACAACAGAACACCATGTGTTGAGCAGCTGAATGCAGGCTGGCTACCTGAGCAGGTAGCCTGGCTAATTAGCTAGCAAACACAAGTTTGTTATTTTATGTTCTACTCCAAAGGCATGTAAAATGTAAACACCAAACTACAGGTTTGAACATTACAGGTAAATGTTTTAAACAATATTTTAAAAAACCATCAAGAAATTTGATTTTATTTACTACTTTATGTACAAAGTGGCATAAAGTGGTTTTATAGTAGGTAAAACAAACAATTCTAAACTACTTCAATAAAAAGTGTTATTAGACAAGTAGAATACAATCTAAAAGTCAGGAAATGCACAATTAAAAGCATTTAAAATGTAACTAGAAAACAGTTAAATGTATGAAACAATTAGAATTACCTATGAAGCCGAAAACGGTGCTAGTAAATAAAAAATATAGAACATTAAAAGCATTAACATCAAGTTTTACTCGTAATAGAACAAACTAATGATAAACCAACAATAAAATTTATTAAAACAAATTGTGAGAATACACAATTCAATATATTCCAACAGCAGTGGGAATATATTGAAGCAGTGGCGCTGACACTGTAAGATGAACGGCTCCCGGCTAGATTAATGCCGGCTAGATTAATTGTCGCTTTTTTTTGTTTTGAGTGAAAGTTAACAAGATTGATCATTTTGTTTGAGCATTTTATGTTGATATGTTTATCTCACTCTTTTATGGCGAGTTCCAATTGTTGGAAAGCAGATTTTGATGGCTGTGATGTCAACCTAAATGTCTGTTTGCAGAGCCTTTTTAAGTAAAAAAAACCTCCCAGCAAAGCAGTATGATATACGATTAATCAAATGCCAATATAGATCAGATTATAGAGAAAATATCCGGCCGCATTTTTCAGGCCGAAGTGAAAGAAATCAAAGGGAAATAAATCCGTCCGGGCAGAAAATTCAGAGACCTGTTTTGTTTGTCTTTCTTTTTGTTGATGTTATTTTTTTTCTCCTCCTCGTTTCGCCGGGCAGCGATAATTCACGTCGGGCCCGCAGCGGCGCTGACACTGTAAGATGAACGGCTCCCGGCTAGATTAATGCCACCAGATGCCAGGCGAGATGCCATATTAATTACCCAGAGATAATGTCAGCACAACCATATGGCAGCTCAACCGGCCATTTAGTTTGACAGGGAGAGGTCTTTATAGCCGTGCTGATTTGCTCGTCTGCACGCTGCCATGTTCCCTGCCTACTGTAAAGTGCCACTTCCTGCTCTTTATGACTATTTGCACATTATCATACAAGCTGCAGTGTCAGCTCAGGGTCTGCAGAAGGTTACAGACGACAGAAAATGTGTCGGAGAATGCCTTTCAAGTCCCGTTATTGTTATTAAAAGAAAGAACAGTTCATCCTAATTCATCCTATTAGCTCTGCTGCTGAACGTTGACCTTCCTGTGTGGATCGTTTGATGGTAAACTCTCTGATACTCGGCTTGGAGTCTTCGCTAAGACAGAAAAAGAAAATATGTTTGTTCCGACTTAAATTCTTAATATCTCGGCTGAACTGGGTTTAAAAGTCCAACAGGAAAAAAAAAAAAAAACAAGCTAATCAAAAACGCTGAGATGTATCCACCCCGTTTTGTTCTTTTCATCACACAAAAAAATTTCAGAAACGGATGTTTGATTGTTAGTCGGAAATACAAGAAGCAGGATTTAGGCGATGAGTTCATTTATAATACCAACCATTTAATTCAGTCACATTGGAGTTCTTTTTTTTTGTTTTTATGTCATCACCTTGTTGAAGGTAGCGCCACAGAATTTCAATCACATGTAAGCACAGACTTTGACTATGCCATTCAAAATCTGGATATTCTCCTTCAGGACTTTCTGGTAGAGAGCAAAATTGATGGTTCAATTTATTACATTGAGTCGTCCAGGTTCTGTGGAAGCAAACAGGCCCAGATCGCCACACTAACGCTGCCATGTTGTCCTGGCAGAATTTGATTTTTTTTTTTTTTCTGAAGCATTTTACTACTTTTTTGAGATCTTTTAACCTACTTCATGTTGTAAGACAGGTCCTGCTTTATTGAGACTCAGTCATAGATCTGCCAATAACTGATTTGAGACAGGTTCTCTGAGTCGATTCATAATTTAACAAGGCGAGGAAGTACTGTTTAACATTTTACTGGCACATTTCCCTTAAATACAATTATCATTTTAAAAAAGTTTTTTTTATTTATTTAATCAAATCATCTTTTTTTGATGTGACGATCCTCTTAGAACCTTGTAATAAAAAAAGCATAAAATACATCAGGTGGCAAATACTCTTTTTTATTTGTTATTTGACCTTTATTAATACAGGTCTCGTTTACAAGAGAGACCTGTTTGATAAAACAAAAGTAAATTTACAAAAAAACCCCAGCAAAACAAGCAATTAGGAAATTTGACCCAAATAATTAAGCTAATAAATTGTGAGCTAGAGCGAGGTTCATGAAAAGATTTCTTTTTTTCTCTTAAAAGGAATTTGAATTTCCCCAAAGGAATCAAAGCGAAAGCTTCAGATCAATGTTGAGGCTAAGAAAACGCAACGTTTGAGGTTCTGACTGCACTAGTGGGATTTTCTATGACATTTCACAGGAGCAGAAATTCTACATGGCGTCTGGTCTTTCGTACTGTTGTTATTCAGACCCTAAATTTTTCCTCCTCTTTGTTTTCCTCCTGATCGCAGCACCGACTGTACAGATCACCAGCAACGCGAGGCGGGAATCAACGCCAATGAGGGAAAAAAAGCAGCAAATCCCTCTTTTGATGATTTACAGTGGCACCGCTGCGCCTCCCCCCAACCCCCCGTTGTCCTTTCTCGTTGTGAACCTACAAAGATGGACCACGCTTGTCATCCAATCCAGCTGGCCCCCGACCGTAGCCTCCACCAACACCACCGCAGGAGCTCCCACCAACCCCACCCCCTCCGATCCCCACAAATCCGATTTAATCAGACAACTTGTGCTGTGCGGCTCGGAGTAAGAAAAAGGATAATTAGTAAACAGAGGGGCTACTCGCCAGGCTTCATTGGCATTCGCACCGGGTTACTGTGTCGCATTTAAAATGCAGTCTGATGAAGTCTACAGAATCAAACCATTTGTTACTCCTATTGAGGAGGCTTCAGGCTACTGGCAATTAAATTGGAATTAGCGCTGGGGAATGAGATACGGCAGATTCATACCAAGAAGAGGAGGGAGGCAGAGAGGGAGGGAAAAAGCTGTTTGGGCCTTGCTCTGCACCACACTGGGTCAAATCTGGAAAGGATTTGGTTTCTCTGAGGGTCCTTTAGTTTGTGCATGACTCCGAATTTTATTCAAAAAGCCTAAGACTGCTGTCCTTTTTAAATGAGCCTACGCAGGGAAATAAACAACAAAGCAGCGGTTTGTTTTAAAAAGTGTGAAAAAAGCTGAGAATCTTTTGGATGCAAAGTTAGAGTTGCCGCTTCGCAAAGATAGACATACCTCGACATTTTTCCACAGTTTGGTGCACTGCGACCACAAACCTCAACATATTTTGTCAGGATTTTATGAGACAATCCAACACAAAGTGCTTAATTGGAAAAAAGAAGAAAAGTGATAAATGGGTTCAGAAAAATCCCCCAAATAAAAAAGTTAAAACTGTGCTTTTCAACATTTTAATTATGCCAATCTGAGGTCAGACCGCAAGAGGAACATCTCTGCACATCATTTTCCAACTCTTGTCAGTGATTCATAGTTCAATTAAGGTTTCGACTTTGACTAGACCATTCTGACCTACGAATATGTTTCGATGTAAACGCTTTATCCTTGACCCCAGGCTCAGGTGCACCGACGGTTTTCTTCCAGGATTGTATCTATAGTTCAGGTTTGGTGCCTCCCCTTTCAAAAATAGTTTTCTATTCTTAACAGTTTTCTATATTTCATCGGTAGTAGTTGTCCTGTCAGCAGATTCTTCTACTCGAGGAATCGATCTCTGCAGCTGCTACAGAGGTGTGAAGCTGGCATGAACTTCTCCAGAAGTTTGACCGGTCTACTTCGTTCCTTGGTTTGAACAGTCAGAGTCACATAAAGACAGTTACAAAGTCGGCCTTCTATCACCTGAAGAACATCTACAGGATTAAAGGACTAATGCTCCAGCAAGATCTAGAGAAACTCATCCACACATCTGTCTTTAGTCGCATCACTGCAACAGCTTTTGGTTGTGGTCTGTTCTGCAGCTTCAGAAGCAGAACCAAACCTGGAGAACCATTTAGGTTTTAACCACCACAAATCTAGAAAAAACTTCCAGAAAACATCAAAACTGCTGAAACACTGAGTTCATTTAACCAAGGCTTAAACACTACTTGTTTAAAATTGACTTTTATTCGCATCAAGTCGAACATTGATCAAATTACTTACTGATAATTTGATTGATGATTTTGGCATTTGATGAAATGTTTATTGCTCATTTCATAACTGGTGACTGCATGATGCTTTTATGTTGTAAAGCAAACAATGCAAAATACTCATTTATTTGGAAAAAAGCACTGATTTCCTACAAAGGTCAAACGTCTCCATGGAAGACTTTTACTAAGTATTGCATAGTGACTCCATAAAGCTAAGTAAGTGCACAAAAAGTCGGTGTGTTGGAGAGAAAGAGGCGGTAAAGTGAAGGCGTGGCCCCGGCCCGGTGTCGGTCCACTGGCAGAGGCAGAGCAAGGTGTGGATGGATGGAGTGGGAGGCGATAAATGAAGTGGAAATGAGAGGGAACAGTTCCTGCTCTACAGCTGGCCTCAGTGGCTCCCTGACTGCCCTGGCCATGACAGCTGGCCTGCTCTTCCTCCTTCAGCGTGGGCAACAGAGCAACTGGGACAACTGGTAACGAGCCAGTGCTGGCCACTGAGAGCATGAGCTGTGATGATACGGATATTTGAGCAGAGATATGTTACTGTTTAGTGTTCATACCTCTGGGTATAAACCTATCCTTTTTGAAAACATGGACGCTCCTATTAGGCCTTTTTTTTTTTTTTTTTAGTCTAGGAGAACGGGCTTGTTTTTGGGTCAGTGGAGGAGGTGGTCTGTCACTGTGAAACGTTGATTGATTCAGACCGTGACACAAGGTGAGATTTATGTTTCCAGCACCTGAAAGCAAAATGGAAACATGGTCGACGAGCAGAAGCTGAAATAATGTCCACAGGAATGTCTGTCATAATCTGAGAACCTGGTCAAAAATAAGTTGCTGTAGCAGTTGGGGGGGAAAAATTATTGGAACTGCTGCTTCTTTAACTGTGCAGCTAAAATATTCAGAGCACAGCGACTTAAAATCTTTGGTTTCCATTCAGAGTTTAGCTTAATCATCTCCGACCTGCATTTCATGCACAACAAGAGTTAATATTTTATTTCCAGATACCGTTAGTACTTTTTGGTAAAAATAATATCACGCAGTTTGGAGGGACTTGGAGACATGGTGAGCTTTACGAGGATCTCTGTCTGGGATCCTGCTGATGCTGAGCAGAGATCTACTTGTTGCTTGGTCTGAAACTCTTAACTTTAACATGCAACTTCCATGTGATAAAAATAAATAAATAAATAAAATAAAATCCTGCAGGTCAATTGAACATTAACTGACTCACCCAAATTAAAATGCTGGAGAGGATTTTCATTGCAGCTCTTTAGAAAAAGAGAAAGCACTAAAGCAAAATGTGGTATTAGACGAGGGGGAGAAGCCAGAGCTGGAGATGATCATTATGATAGTAAACTGTGTGTCTCTGTGTGTATTTGCAGCCACATAAATGTGCACAAGCACTCAGATGCTTCATCCTCAAGGTTAAATACAAAGATGTCGTTCAAGCGAAGTCCATTATGGCAGCAAAGCAATGAAAATAAATGACAGCTTTCAGAGGGACGTTCGGGTATCCCGCCGAGAAATCTGCATGGGCCGATCATTTGTACAGCCATTTCCCCCCCCTCTCCCTCCTCCACACAGAAATGCTTGATCGTGTGTTTACAGATGAAGCACTGCATCCGAGCGCCGACCTATTTTTCTCTTTAACAGGAAAATGGAGACATTTTTACTCCAAATATATCAGGGAATCTGGCTGATGTTAATCCCTGTCTCCAAGATTAATGACGCCGAACCAGAAAGGAAAAAGAAGAAGAAAATCCTTCTTTTCCTGAAACCTTTCTAAAGTTGTAAAATGTGGATAATTAAGGGTGGAGTTTAGCTCTGAAAGTCAATTTATTTGGGAAAATGGAAAGAATTTTATTATTTTTTTAAAAAGACAAACCCAAAGCTGTTAAAATAAGGCAGTGAAGCACAACGTAACACCAGATTGAGAACAAAACATCCTAAATCAGATCAATATTTTGTGTAACTCTGAGTTCTGACGTTGGGATCAGGTCTCTGGGGGGCAGCGGGTTGTAAAGCTGCACAGAGACGCGTTTGAAGCGCTGCAGCTGATGGAAGCTTCTAACTCCAGCTGCAGGTTTGGGCTCATTGTCATGCAACGGCTGAGCGAATATGACAGATCTGACGCCTTCCTGACTCTGTGATGGAGAAGAAGACAAACGTCTTAAGTTCAGTACTTCGGCGCAGTTCTGAAGACGCGAGGCGGCTGCCAGGGAACACGAGGCGCGAGGGGATGATCTGAGATCAAACAAAGAAAAGTCAGGAGAATGTCATCTAACTTTAGAAAACAATCCTCGACGTAATGCTCGCTGCTCTTCACCCCGTGCAGTTGGGAAAACCTAAATCTGTTCATATGAGAGAAATAATTACAAGAAAAAAAAAAAAAAATCTCTGTCGTTATTGTAGCAACAGCAGTACTAAAAAAGAAAAACAACAAAAAAAATGTTGATGCTTTCCTTGAATAATAATAATATTTTTTAAATTAAGGAAATACATAATTTGAATTAGATATAAAGTACTTGTATGCTAAAAGGACTAATAATGATTAAAATTACAATTACTGTTAAAAATCATTAACGTTGATCGTCACTACTTCTACCAAACGTTATAATACCAGTCATAATATTAAATATGAAAGACAATTAAACAGCAAATTAATAAAGTTCTAAAAATTCAGACAATGGAACTACTGATAAAATATGTTTTTTGCTCTAAAAATATTTTTCTCAAGCAAAGGTTTTGTAGGCTACATAAAATATATTTTTTATATATTTCATAAATTTTGAAAATCCAGAAATGTAAATGAAAATGCTGCTATAGCTAACGACGAAAAATAAATCAAAATTCAGTCGCACAGAGCAGTGTTACTGTGGCGTATCTTACTCGAGTAAAATAAAAAGTAGTAGTCCAAAAATAACTCAAGAAAGCGTAAAAAGGTATTTAGTAAAAATGCAGCAATAGTCCTGAAGAACTGATCAAAATGTCTGATTAAATATTTAAATATGATGCAATCAGACAGAAACAAAATTGTCTAAAAATGTCTAAATTCTGGTATCTTAAAGCCTAAGATAAAAATAATATACATCATGAAAATAACACTATAAAATCAACTAAATTAGGCAGGAGAAACATTTTAAACACAAGATGAATAAAACTTATACAGCAGGTAAAGTTTCCATTTATAGTGTTCCCTGTATTTGATTAAATAATCAGCAGATAGAAAAAAATCCCTCGAAGAATGAGGCTGCTATGGAAACCAGCATCATCCTAACATGACGGTGGGTTAAAAGATGTTTAGTTTTCATTCAGTGAAGTTGCTGTCAGTGGAGGAAGATTCAGAAATCTTACTCAAGAAAGACTAGCACTAAAAGTAAAAGTAAAAAGTATGATGTAAGAAAATATTCCTAAAAGTATTTTCCTTCCTTCTTTCCTTCCATCCACTATAAGATAGTGGATGGAACAAGTGTATTAAGATATTTGCACTAAAAGCTTGACAGAAAATACTGAATTTTTGCAGTGCAACCTAATCAGGTGTTTCAATAACTCAGATATTAAGAATTGTTAACAATAGTCATGTGATATAAACATAAGTTGAGGTTTAAGGGGTCGTCTCTGACCTTACAGTCTCGTCCACATTGTGATGCATCTCCACTCGTCTCTGACCAGGCTAATGTTCTGATTTCCCACTAAGCTTACAGTATTCTTGCAGATCCTCTAAATAATATTTTGGGCCAAATATTTACTCCCCCATGTTTTACCCAGTGCCATGTACTGGAATCCCAAATGTGTCCCAGGATTTATTCCTCTGACTGGCCATCTGGGCAGTGGAGGAACACAATGTGGAAGGAAAAGGGGGCTGGGTGATGGGGTTGCAAACCCACATTAGTCACAGGCTCTTAGGTCCTCCAACCTGCACACACACCCACACACACACACACACAGAGGGGCTGAGGCCAAATGACCCCATCTCCCCCCCTGCCTCCTTGTTTCCCCTCCTCACTTTGGCTGCTGACATCGTCTTTCCTGGCTGGACAAAAGGCTTTTAGCACCTCGATCTACTGTCCCTAAACTCCTCACATCCCCAGCACCCATCATCCTTTGCAGCGTACAGACATGTAGAGCAGGGACGGGGTGTTTGTTTTGTTTTCTCAGACGAGGAGAGCAGGGAAGGGAAGGGAAGGGAAGGGTGGGGTGCGGGAGCCGGCAGCGGGGAGCGAGGAGGCTGGAGCTGTTGTTCTCAGTTTCAAAACGGGAGAGCGAATCATAGCTGAATGCTGGGGAAAAGCATGGCCGAATCGCTGCTGAGCTCTAAAGGTGTTAGGTACAAAGGCAATGGCATGCTTCTGGGCCGGCTTAATGTAGTTAACACAGGCCTTTTGTCGGGAGTCGCAGAGGATGAGTCCAGGGGTGGAGGTCTGGGGAAAAAAGTCACAGTGCGCTACAAGCCTCTATTGTTACAGAGGGTTTGCATTTAACATACATGAGAGAGAGCTTCTTTTTTTTTCCGTTTCCTCCGGAAGAAAATAAAGATGGAAAACTAGGCACAAACTGTGACCTTGATGCTCTGGAAAACTGCTGGACCGATCCAGAACTGAACTAAGCCGTCAATCTGAGCCGACGTCTCAAAATCAGAATAATACAGAAAAAATAATAAACAAGATCATCAGAGTGAATCGATCAAATAGCAGCGGCTGTTTTTAAGCGAAAAGGTAATAAAAACAACAACAGGAGACGAATGAACATCAGAAAATATGCAAAAGTAGAGAAATAGAAAATAAAATATTTTCTTTGGTTTTTTTTCTGGTGGCAAAAAGATTTTAAAATTTTTTAATTAAAAAATACTGTATATTTTGTTTTGGTCCAATATTTCAAAGCTTATTATTATTATTATTATTATTATTATTATTATTATTATTATTAATAATTTTTAGCTTATTTAAACAGATCTAAGAAAACAAAAAAATTGTTACCAGTTCTGTCATAAGACCAATTAAAATGTAATTACCTACATAGTAATACTACACTACTACTACTAGTAATAATAATAATAATAATAATAATAATAATTGACATTATCATTCATATCATTACTCAGAACATTTTGAGAAAAGTGATAGAAAAAAAAAAAAATACAGTTCTCTTCATATTTGTATTAATATGTAACATATTTTTTACTATCAGAACATTTAAGTATTTTAATTTTTATTTCTTTTACAGTGTTTTTAGGGAAATTTTGTAATTAATACAGAAACAAGATAAAATACGTAAACCACATTGTTTTTCTCTGAACAAATCGTGTGGAATTATGTTTTATTTTTTTTATTTATGTTCAATGAACTCATTTGACTTAAGTAAATTGCTTTTTTTGGGTAAATATTAGCTCATAATTGTAAGTATGACCAAGTTGACCTTTCAAAGGAACTTTAACCTCACGATTAAATTCTGTTTTTAAATAACTGCCTGGGTTTTCCTTTACCACATCGGGGTTTTCAAGCAGTATTCCTGTCCAAATAGAATAAATATGAATATTCATGATTCATAACTTTCCCGTGCAGCAGCAGGATTTCCATGAGCCTCAAGTCCGGCAGACGTGTTTTCTTCAGGATCAGGAGTGAATGAATGAAGTGAAGGAGCTGAGGCAGCTGTGACCCTGAGGCCAAACTGCAGCGGCTCACTCAACTCCACGGACCCAAAGAAAAAAAAAAAAAGTCTGTATTTATAGATCAGCTGTGCGTCGATCAAACTACTTTGAGGGGAAGCAGCAGCTGATGGAGAAGACGACGTGTGTGTGCGCGTGTGTGTGTGTGTGTGTGTGCGTCAGCTGCTGCGAGGGTTGCTTTTAGAAGAACTAATACAGTGCTGTGCCTCAATCTCACTTAATTCCATTTAAAGGAAATTGATTTTGGGGGTGAAGAGGGTGGAGGCGAGGTGGAGCAAAGGGTTTGTTCTCTCAATTTTAAATGTGATCAAGCCTCAACCCTGTTTCATTCGTTCAGTCCTTTAAATGCCCCACGTGTCAGCGTCTTAATGTGACGTACAGTAGAAACGAATGAAGAATCAGAAGGGCATAAATATTAAGAGAATATGTGTATTGTCCTCTTTGTATGGGGGAGAAACCTCTGATAAAGACTTCGGAAAAGGCTTCCAATAAATGCATCACTTTTTTTTGCAGAAGCATAATTTTACACTAAAAAGAAAAATACGACATTTAATTTAAGTCCGTTTGTTCAATTTGAGAAAAATCCCTACATAAAAGTCACTCATTTCAGAAGTATTTCCTCCTCAAGCAACTAATTCAAAATTGAACAAGACGGCGGATGTGTGTTAATGTTTATAAACTCATCTCCGTGTTCATGCTTGGAGCAACAATTTACAAAACTAAAAGCTGCGACAGTGAAACGATATGAAGACTACTATCCACGACTTCATGCTTTGACGACTCTAATCGTTTCCGAGCTGTTGCACTTCAAAATTCTTAGTTTAAAACGTCCCTTCAATTAGATGAAAAAAAGATTTTTCTACAGTACTGCCCTTCCCCCACCTGTTGCTGTGCATCGCCTGTAATGTAACTGAAAGAGGGATTTTTTTTTTTTAGCTCATAATAGGACAAAATCAGCTGGTTTTGGAAACATTTCTATTAAGATAAAATATTAAAACAGCGCCACCTATTAATTACAGTAACGCTATTTAAAGCTGCAGTTTGTAAGCGACGATGAGCAGGTTTAGTAAAGCAGCAGCGACCGGAGCAGACAGTGTGATTGGTTGGCGGCTGGTTATACTGCGGTTAGCTGCAAAAAGCAAAAGAGTTCAAATAAAAAGAATATTCTGAAGAATAAGTTCTTGAAAACTGCTATTGTTTTGAAAGTGAGACAATAGGAAAACACAAGTTTTCTTTTTTTTTTATATTTAAAAGAAGACAAAAATATAAACATATTTTAGCAGTAGATTAATGTTGCCTTTCTGTTTTAATTTTTTTAAAAAGTGACCATGTTTAATTAATTTATCTTGCAGAAAACATTTAATAAAAACTCATCAGCTGCAGAAGTCAAATTTAAAGAAGTCAAAAAACTTAAAAAAAAAAAAAAAAAAACCCTCAAGAGAATTAATGTAATAGTTTTATTTGTTAACGTTTTACCTTAACACCTTAAAACTTAAGTTTCTTTTCACTAAACAGTCACACTGTGAGAAATTCCCACTGGTCCACGCATGACTAAGACCCTCCAGTGTTTGACAGAAACAGCCACGGAAAACAAAACCATTAAACCGAACTGACTGAAATGCTGCAGAACCGTTTCTGTTTCTGAAAAGGTCAGTTTGTTTATTAGTTTGTCAGTAATTAACCTTGGACTGACATAGTCTTCTAATTGTAATTAAAATTACAATTCTGCATAACAGATGATTTGCAAAGGTGCAATGTAAAGAAAATCCAAAGTACAATAAATAAATAAAAAATACCCTCTGCTTATCTGACAAGCAAATGTTAAAGCACAATCGAAATTTTATTGATAGTAATTAAGACGACTTCGTTTCATGTGTACAATAGACAATTTTAAGATGCGTTTTAAAAATTGTTAAACAAATAATTTATAGAAAAAGTGATTTAAATTCAGAAGAATACACTTTGTTTAATAGAAAAGAAAAATGTTATGAAAAAAAAAGCTATAAAACATTAAACAAGAGAAAGAAAATCACGGTAATCGATGCACTTTTTAAAAATAGCAATATTCCTTTCACATCTGGCCATGATATTACAGTTTTCTATAAAAATATGTTTTTTGCATTTAATAAATAAATATAAAAGGAAATAAATTATTAATTATGTTTACATTTTTTCTCAGATTTGTATAGAATTTAAAGTAAATGATACAATGAGCTTTTTTATCACTTAGTAATGTGAGTGCTTATAAACATTAAAAACCTGAACTTAATTATATATATATATATAAAAGATAATATAATATAATAAAAATGTTTTAAAATTGGGTGTCTTTCTGCTCTCATTATGGATATTTACGTCTCTGTGCTAAAAGCACTGAGCATTAATTCATGCTCATCCGCTCCTCCAGTTTTGAAGATCAAATGAGGAAGAATGCGACGCTCTGATTTAAATCCCATCATTCTTTCTTTAAGTGAATCCCACACATCAGAACATCACTGAGCGACTGCAGACTCAGGCATCTCACTGCTGGCTCGCCGAGGCAGATGAGCGTGGAGGAGGTTCGTGTTTTCCACATTTTGGACGAGATGTAGGGGGTGAATCAAAGGCAGCTGAGGAACTCTGCGAGGATCAACAAGCTTTCACAAAACTACAGAGGAGAAATCAAATCTGCTCACTGCCAGGGCTGTTAACGGCCACCTGTACCCCACCTGTGGTTCCTGGAACAACTGACGCAATGAGACGATACCCCAGACGACACAAAACCCATCCTGACATTTAAAAGAATGCAGGTTAGATGTCATATTCAGGAATTCGAGCAAAGAGTTGCCAGATCGCGCTTAGATTTTCCAGCCAGGATGGTCAGAGTGAGGTCGACTGAAATCATCACTAAAAGAACATCATCTTAAGCCTCGGTCTCTGGAGGGAAGCAAGAAAAATAACACACAGGCAAGAAGACGCGATGCTGCTCCAGAAATTGGTCCTGCAGGAATATCACGTCGGAGAGATTAGTGGAGGATAATCATATAACGGTGATGATGGCAACAAAACGGCCTCATAAAGTCCCCTATGAATAAAGACGAGGCGTTACAAGCAAGACAGATAAAGCAGCACCACTGGTGTCATTCCAAGTAGCATGAGTGGGGGAAGAAAAAAAACAAAACACTGCGTGTGTCTGTCCAGCAGGGGGCGCTCCTCAGTTTCCACTGGTTCCCACTGGAGGGAAGCAAGGAATGGGAAAAGTCCTCACATGACCTCCCAGTTCACAGAAGTTTACCCTCCTGATAAAAAGCCTCTTATGAGTTATACGTTAAGACTTAACAGCCTTGCCGCCCGCCGCTGAGACAGTTCACGGCTCGGAATAAAGATTAGAGAATAGTTTAGAGGGTCATGTGTTTGTTACTGAGGGGCGAAGGGTTAACCGCGCAGGCTGTTGCAGCGTGAACATGGATTTACAGATGAAAACTGCAGAAAGACCACAAATAATCTTCATTTGTTCTTCTCAATGTTAGCTAAATCTGCAAATGGAGACCCTTCAGAAGAACTTTAAAACCTCAAACTAGATTCTGACTTTAATGGTTTGGATGTTTGAACAAACGCCATTCATCGGTTTTCCTGGGAATAAATGCAGATCTGATTAAAAGATACATGCAAAATAAGAATATCCTTGTAATATTTTGCACACAAATACTCGTGGCAAGGATTGCTAGGATGTTTAGTTTTGATTTATAGAATCTGAAGCTTCCTGAAAAACACTTGGGAAAAGGCCTTTAATGCAAACGATGAAGAACCTGAAAGCGCCGCTATAGTCTGTCTCCTCTGCATCAGCTCACTTCTGCCCTGTCATCTCTATCTTTAGCTGTTCCTCCGCAGGCCACTTTTCTCCAGCATCAGATCCCAGGAAATCGTAGAGCGGTATGGGAAGCGGAGGGCCTGAGCGCCCCTGACCCACACTCTCCGCTATAAATCCACACTTTCTTCCCTTTCCCCCCCCAAAACCTTGACCCCCATCGTTTCCTCCGTACATCTGGCCAACCAACGAGCTGCCAGACGCACTCAGCGGCAACATACACCAGATGCAAACACGAGCCCTGCTCAGACGCACGGGTGGTCAGGAGGGAACCCCGAGCAAGAGTGTCATTAACTCGAGACTTTAACAGGACCGGGGAGAAGAAATCAGCCGGATCAAACAGAACGCCGTCTGTTACCACTTGGATCATGCAAACATTCAGAAAACAAACAGATATTCAATCTTTCAAACACGTGGTAATCCATAATGGGAGGATGAATAACTACAACAAATCATGTTTCAGAAGAAAAGGAATCTGAAGTTACATGTTGAGGAGAAATTTTAGATCAGAAGCAAGCGAGTTCATCCAACAAATTTGAATGCTGGACAAAAATAAGCTGATTGAAAATGCTAAATGTAGTTTAATGTAGCAATATTTCATATATTAAAATAAAAATAGCAAAACCAACATGAACACCATTGAGCAAATAGTCGCAGTCTTTTGCATCACTGCGAAGGATTCGTTTTACTCATCTGAGCAGAATTATCTTAATGTTGTTGTCGAGCTTTAACTACATCTTTTAGGTGATACTGGAGAATCTAGGTTTTGACTAGGCCATTACAAATATTTTGTATTTTCTAAGCCGTTAAAAGGTGAACTTGCCCAACGTGTGCTATCATTTAAAGTCATAAACTTAGGAATTTCTGCTAAAAGGAAGAACTCATGTTTAGACCAATTCCAGTAAGATCTCTGGCTCCTACAGCAGTAAAAGCAGCTGCAGATCATCACACTGCCACCACCATGCTTGCCTGTCAGTATGACGTTCTGTTTCTAAGAGGCTTAGTTAGTTTTACACCAGGAGATTTCTTGACTCTACAGGTCTGGTAGTAGTCAGACCTGGATCTGGAGATGTGGCTAATCACAGTTAATTCAGGATTTAACAGGAGGGACGATCACTTTCTCTCCTCAGGCCAGGTTGGTTTTAACAAGTTTGTTTTTTCCACTTAATAGATGAAGCCATTACAATTAGGTGATTGTATGATTTTACCTTTGTTTTTGATGATAGGTGTGTCAATAAAAAAGTAAAAAAAATAAATAAAAAGAGTCAAAATTAAAGATTTAAGTGTAAAGGTTGAAAAGCATTACTGTCAAAATAATTTCCATGAAAAAAATAACGCAAATAAATAAGATTATTTAAGAATAAATATTTAAATGACCTTCTCTGTGTATTCTGACTCGACAACAACAGATTATATGCATTTTATCACAATTTCCTGTTTATTCTCCGTTTTCATTTTATATGTTCTGTCGATTTTGCCTTCGTTTGGGTTTGGGAAGTGAATGCCACCATGTGTGGTGTAATAAAACTGAATTGAAAGTGCTTTCCTTAATAAAAAAAAAAAGATAATAATAATAAAAAGAAAAGTCTAGAAACCTTCACCTTCATTGTCATCTTATAATAAAAGTGGAAGAACAACTTCCCAACAACAATGCTTTCAAGTCAGCCTTGTCCATGAGCTGTTAGTGGGAGCGACAACACCTGGCATCAAGGTGAGCCTCAGATCTACCCCTAATTCTTTTACAGATAAAAACATCTCCTCAGACGGAAAACCTTGGCTTTTGTTCAAGACAACGAGTTGAAATCAAACAAGGACTTTGAAATTATCAGCTGCTGGAACAGAGAGACACACTGGATTCAACTGTCCTCTCAGGGTTTTTTTTCTCACATCCACAACATGCCATTCTCTTCTAACGCTTTTCAACCAATCGGAGACGGTTATCTTACAATTTAAGAGTTGTCTTAAACAAAACCTGTGGTTTGCCTGATTCAGAACCGCTTCATTAAAAGCTCAGACTCGGATGGAGATGTAAACACGTTAAAAAGCGATGTGCATGTTCTAATTAGCAAGGAACAAAAGGAACAAAGCCCAAACAGTGCGATCCTCTGAGGTGGAATTCAAATGAAATACAGGACTGCGTCAAAGCGTTTGGGAATCTTTGAAAGGCAGACTTTCTCCTTCCCCCCTCCTCCTTTTCCACCCTGTTTAAGATTCCTGGCCTTTCACCTGACCCCAGGCCTTAGCCAGGAGGTGGAGGGGGGTGCTGGTTGCTGGCGGTGCTGGGGTTAAAGTGTAATCCTGGTCCTGTGACCACAAAGGCTTGGCCCCCAAGGGCCAAGGACTGGCCACATTTTCTGAATTGCAACGCTCTGCCTCGGCAAACCTTTTCGCACCGACTGGGATTATATCTCAGGGTTCCTCTGGTTAAAGATTGACCAACGGCAAAATTCCCCCTCTATGAATGTTCTCTTATAATATCATTTCTATTGAAGCTTCTGGAGTTAGGAACAGATAGGCCAGGAGAGGCCTCACTGTCATCATATCAGAGTCTCGATCAAAACCAATTCTTTCTACTAGCCAATGAAGTTTTAACATCACATGATTATATTGGCCTTGTATTTTAAGCCTCTTGGATGCTGATATGTGGTTCTGGAGTACGACTAATTGCTATCTTGAGTTTCTCCAACAGCTTGTACGCTCCATTATCATTAGTTTTATTCTCAGGAAACCTTAACAAACCCTTTGTAAGAGCTCTGCAGCTTGGCCCTGAGCGCCTCTTTACATCCAAACCTAAAGAATTTGCTTTTTTTTTTTAAAAGAGCAACTTCAGAGGATAGAGACAAAGAGAAAAAAAGGTTTAATTGATGCCTCCCCCATTTTCCCATGGCGAAGATGAGAGGGCGGAGGGCTGGGGGAGAGAAAGAGAGGAGTAGGGGGTGGGGGGGGGGTGATGTGACACCGCTCTCCCTGTATTGCGACTGTACAAAAGGAAGCAGATTTGCAGAAGAGATGACCCCTAACCTCTAAAGCTGCAGAAAAGGGTCCTTGGTGGCCCCAGCGCCACCCAATCAATCACCTCCTCCAGCCCGCTGGTCAGCCGGACTGTAAGAGGACACCGTGGTCTGACCGGCGAACCGACCCCCCAAACATTCCTCTGCAGAAAACCTTTTCTTTTTTAGCCCAGGGTGGGGGGTTCAGAAATGAAAGCTCAACTGTTTTTTTCTTTCCATAAAAAAAGTCCATGCTGTAAACCTCTAACTTCATCCTGGTTCAACTAGTTAAACCGAGAAAAGACATTCGCTCTACTGCATCTCAATAGATCATGACTGAAATAATTCTGGACATCTTAAGTGGGACAATAATATTCAGATTACAATTAACATTTGTTAATGCTGGCTGGCTGGATGTCTTGGTTCAAGCTGCTCATGTTAATGTGTATTAAAGCCAAAAACAAAGTTTGATAAGGAAATTAACAGCATATTAATCACAGCGCATTTGGTTTCTGATCATTTTTCTTTTAAATTCTTCATTCTTTGATCATACTGAAAGTGTGTAAAGTTTAATGAATAAAGTATAATATCACTATAAAACTTAGTTTGATGTTTCTTGGGGTTTTAACCCACGTGAATTATCCTGTGGTTTGAACACACTTGAGTTTCCTGAACTGTCTGACAGCGACGCAGTAAAAGGATGGCAAAATTATTTTAATACAAATCACAGTTCATTCTAACCTAAATTATTATGCGGTATTTAAACTGCACCAGCTGCCTCAAGGCTGGCAGCATTCCATAATAAAGTAAAAATTTGTCATACATTTTTTATAATATATATATATTTATAATTTTCACCATAAAACACAATCAGAAAATGAGCCAATTAAACTGAATGTTGCACGTCTTGTATTTCTGTTGTCTCATGCAGAGTGCAATGTCACCCAATAGATAGTGAATGTCAGTGAGCAGCTGGTTCGGTTAACTTCAGTCAAAACTGAATGTGAATAAATAATAATTAAATGCCACATTAATTCACATTTACATTGAAAGAAGGCAGAGAGGAAACAGACAGAAAACAGCTCAGCAGCCACTGACTCGCCTCACCAAGGAGTAATTCTGATCACTTTACTTAATCCTGTAAAGTAATGTCCTCGTTTAAAACATGTTCATGTTTGCAGATTTTATTTAGTAATTACTGCAGGTCGCTGTCCTCGTGTGCTTTCCTGAAACCAGTGGCAGCGTTCCTAATGTACACAACATGAGAAGACCAATCTTCAACCATTTGAAAGCAAAAACCCGAGAGCCTCCTGATCCTTGGGAAATCTTAAGCTTTCACCTGAAGGACGGCAAACAAAAGCTTTTCAGTTGGACGCTCCTGGACCTTGTTGAACCAGTTCAAGACAGATCGAATGGTCACAGATCCTGAATGAACCGTGACACACAAGCTGATCTGGGATAAAGATGACAGCAATGGGGCGGGGGGTAAACTTAATACTCTACTTTCTTTATTGTCCTGTTGGTCATTTATTTAGTCTGACAATTATTCTACTTGGAAAGTTTGCCATAACATTTCCAGCATGGAAATATTGCAATACCTGAGCCTCTTCAGGTAAAACTGCTTTTTACTTCAAACACACGCAGCAGGAATGTCCGGTAATAAGGTGTTGGAGTGAGTCGCCACGCCCGCCGACCGTTCACTGTTAAAGGAGCAGTAACAAAAAAAAAAATGGAGTGAAACAGGAAAGTCTCCCTCCACCCCCCCTAGCCTTTTCATTTCAAATGAACCCTTAAAGCAAAAAAAAAAAACACGCTCTGTTTCTCTCCCTCTTACACAGCTTATCTAGCAAACCCTGTGGTTTTTTTTTTTTTTTTTTTTTCAACAGCCGGTGGCAAAGGCCTGACCAGGTGCCATCTATCAAAACAATCTGCTCTCAAAGGGAAACCTGCTATTACCTGATAAGAGGCTGCCCTCGCCAGGGTGTAATGGGTCCCACTTGAGTTCCTTCTTGGAGCATTGTCCCCGGCCGGCCACCTCCGAGACAAACCCGACGCGGTGACGGCTCCGTGCCGCACTCTCACGCCTCAAACTGAGACAGTCGCTTTGCAAAAAAAAAAAAAAAAAACCCAAACTACTCAGTCTTTACGTTGACCAAGAGAACGCTGGGTACAGCGTTTCTCTGCTCCTGACACTGTGAAGGGAATCTTATTCTGGAAAGAATGATTTCTTTCATAAATAAGTAATGTATTAAAGAAGTTGAGCAATAAGTTCTCAATTCGCACTCAAGAGATGCACAAAAACCTCATCATTTCACCTTTTTTTTTTTTTTTTGCATGATCTCATGCAGGAAAATGTAGAAAAATTCAACCTTTCACGAGAGTTTATTCATTTGATTGGAACTCTGCATTTCAAATAATCGCTATTAACTAAAAGATTTTGTTATTTGTAACTTGCTTTTAAAAGTGGATCAGTCTCCTGACGTTTTGTTTCCCAAAAATATGGCACTTCAAAACTGGACAGACAAGTGAACAGGGACATCGTAGAAAGGCCGATGTGAGCTGATCTTCGTTAATCAGGAAATAAATGCAACAAAAGAGAACTGCTGGACTAAATCTGCCAATATGTGCAGTCAGAGCAATAATGAAAAGTTTAAAGAACTGGAACCAGGACAAAGCCTGCCACAATAAGAAATAAATAACTATTTTATTATGATAAATTAAAATGAGCCTGATAATTTTCATTCTGACTAATATTTATTGAAGGGCAATTTTATTCATCAATCATTTTATTCATACAGCAGCTTTGGTTGTTGTGTTTAATATTGGCTTTTTAAAAATGTTGTCCAGTTCCAGAGTTCAGAGTTGTTTACAGAGTTTATTTATTGGTCTTTGAGCAAACTTGCATTATTTTGCCATTTTCAATATAGTATTTGAAAATGGCCTCAAAACAACAACATTATCATCGCAATAACTACTGGGGAAATTTATCATCCAGAATGTATTATCATGACATGTCTGTGCTGGACAACTGCAGAAGAAAGTGGCAACTTGGTTTGGCATAAAACAAGCAATATTTGTGAAAAAGCACTCCAGTTATGCACAGTGAAGGACCTGTGAGGCTGTGGGCCTGATTCTAGGTGTGGGCGCCTCTCACGATGACTGATGCACAAAATGATAAATGCAACCTGATTCCAGAAAAATATTTAGCAAAAATATATTTTTTTTCTCAGGTAAATCCGTCCAACACAAGAATAGTCCGACATCATAAAGCTTCTGATGTAAAAACAGTACGTAAAACAAAAATAAATATTCCACTTAGCAGTCTGCTACAGAGAAAATTATATTAAAATGTCTTTATTTTTAATCGGAGCTGCTTCTTAAAGCTCATTACCTTCAGGAATAGATTAAGTTTCCTCATCAACTGGGAGCTGATCACATTTAAATGAAGTGATAATTAGGTCTAAATGTCATTTTTTACCCCATTTCATGCCTGCTGTAGGACATAGGAAGACACAAACACGGAATACAAGCGTAATGTCTCCTGAATAATAAATATAGCCATCTTATCCTAGAAACTGACTTCACAGACCAAAAAGAAGAAAGTAGTTTTTTCCCCCCCTCCTGTTGAGTCTCGTTCGACTCATTTAGGAATGCTGCCAAAATGAGCCATTAGAGATTGACGGGGGTTAAGCTCCCATAATCAATATGACACCGCTAAGTGCCGTTTGATTGAGATGCACGCAGTGTAAAAGGACATTTCTGCGTGCCCAGCTGCTGCCGGCACCAAGAAACGCAGCATTTGTCCAAAGCTGAACGGTCGTCTGAATGTCATTGTCATGGGTACATTAACTTTTATACGAGTCTGAGAGAGCGACTTGGAGTGAGAACCAACGACCATTTTCATTAACGACGCCACTCGGTGTCATTATGGGTGCTGTCAGATGTACGGGGGACGTGTGACAGCACCCTGTCACAGGAAGTTTGGACAGGGGGGGTTCGAGTAATGCTAGAAAATACATCACCTTTTCAGGAGTTAGAACATCATGGAAAAGTTCATCTATCACAGCGATTCGGTACAAAAAGTCACAGACTGACATTATATACATTATATAATTTACATAAATTGTATATAAATTATATACATTATATACATGCAGATGGAGTGATATATGATGTATGAAGGAGGCTGTTCATATTTGTTGATGGAGAATTTGGTGGAAGGAAAAACTGAAGCGCTTTCTTTTCAGTCTGTAAAGGCATGTGCTAACAGTTCTACTAGTATTATTAGTTTAGATCAAGCTTACACTGTAAAAAAAAATAAATGCTGATCCAACTTGACTCAATCAAATTTCCTTGTTGCTTTGACTCATTTCAGTTGTGTCAACTAACTGTTTAACTTAATTATTGCTACAACTTCAATTAAGTTGACTTGACTTTCTTTAGCAATTGTGTCAAACCACAACATTGCTCCAACGTATTTAAAGTTTTACAGTATTCTATCAAGAAAACCTAACACAAAACGTTTACATTTTTATGACTTTTTAATTGATATCTAAATTAAAGAAATTTTGTAATGTTTATTTATTACTAATTTTTACAACTTTAAAATGTTCATTCTTTTCTTATAAATTAAGTTAGTGATTATTGATTCAGTTAATTCAGTTACTCAATTCAAACATACATTAATTACACGAAAAGATAATATATAAGTATTTATATTTGATAACTATAGCTTATAGCTAAAAGAATATAGATTTTGAAAATGATTAAAAAAAAAAATTGAGATTTTTCAAAACAGAAATGTGACATTAAAGGAAGACTGCTGACCTAACAACTAACAACTGACCAGCACACAGCTGCTGACCAGCCACAAAAGGCTAAACAGATGCAGAGGAAAAAAAACAGAAAAAAAAAATATTGGTCCACTGTGTTTTATCAAATCCAAAGTCAGCAACAGATGTCAACCGGGGTACCTTCTCTGCTGACAAGTTTTATGATCCCATTTCCATTTTCCAGTAGGGCTGCTAAAACTACCTAAAGTGCCAACATCCGCCATAATGCCACCAGAACACTGCCCTGACCTAAACCCAACACAGCAGGCTGTCAGGAGGAAGAGCAGAAACCAGAACCAACAACACAGACGGCTGCTGCTGAGGAACCTGGGCTCCTTCAACATCTCAGCCACTGAGCTCCTGCATGCAATAATAAATAATACATTTCTGTATGAAAACTGCAGGTTTCAAATCCAAAATTTACCATTTTTGGGAAACTAAGTTCTTTTTTTAATTTCATTCTACACAACGTTCTCTTAATATACAGCACGCAGTGAAAATCAGGCTTCCTTAACAGTAGCCTGCTGTGGCTTCCCCTCATCATGGAGGATGTCAACAAGTGTCAAGACAACAAACAATAATTGTCAAAAATATCCAGAATTTCAAGATACTGATTGTGTATCTCCTATATCCAATATAGGATATGAAATAAATGACCTTTTTTTAATGATTCTCTGATTTATAGAGATACACCTGAGGAGCTGGTGTCGGGAAGGTAGTGGCTCGGTTTGCCGGTGCAAAACCTCGTGTCACCAGGCAACTCCTTTGTTCGGGGTGAAAGGTTGGAAGCACTCCTACTAATCTCCTTGCTACACAATTAAGGAACAGAGGAGAGCGGCTCGAGCCTCTTCCCTCTCTCAAACAACAACAGGAAGGAAGAAAAAGCTTGAGAGACTGGCCCATTGTCCCTCCAGCTCAGTCTCCCCCCCAGCTCTCTCCACGCTAATCGAAAGGTATTTGCACTGTAAATTAAAAGGGCCCTCGCATGTTGCTGCTTTTACCACCAATGAGCTCTCCTAAAATATCCACAAACAGTTCCAATCTAATTACAGAGGGAGATTTACTTCAAATAACGCTGTGAACAAAAGAACCTCAGCTATTGTCCGAGTGGCTCCGATGTTCCGTGTCTCTTTCTCTCTTGGGCGAATCCCTTTATAGTCAAAGTCCTCGCCTCGCCAAGGTTAAAATGCGATGGGATATCTGGAAGCAGGGAACCTCCTGACAAAAGCGGCCCTTTTTATTCCCTGGATGCTGATTTCCACTCTCTGTCCTTATCTCAGCTTTCCCTCTCTCTTAACCAGGCGGATCTCGGACAAAGCCACAGCGGCCGACATGCAAATGCGACGAGAGAATGGCGGCGTCCAAGGGAGTTGAGATTGTCCAACAACGGGACGCGCTCGCCGGGGTTGCATTGTGACGCACGGCTGAGACACATCCTCGGGGTCGGAGGAGGGAGGCGGGGGTGCAGAGCGGAGGATATTGGCTGGCCAGATTTGCAGCATGTCCTGCTGACTTCCATTTTCTGGCCTGTGAATCGCAGAGCCCCTCTGGGAGTCTATAATCCGCCCCCACCCTATACCCCCCCCCCCCCAATGCCCCTGCACCGCATCATTTTATTGCTCTCCCAGGATGTGCAGGCTGATGTCTTCGCTCCACAATGATGTGTCCATGTGGGGATCCACACTGTTGCATCCCAATTTGCTACTGGATCCCACCCAGCTTATAAGAATGCCACCTCCCCTCCCTGACATGTTGTAGTCCTGTGGTTTCCCGTGGCGATGCCTCAATGCGGCCGTGCCCACCGTGACACTAAGCCTCAGCGATGAGGCTCGGCGCCGCAAAAGGCCCAGCTGGGTATTCCTCAATGAATGACGCTGGGTGCAGGGGAATGTGGCTGTGCCAACGCTTATTCACACGTTTTATCTCATTTACACACAAGCCGCCTATCCTCTATTCACACGGGCCGGTGTGCATAACACTTATAGTGGCGGCGGATGATTACAACTGAGCGCTGGTCACACTGTAGCCTCGGAGCCGGGTATCCATCAGCCAGAGCGAGGATCTCCCTCCGCCTGGAAAAACTCATTTAGATCTTATCTGGGGAAAAATTTGTTTGTGGAGGGAAAAAGGAGGGAGGTTCGCAGGAGAAGTGACTGTAGTCTGGCTAGTGCCGCTTGATTTAATTTAGCTGCGATAGTGTCTCTGGCCACTTGTACTCTCCTTGGTTTGGAAGGTGAGAGAGAGCCGAGGGGAGGGAAATGAAGGGACGAGACGAGAAAAAGCTGTTTGTTTACAGAGAAATAGGCAGACTCAACCGAGAGAGTGAAACTCAATCTGTGCTCCTGGCATCTTTTACATCAGATTATCTGGATTAGTCATAGGAAGAGATGATTCAATCACAGGAAAAAATAAAGTTGGATTGACTGCTTATCATATGTACTGATTAACCAATCATCATAGGAGTGAGAAGCACTATAAGGGCAGAGGCTGGCAGACTGCTGGTAGGGAGAATACAGGTGCATGTTAACACGATGACAGGTGGGAAAGACGTTAGGGCCGCAACCAATTTCAGCAATCGATTTGACTAACTGAATAATTGGATAAAACAAATTTGTCACATTCTACATATTTTTCGTTTAACCACATGAAGAAAATTTTGTTATTTAAGAAAATAAACATTTCACTGCCTATAATGCAAAAACAGAGCACTCATTTGAACAAGATGAAGCTAAAAATTGTCACATGAAAAATTTTGCGGCAAACATATTTACAGACAAAGGTGTGTTAATCTTAAATGTAAAATGTATATTTATTTTGTACAGTCTTGGCTTCATTACTGCTATGAATGGCCATTTGTTTTTTTTAAGCAAATGGCCATTTAAAAAAAAAAAAAAAAAAAAAGATTGCTACGTTAGATGACATTTATTCCAATAATTGATTCATCATGATTAAAACGATTAATGGTTTCAGTCCCAAAACATATTAGCATTGATCATAGATGAGCAGTTTCCATGAGGCTAAGAAGGGTTAAGAAATAATATCAATCCATACTACAAAAGGGACATTTATTCAAGCAAAAAGCCTTCATCATCCTGGCACATTCGGCCCAGAGTAAGATTAGGCAATGCTCAAAAACCCAAGAGCTCCCGCTTGGACTGCACAGGCCTCAGTTAAGGACAAGAACTGAGACATTTGTTCATTTACTCAATGCTGCAAGAGCAGAGATCCAATACTTCACAAGAACTAAAGTGCAAAACTCATGGGAAACTCCAGACAGAACAAATAGAAAGACACGGATCAAACATGGTTTGTTTGGAAAGTCTGAAGAAAAAAAAAGCATCTTCTTTCTAAAAAAGAAAGTGGCAACTTTGGTCTGCGAGCTACAACTAAACAAAACATAAATATCCCTCAGACAAATTAAATCAAAGTAGAGTTGTCCAGTTGGGGGAAAAAAAAAATCCCCTCAAAACTAATGTAAAGCAGTAAAGCATGGTGGTGGAACGGTGATGAAACGGGTTTGTTTTCCTGCAATTTGAGTCCATCACAAACTCTTCTGCATCAAATATTCAAAGGTCAAATGTGAAGTTCTTCATCCAAGAGTTAAAGCTGGATCCCAAGAGGAGAACCATCCCAAACGCAGCAGCGAATCTACAGCTGAACTGCAAAAAGGAACATGTTTGTAGTGATGAGAAATCTGCGCAGAAAAGCTTTGCAGCTCGTTGTGACTTTTGCGTGACTGGAATTTAAAAGTGAATGACCTCTATTAACCGTAAAAACATTAAAATGATTGTTTTGAAAGTGCTTAGTGCTCCTTAATACAGCCAGTGTTTACATTCGTGTTGAGGTTAATGTATCACAGAGCAAACATCACAGCGCTAACGCTAATTAGTGTCGGTTTGAGCAGCACAGATGAATCGCATCCATCTCTGCGAGTCCTGGCCTCGTTCATCCAGTTCTGCTGCCAGAACGCTCGCCGACAGCCGGGTCGCAGACACACAGACGGATAATCTCCCCCGAACCCTGGACAGCTTGCTCAATTATGAGTGGGCCGCCGACGCGTCGAGCAGGAATCAGCATTTTGACTTAGCAGATGACACCGACAGCAAGCCTGACAATGCAAACGTTTTGGTCGTCAGAAGTCATAATGCTAATGCACATCTGCCCTCCACCAGAAAGAGCAGACTTGTAATCGCATTGAAATTCACTTTATGGCATTCATTTTGAAGGCAGCTACCGCACAGACACAGCGACTGTGCGGTTGCTGGCGCAACACAACAACGTTGCCTTTCTGGGCTGCATGAATATTTGCTTTGCTTATCGCTGCCCTAATGCTCACTGACAACTTAATAACATCACAATTAACTAAATGCTAAACAGATGCCAGCGCTGGACTAATGTGATTGAGACAATCGGCACTTCTGACGTGACCCCTGTGTAGCGCTGCCATTGGCCTAATTTGCTCGAGTGACATGACTGGACTGCATGTGTGCGTGCATGTGTGTGTGTGTGCGTGCATGTGTGTGTGTGGGGTGTGTGTGTGTGTGTGTGTGTTGGGGTTTGATTGCGAGGCCACCGGTGTGAACAATTTGCGAGGAAGAAAAGGCAAAGTGAGGGCGTAATATGACTAAAAGAGCTCCTTATTCCTAACCGCGACAGTTTTCTTCTTCCCATCCTCTCTCCCTCCTTTTCCAGCGCTCCCTCGCTTTCTCTCTTCAGCCAAAGTATTTCTGGCTTGAGAAAAGAAAGTGTTTACTCTGCGGCTGAGGCCTGCTGGAATCACGCTGTGTTCCCACTGGCTAAACCCGCCTTTGCCACTCCATGGTTTGCATATTGTCTCTGTTTTACAAGACTTTCTTTAAAAACAAAAAATAAAACAAAGAGCAAAGGGAGATAGAGTACAAAAAAGCAAGCAGTAAGAGCTTTCCTCCGTCTATTAGATTTGGATTTCCTCCAACGTCGTCGATGTGTGCGTGCTTGTGTGTGTGTGCGCAGGCATGAATCATGTATAAACAGGAACACCAACAGTCAGACAACAAATTCTTCCAAGGCTTGTGGAGTCCAAACTCATTTATACACAGGTCACATGGGAGATGCAGTCCCTGTTTCTGGTGCTGAATAACTGCAAGCGGCTCACACTGTGGCCTGAACTCAGCAGCTGATTCTGCACATTTCACTGCAGATTACAGTTGTTTACCTCTGGATATGTGGCTGCATCCCCGTAAGTTGAAAGGCAACTTCTTAAATTTAATTTTAAAAGGTGAAACTTGCATATAGATTTAGGCATGTCCCACCGGGAGGAGGCCCGAAGGAAGACCCAGGACCCGCTGGGGGGGTGATGAATCCCAAAGAGGGAAGTCTGGGCCTCCCTGCTGCCCCCACGATGCGATGCCAGAAAATGGATGGGTATATTTACTCCAACATGATGAAGTATCCAGCATCTTAGAATTTCTGATCATTTTTGGAGCCATTTCGGTTTCTCAGAACATCAGAATGTCAGTGTGTTTTACAGTGTTTGTGCTCTGGGCTCCTTTTGCATGTTTCACTGCATCGATGCTGCGTAGCATGGAGGAGATCAGAATGTGATTCTGCTGCGCTCTACTGTAGGTTCCCGGTTCCTGTGACGGGGGCCTTCAGGTCACCAGATCAGGTTCTGGTTAAGCAATTTACGGTCAGTTAACCAGCTTTTGCAACATTTTCTTCCACTAAACTTTCTATGCAGACAGCAGGTTTTAACAATGACGTTCAGTGACTTACACTGCTCATTGAAGATTTTATTGACTACTACAGCATCCCCAATTAGGGTTGGTTGATGAATACATTTTATTGATTTAGTGAGTTTTGGTTTTGAAAAGCTGGATTTTTTTAACAACACGCTCCCTGGGTTTCCAGCATCTGCCATGGTTTTACAAGCGTGCTATACAGATTGCACTTAGTTGGAATTTCAGTTCAGGTCAACACTCAGAAGGTTCAACTGAAAAAGAAAACCTATATCTTTGTAATTTCTTAAAAAAAAAAAAAAAAGATTAAAATTGGATTTGATATAAAAACCTGAGCATTTTCTTTTAAACTCCCACTGATTGCATCTGCGATAACTTTTATTAGTCTTATCTAACATTGATATTTTGGTTTTCATAAGCTGAGAGCCATAATGATCCAAAGGGATCGAAACAAACATATATATCACTATATGTGTAATATGTGGGAGTTTCAGGGTTTGACTCTTTTTGATGATTTTTAAATGTGTTGAGAAGCAGACGTATGTGACCACTGCTCCGGTGTCCGACACAGAGATCTGCGTTTCCTCTGCACTTTGAAAAATCAAACATTTAACTTCGAATTCTTGCTTAGTGTTTTGTTTGTGAGCAACTTTCCTGACCTTTCACTTTGCAGCATCAAGCTACGCTTAAATCAAGCCGAATGTGTGCGCAGCGGGTTTACCAATAAAACGCAAGAGCTATAAATTATAGAAGGGAACCAAAGCGATTTACTGGAGAGAAAGAAATGAATCCAGCCGACAGAGCCGCGGAGACGGAGGCAGGAGTGGAGAGAAAAATCAACTGGGAGAGGCTTTACTGGAAAAGCAGCCTCAAAATGACACGTTAGATGTGGCCTCGTTAAAAAAAACGAGGATGGCGTGGGACAAAATTCACTTTCAAACAGCCGCAGGATAACCAAAGTGATGAGAATGACATGGGCATGATGTTCGACTGCAACATCTAGTCTATTTTCTTATAGAATATTCAAGCATTTGTTATAAAGTCTCCTGGGATCCAGAAAACAGAATACATTTATGACTCACACCATTAATAATAATTAGGTCTTTTAGTCGGCTTTTTTTGCTCCTATTTTAAAGGAAATCATGCTAATATTTTATTTTATGTTAATTTGCACAAAGTAAAAAGTAAAATTGTTCAAAAAACAAAGTCTAATCTCTCAGGATGAGAGCTTCCACCGCATGTTATCTTTTACCTCTATTTTCAAAAGGCACTATTTTGAGTTTATATATTTTTCGCTTTCACTCAAAATATTTTTTTTCACATTTTAGGAAAAACAAGAGTTTAAATGACTATCTTTTAGAGTTTAGTGCATTTTTGTTGAGAGTTACCTTCAATTTGTTTCCATGCAGTGTCTTATGTTATAATCTGGATTATTACATTGATCGTTTTTAACAAGTGGGAGCAGCTGTTAAAAGCTTCATGGCTTTTGTTTTTAAGAGAAGCGGCAAAAGCACATGAGGTGGGTTAGCAGCGTTAGTCCAGGACATGTTATTGTGAAATATTGTCTCTTCTTATTTCAAATTGAGCCATTAACATGCCCATGTCTGTCATTAGACCGCCATACACCAAACAGTCTTCAGTCAGAGTTTTCTTTGGAGTTGCTGCGAGACTGACTATCAGACTGGCTATCAGAGATCCTTTCAGTCCACATTATTAAAATCCTCAAAATGCCTCCGTGAAGACAATTTAATTTTGTTGATGGATAAATAAAGTATTTGTGAAATAAGCTATCACATTCAAATCCAGTGTAAAACAGTTGAGGAGATTGCGCTGCTCTGAGTGGACTTAATAACTGCTTTCAGTGACAGCAGCGTTTCTCCTTTAAAACCAGGCAGACGGTGTTCTTTGCTCTACAAAAGCCCCACAGTGAGCTCCAATTTAGGGAAACAGAGACTCCGACGCGATGCCATCCAGTTTGGGAAAACATGAGACAAAGACAAGCTGCCAGGACAGCTTTTAAGATGCAGTTTGTGTTGCACAGCACTTCAGAGAAAGGATGGTAGTCGGCAGTGTTCAGTGGGCTGAAGCACAAGCACACGAGAACATCCAACATTTACATCAGAGGTTCAGAAAAAAAAAAAAAAAGATTCTGCAAAGAATTGCAATTCCTAGTCCTGGAAATTCTGAGTGGATTAATTTGGATGTCTTTGCCTCTCCTATCTGCGCGTATACTGCTATACTCCAGACCGTTTAATAAAAAAAAACAAAAAAACTTGCTTCTGAATCGAATCGTGAACCTAAAAATTGGAATCGAGTCGCTGGACAATGAAAGATTCTCATCTGCAATCCTACATGTGCAGAAGTTGGTCCAGGACTGGGACAAACCCAGAAACATTAAAAGCATGCAGAGGTGTGGACTGGCTAATGTGTCGAAACCAGAAGATGGACAGAGAGGGAGGCGAAGAGGGATTGAGTCAGACTGCAGCTGATCCGACCGGCGGAGGAGATGCGACAATAGTTCCCATTCAGAGCAGCCAGAGAGACGGAGAGAGAGGCAGCCGCAGAGGCCAAATATTGTCATGGGGGAACATTAGCCAAGAGCTAAAGCTCTGCCAAGATTCAGCCAGAGATCAAATCTGGCTTTGATGGCCAACAGTGACCCCCTCCTTACACCACACTCCTACTCTTGTGTGTCTTGGGCACTGTACAAACCTTCCTGTGTGAATGCGTTCCTGTTTGTTCTGTTTACAGCATCAAATGAAACTCAAAGGGCTTTGTTGTCAGTGAAGATCTCTTGCTGTTCGATGTACAGAATACATGAAAACGACAGCAGCTAAAGCAAAGGTCTAAATTCTGAAGTCTCTTCATAGTCCTCTGGACGAGTAAAATGAAGTTATTCTCTCCATCAGCTCATAGCATTAATATTACCAAAACCATTGATGTGTTAGTCTTTACTGGACTGATTTTTAATGTCCTAATGACATTCAGGTTTTGAGAGATGTAAAATTCCGTAAATTCACTAAATTCTTCAATTTGTTGACTAATTTCTTCTGTTTTTATTTTGCTTCATAGTAGGTTATCAATCTAACTTTAAAATCAGTCTAAGACAAATTATGGAATCACAATTTATAAGATTTTTTATTGTTATTTTAGGTCAGTAACCATGAAGGAAATCCAAGTTTTTAAATAATAATTTTTAAATCATAATAAATTTTAAATTCATTTATTATGAGTATAGGCCTGAACCAACCTGGATGTATTCATAAGTTAATCACATTTCTTTGGTCGGGTTTTGTCAGCCTGATCACTGCCAGAATCTGCAGAATCAATGACTCACCTAACAGAACCCATCTAACAACATGAAGTAGGGCAACAGAGCTCAAACAGCAGCACGACCCGCATTGAGCTGAAGAACAGATGAGAAAAATGTTTTTTTTTTTTTCTCTCATGGTAAATTTTTGCTCTATTCAGAGAGTTGTGTTATTTGTGCCTGGATAAATCCAGAACCGGGACAGAGAAAGGCAGACCGGTGCGTCTCCACGGAAACGAGACAGAAGGTACAGAACGGAGGACGTTGCTGCGTCCCGCCGCTCGTCTCCGTCGCTCATCCTGGAAACGGGCCAGCTGGCTAAAGGGAGTCGACCCTCTGCACTCTGTGTAGCTCAGCACATGAATGATACTTAACCTTTGAATGTCGCCGTATGCAATATTCAACACATACACAAAGAGCAAAGAAAACATGCAGTCGGTCTGTGACGAGGCAGCAGCCACTGGTGGACTTAGATGTGACCGGGACAAAGTTAAAATCAGAGAGCCGACTTTATGTAGAAGTGAAATTAATAAATACGGCACAGAAAAATCCATTATCCTGCTGAATATGTAAAGTCTCAACAAATAAGGATAACATGAAGTTAGCTATTTAAAGTCAAATGAAGCAATGCATCAATAAGTAAATGATGAATTAAGATTAGATTAACCGGTTTCCTGTAATATAATTGAAAAGGTTGGATTTTGAAAAATCATGTGAAACTTTAGCAATCAGAATGAAGTTGTTAGTGTCACATTTTTTAAAAACAAAGAACTGGAACTTTTGCCTTTTTTCCCTGGTTAAGCTGAATGATTGATATTTTTTTAAACAGAATTTTGATCACAGAGATGTCCCAATTCAATTTAATTGGTGTTTTATTTATTTGGATTTTTAAAACATTTTCCAGTTCCAGTGTGAAATGAGACTTAGAAATGTATTTTTTTAATCTTTGAGAAGGTGCACTTGTGTTAATATGTTGTTATTGTTACCACATTAGTCGAAAAAGATGTCAAAATGTCAAGTTTCATTGTTCATCACAATAATTTCAGGGACAATTTGTCATCCAGCAAAATGGAAGTCAACAACATATTTAGAATGATGTATAACTTGCACTTCATCTACAGTATAATTAAGATTTGCTGCAGGTTCAGTCTGATTCAAACACTTTCTGTCACATGAGCCAATATCACCAAGGGAAGCGACTGCAAGCCATAAAAACACAATTTTTATTTTTTTAAATTTATTTTCGGCATCAAGAAAGGATTTGGGTCATTCTGTCTTTGAAAACATTCTCACATTTTTCCCCAAGTATAATAAACCAATAACGTTTATATTTGGATGTGTTCAGGTTTAAGAAACGACTCCTTAACCGTGGTATCTCCTAAAGTATGTTGCACGTATGTTTACAGTAAAATAATTGTTCGGGGCATTAACAAAGCACATTTTTCTTAAGATAAAATTTCCCCCTGCTGAATAAACATCCTCGAGTAAACGTTGGATTTTTCTACGTGCTTCAGAGTGAGATTATTGTGCCGCTAAAAAAAAGCTGAATTTATTCGGAAGCTTTTTCCACGTAGTGGTGAACTGGAATGTTTTTGCTGTCAGGTATTCCTCCATAGCGCCGCGGACCGGGGAACGAGGGAGCACGCCGGAGAACAAAAAACTGAAAGTGGGAGTCAGGCGGAGCGGAGAAAGCGTCGCGTCATGTTCTACCAGGCCCCATTTCTCACAGTGTGATTCCTCACAGGGGCTTAACACACGGATGATTACTATACTATTACTGCTGCTGCAGTTGTCTGGCACGGAGACATGACTGTAGCGGCCCCCCGCACCATCTCTCCTCAGCACCCCCCCCCTCCCGCCATTCGTTCCAGACTGGAATGCCTATATTTAGAGCGCTCCTTTCCGCTGTTATGGCTGTTGAATCATTAGCCTCGTTTAACCCTTCTTTACCTCCAACGAGCCGGATGGCGGAGGGCGAGCCCCTCAGGGGGAGCTCCTAAATCCTGCCTGCACCAAACCAGAGCCCCCTTTCCAATGAATGACGGCGAGTGTTTGGAGAAAACCCGAGGAAGAACTCAAACACTCGATAACAATAATAATAGAAGCGCTTCTGGACTGGGAGGGACGTCTGTCTCTCATCTTATTTTGTTTGACATGTTTGAGGGATGGTGATGGCGACTGGCTGGTTGGAGGGCGTGACCTTTCATCCGCTGCACCCTTTGGGGGACGTTGTCCACATGTGGATGAGCAAAGAGGAGGGAGAAGCAGGAACTGTTTATTTCTGGGAGATTTTACGATTCACGTTTAAATGACCCAGATTTCCGCTTCTGTTACCGTGGAGCCGAGGTCCAGATATGGACTTCATGTCATCTGCTGTAACACAGCAAGAGTCCACGGACTTCCTGTCAAAGCCACTGTAGGTTAACAAAGAAAAGCAGCAGAGAAAAGGAAGAACTGAGACGAGAGAGAAAGGTTTTAATTCAGACCGGACGGAGTCCGACTTGCTCCTTCTTTCTATGCGGAGATGAAAACTTGCCTTCAGAGAGAGAAAAGCATTAAACTTTACGATGTGAAGAGCAGCCAAGAACCAAAGACCAGAAATGGAGCACAGAAAAACAATTATTAAAATAAGCAGTTTGACAGCTCCACCAGCTAGACAATAAATCAGCTGGATTTTAAACCAAGATGCAGATTGACTGGTGAAGCAGGTATTAACTGCTGTCACTATTTACATTGGAAAATGAAGAGAGAAAAGAGGAAATGTTCAGTTTTACTGTGTTTTTCTCTTTGTATTTTACTTGTAATGTTAACCGGTCTTTATGGTTTTATGTTTTATTATATAGCTAAGCTTTATTTTATGCATATAGAGCCTATAACAAAGGGGTGTCCAAAGTAAAGCCCGGGAGCCATTTGGAGCCCTTGGAAGGTCTCTGGTTGGCCTCCACCTCAATTTAAACTTTTGCTTCCATCCATCCGTCCATCCATCCATTTTCTAACACCCTTGTCCCTGGTGGGGTCAGGAGGTGCTAGTGTCTATCTCCAACTAACGTTCTGGGCGAGAGGCGGGGTCACCCTGGACAGGTCGCCGGTGGGTCGCAGTGCTTTGCGAACTTCAAGGCTAAAATTATAAATAAGAAACTGTTCTTAATGTTTACCTGTTAAAATAAGGTCAACTAACTTGAGTACAACTCTGGCGCTCTCACAGATTTTGAGAGAGACTTTTTTTTGTTGTTGTAATTTTTAGGGTGAGATTTTCACAGATTTGTTAAACATCTTCTTAACCTGGGAATCGTTAGGTCCGACACAAAGTTTTGGTCTTTAATAAACCATAATTTTAAACAAGTGGCTTGGGCACATTTAAATTAATTAAACTTGACAAAATAAAATAATAAAAAAACCTTTGTAAGAAACAGTGAAACTGAAAACTTTTCTGGCCAACCAACAGCAACAAAATGCTTTCTTTCGTTAGTATATTCCTGTGGCAAAACAATAACAGAGATTCATTCTAATTAATGATTATTAAATTAGGCGTAATGCCTTGAAAATAATACTTATAATACATTTCTGGCTCATTGGTAACCGTGTTGCACACACTCCAGCCCAGTAGGGGGCAGGCATGCGCCTCAAGGTTGATATTCAACTGTAAAGAAGCTGCACGGAGTGAATAATGCTGCAGCATTCAGAGACAAAATCAGCAACACGATATAAAATTATACTACAAAAATGTAAATAACTGAAATTAATCTAATGAATAAATCACACTCTGCACAATAAATATTTACAGTGTGACATTTTCTCTTTGTGAGAGCCATATCAGTCTGTAAATTAATGCTCAAACTGTCATGTTTAACTAACCTTCAGGAACAGCTTAAAGCTATAAACTTATTCCGAATCCAAATTTTTCTTGCAACCTCTGAGGGGAACATATTTTCAGATCTATGCAGCTGCAGGCAGTTCATGATAGTTTAAGGCAGAAATAAAATGAAAGGATGATGAATCAGAGCGATCTGATCTACAAATCTCAGTTTTTACCACATTCTGAAATTATTTAAATCTAACATCAAATGTACAAGACTGCAAGACCAGGTGCAGGTTTCATACTAAATTTGACAAATGAGGACAAAATGGAAAGGTTTGTTAATCTCCAAAAGTTTAGAAATATAGGAAATGCCTAAAGTTCAAGATTTTCAGACAAAAGGAGTTTTTATTTTTATTTATTTTTAACCTCAAGACTCTGTGGCTATATATAGACGCGCCGAAGCAGCACCGACGCTCCGGACGTCTACAACAGAAATCTGACACAGTCGACTCCTCATAAATTAAAAGGAGTTCATCAGCAGCGGCGAAATGCTCCAGGCCAACCACACATCTGCCGAACAGGGATTTACTTCCTCCTATTTCCATCTTGGCACCTACATCGTTCTCCCCTTCCCATGTACGGAGCCGAGCGCTGATAAACAACGTCGGCCTGCCAAGTTCTCTCTGCTTGTTGATTACTGTTGGGTCTGTCTTGATTTAGGACGAGCGGGACTAATCCGAGATGATGCGATGTGTCTGTCAATCATAGCTCCGGTTAGTCAGAGAAGGCTGATTGGAGACGGGCGGATGAGCCTAAACAGGCCAGCTTCACACGGTAAACACAACGCATCCTAATTTATGAAACAGGAGGAAACGTTGGTGTTTTCTAGTGGATTTTGTGCACATATGAAGCGCAGCCGAGGCCAGTGGTCATGAAGGTGCATCTGGGTGTGTGTGTGTGTGTGTGTGTGTGTGTGTATGAGGGCCTTCCTACCGGTGTGGATCTGCCGGTGAGCCTCCAGGGATTCCTCGGTCTGGAACTGGGCGCCACACTGGTCACAAACGATGGCCTTCTCTCCAGCTGGACAGAAAGAAAGAGGCAGATAGTTTCTAAAATTGAAGTCTGCAGAACCGTTACATACAAACATGTAAGAAGACTCAGTTTTTCTCCACATTTTGCTGGACACAAAAATACCGAAAATGGATTTGGCCACTTACAACGCCATGAAAGCAAACTGTTAAATGAGAAGCCATGTCAGCAAGAGAGACTTAAGCAGATTTACAGCTAATTGGTACAATAAAACCAGAAGAAATGGTTTTAAAGGGACTATCATGTACTTTCCAGGCACATAATGCCAGTTTATAGCACAATCAAATAACCTTGTTACCTTCAGTTCTTATAAAAATGCTGTCTATATCAAACATAACTTTAAAAAAAATCTGACTTTGCCTCACTGTCTCTTTAAAAAGCTCCTACGCCTTCCGAGACATCCCCTTTAGATCATCGCCACAACAATGCTCCTCCACGATGCTGTTTACAACCCTTCTTAGTAGCTCAGCAGATGTGGAGTTTCATCAGGTGTTTGGTAATTGCTGCTGCCGCTAGTCTGGTGGAGCTCTTAGGAGGAGGTGGAGGGGAAGGGAGAGGTGGAAGCTCAGTTGGGGACTGCAGCTCCCCAACTGAGACGACACTTTGTGAGAACAAGCATTTAGGCTCCCCTGAATGGTTGCCATGGGAGATTAAAGGATTTCTCAAACATGCATGAAAGAATTGAAGCCACATTCCAGGTATGTTTTTGATAACTGACGCAAAAAAAAAAAAACACAACAACAAAAAACTGAATTTTGCACAATAACTCAGTTTAAGCTAAGAGGTAATTAAATTCAAGAAAATAAGTACTACACTAGTCTCTGGGTTTAGGAACAACCACCACACAGAAATACTGCAGAGGTCCCTATTTTAATAGTTCAAAAACCAAATATACCTCAATATGCATTAATACACTGAGTGGAAATTATATTGGGACAACCACAGAAGCTAACATCTATAGCCCTCCTCATTTCCAACAATCACCATCTAGGAGAATGAAAGGAGCCCTTTGATTGGCTGCTCTGGAAACATCAGCCAATAATGTCTCAAGTAGTATTATGCTAACTATTTTAGCCTCCCAAGCTGAATTTTCTTCCCAATAACTTAGATATGAAATAACCTTCAAACATCTGGGGGTTAACTGAACTTTGTTTCATAAATTGATATACAAGAGAATCAAAAATCATTTCTTCATCCACTGTTGAAGCAAGAAAGTCTTAGGAGGACGACTCAGAGGACTGTTTTGGATCTGAACATGTGTGAAACATTTCTGAGGGTGAACCAACGTTCATATTCCGCATGAAGGATCTGCTGACGCTTTCTCTATGGTCCAAGTCTGGCAGCCACAGTCTAATGCGTCTGTGTCTGTCTGTCCATCCTACATAACATAAATAACTTGGCTGCATTTGAGACACTTGCAGGACTCCAGACATCAAGCTGCAGACTTCAGTGAGGAAACTTGCATATTTCCATTCACTCTGTTGTGACAACATGCTGCAATTTGCGCCATACCGTTTTCATTTTTAGAACTTTTATGAATATATTTGAATGTTTGATGTGTTGTTCTCTGTAATTTAGCTTTCAGTGCATTTAGCGCTCTAATCTGATAAATCCCTCCATCCGCCCTCAGACTGGTCAGACTCCAGACTTGGAACTTCATGAATATGCAAATTGTGGCAGAGGGTGTCATCTCCTTGCCCAGACACGAGTTCTGTGGGCCGATTCTCCTGCATAAGATGATTAAACGTCAAACAAAATGTAGTTAGGAGTATGATTTGCCTCTGCACATTTAAGGACTACGTGAAAAGAGGACTGCATATTGCTCAGCTGCGGTTATGAGCTCTGGACCATGAATCGGCGAACGAGAGCCGCAAAACAAGCCGCTGAAATGAGCTCCAAGGCTGCACTCAGCCTGTCGCCCCGGCGGCTTGATCTCAGATAAAAAACCATAACAATTCTCATTTACTACAATTCCAAATCAATGTCTCAAAATTGATTGAAAAAACGTAAATATGTTTTGTAAAGAGAAAAAAATGTTTGTCGTCTCTGTTGAAAGCAAACATCTGGACTTGCTCCGCTTCTTACCGAATTCCGGGGAAGACCAAGTTTGACACGAGTTTCACCGTGTGTGAAGTTCGCTAAATAAAGACTGAGAACTTGGAGGAATGCCACAAACGAAACGGCGTGAATTTTAATGTCTCCATTTGTGATTCTGCCTTGCAGAGAAGACTGGAGTAGATCTTGAAGGTCATTTTCATTTCTGAAGCAGAAATCATGATGAATAATTGCTTGGAATAAAATAAAAAAAGAACTATTTTGAATCAAATTGGATCCCCAAAATTAGGATCGACAAAAAGTAAAAGATTCTCACCCCTCCTGAAAAGAAGCATTGAGAAGTTATCAACATGTCATTACATATTAGTCTTACCATTAACTTTTAGCTGGACTTAAGTCTGGACTTTGACTAGGCCATTATATCTAAACCATTATATTTTATCTATTGCTTTATGTTTAGGGTCAATGAGACTCCATCCATCAGTATGACGCTATCAGCGCCATGTTTCGGGTAACTAAAATATCTCTAATTTTGCATTTTACTGAATGAATATCTGAAAACAACAATTCTGACATCACGAAAACTTCAACCATCCTACAGCACAGCTACAACTAAATATGCATTAATGACCCCTTAATGTGTCAAAATGCGTCGCACGACTTTTCTCCGCTGTTAACCCCAGAACAGGATCTTAAAGCTATCTAAATAATGTTGGGCAAACCTCCAGCTCCGTTGCACAACATTCTGCTTCTGTTTATGCAAGACTTCGGAGAAGCATGCAGCCATCGAGCTGCAGGACGAATGGCCCTGTTGCCTGGTACTTCATCAACGTGTCCAACACCAAGCGACAATGAAAGAGGCAGAAACAGGAGGCCGCATGTACATCCACGCAGACCGCCGTTGAAGGGCGCATCGGGATCAAACTGAGGCAAACGACTTTTTATGGGTTGGCAACGAGCTCCGTACATGCCATACACATCACACATGAAACATGCGAGCTGCTTTTTAACATCTGGTTGTGGTGTGTGCAGAGCAGCTGTGCGCGCACGCGCGCGCCCTGCAAGCACAGTGCGATCTCCCCTGACTAGACCTTGGTTCGTTCTTGGCAAGGCCTTCTGGGTTACGACACCTCCGCAGAGAGAGAGGAGCGAGCGAGAGAGAGAACAAAATGAAAACAGGAAGCCAATTCTTAGATGACAGAGAGAGAGAGAAAAAAAGTAAGGGAGCGCTGTGCTGGTGTGGTTTTGCAACCGCAGTGACATTAGGGAACGGCTTGTACTGTAATAAGCTCCACCAAAAGCAGAAATGACACGGACCGTAACATGACAAAGAGTGCCAGCCAGCCAGCCAGCCAGCCAGCGGAGGCGCTTACGCAACAAGTTATGCAAAAGACGGGACGGCGCACATGTGATCGTGACTCGATCATGAGCCGCTGTAATGCAACCTAAAACGCCTGAAAATCCCGGATTAATCCGCTATATCACAGCACGCATCTCCATTTGGGAAAAATGTTAAAATGCAGAACTTTGGAGACAAAAACAGTTTTGTTTATTTAATAATTGGCTGCAAGTTCAGGAGGCGTCTTCGCAGAGTGAGCTGCAGATGAGCATATGGCTGAATTAGCTCGGCGAAAGCATCCACTTAACCTTTGGAGGAGAGAGACATGCAGGGAAGATGCAGACAGATCCCCTCGTTACCTGATCTGCATTCATCACGGCCTGCTGCCTTTGTTGCGGCTGAAACTTCGGATTCATCGCTGCGCCACGCGCGATTCTCACTCATGTGAGCCGCAGCCGCTCGGATAAACTCTCTCTCGCCTTTCCACGCATCGACCCGGTTCCATCGACCGGCCTCGCAGAAAGCACCTGGGACGATTTTATGACCGCGGGAGAGCGACTCCAGCCCCGTCACGTGAAGCTGATGGATTACATCAAAGTAAATACACATTGTGGTTCAACAATTCATCAGCTGCCATTATCGGGTGCAAGTTACCCGGCGCGGCGTGGCGCACTGCGCAGCTGCTTCCCCACGTCACTGAAAAACTCAGCTGCTGCTGCTGATACTTAATTCAAAACGGAAACGTTTTTATTCCACCTGGAGAGCCATGCTGTGTGTGTGGGTGTGTGTGTGTGTGTGTGTGTGCTGATTCTTGCTCGCAGCTAAAGAAAGCCCAAAAGTTTAAAAAACTTGAATAATAAATCAAAACAAACGATAAAAAGCGACTGTTAAAACAAATATTTTTTCATTGGTTTATTGAGTTCTCCGTTTCTCTTTTCCATCACCACGATGTTCCCATCACTCTCTGGGAGCTGGATGTCAGCCAGTGCATGGATTCAAAATATTGCATCCAAGCAATATTGCAAATGTTGCTTTGCAAATGTGCAAATGTGATCTTTGCAAATGTGATCTTGTACACGTTTATATTTCAGTGATGACTGTGATAGGAGAGGTTGTGCAGCTTTATTAGAAATATATATATATATATATATATATATATATATATATATATGTTATTGCCAGCAAAGCCCTGGGGAATCTGCTGACTTGAAGATGTTTAGCACACAGGCCTCAACAGAAACTCTGCTAAGGATCTGGTTGGTTAAAAAGTGCTGTATTCAAATATGTTGATGGAAAGTTTAGTGGAAGAAAAATGTGTGGCAGAAAAAAAAGCTGATAAGATTATGAAGGAAAGCCAAAAAAAAAAAAAAAGAAAAGTCAGGATGTAGCCTTCAAGCGTGTTGTGCTTGATTGGCCAGCAAATGGGCCTGACCTTTAACCTCATAGAAAATATATGAAGTCAAGAGGAAGATGGGACACAAGGATCAAGATAGATGACATGAAGTTAGCTATTAAAACAAAAACAAAAAAGCTTCATGTTAAATTGGATAAACTTAATTTGATACCTTGTAACATTTGTTCAAGCTGGATCAGTGCAGCAGAACCTCAGGCTGATCTCCTCCAACCTACGCTGCCTTGTGGCAGCATTTCCTGTCAAAGGAGCCCCAACCAAGAACTGAGTGTACATACTGTTCATTAGGTTCACATTCACATATTAAAAACTTATTTTAAGTTGGTTTGATGACATTTTATTGGTCTGAATTTTTGGTCCTGATTAGCTGTAAACCAGAATCATCAAAACTAAAATATTTCAGTCGGTGTGGATGTAGATCCATACCATCTCCACATTTTGAGTGACAAAAAACATATTTATTTTCCAATTATATTCTAATCCACAGACCTGTATGTTGTTAAAAAGAACGTTCAGAGGTTTCTTTGTTCAACTACCTGCAATTTTTCAATAACTGTTTTATTAGTTGCACTCTGCAGTCACTAACGGCAACAAGGTGTCGTTTAGATTAACACTTGCATGGTTAGAAGTAATAACTGTGACTTCCAGACAGTGATTGAACACCATAGCCAGTCTTCTGGGAGGCCAAGAGGAGTGTGCTAAATGGGCCAGGGATGGGATTTTAGTGCAGGGCACGCCCCTGCTTGTGGCACAAACACATAAATTGTTGGGTAGGGGGTTTGGGGGTGGAGGGGTGCCTGCATGGTGCCTTGCTTCAAGGAGAAAGGAGCTGTGTGAGGTCACTGCAGGGCAAGGAGAGGAGGAAGAGAAGAATTCAGGGTGCACACGGCCAGGCAGCCACCCGGCCAGATGCCCGTCGCTCCAGTTAGCTGGCTAGTGCTAACAGGGGGCCCCTCCGCCTGCTAATAGACTCCATCAGCCATTTTCAGTGCCAAATGAAAGGAATAAATCTTAAGGCCCCTTTGATCACAAGACGGAGAAGTTGTTAGTTTGGAAAGGCAGGGCAGCCCGGGGAACGGGGGAGTCATGCTGTTTGTCTTGTTATGTGTGCTCTAAATGATATACATGCCTGCAGAGTCCACAGCAGAGCAAAGCTCGGGTTTCAGCGGTCTCAGAAGACAAAAGAAGAAGATCCAAGAGAAGCAAATAAAGGTTTAGAAATCAATAATAAAACAAATTTTAAAAAAGCTGAAAAATCTCTCTCACTGCTGGGGGGAACCACTGAGTCACTGCCACATATTAGGTCTTAGCTGACATAAGACAAAAAAGGTTACACAACCAGCGTTGAGTTTGCGTGTGTTTGAAGGAGGGAGTTGGGGGGGGGGATATGGTGTGGCGATCAGGTGCCACATGCAACCGAAGCCGCTTCCCTTTTCGCTTCCCTGTTTGAAATGTTGCACAAGTGCTGTTGCAGCGCGCTGCAGCTCGGTTATTTCATAAAGGCCTGCAAGTGAGAAGGAGCAAACCTCCACCAGATAACACTGACATAACAATGCGAGTCCATCCGTATCGCATGTTATGACATAAAAACATTTTTTCTTTTTTTATAGTCTCATATAGCTGACAGTCACAATCAGATTAGCTGCTGCTTCTGGAAATATTCAACTCCTGCTGGAAGCGCGAACTGAGAGTTCGCTCGCTGATGGAAGACAATGACTGCAAATTTACAATGGGTGCTCTGCTGCACAAATTAGCAGTAGAACTGGATCAGCAGTACTTGCCAACAACTGATGACATTTCCTGGATGACTTAAGTGTGAAATATCATCATGAAGTTTTTTAACATTTACTTATAGGATGGAAAAATAAACACAAAAATGAGTCAAACGATTTAAATGGTGAATTTCTGAGCTGCGCAGCAACAAACAAAGCATGCAATATTTTACTTAAAAAATAATAGGTAATTTTCTGTAGGAAAGTGATGTAAATATAAAACAAGCAAGGCATCTTTTTCTCAAATTAGATAGAATGAGATAGAAAAACACATAGGCGATGCTCACGATGAGAACGCTCACCTTAATTAGCCATGTTTAAGAAATTAGAAGCAGATTTTCATGCTTTTGAGTAAAAGTCACAAGATAAATGTGTTCCTCTTTATAATAAGACTGAAGCGTATACAAAAGGTTGTTAAGAGATGAATGCTTTGTGCTTTATGAAGATTTTTATTTGTCGGAAATAATTTTGCCTCAAATAAAACCAAAACTCGACATCAGCGGACATTCTTAAAATGCAGTCGCGCAAAATCAGCCGGGAAGCTCTTCATAGCGAGCCAAGCTAATGAGACCCAAAGAGTGGAGAATTTAATTTAGTTAAAGTACAAATATTTCCATCTGCATACAAAGAGCCACAGGTTTTAGGCAACATAGAAATAAACATTAAACATAAAATATAATCCCAGTGAAACAAAAGCATAAACACTGACCCATCTTTGTTTCTATTATTTCCAGTTCGGCTCTCCCACCTGAACCTCCTCAGGCCCGTCTCGTATGTTTCTCATTCAGGGCAGATTCGACTGATCCGCTTTTATTTTCTGTTTTGTGAAAAATCTAAGTGTACATGAAGAAATGCAACACATGCTCGTTACACACCACCCCGCTTCTACAATACCAAATTAAAACTTCTCTGGTTTTAAACGCTGTCATTTGGAAAGGGCAGCGCTCAGGGTAACAGAAAAACAAAAAGGTCTCATATTCTTTGCAATTTTCACTTAAATCCTGCTGATCAAATCAGAAAATCTTTGTTCTAGCTGATCAAATCAGAAAATTTATCAATAGATAAATTATATTAATGGATTTCTAAAAGATGGTAATCAATATGATGTTTTCAGAGGTGCATTTTCTGCCTTCATTTGTTATAGATTTTAGAAGACAAAGCAGATCTGACATCAAAGAAAACCAAGATTCAGTAATCAGGAAAAGAAAAATACAAATATTTGATCAGTGTATCTCTGATTATTTTAGTAGCTGTTGGAATAATTTATAATTTCCAGTTTGAAATCAAAGAAATTTTATGTCGTAAGTTCTTGTTTTAAATACCATATAGCAGCAAACGCCTGATAAAAGCTTCGTGAAAAGTATGCAAATATTATTTAAAATAGTTTAAAAAATTTCAGCAGAAGTTCAAAAGAAAAAAAAACTTCTTAAAGTTTTGAGCTGCAAGAGAAATTCAATAAAAGCATCTTTTAACCCTCAATTTGAAGGTGAGACGGTTTCAAACTGAAGCCATTTTTATTCTTTTGAACTCATAATTGACCTCGGCTTTTCATCATTGCAACTCCACAAACAACATCTGATAACGATTAGCTCTGATTCACTCTAGCTGATCAAACGTCTGATAACCATGTTCGAGATGGTTTTTACAGGAAGCTAACATCAGCAGAAGCGTTTCACCACAGGAACCTGATGAGGTTGTGCATTAGCACAGGATCCCGGCCTCACAGGGAAGTGATGGTGCGTTCGCTTGCCGGCAGGCTCCCCCTTGACACAACAAGTGCTGATTCTGCAATTTCCAAGCACGGTGTTGCCACGACCATGTTTGTTGACATGCTTGTTCCAGCTAAGGGTCTGGATGCAAACAACAGTAAGGCAAGTCGAAACACTCAATAGAAAAAATAGAGAAAAAATTTTAAAAATATAAAATTACACACCACTAGACTGCACCTCATTTTTTTTAAACTTATATTAATTTATTTAATTTGAGTGAGTCATTAAATTTGAGTTGCACCAAAACTATTTTTTTTAAATGCAAAGATCTTGAGAAAAGAATAACTAATAAAAAAGAAAAAAATAATTAAATAGGGCAGAGATGTTACTGAGTTAATTTAATCACATATATTTCAATGCATAAATTTTTTCAATCACACAAATATATATCTATGTAAATATGTAAACAATCTGACGAAGTTAGCCTGTCAGTGAAGCTATTTAAGCCTGAAATAGCATCTCAATGCTAAACACGTTGCAGCAGCGCAGACGTCCCCAACACTAACAGTCCACATTTCTAAAGAAGGATTTGTTCAAAGAGGTTTCAGTTTCCTGAAACACTGAATGAGTAGAACAGCACTTTGTACCAACACGATGGTTGAAGAAGCTCGATAAACGAAAAGCAGCAAATATCTTTTTTTGTTGAGCTCATTCCAAAAGTTAGCCGGAAAAAAAGGGGTTTTAGAATTGAAAATGTTCATTTTGTCCAGATGTAATGTGATCAGAAAATTTTAACTAAGCCCACCAGCAGCTTTAAAACAAGAGAAATAAATCCTCAGTGTGGTGTGTATGAGGGCATGACACACACCACCACTATCACACTCACATCATGCTCCTCGGCAGTGTGAGCTCATAATGCCACCATTCAGAAGCTTTGTCATTCAGAATAATATGTCGGAGACATAAAGAGGCCTTGTTGGTTTTTCGGGGGGATGCCGCCCTGGTTTTCTCCACCTCCCCTGAAAGGCTAAATATTTTTTTCGTCACTGCATGCACACGCAAACTTATCACTCCTGTCCCAGCATTTCCTTTTCCATAGGAGGAGTCAACACTATGTGCTTCGTTTGCAACAGATGCCCCACTCCCGGCCCCCCCAGGAAAGTCGCAGTCCAAACAGAATCTTTCATCAAAGACAGGCGACGGAGAATTAAACATCACAGTTACAGAGACCGTCTTTGTTCACAGCAACACACAAAAAGTAGGTCACCATGTTGACATGAGAATTAAACATTTCGTCCTGCATCGCAGATTAAGGGAAACGCGTTTCTCCTTCAACAACCAAGACCATTTTGTCGCCCCCCCACCTCGTCCTTTTGCTAAAATATTTACACGATTAAATGTGTTTAACTTGCAAAATTATAAATACAAAAACAGAACTAAACATGGAACTTCTTAGTGGAAACCGCACAGTCATGCAAAAAATCTTTTGCAAGGACGGATGAAAATAAACCGTCAACAGATCTTACACACCCGCAGCATTCGATGGTACGGCACTATTTACAATCTGACTGCACGAAAAAAAGAAAAGAGAAAAACAAGAAAAAAAAAAAAAGAACAGATCTGAGAGCTTCCACAAAGATGAATGCTTGAACAAAGGAAGAAAACATAAAGGATCGCTGTAATGCATAAAATGAATCATTCAGCTCTGGGAAATCCATTTCATACGAGAGAAGTGTAGTAAACAGGCTGTAGAAAACAGCAGCTGAACATGAAGTAACCATGGGGAATTTGTCTTCATAACCATAATTTGTGAAAGAAAATCTAACCCTTGGGGAAGATCTCCATGATCAAGTTACAATCAATCATAAAAAGAGAAGCTAAAAACATATTCATAAAAATGTCTGCACTTTCGCCAAGTGGCTGTGAAGCGTTAATATTTCTGGATTTTCCTCAACTGACTGAGGAAATTAGAACTGAGTTTGGGCCACTTACCAGCACCAAGGCTTTGAAATATTAGGGTTTCAAATAGTGATGCACAATATATTGGCATTAACATCGGTATGCCAGTATATTGTGCAGTGCTAACGTCAACATCAATATATGTTGATGTTAGACATTTTTTAACATAACTATCGGTCCAATGCATGAAACTGGGTTGAGATTAGCAGCCAGTGTTTATTCCCATCTTGTTGCCGTTTGTTTTTCTGGATGGGTGCAGTGAAGGATTATTGCAGGTTTAACTGAGGCAGAGGAGCAACGTGTAAATAATGTTTGAAAGTATTGGTTATCGGACGTAACAGTGACAATATCGAATACAGATACCGGCCTAAATGTTTTGAATTGTTGCATCCCTACTTTCAAAACTGGGGATAGTTTCTGTGATGTTAGAGAAAGTGTTGGAGGGACTGGAGTTTCCCTCACGTGTTGCTGTGCACTGCCAGTCAGCAGCATGAAAGACAGTCCATACAGTTTTGATAAATTAAAAAGAAAGAGAAACTCGGCTCTTTGGAAACAGCAGGTATCTAGATTTAATGCAGTATTAATAAGAGTGACTATATCATGCCCACGACTTGCATCATCATAAGCAATGAAGATCTTTAAATCATTGTGAAATAATTATAAATAATTTAAACAAGATTCCAGGAATGCATTCGCAATAAGAAGCCTGCCTTATGTGTTTGAAGTTGATAAAAACATTTTCCAGACTAACTTCGGGTCAGCAATGACGTTAAAACTTATTTTTACTGTAAAACAGTAAATACATCTTTCAACGTATTGGGAGATCTCAATTAGAGATCTGTCAAGTCCAGTTCATATGTATAGAACATTTCAGCAACAAGGCAGTTCAAAGTGCTTCACATCCTAAAAGTGATCAACTGTGGAACAAGCAATAAACATTACATTTTGTCAAAAGCCATCGTCAAAACCATCAGTCAAATACAGATCAAATATGTTGATCAATGTTGCATTTAAGACCTAAACAGGTGGGCTTAAGCCTTGATTTAAAGGAGCTCAGTGTGTTATGATGAGGAACCTGATTTTACTCTTCAACAATATCCTCTTGCTCTGAACTCGCCACTCATTTCTCCCCATTTTTCTTTTCCAAGTCGTGACATTTTTTGCCGTTAGTCCCTTAAGGACGACTGAAAGCCTCTCGTGGAGCGTTTGCATCTACAACCACAGAAACCATAGGTCTTTCAGAGTTCCCTATTATGTATTTAATAAGAGCCTTTCAACACAGACATAATTATTGATGAATGTATTTTTTGAACTTGTGCATTTCCAGTAAAATTGTGGCTCTTCATAGCTGGAAGGCAGGACATATTTCTGCAGAAAGTGGCTGAAGGATCCGTCAGGAGTCAGAGGGAACATGGGGGGAAGTGAGGGGCTAAATGGGAAAATAAAAAGGCTAATTACAGTGCATCTGTCAATGGCTGACCAATATTACACTCAGTGGTTTTTAACAGCCTAAACAGGGCAGAGGAGAGAGCGGCAGATTAGTGGGACAGAATGTGAGTGTGTGTCTGAGGCAGACAAGCGCAGTCACCAACGAAAACACAGCCTGGCTGTTCACTGAGCCTACATAAATGGCTTACGTAAGAAAGTACTCTCAGTACCAAAAAACAGCAAAAATCCATAAACACACAGAGACAACTCAACCCTGCCCCCCAGCTCGGCTCCCCCATACACACTGATCTACAGTGCTTTAACAAACTTGAGATCCTTCGCTCATCCATTCCCACAGCCAAAAACATTTCATCTGTTTCCACTCCAACTTATAAATTCACAGTAGAATAGGAGCAAAACAGAGACAAAAATAAGTCTTAAGTATCAAAGAAAACAATCCTATTCCCTGCATCTACAAGTAAATCTGTTTCACATCCAAATATCAAAACACACCAACTCCTGGGAACACACACAGACACAGTATGCCGTCTGAACAATGAGTACAGACACAGCACGCTCTCTCTCATTCTCCCCTGCCCTCCCGCGCTCCACCTTCGGCGTTATAACAAGCTCTGCCGTACAGTTTTATTTACACCGGCCTCTTATCAGCGGTACAGCAGCATACTGGCTGCCAATTGGAGAGGACAGGGCACTGGTACTGCCTGTACCCTGTGGTGGAGTAGGTGTGTGCCGCCTTCCTCCCGGCGTAATTTTTTATTTTATTTTTTTTTTACTTGATCAAGTCTGATCCTGTGCCAGACTGCCTCTCAAAATAATAAAAACACTCAGACATACAGGCAGAGCACGAGTGAGTTTAAAATAAGACGCTGCGAACACGTTGTGACACAGGTCTTTGTAGCAACTTAGAAGGATTTATATTCAAGGAGGCAAAGGCAGGTAATCCTCTGACAGCCTTGTCGTTATGCTGGCAAGCAATTTAGCAGATACATTTTTAGCTGCGATAAAGTCTTCCAGGAGGAATGTGAGAAATGGCAGAAAGCGAGGAGGAGGTGATTTAACCATCAAACAAAAACCGGGCGGAATACGCATGGTACACATGCTACTTATAAACTGTATCTAAAATGCTCATTCAATCACTCACTCACCGTATCGTCTTCTGTTCACCCTTACCAGGCAGTTTATTAGGTACACCTGTTCCAACTGCTTAAAAACTGCCCAAACAAATGGCAGCAGGTCAACACATTTAGACTTGGGGAACGGGTGAGAAAAGGGAATTTAAGTGACTTTAACAACGGCCTGGTTGTTGGCGCCAGACGGGCTGCTCTGTGTATTTTACAGACCAACTGAGGCTCACCAAAACCGGACAGCAACAGATTGGAAAGGCGTTCCTGGTCTGATTGAGTCTTGGCATGTGCCCACACTAGGAAAGTCATTTGGTCGTACCAACAACAGACTTTTTTCTTTTTTCCGTTTCACGAGGTTTGCTTCCATGTTGTGCTTTTTTTGCAGGCACCCAATGATGTGTCAAAGCCATAAGCGACGATCATTGTTCCCAATTGACAGAAGCTTTGAAAACAGTTTCCAGATCAGTCGGGTTTCTGCCTTGGTGGGTCTCTTTAGGCTGCATAAATCTTCTCCAGTCAGGTTAACACAATTTGGGCAGCATTTCACATCACTTGGTGGAATTTCAGTAAAATATTAAGCTGTTATTGTGTGACAGAAAAGCAAACAAAACTTAACAGTGTCCTTGCCCTCATTTTATTAGCCAATTTATTTTGAAATCTTTAGAAATGTGGCAATCTGTAATTAAGTAATTGGTTAATCAAGTGTCTAAGAAATGGTTTTGGTTGATGTCAATTGTAAAACACTGCAAGTGGGGTTAAGAGTTACCAGAACCCACACAGCCTGCGTCACAAAATCTGTCAAGGACAGTTTGTCAGAATTATTTGCACCTCATTAAATTAGTCAGTAATAATGGTGTACAACCCCTGACAATAAGTGTTTCTACAGCATAAATACATAAAAAAAAGTGATGCTATCTTGTTGTGCTAACAGGATTTAACAGGTTCACTGGAAACAATAAGCAAATCCAACTGCTTCTCCCTTTTCAAATAGACAACAATGTATGAAGGTTAGAGTTACTTCAATTCAGGATTTCTGACTTTTAAGACAAAGGGAAAGACTGGACATTTTCAGTTTATCATTAGCAAAGTAAAATTAGCATTAACATGCTAAAACATTGCATTAGGAATTTTTTTTAGAGATTAAAACCAAATTTATGGCCTAATGTACATTGAACTTTGAAGAAAATTAGACATTTCAGACAACTGGGATGTCTTTTATTCTTAAAGTCTGTTTCATCCAAGGTCAGAACAGGGATTACAAAGCAAAGAGATGTGTCGGTGAGGTCGCCAGGCTATTTTTTGTTTTAGTTCCTACATACTCTCAGTGTTCTAATCTGTCATCCAATAATCAATCTCAACTGTAGCTGGCAAAATCTGGTTACTCAGTTTAGGTCTACCAGGATTGTCATTAATTTTTGATGAGGCAAAAGTCAGACTTGGCAGTTCAAGCCTGGTCGACCCAATGCGGCAGAAACATGGAGCTCAGGAAAGTCTGAGTCACGCAAGCTGGAGAGTAAATGAGGATAAGGCGAAGCAATCATGAGCAGTGAGCAGAAACTTTAATTAATAAAACATAATTTCCAAGAGAAAGCTTCTTATGGTGCATTTTTGCTCCAGGAACCACAATGGTGCAATGTACCACAGAAAACAGGCCTGATAGTTTTCTCTTTGGCAGACTGGAATATTTTGCGTCAGTCAGTTTAAGCAACCCCACAACCCATAAATATTCTTATCTTTAAATGATAAGAGTAACAGGTTTTAATATTTGCAAACATATGAACGTAGTTGTACTGGATCTCATGAAGTATTATAGTACCTGGATACAAATGTTTCCTTAATGGAAATATTTATATGAAACAAAATAAGAGTAAACATCTGCTTAGAGATGTTTACAGAGGTTAAGGGATTAATGCTGTTGTCAGAGCCATTATGTTAGGGATTTAAAATGGTAATGCTACAACGTTGAGGTGAATTCATGTTTTACTATGTAAATTATAAATCAATTCCCTCAGATTGTGATTGTGTTTTACTAATGTTGTATGTTGTTCACAAATTTCATTTTTGATTAATGCAGAGACACTTGGAAAAAAAAATATTACAAACTTCCTCAGAGTTGGAAGTGACTTAAATTCAGCTTCAGAGCGTAAGCACTGTGAACTTATTACAAGTTAAGGCTATGAAAAAAAACTCTCCTCTCCTCTGGGTGAGGACACAGGAAGATTAAATCAGCTACATCCATTTAATTCATTTTTTTTCTGTAAGGTGTAGAATGACACTACATGAGTTGTAAAAGTGTAATCGCTGTTTATATTTTCTGAAAATGAAACTTGTTTTTTTGTGACCAGATTTCTCCACAAAGTTAGGATCTGCTAATTTAATTTGAAATCTGTTGGTAGTTTAAATGTGTCTCCACAGTTTGCAGTGACACTACTTAATATTTAAACCATAAGTGCTGTAAAACAATCAGTTTTTTGTCTTTCATTGGATTCTGGACTTGCTTTGAAATCACAATTTCCTGATTTGTTTCAGGAAATTACGTTCCAGTGCAGAAAAAAAACGGACAGAACAATCCATTGTGAAAATCTATCCCAGTAGGAAAATTCTGTTTTGGTAAACACATGAAAGAAAAAAATAACAATAATTTGAAAAGATCAACAAGCTCCAGCCAGCAGCTCAGATCCTGATATGACATTTATTAGTTAAATTACAATTAGCTAGCTGTCAGGGAAAACAACTTATAACAGGTGAATTAAATATAGTGCAGACACAGCAGCTATGGATGGTGATACTGAGCCAACTAGGTGCTATAGATTAAGCATAAGCTTATTTTCAGACATATCAGCGACTCACAGAGGCAGAAAATATTTTATGATGCAAACAAACAGCGATATAGATAAGAGTAGATAATCTTGCTCTTCCATGGGGGAAGGCGTGTACAAGCCATCAAAATGCACAGAAACACGTTTTCTCCCAATGATATTGTTATCGACGGAAAAGAAGAAGAAATCAAAGGGAAGCGAGTGAGCAGGAGGAAGAGGGAGGGCGAAAACCGAGAGGAAGCAGATGAAGACAGAGAATATTCAGGTCGCATTTGACAGCTTTACGGTCTGTTGCGCCGAATGGGATGTCTGGGGACGTGGCAAAGCAGACAAATATTGACTTGCCGAGCGTTCAAATGCACACACACACGCGGGCAGAGTCTGGGGAAAATACACGAGACACTTGCACATGAAGCCTCTAAATTCAACCTCTTTCAAAATGGATGAGCTCACATTGCAACATCATTCACCCTGTTTTTCTTTTCCTCAGCTCAACCTCTTAATCTATTTTGCCAACAAACCAATTTGTTTGTCCAGTAGGTCAGAGACAGTTTCCTGCCCTCACTGTTCCCTCTCCTCCTCTCCAACTGTTTATTCCCCCCCTTCCTTTGTCGTACTTTCTCTGAATGACGGAACCGTTTCCAGAGTTTTTGCCCCCCGGGAGATGGAGGGCATCTCAGTCCACAGTCATTCCTCCAGCTCCCTCCTTTCCTGCAGTTGCTTCTGCCCTTCTACTTCTTTCATAACCATTTCCCTTATAGGGATGTAGAAAAACACAGACGACCATAAATCATTTTAAATGCAACTTTCATGTGACATAGATGCAACTGGAAAACAAATATTTTAGGTCGAGGATCATATAAAGAAAAAAAGCGCTGCAGGAGCCTGGTTGCATAAGACAGCACACCATTGAACTAATACCTTTTGAAGAAGTATTTGGATTTATTCTCGGCATCCAGTCTGATTCAGTTCACAACTGCCATTGGTCACAGTTCAGCTGCCCATGAATGATTTTATCCCTCCTTCTGCTGTAGTACTACTGTATATAGTAATGCATATTAAAGTATGTTTGGTGTTTAAACTATTAAAACATGCAGTTAAAAGGAAATAAAATACCGGGGCTCAAAATGCAGAGTAGGAACATAATAAGTGTCCTGATAGCCTACCTCTAAGACATGTTGGTTTTCAGTAAAATGTCATAAGACCCGTTTTACAGGCAACTTTATTTGTTGTGTAATGACATTTTCTTGGTGAGACATAAAAGCATATTTTTCTCTGTAAACGGAGAACTGAAAGGTGCGAGCGGATGATAGGAGGAATAAATACGATTAAGGTCGGATGAACGTTTCCCAGATTAGAGAAAATACAAACTCTGCTTTATGTGCCCTATCTTCTAGTCCGGTAATAGTAATTACTCTGCCTGGCACGACACTTCACAAGCCTGCTGCCCTCTCCAGACCATGGTCTTTCTTCTTCTGTGGTTGCCCCTGAAAGGTGAAAGGTGCCACGTGTTTTCAGCTTTACCTCCGACCCCCCTCCGATTCAAAAAGAGAGAGAAGAAAATGAGGCTTTGACACTTATCCCTGCACTCAGGCCACAGATGCCAGGATATCCCACAGGGTCTTGGGTGGATTATATGTGTCAGTACAAGGATGGGTGTGAAAAAAATAGAGTCCACCATTACAAGAAGTTGAGGCCAGAGGAACCACCTGGGGCTCCTCTGGTGTGTGGAGGCAGGAAGTAAGTTAATGTTCCTAAAAATGAAGAGGCCATGGCTTTGGTAGTCTGGAAAATACGACGCACGCTATCCTACAGGTGACTTAATATTCCCCAAAAGGCATCTTGAGATCTTTAACTCATTGGTAATTGATCATTTTAAAGCCTATAGGCGATAGAAAGTTTGAGATATAAAAGGTAGGTCAGACATCCAGAATTTACCATTTAAATTTTTTTTTTTCTTTTTATTGAGCTTTGGCAATAAAAAAAAAAAAAAAATGGAGCTATGTTTTAAGAACCCTTGCGGTGGTCATTGGTTGAGGTCCAGGCAGTAAACCTTCCTGGACTGGGTTTGATAAAGACACGACGGGACAAAAACAACACCACCATGACAGTAACGGATGCCATTTTGTTGGTTACAGTAGCAACATGACAACAGACCCTCAGAGCAACGTAATGATAACAACTTTCACACTTTCTGCTTGAGTTGTTGCAACAAACTCTTAGTGAAAGACTTGACAGCTAATGGGTAAAACCTAGATAAAGATCACGGTGTTAAAGTAAATCATAAACACGCTCTCACGCTCTTGGATTAAAATAAACTATCTAAGATACCTCCTTTACTTAAAAATATGTCTTCATTTTATTAGACATGATGATAAAGCATTACACCAACCAGTTAGTGAATCCTAAAATATTTAAAATGCTCTTCCAAGAATTAAAACCAGAAGGAAATACCTTTATTTTTACAGTTTATTTAGAAAAAAACAGCCCTTTTGAAATTATTTTCTCATACATAGAATCTGTTATCATTTTAGTTTATACTGAAAGCAGATATGACACACGGTGAGTTGTGCTTGATGCTGTACAGCCACGGCTGTTGCGCACACGTTTGCACAATTGAGTTTTACTACAGCATATCAACAAATATTATATACGTAAACACAATATAGTAACCATAACTGATATGAGCGTCTAATCTTAGGTTCAGGGCTCTGAGCGAATCAATGCAGGTCCCGGTTCAAGGTTAACCAACATAAACTAGTGAGGTCAGTGGAGCAGGCTGTTAATGTATAACCTGGTCAAAGTCATTGAGAAAGAATCAACCAGAAGGGTGACCGACCAAAATAACAAGGGTCATGGCAACCATCTGTCGAGCTAATGGTTATGCATTACAACTCATTTTTTACTAGACCACTAAAACCAAAGCATAACCTTGAAACTTTGTTAGCCTGCTGCAGAAATGTAACACTTGTCTGATTAGCTTAAGTCTATTCATTTCTTTTAAAAATGTATCCAATTTTTAAAAGCTTAAACCAAATAAGTTTCGTCAATGCAAGTTTCATCCATAGTCTGATCTGACTGAAATGCGGATATTTGTCAGTGGATGAAACATTATGTGAAGAACTTTTTAAGACTGGTTTTGTTTTGACTTTTTGTTATCTGAACGAAACCGACCAAAAGTTTTAATCTGCATTAATAACAAAAATCACAATCAAACACTGCATCATATTTGTCCAACCAAAAGGAATGTGTGCGCACTGGCTGGTTCACATACGATCTCCTCTGAACCTACGAGGTCCCACAGGGCTCTATTCTTGGAAATGTTCAACTTGCACTTCGTATTAATGATTTACCAGATGTCTCCACAAATATTAATGTCCAAATGTATTCAAATGATGCAGTAACGTTTTGTAAAGTAACTGCTAGTAAATCTTTGTCATAGACCATCTTTAAGACTCGGCTTGGAAACCAAGAAATCATTTTTAATTCATTTCGCTTTGGGATCAATAAGGTATTTTTGAATTTGAATTGAATTTGAATTCAAATGTGCATTTCTTTAATCTTTTAGTTTGTCTTTAATTGTAATTTCATAATTTTATTTTTTTTTCTGTCTTGTTTTTCAGCTTTGGTGCCGGATGGGGCGAGAAAAAAAAATACTGAGCTGCTTTAACTTAGGACTGAAAACATTAAAGCTGACTGCAGGTTTCATTAAAAGCTATGAAGGTATTTTAGTAATTTCCTTACTCTTTTTTTTATACGCACTTCAATGTTATTTTAGTCCTGAACATGCTGCTTGAGTTCTACAATGATTTTTTTATTACATGCCTTGTTTACAATGCAATTTTATGTACCTCTATTTCTTTATTTTCCTTTTAAGCATTTTGAATCACCTCTGCATGAATAGTGCTAGTCAAAAACTTGCATTGCCTGTTGTCCAAATCTGCCACATGCTCAATAACCAACAGTGTTTATCATCTTGGATTACCTCTTTTTAGATAAAATTAAATGAAACTATGGCATCAGCCTTATTCCACATGCGCTTTGACCAGCCGTTGAACCTTTACCCCTATGAGCACCACCAACTCTGAGCAGCTGCTGGCAATCCAGCTATTGACATTCTCTTTACAGTGCTGTAAATGCATTTATAGTTGAAGAGAGGACGGAAAAAGATGGTTGCTGGAGGGAGGCAGGAAAACTCATTTTGGATGTAGTTTCAGCCGGGGAGGGAAGTGGGGATTCTGGTGGTCAGCTGAGGTTTGAAGGAATGGCGCAAATAACAGAAAACCGACACTTGTTGCTTTGTTTCATTAATTTCTTCTGTGGTACTGACCGATCAACATTACTGCAGGTTTTAAAGACAGGAAATGGACAAGCTTGTGTAATATGAGAACGGACCTCCTGCTGCCCAAAAACCATGAAGTAGGAAAATAATATATACAACTCATTAGACAAATCTTTTTATTGGCTTAGCCAAGTAAAAAGTTGCCTTTTTTTTTTTTTGCTACCAAATCTTGACTTTTTTTCTCTCATCGTCTTTTACTGCTAATCTTTCTAATTCTTTAAACAAAATTGTGCAGAAAACATGACAAGCCTCTCTCACACACACATTCCCTCCCTTTGCCCAGCTCAATAACCTGTAAAAATTTAGTGTTTAGGGCCCATTATTTCCTGCTTTCAAGTCACACATTGTCAAAAGGCAATGCTCAGGTTACTGAGGCTGAAGTCTGAAACCAGGGTGGAACGAAGGGAATACAGTGAACACTTGTGCAGTAAAACTAAGACAAAGAGGCGAAGGGTGTCAAATTGGCAGAGGAGAAAACACTGGCTTTAACCTCCCTGCTGCAAAGGATCGTGAAGGGGGTCTGTCTGCAGACCCTGCATCGAGAGGAGCATCAGATTGCAATGCTCGAAATCAGAACTGTGTACGACAAGCAACCACGTCTGGCAGCGAATGGCCGGCTGCTCTTGTCAGAGCAGAATGGGCAGACTGGTTTGAGAGAAGCAACAGTAGCTCAAAAATGATGGTTAATTTTAGTTAATTGTCAATTCAGCAAATGGGGTGTTGTTATTTCTTGTAAAACACGGTTTTTATTTTTCCAGAAACAGAAGAACTTTCCTATTTAAATTTGTCCATTTCAGAATCCAGTAACTTTAACGTAAGCGCATGCACTGGGCCAAATCAAAAATACGATATTTCCACTAACCGATCAGACGTCCAAGCTTTTCACCAGCCTTGAACGCATCATCTCATTTGTGAATCGCGTGTGGTACAAAAGTCTCAAAAGTCGAAAGCACAGGCGAGAGTGCGCATCTGCTGCTGATGCATGCTGCTGATTTGTATGTGTTATGCATTACCACTCGTGCAGTTTGAAACTTGTACACTCGAGAAACTGTTTACACATTGTCATTCACACGTCAATTCCACTGTACACTTACAAATCTTGTCGTCAGCTTTGTGAGTGACTTTGAGACTAATTTAACTCCATATGTATCTGGTTGATACAAAAATGATAATCACTGATGTATATGCAGCTTGCATGTGGTCTTTGTAAATAATGTTGTAAACCTCATAAAGGTTAAAGCTCATCCAGATGAGCCCCTGGAGGCATGACTGATATGCAGATCTGAGGAAACCCAAATGTCTCGAAAGAGCATAAAAAAAAGCTCGAAACATGTTTTCTTTTACTGCACACAGGTGCATTCATTTACATACTTGTTATTTCGTTTGACTCCAAAATCCTCTCCCCTCCACATTGTTAAATCTTCCACATAAAACTTAATAAGTGCCAACTTCAAACAAGCAAATCGGATCAATTAGGGAAATCTCACAACAAGGGCTATTAAGGGAAATAAACTTACCTCAAATTACCGCACAACTTTTAGTCATCAAGCCTGTGTTATCAGCCAAATGACACCATTCAGAGGTTACCAGCTCTTTTCCATGAGGTCATCTGTTTTCCTGCAAATGGCTTGTCAAGACCGAGGATTTAAACTGCTGAGCAAAGTGAATTATAGGGAGAAAAATCCAGTGTGAATATTGTGTCCAGGCCCACAACACAGATGACATTGAGATCCAATTAGTTATCATTTATGAGAGCAACGGCTCTGCTTTCCGCCTGCCTGCCTGCCTTCCCCAGCTGCTTTCATTCTGTTCAGCATATTATAGCATGCATGCTGCTTTATACTTTTTCACAGAAACAACAATTAAGGACTATTTCTTTAATTTATTGCAAAATATAAAAATATGTTGTTTTTTTTTTTAAGCGCGTACGAGTCCCGAGCCTCCTGCAGACACACTGCTTTGTGCTCAGGGATATGCGCAGCTCTGGATATAGATACAGCAGAAATCATACTGTAGAGGCAGTGACAGCTCTTGGCGGGCGGCCAAAACTCGGGAAGCATGCGTTTATGTGTGGGTGGTGGTGGTGGTGGTAGTGGTGTGTGTGTGTGTGGGATAGGATCAGCTGAAGAAGAAGTAGGCCAAACGGTGACTCTGCGGTTCAAAGAGTTTGTCTGTCCTCTCTCGCTACTCTAACTGGGCCTTTACCCTCCTCTTCTTGTTTTGCTGTTATTCTATAAGGTCACTTGGGAAAATCTATTTTTGCACAACCAGTTCATCCAGTTTTATTTGAAGTGCATGGTATACATTTGGTTTTGCAAGTTATCTGCAGAGACTAGAAAAATGTAGTGTCACCTATGGGGCGAACGTCTCCATACTGGTTGCATAATTTCTTAAGATATTTAAAGATTTCCTTTTTTTTGTGTAAAAAATAAATAAATAAATAAATAAAATCAAGATGCTGTCGAAAATAAGGATTTACCCGCATGAATAAAGCTTAAAAATATAATATAATCCATATATTCTGACCGGTTTGTTTGTCTGTAAATGCATAAAAATGAATTTTTATGAGTCAATTTAATCTCCAGACACCAAATAGTATTTTTAAGCCAACAAGTCATGAAAAGCAACATGTGCAAATCAGGAATAACAATAATAAGTCAGTATCTATCATTGATCCATGAGAGCAGAAAAGACTGGCCAACATACTGAAAAACAAGATCTTACCAAGTCATTTTAGTTTAGTCTCTAATGCAAATATCTTAGTACATTTGAAATTAGACAAAACTAACTTGCAAGAAACATTGCAGCAAGATATAAGTCAAGTAATTCCTTTATAGATTAATAATGAATATTCCTCCATATTAAAATTATTGACTCAAAGCAAGCGCCTAAATTTTGCAGAAAAGTCACAAGTTAGTTTTGTCTTTTTTCAACCGTACTAAGACACTTGAAATGAGCAACAAGACCAAAAATACTTGGTAAGATTTTGTGGCTGCACAGTAGTTTGTTGCGGATGGTCGCCACGCTGGCCACAACGCCGGATTGGTGGAGAATTATTGTTCATCGGTTAAAATTTAGCCAGTTTTTGATGTGAAGACTCTAACGGTCTGAGCAGCAGCTACATTTAAGGTGTTTCATTTATTTTGGGTGGATGAGCTTTTTGACGCTGCCGATTTGTCCTGATCCTGATCCGTTACAGGGGGAGACGGATCTCCCCCTGTAAATGGGGGAGATCCCATTTACAGGGGGAGGCACAGACACCATTGACAGAACGCCTCGAAGCCTCAATGAATAGTCTGTCAAAGCAGCAGCATTACTCATCTGCCGTATTTGCACTTCTGTCTCTAGCTATTAGCATCATAGTCTGCAGTAATATTTTACAGGTGCTTTTGTGTAATAAAGCGATGTCCAGTTGGTGTAAAGCAGAGTCTGAAGGGCAGATGACTGGAAATAATGTTAAAAAGTCCTGAGCTCACATGTGATTTTTGAATATGGACTTGAAACGTTAAACTGTGCTGTTAGTTGTTGGATTAAACACCTAAAATATGTTTAGAGTCCTTGAAATGGGAGTGTGTGAGACATTCATAAGTACTTAGCAGCAATTTCTTGATGCTGAAGCTCATGGTCAGTTTTATGAAAATGCTAGAAATTAATTTCAATCTTGGGCCTGATCTGGCTGCCTGCTAGCTTCATCCGCTAACAGCCAATAGCTTTAACATCTGGGAACAACAAATCTGTATCCTTAACAAAAAAACCTACTAATGGTGTTGTTTTCGAGGAGTGACTTAAAACTTTAAGTTCTTCTTTAATGTTGGCAGTGTTTGTGTGACACAGATAATAAAAATCGCTGGAAGGACGAATGTTGGAACACTGAGCTATCGCTGTTAGCTATAACCTCTGGAAGAAAAAAAAAAATCTGTTTTTATTCAAACAAAGATTACTATAAAATGATTGAACTTGGATAAAAAATATTTGCTGTAAAAGAGTCTTGACTGAGGGAAATTATTGTGGTTTCAGCATTTAAAACCTTTGAATAAGTGACGGTTCTAAAAGCCAGTCATCAAATTAAGCTCAAGAAGCAAACTTTAAATTCTGTGAACATTTTAGAAAGCGATTACAATTGTGAGCGTTTTAGAAACCGCCAACAAGAACTTCAACAATAGCTGCAAATCAATATGCTCTGTTCCCTCGAACCCCCCCAACAAAGATCCTCTGGGGGGTTTCCCAAAAGCCTGTTTACCCCCGGATTGAAGTGCTTTTGCTTCTGACCAGCCCTATTAGTATTCTGAAGCCACTTGCTTGTTTTCAACAGTTATAACACAATATCCATGCTTTGCTTTTATGTCGCACCTCCCTATGGAATTAGCAGCATAAAAGCAATCCTTGTGTGTCCTGGCTACTTCCAGATGGCTTTGGGAGTGCTTTTATCTCTTCCCTCTGCCTCGCTCCCTCTCTGTCTCCTTTCACTTTCTCTTGCTCTCTTTATTCCCCCCACATGAAAGTGCCGTCGGCAGATCTTTGCTTAGCCGAGTTCATTCTCTCGTCATCCAAAAATATAAAAGTTTCAAAGAGCATTTCATGAGGGAGCTCTTCCATAAATGGGATTCATAGCCCTCTAATCTGTGCTGCGAAATTGATCTAAAAAGTTTCCCAGAGCTATCGGGCAACTTACATAATGCAATAAAGTGCAGAGCCTCAGAGGATATTTACTTTTATTACCGTTTGTATCACAAACAATCGTCCCATCCTGGTTTCCCAGTCTCAGGCTGCAAAGGAATGTAGATTCTTTGCAAACCCCCCCCCCAAAAAACACGCATTTCATTCAAATAAACGCATAACAGACAAAAGCAAACTTAGAGCTGTCAAGAACACAAAAGTGACTGAATTTGATAAATAATATAAAAGAAGGCAACATAAAAGGGCAGATATGCTGTCTGAATGCAGTTTAAAGTGGGTAAATGACAGAGCGGCGTTCTGATGATAAATTCATGTGACCATCACAAAACTTGGTCAAGGTCTTTGTAAAATAATTAATTTCTCTGACCATTTATTTATCTACATGCTGCTTCTTTTGTCCACGCTTTGCGATTTAAGCAAACGACTGGGAGCGATGTGAACAGAGACTGACTGCCTGCTGACGTGAAAATCTGTTGACACTTGTGTAAAACCTGCCTAATTACACATGCTGCCATGACACAATGAAGAAGCTGTCAAATCTAAATGACTGACTTCAATTTCTGCACGTCAGTGAATACCGCCGGCTCATTACGGAAACAGACAGGAGGCAGCAACAATCTAATAGCTATAGTGCAAATGTATGAACCACTGTTGTGTCCGCAACAGAACAGTGTTTTATTATGGGGGGGATAATGCTGCAGAAATGTAGACACCAGATCAGGAATGTGACAGTCACACGGTGTCCGTCTCTGGGACAACACTCACTTCTCCTCCGGTTTGGATCAAGAAGAAGCTTCGATTTGATGAACCGCCGTTTGGCTTCCAGCTACAGGCCGATGTCTTCAGAGCAGCAGGCAGGAGATTTAGTTTCCTTCAAATATTGGATAACTTTGAGGAGACTTCTTCGTCTATTTGGGTTCAAAATCTCATTTAATGCAGCTCGATGTACAGCTGCATTAAATGCAGCCTAACTTACAAAATTAAGCATAATTCTTTTGAAAGCTTCTCAAGTTTCACCACACTTCACATCACTTGGTCAAGAAAATAAGTGTTGAAAATAAAGAGTTTGAATCAATTATAATAAGAAAAAGACTGCACTTTTTGCTAAATCCACTTCATAAAGTTATCAAATAATGACATAGCATCTTTTTTTTTTTTTTTTTAACTGAATAGACACATCACAACCAGGTCTGGTCTATTTACAAGTATCAAAAGATAAAAATACTTAGTTCTTTTTTTTTTTTTCAAATATGGTTTCAAAGCTGGAAAAAGTCTCATTCTGTTGGACAATGTCTCCAACCCAATGCACGAAGCTGCTACTGAACTGCAGACCGCTGCATCCTGAGCGCACAAAGAAGCGTTATCGGAGATCCTTACTCCCTACAAGCTTAACAGATGTTTATATTCTTGCTGATTTTTTGCACATTTTATTCCAATTCTTAATAGTCTGTTGTATTTGATGAACAATAAACATGCGTAGGCCAACTATGAGCAGCAACTGATGCCAACTGGAGGCTGTAACCGAACAGAGAGGCAGACGAAGCAGCAAATATCAGCTTGGTGCATTTGTGCTGCAGTATAAACAGCAAAAAAAATAAAACATATCCTACACACTACGAGCAGGTTTACTACTTTTACTTATATCAAAAATCAAACTAACAATACGTTTCAAATAAAATGAAACATATATATTTGCTTCTCATGCAAATCTTTAAATTGCCACCCTGAGAATCTCAGGACTGGTTGTGATGGTAAAGTGAGTGCGGGATAAACACGGCCGTGGCTACAACGTGCGCTGACTGTCGTTACGGAGCACTGACACATAAACCCAAGAAGGAAGAGCTGCACTGTGATTTCCTCTGACTAGTGATGCAGAAACCCTGCGTCAGTGACCGTCTGTGTCTCGGGCTGCATGTTCATGTTCATATGAGTTTTACAGTCCTGGATCAATCCAGCCAGTCTTGTGCATGCATACACACACGCGCGCGCGCACACACACACCAACACACCCATGCACAAAGCAACACAAATCCATACTAGCCACAGGCTCCTCTCCAATCTATTTTCTGCTCAGCTGGTTTTAAATGAAGTTATTATGACTCATTAAAATGCCCACAAGCTTGTGGAAGTCGGCCAATTACGATTTAAATTTAGCCTCCTGCTCTCACAACCTTATCTCCCCCTGCTGTACAACCTGCCTCTCATTGCTGATTCTCTTTTCATATTTTAATCGGGAAAAAAGGTTTGCGATGCGTTCAGGAATCCTTCAGCGGCCTGAGATGGCGCTCTCACCCGAGAAGCACAGGGGCATCACTGCTCCACGTGAGCGCCGTCGCAAAGAATAATTACGCGTTGAGGAGAGAGATAAAAAAACAAGAATAAAAATTAAACCAGGATTATATTGACATGTGCAGTCCAGATACACATAAAGCAGAGCCTCCTCCTCCCTGTGTGGAAAATACCACTAATTACTATACAGAGCTGAACAAATGGACCTTGCCAGTACCACAAGCACACACTGCCACATACACACAAAGTTTCTCTGGGAAACTTGGATTTTCTTTTTTTTGTGTGTGTTTAATCTAATGTAACAAACACTATCTGCTTTTCCTATTCTCCGTACCCATTCTGCCCTCCAGATGCAAGGTAGAGACAGATGCAACATTCCTGGAAGCAGGTTCATCTCCAGATGTTTCTGAATTTATTGGGATTCATAATGACATGGGTATTTTTTTCTTTTCTCTGTATTTTGCAATTTACTGTGGAAGGGATTTAAAGAGCATGTCATACAATAATAAGCAATATTTCATTATGAGCATCATGTACAGTCTCACACGTTAAGGACAATAAATATTCAACATAATACATTTTTTATATTTCGTAAACACTTAAAAATGAGATTATGAATAAGCCAAACACTGCAGAGATAAATTAAAAACACTAATTGTATTTATGCTTTTTTTTCTTTTTTTCTTATTTTGAGACAGGTCCCCCAGACCCAGTGCTATTGGGTAGAACTGCTTCATTCCTGGATTAGAGCCACATTACTCCCAGTTTAGCGAACCACTCACCCATTGGGCCATGTCTCCTTTCAGAGCAATTTCTGATGTTAACTTTATTTTCTGTACTAATTTTTACTTTTCAGAAAAGTAAAAATTAGAGGTGGTCCTGATTCATTGCTTCTATGTTGATTTGTTTTCAGAATAGAGCCATTAGTGTCATTAATGTTGAACATTGGGCTGGGCATTTATCGTATGATCATTTACCATAAAAAATTCTCATCATGGAAAGATTTTTCGTTTATTAATGTTTCGATAAATAATAAAAAAAGAAAAACTGACCTTGTAATCAGAAATGTGATTTTTACCATTTTCTCCACAATTTGTTCCATGAGAGCATCAATAAATATCAGTGAAGTCTGAAAATATAATGAAAAACAGTTCCTGCTGATTTTTTCTGGAGCGGTATTAGTGTTATGAATGTTGTGCCATACGCAGCAAAACAGTTACCTAAAAAAATGTTGTGAATCATTTTTATCATTTTCATTTGAATAACAATACAACAAAATATCACGACAAAATCCTAAGTCCATGTTGCCCACCCATAGCTGCAAATGTTCTGTTTTTGGATTTTATTATAAAGTAATCCATGTTCACCGTTTCAGCTTATCCCGAACAGAGCCGCTGGCTATTGCTATCATTAACTCTGTGTGCTCTCTTTGCGTTAATGTTTTTATAGAAAGTAGCCCTGGTTCGCTGATACGGCGCTTAGCAGCGTCTCTGTCCAGATCCGAATCACTGCTGCAAATACATCTGTACTCTCCCTCCTTCCCCTTCCTTAGAACAAACTAATTTTCCTGTGTTTTTAACTGTTGCTTTTTTCACCAATTAAAAGTAACATTGTTTATCATCAAGTCTACAATAAAAGGTCATTACTCTCTGACCATTTTCTAATGTAAAGCTGACATAAAAACACGTTGGTACCAGGGTCGCCACTCGTTTCCACATGGTTCTTATTAGACGTCGACATAAAACGACAAGCTTTAGCTACATCCCCACACAGATGGTTCTATCAGTCAGTCGTGTCACATTTTCTAGACTTCCATGCAACAGAGGATGTATAAAAAACCTGCTCCATTGTCCTCTTGCGACCCTGAGCTGTTCTGAAGGACCCTCAGCCTGAATAATACACTTCCAGAGCAGACAGAGCATTTCCACCTGATCCCGCTTTAGCCCCTGTGAGCAATGTTCACTATTCATCCTGTATCATCCCCCCAACCCCCAAAACACACACGACCTATTTTAACATCCCATTCTGGAGCAAACAAACGTCTGCATCTAGCGCGTCTGCTCTCTCCGTTCAGTTAATGGTGTGCATGTGTGTACTCGATTCGTGTGCACACACACGTGTTTATGGGTGTGTGCATTCTACAGTATCACTTGAATTTCCAGGAGAGCAAATTAATTGGCAGCCTTTTGCAATAATTGACTTTTACCACACACACACACGCATGCAAACTAGCATCATGTACACACTGCAAGCAATCACATCCCTCCCTCAGACACACACACACACACACACACACACACCCCCACACCCACACACACACACACACTGCTTGCTGACAACAAAGCTGCTGGGAGGAGGGAGGGATGATGAAGCGAATCCAAAATTCAATCGACTGTGTTCTTGTTTTGAGCAGAAGGCACACAGTGTACTGTACTCCGAGAGGCCATAAAAGTCTCACTCTACACACACACACACGCACAAAACAGCCTTTGGTAGACACAGACGTTTCAGCAATCACCCTCCATCAAAACACTTTGTCTCGCATACAAAAATAAGACTTGGCATCAGAGCGGAATACCAAATCAAGCCCATTAAGGGAGCACAGGGGCACTTGCTACTTAGCAACCAAAAGGATTTAAAGCTGCAATATCCCTGTAATAAAAGGAATAAGATCAAGTCTTCCTGTTTTTTTTTTTTCTTCTTCCTTTTAGTCAGAAAATAGAGAGGGCTGAAAAGCCAACTTTGAGCTTTCGTTCTAACTTTTCAGATCGACGGGTTTTGGAGTAATCAACACCACGGAAAAAAAGGAGAGCAGTTATTGGATTATACACTAATCCGCTGGAGCCATTCGTTTGGCAAGAAGTGGTTTCCTCAGGGATCTTTTATTCCTTTTATTTATTACTGCTATTAATTCTTAGGAGGGCTTAATCTACTTACATCTCTGAAAATGAGGTTTAGGCTTTCACATGTGTTTGTTACTGTAACTTATTCTAAAGGGTCGACAGTGGTTGGTCTAACCTTGCTCTCATTTAGTCCACATCTAGTTTGAAGGAGATGCTTCAAGTTTTTATTTGGGCTATGACATCAGTAGATGGCTTCATGTATCTTTAGACATTTAAACATAGAAAGAATGAGATTCAGTAAAATGCTAATATTTTAGGGCATCATGGGTACATTCTAGAACATATGCATCAAAATTTTGAATAGAAAAGCACAGAAGTATCATTTATTGTTCCAGCTCAGGTAAATTTAAGTGTACAAGCAGTAAGCTAAAGGTAAATGCGAGGACATTCAGACAAAGGTAAGAAATATAGAGAAAGCAAATTTACCACTAAATAAAAAAAACTGTACCATTATTAAAAACATCATATTCTGCTTAAAAAATATGCGTAACTCTTTTAAAAGAATGATGAAATGTGCATCTCTGCACAAAAATCTAGCTATTTACAAGGTAATTCAATATGCAAATAACAGAAATGGAAATACTCAGTTTGATGGGAGCAATTGGGGTTAGAAAGTCTAGGAAGGATCTGTTAGATTTCTTCTTTGTGCACCAAAGTCGCAGCAGTCTGTCACCGCAGGAGCTCTCCAGCTCTGCAACAGTTTTTTGTAAAATGATCCAAATGGTTTTTATTTTGGTTTTGACAACTATTTTGAATTTATAAAGTTCAGTTATATATATTGATATACACCCCCTGCACAAAAAAAATGTACTTCTTAAATCACCAAGCATCTGGAACGTTATCCCCGTCTTTGTTTGTATGTCTGAAAATAACGATCAATTTTATTTTAAGGGAGGAAAAATAAGTGGAAAGTGAGTTAATAAGCAAAGCATTTCAGAAAAATTCTACTTTCAAATTCACAATTATATGACCTTAAGCAACAAATGTATATAAAAAAAAACACATTATAAATGTATTTTTGCTGTCAGCTTATATCAGTCTAATTTGGTCCCCTCATCATCTCAAACTGGACATCCAAACCCAACAGAACACCTTTGGATGTGGCGAAACAGGAGATTCGCTTCATCGAAGTTCGCCGAAAGTTCTGCTGCAACTGAGCGATGTTGTCATGTAAACCTGGACCCAAATCTCTGAGTCATGTCTCTAGCACCTCTTTGAATCAATGCTGTAAAGCATTAAGGCAGTTCTGATGGTAAAATGGAGTCCAACTCATTACTAGTAGGGTGTATCTAATAAAGCGGCCACGTCAGTACACAAATACAAAGCTGGAGCGCAAATGGAGACCAGAAGCGTATAAACTCTAATCTGAGGAGCTTAAATAAGACAATGAAGTCATTAGACAATAACTTTAACTTGGATGCAGGTGAAGCATTTCTCAGGAGTTACAGTTCAAAACTTACAGCGTCTCTTCCACAAAGGCTCCTACAGGTGTCAGGTGGGGACACACTGAGCTTTAAAGGGAAAAAAAAAAAAAAAAAAGAAGAAGACGACATTTACAGCAACAAGCCATGAGGCCTGAGAGTGGCTCCAGCCACGGAGCTGCCAGGCCACTCATCCAGATTCTTTATCACAGGGGATCATCCCTCACATACTGTTCACTTCACCTATTTTTGTGTTTTATTTCTTCAAAACCTCACTTCTGTTCCCAGAAGCCCAGAGCACAGGCACACAGAGTTCTGGCTTAAGGAGGGCACTCGCTCTGAGTAACACGTTTCCAATGAAGTCGCATTTGCTCAGGACACAAGTCTAACAAGTACCCCCCTACATACACACACACACACACACACACCCGCACACACACACCCCCACACACACGCACGCACGCACGCCGTCCACCCCTCCCCACTCCACTCCACCGTCTCTGAAGGATACTAAAAATATTAGCTTGACAGCTACGCCTGATGCTGCTGTATTATGAACGGGCCCCTGTGCTGTGTCACCTCTCACTTGCGCCCTGCCGTGTAATGGAACCCAGCTGGGAGTCCTCCAGTGGCCTGATGCCGGCGGTGTGGGGAACCGTAAATCAACAGGGTCAGGGGAAGTACGGCGAGGAGCGCAACGTCAGTTTTAAGTTGCAGAGGAGGAAAAAACTATGCCACTACATAATGAGCTACTGCTGTTGGTATTCTCTGTCAAGCTGAGTTTATGCACTTAGAAAATCACTGTAGTAAACGGAGCTTCATTGAAGTATTCACACCCACACAGGAAGAACGTTTTGAGAAGGGTTTGGTTCTGCAACAGCATTTCACAGATCACTGCTCAATCCATAATCTGACCTATGACCTCTGATGTCCATGTCTGAACTCACCAGCTTTTGCAGCATGTTGCTGTAAAAATCTTTCAAGTGTGAATACAAGCAGGGAACATTTGTGTTCTCACACCTCAGGTCGTATGTTTTTCCATATTTCCCATTAGGCACTTGAATTTCAGGAGGAAGACCATTTTTCAAGATGGCCGCAGTTTTTGAGCCTCTTATGGCAATTATTGCCACAAAATGTTACCCATTTTTACATCATATGTTTTTGGCTTTGGTCATCCTACTCATAGGACGTTAAGGTCAAAATATATGGCAAAATCAGATGCCGTTTTGGTTAACTAAGGCAAAAACTCTGGATTTTAGAGCAAACATATTCTCCATTACAACAAAGGCGGCCATATTGAAAACAGCCACTTGAGAAATTAAACACAGATCAAGATTTCTATGGTTTCAAGCTACAAAGGCCCCAATTTGACACCAAGCAGTCATCTAATTGGCAATTTTAGTATAAAAATTTATTTTCCATGACAACCAAGGTGGCCATTTTGAAAAAAAAAAAAGAAGGTAAATATGATTTCTATGGGTCCAAACATGTATGATTTGACACCAGTAGTATTCATCTGTGATACATATTGGCAAATAAAGTGAAAGAACAAATGTTTCTTAACGACCATCTTGAAAAATGGCTGCCATCTGAAATTTTTCAGTGGTTTTTATCAACAAAGCAAGCTCCTGGGAACATTAGTGGCAAGTTAGATTCTTGTATCCACGTGTGAAACATTTTTCTGAAACATTTAATGTTCTGCTGCAATAAGCTGGACAAAGAGAGCATCAAACAGAGAAACAGCCTAAAACCATTCATTATCTCTGGAGGAGCTGCAGAGATCCACAACTCAGGGAACTAAAATAAATCCTGATAGAGGGTGCTGTCAGAGTTTAAATCCAAGCATTTCATCTATTGGGATGTCCTAGTCAAAGTTCAGACCTGAAGCCAATATATTTGAGTGAGGACTTTAAAACCACCCAGTCTGATAAAAAAAAAAAAAAAAAAAACTTTCAAGTGGTAGAAATGTTGCAAAGTTTTGACTCATTGACTCAGAACTTTTGCACAGAACTCTGAGGGAGTTGGAGGGGATTCAGGAGACAAAATCAGCTGTGAAATAAAAATAAAAATTTAAAAAATTAATGCAAACTACTAAACAATTTGGTTCTTCTTTTTTTTTTTGTTCTGATCCACTTCTCTTCCTGCTACTTGCTTTTAATAGCACCCTCTCCCACCCCCCTTTGATTCCCCTGACTCTCGTCTCACTCATGCACACACACCAAAGACACGCACACACACGCACACACATGCACATTTAGGAATTTGTGGCCTGGAAGGCAGTCAAGTTTCATTAATTTCTGGGTTTGGGTACAGTACAGTGTGTTCCTGGACTCACATCTGCGAGCGATCATAAATGCTGGAATGCTGGCAGAACATCCAGACCTGCCGGCACAAATATGTCGTCATCACTGAGAGGGAAGAGCCGGCACCGCGCCAAAGCAGCCGACCGGCTGAGCCGAGCGCCGAAACAGCCAGACAAAAGCGCCACGGAGAAGGAAACAGGCAAAGCCCATTAGGAAGGCTGACCCTCCCACCATATTTATGTGAATTCACAGCATTTTTTTTTTTTTGTTTGTTTTTTATTGAAATGTTCTCATTTATTGGGCCATTTTGCTCTTAAACTCTGACTGGGATCAGATTAGAAGAGTGAATTGGCACTTTGGAGTCAAATCAAACAGCTGGCTGAGGCCAGATCTATTCTGGTGGATTTTCTTTTAAACAAACATCTTCAACGCCTCCTTTTTTATTACTGGTAAATGATCAGCCAGCATTTTACTATATATTGAGCATCTAGGATGTGAGTTTGATTTAACGAGATGAGCCACCAAAAACCATCTGGCTTGGTACCAAACTGATGGACCAGATTGTCCAATCGTTAAGCAAAGATACAGCACTCCAAAAAAAATTGTGCTCCATTTAAGTTATTCATATCCTCACACTAATTTTAACCTAAGAAAATACTAAAAGAAGTTTTTAAATCATGATTCAATAAGAAAAAATAGAACAAACCAAACTGGCTCTATGTTAACAGTAATCACCTAATCCAACCTTGCTGGATTATCATTTAAGTCTATTTATTAGAGTTATTTTTAGAAATCTGAGTTAAATTTCAATAACCACATTCAGGCCTGATTTCTGTACAATCAAAAACTCACTTCAACAACTTGGTGGAACCATGATTTTTGCTCTCTCACATAAAATACTTGTAATCCAAAGTAATTAGCCACTTCACCTTTGAATGACTCAAGAAAACCCAGATTACCGTTTTAGAGTGGCCTAGTCAAAGCCCAGCCTTAATTTGGATAAAGGTGCTGTCATTCTTTCAATACAACTGAATTAAAGCAATTCTACAAGGCTAGCCATACAGGGGGATTACTATTCACAGTATTATACTCTTAATTAAAAAGTAAAATATAATTTAACTTAATACATGAGCAGTAAGTTACCAAGAATAGTGTCTTGAAAATAGACACAAAAAAACCCTGCATTGGGTTCATAAGAAAAAGCTATTTTAAAGATAAACACACTTCTGACTTGTGTAATGTCAACAATTACCCAAACGACAAGCCCATTTCAAGGCACGGCAGCCATTTTTAGGTCAGGGTGGAGTTGAACATGCCGCATCAAGATGTGCGTTTGCATAATGAAGTCAGCGTTGTAGAACCAACGGAGCTGTGGCAGGGATTTGGTGGCTTTAACATGTCAAGATTCGGTTCCTGGAGATTAGTGGAAATGCTTGATTTAGAGGTCTGCTTTGTTGTTATTTTTTTGGACCAAATTCAGCCCTCATTTAGTCTACAATTTCACTTTAATTCAGATGCACATTCATTAATAAGCAGACCTTTTTTGAGCTTGTTTGAAATAAATAAACTGGCAAATTTTCACAAAGATTAAGGAGTTTAAAAGATGTGTACCTATTATATTTAGAAATGAGAAATAATTTTCTTTCACAAGTCTTTGAAAATGTAACTGGAAGATTCACTGAAGGCACGTCCTCCAGAGGAAAGTGCCCTATTTGGCAGATGTTCTGAAACTGATCCAGATCTGTCGCAATATTTAATGACCCCCCTCCCACTTTGCAACAAAGTTGAGTAAAATTTGGTATTTTCTAAAACAATCTGAAAAACAGAAGGAGCAAAAAGCAGTATAGAAATAAATCAAAAGGGAACATTTTGTTTACATGTTATTCCAGCCTTACTTTATCAATACAACATGATAAAAGGAATTAAGAAGTGATAATCTTCCTATGGTGCCTTGCAAAAGTATTCACACCCCCTGTCTGGTATCTTTTATGACTTTATATTTCTGTGTTTTATTATGTAAAGCACTTTGAGCCGTTTTGCTGCTGACTAATGTGTTATACTAATCAATTAGACTGATGAACTTTTTCACATTTTGTCACATGTAAAACATTTCACTTTGTACACCAACACTGAGTTTAAAAGATAATAAGAAAATAACACAGAGTGAGAAAAACATTTATTTATAAGTTTGTACTCAAGCCCCTTTAACCTGACATCCCTAAATAAAGACAAGATGTGTCTGGTCTCAATTTGACTGATTCGACTTTAGAAAGAGAGAATAAAGGGGGGAATGTGTCTTCTGATTTCAACTGTATGTGGGCAGTAAATTAAAACTGCTGAACACATCGCACACGTATTTGCATTATTTTAACCTTTATATTAGCAGGGTAAGTTTGTTGAGAATAAATTCTTAATTTCAACTGTATAAAAAAAACATATACATGTAAAGCATGGTGGTGGCAGCGTCAGGCTCTGGGAATGCTTCTACTCAGCAGTGACAGTGATGGATGTTGAAAACTAACATTAAATGCGACTTCATTGTTCTCAAACTCTGTGGCTGTAATGTGAGAATATGGAAAAAAAAAAGTTGAATACTTTTGCAAAGCAGCACCGTAAAAAATACTTGCAAGCTAAGGTTCTGAGATCCACCCTCTCCACGCAGCCTGTCAAACATTAAACAGCATGCGGAGATAAAAACAATGCTAACAGGGAAAAAAACCCAAACACGTGGCCTGAGACGGAACAAGGCGAAGGGAAAACAAAAATGAAATAGCTGGCAGAAGGTAGACTGTACATACTGTACCCTCAGAGGTGGCACGCTGCCCAGACGGGCGAGCTGCCAAATCTTCTGTAGCTACAACAAGCTGAGGGAGAGACAGACAGAAGGACAGGAAGACGGGCAGAGAGAGAGAGAGAGATGCAGCGAGCAAGGCAGTGGCGTCTGAAATGCTCCACATCCACGACGCGCCGCGCATACCAACAAGCCTCTCGCCTCATCCCCACAATATTCTGGCTTTTGTGAAGCGAGCTGACGGAGTATAGCGACAGGAGGAGAGGTGGAGGAGACGTGGAGGGAGGGAGGGAGGCACGGGGGGGTCAGAGGGGAGGAAACAGGCTCAAGCTGGGGGTTTTTGGGACTGGGTGAGGTGTCGTCATTACAAAGAGACATGATAAAAATCTAGACGTGGTGTCAGACCCAGAAAAAGCCCTGAGAGTCAAACCGTGGAGGTGGAGGAGAAGAGGAATAAAAAAAAAAACTAAAAAAAAAAAAAAAAAACAAACGAAAAAGACAACAAAGAGTATCAAAGAGGCTCTGTCTCTGCGCTGTCTCTTCCCTAACCGTCGCCCGTCTCGACTGAAGCGCTCGGCTTGCCTTTCACTCCAGACCAAAGCGGCGATGAATCAACAGTGATGCGTGCAACAGCACAGGTTGATGTCGCGCATTGACACAGCCTTGCATGGAAAGAGGAAAGAAGAAGAAGAAAAAAGAAGGCAAAGAAAAAGTTTGTGTACTTGCTGCCACAGATGCTAAAAATACACTGCCCACATCTTCCGCTCATGGTGGGGTATGTGGTTCTTCCTCGAGTTTTCACCGTTCTGTTTTCCACTTGATCATCACTTTCATTCAGTGACAGCAGATTTAAACTCTGACTCATTATCAACCTGTTGATATAACATACAAGTTAGCCTGCAGAAGAATTACACAAATATTCCTTATTGTTACCTCAGGATAAGAATAAGGGATACGCATCCTGTAAGAAATGCGCAGCATCATCTCTACAATTAATGTATTGTTTTTAATTAGTAAATGAAAAGGGAGAAAAAGACATGACATGAAAGGAAACAATCACTGAAAATGTTCTTTAAATCCGTGAAAAGGAACATTAACCTAGTAAAATCCAAGGCAAAATATGGCAGTTCACATTTATTTTAATTTTGCGTTATTATTTTGGTGCAAAAATATATTTTGTTTCAGCAATTCATTTTAAAAACTAAATCTCATATGGACTCATTAAACCCAGAGACATATTTCTAACATTTATTTCTGGTCATTTTAATGATTATGGCTTACAGGAAGTTTAGTTGGAGGGAAAAATCATTCGGAAAGTGTCCATAGGAAGCAGGTATAACAGCAGCAATGATGCACAGATACAGGAATTTATGCAAAATGAGCTCTGACCAAGCAGTAAGTGCAGATACATTACAGTGCCCAGGCAAACTTTTCAAAAGGCTCTCGTTTCTTTATTAAAAATCCTTTGTTTAATTTATCCAATGCAGTTTGCTAAAATGAATTTTGTATTTTCATTAGCAGAGGTTCTCTAGACTACAAATTCATTAGCGTGGCTTCATGATGACAGATCTCTGCACCAGAGATGTTAACTTTTCACCCACTGAGTGAACCTACCAGGCCTTAGCGCTACTGGTCTCTGTGATAAAAACTATTCTTTGTTTGTTTCTGAGTGACGAGTTAAAAGCAGTCATTTTTGATTTTAAGATCAAGTCAGATGACCAACAAAAGGTTTAGGAGACTTGGAAATATTGGCTCCAGAAGTTACAGTAAGGGTCGACTTACTATACCAGGAATAATCACAGAAACAGACAATAATGCTCATTAGGTTAATTATGCTAATCTGTAATAATAATAATAATAATGTAATTAATCATCATTATTTTGAAACAGAACAGAGTTGTGTAACACTGACTGATCTTTCCTACACACACAGTGTGACATCGACTTTGGTCCCGGTCTGAATAATAACTGGACAATTATAGTGGGCTTCTAATAGTTTTCATTAAATCAGTAATTTATTTACCAATCTAAAACATAATAGTTATTTAGATATCTGATGCTGCTTTATTTTTTATCAATATCATATTTTACTGTGTAAGTAGATTTTCAGTGATGAAGAAAGGGAAAGTTCTTTGATTTTAAACTAATAATAATAAAAAGAGACTTTTGCAATCATCTATTTGTCCAGAAAAATTGGTATTGGCAAACCATAGCTTTACAAAATCACCAGTTGGTGCATCGAGATCAAACATTTGGGAGTCGTGGTGTTTAAGGATTCTAAAACTTTTGTGGAAAGTAAAAAAAATTAAAAGTAAATCTAAAACATGTAGTTTTAATAATGAACATAAATTAATAACGGCCTTAAAAATGCCTCTCAGTTGATCAGAGGAGACATATACAGGAACATAATAATTTGTAAACTATTTGCTTTCCGTTGTGGAGCTTCATTCTTTCTGCTCTGACAAGTGATTGAGAGGATGGAGGGGTTTGGTAGTGAAGGTGGTGCGTCTGCGTGCTGCGTGCGCGCCTGTGTGTGTGTGTGTGTGGGTAGGTGGGGGGTTGGTTGTCACATGTTTGCGCAGTGAGGATTGTGAAAACGGGGTGTAATTTAAAAATAAACAGTGAATATTTGCTCAGAGCAACTTCTGCTTGTGACACACTGAGCTGTGTGCTGAGCCAATTCTCTGGCACAGCGTGAGTTTGTCATTCATCTTTGTCATAAACATAGCAAGGCTGTCAGCATCAGTGTCAGTCACTGTTAAACTGGTGGTGAGACACGAACAAACAAATGATTCCTGTAATTATTCTCTTCAGAATCCAGGACTGAGAAGTGGGAGGGTTGGGGGCGTTGCTGTGTCCCAAACAGGGACAACTTAAGCACCTTGATGTTCAAATTGAGGGATTTAAATCTTTGGTTTTACTCATTTTATAGTCTGTATGTAAGAGAATTAGAGAACTGTTAGCCACTTTAAAACAAAAAACAATTAAAACTACGTGTGGTTGACGACCAGACGTCAGTTCATTTTATAATGTTTAAAGCCCCTAAAGGTGCAGGGAGATTGGATGGTGATGAGCCTCAGGGCGACTCAACATTACAGGAAGCTGATTAGTCAGCGGCACTCATTGGTTTGTTCAGCTTCCAGGATGTCATCGGTATCTACGTCTGCAATCTCTCTACAACACCCGTGTGCTGCAAAAGCAACATATTTCAAAGACTTTGTGATGCTGTACACCATCAAGGTTCTGAGCCATCCTCGGCCATCGTTGCTAAAAGTTTGGTCACCACCGCTTTAAAGAATTGTCCAAAATGTAATTTATGTCTGCCGTTTGAAGTATTTTTAACCACTTTCTACTGTGCTCTTAACCCCCTTTTTTCCTTGTAATAAAGGCACAGTGAGTTCTATACGCTTATCATTTGTAATTCCTTCAAGATGAACAAAAAATATTTACATTTATTTGTTTTGGCGAAATAATCGCTCCATGAGTGGATCACTGTTGTGTGCAGTGGTCCCATAATTTCAATGCTCTTGGTCATCGTGCAAGATCTGTAATAGTGTTTATTTTATCGGTACCTGAATGGGAGAGCAAGTGCATCCGTAGACGGAGGCTGTCGAGGAAGCTCTTCCCGCAAAGCTCACAGCTGTAGGTCTTCATTCCACTGTGCATCTTTCTGTGAACGAGAGAAAAAACAGAATTATTCCAACTGCACCCCAATTACAACAGGATCGGCTTCACCAGCAAGTCAACTGGTTTAGAATTCAATTTCAGCCATAAAACCATTACATTTAATCAGTATCTGCACAAAAAGTATATTTTTCTTTACGTAATACTTCTGTTGCACCTACATCTATAGACGGAGGTAAGATGAAAAATTAAAGATAAGAGTTCTCCAAATTATTTCATGTATTAAGAAAAAGACTTTTAATTTAACTTGCCAATTAGACTTGATTACTGTCAGACACGAAGAATCAAGACACAAAGTAGGCCCAAGGATCCCAAAAGGACAACACATCATCTCTACCTCTCAAGAAATGTAAAAATGGATCAGAAAAGAGTAACAAACATCTGTAAAGAAGAATATAAACATATAACCCTGTGATCTCTTATAAAAGCCAATAAGAAAATGTTGAAATCAACAATGATCTAATTATAAGGTAAGGTAATTTTATTTATTTAGCACCTTTTCCACAACAAGGCAATACAAAGCGCTTTACAGGAATTAAAAGGAAATACAAACAAAATAACAAACCAAAGGAAAGAGAAAAATAATAAGAAGAATCTAATAATGTTGATCCAAAGTAAATAAACTAGTTTCTCCTATTCAGGGTTGCTATAGTATCAGTAAGTATCCTCTGGTCTAATTTCTTTTCTGGGTTAGAAGAATAAGAGCCTAAAAAGTAATTGCTAAGGTAGTTTTTTTCTGGATTCCAGGTTCTAATCTCTGTTCTGATTTGCTAGATAAGTATAAGAAAGATTTGTACTTTCTAAGTGTACTCTAAATTTGTAAAAGTAATGAGTACTCCACAGTTTCTAAGTAATAGTAAAAAATAAATGTTCCTGTTCTGGAAGAATTTCTTTCTGGATTCTAAGTTTGTTCGAACTCCTTTTCTGGGTTGTGATATTAGGAGTCTCTCTGCATAATAATCTAAAAAAATTAATCTAAGAAGTATAATATTGGTCTAAATAGTGAGTACAGTTTCTAAAAAATAAGCTGAAGAGTGACTAACTATTGTTAACCAACTATCATAGTAAACACATAGTAAATAGTAAATACTTATATTTACTATTTACATGACCACCTTTCTGACAATACACAATGAGCAGATAATAGAAAGTGGACAAGGCAGACTGAAAATGGCTCTAACACCAGTTTTCACTTGAAAAAGTCAGATGTTCAACAAAGAATAAAAAAATAAAAAAAACACAAAAAAACAGTAAAATCTTTTTTTTTTAAACTCAAAGTGGCAAAAAGATCAGCACTCTGTCTGCAGGAACAAGCTCAGATCACTAATGGAGTCACTTTAACTTTGTTTCTTTGGGAGCCTTGTTATTTTGTGAGATGATATCGCCCTTTCATCAGCAGATAAAAATAACACTCGGTTCAACAACTACAGGTCAGTGGAGCTCGACTGGAAACTGTCAAAGCAAAAATCAAGCAAGGCTGCAGCAAATTGAATCAGAATGGTTCCCTCACGCAAAGCTGCAGGACGGCTAACGGCTTTATGAGAAGGGTCAATCCTTGATTGACAATAAATTCTCTATTTCCAAATGGACAGTCATTAGGCTGACAGGCAGTTTAGGTGCACAAGGTCAGACAAAACGAAGGGTCAATATTTGATTGTGTGGTGAAGGCCTTGAAGGTTAGGTAACTAAATGACAGACTTAACACTAAAAAACGCATGTGTTGCGAAATCCTCAAGGACCCCACGGCTCAGTGAAAAGCATATTATTCTTGAGCGATATCTAAAACAACGCTCTAAAGCAATTAAGGTGACAAGAATTGCCAAACAACTGCCAGGGAGCCTTAAGCCTCCTAAATACTTCAAATGCTTCATTTTGAGAGCGGCAGCACTCACACGCCCACGAATTGAGATGACTGTTGTCAAGACGGTGCGCTTTCAGAGTTTAATCTTCAACACAGGTCACTGTCTCACATTCCCAGATCATACTGGTGAAATCATAACCCAGACAGCTGGCGAAACCAAAATCGTAGAACAAAAAGAAAGGCTCGTGACTCAACGTGCAGGTGAGAAAGAAAACCGACAATGTCAAACAGATTTCACAATCGCACGGTGAAGTTGGGTGGCAGAGACCGATCAGCCGAGCGAGTTCTTGGGGAAACAATGCCCTTGATAAGAGATCCGCTCAACTTGGGCAAGATGACAGCCATCCATCACGCCGGCTCTCCAAGTCTCTGAGGAGGAGGTGGTGCTGCTCTTCCAAAACATGACTGATTGATGTCAGATGTCGAATGCAAATTGATTTACAGCTTTCTTGTGCACCTCAAATCAGTCGGAGGAAGACAAGCGCAGTGACGAGACAAAGACAGGCAGAGATTATAGCGCTTTCCCCTGCCATGGCTGCAGGAGTTGAAGCGGCCAAGCAGAGTCCTCTCAATTAATTGCTGCATAAAAGCCTTGAAACTGGATCAGAAAATGCTAAGAGGACACATAAGTCATTTTGTGGTTGAAATTTGAATAGAGTGACCGCTACTGGGAAGATTCAAGTCGATAAAAATGTTCTATAAACACTAAATCTGTGCCAGAAAAAGAGTCAAAATGTTCAGAGAAATAGTTATATGGAGAAGGAGTATGACAATAGTTCAAACACCTAATATACCTTGACATGCAAGAATATATACAACGTAAACCACCTAAGGCTAAGCACTAGCGCAGAAACTAACATCCACAATCTTATCTCTGCTACTGAGGTTAATGTTCATGGATTGGCTGCTTTGCAAATGATCATCAAAAGTAGCATATTTCAGCTTCCCAAGCTGTCTTTTTATATATGTAATTTTGATACGCTGTATGAAAGATGAGAAAAATAGGCAAATTTTTCTTGAGTGGTTTGTGTTCACAGTCTAACAAAAATATCCACAAATACTGAACTGCATATAGACAAGGGTCCACTGTAATCCTACCCATCCACCACAGACTAACATGTATGTAAGACCACGTCATGACACCCAGCTCTTGCGGCTCCTGACCTCAAGTTGTGCTTGAGCAGCTGGGGATTCAGGTGGAGGGAGCCTCCTGATGTCATTCTGGGCTCCACCACTAGGTGCTCATTGGTGAACTCCCAGCGCCAGGCCTGGCTCCACGAGGAAACCAAAGTTACCCATTCTGCTTGAAGCACACCAAGAATCGACAAACGTTTATCTGGTTTGTTCTTGGTCTGACCTCCCCAATGAGGGCTAGTTTCACGAGAGACCCCACCAGTCACCAAAGATCGTAAGCATTCTCAAACCCAGTGAACGTGGCAAAATTGAGAACATTTTTTTCCCCAAGTTTTACCATTTCCATCAATCTTTTCTCATGTGATTCTTCGAAATGCCCCAAGAAAGGACATCGATGGAAATGCAGTTAAAGAGGAGGAGCAATGTTTGCTTTACTACAAATCAGAGCCTGATCCGTCTCTCTCCAGCTCCATCCTACCATCACTCGTTAACAGGACACCATGATACTTGAACTAGATATAGGATATATTTGATATTTTATTGAATTATAGCAGCACCATGTCAGCAATTTAAACCCTCTACTCCAGTTTCAATCAGAATGCCACAGAGGAATCAGACAGTGAGGAAGAGTGCATTCAGACATATTACATGTCCAACAGCTGCAGCTGCAAACATAGTGCTACCATTCAGCCACCGTGTCACAGCTACATTGCATTCCACTTAAGCAACTGTCACTCGTACTCAGGAATGCTCACCTCGCTGTGGGGGGAAAAAAACAGCTGCACTCATACTCTTCTCTTTCACATTTTCTCTAATTAACGGAACCGACTCCTGTGATTATCCACGTTGCAGGTAGTGTGCGAAATGAGTGATTTTAAATGGTAGGTCATCCATCTCCACCAATGATACAGCAACCTGAGCAAAGCGTCAGGAGGGGGTCAAACGTGAGGTACTCACTTCTACGGCGATAAGAGGGGAAACACACGTAAGCGGCAAGCAACAACACACACAGAGCACAAAGACTTTCTAAAGCCTTTTGTGTCCTGCCTCAATCTGACCATTGTGCCCCCCAGACAGAGCACCGATAAGGCATGGATGGTCTTATTAAGGGCACTCAAAGTGGAACCAGCGCTTCGTTTTGCTTTTTTTACTCTCTAAATGTAGAGCTGACGAGCAAAGCGTTCTGTCTGCAGCTGAGAGTGTGTTAAATTTAACAGCAACAGCCAGCACTGCTCAGTGAAACAGCACATTTCTTGATGTTGAACAGAATGAAAACAGCGCCTGGTAAAATAATCCTGTCTTTGAAAAGTAGTGTGTAGGACCATTAGCAGCCTGGCCCGGCTAACGCGCCAGGAATAAAGGCGAAATTTAAGATGCAAAGTGCAGGTTCCTGTCAAGACTAAAAACATTAAAATCCAAAATGTAGAGTGAATCTATGGTCAAAATGTCCACCGTAGTCAAGTCAACCCACAGAACGGATGTGAGGAAAGGATTAAAATTTTAAATCGATGGAATCAGGAACAAAGTCTGGAAATAAAATTTTTTTTCCAAAGTTTATTTTCCACTTGGACACTTTTCCAGGCATGGGACACTCTTGAATCAAGATTTTTTCCAAAGTGAGTAGGAAAACCCAAACAAATGTCCAGGCAGCTCTGCCAGAGAGGGACCAACATTTGTAAATGAAAAGACCTCATTGGTACTTCCTGTTGGTTCATTTATTGATCTTTAAAAGACATTAGAAAATCAAATCACACTATAATTGTCTGCTCATGTCTTGCTTCTGAGATATATAGCGGAAGGTGTGCGAGTGTGTGTGTGTGTGTGTGTGTGTGTGTTTCGTCTGCGCGGTGGGAGGGACGGAGGCTGATTTGAAACAGACTGACTGTAGCCATTAAGGAAGTTCTCATAAAACTCTCTGAGGCCATTTACTCAGTTAATAATCAACTTTGTCCAACAGTCACTTTTGACAGCGGCAGTAAATTTGAAATTTATGTCAACAGAACATATGCTGATCACCTCATGCGGTGTGCCTCCTCGTAAAACGCAGCCCCAACCAAGGGCTGTTTGACTTCACTTGTGTGTGCGACTGAAATGTGAGCCGATTACAGGCCCGTGTTATTGAGCCGTAACAGCTTGCCTCGTGTAATTCAGAAGTTTTTCCTTTTTTACCGCCTCATATCGCCGCCGGACTTGGCTGGGTATAAATCATAACTACTGCTACATTCGCTGAAGGAAACACACACAGGCTCCCCACTCGCCCTCTTTTTCTTACGATAGCTACAAAGGTAAGATAAGGTAACCTGCCTGACAGGATGAAACAAGAAAAAAAACGTAAACGGAGACATAACAAGAAACAATAAAGACAATATGATTCAAGTTCATGGTCTTTGGGTGGTTTTCATCATCGAGATGTCCCAGAATGTGATTTGACAGAGGCAGTGAAGCAAATCCCACAGAAAAATCCACAAACTGATGAAGCGCAAATAGGCGGAGATCCACTGTAATCTACCTGTGGAAAACCAAACAGGTTCTTAGCTGAGATAAGAACTGAAATGTATTTTCATCTACAACCATGTGAAATTAAAGCATTTAAAATTAATAGGACATCTATTTTAAAATCAAACAATCAAATTGACCAATTTGTTGTGGTCAATTTAACGTTGGTCTGTTTAACGTCCCACATCAACCAAACTTCTCCGTTATTACTGGATTTCTCAGGCAGACAGCTAATTGGCTCGTAACACGTTGAGCTCAGGAGGAAATGGCATTCACAGCAGTGGGCTCACAAGTACAAGATGAGACTTTGAAAATATTTTAAAAAATTAATCCCTATATTAAATAAGTTTGCAAATCACTTTTATAAATTACAAACCAGTTAAAAAAAAAAAAAAAAGAAAAAAACTAACCAGAGCAGAAAAATTCAGTTGCGTTTAGATTTTTCTAAGGTATCTTTTGAGTGCAGTGCAGTCAATTTTTTGTTGGTGTTAACTACTTTTAATGGTAACTGTACTCAGTTTAGCAGGTTAGGCTTGATCACTATTGTATTTCAAACATCGAGCCAAATCTGATCAAAATCAGACCAGATTACTTAAAAACCAAAACATAGTGAAATGTCCCTTTATTTCAGCGCTTCATGGGGGACGCTGTGAATCATATACCAACTTCAGCTTCATTACCACATTATTTGTGGTAATGAGTTCCCAGTGTGGGAACGTTGAAATAATTCAGTTCGACTTTGACCAGTCTGAATTCTCTGGTGGAAGGTTTAGTGGAAGGAAAAAAAAAGTGTGGTAGAGATTACTTTCTTCTTGTTGCTCCAAACTGTTCCAAAACAAACAGCTTCAACATGGTGGGTGGTATTTTACCCAGATGACGTCATGCTAAGTGAAGACGGATCGCTGTTTTGTGTTTCTGTCAACAGAAACTACAAGGACATTTTAACAGCAAACAGTCTTGTTACTTTGTTAGCGACTAAGCCCGTTCAAACAACTGTCACTGTTTTTGACAGTAGACTCTCCAAGTAAAGCGAAATGTGTTTTGGAGCTTGAATGAGTACAGAATAGTAGCTGGAACCAATTACCCCACACAACAGCAGAACAGTAACAAGCCGTTGTAATGGCATTAAAAGGAAAGACAGGCCAATAAGCATTGCATTACAAACGAAGCTCCGTTCAAACGTTGCTGTTTGAACGGAGGCTACCAAAAGGCTGGTAAAACATCTAGCGCTCGTTGCTCATAAACGGACACACACTCCATAAATGGAGTAATGCATTGCAGGAATAAGAGCCTGAACAAAGCGAGTGTCCATTTGAAGATAAAAGCACGCTGTGGAGGAAGACGGTTGCTGCATGACTTCCCTGTCATTAGAAACAGAGCTGAAATGATGCACAAGGCGCTTCAGTGACAGTCGGGTGGCTGATCCTAATGCAGCCGTAAGTGGCCCAGTGTGCAGCCGCCAGCTCTTATTTCGCTTCCCCAACAGAGACGCCGAGAGAGGCGACTTTTATCAACAGGACTTTTTGGTCCACAAACAAAACAAGTGGATGATCGAGAAGAACGTAGAAGGAGTTTGATCTCGGCTATAGATAGGAGTCGAGAACTTGACACAGCTCCTCATTTATTTGTTGTCCTCTAAAGCACAGTCCTGTCTATCGATGCGCCATGAATCCAATTTGTCTGGAAGAGGAGGAGAAAGCGGCTCCCTTTGGTGTCATCTCATCCGTCCAATACCGCCGGCCTCCCGTCATCCCGCCTCTCTGTCTTTGCGCAATCTAAATGTATCAGGCGAGGCTGCTGTAACGCTGTTTATCCAGAGTCCTGCTGCACATATCAATGACTCGGCCCCCGTCGCCCCGCGTCGGGGAGACGTTCATAGAAATTCAAGCCACACACGCGAAGCGCCGAGGCACTCGTGTTGAGCATAGATGAGTGGTAGGGCAGGAGGAAAGGAGAACAGACAGAAGAATGAGGAGATTTTCATCCTTTTTGAGTTATTTATAATACAGACACCAACCGCAGGCGAAATCTGCACCGGAGAAAAACAGCTACACTTCTCGTTCAGGATGGAAACAGCAGGAAAATTGCTTTAATGAATACTAACATGTTGCATCGTCAACATTTCACACTGAGGTGATATATCAGCTCAGTTTTAATAATGAATGCAATTATGACAACTGGCTCCAAGTAATAATGAGGTATATACAGACGAATTAAAATCCAATCGGTTATGCTTGACATGCAGAAATATTACACTCCCACTGACTGTTTATGGCCTCAAACCTGTCAGATTGTAAACCAAAAAAAAAAAAATAGCATCATTTTATCAAAAACGGACTGAAGGAGACTTCAGAAGACGGAAGAACAAAGAAGGTGCACTTTTTTGTTTTTTTTAAAGTGTCTAAGACAAAATGTTCCAGACTTTATAAAGCTGAATCAATGCAAACCTTATAAAACTAAATTATCTTGGCACGATGTTAAACCTTTAACCTAAAATAGTTCCAGATGAATTCCTCAGATCTGTACAAAGCTGGGCAGGTTCGTCATTTCACCTTCTTCTCTGCTCCCGTTTTAGCCACATTCTTGTTTCTTTTTTTTTTAAAATTATTTCTACAGATCAGAACAGCTGAGAATGAAAATCAGACCAGAAACAGGATCTTTCTTCCCCCGAAGCCCCAATAGAAAGTACTCTTCTGCGTTTTTATGTTTGCTTCCTGGACATTATTGATGGCACCATTACTGTCACTGAAGAGTAACTAAACCCTAAATCAACTTTTCGTTTGCTGATAAACTGTCTGAATTGGTTCTTCAAGGTGCTATCTTTACGTTTATGTGCAAATGTTCACATTTTTGTGTAAATTTGTTTAATCCTAGAATAAGTCTCCTCTCTGACATAGAAAGCTTCTTCCTGTTCCTCTCTATAGTCACCACATGCTTACAAGATTGACTGCTGCAAAAACCTGGCATTAATTGACCTTCTGAGTTTAACTGCATTGTGTTCTAATTGTTTGGATTGGAGCCGACTAATGGATAAGGTTATAATGAAATTAATTGGACCGATCTGAATTGAGTTTAGGGCAAATTGGATTGAATATAATTGGTTAGCACTTTATAAATAAAGTAAACTGAATTGAATTTAAGACCTGAGATGCTTAGAGAAAAGTATATATCTAGATTGATTTCTACCAATCAGAGATTGAAGACAGATCATTGCTTAGACCTGAAAATCAGGGTTTTCTCAAATCTGAACAAGACTGAAAACACAAAACGTCAAAACAATAAAATAAATCGAAGACGACGAGAGCTGCAGATCTGGGATCGGCCAGAAAACTCCAATCGGTGCACTGTTAACAAACACCGCTTCTAAACTGCTGCTGGCTGTGAAGGGCGAGATCCAGAACTCCAGAACCGAGTTTGGGCTGATACAGAAAACGAGAGGGCGGGACACGCTAACGGTGCCAAATGAGATTGGTTTTAGTTCACGACTCAGATCCGCATCAAGGCGAAGCCCGTTCTCCTCCTGCTCCACGTGGACCCGGCTGCATCATTGCTCACGACGTCACTGCAGCGTGGCAGGGAAATTATTATTCATAATAATGAGGAGTAACTGTCCAGATTCATCAGAGACCACGAAAACTGTACAGTCAGATCGATCAAGGCCTCTGCACTAACGTGTTGCTTCCAGGAAACCTTTTGCCTGCGAAGTGCTTTGTACATAACTGATTATTCTTATGATTGTAGTTTGAAATAAAACATCATCCTGAAAGAAAAGCAATGAAGCAATAGCTTCAAAACCAGAAGATGTTGGAGACTTTGACGGCCAACAACTGTTCTCATCCATCTGACTATCTATTAAAAACAGAGAAATTTTAGAATGTGGCTCCAACACTCAGCTGCATCTCATTATTAAAAAGAACGCTAATGCTCAACTCATTTTAACTGGTTTATTGCAAACACACGTCAAATGTTTATTTCTGTCAATTGTAATCATGATGGCATAAAGCTCACAAAAAACTCAAAATTCAGCTTAAAGGAAAACATTGTGAAACAATACTTTTAATACAAATGTTATGGCCTACATACTCAAGTTGATTTAAAACTTGTCCAGCAGACAGCTATTGACCAACAAACAAGCTGACTTAAAGAGCTCTGCACTTATATCAGTGGAAAATGTAGTGGAAGGAAAAGGTGTGGTAGGAAAAATGTGTGCAGGCAGCGGGTATGACTGCAGCCTGGAGAGGAGTTTGAGGAAAAACAACTTAGAAGTCAAACAGGATCTGAGCCAGAGCTGCTACAGTCTTTGTTCTTTTGCACGAAAGTCATTTTTTTATTAATCTGAAACTAACATTCCAGTTTTCAGAGGAGATGAAATGAACCACTCTCTGTGTCATAAATCCATACAGTACATGAGCTTCAGTAATTAGACCAAATTAATGACATGAATTAACTTTTCCATCATATTCCAATTGGTGTAAGATGCATCCATTTTAATTAACTGCTCGCACATTAATTAAAATGCAGCTTTGTGAATGTTTCTCACATGTGGAGGGAAGAGTTTACTGCTTGATTTTTGAGAATAACCTCATTTAGTCTGAAGGTTTCCTAAACATCTTGGTTTTATTAATACAGTACGCACACTTAGGAATAAAAACATGATGTAACAATTAAAAATTGCACCAATTATTAACACTCTGGAGCCAATAGGGTTAGAAGAAACTCCTTCTAATGCTGGAGATCAAAAACACGGCTCTGCTAATTGTGCTTCCCCAGCGTTAAGACTATTTCAGCTTAATCCCAGTTAGATTCCCGGATTCCCCAAAGCTTAGAAGGTGGGATTCACACCTTAATGCCCCTCAGTGTAACGAGCAAAGCCATTTCCTCCCGTCTTCTACAGCCCCACTCAATGCAAAGTGCTTCCCTGCTCCAACAAAGTCATTTTATGCAGCGAGGGGTGACGCCGACAGCAGAACGTGACCCTGAAGGCTGCCGTACAAATCCTCGGCCCGGCAGGCGAAAATTTAACTGGAGAGAAATTATGAGAGTGCAGCCACACAGATAGTCTGAGTGCGAGCATTAAAGAGCTGCAAAAATCAACTTCATCATCATTTTACTTAACCTGGACTCTGTGAATATTATACTGTAGACCTGCAGTTCTCACCACTGGTGGTACTCAGAAGATATTTTGCTCTCAGTTATGCTATAAATATGCAGCACTAACGATCAGGAGGAGCTCCTTTCAGCATTACTGCAGATTCCTAGAGCAACTTGTTTGTTAACGAAAACTATCCAGAATTATTTTGTGATTTTGTATAGAAATCACAATCATATGAGTCGAGAAGCAATTCAGCTGGAGAAAATGGATTTACCTTCAATTTAAAAAAAACAATCTGTCTCCTTAACAAATACTCTTTAAAAAAATGTTTTTTTGTTCAAAAAACAAAAAGAATAGAACGACAAAAATGAAATATACACAACAACACTAAATAAAGTACATAATTATCAGTTAAAGCCAGATTTCTTAGCTCTAAACTACTGAGCTGAAACTCTAACTTCTGTGAACTGATTAACAGTCGACATGTTTAAATAACTTCCACATCACGTTGCAGTGAGTAATACTCAGTTACGGCTGACTTTGCAGTAATGCTGATAAACACATACATTAGGGTTCAAATTTTCTACTTTGGCTTTATTTCAAACATAGAACCTAGAAAAAAGTTGTTTTTTTCCCCCCATCAGTTCATTTTTATTTAAAATTTATCATTTACTAATTATGGGGTGTGAAACAACTTCACTGCCTGCTTGCAGTTTTTTAACGACTCAGTCAAATCATCTCATGTTATTGGTATACATAGCTAGAATCATAATAAAGAGAAAGAAAAGGTAGCGGTTCAAATTTGAGTTTAATATCTTCATCTCAATGTTCAATGATAACGCAATGTGGCGTTTGCCTCAACTTTTGCCGTTCAAAAATTAAAATATCATTAAAATATAAGCATACATAAAGTCAGGCAATAAGAGGTTCACGTTCTTTCTACAGTTAATGAGGTGTTTTTTATGACACGACCAAAGAAATTCTGTCCCATTTTACTGTTTTTAAAATGGGTGTTAATATGGTTAACAGGAAAAACTTTAAAAACATTTATTGAGGTGGTCCTTTCTATAAAATGTGTAGGAAGGACTCCTGCAGACAGCTGCGCAGTGAGGGGATCTGTGAGGGATCTGGAAGCTGCAGAGGTTGGAGGCTGCGGCTGCGCATCGACTCGGGGCAGCACACAGGTGTGAGCGCGCCTGAGTGCAGTTCCCTGCAGCTTCTCCCCTCGGTCATTACTATAAATGACAGCGTGCACTTAGTCAAGCAGCCTGGTTAAATAAGGATTAGAAGGATGGGGAGAAAATAACTTCACACTTTTGAGAGCAGCAAATGGTCTTTGCAAAGAGTGCAGCTGAAAGCGGAGGGAGGCAGGGGAGAGCTGGGCTCTGCCTGCAAGTAACCCGGAGCGCGCACCTTCCCTCGTTTTGTTTTTCTCTTCCGCATCTGAACCAGACCTGCAGACACCTCCGCCAAAGCGTTGGAACAAAGACGAAGGAGGGCATGAAGGCTCGCATGTAGAAAGTGTTTCTGTTAAAGCCCATCTCTGAGACAAACATGAGCCCTGCTGCTCCCTCTCCTCCCCTCACCACCACCCTCCCTCCCTCATGCTTCTCGTTTGGTTGGCGCATCAAACGACCCCGCCGTCTGAAAATAGCGCGTCGACATTTCTGTTTCGTCTTGTCGTTTCCTTTTTTCCTCCTTTTTATTCTCGACAATGTTGCCAGTTTGCTAGACTCCTGTTTCTTCTCATGCCTCCTGCCTTCTTGATCTGTGAGAGGTTACAGCGCAGAGTGCCTCAGACATGCGTGTGTAAGTGTGTGTGGCGTAGGAGAGCTTTGGTGGTCTATAAAAAGCAGCCAGACAAAGTCTTCCCTCTCTCTTCATGCATTATGCATCGGCATCACCTTCCATCAATTGGCAGAAAAACCTCAAAGATGTCTAACTTTAGCTTCCACTCTGAAAGCCAAACAGAGGAGAAGATGTGGTGTTTTGACTGCCACAGTCGAGCTAAGCACCTGTTACATCAATAAAAGCTGCGTTTCGCAACAAGACGGCGGCAACATGTGCGATGCAAGATGAAGAAAAAGAAGCACTTAAATGCGGAGAGTGGAGAAAGGGAGCAACAACAAACCTGAGCAGGATGAAAGATGAAATGAAAAAAAAAAACAAGCATGTGTTCAGAGTTTCAGCTTCACTGCCAGCGTGGCTAAAGGTTCCAGGTCAATATGACAGGTCAGCAAGGTTGGCATGTAAAGGTAGGTTTATATTAACTGTGTAAACTGTTTCCTAACCTCAATGAATCCCAGGAATTCTGCATATTTTAACCCTTCACTAACTCTTTTAATGCTTTCCCCATGAAACTGCATGACCAAAAGCAGGCAAGTCGAGGTGATTACACCGATGCTTATCATATAATAAGCTTATATCATATCTGAGATCACGTTGCTCCAATAAATGGAGGTGAAGGCTTTAAGCACATCGTTACCAGCGGTGCAGAGAATGCACACCGCTCCTCCTGCAGCATCATGTTGACCAGATGTTGCTTATCTGTGGAAACGCTGGCGCGCCGTCAACATGGCGTCGACAGCGCAGAGCGTGCTCTGTAGCTCGGCTCCGTGTAAACACGGCTGTTTGTCTGGAAACAGGAGAGGGACCTTGTGATTTCTAGTTTTAGGAGTCAGCGAGAGCCAGAGGGGACCAGCTGACAAGGTGATTATTTTTGGTGTTCTGGACGCTATTATGCAACGGCGCTGGGATTGATTTACTGTACAGCCCTCCCAATGCTGGAAGAAGGAGGGAAAAAAAAAAAAACATTTGAGAGGAAAAAAACAGCAGGCCAGCAGTGTGTTTGTGTGTTTCAGGGAGAAACTCTGAGTGTGTATGCAGAGGGAAATAAAAGGATTTTATTTCTTTTACGGGGCGGGGTGAAGCTTCCAGAGGCTTATTTAGACACTGGAGATGGCCGCAGGCAGGTTGTTTTGATGGCTGTGACCTCACACACTCCTCTGTTTGCGCTTGCGTGTGTGTCTGTGTGTGTAGGGAGGTTCAGGTGGCAGCGGTGGCACTGAGCCATGTGCAACGTCATTCACCGCACGTCCGCCTTCCAGGAGCAGCAGCGCAGCACCCAGGGGCGACCCAAACAGCCCCACCCGTAGCTCTGTGGGGCCACAGTAAACAAGCGCTCCCATCTCAGCAGAAAGCCTGTGATAGTCTGCTCTATTCCAGGACTGTCATCGTGTTTATTTACCATCCTGACGGACTCAGGCTGCCTCCACTCTGATCACATCCTTATGGAGGCCGCAGAAATTCAGCAAGCCGCTCCTATAAAAGCTACTAATTTCTGCTGCTTAATGCAAGTAATAGTCATTTCATTGTCCTTTAAAGTCCTTTCAATAAAACAGTCAATGCTACACCTTCCAGTCAGCTGGCTAAAAGAGTCCTCAAAAACCAGAAAGACAATATCAGACATTTGGAAATAATCGGCAGTCACAAAGACGCACATAGTCAAACTATGGAACCTAAAAGAGCGCCCCCTATCTCCGTTATGCTGTTTAAAAACTACAGCATGCATGGTCGCAGCTGACTGCAGGTTTTACCTGAGCAGAGGGCCTGACTGACCGTCTAATATTTTTTTTGTATTCTAAGTGAAACTGTGATGTTTTTTTGTTTTTTTTACCATTGTAACAGAAATCTTGCTGAAAAATTGAAGTGGGAAAAGTGTGTTTTTTTTTTTTTTGTAGTTGAAAATAAAATGGACATTTTAGCATATCATGATTAAACTATTGGTGTTTAAATACATAAATATTCTTGATACTTTTTTCTGACATAGTTATTTATTTTTAGATTTCGGGGGCATTCATCCGCCCTGTTTAGTCTGCATTATTCAAACTCTAGTTCAAAATCTACAACAATGAATTTTTGTTTGATGTCATCCAAATATGAGAATATTTCAAGACTTATAGAGCATCTGTATCAACTAGTAAAAGCTGAATGAATGTATTTCTAAAACTGATATGTTATATTTAGTTCTGATGTTCACAGCTGATGTCAGACTTTTGTATTTAAAAGCTGTAACAAAAAAAAAAAAAAAAAAAGATTTGCCACTACAAGTGCTGCATAATTCATGACACACCTGCGACACTATTTCCGTCATCCATATTTTTGCTAAACTAAATAAAGTGATACTCTAACAGGATTAAAACTGTATTAGATATGACTGACTGGAGACTAAACTCGCTCCAAGGAAAGCCAAACATAATGAAGCATGACAAACGCTTCCATTTCCAGCAGGCAGACCGATTTTCCCTGAAGTTTCCTCGAGCCTGACTTTGGGAGTCATCGCAGCTTGTTACGCTGCAGCGGCGGCTCTCTGCACGGCCTCACGGCTGACATTTAACACGCAGTTTGTCTACGGACAAACACGCTGCATGTGATTGCTGCGGCTCGCATTAGCACAGTCATCTGCGCACAACTATTAAGCAGAGAAAACTTCAGTGAGTGAGTATGACAGCTGAACAGCAGCCAGTGAAAGGAGTGGGCGGGCTGTGCCAAGAATTCCTGTCGGGTTGAATCAGAGCCTGCGCCGCGGAGGGTCATGTGAGACTTTTGGGTCTGAGTGTGTGAAATCTATCTAATAACAGAGCGGCATGCGAGAGGCCTTTCTTTAAAAAAAAAAAAAAAAAAATCACCCAGTTTGGGTCTTAAGAGGAAAGAGAGACATGCAGGAAGTGGTCCGGCTGGTTCTGGGCTGGACCTGGAAAACTTGTTGCTCAGGGTGTTCAGAAGCAAAGTGTGTTCCAGAAGAACACACATATCAGGGAGTCTCAGTAACAACTGAATGCCAGTTCTGTCAGTCTCTAGAGGAGAACGCTGCAGGGGAATTGCCCTGGATGCTGCCAACTGGAAAATTTCTGACAAAACCAATCAAGTTGCAGGAAAACACGTGGAAAAGTCAAATCAAAGAATTTTAAAAACATGATTCTTATAAATCCCTCACATATTGTTTGATTAACAGGGCCCATTCCCCTCTAATGTACACAGAGGGGAGACGCCGTTGCCATAAGAAAAGTGTTCCGGAAAGAAATGGAGGGAGAGGCGAAAATATACTGAGAGAGCAAAAGGATAAAATATGCGCCGACAGCTTTTTGGCCACGAGGCCAGAACACTGAAATAGTAGCGTCTGTATGTCAGGCCGGGGTCGTTCCCTGCACTGGAGAGCAGACTCTCCCCGACCCCGGCAAGGGAAAACATCACACGGCGCTACAGTCAGCTGATAATGTGCTATCCCACAGATGATCTACCCACTGGTCCAGATGTGACGCAACCGTAGCCCCGAAATGGCCCAGACCGCAGCACAAACAGGAATTCATTACATCAACAAGTGGGAACTCACAAACTTGTGCATATTAGGGTTTAAAAAACGAGAGAGACTCAGATAAATACATACACCCTGAATTAATCAGTAAACTCTAAAAACTGTTTGGTTTCCTATGTTGAAGCTTCTAATCTCCTAACATGGATGAGCTGAACGACAAAGACGATGATGAAGCTTTCAAACCTAAACACATCGCACAAACTGTGAGGCTCGGTGGTGGCAGCATCATGTTTAGGCAGTGGTTCCCAAAGATTTTCTGGGTCCCCCTATGGATTACAATAAAATCCCCCCCAAAAAAGAAAAAAAAATCAACTGGGCACACACCAGACATAAACCTAGACACATATTTTGTTTTCAACTCCACTGATGTTTTCACACTTCAGGTTGCAACAAAACTACAAACCATCTTTACAGTGAAACATTTTTGTGTAACTTTTTTTTTTCCCTTTCATTCATCCATAGGGGGCGCGCCCCACACTTTGGGAACCACTGTGTTCAGGGATTGTTTTGTTCCAAAGATCCATTCAAGACATTTAAGCACAAAACATGTTTAGATTAAAAATGTTTTCATACAGAAGACGTTACTAACATAACATTGCAGTTTGTTAAATGGCCGTTTCACTGTTTTTCATGTTTGATGTTTAGTATGTGAGCTAACTTATATCAGTTCTCAATAAAAATATAGGAAAGTCATATTTCTCCAACCGGAACGGATCTTATTACACGTTCTGTAATAAGATCGGTTATGCTACCTTTCATCTGATGAAAGGTAGCATAACATGGTTATGCTACGTTTCTACAGGTTATGCTATGTTTCATGAATGATCTGTGAGGAATCAAGAGTTTTGATCAAAGTGAGCTGCAGGTCAATAAAACCAGGGAAATTACTGTTCTTCAACTTAGGAATGAATGTTTGTATGAAAAAAAAAAAAAAAGATTTAACCAGCTAAAGAAAAGAGTTGGTTTTGAAATTTTGATTTTTATATTTCTGAATGAAATGAGTATTATTGTCCAGCAAAATTTATAGTTAAGAATTAATTCATTCTAAATTGTTATTTTCCACATTTTACCAGACATGGAATATAATAAAGGGATTACACAATCATTTTTTACTTTCCACATGACGAGTATTCTCTTATTTTGTAATGTCTCCTGACTGATGAGCACTTCTGCCCCCTAGAGGCCTCACCGCCATGTTGACGCTAAAGATGGCTGAAGGAGGAAAGAAGGAGCAGCATCGGCAAACGCTTCACAGCGGGAATAAGACAGGAATGAGAATATCGAAACTGGAAAACATTGAAATGAACATGAAGGTGGCAGCGGTGTTTAGCTAAAACAAAATTAAAAAAAAAAATAATAAAAAAAATTGGCAATTCATTTTTCTCCAACTGCAATACGGTTTTTCTTAGGAATTAATAATCAATTCAAATATCGACCAAAATATGGCCATGACTATTTCCCATAATTTAGACATGGTGCAGATAAGAGGGAACTTTTGCAGTTTTATGTTGTATAATCAGCTCCAATAAAACAAAAAGCTAAAATAAGTCACTAAAAGAGAAACTTAATGACATTTGTGTCGATGCCGGCGGGATTAACAGGATTAATGACGTTAAGAAGGGAGTGGTTTGTGTGCCACAGTGAAACAGTAAGAGACTGATTACATTAACACACTGTAATTCAATGAAGTCATAATAATATTACATAACAGCTCCGAGATTATTAATCTGCTGCGGTGGCTTGGACCTGCGCTCAGTCAGCAGTGGGTGGACTTTTCCCTTTCAACAGGTTAGGAGGAGCATAGAGGTAGAAATCGATATGACTGCTAATGCTGTGACTCACCAGACGTGTGTGTGTGTGTATGTGTGCGTGTGTGTATGTGTGTGTGTGTGTGGCAGAGAGAGCAGACAGGTTGCAGGATGGTGAAGTAAACATCAAATAGAACCGTTAAATCTCCTGTTTGAGGAACATGAGCAGATGATGAGGAGACTTTCATTTCCATAAACCTCAACACAAAGCATTTAACCCCTCTGCACAGATAATTACACAACATTTTGAACACTTCCAGTGTCTACTATGACCTCCAAATTATTCAGCACCTTTAATAGAAATCTTCAGAGTGCCATTCAGACGGTGCCTCAGGCAACCTGGACTGTCGACCGTTCTGCATCACCAGAACCAGAACCAAACATGGAGAAGCAGCATCCGGTTTTTGTGCTCCTCTAATCTGGAGCAAATGTCCAGAAAACTGCAAAACTGCAGAAACATAAATCCAGAATAAATAATCAAAGACTGTTTAAAGCAGTCTTTGATTATTAGTAACTGGAAATTGATCAGTAAATTCAAAGTATATTTGCGGCATTTGGCATAACATTATGTTTATCGCTTTTTCACAAATGTGGACTATGTTATGTTTTTATGATGTAAAACACTTTGAACTCCCTTGCTGCTAAAAGTTTTGATAAAAATAAACTTGATTGTGACCTGAAGAGGAAGGTGGTCAAAAATTGAAAAACTAACTGCAACCAAACACTTGACTCACAACGATTTACGTCAGAGGTTTCACAGTTCTGTTCTGTTCCGATGAATCAGAACTTCATGTGTCAGCTGCATGTCTGCTGTTAGAACAGTAATGCATGGTTGTGGCTCAGTGATGCTATGGAACTGCGTCTAACAGGACAAAACCAACCACTGCCCTCTTTTAGTCAACGCACTGCTGCCAAGTGAGCAATTTTGTCGGCATGTCGGGTTTTTCAAAGATCGGTGATCGGCCAGATAACTGCAGTCTGTGAAAGCTAGGCGTGGATTGTTCTTGTTCGATTTGTTTATTGCAGATTCGGTCGGCAAGCCGCCTGATGCAGAGTTAGGTTCAAACTGAAACACATCCTGGAAACACTGGTCTGAAAATAACTAGCAGCTACCAACAATAACTAATTTCACAAGACTTCCCATAACGCACCCGGTGTACAGCACTAAAAAATCTGATCTTTTCAAATGAATAAATGTTGATTGAAGGCACATCTGAAGCTGGGAGATCTCAATAAAGGGTTAAATGTGAGAGAAAAGGACAAGTATCCAGTAAACATTAGATCTGATCGGTGGCAGTGAAATTACAGACGCTCTTGAGGCCGTCCCTGAATCTTTATTCTTGTATATTCTCCATAATCCTTCATTATCCTGCTGTCTGCTAAAGAAATCTGCCCTGAGCTCGGTGCTCGTTCTGAAGGGCCCAGATTTTTGCAAATATGCATAATAAACAGAAACACTCCCTTTTTTCCTCTTAGGATGGATCAGTGCAGATCAAAATTGGATCAGTTAGTGGTACGCTCTGCAGGGATTGGCTGGTGTATTATAATACACATCGAGCTAACTGAAAGCTCCTTTTACCGAGTCCTTTTAAAGAACGACTGTTGCACTTTTTGCCCAGCTCAGCTAACAGCATCTGAGCTGACAGAACCAGAACGAATACCTGAGAGCAAGTCTGCTTGTTGGATCATATAAATCATCTTAAACTCTTTGAAGAATCATCTGAGTTCAAACAATTAATTTCCCTTTGAGCCAGTAAAGTATTTTTGAATACAAAACAAAACAACAACAACCCAAAGCCTATACGATACACACCGAGTTGGAGAGCGCGCACACACACACTGGAGTGACAACACACTGAAAATATTTAATTGTATGAAAGAAATCCTTTTACTGAATTAAATTCTTTGTTGATATTATATTTTGACATAAATGATTTGTTGTTTCTCCGATGCAGAGCAGCAAATCAAACTTGTGAAACGGCCCCGGTCTTCTAGAGCAGAGTGGGCATCACAGAGTCTCCCGCTTAAATATTTGCCAGCTGAGCTGCTTTTCCTCCCCTCTGCATATTGTGCGTGTGTGTGTGTTTGTTTGGCGTTGTTGTCATGAAAAACACAGTTCAGGTGCTGAATCAATCATACATGTAGATGGAATCCAATAAGCGGCGAGCTAAACTGCAGCTGGGTCCGCGGAGACGAGCGCCGGCGAGAGAGCAGCGATGCTCGCTCAATCGCCCCGTCTCAGCAGATGCCATGTTACAGAAAGGGTAATTAATAGCCCAGTGGAGCTGGGGTGTGATCGCCAAGACACACACTCGCGCACACACACACGCAAACACACACAATAATAATGTCTCCATTTGCCCCCTGGAGCAGCTTTGTGCCAACTAGCCTTCACCTCATTATGCCAATCAAGTGGAGCGAGGGATGAGGAGGAAGGAGAAGGGAGGGAAAGAGCTGTCCTTTCTCATTTAGCCTCCCTCACTTTCTCCGTCCATGTGTTCATTAAAAGAGAAAGATCTGATCTTAATGAGAGCAATGTAATCACACAGGGCTGTCAGGAAACAGACAAATCATGGCGAGCTTTTCTTTTTTCCTCTGCTTCTCGCTTTGTACCTCAGGCTGGCAGAGAGCCACTCACCACTTCTCTTCTTCCAGGAAGTTAAAAAAAACGCTGGACCAGGTAGCTCACAGTCTGCAGCTGCAAGCAGGTTTTAAAATTTTATTTTCCCTTTTACCTCTGAACTCCACAGTACGGTCTATTCACAGCAGGATATGAGCAAAGTACTTCAGAAAACCCGACTTTAAGGAAACCATTCCACCACTCAGATTCTCTCACAACCAGATTGTATTTACTGTAACTGCTAAAGCCCCCTGGTCGTACCTTAATGAGAGTCCTTCCTGTAGAATACACTTCGGATCTGCCCAGTGCTTTTTAAACAAGTTGCACGGCGTCTTTGGGTCAAACACTTGCTTCAGGAAGCCAAAGCTATGAGAGAAAATTTTAATTATTGGATTCTTTCAAGCAAATGAAGATGAAACTAATCTCCAGCAGAAAGCTTCTTAGGCAAGGTTCAATCAGATCTGGACTTTGACTAGCCCACTTCTTTTGGTTATTCTGTTGTAGATTTACTGGTTGGTTTGGGCTCGTTGTCCTGTTGATGAACCGGTTTGGTTCAAGCTTGTTGTCAGACAGATGGCCTCACACGTCAGTCTGCGATACTTTGGTTTAGAGAGGAGTTCATTGCCTGCAAGGTTCCCCAGCCAGGCCAAGCCCAAAACATGACCTCACCACCGCCATGCTTCAACACTGAAAACAGGCATTTTTGCTGATGTGTTGGGTTCGTTGTGCTCTTGATTCCAGCACCATTGGGACTTGGACGCAAATTACTCCTGAGAAAATTGGCAGTTATCTTTGATATTTTCCACTTGGGAATATTTTCCCCTCAAAATACTGAGTGAAAAAAATATTTGGTAACATTTTATTAGACGGGGTGTGCTTAAGACTGACGTGACATAGTACCTGTCATGAACATGAAGGCGTTTTAAGGAAATGTCATTCAGTAAATAATCACACTTTGACAATTTTAATGGACTTTTAATGCAAGTTTTTCTGCACCTTTGCATTAAATGTGTCATTATTTACCAAATGACACTTCATGACAATAGTCAAACATTCATGAAAATGTTTGACATAATACCTGTCATAAACATGACAGGTATTAAGTCATGTTTATGACAGTGTCATGTCAGTCTTATGCACACCGTCAAATAAAATGTTACCAAATATGCCCTGTTGGGGATTCAGTTGAAGTCCATAACCACCGTAGATGTCAGGGTTCCATTTTTTTCTTATTACTGTACTGACAGTCATGGAAAGTTTTTTTTTTTCTCTTTTTTGTCTTTAAATATGCATGATGAAACAAAACAGCTATCCATAATCATATAAGCATGGTTAAAGAATGCTAATTAGAGATCACACAGAATCACAAGAACATTTTTCAAGTGATCCTTGAATAGAAACAGAAACATCTGCTTGCCCCCATTTTGGCTGAGGGAAATACATTAAAGCTGTATGTTTCCCCCACAGTGTGCTCTCGATGGCCAGGAACTTAAATCCCCTGACCTGCCGTCTGCCGGCGACGGGGAACGAATGAGGAGATGTACTTAGCGGCAGGCAGCCTCTGCAGAGGCGCGGCGGTGTCGGGACAGCGTTTAGACCGCTTTGCTAAAATGCATCGCTGCATCTCATTGAACTCTGCTTCTTAACAAACACATCTCCATCCTCTTATTTTGTCGCTGACCCTTTCCCGCTGCACCCTCAGCCCCCTGTGTGCACCGCCTGCCACCAGCTGACTCCCCCTGCGCGTTACCTGAGACAAGCAATTTACCTTTTTTTTGTTGTTTGTCTGACCCAGAGAAAACAATTTCAGAGGGGTCTTCCTGCACTCTTAACAGCCCTCGGTTTGAACAGGTAAAGGCGACTGGCATGCCACAATGGCTCTTTTTTTCCTCCGCAGAGAAGATGAATTGGTGAGCTGTCAGCCTCAGACAGGCCAAGTAGCAGTGTTTCTGTAATGGGACACTGGAAGTGTCTTTGATTAATGGAAGAGCCACACTGAGCTGTTAGGGAACCCGCCGTGGCCCAGGGAGAGCGATTGAGCGGCGGATACATGCCGACAGATGTGCGAGGGAGCGTGGTGCTCGATACATGCAGAGGAGGAGGTAAAGGAGGCGTAGAAAGGGACTAGGAACATTCGTACCGGCCGGAAGCCTTTTTCCAACCCTGGGCCTATATTAACGCGTTCTCTTCACTGATTTAAAAGTGAATCTTGTCAACCGAGCTGCTTAACATCTGGTCTTGGTTTGATGCAGCGTGCCTCCTCTGCCTCTTTGATGCTTCAAAAATAAAGCCAGAATAAAAGCTTTCAGGAATCTTTCTGTTTATCACAGGAGTCCTGGGAAAAAAACAACTTGTTCTGAAGTGATCCAGGAGAATTTGACATGAGAACAGTTCAAACTTATTCAGCCTTTGCTTTTAGAGCTTTAAATGTGCCTGGCTTTGATGGCATGTACAGCTTCAGTGCTATAACAAGGAGACACCAGGCATCCTCCAAGTTTTGGAGAAACCCTTAAAGCCAAACTCAGAAACAAAGGATTTCACAGCAGCAGCAACAGCAATACTCCGGCTCACATCCCATCCATTCAGTGATCCTCAGTCCATTATAAAGGGACAAATTACAGCCAAGAGCGACAGGTCTCCTTTTATTCTCATAACACATTTTGCTCAGTTTCACATTTCTCTTTGTCCATGTTTAAAATTTATCAAACAGAAAAACGACTCGTTTTTTGTTCCACACAATGAGAGATTATTTTACCGTCATTATTAACCCAAAAGTTAGGCAGTAAAAAGGAAAGCAGGAACTCAATAGAGAGGAAATGTAATGTAAAGACGGCAAGTCCTCCTCTTCACAACGCAGCCAGCAAATCAGCTGACCTGACTAAATAATTTCCAAGCAGCACTTTCCATGTTTCTACTGATTTTATGATGATTTAACTGTGGTGATGTGATCCAAACCCTTCAGGATAGAAGGCCTCCTTTTCATCACTCTAATCTATGTAAATCAATTCCATAATCATTATTTTAAACACATATATGCCAGAGGTACAAATGATTTTGGACTTAAAGTGAGTTTTGTGCCTCTGGTCAGGAATAAACCCACCAGTAGATGGAAAGTTTACTATATTGAAACTTCATTGGAAAACATGTTTCCATCTCCCCTTTAGTGCATTAGCTCTTTTTCAGAAAAGCTAAAGACTACCTCAAGCGAACACAAGCATTTTTTTAGCAAATATGTGAAAGTAATTTTGAAATGTTCTCATTCCCATCAAAATTTTCTAATGCAATGCTTCAAAATGCACATAAACAAGGTTGATGGAGACCCAGGTAATGTCCCAAGACAAGGAGGACAAAAGATTATAAAAACCAATGCATCAAACCTCAGTCTGAAAACATTTCAAGAAAATACAAGAAGCAAAGTTGCAGGTGTCTAATACTCCCAGGTCTAAGGCATTTGTAATCCAGAGAACCAGAACCAGAAATGGCCAGAACCCATTATCCATAAATGGAGAGAACAGGAAGCAGTGGAGAACATTCCCAGGAGTGGCTGACCTTTCAAAATTACTTTAAGAGAAGACTGGCAACTCATCCAGGAGGTTGACCAGAACACCACCTACACCAAGGTCAGAGTTCATGACTCTGACATTCAAACACATGGTGGCAGCAATATACTCTGTGGCTGCTTTGCTGATGATGACTTGCAGGAAATGAAGGAAACATGAATTTCTGTGACCTCAAGCCACAAACTGTGGGATTAATCAGCAGAACAATGATTCAAAGCAAACCATCAAGCCCATCTCTGAATGCATCCAAAAAGTAGAAGGGTTTCAGAGTGACCGAGTTCAAGTTCAGACTTTAGTCCTGGTGAAATCCTGAACAGGCTTGAAAACCTTCCAGTGAGGCTGAATTAAAACAATTCTGTAAAGACAAGTTTGTCAAAATTTCTCCTCAGCGATGGAAAACACTCATCGCCAGTTATTTGATCACTTGACGGCAATTGTTGCCATAAAGGGCAGGGATAAGCTTTGGGGTGTATTTACTTTTCCCCAAAAGGCAAGGTTAATATAGTAAGGGATTTTGTGTTAATAAAATAATCTTCTGCATGTTGTATTTGCTCAGGTTGTCTTTGTCCGGTAATGAAATTTGTTTAACGATCTGACCAGAAACAGAACTCGAGGGAAAATAGTTTTTTACAGCCAGTCATGTCCAATTCTTTCCTCTTTAAACTGGTGGAAAATTGTAATCAACTATTTTGAATATTTACCAGTAACAATGGAACCAAATCATCCCTCCATGGCAGCTGCTGTTTGTAATTCGGCTGAAATGGAGGCTCCAGATCGGGCTCTCGTGCTTTCTGTTTGGACTAATGCCTGTTTATTGGAGCTGTGGCATTTTGCTGTACTTTAAGTGGAAGGAACCACATTTTATAGGTAATTAGTCGGGCGGTGATCCCACACTCAGTGTCTCTCTGGCATTCACACACATTTTGCTCAGTATGTTGCAGTCTAACACCATTAAGTGACAAACCCTTTCTGACACCCGCAATTCTGCTCAAAAAGTGTCACTTGTAAACCTGTGGGAAAGATGGAAAAACTTCCAGCTGAAGATTACAACTGCTACCAACAGTTGGAGGTGTGATGTAACATTTCTATAGGTTTTCAATAAGTCCTCATCCTGCTGCAACCTCATTATGAGCTCTGACAAGGATCGGAGGGGTTGTAGGTGAGGGCCACAGTGGGGGTTGGGCATGGGTGTTTATGTTGGCCCTTGTTTCCAGGGTCGGGACCTGTCCCGAGGGAGTGCATTCCTCACCCAAAGCACAACTAAAGGTATGTGAACCATCTGGACAAAGACATTGGTCACAATGGCCCTACTCAGTCCCATGTATTTAGTCCGCCAGCGAACTCATACTGAGAACTATTTCCATTCTATTGGCGCCGTAGGAATAAAGACAGATATCCATCGACTCGATTATGAGGCAACCGTTATATTAACACTGTTTGCATATGTGCTGCTTGATTTGGTCCTTTTGGCTCAGCTGTGGCGCACATGGTCCTCTATGATGCCTGCATAACTGCGTGGAGGTAGAGAATGCAGCTAAGGTCAACATATCGCCAGTCGAGAGGTCAATGAGATGATTGTTTCCTCGTTTGCTCATTTTATCGCCATTTCAAATCATCATATGACTCCTGCTAGCGCATACCAGCGATGAATGCACAACAGACAAATGAAATGCTTGCTCACCATGTCCTTGCAGGACAAAACGTTGATTTAAACAAGTTTCAGTCCACAACAAGAATATGCCGGTCTATTGAAAATATGTACAACTTTTTATAAACAAAGGCTTTGTGAGTAAAATAAGTCATCAATACCGCTCCAACAAATGATTAGAAGTCTGCAAAGCTGTCTTTTCAAACCGACAAAATCAAATAACCAGAGGCTTATGAGCGCACAGGATCCATACAGCTGCATTACGCCAGCATGAACTTTTAACCTCTATGCAGTATGATACTTCAAATACACAGCAGTCGCTACTCAGACCAAGAATGTACTTTTTACACACCAGCAGGGGACTCATCATCATCGGTTGTGTCTGACAGTTTGTTCACAGAGGACTGCTTCAGCCGGTCGGTTGAGTGCGACTCCGGAGCTGAGTGACCAGCCTCAGACGGAGAGCAGACACCAAGCATCGCGGCACCAGCTCTGCAGCTGCATCTAATAAAGAAACTGAATTTGATAATCGGCTGAGACAGTCAATTTGCTAATAAGGGATTCTAATTAATTAATCAATGTGAATTTGGTGGGAGCAGGCGCTATTGTCAAGAGCGGTCAAGTGTAGTTTGCTTCGCCTCACCCCGTTTCTCCCCCGCCCCGCTCCGAGCTTTACACTTAACTTGATTTCTATTTCATCTGGCACTCAGCAAATTTTCTCACAGCAAAAGGAGAAGTGGGGGAGTCGAGGATGGGGGTGGGGGGGCTTAGACAATTAGGTCTGAGAGTGCACAGACAAGAGCAGGTCTGCATGGGAATATGCAGACGCCCATCTCTATTCAGAGTAACGGATTCTGAGAATATGATAACCTTGAGCAGAAACATATCTGACATTATTATGACGTTAAAAGAGTCAACAATGACTTAATAAACTGGTAAAACAATACAAATATTTCCGTTTGATGCAGATTCATTTCAGTTCATTCACACACAGAAGAAAATGTCATCAGAAGTCAGACCAATCCAGTTTAACTAGAGCTAATTGGATCAATCCAATCATTTAGACAGATTATAATTCAATTCCCTATGATCTGATATGATCCTAGTTTCAAAGGACAGTTAGGTTTAGTTTAAAATACCAAACAGAGAATAACAGAACAGATAAAGGTGTCAACAATCCCCTAGTTTAGAGGCCTAGGCAGGTATTTTATGTACTCTCAATACCACAAGACAGCTGCCAAAGCTTCAGAAAAGCAAAAGAGAATTTGCCATGTAAAAATATTAAGGATGCATTTTGCTAGTAATTCAGAATTTGTTTTTGCTGACGTTCCTTTTTAATATTGAAATGTACACAGCAGTGGAAGTCGGAAGCAAAATATAATACCAGCTAGATTTACTACTTATAACTTTAAAAAAAATGTGCCTTTTGCCTGGAAATTGATATTCGCTAGCTTATTAGCAGAGATAGTAGTCTGCTAATAAGTTAATAAGCAGACTGTCAAAAAGTTAAAAAAAAAAAATGCTGCTGAAATTTTTTTCTAACAGATACATTTTAAAATGATAAAAATGTGTCTTAAGAGGAAACTGGAAGGAAACCATCTTTGACTTTGAATTCCTGACGTTTAGCACAAAATGTTGCCAACCTGGACTCTTTCTTGTAACCAGGCACCAGTCTGTGCCCTGTAAACACAGTGGAACATTAAGTATAGAAAATTATTTACGGATACAAAGAAAATTTATTCTGCTACGGTAATGTTTCTCCTAAAAAATGATTCCCAACCACTGACTTGGAAGTATTTGATTTTCTTTACATAAGTCCTTACAATTTAAGGTCATTCACTTATTTGTTGAATTTTGACTAAATTAACCAAGTTTCATCCAGATGGACATTGAATATATTTAAAGACAAAGAACAACAGATCATTCATGGGGATTTATTTTTACTCATAAATAGGCATAAGCAAAATACAACTAAATATAGTAGTTATTAAAAACTGTGCTTATCTGAACAGGATAATGCCTTTTCTTATTTGTAGTGTTTGTAAGGTAACACTGACTGCCAGAAAACTTGATATTAGCTAGTTTATTTGCTAAGTTAACTACCCACCAGCTAGCCATATTGAGGTAGTTTATTTTACCAACAGATACAAAAATAGTACAAAAATAAGTAACCATTAGCTTGATGCTAAAATATAAATATAAAGATACTTTTTAAAGCAACTGCATTTGTCTTAATTAAGAAATTCTCAGCTTCAACACCGATTAGTTTTTTTTTTTTATTTAAAAACTTTTTTTCAGATAAAAAACTACTTTTTTTTTTTTTTTTTTTTTAGTTTTTGGATAAAAACTAGGTATCTAAAACTAAAAACTAAAACAAGACAATTAAACAAAACCATGAACAGTGGCTGGCAATAAATTAAGACAGAAGAACGATGACACACATTTTAAAACTAAAACAGACATTCTTTGACAAGCAGCCTCAGAAAAGTTTTTCTTCATGTTAAAATATGCTATTAGAAAAATCTGAAACATTCTTTAGGTGGCTTGGAGATATTTGGTTGCACATATAAAATTGATCATTCAATGTAAAACCTCTTTTTTTTTGCCCCATGTATCTGTAAAGTGATTTGCAACAGCAGTTGACAAGTTTAACTCACAAGGACTGAAGCAATATAAATTAAACAGATCGCATGCATTTACTGTGAAGACTCTGGGCCAAACACTGCTCCGTCATTTTAACTTGAGCGTTTAAACAATCAAAGACGTGATATAAATTATCTTAGCTTGAGGTTTTACAGAGCCCAGCTTTCCAGGCCATCTTGAAGCAATAATTGACAACACACTTACCACCTCCAGCCATCACTAAAGCATGTGTTTGAAGCAGCAAATGAGCCCGAGTTACATTTAAATACATTTAAACGTGGGAATCGCTGTACTTTTTACAACACTACATAAACCTGGCATCTATTGTAAAAACTCCCATGTTTTTACAGACAAATTAAGTTGTAAAACATGTTGTGCTTTTAAAACATGACACATTATAAAACGAGATGTAAGCTTGAGGTTTTTTTTTCCTCTTTTGACATTTTTTAAGTTGTGACAATACTGGATTTCGACCATTTCTGTCCCGCAGAGTTACATTTGTGTATTTAAGTTTGAACTGCAGTAGAAGCTCAGTATGTTGATTGCAGTAGAGCCCACTAGATGGAAACCAAAACCTCCCCCATGTTTTACGTAGTGAGCAGAAGGTTTCAATGTGGTCAGTGGGAGACGGACAGAGTGGACGTATATATAAATATGCTTCCTTGGTTGTTTTTTTAGTTCAGACCGTGACCTTAAAAGCGTCCGAGTCCTTCAGCTCAATCTCAGACACTTGGAGAAGGAAAGAATTTACACGACAAGTGGTTGACTGACACCACCTACTTAAATAAGGTGTGTTTGAGAAACTAGACCCAAAGAAACATAATGAAGAAAGATTGCTCTCACTGTCTTCTTTTTTTTTTTTTAATAGAATAAAACAAAAACATCCGAAAGAGCTGCAGGATACCGCTGGCATTTCTGAGACATGGAGTCAGGATGTTTCAAAAACCTCGTTTGGACAAACACCAGACAGACAACAAAATGCTGCAGAGCTGGAAGTGGAAGGAATTTATAGAGGGGTGGGGGTTGCCATGCTGGTCATACTGGTGTTGGTGGGAGGGAAGGAGCCTAGCGGTGCTGGAGGTCAGGGGTCAGCTTCTTGCACTCAACAGCTGTCCTAAAAGCAGCAGAGATAAGGACCGAAAGCATCCTGTGTGTGTGGTTGTGTTGTGTGTGTATGTCTATAAGTGCAAGTATATATGTAGTGTGTGACTAATACCCGCCACTGGGCAAATAAGATACAGTAAAGTCGGACCGCCTGGAATCTCACGACTCCACCATCTATTGCTCAAACTTTGACTCAAGTGTTGTGAAAATGAGTAGATTACCCAACTGGGCCAATGAAAGAGGAGGGAGGTCAAGGCTTGACCGGTAGGCCGGGTCATTCATCAACCACTAATGGCCCGAGCTTTATGCTGTCATGATGAATGACCTTTGTGCAAGAGGGAAACGACACAAAGCTTAACTGCAAGACAATGGCATCAGCAGAGGCATCCATTCTGCACTTGTCAATCGAAGTCTGAAGGAAGCTGGAGTTAGTAGGTGTGTGTGTGTGTTTGTGTGTGTGTATACGTGTGTTTGTGTATGTGTTGGTCTGATGAGAGGTGTTGTAAAAAGTTTGTGTGTCTGTGCAGGGCGACGGCTTATTTTCAGCTCTGAAATGACATGCAGAGACAAAAGTGGCATTACAGGTGGCGACATCTTGTTTAGGCCTGCATGGGCTGGTCTGTTGTTCACTCTTGGATGGAGGTTGGACAGGTATTAGGTTAAAACTGGTCAAATAAACAACTAAATTCTGGTGCAAAAAATAACACAAACACAATCCTCATAGCTTTATCATTATCTGCAATACTGACACAGCTCATATACAATATTTGGCTGAAGATTATATGAATAGTGCTATGACTTAATGGCAATTTGACAGGTTAGGTGGTGTTATGAATATAAAGTGATATGTAAACTACTGAGATCCTAAAGGTCGCAGTGTAGTAGAAATATCATGTTAAGAAAAATGTGGGATAACCACAGTTACATTTTCTATACTCAATGCAATCTGCTGTTGAATTGGTTTAGAAAGAAACTTAGAAACTTTTTAAACTATTTTGAATAATTAACTGAGCTTACTGCACTGCCTAAGATCAATTGGAAAGCATGCATGACTAAATTGAAATGATTATTTGCAAAGTGCCTCAAGATGACATATATTGTGAACTGGTGCTGTATAAATAAATAAACTGAATTGAACATATATGCACTTCCTAATTTGAGAATCCAGATTCAAGCTTGAAATGTGAAATCTAGCATCTCTTTTGCAGATCTGAAGAAAATTACACAGTCAAAGATCCAGCAGCTTTGAGGTTCAGATAAATATAACTTTAAGGCATTTCAATAATTCATATGAATGCAAAACTACACTCTTCAGCCAGGGAGCTATTGGTCCCGGAGAGGTGTTCAAAACCAAAATCCACACTTCATCGCCAACAAGTCAGGATTTTTGTCACATTATCCATTTCCTCAGTGACTTTCACTGTCACTATCAACCATGAATGCCAACTACTTCAGAGCGCCACAGACTTTAGATCCATACAGTATATTTATATGCATTTATGGGGACATCTGCTCTTTCCAAAAATTGATTCTGCTGTGTATGACGACCCCGAGTGCACAGCCGGGGTCATGAAGTGCTATCTTCAGCTACAAGAAGGATAAGAAGTCCTGCAACAGATGGTCTGGCCCCCTCGGAGACTGTTGGGTCACTCCGGGTTTACACGTAAAAAGACAGCGTATGGAAGACCAAAACTGCAAATAAAGCTGTGTCAATTAGAAAACGAGTCTGTGTTTCTTTTAAATACTTAACTGAACAAAATAAACTGAAGTCACAAACCGAAGGGTTTTATGATTTACTACAAGATTAAAAGTTACAAATACCAAAATACTGTTTGATTTTAATCACATAGCGAATTCATAGTTTAACTAAATGTGAATATTTTATAGGTAAATTGTGTAATTACATACTTAAAACTACAACACAATAGAAAAACTGACACATTATGATTAGATTTTGCACGGGACAGTTACTATGGAAAGGTTGCTAGTTTCATTCCAGCTTCCTCTTGTTCCCGCCTGTGCCACTGGGCATGGCATTTAATCACATATTAATCACAATAATCACATCTGCACATCAGTGTGCGAATATGTTTAATTGGGTGAATTTGACTTCTAACATGATTAGGTTAGTCCTATTTAAATTCAGCCCATTTACCATATTTAACAATTATTCTTTGGATTTTTGTCACTTTTGGCTTTTCGTGAGAAAGCAACAGGCTTAAAAGTAACTCTTTTTTTTTTTTTAATCAGAAAAAGTGTGTATAGAAATGTCAGGGACAGAAACTTATGATAGTAAAACTGCCTTTTTATTATCCACATGACATTCTGCACTTTTACATCCTCTACTCATGTTTGTAATTACATCAATATTGATGTTTGTGAGGAATAAATTCTTGAATCGAGTACTAAAGTCAAGCTGGCTGACAGCACTTGGTAAGTCAAGTTTATTTAAATGCTTTTCACAAACAAAACCACAGGAAAACTTTGAAATGAATAATTAAAGTAAGTGCTGATAAAAAGATAAAACACCACCACAAAAACATGATGCAACTAGAAATCCATTGATGCAACTCTTGGTTGCATTAGCATTTAGCAGTTCCTTTCCGATTGCCCAAACTGATTGATAAGATAGCAACTATTTATCAGTATTGTGAGAAAACCAACACTTGGCTAACCATTAGCCACTAATTACACCCAAGCTTTCATCTGTATCTGGGCTTCCTGTTGGCGCTGAGCTAATGGGCCATTTCTTATTTTAATGAGTCTGAGTCACATTTGATTCAAATAGTTTAAATTTGAAAAAAAAAACGATCAGCTGGCATCAGTAAATATTGAGCTTAAGGGCCATACAAATAAAACAGTTATAAGAATTAAGCTATAAAATTACAAGAATAAAGTCATAGTATTATGAGAATAAAGTCATATGAAAATAAATTCATATCAGAACAAATGAGAATAAGTTGAAATAAAAGAGTAAGGGTGTAATAATAAAAGTCATAATGCTTTGAGAAGTCATACGTTTATGAGATTAGAGTCACAGTATGACTTTGTTATAAGAATAAAGTCGAAATATTACTACTATTTCCATAATATTACAAGTTTATTCTCATTATTTATGTGGCTGTAAATAGACGCGATGGCAGAGGATCAACGTTCAGCAGATTTCTGGTTGCATTCAAGTTTAGAGGAGTTTAAGTTTATGATTTTGAGCCGAAGTTTGACTCCGATGATCCTCAAACCACGATGAATACAGCCATGAACGAAACCGGATGACCGATCGTTTGTCTGCATATTCACCACTCAGAAAACATGGAAAAGCTGTTCACTGTCCACTACTTTACCTGACATCTCCGATTCTGACTGATGAACAACTTTTTTGTGTTTTTCTTCCCTCGTCCCCGGTGTTAACGGGAATGGTGGTGCTGGCATAGGCAGCGCTGCAGGTGCAAAGCATGGCGGGGCTAACAGACCCGGCTCAGGTCTGTGTGTCTGGTGATCATTATCTGAGCAACGCGTGATGCAGCAGTTCTGCAGGAAACATTGTTGGGGTGTCATCTTAATGGAATGCACCAACAAAACCACATGGTTTTCAGCACAACTTGGTTTCGAATAATCACTGGAGATGCTTGGTAATAAAATCTGGCCGTTCTCCTCACAAACCGCTTTCATGTGTTTTCCTTCCCAGATTTGACCAAAATCCATGAAGTGTTCTCGAAAGTAGTTTAAACACCTTTTAGGAACAAATCTTGGTTGATTGGATGCATTCAAAAGAAATCTGATTAGATGCCTTGTTTGATGTCATCAGATCCATGTGTGCAATAGAGGCTAATAATAGTTTTTGTAGCCTCATACCCGACTTTACTGGGTACCGAGTGGTGACATCACCGTCACACCTGACAGGGGGCCGTCTGGTGCCCATTCTGACAGCCACTGAAGTCATTTTCTAAAATAAAAAAGCTCAGTTTACTGCGAAGAAATCTTAGTGTTAGTCCAATAGATAGCATTTAGAGTTGCTCTGCTCAGATCAGAGGCTATAGTTATATTCTGTCATACTTATGAGTTCAAATGGGGATCAGAAAATAGAGGTTAATGCAAAGTTCTCAAATTGAAAATGGTGAAAAATAAAAAAAATAACCATGAAAGACTTTTCTATAGTTGACAAATTGTAGCTAAAGCATGTTTGATTTCACATAAAAGTCTGGTTTTAATTTACAATAACTAAGAGGCTTTGTTTTTCCATTAGAGTCTGTTTAAAAGCTTCTCGGTGTACCCTAGTAAACTCGATGATGCACGAAAAAGGCTGCACTAAGAATAACAGCGGGCTCATGTGAGTGATCCCAAACAGCCTATCAAGCAGAGCTGGAGGGAACTCCTCTTCCTCCGTGCCACTATCACTTCCTCATTTTGAGGTCTGGATTTATTTTTCCAGATGCTGAATAAGTGTCGAAAACCACAAGGCTGTGATATTATTAAAGAAACCAGCTGCTGACACACAAATCCGTGCACACGTGCAAACCCCAACGTTCTTTTTTTTTTTTTTTTTTTTTTTTCTTACTTTGTGGTCAAATGTTTCTTCTGTGGCATTTTCCGTCCAGTTTGCTAAACTATTGAAAGCAGCACTTAAATAAAATTGACAGCAGAAGCAGAGCGACTCCGAGCATGCCACGTCGAATCAGCCACCTTATCATTTTAATAAAATGATGCCGCATGCATTCCTCTCCTCCTCTGATCACAGAACGGGTGTTGCACTTGGCTGAGTCAGGCGCCCTTTTGGCGGGAAGTCCACCTCTCTGATGTGTTTTATTAAACACAGCCCTGATTATTCCTTGGCGTTATTTTAAAGCATTGAAACCGAGCCTTCCTTTTCAATAGTCTCCACTGGAGCCATTCCTGTTGGCAACATCCCAGTCCTCCAAACAAAGTCTGCCCTGTGACTGGCACCGGGCGCCTTCAACAAAACTCACCGTTTTTAATTAGCTCGGATACAAATTAGAAGAACAGAACACACCTGACTGCCGTAATTGTCCAAAGCATGATGCACTGGTGTCTGAAGGCTCTGGTTCACGGAGACATTTTTCTCCTGCATGTTTCTCAGACAACGCAGGCCTCACAAATATTGATCAGACGCAACTGGAACCTTCACACCACCAGAAATACCACATTTCATATCAAAAATACAAACTACCAGATCAGATCTCAAGAGTTCTCCTGTCATTTTCCACATTTTTGGATAAATCTGAAACTTCAGACTGAATTTATGGCTAAACAGACGGACAGAGGAGCGCAGGATGATGGATGAATGTAGCAGAAAAAAACGTTCGAAACTCCAAATATTTATCTTTGCTTATTTTTTTGCAGCATTCCGGATCTGGAAAACACTTGAATTCCATATATTTCCAAACTTTTCCTGAGTGTGTAGGAACCTCGATTCCTCCAAGGTTTCAGGATCTGCAGCAGCTAAAATGAAGCCAGTGGAGAATAAACCCAGACTATCTGTGTGCTGCTGCTCTCGCCTGAAGCCACACGGCGGTATCACTTGTAGGCGGCAGAGGAATCTGTTGAGACGCTCCTGAGATGAATATCAAGACAGGTGCTGGTGACTGCACTGTATATTCCCCCTCTCTCGCTAACGCTTTCCACCCTCGCTCATCATTCCTCTGTCACCTCGCTGAAAGGTTGGTGTCTTTCTCTCTCGCAGGGTGTTTGTTCAGATGTGGGCAGCCAGGACCGTGTGCACTGCCTGGGGCTTAACAATGAGATTAGACGGTGACAGTGACACGGTGGCATGGCCAAATGATCTCCAAAACCAAAGGCGGGGGCTGAAAAATACAGGATGTTCTCAGCTTCAGACATCAGTCTGAGGCTCTGTATGCTCTCCTGAGCTGCTCTTCTATCATATTTAGGTTTGGTTAGATTTTTATTGTAGCCAGAAGGACACAAGGTTGCAGCCTGAGCTACAAATCTTCGATTAAATCTGTTAAAGTGCAGCTGGATGTCTGGATTTGCTTTACACTTACCAAAAAGGTTTCTGTGTAATGTTCTGAATATTAAAAGGGAGAAGTGTTTAATAAGTTAGAGGGTGATGCATCTTTCATATTACACATGAAAATAATGTTATGAGCGGTGGCGTAAGCAGCTAATCTTGACGGGTTATTCACTCCAGGCTCCTTCCAGGATCTCTCCATAAGGCACCAGGCTTCTCTTTTTCTGATGCAAAATGCCTCCATCAACCAGCTCGTTGAATAACTAGTCGATATTCAACTTTATAAAGACGAGACAAAATGAAAGTATGTTCGCCGTGTTCTGATCTAGCATCAACAACAAAGCTACTCGCCTAAACTTCATCTTTCGTCAGGGCGATAATTAAAAAGCTTAAAACAGCTGGTGTTGGGTGGTGGCAGCATAAACCCAGGCTCTGGTCCATCTTGGTTTGTCACAATGTAGGGAGGATAACAATGGAGGAAAATTAAAGCTGTAAAGCTCATTGTTCCAGAACAAGGAGAAAAAGGCGGCCTCTTGGAGTCACCAAGTTTCCATTGCAGTCATGAGGATATCTTGAAGGCCGACTGTTTGTGAGCATGCATGGACCCACCATCAACAATGTAAGCATCTCGACTTTACTTCGGCGTTTTTATAATGAATCATTTTTTGTGGTAAACTGAGCATCTGTGTAAATGGCTATTCATTTTTATAGATATTCGGCTACGTTTGGACTACGCCATTAAATCGATCCATTAAAATGCAACTCATGTTCTCTGTCCAGTTTCCCTCCAAAGACTCCTTCAGACCTTTTCTGCATGTCTCTGCCCCTTCTCTCTTTCTGTCAATTTCCTGGCTGTTTGTTGTCCATAAAAGCCACCAGTGCTACAAAAAGCTCTAAATACCAGGACACTTTAAATGGAAAATCTATGGCCGCTGCGAGAAAACTGAAACACAGCCAAACCAGCAGACATGTTTCACCACACAAAACAAATCTTCTGCCATGGGCATCTTCAAAGTCTGCAGAAATCCTCTAAGAAAACAGAGGAGCCAGGACTGAGGATGACCTGGAGAATGGTCAAATAATCTGCTCTCTCTATGCGCTTTGACACTGAAAAGTACAAGGACATTATTTACTGTCCTGTAGGTTAAAGGAGGGACCAGTCAAAGCAAATCTTGGCATGTTTTCCTCATTAAATAAACTGGATTCATATTTTCAGTGAGATTGTGCTGCTGTTATTAAAAATGCATTCAGTCTATGGTCTCTTTACCAGACATGCCAGTAAGTATGAAGAGTGCCACCTTTCACTCACTCTTTCCCTTATGAAGGGGGATATAATACTGAAGAAATCTCTGAAATTGTGTTTCTGCACAAACTCTTTATTAGGGAAGCCCTGGAGGTCACTTTTTATTGGTGCTAAGAAAGGTCTGTTAAAGGAGTTCATGCAGTTATGAAAAGCTGTTTGAAGTAAAACAAGTGAGACACTTTCAATGTTAAACACTTAAGATTTCATCACCCTTAGAGTGGCTGTGCCCCCTCCCAACCTCCAACTCACGCTTCTGCAAGAAACTCCTCAGCACAAGGTCGTTCGCTTGTCTTACAAAGAACTCTCATTCAAAAGATTTCAAACACTTTCCGACATGCTCCGGAAACAAGTTTTGTTTTTTGTTTTTTCTATGTTCAAACCTAAAGATTTGGTTAATGCTCTCCAACATCTCTTCTTAAATTAACTCTAAAAATATTTTAAACATTTAGGTAAGTAAGTTACTTCCTCACTCTAGAAGAAGTTCAACGTTCAGATTTTACTTTTACATCCAAACAAAAACAAAACTGCGTGTGGCAGCATCATTACTGACAAACACGTGTCCAAACATAATGTCCAAATCTTAACCTGCATTTTTTGTCCTTTTATTAAAATTATACTGAGGTTCTAACCTTAACAGACCATAGGTACAATTACACCTGGATCTTGCTGCCAAATATTTATCACTGTGTATTAATGATTTTCTATAAATTCCTTTTGAATTTAATTATAAAAGTAAAAACAGTTTTTAATGATATTCTGATTCAGTGAAATGGGACTATGTCAAATTTGAACTGAGCAAAGTAGAAAGTTTTTCTAACTGTAACATTTCTGGATTTGCTGCATATTTGATGACTAAAATATGCTGTAGCTTTATTTTCAAGTCTATCATGACAAACAAACGTGCTCTTTCGCAAGCTGCTCTATTTCTGGCACTACAGCGGCTTCAAAGAGCGAGTTCTGCAGGACAAAGGTCCAAACTTCCACCTCACATCATCAAAACACCGAATGCAGGGCCAGACGTGCCATGTGGCAGATTTTACATCCAGACCCAAACAGAATCTACTGTAGTGGCAGAAATATGCGTTTCAAAGTAGGATTAGAGCTGCTGCATGAAGTCCGGGACAGTATGAAGTAATAACAGCACAGACCGTCTTAACTGTTGCGACGATGGAGTCCGTTGCACCTTATCAAAGCCGTAATTCTTGACAGCCACGCACACATCTGTCAGTGACTACATTTCCTCTGAGGATTATAAGACTGGTGGACAAGCATGCTGCTGCTGCTGCTTTAGCTGAGCTCCTTCAAGGAGGAAGATTTGTTGTGTGATGGATTATCCGCAAACATTTCACAAAGATGCACAGAGCTGGTTAAAAAAAAGTAATATATAGATTTTTTTTTTCAGTTTTTTTTGGTCACACTTCACGTTTTCAGACCAGTAAACAGATAACTATATCACAATTTTTTTAAGAGAATAAAGCTGTTCCCACCAACTTCCATGTGAAAAATTGATCAATATGGCTTGTGAAATAATGAATAACACAGATCCACCTATATAAATGTTTGGGCCAATATATTGGTGTTCGATAGTAATATTGCTGCTACACTAGATATCCTAGTAGTTACAGATATTATTTATGCACATATTCATTAAGAAATCCCCTGAAAAATAGTTTTTTAATCTCAATGGGTTCAAATTAGGAATGACGACGCATCGGCATTCCTTATTCCGCGGTGTCACATGACATTAGTCATTTTTCAACATAAAGTAAATGAAACTGGGCCATAACAGATATTTATTTCAATATTCTTACCATAGACACTAACGTGTCTAAGACATTCACTAATAAATCCTATTGGAAGCATCTCCAGCCTGTCCAGCCAATAGTCAAATGTCTGATGATCGGTCTATTGTGCATCTTTCTTCCAACATGGTGGGTTGCAGACATCATATGACACCACACTATGAAAGCCGGCTGAATACAACATTTCTGCATTTCACGTTTCAGTGAAAAAAAAAAAAAAAAAGAAGACCCAACTCAGTTGAGTGACGAGACTTTGAAGCTTTGGATGGCTTCTCTTTGCTCCTGATGTTTTTGTGACAGAGTCTGGACACTGTTTGGAGTTTCCCTCAAAGATGCCTTTGATCCACACAAGCTGAGGAAATACTATGCCCCATACAAGAGCAGCCAATTGCATTGGCATTGAAGGTGATAAATACAGAGGCAATGGCTTCAGATTATTGCAATGCAAACTCAAAAAAAAAAAGATTTCTACTTCAGAGGCCCAACAACAGAGGTGGTGGCTGTGATACATCAAGTCAATGCCGTTCTGTTAATAAAACTTTACATTGAAGCCGCTCTGGCTGAGTTTGTAGCATCAAGGCTCAGCAGCTTCAAGAAGTATTCAAATTTCAAAAGCAGTTCTTTAGATGGGAGTCAGTCAGGGTAACTGTTTCTGTGCAATAAAATGACATACTGAAGATTTTTAAAAATGCATCTTTGTGTTTAAAATAATAATAATAATAATAATAAAGGAGTTGTACATTTACTCCAACTGTTGGATACTTATGTATTTTCTGAAGATGGAGAGCGTCAGTCAATACAGATTAGATTGCTAACGAGTTAACTATACCCAACCACAGATTTCATCTTCAACCTCCACAATCAAATTTTCTTGGACAAAATCTACTTGCTAGAATCAAAGACTACATGAGAAACTGCAATAAAAACCTACTGTACAAGACAAAAAGCCAATTATATAAAATCTAATTCAATTGAAATGAGTCCAATTCATTTCAATACACTCTTCGCTCAGTTCATTTAAACATTTAAAGAGGCACTTTGCGTATAAAACTTTGGTTTGTTCCTTAAGAATAGATTCAATCAGAACAATGCATTAAATAGTGGCATGGAGTGACTTATACAACTTCAACTAATTTAACACTGAGATTACAAACGGGGCCATCTCCCTGAGAACTGCCAGGACTTTCAGAATCTAAAGAATTCAACTTAAGCTACAAATGATTCACTTGTGCAGCATATTGTCAATGCACACTTTACAGTTATATAATGTGCCTTGATTTATGCAATAAAAGTGACCATTTTCCTGGACAAGTTAACATGGAGAACTAATGGCTAAGTGCAGGAAAATATTCATTCTACTAAAACTATTTCCCATCGAATCATATTACAACCTTAGACTTCTGTGCATTTTATCGAAATTTGACATAAAGTCTGTAATCATGTCTTGTCACCAATTGTCACTGGATTTAGGTCTTGACTTTGACTAGGCCATACTAATAAATTAATATTCATTTTCTTTCACTAATGACTATTCTTAACAGAGGCCTTAACAAAACAATTGTACTTATATTGAGATCAAATTGCACACAGGTAGACTATTTACTTCAAAGCATTTAGTTGAACTGGATTTAATTTATGGGTATTTAAGTAAAAAAGGGGCTAAAGCTCAACTACAAGACCACATGACACCATTCAAGTTTGTGTTTGAAATAAAAATATGAAAACCATGCTTCATCTTGCTTCAACTTGAGCATCACTTTATGTCGGTCTGTTTTACAAACATCAATAAAGCACATTCAAGTTTGAGATTGTAGTCTGTAAAGATGAGCGAAAATAACTCATAACACATTTCTGAGGATATAATCGGGAGCCGAATCCTGCGCAAAAAATATTCAGAAGACATCCATCCAGGCAGCGAGCCGACTGCTGCACTCTGTGGTGACATTACGAGACAACACCTTCTCTGCAACGCTTCCTTTGGACCAATAAAATCATAAAACGCCTCTCAGGCTGCTTCCCTCTCTTTCAGCGTCTCTTTGAACTCGGGTGACGCTCACTGCAGCAGAGCAGAGACGGCAGACATGACAGTGTGAACAGCAACAGTCTGGTGCTAGACACCACTTTACACCACGGCTGCAGTTTTCAGTTCAAAGCGTGCAGTTCGGAAAAAAAAAAAAGAAAAAAAAAAAAAAAAAGATTTTTCCGAATCATAGGAAGGGTAACCAATACGCCGACCAAGTACAAAAGGGTTTATTTCGCCGGCTTTTTTTTTTTTGTACCTGATGGGTTTGGCGACAAAATGGCGGTGGACGGGATGCGTGGGAAGGTCTTCGCCAACGCATGAGCTACATAGTGAGTACATGTCACCATTCCGGTAGAAATAGAAATGAAACCGAGACAAAAATCGAGGGCGCGGCGGAAGAGAGAAGGGCGATGTTTTGAAAACAAGCTTGAATAGACGAAGGTATACAGTAACACAAAGACGACAGCCAAGCCCTTTGAAATCAGGAGCGATTTAGCCCAGCACCAGGCATGGAAAACAGCAATTTTACAATTCTCCTTTTGAGGGGTTTCTTCTGTTTGGGTGGAGTGTTGAGGGGGTTAGTGGCGCGCTGGCAGCGGAGGCAATCTGGGTCTCAAGCACATCTAAGGTTGGGCAATTAGTTCCAGTGCCACTATTAATGTGGTGAAGGGGCGCGCTCTGCGGGGGGCTGAGGGCCCGACTCAAAGGGCTGCGGTCCTCGCTGGGAAGATGGGGGAGAATATGACCGACAAAGGTGGGGGTCAGGACCTCAGGGCCATGTGAAAGCTGCACCGTGTCCACTGACCTCTGAGTGCTGGTACAGGCCCGGCCGCCATATTGCACACCATCACAATGAGCCAGTCAACCGTTACACTTATTTTTGTCTGTTGTGATAAGGACAATGTCCGTCCTAATATCTGGAAAGAAAAGCCGGGCTGAATCTGGTTCCCCAAAGAGACCGGGGCCAGAGTTTTATCTGCTGAGGTATTTAATAAAGCTCAGCATTGGACCAATTACTGAAGAAGTGAATTATTTGCTTTAAATTAAACAAAGCGGAGAAAAACATTTTGAAAAAGAGTTTTAAATGTTTCCTTTTTAAGAAAGTTGTCCAGTTTTCAGTCTTTGGGTTCAATATTTTCTATTCCATTGGTCTCAAACAAGTTTTAGTCTCTTCCCAGCAACAAAAACAAGAATTTTTTTTTTTTTTAAATAAATAAATAATTTCTAATATGTAGTAGATGTGTCAAATTCTGTTTGAGCAGAAAGCCAAAAAAAGAAAAAAAAAAACTATAAATGAAAAGTACTTTGTATTGATTAAGTCAATGTGATATTACCAGTAAAAATCTCACCCTGAAAAATTACAGATTCAATGAATCTGTAATTTTATGCGTTTTACAGCATTTTATTTTTTACCATCTTATGGCAAAAATGGCATAAAAATTTGTACAGTTCTTGAACTGCAGCTGAACACTAAATTATTCTAACGGCCCCTGAACCACACTTGGTCAAAATAAAACACTTGTGTCGCAAGAAAATGCAAAAAGAAAAAAATATATAAATAAATAATAAAATCCACATGTCATTATTCTAAACATGTCTTTTGCTTATTAGAAGGTTCAAAATGAAAACATCTCACCTCAACTGAAACAGGCAACAGTGAAGAAAATGCGGGTCAGAAACAGAGGTGGGTTATTCTTTTTGCCAGGTTTCGCTCCTGCCTATATTGTACTTTAACACCAGGCCCAAACCCACATCCCTGCATTTCATCACCTCCACTACATGTCAAGGGCATGTAGAGGACAGAAAGCAAGACGGAGACAAAGTGGGACCGGGTGTGTTATTTCTGTTACTTTCTGCATGTTATGCCTCTGGATTTGAAAAATGTCTTCTTGCTCTGGCGTCTTTTTAATGCAAGTCGCCGCCATAGTTTCAGGATGGATGGATGACGGCAGGTGATGCTGACTTATAGCTCAGCTTCTGCAAAGCCGTGGATTAAAATGTGGCTCCTGGCGGCCACTCAGAATATTAACCACCAATCTTTTGTCATGGATGAGTAAAAACATTTTTTTTCCTCAACAGCTAGTCTAGAAGATCAAATTACTTATTTTATCATTAGTAATTATTATTATTATTATTATTATTATTATTATTATTAGCAGCATTTTTCTTCTCCAGCCTTGTTTTAATCAAAAATACCTTCTAAATATTTGTATTTTGTTTTTTTGTTTTTTTTAATAAAATATCTCCATTTTGGTTTGGTTTTTTTTTGCATTTTGGTAATCTTTTGGATTTTATTAATATATTCTAATGAATATATGCTATCAATATTACTGGCTGGCATTTGCAAAGCAGCAAATTTAGGAGTGCTTTTATTTTCCTTGTCACTGATTGGCTGTAACCTCCATAAGTGCGGATAAGGAAAACTGTAGACATTAGCTTCTGCGGTGGTGCACTGTGGATGTTAAGATATATTTGTTATATTTGGTGTTTTGAATTGTTAAAATATCTCAAGTATTAGTGGATTTAAGGTACTTTCGGATGGCTGGAAATACCAAGACGCCACTGAAGTAGTAGTATTTATTAATTATTACTATTATAATTATTACTTCTCGACTTACAGTTTATTTTTGTAAAAGAAAATGTGATGGATTATTTATTTTTTTATTTAAATTTTTTTCCTAGCATTTTGTTTTATATTTTTGTATGAAAAAATAAAAATATAAAACCTGAAGGCACCATTTCAGACACATATATCATCTGTCTGCGTTCTGGTTTATTTCGGTTATTTTTTTGTTTTTGCTTTAGCTTCACTTTGAATGTTGTAAAATGCTAATATAAATAAGCGTCGATTGACTGATCTCAGCCAATCAAATGAATCAAACTCCTGATACTTTAACATGCTGCAGCTTAAAGCAGTTTCTGTATTTTCTTAAACGTTTAAATAATGCAACAAAGCATTACTTTCATCAAAAAAATCCGTTGTTTTCATAAACTACTCCAAAAATGAGCAAGAATCATAGAACTGTCCTTTGTGTTTCCTCAGGACAAAAGGGGTGAAAGGTGGTGGTGGTGGTGCTGTGGTTGGATAGAAGAAGCTCACACCCCCCACCCACCAACGTACCCCACCTCTTCTGTAAAGTTCTCTCTGGCTGACCTTTGACCCCTCCTGCCTTTGTCCAAGTAAAAATAACTAAATCTGTTCTGGCAAATGAATGCCTTTGAGACCGCCACCCTTGTTGTACATCTCTGCGTGGCTTTTTCCCTCCGTCCGTGCCTGATAATATGGAAGGTTGACTTAAAGATTACGCTCAGATTAAGTTGGAGTCTTCTGGCAGATGGTGGTGCTTCTCTTTCTCACTCGCCGCTGGCCCCAGGGTAACTTCTTGTTTCTTAATGAAAGACGGCAAACAGAAAATTGTCTTGTAATGAACCTGTGAGATTAAGGTTAATAAATGTACTTGGCAGCCACCGCGTTAGTTAAGAGTCCGCTCGATTGGACCGTTTGGGTTTTAGGATTTGTCACAAAACGGGGGATGATTGCAGAGATGTGAACCCAGCTGGAGCATCAGGTTAAAATAAGTTGTTTTTTTGTGTTTGTTTAGCTTCCGCAGTGGGTCAGATTTTGTGCTGGGATTAAAGTGAGTAATGGCAGGATAATTAAATACGTCTGCAATCGTGGTCACGCTTTCAAAATGAAACCTTTGCAGAGTAACCGAAAACAAACTACGGTGCCGTCATTAAGTGAGGGAGTAAATTTTCCTGGATTGTTTTAAATCTGGATTGACGTGAACTGTTCATAAAGGGATCCGAACTGAACATGAACGGATTCTACAGGAATGAATCGGACTAGTTTGAATTTCAGATTCCATAACAAGTGGTTTAAAAAAAGTAAATAGATTTATTTACATCATTAAAAATAACCAATCAGAAAATTATTTTGTTTTCCTGTTTTAAAAGTAAACATGACTATTCTGTCGACAAAATAAATTTACGATAAATAATTTGGATATTTATAAAAAGTAGTACTGATAGCTCTGATCAAAACTGGCTGGTTTTCAAAACTCAACTAAAAAGAAAAAAAAATCACATTTTCTTTCTGTCTTTTAATGTATCAGCTTAATTATGTCCTTTGATGCACCTTGTTTTGAAGTTAATGAAATAAAAAATAGTCTGTTACATATATAATTTATTTGTTCAAGAATTTGCATTGAAATATTATTAATAACATTAATGTAATCCTACACAACAGTTTCCCAAAGATGGTTTCCATTGTTTGTATCCCCAAGAGAAACGAAGTTTAAACAAATGAGTTTATATTTGATAATCTGCAGGAAGAAAATCAGAATCTGCAGGTTGAACATCAGAGGAACCTGGAAACTATTCCAATAGTTCTAGGTCTGATTGCTGCATCTCTAAAGGATGAAGTTGAGTAAAATTAGCGGAAAAAAAAAGAAAAGAAAAAAAAAAGGAACTTCAAATTTGTGGCTCTGTAATCTAAACTAAAATTACCGTTACCAAAACAAAAAAAAAAAAAGTTTAGTTTTGCAGGATAAAATTAGTTTTACTAAAACTTCTCAAAGACGTATGTTAATGTGTCAAAATTATTTATTAAAATATATGAAGAATCAACATTACAAATATTTAAAATATAACATTTACATTAGAAAGTGCCTCTGTTTTGTCATTGAAAGGACTTTAAGCTGCACAAGAACTCTGATGTTGTCTAATCTTGACATTTTCTTCTTCAGTACTCCGCTAACCAGATGCAACACCAGAAAACACACATTTATATCAAAATGTTGGCTCCGTGTCCTTTAGTTTTCATCCCGTACCATCCTGTTCTGTATGGAAGTTATTATAGTCGGCTGTTCCCTCTAACTTTTCTTCTCCTGCAGCAACTCCCCCAACGTACAGACAAAAGTCAGGTCTGTAACCCCTCCGGCCCCACCCCCGTGCTCTTTGACCTGTAGTGGAGGCCTGGCTGAGCACAAACAGTGGTCGTCCCCGAAGCCCCGCCACCACCACCTCCGCCGAGGGAGCGGGCTGGCGGGGCTCCTGTTTCACCCGGCCAATGAAAGAGCCTACTGTAAATAACGGGGACCTGCCTCGCCCCGGTTTATCTGCGCCGAGACCCCAGCATCCATCCTACTGTAACAGAGCCTGCCGCTCACAATAGACTCTCTCATGGGTGTTAAGACTGCGGGTCTCTCTCTCCTTCTGTGCCCACTCAGAATAGGGATTAAGGGGGGAAAAAAGGCTCCTGTCAGGTCCTTGAAGGGGGTCAACCACCGCCCCCCACAACACCACTACAACCCCATCCAACAGACACTTTAGCCTTTGTCCCGCTGTGAGACTTGGGAGCAGGAAAGGATGGAGGGACTGTGGAGGTGGGGCGAAAGGCTGAGACCAATCACTCTGACAAAATGCTGGATCAAACTCTTGGGTACAAAAAAGCATCAAAGCTCACCCAGCGCTGAAGCCACTAATGCATTTCCACTGAAAATCCATTGTTTTCTGCGACAAGAGAAGCAGGTTGGAGGGTGGCACTTTGTTTCTTTTAGTTCCGAAAATCTATTCTAAGCTGATAAATATATGATTTCTTGGAGAACTAAAATAAAAGAATGTCTATTAAACTACTCATATGGCCATGTTTTTATAAAAATAGTTTCCTAAATCTTTGATGCCTTCTGAGTCTAAAGGAGTTGCGATTTGCCCCGTCTTCCTGACTTTGTGCAACACAGAGATAAAGATAAGAACAATAAGACTCGCGTTAAAGATGATGAAACGCCACATCCTGTCAAACAGCAAGCCACTTCTTCTGTGCGTGAGCTTGTGAGCTGGCACGAGGAGGGAAGGAGGCCGAAAGAGATAGAGAGGAAGGTTTCAGGTCAGAGGCTAAGTGAAATATATCCCCACTCTGAGGCATGCAACAGAGAGGATGCAGGAAGCTGAGGGCCAGAGATAAGGGCACAGACGTCCGTGATAAGCACCCAAACACCTGTTAGGGAAGCTTCAGCTCCTCGCCTCGGACCAACACTTACAGGAGGCAATAAAAACACAGCCAGGCCAGGAAGAGGGGGAAAACCGCCGCAGTAATCCGCTTTTCTTTTTCCGAAAGGTGAGCAAAGAGACCGAGAGTGTCTGGGCGCTTGGTGAACGTTCGAGGCGCAGGATAAAGCTCCCGTCCTGCTTGGCGCGGCATGCTTAATGGCATATGGCAGGAGCCTACAGCATCATTTGTAAGGTCAGCGGCGAGACAGCGGAGGCAGAAATGATGCCATTTGAGTCATGACATGTCAGAGCCGCCCGCCTCGGCGATCAGTCCAGGAAATGGAATGGGTGCCCCCTCCCCAGCTGTTTTTTTTTTTTTTTTTACAATCCTACCTTCCTTTGAAAGCCGAGAGATAAACAGAAACACAAAACAATCCGGGAGCAGTCAGGAAAAGACCTTGGAGACGGCTGACAGTGAGCGCCGAACAGAGGATTCATGGTGCATCAGGACTGAGACTCAACGCTGGACACAGCCTGATCCTCTGCTTAATATGTGGGTCAAATATGACAGTGATGAGCAATTATTCAATAAAAAGAATCTTGTGTACTAAAAAATACTGATGTAGTTTTAACCGCTTAATAATAAGAAAATAACAAAGACCATTTCATACACCAGAATAGGGGTGAGAATTTGTCATATCATGATAAATTTCTTTTGATTTACTGTTGTCACAATAGATTCAAATTAATGACATTTAAAACTCTCCAGAGCTATCCGTACTGTTGAGTTTTACCATGTTCTCCACTGTTTGTAGATTTAAAGTGTCAGTAAATATTAATAAATCTGAAAATATGGCTAAATCCAGTTACAGTCTGCAGTTTAGTGTTACAAATGGGAATGTTTTTAAAAAAGCAGTATTTGTGTTTGTGATGCCATGACGGTTCTGACTTTATGACAGTTATCTAATAAAGACGTAATAAGTTGTTTCATGGTTACTCTTATCGTTATCACGAAATGTGATAAAACTTGAAGTCCGTATAACTCACCCCCAATTCAGGACATAAAACCCACAGGTAAGAGTAATGAAGTACATTTATTAACAGGTCGACAATAAAGCCAGCTAAAAACAGCCACACAAAGCTTTTTGACCTCAATTATTCTTCCCCAACTTTCCCCCCCCAAAAGGCAAAAAGACAGTTTAAGTGCAGCACTGCGACTAATAAAGCATCCCTTTATTTTCAGACATTCTTCATCTCTAAGCAGGAAAACGTCGGTCTAACTGAATTCATCCCCAACTCCGTAAGCAGCCAGCCAGCCTGCCTGCCTTGCTTGCTTGCCTTACCGCCTGCCTCGCCCCGGCGAGCGAGCAGGGCGGGGGGTGAGGGGGGGCGGGGGGGGGGGGGTGTATCGGCCTCATCCATCATCGGCTCTCTCCCTCTGGTAATCTCTCTAGGCGTCTTCGGTCAGCAAATACATAAATCAATTATGGTTTTAAGCTTTATGCCATGATTTACCCAACTGATCCCTCCTGGATTACAGCGGAGCTTAAAACGTGTCGGCCAGCGGTAAAGCCGCGACTCGCCTTGACATTCATTGTGCTGCTGCCACGGCGCTCACCGTGCGGCATGGCAGCTGCCACGTCAGGTCTGAGGGATTTCTTTCTTTTTAATAGAGAGAAGACAATCATCTCCATCATTAGTAATTTCTTAGAAGATCGGGGACTAACTCATATTTGGATGAGCAACGTTTTAAGAGAGTATTTTACTGAAGAAGAATTTTGTACATCATAAAAAATATTTTTAAACGTAAATGATTTTGATGTCGAAGAGCCAAAAATAGAGACCTAGCATGTAGTTCTGAGCTTCTAATCACTTTAACACAACATAGCACTATCATTTTCAATTCTAGCTGCAGATTAGATATTGTAAGATAATTTAAATATAAAAAGGCATCCAATTAAAAGCCTCGTTTGCCAAAGGAAATATTCATGTTGCTCATCTATTTAATGTCATGTTGATGGCTTTAATGCAGTTAAATCTAAAAGGCAGCAGAGAAAGTTTTCACATTTTTTTAATTACATGAAAGTAGCTTCAGTATTTCTTAAAGCGCTATGGTGTGGTTAGATCACTTGCTTAATATTGCATCCAAATTGCAGGGTTCTAATCTCTTGCATTATGAAATCATGGGATTAAAAAAAAAAAAAAAGAAAACTACACCTTCGAAATGACTGAAATTTCCCGTACTATCTGTGCATTTTTAAATCTTTTGATTAAAAAAATAATTCCTGGTGCTGTTGTAATTTTCAGGAAACTATATTGGGGAAATCTCCCAGAAGCAGAGGGTGTTCGATTTTACATATATGTATATAATTTTGGTATCCATTGGTTTGCAATATTGGCCCAACAAGCTAACTACTGCTTCCAGGTGCCTCCTGGAAAAGGCACTAGAAAAACAACAGTGACGAGATTACACCAGCTTTTCAACTCCCTGAATTAAAACTAGTCAAACTGCAGAAAAGATCAGATATTCTGCTCAATAATAATATTTAGTTTATAAGTATAGCTAACTTTACCTAATCTTTGCTCTATATCGGTGCATGGGTCTTCCATCATTGTGTACGTTGGTATAAAAATGCCTAGCAGGATCTTTGAGGACTGAAATGAACCCTGAACGAAATCTCTGCTTGGCACTGAAATATAATTTTGACCTTTATGTGTAAAATATCTACAACTGATTTAAAATCAATGTGTTGAATAAATAAAATACCAGATGCTGAAAAATGACTAAAGCTCCTGTATGTGTAATTTGAATTTCCATAAGTTCTTCCATGCATCAGAATCAAAATAATTATAAATATTTTTAAAAAAATGAAACCATGGTATTGTTAATCTGTGTTAGCATGGTCTCATTACCAACACCAGTTTCTAGATATTAAATGGGCCGTTGTGTCGTGTCGTGGTAGAGCAGGAGCCCCAGACACAGGAAGGTCCTGAGTTCGATTCCCGACCTTGAGACGCTGGCGTTTTCTCGCTGTCTGATGACCATCAATAAATGCCACTAGTACCAAAAAAAATTCTTTAAAAAAAGAAAAAATACAATTAAATATGTGTTTTTTTTAAATTATTTTTTAAAGAGAGATTTGCCTTCCCCAGAGCTAAAATTTTATCGATTGTCTAATGTTTAACAATAAAGACCTTGTTTTCGGTGCCAAAATCTTGACATGTAAAGTTGCTAATTACTACAACATGTCACATATAATGCGTACAATAAACCTGAGTGTCATAAATCCAGATGTAATACGGAAAGAACTGTAAAAGCTGCATAGAAGCTGAATAGTTTGACAACACTTGGATTTGTTTTGACCCGATGAATAAGAGGGAGACCACTTCATCAGTGAGGTAATACATGTTGAATCCTAAATTCACCTGTTGAGGCAACATGCCGCCCCCGGCCCTGAAGAGCTGGATAAAAAAACCTACATGGTGTTGCCATGTCCTCATTTTCCTACCTGAGGGCTCCTTTGTGACAGGTGACGTGGAGGAGAATAGGGGCTAATTTTTTACGACCAGCTTCCTAGCGTGCTGATATCACTTCATTGGGGTCCCTTGCCAATCTCTGGCGAACCATTCAAGTGGCAACAAAGAGGCTAATTAGAAGCTCTCTCCCTTTAAGCCACGAAGGGCTCCATTTTTGATACTTCCCAGGGAGGCTAGGGGGCCTCTGAGGTGGCAATGGCAGCTTTTCACACATACACACACACACACACACACCCACACGCACACACTCGGTTTGGCCCCTTGGCTGGAGCACATTTTCTCTTTGTGGCCGCCCTGCTCACAGTCTGCCAGACTGATGGAATCAGAGAGAAGGAACCGACACATCTTCTTTCATGTGGCGGGGACCCAGAGAGGGGATGCTAATGGGATATCGACGGGATTAGAACCCAGAGCGTTCAGGTCCAGGAGAACAGAGGACAGACAGGGGGGGGGGGGGGGGGGGGGGGGCGCTATGAACCTGAACTAAAATTTATTGACTTTGTTGCTTTCCATTGGAAAGTTGACGATGATGCACAAACCAGACTACAGACGGAAAGTTTTCACAGAGATGAACTTCTGCTGAACATTCCCTAAACCTTCACTTTCCTCATAGTTGCTCAATGTGGGTTTGTAGATAAACTAAAGCACGAGTAACCGCCTCTGGGACCCCAGATACACATCAGGAAGTGAAGACTGATAACACATCTGCATCTCACCTGATAAGCAGTTGAATTAGGACAGCAGCCCTACACTTCAACAGGCACAACACGTGTACAGAAAGATATGAAATATTCCAAACATTTTTAGTAATTTTGCCTTTTTTTTTTACATGAACAACCATTTATGGCCACGTTACAGCATCTCAATTGGATTTTGGTCCAGGCTTTGAGTAGGCCACTAAAAAAAGGGGATTCTTGAACAACTCAAGTGCACCTTAACTTATTATTATTTTTATTATTGACGCTGAACACTGATGTATTCATGTTACCTGAGGATTCAAAAAAGCGACCCGACATTGCTGTCTGAGCGCATTTACGCATAAGACATGTTAAACTTTAGAGCAGCATGTCCCAGTGCATGCGGGGAAACGTCAGAAAAAAACATAGAAGTAAGGAGATGTGTGTGCCTTTCAAAATCTTTTACAGAATATTTTTCTTAAACTTTTAGGGTTCATCAAGATTATTTCTGAAGGTAAATGCAAGAGCAGTCTTTCTGTTCTTTAGGGCCTCTGAACTCTTTCATAGAGGCCATTTTTTCCTTCCTCTTGAATCATGAACTCTGACCTCAGCTGAAGCAGTGAGGCCTGCACAGCTTTAGATGGTGGTCTGGGCTTGTTTTTGGACTTAAAAATGACTTTGTAACATTTTTCCAGACAGATAGATGTCAATGAATTCTCACATTCAAATAAATGCATTGTTTATTATTAAATTTGGTTAGTCAGAGTTAAAACATTCTTTGAAATTAACATTCGAACACAATCTGCACTGATGCCCGCGCACACTGTGTCAACTTCTACAGCAGCATATGAACCGCAAACCTTCGACCAGAGGGGCCCCAGAGGAAGAAAAACAAGTAAAGCCGCTAACTTTTATCACGCGTGTGCATCCCTTACCTCTTATCTCGATGACGAAACCGTTTTAATCACCCTGCTGATTAGATCGCTTCCCCCTACTGCCATTAGAACTACCTCCACCTCCGTTTGGAGACGCCTTTCACTTCAATATTTCCAAAGTAAAATGAATACAATCCATTTTACCTGAAGCTATCAACAGCCTGAATAAGAATCCAGAGCTCGATGGTTCTTAAGGTGTGTGTTTGTAGTTTGTGCAGCCAATTCCACACGATGGATCCCCTCCCTGTGTTAAATCTTTAATCGATACATCTCCCTATCCTGACAGTGAGGACAGAGCCCAGATCTGAGATCAGAGCGATGGCGGTGTAAATCTTTACGGTTCAACCAGAGCCTTTTAAAGCCTGTCTATAATTGGGCCTCAGCCAGCAGCTGCCGTCACCGAGGGCCCGGTCAAATCGGGAGCTCCTCAGGGGCACAAACAAACAGCGCGCCGCCCAGAAGGGCAAAGGAAGCACCTGTGTACGAAGATAAAAAGGAAGACGATGTCAAGCAGCCCTCTGCCGCAGTCTCTGGCTCAGGTTTCTGGAGAGGCGTTTTTGTACTGCGGGATGATTATACCGATTATACTGTGATCATGAAGACTTGACTCACAGAGTGATTTCAACTTGGGGGTAATCCACTGCCATGTAATGGATGCTTTGTTGTCAGGAAAAATGCTTACAGCCTCACAGGTTGGGACCGCGAGCCCCTTACACCTGTGGTGCTCCTGATTCAGAATGGTTGGCCCATACCTCCATCACTTCATCCTCACAGCACAGGGTGAGGCTCGATTTGCATCGTGACGTTAAACAAAGAAAAACAGAGGAGCTGTGGCGGCTGGGTGAGGGTTCAGCTTGGGGTGTCCGTCATTTCTACACAACCTGTCATTATCCGCGCATCATAAACCGATACTCCTGCTGCCAATCAAGTAAACAGAACCCAATGAAGCATGTTGTTAAAAAAAAAAAAAAAAAAGAAAAAGAGCAAATTTACCCCATAGATGCTTCTTCTGTTACCAAGGCTGACTCAGCTGCTAATTGGACGATGATACATTTGACATTTACTATGGCTTATTTCTAATTTAATCAGCATCGCCTTCACATGCTCCGGGTTACCAAGAGTCGTGCAGTTGGCATTTCTGCAATTTCATAATAATAATACAGCGAACCTCTAGATAGTCCAGTTTAAATGATACTAGATATGAACCAATGAAAATGTTCTTTGGTAATACTAAGGCTGCATGCAATGAGGAAATTATGTCTGGTTTTTTTTTTTGTTGTTGTTGTTATTGTTTTTGTTTTAGAATGTCTCATGAAACTAATAAATTCCAACTGCAAGGCAAACAAACAAAAAAACAAAAAGAATGATGGAATCTGGCAAGAAAGCTAGCTTCAATTAGCCACAGACAGCTTACGCGGCATGTAGAAGCATGCTCATTATTAAAACTTCAACACAATCTGTGAAACAAACTGGATGACACCAACAGTAAATCCTGACAGTCACAATTGCATTAAAGCTAGCATCACTTTTTACACTGGCGGCAAAGCTAGCTACGATTACAAATTGCTAGTAGAACATTACTTTACATTTGCACCATGCTGCAGTTCTACTGTTTAATGTTTTAGTTACAGCATCTGGTCTGTGAAGGTCTCAGTAGTTTGCTAGAGAACATTAGAGAACAGCCAGCATCATAAAGAAGATTGGTCCAATGACACTAATGCTGAACTTAGTGGCCTATGTTTAAAACTCAGAGTGTGGTAGATTCATCTTTTCAGCCCAACTCTGAACACATTTTTCTCAAACAAACATACTGTGGGAACAGAGAAATATCCTTTATTGCCCCACACTTGGGAAATTCAGGAATGCTTTTCTTCACCGTGAACAGAGAAGAAGACAACAGGAAGTCCAGGAAACACAGAAACAACCTGTTGGTGGCTGCAGGAGAACTGAAACTTAACCATGAAAATCTCCATCAAATCTGATTGAGCCTGAGAAGGCAAACTGAATACAAATATATATTTTTTGCACTGAGGTTTATGCTTCTAATATGACAAAATATAGAGCAAAATAAGAGATACTTAATTGTTTACAAGGCTCAGTATCTATAAGTCTATATTTGGGTCGAATATGCATCGGATGCACAGGGAGAATTCATGGTACCTTAAATTGAACAGCCAAATATTACATCTTGCCAGCAGTTTATTGCACACAATGTTGTGTTGACTGTTTCTATCAGATATATTATTCAGCTCTAGCCAGCCTGAACACATTTCTGGGTTTTTTTCAGCTTCTCCTGGTTTTGACCAATTGCATATTTTCTTTCATTTCACGTTCCTCCTAAACTTTAGCGGATTTTTCCTCAACTCTAAAACACACCGCATTAGTAAACACGCGGGCTGCTGATGTGCTCAGTGACTACTAAAAGTGGGAGTTTTCAGTTTTGATGCATTAAATTAAAAACAAATGGGATTTTTCAATGTTTTGCCAGTCAATCAAACGAAAAGAAAAAAACACTTGAGGTGTCAAATATGTTACAGTTTGATATGCTGCAGGAGCTCAGTTTGTTATTTTAGAACAAAGTAAGGTTAGCTGGAAATATTACAAACAATGAAATCAGAGCAAACAAAAGCTTTCTCACGTAAATTCGACAACTTCTGTTCTTTGGATTCTTGCAGGTTATTGCTATCAGCAGGCCAACAGAACCCAACAATCTACTGCGGCTACTATAAAAAACAGCAAGTTAATGGTTGACGGGGGCCAAAGACACCACTCAAGAGTCAGTGTGTGTTTGGAAACGATCTCTATACCTTCCCTTGACCTCTCTTCAGAGTCCAGCCTATATGTACACCTGTGTGTGCATACTTCGTTATCACCTGCAACAAACGCAATGGAAGTGCTATCGGGCCTCAATCTGCTCTTGGTTTACTAAGAAAGATTGCCAAGGGTTATCTGTCTCACTCTGATATGCAGAGATAAAGGCCTGGGGCTGGCTGTTTAAACACCTGGGGCCCCGGGTATTAGCGCGCCCTCCGTCCCCCTGGTTTTGCCACAAAAGGGGAAAGGAGATGGAAGAGCGAGCGCTGACTGCTGCGACTGAAGGGGGAATGTATGTGAAAAGTAATGAACACGAGAGCGTGCGCGTGCGGAGGTTAATGCGGGGGTGATTATTTCCCACCACTCCCACCCGCCATACGCCAGATGACAATAAAACACGAAGCCGAGCAAAAGCAGAGCATATTTTCTTCAATTTTATCAACAAAACTGGATATAGCACGAGCACAGACAGATCGGCAATTGATCTTTTTGTTTTGTTTAAAGCTTCTATAGTGGGAAATCTCTTTCTTCACATATGGGACGTACCGTACAGCAAGGGTCAGTCATTTGCATGAGAATGTACGATTAAGTGAAAGAGATAGAGTCAAGGCTGTGTTCAGAATACAAAAACAAAGAGGTTTTCCTCCTCCATTACCCCAAACCCCCACCCTTCAGCATCACTCCAGTCCCTCGAGTGTTGATTACTTTCTCAGAGCAAGGGTTACTAAAATATTGCAGTAATCCCGTCGTCCTGAAGCCCTGACGACGCTCCGTCCATTCGCCGTCGAGAAATAAATCCGTGACCCGTCAGTTTGGAGCTGATGATGATGTGCCTGTCAGAGTGTGGTGGGGGCGGAGTGCAGGGGGTTGGGGCGAGGAAGGAAAAGTCGTGGTCAGACGGGGGATTGCTGATGTTTAGAAAACTTAATCTGAGGCTCTTATAAAGTGTGGCCCCTACATTTAGTTTTAGGTTCTTCCTTCAAATGCAATTAAAGTCAAAACAGGATTGGAAATGAAGTGCAGAAGCCTGGAAACAAATTAGTCTGCAAAATGCCAATTTTAGAGATTTTTTCCCCCTTCTTTTACTCTTCTCCTCATTGTCCCAGAGATAAATGTGGATCTTCATCTTGTGTTCTTCGTCACAGTTACTTGTTTTGCAACTGTAAATGGGAGCAGGTGGAGGCGAGTAGTGGGCATTACAAAAAAGTTTCAATTTGTTCAGCCAAAATCACTGACTGGCAGTGCACAGTAAATCCGTGGTGCGTAGCAGGTCAGTATTTTATCGTAGCCAACATGTTCCTTTCTCCGACGGCAGTGGCTCCAATGTGGGATAAAAAAGTTTGGGCAGTGGCCACCTCTATTCGTTATTGTCGTTTCTATTTCAACCATCAATAAATGTCAGTTTATTTGGAAAGTGAATAAATAGGAGTGTGACACTACCTTGCGATATTAAAACATCACTATCTTTGCTGAGGTAAACGTTATCTCAGGTATGGCTTTTCCTGATGAAGGTCGAGCAGAAGATGCCGGAACAACTCAAATTATTTATTTATCTGGAACAATAAATGGCCACAAAGTGACACACAAGTCATGAATATATAACAACTACTGATACAGAAGGTGGCAGAAAGCATCACTATAACAACTGATGGTTGGATGTCTAGCGACACCTTGCAGCACAGTCTGAAGAGAAGAAAAGAAATCAGAAAAAGAAAGACAAAAGTTTGATGAGTTTGTGGTGAAATCTATAAAAAAAATGCAAATTAATTTTTGCAGCATAAATTTAGGTATTTCCAGTTTTCTTGAAAGTATTACTAACTAATTACCGACTTGTGCGTTTTAAATATCATCACACTGTTTGATGTTAAAGTGCTTTATTTAATAAAGGTTGAATCCAGCCTGTATCTAGTAAATAATCATTTATCTTTATCAAAATAGCCATCCACTTATGAAGCGAGATGAGATAGTCCTTCACTCAGGTCAGCACCCCCTCCCCGACCCGGACGGGTCACTCAACCCTCTTTTGACTCCAGACCAGGGCCTCAAGTTACTGCCTCCAATACCTGGATGTATTCTCTGGTCTTTTCTCATTTTGAAAATGCATGAAAGAAGCAACTCTTCATTTTACAAGGAAGTTACAGTAATTTGTGGTTATTAGAGCTTGAGATTTTGTTGAAATAAATCATGTCTGAACACAGACATTTGAAAGATATCCAAATAGAGGCTGGACTTTTCTACAATCTTTGTGTCAGACTTTGCTACTGAAATAAAAAAGACATATATTTTAAGACTTTTTACACATCTTCACCCGGGGCAACAATAACTGTGGAGGACACTGCCCTTATCTCTCGGCTCCTCTCCGTTTTTCTCCATTCCAGCCTGATTTGCAGTAAATAACATGTTTCCAGGTCCATGTCTGAAGCGGCCTCGGCGTATCTGTGCCGTTCTTTCCGATATAATCCAGGGCACAGTGGAATGGAAGGGGCCAAAGGGCAGATTTATTCAGGAAGTGGGTACTTTCTGGCGCATTCATTGCAACACCGAAGCACACACGCAGACACCTCACAGCACTGACCCGTGCCACATCTGGAAACAATTACACCCATGTTTTGACTTGACCCGCATGCACCCAGGTTAAACTTTTTTCATGCGCTTGTGCCTATGTGAGGGGAAGGGGCCAGAGGTGACCCTGACACGGTGGCTGTGGGGAAATGATGTGTAATTAGTCCAACAAAACAGAACCCAGCCTGTCTGAAATAAAACACGAAGAATGTCCAGCAGTTCGTACGAGAACAGTCGAGGGAGACGGAGTTGATGCGCCGCTCGACGACCCGCGGAGGAATCTGTGAGGACACGAAGAGCATCTGAATTATCAGGCATCTCAGCGCGGCGCGGCGGCGCTTTCATGTGCGGACGGCTGCGGATGATGCAATGTTTGATTTCCACACTTCAGGAGGCTGTCAGGACAGCGCATGCAATATTAAACAGTGTCGTGTCGGTGTATCAACCAGACTAAATTAACCCATTAGTATGCTACGGTGCAAAGCTGGAAGATCAATGCATGAAACGGTTTGGAAATCTCCTTTGATACAAGATTTCCCAGCTTGAGCGAATTGATGAAATTCCTCTTGAAACACAGGCAACCATTTCACACACCAAACCCCCACCTCCCCACCAAAAGACAGAGACTGATGGAGCTTGTCCATTAACAAAGTGAGTTGCTGCCTCTTACATAAAGGCTCGAGGAGAATTGATCATAAGCAGCCAGAAATCTACCTGAATGTTCACCTTCTCCCCATGAAACAACAGTCAGTCCGCACTCAAATTCCTCCTTTATATCATAAATAATGGGCACTTGTCATGAAGGCCAAGCAAATAGAAACGCTTTCAGTCGTAATTGCCAGCACCAGAGAAGCAACAGACTTCATTGCTGTTATTAAATGGTGGAGAAACATTAGCGAGACGCTTTGAACAAGGACACTGCTCTCATGAGTAAAAGCTCTTCTGTCATTTCCGCTATTTCTCCCAAAAACAACCGTGAGACAACTTTAGCCGCGTTAGGAGCTGCGACAGAACCGACTTAGGGGGTTAAAGATTGAACTTTAACCGCTGCGTTTCTTATTGATCTGAGCAAACATTGCAGGGTGAGAAGGTGGCCTTGAATGCAGTAGAATGTCTCCAGTTAAGGGGAAAAGTCGGACTGTTAAAATCCCAGGAATACAAGGTTAGCGAGGCTGTCTGACTCAACAGGCTGAAAAAGCTGCAGGGCTGATATCTCGTCTGCTGCCACTCCCCTCTCCCAGAACTACCTTGTTGTCTCAGGGCCCGGCTTCAGCACTCATTTCCTGAGCTCACCGTCTACTCCAATTATCAAGCCAATAAAGGACCCCCTTGTGCAGTTATGGGAAAGGGGAAGGGAGTCAGGTCCAGGACAAGGGGGTCCCACAGCGGTAAGTGTGTGCGATGGCTACTGCCCACATATTGGAAGGTGTGACTAATGGTCTTGGACAATGTTGAGACAGCAGTGCTTCGGCAGTCACCTGGGCAGGCCCGGCAGTTACTGGAGGAGTGAATCTCCTGGCCGGAGCCGTCAGCTGCATAGAACTGCAGTTTGACAATTTAAAGGATCTGAACTCTTCAAATGTAGCATAACATTGTTGGCTGTAAGAAAAAAAGGAAAAAAAACAGAAAGAAAAACAATCTACAAACTTCTTTTCCTTATATGGATAGGCGACATTCACACAGTAGGTAAATGCAACCCATATCCAACGTTTTCACCACAGTCTTAACAGCCCAATTTCAATCTTTTCACCCCAAAAATACAATCTGTGCCACTCCCATATGTGGTACTAATTCGGTTATGTATCGAACGCTGTCTGAACGGTCGTGCCACATTTAATCTGACGTTTATGTCATTAATTTGAGACGTGTCAGAATTCCGCACCAGAAAAAGCAAGAAGCAGTAAATCTGGCTGAAACGATAAACTTGCGAGAGAAGTCTGTCAGTGAATCACATCACAATCCCACCAGTCCTGATTCGACTACGCAGCCAAACAGAGCTCTATATAGAAATTGCAGTCAATGCTTCACAAAAGGCCATTAATATTAATTGTGCTTTTTGTAGTTAACTTCCTTTGTGTTATGATGGTGACAGTGGGAGGAGTTTGCGCCGCAATCGGTGGGTTGCTGGTTTGAACACCACTTCACCCTCCTCTGTGAAGTGGTGGGTGGGTAAGACACCCACCTCGCCTGCCGGTGGTAATCAGCGGGCAGTAGTTTGCCACCATCAGCGTGTGTGCGTGTGTCTGAATGGGTGAATGACTGTAGCGTGAAGTGCCTCAGGGTCTTCTGGACTTGATAAGTCGCTATGCAAGTACAGCACTACGATCTTGCAGCAGTGCGGTCAGCTAAGGCTGCTGAATAAACTTTAAAATCATTATTAATTCCGTAAACAGAGCGCTGCTGTGTGGCGTCTACAATCTTCTGTGCATGCATGGGCTCGTAAACTCTTCACAGAAGCCTTATTGCACTCGGGTTTAGTTAGTCATATGAACGCCCAACCAAAAAAAAAAAAAAAAAGCGTTTTCAGCAAAAGAAAACAAAAATTTGATTGACTTGTGTGAATATAGACTTAGATTCAGTTTATCTTCTACAATAAACAAATTGATAAATATAACTTTGTCTGGTAGACATTATATTTCTACATGTCAAAAAAATTATAGTGTATGTAGTAAAATAATAGATAAACCAGATTCAACACTCATGATATCCGTCCTGCCAATTAGATATAATGGAAATACTAATCAAAAGCACTGCATTCAAAATCAAAACTGTGAGAATTTTGATCAGTGAAGACATTCATTCTGTCAAACAGGTGGCCATTATTTAAAGACACCATGCTGGAATGTAGTGCAACCTGAGTACCACAGATCATTCCAAGCATTGTTCAGAAGAACTGAAATTCTCTAAAATGGAAACCACTGACAGAAAAACATGGAAAAACACAGAAGACTGAGATTTTAATGAATGGAAGAACAATTAAAATGGAAAATCTGAGCAGCCAGTGGCCAGCAGACGATAAGAGAAGGTTTAAGCTGCAGTAATACCTCCACATAGCAGCTGTCTTGAGATAATTTGACTGTGAAGAATGCTCTGTTGACTTGTATACCAGCACTTTAGAGGCTTGAGTTCTTACTTTAAACAGTAGATGAAGCTGCAAATAAATTTGCCTGTAATCAACAACTGGAAGCAAAAAAAAAAAAAAAACTCCACAGAAGAAGTCAAATCCCAGCATAAGTCTTCACTACAAAGTCTGACTGCAGAAGTCTAACTTTTTTGCTGTTTCTACAAGTCTATCAAACATTTGGTGAATCACTACCTGCTTGTATGCTTCTGTCGCGAGTATAAGCTATCCACAAAAGGTATCTGTGTGTATTTCAACAATTAGAATGAGGGATGCACCAATTCAAGTTTTCTTGCCAATCATCTTTAAAATGCCTGGCCATTTTGTTCCATGCTGTCCATTTTGTCATAAAAGTGACAAAGCCTACGCACTATGCCATGGAGACATTTTCAGTCATCCCATTATTGTCCCATTATTTCAGTCATTATTATTGGAAAAAAAACATGAGTTAAAGAGATGACAGTTCGGTAATAAAACACACCGGCAAGCCTAAAGAGGAACTGAGAAACCATTTGTAGACTGATAAAAGCCAAATTTTACTTTCTGGGTTTCAGATGACAACAAACACTGAATTTAAGCCATAAAACGCTGTTCAGCACAGTGGCCCATTGGGAGCAGTCAGAAAAATCCCATAGAAAATCTATGGGGTGACATCAAACATGCCGATTCTGAAGCAACAATAAGCAATGTAAATAAACTGCAGAAGGTAACTCCTGTCATGTCAGGCTGGAATGCCTGTTGAAAGGTGCCAGAACTTGTTTCACTCCATGTAACAGATTTGTAAAGCAGTTCTCAGGATGAGTGGCTGTAAAGGTAAATAACCGTTTAGTGATTCACAGGAAAGAGAAGAAAAGTTATCTGGTGGTCCTGCTAATGGTGTTTCACCCATTTTCACTTGATTTTTCACATATAAATATCAAAGGTGCCTTTGACCGCCGTTGAGTTGCGATTCATTTTCATATTGCCTGGAGATCCACAGACTTCCTATCAACTGAGTTGATAGGAAGTCTGTGACTGCTTCAGACACAGGTGGATCTATCAAACTGGGTTCTTTGATGATTTTTCTGGGCTTTAAGTTTAGATTTCAGATTCCTCAAAAGTGTAGCTTCGTATCATAGTGACTCACATTGCAAAGTCTAAACGAATATGACAGAGTCTGAAAACCTGTCTGCTCCAAGTTCTTACTTTAGAGAGTTTTTCCCTCAATCTTTAAAATTTTCCTCAGGCTCATCTATCTATTGTTTGCAATCTGACTCCTCTCTGAAGACAGACAGGCTGCTGTATAGATATATATTACAGCAAATACAGTAAAAGAGACAGCTTAAACAATAACTTGATTAAAATGGGTTTGGACCCAGAAACATCCATTTTGGCTGACCTCTGACATGGACGTGATTTGGAACAACGTTTGAAAGCTTCGAGGTGAAAAGGAAAGCAGCCAATCTGTTGGTGACTCACCTGTGCTGCTCCACAGCTTCGTTATCCGGAAGCTCTGCGCCGCAGACGTTGCATCGTTCGTGCTGGTTCCTGCCATCCGGTTTCATGCCCACCGCCAGCTCCCCCAGCTTGCTGAAGAACTCTCTCTGGATGAAGCTTTGTGGCAGGAGCCCCCCGTAGGTGCTGAAGTCCATAGACATAGCCAGGGCCGGAGACATGGGGAGAGCGGAGGCCATGGACACCGGCATGGACATCATGGCGTCTGTTTTGTGGTTAACGGGTAAGGAGTACAGTGAGGCCAGGTGTTTCTCCGTCATCCCCGCCATCGCCTCCAGCCCCATCTGACTGACTTCGGCTTGGTGGTCGCCCATGCTGTCGTCGCGGACGTAGTGCAGTTCTCGGGCGCTGGTGATCACGCTGCTCCTAGTCGGGGTTCCGGGGCCGTCTCGGTTCCTGTCTTCGCCGCTTCGCTCTCCATTGCTGGAGGCGCTGGACTCCATGTTCTGAGGGCTCTCATGGCCATTTCCACCCATGTCCACCTGCATGTTTTCGGTCTTGATCTCAGACATCAGGTGGTGGGAGTTAGCGTGGATGAGCTGCTCTCCGGTGAAGCCCTGCTGCAGCAGCGACTGGCCGATGCTCATCAGGCTGTCGACAGCGGCTTTGGTGGGACTCAGGTTGGAGACGTTGAAGGAAGTGGAGACAGAGGGACTCTGGTCGATGACGCCGGACATGTTGGGAGCCTGCTGGGTACCTGACAGGTAGGAGCTCTCCACGGAATGTTTTTTGGAGATTTTGGCTCCGTTCTGGCCTTTGCGCTCCTCGTCCTCCTCCGTGCTGCCATCATTAGCGCTGACCTCCACGTCGTTTTCGTCCGAGGACTGGATGGTTTCCAGAATCTTTAGGCATTGTTCTTCTAAATACTCGATCTCCAGGATCTCAGCTGCGTACAGAAGATCATCCAAGTCCTCCACCTTGGCCTGGAGCGTGGCAGTGTAAGCATACTCCAAAATCTGCTGAAAAGTCTTTGGTGAAAGAAAGTCCAGGGTGTAATGCTGGCTGCTGCGGTGGAAGAGGATTTCAAACATTTTGCTGGTGCAGGCTAGCACAGTCCGGTGAGCATGAAACTCTTGGCTGTCCACCATGATGATCACATCACAAAGAGTCCCGGCCAGGCGCATCTGGTTGGCCTTCTGCAGCAGGGCGGTGGGATGGTTGGGGTTCTGGAGCTGAATCACACCCATTTTACTTAAATCCATTTTGTCGATGCAATACTCGAGGCCGACTCATGAGGCTCGCCTTCCCCCGTTCAGGAGAGCTTTTGACCGTCTTTGTAAACAAGTTGAAACCTGCACAAAAAAAAAAAAAAATCATAAAATACATGGGTGCGAAAAAGAACTTACAAATTTTGGTGTTTGCTCCTTCGACATGTATTTCAGAATAAAGATACCTTGAAAAAAAACAAAAAAAAAAAACATGAAAAGCCATTTTAAAATGATAAGCCCATTCTTTAAGTAAAAAACAAACAAAAAAAAACACACAAATAGAAAAGTACACACACTTTTGGAGAGCCAAAGGTATTTGGAAAGCCAAACCCAGGCCTGATAACGTCTAGGCCTACAGAGTTAAACAATTAAATAAAAGTTGTCCGAACAAAAATTTAAAGCATCACACGCCGAACTACAAAAACTCAAGGACAGATGAGAAATAAAATCATGGCTTTGACCAGTTCTAGCCCAGTCAGTCCCACACAGATTCATCTTCATTTGCAGATCCTGCCTGGTTCCTCACAGTTTTCCTGGAAACTCCTCAAGACTCGCGTACGCCGGGCCAGGCTATATATATATTGGAAGCGATTTGATTGGCAGCAGATTGCATTTGTTGATTGGCCCGTGGATTTACATTACTGCATGAGCGAAGGTGGTACTTGTGCAAGACCACATGCAACATCAACTGGACGGGGTAAGCCACAATGAACCGCTATACCCAACGGTACACATGCAAACTGACATCATCAACCCCGGCTCCTGTGTGCGCATGCTCCCACATTCCTGCCTACATTCACGCCCACATAGTGAGGAGCTGTATTGGGTGCTTCCAACGAAGACACACCCAGCTTGCCTAGAACTGAACCAGACATTAACTAGTCAGACAACGGAGAAGGAGCTGAAGACATTTTGAAGAGAATCTCAGTGAAAACTATTATCCACAAATGGAGAACGCATGGAAGACCAGAGAACCATCTCGAGAGTGTCTGGACTTTTTTTTGTGACTCATACAGAGGAGGTCACAAAAAAAAAATTATAAAAACATTTAAAGCACTTTAACAATAGGAAGAGAGAGAGAGGGCCTCCATTGAAGAGCTGCAAAGCCAGAACCACAGTTGGCCCAAAAGAACACAAAGGCCCGTCTCACATTTACCAACAAATATCTTAAAACTCCAAGATTTTTTTTGAGCAAATATTCTGTGGAGAAACACAGCAGCGGTGGTGAGTTGGTCTGAGCCTTGCTGCTTCAGCCTCAGAACAACTTGCTGGAATTGATGAAACATGAATTCTGTTCTGGAGAAAAAGATCCTGAAGGAAACTATCTGGCCATCAGCTAAAGCCCAAAGCTCCAGCTCTCCGGTGTTATGCAGCAAGACAATGATCTGAAGAGAGTCACTTTCATTGTAGGATGATACAATCAGTTACTATGTTTAGGGTGCGAATGCTTTTTTTTCCAGATTGTTCTGGGTTAGTTTGGATGGTTTTATTATCCATCAGAAAAATAAGAAGTGTACGAGAGGAAAAATAGCTTCAAATTCAACAAGTGGAATGCTCTCTTCCACATTAGAGGTTATTTTAAACATTTAATGTCACAATGTATGTATTCACAGCACACCTCAATTTATTATGCAAATGGAAAGTGTGAGGCCACTGGAGTCTCGGATTGCAAATATCCTGCAGGGACGGTAAACAATCTGTGCAGCGGCATTGTTCTGAGAATGTGCACAGGGTATTGACAGTATTTTCTAAAAGGAGACAATTTGCTGGCTGTCCAACAGGCTCCCCCTGCATACCAATCAGTCCGACATATGTTATGCTAAAAAGATGTCTTCATTTGCTTATCTGATGGGGATGTACACCAGTTAAACAAGAGTGAATTGTGGGGCTTTCACTCCGCCGCTTGGCTCGCAGCGACAGTCGACAGCCTTTCTGAAATTAAATAGCATCTTACTCAGTATTCTCATCACAGACGGGAGCAGAGAGCAGCGGCCAGGAATGGGTGGAAAAGAAAGCAGGATGAGGCGAAGGCACACAACGCTGCTGCACTTAACGCCCCTCTCCTCTGCTCTCCTCTCCGCTCCGCTCTCAGGCGCTTAAAATCTCAAATGAATGAACATGTCTGTTGACTGTCGGTAATTTCATTATCCAAGTTAACAGGGCAACATGTTGCTCCACCTTATTTCTAAAGCATGTTTGACCCACGCTAAATAATGAGGACAGGTCCAGATTCAATTAGCAGCCCCGCGGCTACGTTGCACTTTAAAAATTGGACATCTCTGCATTCAGATTCGCCCGACGTGAAGTTACAGCACGCCGCTTCTCGGGTCCAATTAAATAAACACTGTTGCAACAACAGATGATGCATGAATGAAAGAAAAGGAGGAGAAGCTACCAGCTACCACTTCCACTGACCTAGTTTCTGGCTGAGTTCATAGAAGGCGAGTCTTATGAGAAAGGACAGCTCTGACTGAAAAATAAAAGACTTAAACGCAATCAATCAGCCGAAGAGCGGAGTCCTGGTCTGAGGGTCAATTACTGAAAAAGTCTGATTTTTTTTTTTTTTTCCTTATTCATTAAATGCAACAAAACTAAGAAATGCCACAATGTAAATCCATCAGAAACACATTTGTAAAAGATCTACCGATCTGATTTTTCTCTGCCGAACAGCGGCTTGCAAAATTTTCTCCACCATCCAGCCCACCAGATTTGACTGATTATGATGTTAAAACAAAGCAAAAATATGCTGCATGATGTTTGAATTAAAAGATTTGTTTCATGAGTCAAATCTTCCTCTGATTATTGCCAAACTCAAAAACACATATCTAGGTGCAAAGTGTTATTCTGATACATTACCACACTAAAATCTGCGGAAATTCTTTGTTTTGCTGGCATTTAATCCAGAAAATGTCACATTTTTCAATATCAAAGAAACAGATTTTGGTTTCTGAACAGGCAACATGTTGTCCATTCCCAACTTTGATGCACTTTGTAAAATGTATATTTTTCAGATCACATCAAGGTTAGTCATGCTTTGATAATTTAAAAAAATTGAATTCTAAACTACTGCCTGTATTAATGAACCTAGAGTAAAAGTGTTTGTTTAATGTGTTATTTTTTTAAGAGAAGAAAACAGTCGTGGCCGGGACAAGATCAGACCAGTAAGACTTTTTTTTTTTTTGATCATCAGAAATCAGTAAAGAACAGAAAAAGTCTGATCAGTGCATCTCGCCTTTTAAAAACGTCCTAATTTCTAAATCTTCCACTTTGCTTGTCGAAACATTTGATAAAAATAGCAAAAGAACGTAAAAGTTAGACTTTCCTCAAGCTTAGTGTTTCCCACGAAATAAAAAAAAAAAAAGTCTGACTGGTGCAGGTCTCTTTGTAAAACTTTACCTCATTTGAATTTGTTCTCTGCAGCATTCAATGCAAAGAAGAAAAAAAAAGTCACATTTGTCACCTAGAAACTCCTTATATTTACGTCCTATTTTTATTCTTGAAAACTGTTCAGCTTGTCCTATAAGGCCAAAGTGGAGCAGGCTGCAGTGATGTTAAATGATGCTGGCACCTATTGTTTGCGCCCTGAATCACAGAAAATCATCCAACCACTGCGTGGACCGGTTGTCTTTTTTTGGGGGGGAGGGGGAAATGAACCCAAATCGATTAGGAGTGGAGGTAATGATGAAACCACAGGTTAGCTGGTAGCCCCCACCCCTCTCTCTTTCTCTGTAAACAGAGATTATGCTTCAAACCTGAACATTATCTTTATAACATGTTTGCCAATAGGAGCGATTTATGGCCCCGTAAATGGTCGATGCTTGTTGCGCTCTGCGCTGGGATGTAAAGTTCCCGTTTCAGTTCTGGGGGACTTTTGTCTGGTCTCTATTAATAAAGAAGGCGGCTGCGGCGCGTCTAGACGGCGTTAATGTGGCAGACACGTTACACACAAGGTTATTATGCAAAGGAGCGGGGACTACATTAAATACATTAAAGTGGTGGAGATCGTCTCCCCAGAGGACAGTATGGATCGCTGACAATGACCATATTAGGCAGGCTTCACAGAAAAAAATAGGAGCGGAGATCGATCAGATCACGGGTTGTCTGCCATTGCGCGCCTTGACGAGGCAGCCACAACAAGGATAAACAGCGCTCAATATTCCACTCTGACACAACAAGCGCTGAGGAAAATAAATAAATAAACGGTCCAATCTCAGAGACTGGCCGTGGCGTGTTTTTTTGTTTTTTTTCCTCAAGAAGTCCACCTGAGACACGGAGAGCAAACCGGATCAACGCGCAGGTGGCGGAATGAAAGGTGGGGGGGGGGGGGGGGGCAGGTTCGGTCTCTGCCGCTGCGAGGAGATAAAGAGGGAAGGAGTGAAAAGGGGAAGAGAAAGATCAGACACATTCGATAACAAATCAACTTGCCATCGCTTCTGTTACAATTCCCCCCCCCCCCCTCTCCCAGCTCCATCCTCCTCACAGCGATTATTGATAACCAATCAAACATCCAGTTGGCTGCCAATCAATTAACAGCCCGACGGAGCAGGAGCTGCGTGGGGGATTTGGGTTTGTTTTGTGAATAAAGACCGGTGTCTCCAGACCCTCACCGTGATGTCACCTCAGCTAAATGAGCCAGGCTGGTGCGCCTGGAGACGCGGGGACGGGAGAAAGAGCGCATCTGTCTGGAAATTGCGTAATTTTGACTCAAATTAAAACGAGCGGAGCGAGATATTTTTGCCTCCTCTCCCGAGCGAAGTGACGCGCGGCGCAGCGTCATGTGCTGTCTGGCTCTCGGTGAAGCGGCCAGACCTCACGTCCTCTGACTGCGATCTCCAGAATACTAACCAGACAACACAGAGAGAGGCAGAGGGGCCGGGGGCGGGTGGGTGGATGGGATGAGGCGGGGAGGTGAGGGGGGTGGGGGGGGGCGCACGTCAACCTTAACATCTCCACAACAGGCTTCATGCAAACTTCCACACCTTGCAGCGCGATCAGGTACACACTTGCTCCCCAGCCAGAACTCTCCAACTTGGCTGAGCCCAAGTGGCGTCCGCTGGCAACTTCAGCGGCAAGGTTGAGCGAGGACAGACAGGCGCAGCGAGAGGAGAGCGGCGCTGCAAAAAATAAATAAATGAAAAAAAAAAAATAAATAAAATAATAAAAAGAAAAACCCACACACCACGCGTGAAAACAGCCCATATGGTGAATTAAAGTACGCGGAGCACACAGAGGGACGCGCATGCAGAGAAGCGGGTTCTGGCACTTGTCGCGGCTGCGTTTCGCCCGGGTCGGTACTCACCTAAGTTGCACGTTTTGACTCCGTGAAGTGCACGGGGGTTGGGGCTACAGCATAGTAAGGCAGTTCGCAGTACCCGCTCTCTCAACACGCACTAACTCCTTTCTTCTCTCGCCTCAGCAAATCAACACGGTGCTGACGTCAACGCAGCCAGTCAGCCAGACGAGCAGCAGCAGCAGCAGCAGGCAGGCGAGCAGGCGGGCGGGCAGCCGGGGCCGAGCGCTGCGTGCGCTCCGCTCCGTCCAAACGCTGAGAAAGTGAGACACCTAGGGGGCTGTCTCATGTCGAGCGGCTGCTGCTGCTGCTGCCTTACAGTGTTTGGGGACGAAAGGTGACCGACACTGCCCTCTCTTCAGCTGTTTGAACACAATTACAGTAGCCCACAGCTGCACTGTATGCGGCCAGGGGCGCAGCCAGGGCGACCGCGGCCCTGCGGGGAAAACTTGAAAATGGGGAGCGTGAAAGAGACGTAGCCGTAGTGATCATAATGATAAGTATTTGAAGAAAAAGATTGATGAAGAGTTCTCGTTTGAATGAATGCATGAAGACAAACAAGCTGAAAAATCAAAAGCACTCAAATTTTGTGATCAATAAAACATAACAGTGATGGAAAGTAAGGTTTTAAAATAATAAAAAAAAAAATAAATGCAATAAAATTAATAATAATAAACAATGAAAATGAAAAGGACCTTTATGAAAAGGCTTTGGAAAACAATAGAAGTGTTGTCCAGTTGTTGATAATTATTCTTATAAAAGGAAATAGAAAATATAATTGTAGTTGTGTGCTTCAGTGGTTTGTAGCTCCTATCTGTCCCAATAGCTAAACAAACCACCCATCCATCCATCCATCCATCCATCCATCCATCCATCCATCCATCCATCCATCCGGTGTACCAGGTAGATGTACGTTTTTTTCACCTGCTTCATGAAAGAAGCAGAATCCCTCCCTATTGTTTCCTTTTTGCAAACCAACAGTCAAAGTGTGTGCAGTAACGTGTTTCTTCTGTTCGTAAACACGTACAAAAGAAAAAAGCTGACCGGCGAAGGTCACAATCAAAAACCTGAATGGATGTGGCAGTTGTTTTTAGTTTGATAGTACCACATATGTGCTCAAGTCCAACCCAACTGGAGACCAGAGTGCTGTGATAAGTTGACATTTATTTGGTATTAATGTTATTTTGTATATTCTAGGACCGGGATCTTTGGCTCTTCAGTCTTTCTGTGGTTTTTTATGACTCCTCCTGGACCAGCAACATAGATAATTGCTCGCAGAACCTGGCAGCAGTGTCCAAACATTTTGCATTGTAATCCAGAATCAGCTACTTCAAGGAAGTCAGGGACCCAAAGTTTTCTTTATTAAATTTTGTATGTAAAAAACACAAAATATTTTATTCTGAATTATTTTCTATGAACCTGTTCGGCAGCAAATCAAAGATGAAATATCTGAAATTTTCCACGTTGAAATTTCAACGTGGAAAATAACAAATTGCTCTATGTCCAGAAAAAGTTCTCAATATTTTTTTTGTCTTCGTGGTTTGAATATTTTGTTGGCCTAGAAAATATTTCTAGTCTGCTCTTAGTGACAAAAACGAGAACTTTGCGTGCAGTGGCGGTGGAAAGGAAAACTTAACGAGAAGACACTTCCAGCAGAACCAGAACCCGGCCATCTGCCACAACCAACTGGGTTTGAGAACAGAAAGCATGCACCGATCCAGGAGGACTTGAGTTTTAAAGTGTGAAAATAATTAAAAAAAATGTTCCCTACAGTAGTTTTTCATGGCTTATTTATGGTCCAACCTATATTCAGTAAGTTCCGCCTTTATTTGATTTGTGCCTCTGAAATGTAACTTCTTCTCCCAGTTTGTTGTCTACTACTATCTGCTAAGTGGTCAACAGTTTCAGCTTCTCAGCAGCAATTGCCAGCTTTATAAGAGAAATTATTGCTTTAACAAATTAATCAGCTCTCCCCATCCCCTCTCGTTTTATATGAATACAGCCAAAAGGATAATTGAGTTGTTTTTGTCTGGATCATTTTTGCAGTGCATTACTGGCCCCGAGAGCTTTAACACTCCACTATTTTTCTTTTCTACTGTAGACAAATGAGCAGTGATGCAGTGGATGGTACACCTCATTATTGTTCGGTCCGATAAAACTCGTAAGAGTATTTTTTTTATTTATTCTTTTTTTTTTTTTTTACTAAGAGCACATGTCGGAGCTGTTCTGGATATAAACTTGATGAATGTCTCTGCCTTAATGTTGACTCCAGGAAACCTTTTAGCTATGGTTTAATTTGCCTCTCTTTTAATTCTTTTGTTATGCTCCCTTTAAAGGCTCCCTCCGAGCTCTTCTTCTCCCAAAATTCGCAAAGTGTCCGGCGTTCAGTCAGAAGAGGAAGTTCTGGCTATAATTTGCGAGTAATTTAGTTTTCTGTGAAGATCTCGGTGTTCCCAAAATCCTATTAGATAAAGTAGTCTCCTGGGTTTTTATCAAACGCTCCAACCACTGTACTAAATCTATTGATCTTTTCTCCACAGTTTTTGTTGGGATTCAACACCTAGAATTACAAAGCGACCTAAAACCATCTGAGCAGAACATTTTAGCAAAGACGAACCAAACACAAGGCGTCAGCTTTTTTTGAGGCAACATCACCGGTTTGATGAGTTCGGTTCCCCCTCGCGCCTCAGACTCACATCAACACTCTGCTGACTGGAGCTGATAAAATGAAAGCAATACGACAAGCCAGAGTCTGGGTGGATTTTGTAAAGGGAGGCTGGGGTCACGCAGCGTCTGCAACGGATCACTCAGTGTGTCTGATCACTCAGCGGCTGGCAGAGCGTTTGGACGGTTTGGCAACAAAGGAACCTTTGCAGCAAAACTGATATCAACAGGAAACTCAGCAAAGATTCAAAGGGCGATTGTTATTTTGTGGGCTTCTGCTGGAGATTAGACATTTGACTAAAATAAATAAACAGATAAATAATTTTAGTATTCACAGCAGACTCTCTTCGTGGTTCAGAATTTGTGGATTGACAAAGCCGTGTCGTTTTCTGTGGAATGCAACTCCAAATTGTTTGTGGAAAATCTGCTTATTTGTAGATTTTTTTTTTTTTTTTTCAGTAGAGCATATCTGAAGTATTCAGCTCCATTCATTGTCCTTGATGCTGATTGGCTGAACAGCACCATGAGCAGCGAGATTAGCTGGTAACAGTAGTACTAAGACAATTTCCTCTATGCATTGTACTACTTACTAAGCTTCATTTAGTGTTTAAACCATCTGGAGATCTCAAGTCAGTTTTTATTTCTTGGCTTCATTCATGTTCATTCATTTAAAGTAAAAACCTGTGAATATTATCTGAAATAAAATAATGGAAGATGACAAGCTGGATTGTGTAAATCAAAATGTAAAGGAACTAAGGAACTCTTTATTATCATTCACACGTTTAGGAAGGATTAATACAATATCAACAATTTTGGTGTCAGCTTAAGAGCTCATCTCCATCTGGCAGCAACATTTTAGCTTGTGTAAAGGTGGACTCTTCTCACGTCTTGTTAAAGAAACTGATCCGAGAGTTTTTTCTCAACGCCTTTGAAACGAGATGTGACCAGTCGAACGTTTGAAACAGAGAACATAGGTCTGAAGGCGCCTTTCAAGGAAAATCTCATTTCCTTTAAAATACAGCTGTGCTCTGGGAATTTTTAGATTCATCCAGGCATGGATCAGAGAGAGCTTCATTACCTCGGATCTGCATGCTGTGCAGGCTTACCCGCGGATAAAGAAAAAGGCACTCCCTTAATCTGGCAATAATCCACCGTTTTACTGAGGGAGAGGAGGATGAGGGCAAAATTATAAAAACCAGATCACCGCTGCACTTTAAAATAATACCACGAGCCAGACAAAGATGGGCTCCCTGCGTGTAGTTCTGGGTTAGAAACGGGGCAATTAAATGTGGGAGGCTGGTTATCTGCAGCGGGACACATGTGTTTCTGTTCAGATCTCAGAGCTTTGTTTGAGATTTATTTCCGCAGGCAGATGAGGATCTGATGTACACGTTAATTCTTTATTTTATGGCATTCCACCAAAACCAAATTAGCCAAATAATTGGTACATGAACGACTATCAGTGCCCTTCCCTCCAACAATGCATTAAGTAACATAAAGCGATCAAGTCAACCGGAGTGCTCACAGAAAGCGCAACAAGCAAAGTGTCATGATAAACAAGAAATTACGCTGGAAGAGTGAGGCGTCATTCCAGCGGCCCGACGGGGCAGAACTTTAGAAAACTGCATTTTTCTTATCAAGCTAATTATGAGAAGGCTGTTAACTACATGAGCCAATGGGACAATCAGACAATCAATAATGGGAACACTGAAGACCGCAACAATATTTATATCAGGAATCAAATAAATGAATAAATAACTTAAATATTAATAATAAAAGATGTAATCGGACAGGAGGTATCAAAAGTGAAAATAAACAGATAATTCCTGCAACTTTTATTGCATTTAAACGAGTGGCAGCCATATTGAATTTAAACCAGTGACATCTTGGCAACTTCTGTTCAATTCTTTTGACTTGAAACATGGAAAAGTGCAACTTCTGAGTAAAAGAGCACGCATTTTAGAGCTGGAAAGCATATGAGATGGAAACATTTATGTTGAACGGAATTCAATGTCAGTCTGAATTTTAACATTTTATTTGACTTTTTTCCTTCCCTTATTGTGATGAGTACTAGAGTCATACTAAGAAGAAAAATAACAAAAAAAAAATAGTTTCAAGAAGTCATAAAATTATACAAATAAACTCTTATTAAAAAAATAAACTTATGCCGGAATAAAGCCAAAATAATATGAGAATAAAGTCCTGATATTTTGAGGACAAAGTTCATTCATTCTCACTTCATTTCAACTTTATTCTCATACAAATTTATTCTTGTAATACATATTATTTATTCTTTTTTGTAATTTCTTTATTTCACTATGTTTTAGAGTGGCCCTTATTTAAAAAAGGTAAGGAATGGGTGAATAATTTTTTTCCTGAAATAACTTTTAGTCACACAATTATTTGAACCACCAAAAGCACAGTTCTCAAATACACCAAAGATTAGTTTCTATAGAAATCATGCATGTACACAAAGACCTAAATGATGGATATATTTCAAATTAAGTTTGAAGTGATTGATTAGATTTACGTCGATGACGACAGACAAGGCAGGTTGTTAGAAATGTAAAAAAAATAACACAAAAAACAAACAACTGTTTATTTAGTCTTCAAAAATAAACTGTACTGTAAAAAAAACCTGTATTCTAGCTATTGTTCTCAACTCATTTAATAAAAGTTATATGCATATATATTTATCTATTGAGTCTTCGAATGCAGAGGAAGTTTTTAAATTGGGTTGAATTTAAAAACGACAATATGTGTGGCCCTGTTCCATTCAATATATACCATTATTTGAGATTGAGAAGCCTCCCATTCTTTTTTCATTCAAATGCATTAAATATGATCCATATCCTGAAATATTAAAAATGCACTTGAGAGCAACACCATTGCAGTGTTACATGTGCTACATTTAGCCTCCATGCACCAAACAATTCCAAGTTATTCAAACAAACACTCTGCTGCGGTACATATCGAAATATGTACCGCTTGATGATTTTAAAAATATTTCTAATATCTGCAGCATTTACAGAATCAAGAGATAAAATAACGAGCCCAGCTTTCTAATCGAGCTCTAATTAAAGGCATGTGTGTGTGACCCATATTTTTGGGATGAATGAGGTTTGGGACTAAGTGACACACAGAGACACTAGAAATCAGAACTTTTACAGATTGAACATTTTAAAAACCATCAATTTGACTATAAAGATGCATATATAATAAAATGGGTAATACATCGAGTTTATATAGATCAGAAGTTACTATTGGTTCCAGTAAACTCATCGTCTGTCGTTAATTAAAGTAATTAAAAACATTTCAGTGACGTTTTAGCTGCTGATAGCTCGACCAAAATGGATTGAAGTTAATTTTTTTTAAATTAGTTTTATTAGATTCAAACTTACATTGTAGAAGGTAGAATGGATTGTAAATTTAGGAAATATGAAGAGCAATCTGCTCTTCATGCCTCCGGAGTCTTTAGGCAAATTACCACTTTATCAGATGTTTCTTTTACCAATTTTTAAAACCAGAAATCTGTTTGTTTCTCTATAAAATGCATATTATTTTAAATTCAAATTAAACATTGTAAAAGCAATAACTATGGGGAAAAAACAGAAACTTCAGCTTTACACTTATCTTGTCAAAAACTAAAATGATCACCCAGATAAAATATATATATATATATATATATATATATATATATATATATACATACACAAATTTTCTTTTCTCTTGATTTAATCCAAAAACATTTGATATCTGTAGTTGTTTTCAAACTGACATCAGGTTTGATTGGATTTAATTTGATCCAACATTTTCTTTCCCCTCTTTGTTTTGGTCCCAGGTTTCCAGGGTGACATTTTAACTTTTCATCTAGTTATTATTAGTAAAAAACACATACAAACAAAACACATTTGCTGATTATGATTTCAATATTTTAGACAAAAGGTTTTATAACATAAACTGAGTATTTGTGCAGGCGGTGGGGAAACCTGAGGGATATTTCTATAAATGGCTTCAGGTTAAGATGTACGTGGCTCTGCTGACACACACACCAAAAACACCCCCATTGTCTCCATCCTGTGTAGACATGGTGCTTGGAAAGGTTGTGTGCATGTGTGAGTGTGTGAGTGTGTGTGCATGTGTGTTGGGGGGTGCAGGCCCCACACAGAGGACCTTTGTGAAACTATGCCCATGAAGCCCGGCTGAATGGACTCTTTTTACACTTGTGTAAACCCGGGGGCGTCTCTGGCACAGAGGCCACGCCTCACCGACCTCTGACCTCCACCTCTGACCTCCACTGGATTTGGTCAGGAGGTGCCTTTCGGTCACCATGTGCTCATGTGCAAAGCCGAAAGCAGCTCAATCTTTGCTTCGCCCTTTTCTCAAACTCGTAATATAGTTTCAGTGAAGCACAACCAGCAGGCACCAGAAGTTCAGCAAGCTTTATATGCCCAAATTGTTGACCGAAAACCAAAAGTTTGATAAATATTCCCAAAAAAATAGAATGAAATCTTCTAATCAGAGGGAAACCATGTCAGTTTAAACCTTCCTTGACCCCTGAATTACCACGCTCTTTGTGTTTACCAAAGTTACAGGTTTGCTCACTTCCACACGCAGACAGAAAAGCCCAAACCTGCTTCAGGTTAATGGGTGAAATGGCTCTGTTGACCTAGGTGTTTTATTTATCAAGTACCTCTTTACTTCTCCATTCCAAGCCTTCAGCTGCACCCCCAGAGGACAAACCAGAGCGCTTTAGAGAATCCTGTGGATCAATAAATCTGTTGTCTTGAATAGCAAAGGAATGGCAAACCCCACGGATTCAAACTGTTTGGTCAGTTTCAGGTGAAGAGTACACATGATCCAAGACACAGCAGCCAGTCTTTTAATGAACTGCAAGTCGTTGTTAATAAGATGGGAATTATAACAGTAAGACGTTTGAACTGACAATGAATCATTAAAAGGATACTTTTTACTGACTACAAACAATAAAAACATAACTATTTATACAGTTTCCTCCACTTATGGACAGAAAAACCACCCGCATAATTGTAAAGCCCTGCAAAAATATTCATAGCCCTCAACGTTTTCATTTTAATGATTAAATCCAGAAGTCAACTATTCCAGGGATTCTACTGTTGACGGTGAAAACAACAAAAAAAAACAACAGATTTTGGTCAGCATGCCTGATGCTGTGCATAGCGAAATGCTAACAACACTTCACACTGCACACACTGGCTCCAAAGTGATACACGGTGGTGGCAACATCATGCTCTGGGGCAGGGCAGCTCAGCTCAGTAGATGGACAGAGCTGAAGAAAACCTTTCAGAGGCTACAACACACATGAACATACAGCCAGAGCAACAATCAAATGCTTCTTCTTAAAGCATATTAATGTGCTTGAATGAGCCAGTGAATGTCAAGAGCACTCTCCATGTGATCTAACTGGGAGGTTTTGGAACCAGCAAACCAATTCAGTCTCTGAAAGGTCCGAAGCTAACAGAGTCAAGATCCAAGCGACCTGCAGCTGGTTCCGTCCTGACACAGACGGAGCGCAGATCCAGAACAAACCAGTTCCACTGCTTCCGGTCTGCACCACGCCGTGTTGGTCTGTCACATGAAATCCAATTCAAATCTACTGCAGTGCGTGGAAGGACATAAACATTTTTAAAACATTAGCATCTCGACAAACCAAAAACAACAAGCTGATAAATGCGACCACAGCCCAGTGATCGATGCGACCCTGGTAAACAAGTGACTTTATCCTTGAAGAAAACAACCTGGGTCATTTATTGTACAGTGAAATATTGAATGCGCCCTTGGACTGCTGTAGTGTAATATCCTGTATGTTGTTTAAAAAAATGGATGACGTGCAGAGAAGCAAGGCAAAAAATAGGACTTGAAAAAGCTGTTTCCTCAACAGTTTCGTGCAATCTGAGGGGTGTGTGTGTGCGTGTGTGTGTGTGTTGGGAAGAACTGTTAGGAATTTGGTGACTGTCATGTGTGTGTATTCTCTCACTGTCTCAGGCTTACAGCTCTGTACAACAACAGGACAATGTTGACATGAACACATATTGCTCTGCCTGAGCTTTGTTCATAATATGTCAAAACCACATCTGAGTTATTCTAAATGTAGGTAATATTTAGGTAGAAAACTACTTCTGCACATTCCTGGTATGTTTCATCCAATGATAAAAGTTCAGTTTTTTGGCAGGAAAAAAAAAACACAGATTTTTCTTTGAAATGTTCTGGTATTTCAAAGATGACAGACTCACCGCATCACAGACCTTTCAACATAATTAACAGTGAGCTTTTATTAAATATTCAGAACTTCTTCCAGATCAGACTCACCTGGACTGTTTTACTCCAGGAGAACTCTGACTTCATCTCATCTGAACAGAGCAGACACTTCCATGCCATTTTGAAGAACAGCTTACCGCCGCATGAGGCCTCTGCATCCCGTCACATCTATGGCAAAGGCAAACACTGAGGTCAATCGGATTTGTTTTCTGAATGAGAAATGCTCTTGTTGCTAAATGAAAAGCTTTAACAAGTGAACTTTTTTGAGCTTCCAGAATATTTTTTTTAAATTTTGTTTTCAAAGGTTTATGCAGATGTTTAGGATAAAGACATATTTATTCTCTCTCTTTTTTTTAATGTTTTTCTTTTAGCTGATGAAAGTTTGATGGAAGGAAAATCTCAGGTCATCCTGATAAGTGTGCATTCTTATTTTCGCAGGTTTGACAATCAAAGTCTTCAAAGTGTCCTTTGTGAGGACCGCAAAGGAAGAAAACACTTGTATCCATCTAATTGAAAATCATTTAATTATCCTTAATTATCCTTAAACTGTTAATTTCTGCCTACATCCTTCCAAACTGTCTGATCTGAATCTGTTCTGCTTTGGGAGGTCACAGGGAAAAGTGTTTTGACCATAAAGCTGCTGAGACAAACACTAAACCCCACACGGACCACGGAGGGGTAATTTTCTCATTAATAATTAACATATTTGAACCCATTTACACTCACTCAATGTCAGCTGATCTTCTGCTCTGGAAAAAGCAGAAAGGCAGCAGAGAAGCAGAGACGTTAGGGGAGTGAGTTGCTCCTCCACGCCGTCGTTATGAGCTGCAGGCTGATGGTATGAATCAGAGGGATTTCACTCAACACACTTTTTCCCACCACAGAGCTTTACAGATGTAACATCTTTCAAGAAAGGTTAAGATAAAAAAAAAAATATATATATATATTATTTAATAATATTAAAATGTTTCCTTTTAGATTCATTTGTAGAGAATAATAACAACTTAAACTACCAACTGACTTTTCTTACTCTGGTCCGTTTATTTATGATTTAAAACTGTTCTGTTGTTTACTCCTGTGCTGTTCTTTATTCTGTGTCTAACAACACTGAGGAGTTTTAGTCTTCCCAAATAAAATCCCTACATATTTGCATTATTTGCCCAGCATCTAATCAGCTTCTACTGTGAGCTAAACAGCTAACAGTGACGTCCTTACAATATGGCAGAATGCAAGGAGTAGCACTAGAAGGTGAGTGACGCCATCTTGGAGTTTAGCACCGCAGCAATCACAGAATCAGGTTTGTTAAAGGAAAAATAAAAGGACATTGGTTACTCAATGTCGGTAAACTGACATTTTGTCAATTACTGACAAATTTCATATTACTGGCAAGTAATATGAAATAGCACCAGATGATCCCTGGTGCTATTGGGATGCTAGTGGATATATTTTGTGGTATTATTAAAATATCACAAAGCTATCACAAAAAAAAAAGAAAATACTATTTTTTTTTTTTTTTTAATTGCCCCTTTTTAATCAAAGTATGCTAGTTTTGATAACTGTACAGTTTTTTTCTAATGTAGTAAATTTGCCCTTGCTGTACATTCTCTTATTTGCTGTTCTGTTAAAAGATATCTCTATCCGACCTAAAACATTAAACATTTATTCTTTTTAAAGTTAGCTTTAAAACCAGCTTTATTAAACAATTTGAAATGAAAATAACCACTTCAAGAAAGAAGCAAATAATGCCATATTTTTGGGGGATTAAAGCTTTTAAAAAAAACAGACCAAATCTGCTGTCCTTCAACGCCAAGATTAACTTTATTCTCTGTTAAATGGGACTTCTATGTGTAATGTTTCAGTCTTTACTGGTGGCCATATTTTCGGGTTGTCTTGTCTCTTGGCCGCAGAATGAGCAGAAATCTTGTTTGAATGCTGAGGTCTGTGGTTAGCCTTCTGACTGGGCTAGATATCAACCATATGCTGGAACACAGACAACATTTTTGTCTGTATATTAAAACAGAAACAGCATTTTCTTTTTTTCCCTTCTTCTTTCAACATGCACAAATATTTACAATAAAACCAATTTAAGACATCAAACAAACACTCCTTCCCACTCTGCAGTTTACACCAGCAGTGTGAATTAGTTTTTCTGCCTGCTTTCAGCAGCTGTCAGTCTGATTCCGTTCCTGAAGAGGTGCTTAATAGCCTCTTTCCTCTCACAGGAGATTGCACAGACGTCTTTGCTGGGCCAAAACGCCCAGAGAAAAGCTAACTTACTGCTAAATACGCGGACTCGGATTCATCTCACGTCACTGCAATGAATAAAAGAACTGGTCGTGAAATGGAGAATGAAGTCTACAAAGAAAGACGGTGAGATTTTTTTTTTTTAAAAAAAAGGAAAAACTATTAATAAAATACAGATGTATTGTGCTAGAAAGCAGTTGCTGCTTTTAAAACTAGCGTTTATTTATTTTGATAAATAATTGTCTGCAGGTTTTTCAAATTAGACAAGACCTGGAGAAACAAATAATTGATTAAACAAACGAACCAATAAATGACTTAATGAGTGAGAAACGTCCTGAAAATCAAATGGGTCTTAATTTTATGTGGAGTCAGACTCTGTCATTGAGAGTATAAGTTCCAATCAGGCTCCTTTGTTAGTTTAAAAGTAGCTTTTAAAAATAACCACACTTTTCACTCAGCTCACATTTCTGTCTTTAAAATATTTTTATGGTCTGATGTAATATTCTAATGTTAACTTTTGTGTTTTCATTTGCTGGAAGCAGAAAAATCATAATTTCCAGCAATAAAGACCCGAAAACATGAATTTGTGTGGAATTAATCACATTAATAACTCACTTTGTGAACCGAGCCACTAAACATAATGAACATTTCAGTAATAGTCAAATATGTAGAACATAAATGCGGCATCTGTGTTGCTTTAAATGTCATTTTTCTAGTCAAAAATTCCAAAAACAGAATGAAACTTCAGTGGAAATGATTAAAAACAATGAACCTACAGGAGAAACCCAGGATATGGATCCAAGCAGCGAACAGACCAGAGGAAGGAGACTGCTGACAGGAGGCAGGTGGATGATTACTGAGGAGGTGCAGCTGGGAGAGAAGAGAACGGACTGAAAGAAACTGAAAAACTAACAACAGGAGCTGAACAGAAATATAAAGAAACTATAAATCATAACAACACTGAACAAAGTCTAATTGCATGAACAGAATACGCACACACACAAAAAAAACCCTGAGAAACTCCACAAACTAAAACAAAAAACAACATTTTTATATGGCAAGACCTTTTGAGAATTAATAAATGCAGGGGACTTGAACAGAAGATGACAAGACCTAAATGGATCTAAATAAACAAAGTTCTTACTGTTAAGTACATTATTTCAGAGGGTAATGGTGTTTATATGAAGAATGCATTGATCTGATTGCTTTTATGTAAATCACTAAATAAAAATAATTAGTACTGCTACTGCTACGATATAGTTTATGCTAATATTTGCTATAACATTTGTGTATTAATGCAAATTAGACACATAAAGGCAAAAATGTAAAATAAAAAAATGCCTCATACAAAGTCTCATACGTGTTGGTTGTTGAGCTTTAACATATATCGTGTGACTCATTCGTCAGTATCGCCGCCATCTTGTGAGAGGCATTCTAGCAGAGCCACCCTCCAAAATCTGACCTTGCAGAGCATACCTACCAGTTTAACTCAATCTATACAAAACAACAACAAAAAACCCTTCTGTTGCACGTTAGAAATAAAATGAATAAATTTCAAACAATGAAAAGACAAAATACCCAAAACTGAAGAAGATTTCTTTCTTAGGAGATTTTTTTCCATCTAAAGCAGGCAGTGTTTTTATCCACATAACAAGAATAAACATTTTCTCTTTTATTGAATTAATAAAATAATTTAATTTGTCGCTATTATTTCTAGTATTTCATAAAGTCATGCTTAAATTGTTTTTTTGTTTTTTTATTGGTCTGTCCAGCATCGTTGGTTGTTTCAGGTGATGCATGTGTTTGCACAGAAGTCAAACCAGATGTGCAGATGTTGTGACTCTGTGATGAAATGTTGTGCTCGACCTTTTCTTCGCTCGTTTCCATTTACAGAGATGAATGAGAACGTTTCACTGCTTTACCACGACTTCTGTTTTGTAGCCCCAGTTTCCACCGCAGGCAGCCATGAACTGTAGGGAAGGCGATGCTGTAAAAGAAGCGCAAATCCAAACGTCTTTATCATTTTCTCTCGTTTACCCTCTCTCCCCCCGTTCTGCTGGGAAACGAAAGGCATGTAAAAACTCCAATTCCTATTAAGCAGAGAAGGGCCAGCCAAGCTTGTGTGTCCATAGTGTTTAACCAGTAGACCGATGGCAAACTACAGAGTAATCACCTTACAGTGCTGGTAAAACCAGAAGGCCCGGTCACTGCAGGGAAGCCCCTCACAGCTAATCCTTCATCACTTCAGCCTTCGGTTTCCAGTGTCTGTGAGGGAATCATTCTAAACAGTATTGTAACTTCAATCAAGACCATGGGATCTTCTTAGAACTGCTGAATGACAGATAACAAAACTCACATATCACTGGCATAAATCAAACGGCAGACTTTACAAGGTCTCAGCCACGTCTTATTATCGACCCATAACCTGGACAAATCAGACGAAGTAAACAATTTAAATAATAATAAAAAAGTATTGCAATCATTACAAAATTATTTTTAATTGATTGTTAACTCAAGAAATAAGAACAAAAAACTAACAAACTGAAAAAAACAACACTGTTCTCCACCGAAAGAATATAATGTCCTCAGAAAAAAACATGGAGGTGGCAGTATCATGCTACGGGGTTAACACCAATGCGCTCAAAATAACATTACGGCTTCATTGAAACATGGTGGCAGCATTAACATGATTTGTTTTTTGGTTTGTTTTTTTGTTTTTTTCCAACTTTAGGAGTCATTATACTTTTGATGTGATTCATTTCTAACCAGAAAAGATGAACTTTCATCTGTTATGGAAAGGATTATAATGACTTTAATAAAGAATCATTTTTATCCCCTCCGGTCTTGATTTCTAACTCACTTTACTTGGTTGCATGGTTTAAAGGTTTAACAGAGCAATAAAAACGAGTTAGGTTGTTAATTAACTGCCAGGTTAGCTGTACTCTTATAAAAACTTCCACTGAGAACAAGAAAAACAACAAAAAAAAAAAACACATCTTCCAGCGAGGTTTCAACATTTTCTCAGGCAACAGAGCAACAATGCAGATGTGGCTTCATCTTAACTAACAACACGCTAAGCAATAACGTGCCTGAAAGACGTCGAGATCAGAAAAGAACTTGATGGGAGATTTAAATCTCATGTTTCATTCTCCATTCACACGTCCCAGAAGTCGGCTGGCAGCATCACAGCTTTGGTTGAGCTGCTCGGTACTATGAATGATATAATCACCAGCCATGCGGTGAAGTGCAGAGCGAGCTTCAGAATAAGGAAGGAACTGGATTTCAGCGATTTCGAGCTTTGCACGGTCATTGGCGCCAGGGTTTCCCAGCACAACCGTCTTTGAGGTTTACGGAGAATGGTCTGCGTGGACGAAAATGGCATAAAGTCAGAACAGCAAGGACAAAACTGGTTTGAGGTGGTAAAAAGGCAACGGTAGTCATCATTTATCAGCTGTAAAAAGCCTTGAGGCAGATGGACGACAGCTGCGACAGAAAACCACACCAGTTAACAAACAACCATCAAACTCGGTTCAGTATGAAAACTGATTTAAAGAGTTTTCTGTTTAAGAGAACCCATCCCTCTGCATCAAGGTATCGACTTTAGAGCAACTCTTCACACAGAGCATGCATGTCGTGACAGTGGAGAGGAATAACTCCCGTTTAACAGGAGGACAGCTTCACAGCAACACAGCCAAACAGAACACCAGATCACTAAGAGCTCTAAATGTGAGATGGAGGATCTTAGATTTTATGGTGGATTTATCAGGGAGCCAATGAAGGGAAGCTACAGCAGGAACATGAATCATTTCTCTGTTTAATTTTCAGCATCCATCCATCCATCCATCCCTAGTAAAGTAACAGCATGTCCTGCTGTTTCCACATTATTTGATGATTTCAAAGTAAAATACATCAGAGGAAGCGAAATAACAAAAGCACCGATAAATGGACCAGTCAACACCTTCTCCAGTTTGACAGCGGCCGCTGTCAGGGGAATCAGGCCAATAATTGCAGTTGTTTCATGTGTGTACCTGTTGACCCCGCCCACCCCCTGTCCCTCTCATCCCTTCATCCTGTGCATGTCCGCTCCGTGACCAGAGGACGGGAGTGGGCAACAATGCTGCCAGCTGCGGCCTCACGCTGTGAGCAAAAGCCATTCATTTAAAAGGAGTTTTTGTTCAGCTTAAGAAGTGAAGTGGGAAGTTATTTCTTTGAAGAAGAAGAAGAAGAAGCCCCCCCCTCCCTCTTCTGGAGATTTCCTGATCAAAAAGCACAAGTTCTGTAATTTGCTGAAACTCCTGGTGATGTTCTCTGGGAGAACCGGAGCAATGAGAGGATACAGAAGCACAGAGGGATCTGGCAGGAGGAGGTGGGGGGACGGGAGGGATCAGGGTGGGTGAACCAGGGGGGGATCTGGGTCACTGGTCATCCTGAAAAAACAGAATGCCAGTTCACTGTAGTGTTTTCCTGCATGGGGGCCATACATCTCCTCCTGCACTCAGCTTATGGTGCTCGCCATGTTTATTGTACAGCACTCTAAAGATTATGCTAATGTATTTCTCTTTGAGGAAGCATAATCTCACTTAAAAATGTATTTTCCCAAAATCTAGAAAAATACATTTATTTTGGGTCCATTCTTAAGAAGTAATTCTTTCTTAAATAAAATCCTAATTTCTACACTGAGTGATGAGCTTAGCTTCTATCTGGGCTCCAAAAAGAAGCAACTGCATAAAACAAAACAAAACAAAACAAATGAATTCACAATTCTGGCACAAGCTTTCACTCACTCACTCATTCATTCAAGTCAGAGTCTGACCTCATTAATAATGCCAGTCCACAAATCCCACACACATTCTAGAACATAGCTGCAGAGGGTGGACCCAACACATTTTGCTTTAGAGTCAAAGATCTGAAAAGGGTGACATCTATTTCTGTTCAGTTGCATCACTTAATTGTTTCATGCACATATATTGCTGCAGTTAAAGCCGCGAGTCTCTACCTCCTCTGCACATGCTAAGACGGGAATTTGAGCCAATTGTTCTGTGCAAAATATTACAAACTCAGTCAGATTATATGGAGAGGGCGTTGGAATAGCAAGTCTTATCCCAGATTCTGTCACATTTAAGCCTAGACTTTGACTAGGCCGCCATGACACATGAATCGGTCGAAGTCCAGTTCATGCAAACCATCCAGTCTGGGTCGTCACTTTGTAACACTACAGTCAAAAATTAACAGCAATACTTTCGATTATTTGGCCTGACGTAAGAGAAAACAACGTGGGGTCAATTTTCATATTTATAAATGTTGTAGTTTCAAGATAAAAATGTATTCAGCAAGCTAAATATGTAGACAGCAAGCTAAATATTTCGCCTCAAACTAAACAGTTGGCTTATTATTTAGCAAGATAAATGTTTAGCTCCAAACTAAATATTTAGTTAGCAAGAAAATTGAGTTTGCTAACTAATTTTTTAGTTTGGAGCAAATATTTAGTTTGCAATCTAAACCTTTGGCTTGCTACATAAATGTTATCTCAGAAATGTGACATTTACAGATGAATGAATAACATGGTGAAAATGAAGGATGAATGATCCAAATTATTGCTGTTAATTTTTGACTGTGTAACTTTATAAAAAGCAGCTCATAATCCCATTTCATCTGTGGTTGTATGTTCAGGGACGGTTTCCACCCCGGTCTCCTTCTTCTGCAGGTGGCGGCCCTGGTGTTCAAGGTCAGCTCTCCTGCATGTTTACTTCATTTCATGAAAAACAGAAATGTTCATCTCCGTCCAGTCTGAGCTGAACATCTCCTTCCGCGTTTTGAGGTCCCCTAAATGACCCGTTCGCAAACTACAAACAGGACTTTCTTGCAACATTGTCTCTCTTCTTGTAGCCATAAATCAGATTTGTTGTGTTAGTTGTCAGTTTTCTATGTCCCATTAAAGGAGATAAATCCATTGACGTCATTAAGAAGAAAATGTTGAAAATATTGTTTTCCATTCCATATAATCCCAATGAAACAAATTTCTTTTGTTATTGTGACCAATGATTTTGTGCAGTAAACATACCGACGCATCAGCCAGCCGATAAGCAGGGCGCTCTCTTTCTGTGGCTTCCGGAGAAGGCCTGAGAGAAACAGAAAGTTTTCAGCCTGGGAACGAAATAAGTCAGTCTGCTCATCTGCTGTGATGCAACTCGGATGTGATTTAAAGGTTGGGAAACAGAGATGAAGCAGAGTGTTCTGGATCGGTATGCATGCTTGGCTGCCTCTGTGCTGAGGCAGAGTGGGGGGAGGAAAAGCTGTGACGGCAGGAGCGGCCTGGAAACGAGGAGAGTGAGACGTGGCTCAGCAGAACCGGAGAACAAACATCTCTCAAATGATGATTGTTCCCCAGAAATCTGGGAATGGGGGGGGAGGAGGACAGAAAGAGCAGAAGGTTCCACTGTGCAAACATCAGCTTAGATTTATTTCAAACCGAGCTGCAGCTCAAGGTTTGCTAAACTCCAAACTGCTTTCTAATCTTTTCCATGAAGCCGACTTTGACGGGAAGCACGGCCTCCTGTTTCATCCAATCACTTCAGCTCAAGTGACGGCGGTTCAGTGCTTACAGCAGACGGGGAAAGGAAACCAGGTCGATACCTAAGAGAAGAGCAAAAGTTTAATCATTTAAACATGTTTACTGTAATAAAGCGCAGGAAGTCGGATAAGCAGCACTGAGAGATTAACATGAGTATAAAAAGATTTGTCTCCCTGGCGTGGACGTGTTTATTTCAGTCAGAAGAAAGAACTCTCTCTTTTCACGAAAATGACTTGGTACTCATTCTGCCAAGATGGGAATAAAATCTGAAATAAAATTAGGAACGGTCTGTTTCAGAGAGTTTCTGAAACTGGCAGGCGTGTTTTCCCATCACATTAAGCCGCGAGGAACATGTCTTTAGAAGCAATCCTTCTGAGACCTTTAGCATCCCTTACTGGCACCACTGACTGAGAGTAAAACACCTTAAAAATAAATTCTGCTTTTATTGCAGGAACATAATCTCTCAGGGACACATTTTTTTGAAAGATCCCAGCTTTAACTGAACTAAATGAAGTCAATAAGCAAACATTTACACATCAATAAATAATTGTTTCGAGGCACAGAAGGAGAACCTCAGACGCCTCCTGTTACACAGTCGGAGCAGTAACAGTGAGGGGTATTTAACCATTCCCGTTGCACGATCCGTCTGAGCTGACCACAAAAGAAAGGCACCACCCGAGCTCAGGTTACACCTGAACTGTGACCCCTGACCCCACAGGCGCTGAAGAAGAGACTTCATGGATGCAGAGCAGGGCCAGTTGGTCAAATGTCATCATCAAGGATAATCATTATCAAATATACAGTCTTAGCCTGATCTCTGGTTTCCAGCTGTAATAAAGGAAGCTGCTTTGACTCCGCAGCATCACCATCCACGTCGGCTCTGAAGAAACTCAGATGATATGAGTTACAACAACATTTAATTTCCATTTGGGATAAAAAAAAATTAAAAAAAAGTACGGTAGCTTTGAATTGAATTGTGCTGTGGGAATGTGGGAGGTTTTCTGCTGCCTTTCGAAGCTTTCTGCACATCTCCATCAGGCGTGCCCGCAACTACGGAGGGCCGAGTCGGACTTGCAGGTCAGCGTCCTTACAACATGCGTTTGTAGCGTTTTTCTCTGACAGGGAACTAATGGCTGAAACACGCTGCACCTGGGAAGTTTGGCAAAGACAAAAAACTGCCACCAGCGTTGGGTAATTAACTCCTCACACTCCACGGTGAGTAATGCCCTCTTTAAACATGAGACAGTGGTGTGTGTTGAGCAGCTCAACACAGGACTTTACTCTGTGTGTGTGAGATCAGACAGGTAAGAGCCACGAGGCTGAGCTGTGTGCCGGTTAGTTATCAGTGTGCAGCATCGGGCCGAGGCCAGAGAGAAGCACACTGCAGCATTGTTGCCGTCCGGGGGAGGAACGGCGCGGCTGAAAGGACCCTAATCTGCTGTGTGCGGATCTGAAGGGGGTGGGGGGCGAAATGATGACGGTCTTCATAGGAATGAGACGGAGCTTTGAGCCTGACGGTGGATTGTTCGGTTCTCCTGACCCATGTGAAGATCTTATTTAGCTGCTCTTGGGAAGCAGAGCGCCGCTGCAGTTGTATGGAAATGTTGTCCATGTTTGTTCAAGTGGTGAAAGAAGATTAAAGAAAATAAAAACTGGGTTTCAGCTTACAGAAGAAGGAAAAGAAAAAAGAAAAAAAAAAAACTAATGCAGTGCAGCACTAAAATCAGATGCAATAGTATCAATAGAAATCAGGCTTTCCAAAAAATAAATAAATAAAAAAATATATATATATATATATATACACATAGCTAAATATCATTGGATGGATGGGAAAAATGCTTGGTTTAAAATATTTATCAATATGTAAAAGCACAAAATCTCAGAGCATTTTTGTTCGGTTTTTAGAGCAAATATCTTGTTACGCTTCAGAAAAGATAAAACTAACTTACAAGTAACTCTTTAGAAAGAAATAGGAGCTTTTTTAAGTACATAATTTCTTAATATCAATAAAAAGTACCTCTTCTATTAGCAGATAATTTTACTTTTAAGAAAACGTTTTTCCCATGATATTAGTGATATAATCTGCCAATGGGACGAGTAATTTTCCATCAATATTAAGGAAATATTGGTTGAAAACAAATCCCTATATGTTGTTGAAAAGTTACGTTATACACCTAATTTAGTTTTGGCTTATTTCACGACAGATTCGACCAAAACTACTTGGTAAGAGTTTGTGTTTTTGCCATGCTGCGCTCCAAATTTAGCTTAATTATATTGTAATCCAAATGGATTTGAATACACGTGTCATAGTGCAGCATCCTCCTTTCAGTTTCAGCCTAGGATGTTTTTGAATTTACAAACCAGATGTTAACAAGCAAACCTTTCAAGTATGAGATATATGTGCATAAATATATCACAATACGACAAGATCAAAGCGTGTTTTACTTAGAACCATTTTAACTTAACAAGATATATAGCTCTTGATATCCAAATGGAGATTACTAGTGACCCCATTGTGTCAAGCAATAACTAAGTGTATGATAGGAGTTTTTAACTTATTTTTACAACAGTAAGGTCAGTTTGAGAGCTTAATAAATTTCATATCATCTAAGGCCTTAGCATCATGTCTTATTCTGTTGGAAATCCCCAGCATCTGAACTTATGTACAGGTAATTTACATATCATTTAATTTACATACATTCAGGCAATTTGTAGGTTTCAAAAATTCTAATTCAACCCGCGAAAAACTAAAATATTTTAATCTCAACAGTTTTGATGAGCACACTGAACCTCGACTACAATAAAATAATTTCAGTCATATTTGCTAAATGAAATGTCCTAATATTTATCTCCACGTGTAGAAAAAAGGCCCGAGATCAGTCATTTAGGGTTGGGCCTGTGTTACAACTGGGACCGTGCTGCCCTCTGGTGGTCAATATGTGAAAGTGCATGTTGGCCACCATAAACCCTAGTAAAAATCAGTCCGTGTAAATTATTCATGTTTATTTTTTTCGTGCTTTTTATTACTTTTAGTCTGAAGGAATTTTAATCTAAGGATGTACATTATAAATATGTTAACAGTCGACAGTCTTACAGGAAAACTTTTAAGTGGAACAATCCTCGGCTGGATGTCCCAGTTTCTCCTTGTGTTTAATACATCAAAGCGATAAAATTCTGATTATTCTCCTGTGCAGAAAGTCTGATTTTAGTTTCCAAAGAGCCTTTAGTTTCAATTTTTCACATCTTGAAGAAGAGCAGGGTTGTTGATACTAATCTGTTTCTGTTTTCTCATCTATTAGGGGAGCTGAACACATGCAACGTGACTTTTATTACATTTATAATAAAAAGTATAAACTGAATGTTAAAATGTGCATTAATGTTGTGAAATCTACGCTTGGTAAACAAGAAACAGCCTGTAAAGCAGCTGGCTGCAGACAGCCTGACTAATTAACCTTCGAAAATTAACTTGTTGAATGTCCAGTTTTATTTCATAAAGAGCTGAGCAGGAAAATGAGCAAACTTGTGTAACAATTAACAGAACTCTGTGGCAGATTAACTTGAAAAAGGTGAATAAGCTACAGTCAACATTAAAAACTTTATAACTAATATAAGGTTAGTTATATTAGTTATAAAGCTAATATATTTAAATATTAGTTAAACCTAATATATTTAAATAATATTAGGTTATTTAAAATAAATTAATTTGAATAAAACCTGACTGAAAAAAGAGAAAACGTAAGAATAAATTGAAATTTTATTAAATAAACTGGATTTAATAGAACATTTCTGACTGGAGATACTGAGCAAAATGTTCACTTTGTTTCTCACATTTTCTTTCACACCATTTTATTAGAACAGAACAAATAAATTCTTCACAAAATGTTCTTTTTTTTTCCTTTTAATTTTATTGAACACAAACATTTCTGACAGAATGCAAAGTCAAAGTGTGTTTTCCTTCATTCCTCAGTTAGTATTCTGTATTTACACCAGGGAGTAGTGAACAGACAGACACTCAGACAGAGGAGAAGCACACTGAGCTGCTGTTTAGAGAGAGAGAGAGAGACTGGAGAACAGAAAGTTCTGGATCAATAACAGTGACCAGCTGCTGGCAGTGACGGCTCCTCTCAGCATGATGGATGTTACAAATCCCTTTGCTGTAACGTGAGCGCGGGGGCCTTGGGAGGAAGTTTTCATATTTTTTATTCCCCGATCAAAAAAAAAAAAAAGGAAAGAAAAGAAAAGAAAGGCAAAGCGGGTTTTTACAGAAAAGAAACAATACCTTCTGTTTGGTTCTGGCTAATGAAGAATAATAAAAAAAAAAATCACATAAACCAGCAAAACTGATCAATCCAGAGAAACATAAAAAGCAAAACAAAATGAGACAAAATGTCATTTTTCACACATTTCCAGGCCAAGAGTAAGTCAGTTAATGGGTTTTTTTTGTTGTTGTTTTAGAAGAAATCAGAACAAGTTCCACAACATTTGAAAAGCATAAAAACATGGAAAATAAATCTTAAAAAAGAAGAAGAATTTAAAGAAATTATTTATGCTGCTTCTGACAAATCTGATCATTTCTGGAAACCTAATTTATATTCTCTTAGCTTCACGTGATGCTAGATTTGAGCGTTAAAACATTAAATATCTCCTTTTGACTCGTTGCATTTGCTTGTGTCCGTGTGGTTTTGGTCATGGCTAACCTTTCTTTAAACGAGACGGCGGCCAAGTTAAAGTAAGGTTTTCAGCAATAATCTGTCCCTCAGAATATTTATTATAAAGGAATGAAAGGATAAAACATCGAAAAGGAACCGGAATAATACAGCCTTACAGAAGATGTGAGAGAAGCTTCATTTACAGCTGAAGGGAGCAGCGAAAGAAAAGAAACTGACAGGAGGAAGTAAACGGGAAACTTCGGAATACAGAAACCAAGAGGAAGGGAAAGCATGGCGTCGTTTCTCAGTCTAAAGGCACTCAGCCGCTCGCTACCGGCTACATCACAATCAAACTAGACGCTCAACTCTAACGCTCCAGGCTCCAGTGTTTGTTGTTCACACTCAACCGGCTCCAAGTCTTTTTCTGACTTCTGCTTCACTTTTTAATGTTTCAAAATGCAGAATTTTAGAAAAAGAGATGTTTTATTCTCAAGAGACCAAGCTAATTTTTTATCAAGATGATTTTCCAATCTTAGGCAGAACCTCCTGTTTTCAATCAGTTTAAGCTCAACCTGAATGTTGCTCTGCTTGGTGGTTCGCCATCAGAATCCTTAGGACTTGTGACAGTTTGGACATTTTGGAAACAATTTTTAAAAGAAAGATTTTTGCCGTTTAAAACTTCTGCCATCACGCCTGACTTTGTTCAACAGTTTATCTTTTTTACAGCAGAACCTTCACCTTGGTAAAGATGCAAAAAGCTCTACATAAAAGGTCCTGCAGGGACACGACCTCATCGAAAAACAGTCCGACCTTTACCTTGGAAGATTTATTCATTGGGGAACATTTCTATGTTTTTATTTTATTTTATTACCTTTTAAGAAAGTCAAAATGGAGCTTTGGAAAAGTTGCACCACCTCTTTAAAAACTCAAAAAACGTCTCTTTAAATATTGAAAAGTGATATTGAAAAAGCTTTTTTTTCTTTTAAAAATCATTCATTGCCAGATTTTTGAAAATTCAGCACCTGCCTCATATAAATAGCATGTTCTCTTTTATTTCTTAGTTTCCATAGAGATGGGCCTCTGTGATTCTTCATATTCAACGTATGCATTAAGTTCCTTCACAGTACGATCAGCTGAACAGTGTACAGAGTCGGTAAATAAATTAGGTACATTTATTTTATAATTATTTTAAGAGTTGCCAACACTTTTGTTTCAAAAAATATGTGCTTTTAAGGTGGGATTTTTTCTCATCACTGATTAAATTTCCTGAAATTTCAGGTTGGATACATGAATTTTCAGACTTTCTACCAGGAGAGCCAATAAGTTCGGAAGGTGGAGCCATTAGAATAATTTCAAATAAAATATATTTAAAATTTCACACATTTCACAAAACTGCTAGAAGGAAAAACTAAAAGTGAAACAGATTTTTTTTTTGCAGTTGTATGGGCTGATCTTTAAAACGACTCAATACAAAGGCCAATAAATGACATAAGATGCTCGTGGATGACAGACAAAAGTAAATTACAGAACATATTTTATTGGTCTTTTTTACTGCTTCACAACAATTTACTATCCAAATTTAGACAAGCCCCTTCAGATTTGATGCCACACAATGAAAAGAGAAGCTGCAAATATCCAAAGTTCCAGTTGAATTCGGTTACTATGTTAACAATAAATATGATAAAAAAAAAAAAATCTCTGGCTATGAAGGAGCCAAATACAAAGACATAACACACTTGGACCTATATTTCTAAAATGAGTCATAAGAACAACTACATCTCAGTCCACACTAACTTGATGTTTCTCTAACCTCTTACGTCAAAAATGTTGCCTAACCTACGTGTCCAAACCACTTTAAGGAAACCTCAGGAAAAGTGTGACACACATGTGAGACAGAAGGAAGAAATGTGAATTTTCACAACTCAAAACACAAAAGTTTCGCAGCACACATAAAGGTGTGGAATTCACAGAGTCCTGCTACGTCAGAACCGGGTTTGTTACTGTTTGGTGGTATTTCACCATCTGACTTTAAAAAGAATCGGCCGACCGTCTCATAATGAAACCCTCAGTTCTTCATGAAAACCACAAACAATTTGGCTGCATTAATGAAAAAGTGGGCCACACTGCTGGTTTCATTTTAGATTTTGTGGATATAATGTTTTTGTGCACCTGCAGAAAATATTCATATTTGTGAATCGGTTTTGTGCAGATGCTTCACAAATTGCTTCAGAAACACAACGCAGAAATCTTTGTTACAAATGCAAACTAAGTCAACCTGAACAATGACTGTGGGTTGATTTTAGAGTAAATCCCAGTAAATAGGGGCTCAAATATGGGTTTAGCTCCTCTATAAAATGCAAAATAAGGATTAAACAGGACATTTTTCATTCCAAAGGTTTTGATGCACGGTGCTGGAATTGTAAAAAATAGAATCATACATTTTCCCCTGCAATTTATTACAGAATATTGCACTGTAAAACTTGTACAAATGTAAATGTTTTCAAAACATGGGTAATGGGTAAATTAATTCATGAGTAGAAGACATCTTTGACCTAGTTTGTCTGTATACATGTATTTTAAGACAAGATGGAGAACTGCAAACAGTGTAATGAGGCTACAGGTAAATCTACTCAAGTCAGGAAATAACTTAAATGGTAGATTTTAAGTGAGGTTCCCATCATTTACACCCTACAGTGCAGGTTTTCATTGGTCCAATTCATTTATATTCATCCAAGGCCCATTATATTTGGCTACACAATATTTAGTTAAGGTTAATGTGGCATGACGAATTTTGAGGAGGGTTTTAAAGATATTTAAGAGATGAAGACAATTTAAGGCATGAACATTGGAATTAAATAGGAGCCTATAAAAAAGAATGAAGCTGGGTTTTCAAAAAAATCTAAGCAAAAACATTAAGGCCCCCTTAAAATTGAGTCCATATACATATACAGGACCATATAATATGCACAAGCGGATAATTCAAGGTCTTGGCATGAAAATTTCAGGCGTATGGGGAAAAAAACTAAAAAACATTTTATCTTCTAACTATTTGATTTATAAAAAACGAAAATAAAACATGGAATCAGCTTTTGAAGAGCAAATGCAAGACACTAACAACGCATGGCGCCCAAACTCACCATGTCAGAAGCCAGGCAAGGACAGAAAATGAACCAAAAGGAAAACTGAGGATTAGAAATTCAAAAATCCAATATTTTTTCAATCACGTTTTGTGCTAACAGCAACACTCTTCAGTGTGGAAGTCGAGACTGAGTGATGCATACTAAAGTCTATCGAATAGTCTTTTGAATATCAGTAAAGTGTTTGAAGATGACATTGAGGTGTAAGAAACTCCTTTTTACAGATATTTTGGCTGCTATTTTTAAAGAGAGGGATTGAAATTTCTTCCGAAAAAAGGAAAGCTAAAGGTTTTACAGAAAAGTTACTTTGTCTTATCCTTCCAAGCATGGCAGTTCTGCCACTGAATTTAGGAATGTAAACGTTTTGGGCTCAGATCGAAGGTAAGTGTCTCTAGAGAATAGGAATCTTTATACTCTGGTATAAAGCTATTAATGCTAACAGTGCTAATTGCTAATAGAAGAAGCTAAAGTTGGATAAAATTGGTTTGTGAAGCCCTGTTTCACCGCGTGTTGAGATGTTGCCTTTGCTCCAAATATAATTGATTAATGATGTCTTAAAAATCTAAAAAATAATAAAAACAGTTTGAATGCATTTATCTATAGTTACTGAAGAGAAATCGGAATTGGCTTACTAAAATTACTATTCACAAAACTCTGCTGGGTGCATGTATAAACAGCCTGCAAACAAACGTTTAAGGAGGAAAAAAAATTAACAAAAAAACAAGATATTAACTCTTACGTCAATAATTCTCACAATCATTTTTCCATTTTTTTGGGGAGAGTGAAGATGAAATGAAGGAAAACGCAGGATTAAGAAGCAGAAAAGAACAAAACCCGATCACATACCAATTTACAGAAATACAGCAACTTCACAACAAACCCAAATGCTTTAATAAGACATTAAGGAACAGCTAAATAGGCAGTGAGAACAGTATTTAAACAAAAACATACATAGGAAAAAGAAGACCCATAATCCATTATCACAATAATGAGCATACTGCATAAAGAGTAGTAGAGTCGTCTTACATTTGTGTGCATTTTAAAGGCAGTAAATCTGTGAAGTAAAGCTACAGTTCATCCATGTTTATCTAGAGAAAATATTACAGATGCTGATCTGCTTATTACGTACAAAAACTGGTGACATAACGTATGAATATCTATTAGTTTTAGAGTGACTGATTTGGGTGCTTGTATAGGGAACTAAGGCGTTGCATGAGGTTTATCACTCCTGGTCATATTCCCGCAGAAACACAAATTTCTTTGCAGTTTATCTTCTGAGTTGCTGCTTTTTTTTTTTCTTTTTTTTTTCTAATGCAGTGGGGTGGTGTGTGTGAAATTGTTTTCGAAGTTTCAGTGACTGTGACCACCCCCGCTTTTAACCTGTAAAGCCCACACCCCAAACTCTCCCCGCCCAACCTGCACCCCGACATTACGCTTTACTTTCGTTGCCGTTCGCCTGAGGTGCCTCGTTGGGGACCGTCTTCACCTCGGCCGTGGCGTTCTTCACCTCCGGCTCGGTTTTGGCGTTGTCGCTCTTCGCAGTCTTCCCGCTACGAGCGAAAGCAAAAAGGAGTGAAAGAGGATAAAGGAAATTTCGTTAGAATCGACGAGGCTCTCTTTTCACGGCTAAACTGTCTGCCTTTTGTCTGATTCCTCAAAGGGAGGAAAGAGGTGAAAACATGCAGGATGCTTTGAGGGAATCTGCCGTTCTCGCTCCTGGAACTGAATGCATTTCACACTTAATGGGATTGAGCTCGCTATCCTAGCCAGGCATCAAACAGGAGCACATGGATGTCACAGCCACTTCCCAGGAACAATGAATGCTGATGTGGAATGACACAGGGTCCGTACAGTAGACACAGCGCTGGAGGGAGGGAAGGACCGAGGCACGGCCTACAACAGCCACGACAATACACCAGAGGATTACATGCCATCTGGACTCAGCTGAGCTCAGACACAATGGGGACAGACTTTGAAGCCCCACATTACTTTTTTTTTTTTTTTTTTTTTTCAGTCTAAAAATGTTTTTTTCTGTCCTGCCTGCCGCCTCTCAAACAGCTGCTCTGATCCTCACGCTTTTCTATCCTGTCCACCAATAAAAAACTCCAAAAAAACCCTAATAAAATTCATGTTCAGTTTCATTCTGCCTTGCAGAAATACTGAACACACATTTTGTTGGACTTTAGTGCACGCTGCTGGGATTTTATGTGAGTGAAAGAAAAAGGACTTATGGTTTCCTCTTTTTTTTTTTTTTTTTTTTTTTTTTTTTACAAATAAAAATTTGAAATGCATGATGTGAATGTGCAAACAGAACCCTTAGTCAGTACTTTGTAGAACTGGAACCGGATCTGACTGCAGTTGCAGCTGCAGGATGTTTCTCCACGTCTAGAAATCAAAGTTTGAAACGTTCTTTGTGAAACAGCTCAGGCTCAGTCAGATTGGATGGAGAGTTTCTATTGTCAAACATTTTCCACTGGATTTAAGTCTGGACTTTGACTGGGCCGTTCTAGCCTGCGACAAAGCGACACATTTCAGCAGAACAGTGGATGATTTCACGCGGTATTTAAACACATTTCAATATCATTTTTAAAGAACTGAAACATTATGTAGAAAACATTTAAACAAAAATCAGTTTTAAAAATGCTTCAGAGTTGAACTATGTCTGATACAGAAACCAGCAAACAATAAATCCATGTGCACACTTCCATAATTATCATGACTTTTGTTCACTTTTAAGTATGACATCTGTCACAGAAGGTTTCTTTCTATTTGACCTGTTCCCTGATTCTCCGCCTTCTGAAGAAACTTTTTTTTTGCCCAGCATCTTACTTGTGCATATCAAAGGTAAATGTGATGGATAAAAATACAGATCACACTTCCCAGGTTTGCATTTACAAAACAATTAACAACTCTGTTTCCGTCACTTTTAGCAAAGCTGCAGCATTTGCTACAGCTGGACTTTTGAGTTCCAATGTATTAAACAGGATATTTATAGAAGAGTCTCATATAAACATTTAAGACATTCAGCATCAGAATTGCTTAAAAGACAAAACAAGGCTTTTATTTTGATCAGAGATTATATTTAAACTGGAATCTTGGTTCAGTCCTTGATTGTATGTTGATGTGCCAAAAACCTTTGCATTTCCCTTGTAACTTTTACTTAAAAAAGGGACAACGTACAATTTAAATTGATATGTCACTTTTTCAGATTTTAGCTTTCAGCATTTGTACGGTCTGCAGATTTTTACCATCTGCAAACAGAGCGGTTGGAGCTGATGGAGTCTACGGCTGTGAAAACGGCGGCTCTGATGGAGGACGGCACAGCGGGAGCGCTCTGCTTCAGGCCCGTCTGAGCTGTGTAGGAAAATCCCTCCAACGACAAGTAGGCTTTCATCACACTGATTTGGAGCTGACAAGCTCCCTGCATCCAAGTAGCTCTAAACGCTTCGCTCTTCATCACTGACATCCTCCCCTGAGCAGGCGAGCGAGCAAATTAAGAGCTGGAGGAAGAGGAGAAGGACGGGTGTCTCTCAGGAATTCATCTCCTGCTACAGTCTTGTCCTCCACTTCAACAGGCTGTCAGGAATCAGCAACGTCTGCAAACTACGACGCGGATTTCAGAAAAATCTGATCCAACAATCCAGCTGCTGTTCAGAGCTGATATATCAGGGAGACGTGTGTGTAGCCCAGTCAACAAAAACACCTGCGTGAGATGACGTTAGATCAAACTGTGATCATTGTTTTCTGTAAGGCAATGAAATTATCTTGATTTAATGCCAGAAAAAGATTTTGCTACCAAAGCTGCCTACTTTGACAAAAAATATTATCAAGCAGAATTTACATACAGCTTTGTTCATAAATTTAATCAAAGGTTTTATTTTATTGTTATTTGTTTATTTTATCTTACAATTTAATTTTAAACAAATTTTGTTTTTTATTTCTAATTTGCTTACATCTTATTTTTATTTTTTATTTAACTTTATGTGCTTATTTCCATATTATTGATTTAACTTATATTTTCATCACTTAAAAATGACTATTTTATTTTAATTTATTGCCTTTCGCTATGTTTCTTATGAATACTTATGAATAGTAGGTAACCAACAATAAAAAAAATATTTACCATTATTTAATTTAATTTGTTTCACTCTATTTTCTATTTCATCTATTTTAGTTTAGATTGCTATATTTTACACTTCACTGCAGTTTCACTTCACTCGTTAATTCTATTTCAACATAATTTTGTGTTTTCTATTCATTGTAATTCTATCAACTTTAATATTTCAAGTTCATTTCATCATGTTTTTTGTTTCTCTATTTTACATTACATGTGTCATGAGACTATAAATTTTACATTGTTTTCTATTATTTTTTCTTCCATTTTATTAATTAAAAAAAAAAGAAAAACATAAAAAAATTAAACTGGGATTTGAATGATTTTTTTTTAAACTGTCAAATGTAGAGATTTGTTTTAGTCATTTGTTTTCATCTTTTGATAATTTTTTTTTTTTTGTTAATCTCATCATCTTTTTTTTTTTTTATCACACCTATTAAATCTTTTCCCACATTGAGCTACATGTTAGCCTGCGGCGCTGAGCGCTAACGAGCAGAACGGTGGGAAGATGCTCCTTTCTGTGAGGTTAATAAGCAAACAGGTGGAGGTGGAGGCAGTGGGTGGAGGGTGGAAGCATGCAGTGACTGATGGTGAACATCTGGCAACGTTAAAGGAACTTCTACCCTTAAATGGCCCAAAAACTGACCTGACATCAACAAGTGCTGATGTCCAGACTTATTGTTTTTAGATTTCCCACAATGCATTGTTTAGACGGATATAGACGTCAGTCTTCAAAAAAAAAAAAAAAAAAAAAAATCCACAATGAATGCTATAAAATGTATGAATATTTAATGTGTAACAAATTCCTCCTAACTTTTGAAATGTGGGACGTGTCTGCAGTTGCAGCTGTGCTCCTTTCTCCACATGATCAATTGAGGTAAAACGGCTCCTGCTGCCTCTGGATCTCTGCCCACAGCTGATGCTTATTGGATCCTGGTACCGAGCCAACGGCCAAACATATTTCAGGGTGAGATGGAGGCAATCAATATCTACCACAGGTCAGCAGTTTTAACAGGGACTGATGAAATGTGATCTTCATTTCAAACTTTCTTCATACTTGGCCTCAAACTTGGCTGCATGCGGTCTTTAAGAGCAAGTTTTGTTTTCGTAAGATAATTGATTGGTTGCATTTGGCTCCAGATTTTAGCCTCTTAAAATCAAATTTCTGCCAATGAAAAAGTGTTGAAATGCATTAAATCGCAGTTCAGCAATGTACAGAAGCTGACTGAATTAAATATCAGTGAGTTTCAGGGACATGACAGCACAGAGGTAAATCTCCACAATGTTTCATGAACATTCATGGAATTTCTGTGGAAATGTGAACGTTGGACGCTGACATTACTGCAATGCTGCTACATGCTTAGAGATGCTAAACATGGAGACACGGAGGATTGTTTTTTCTTTTGCTGTTCCCTCGCAAAAATGTATTGATCAGTTTATGCGGCATAACTGAGTACTGTAAGCCTTTATTACTGTGGCCATTGTACTTTCTGCTAGTATCTTGTGAATTATCTGAAGGTTTATATATTTTTCTTTAGGGTAGAAAAGCAACACAAACCTATGATGTAAACAGAAACTTTCTGTAACAAGAAATGAAAGAAAAAAAATACATCCAAACTATTTGGACTATTTGTGAGAATAAATCATCTGACAGTTTTGATTGTGTCTCTTTTGTGTTGAAAGTCTGAATGTTTTAAAGGGATGTTTTCATGTGCAGTCCCATCTCAACCTTACACAAACAGATATGCAGTGAATACATCGATTTCTTGTACCAGAGAATTAAGAATAAACACTGAGGCTCTTTAAATGTGTAAACATTTTAAATTTTAAATTGACATTTTCTACTGTATGCAAAATAGATCAGCAAATGTTGCAGTAAGCATATTGTGAGGGAAAGCAAAATATATATTTTTTTCCCTATTCAAAATTTATGCATTAAATTTGTGTGATTAATTATTTGAAATGAACATTTAAAGCAGGCAATACAATCCATGAGAATTAATAGCAAAATCCACACTATGTGTTCAGTTAATCAGTTTCACTTTTTGAATGAGTGAAATAAAAAAGCTTTTGGATGTTGTTGTAATGGACTGAGATGCAGCAGTACCTCTGTTCTGAGCAGAACCATGCATGTGGGAAGAACCGTTTAAGGGTGAAGTTCTCCTAAAAAATGGCAGCCCTCATGAAATGACCAGAACAAAAGGGAGCAATAAAGGAAACGGAGATGTTCATACTCATTTTGGGTTGATGTGGTGGAGTCTGAGCATGGGGCACAGCGGGCATCGTTGCTCTGGCCGTCTACTTGTAAGTCCTTACTCTGGGTGCTGCTGGGGGCTTTCACTGACTCACACGGCTTCTGAGGCCTGTCGCCATTAGCGGATGCTGGGCTAACTGGCTCTAATACAGGAGGCCTAGAGGCAGGGGCAACTTTTGGAGTGTCGCTGAGGTCAACCAGGGGCCCGACGCTGCATTTGGAGTCTGCGTTAGGTGAATGGGAAAGGGCTGCAGCGGTGTTTTTAGGAGAGGAGTTAGTCTGTGGCGTGCTAAAGCTCTCTGTAACCGAGTTAGCAGCAGCCGGGGGGAGTCGGTTTATCGCCGTGTTCGGGGAGTCGGCAGCGTCAGGTCTGTTTGGCAGGAAGTAGCAGGGAGGAGGGGGGAGAGGAAGAAGAGAGGGGTGGATACATGAGAGGAAGCATAGAGCCAAAAAAATATGAAACAAAAAAGGGTAGAGTGAGAGTGCAAGTCAGGGTAACAACAAGGTTTTAAGTGCTTCTGTGCTTCAGTGGAAAAAGTAAAAATCTATACAGTCAAAATGTTAGCAACAAAATATTGGAGGGTAAAACACAAAATAATCAAAAGAGTGGACAAGCAGTTTTCCCAGGATGAAGGAGTCGGTCTACAGCTCCTGCTCTGAGCTTTTACAGAGACTAAAGGGATTCTGTTTGGTACAGAAACAACATAAAGCCACACAAATCCAACTTTAGCTGGACCTGAAACCGAAAGAGCTGAAATGATTCTGGTCTCAGCAAGTCACCAATCATTTTCTCCACTCTGTTTGTTAAAACTCCACGCCAACATGTTTTTAAAATATTGGGCAGCAAAGACTTTGTTATGAATGTTCCTTCAAACATTCCTAATCTAAAGCTAAAATAAATGTAGCTTCTCAGCCTCAAAGCTGTGTATCAACTGAAGTATTAATATCCATTAAACCTTTAGGCAGTTTTTCTTAATGTTAAAACCTCAAATTTACATGGATTTCGTCAGGATTTAATGTGAAAGAGCAACACAAGCTGCAACATGATTATGAAATGGAAAGAAAAACGAGAGGTTGCCTGATGACTGCTAATGATTACCCGTGTGTGTAATCTAACCTCAGTACAGACAGAAAACGGGGCTGAATTCGTTTTCACACCTCACTTTCCATTTTTATTTGTAGAAAAAATATTTGTAGAAAATATTTTGAATCACGTGTATTCCAGTGTATTCCTGGTTTACAATTGTGTGGCGCTTTGTGTTGTCCTCTCACGAGAAATTTCAATCAAATACACTTACGCTTATGCTGTAATGTGACAAAATATGGAAAAGTTCAGGAGGTATGAATACTTTTGCAAGCCACTGTTTATTCATGAGCTGGAATGGCCTAGTCAAAGCTCAGACTTTAATCCAATTAAACGTTTGTTGTCGGCGTGTTGCTCTCCATTTAGTTTGAATGACGTCGAGCAATTTTGCAAAGAATCTGGAGTTTTAGTGTATAGATGAGCGAAGCTGGAAGAAACATCAACAAAGCTGCTGTTAAACGTCGATACGAACAAAACTATGAATTATTTCTCTTCAACTTCATAGCTACTAAATGTTGGTTTATCACCTCCATTCTGATATTGTACACTAAAACTTGAGGATGTATTGTGACAAAATGTGAAAAGGTTCAATGGATATGAATACTTCCATTCAACACTGTTTTTATCTTTTAACCCAGCTTTATTTTATCTGAAGATTCTACATATTTAAGCCATCCATCCACCAATTAAGTGTGTAGACTCAGTTTTGGACCGTCTCTCAAAGAGCCAATTAAAGCGCTCGGTTCTCACTCTGGTTCTGTCAGCGGGGTGGTCTCATTGGGCTCAGTGGGACCCCCTCCTTCTTGGTTCGGGGTGTTTTCTTCCTCTGTTCTCACTTCCACAATCGGCTCCTTAGACTCGTCCTTCCTGTCGTCAGAAAGAAAGGAAAGAGCAAACGGATGTATAAATTCAGGCGTGCGTTTGTGAGACATGAGGAGGTCTCAGTCAGGCGGCTCTTTATTGCGGCCCGGGAACACACGGTTACCTCACGCAAACGATCAGCAGCAGTGTAAAACAAACGAGCTCAAAGATTCAGACACACATAGACGGTCTGTTCGGCTGTCAACCGCGCTGTCTCGTTCACTCAAGCCAATATTTGATCATCCTCCGCCTCCACCAACCTGCGTGCTCTGATTGCAGGTTTTTTTTTTTTCCCCCCCTGAGGGCTTCGCCGCCACCGCCGCCGCCACCACCACCACACTTGGCTCTCTGATTGTGCTTGGCTTTAAAAGCGTTTGCTGGCAGGGAATGACATGTTTGAGATCTAAAGGTGCAAAACATCTCTGCAGATCTCGCCACTGCGACTCGGTTCACAGCATGGCACAGGCTCTGAAGAAGTGTTTTGTGAAGGCTTTGGTTGAAATATTTATTTGTTGTGTGCATTGCCTCCATAAGGAGAAGCATATTGAGGTGAATTCTTGATCAAAGTACAGCGTTCTTTTCAGGAAGGTTGCATTAATAATTACTTTGCTCCAAACATGCTAGCATTGTCAGTAATTCCTCATCATTGAACATAATTTCATTTCGCATTCATTGTTCGAGAAACAGCATCCTCCACTATTACTGGTAAAATGATTAGGCTGTGTGAAAAGCCTTAAAGTAAATGTGTCTTTTAGTTGAGCAGAGTAATCTCACTCTGCAAATTTTAGAAAAATTAATCCTTTTTTTTTTTTTTTTAACAATATAAGGTATTTTTAATAAATTACTGCTGCCACAATACTTTTTTTTAACATCAACACTTCTTATTCTTACTCTAAAACGAACTATTTTTTTTGCCATTTTCACTTTCTTCAAATTTGCTGAACTACCGATTGTACTCGTGTTGAGCAGAGTGGAGGATCTGTGATGCTGCGGGCCTGTTACAGTGCACTGCATTATGAACATGAGGACAAGTTTTTAATAAAAGTCTGATATCTTCTACATCAGAAAACTGAGAGTCTGCTGTGACTGGGTCTTTCAGCGGGATCATGGTCATCTGGTAAAATCAACTCCACCTTCCTCCCAGTACCAAGGAGGAGGCGGCTAACCACCATTAAACAGCTCCATCTTCACCAGGTCACCATGACATTTGGTGCATCTTTACCAGAATTTACAGAGCAAGTCAGATTATATTTTTTCTTAAATAAACCCAGAAGCAGTCGGCAAATCACAATGTGTGTGCTTACGAGAACGCTGCCTTTCCCTCCTCAATGTCCTTGCTCTTGGCGCCCGGGCCGGCTTTCCCGCAAACGTTGACGGCGATGCACATGAGGAGGCCACACTTGTTGAGGAAATAGCAGGTGACGTCCACAGCAACCAGCAGCAGCAAGAAGACAACGATGAGGATGCCCACGATGGCGCCGGTGCCGAGTCCCGAGCCGCCGTCTGCAGTGTCTGAAGAGGAAGAGAGAGGCAAAGGGGGGGATACGCAAACCACACAAGACAGAAGAGAAAGAGAGGAGAGGAGAGGGGGGCAGCCAGGAAATTAGACAGAGGACAGACATGATGAGAGGCGATGAGGGATACGGTGAGTCTCAATGAAGGTGTGAAGCAATCAGTTGGGGGAATCACCAAGTACATTTTCCAAAAAAAAACAAAAAACAAAAAATAAACAACCTTCCACTCCATCTTTAAGAGGGAAATGTTGTACTTTCTGCTCTACCAAATTCATTTTTAAGCTTTTAAAACATGAAACTGTGAAAGGTGAATCGACAAATAACTTTTAGTTGTTCTGCAACAGTTTTCTTGCTCTTTGCTCCGGGGGTTTGAACAATATTTGATCGAAGAAACTGAAGGATTTTGGAAAATAAAATCTGCGGGAGAACATGATGTTGCTGTCACGTTTCATACAATGTTAAGTGTTCACTCTGTACCAAAAGCCTCACTGGCTTTAGTTGGAGGAAGTCCTGCATGGTTTCCAGACAATGTTCAGAACAGAGTCTGGACTGAATCCAGCATCGTTCTTCTCTCCCACGTGTCCGAAGCAATCTAAACCACAGCGGACTGTTCAAGGTGCTGACGTGTTGTGCAAAAAATAATTCATCGTCCCCCAGGAGTTTTGCGATGCTCCACTTATTTTCGAAAGACACGGGATAACACTGGAGGAGATACATAGCAGCATTAGTAAAACACTCCAGGATTAATTTTAGTTTTCTGTCCAGAGTGCCTTGTTTTAGCTTCTTAGTTTCCACGCTATATGTAGTGGTCAGTATTAGAAAAGACACGTCAGTATTTAGAATCTTAGCTAATTTGCAAACCCTGTCTTCAGATGGACTTTGAGTGACTAAAGGATCTTATTCAAGGTTTGAACCGAAGAAATAAAACTGAGATTATTACCCAACATTACAAATAACTGATAAAAGACCAGTCTCTTAAGAAAAGACAAATTAAGGTTTTTTTTTTACACTGTGTGCTAAAAATGACTTTTCTTATTTTATTGAATGAACTCCCAATCTTCAGTAGATCGAGATGTAATCTGCGTATAAGTGATGCAGAAGCTTTATTAAATCTGGAAACCTACACCAGAACATTTATGGCAAATTGTGCAGATCCTTTGTTAACATATAACTTGGTCTGCTAAGATGTTTTTGATTGAAATAGCTTTTGATTTTAGTACATGCAACCACTCAATGCTGCACATTCAAAGAATGACAGGTTGCAGTTCTTTATAATCCATAAAATGTTTAGAAAATCTGCTGTGCATAGTAATTTGGAACAGTGCATTTTGAGTTTTTTATTTTTGAAACAAATGCTGTTCTCATGGGGAGCTTTGTTCATAAAATTTGATTTATACTGTAATAGTTCATGACTTGAAAATTATACTGACCATCATTGGCATTGACCATTTAAGAAAATCTGAGAAAATGTCACTTGCATAATAATTTGGAACATGATGTAAATATTCCACAGAGTATTCCCCAGGGGTAATGCACTGTCAAAAAAAAAAACAACAACAAAAAAACCTAAACACAGGGATAAATTCAGAGACCGAGTGAGGCTCAGATGCAGTAAAGGCTGTTTCCTCGAAGCACTGTGGACTGCTCAGGATCAAAAGCTCATCAAACTGTCTGGAGAGAAAGGGAGCTCCATTCTGCACACTAAATCACCTTTAAGTTCATATAAGACATTGTACTGTAATGCTTAGTGGTCCAAAATGGCAGTGCTGAGCTGCAGTACAAATCTTTGTATCATCAAAGGCTAAAACCTGCATCTGTCCAACAAAATATTTGTTTAAAGTAACCCTGCTTGCAGTTTTCTGTCTTCATAAACAAATGTTCTGCAAGCTGGCATACGGTAAATGTACTGTTTGCATTCATTTTGATGCAGCAATAAACAGCTTGGTAAACACTATTTTATAACACTATTATATAACACCTAAAGCAATACTTCTGCTTTAATTGGTTAATTACTTCAGTAAATGTGCTGAAGTCAGCATATGGCAGTCAGAAGTATGCGTTCACAGATGATGGTAAAGGCTTTGGAGCTTTTCTGGGAGCTTCATTGTGGACATGTACGCTGGTTCTCCAGCAATTTCCAGAACACGACCACCTTAAACACAGAATTTTCAAGTTGTACCATCATTCCAACCCAGAGAAAGGTTTAGGTTTATTAAACACATTCAAGTCCATTCTGGGTATTTTTAAACTACTGACTGAAAGTGGAACAGTGCAGAAATCCTGGCTAAAGAGCTTTTGGAGCAGTGGAAGAAAACACAAAAGGCATTTTCCAAATAAAGATCATGTGCTCATGTGAAAGAGGCCTCTTATTATTTGCTAGCTAGGCGGAACGAAATACCATCATTTGTTAACCAAATTTAATTTGTGGAAAACAACTGTTGAAGAACACTCAAAATTACACCAAGATTTCATTTTAGCATAATTTCTCTCAAGGTATTTCCTATTGATTTAAATTGCCTCTAAAGTAGCAAGAATGTCCAAGGACTCGTGTGGAAATCAGCATTTATGCACGGCTAATGTCTTTTCATTACTCAAAGCTTGTAATGTTTCCAGAATGAGATCATAATCACTACACGGAGTACTAGATATGTAAATCTTTCAGCATTGCTGTACAGTTATAGCAAAGCTAAACTTGACTTTCATCCTGTAGTGCAGAATGATATTTTTTCTAGGTGGACTGTGTGACGCCTGGGTCCTATCGCCATGGTCCTTGGTTCAGTTCCTCACCTTGAGATCCTTGCTGCACATCCCCCGCCCCTTTCTCTCCATCTAGGTGGAAGTTAACAATGGCCAGTAGTGCAAGAAAAGTCTAGCATCCCAAGGCTAACTCTAATTTAAATTCTCTAACTGTTACTTTCCCCTCCTGACTGATTGGAACATCAGAAGCGTGTCTCTGCTGCGTGTTCTTACAGGTGCCAACACGCCGTTACAGACAACCTGTGTTTCTCCTCTGCTCATTGATTCATTTGCATTTTAACAGGAGCAATAAATCATGCCGCACGGTTTAGGGTTGGAGGTGTAAATGCTCACATCTGTGTGTCGGGACTCGGGAGAAACACTTCTGCTTGCAGGTGCCGGACTGTCACCGACAGGAAACTGTTGGTGACACGCTGAATGCGACAAATCTCAGTTCTAAAACTGAAAATCCCACACATGTCAGAGATCAATAAGGCCTGTCCGGCACTAACGATCACGCTTATTAGCACAACTTACACCGGTGATTCATCAACATCGTAAAGTCCCAGGAGTTATAACACCTGATGCACACTGTGGTTGTCTGTTTGTGTGAAACAGAGCGGTGTGAGGTGAAACGTGGCCAAACATCTCACAACTCACTGCTCAGAGTGGTTTCTGCAAAGACATTTCATGATAAATAAAAGCATGTCTCTGATATTAAAAAAAAACCCCAAAAAAACAGATGCATTGATCTAAAAGGCATGTTGTTGGAAATTTCATAAAAAACAATTTCTTTTTTTTTGCAGATTTCCTGTCTTTCCTTGAAATACAACCACTCCCTTACACTACAGGTACAGCTTAGTCAATTAGAAGGTCATTACCAAAGTTATTATTAAAAATTTATTTCAGTAGATTCTGTGTATTTTAAGATATATTTGTTCAGTTTTAACAAAAATCCAAAATTCTGATTCCAAGAAGTTTTAGAATAAGACGTAAGGCTAAATTAAAAATGAATGTTCAATACAGAAATGATAACATACCAACACAGCAGAGGAAAAACTGCTGTTTATAATAAATATGCTAATGGAAAGTTTTATGCAACAACTGACTCTCAGAGCAAAGCTTTCCCTTTAGGGAGAAGATTTTATCTTCCAGGAGAACATTGTACTGGGTCACACTGCCAAAAGTGCCAACACCGGTGTTCGTCACCATGGAAACACCAGCCAACTGGCCTGACCAGAACCCCAGAGAGCCTCCATGGAGCACGGTCCAGAGGAAGAGGAGAGGCATCAGAACCAGCAATGCAGATGAGATGAAGGCCGCGATCAAACTGGACTTTCTGAATATCTCAGCAGAACTAGAGCTGAACTCCTCCATGCCATGGTGCATTGATGCAGTAAAATGCAAAAGGAGCCGAGATCAGGAACTGACTGGAGGTAGTGTACAGTACAGAGCTTTGCTGTTATTAAAGCCACATTTCTGCATTATATTTTTATTGCTTTGATTTGATATTTTTTACTATTACCGAAACATGGACTTTCATTTTTATGTCTGTGTCTCTTCTCTGTTTCTCCCAGTGAAGCTCTGGTTTATTTTTATTTAAAAAAAAAAAAAAAAAAAAAGATCAACATCACAGTATGGCCACTGTGTGGCGCTGCACCGCCATTAAAACGCCATCAGCTCTGGCCTACACAGCAAAGCTTACAACTGGCTCGGTTGTCTGACTGATGATCATATCTGGAAACTCCTCGTGGATCGGCAGCCTGAGTGGCTTCAAGCTTTTACTAAATGGACGCTGAAACAGGAGGTGTGGTTTGATGTCAGAATCATATTCTCTCTTTATTTTTTTAGCTTTAGCAAGCAGAATGAATTCAAGGATATCGATTAAAAGTTCCAACTAAAACAGACAGTGGAATATTTTTAGCATTCAGAGTAACTCCAACTTATTGTACATTCAGGTGTACGCCTACCGCTTATTAATCCTGAGCCTTAATCAATAGTGACGTCTAATTAATGGCATCCGGCGAACAACCTGGGGAATCATGTCAGACTGCACAAAGTTGATCTCAAATTTCTCAGCAGCAGCAGCTGTTCCTGCAGACTGCATGCATGCAGCGACTACATGCAGTTTGTTTTAGGGAACAGAAATATTGCAGAAGTTTACGAGACAAAGAGCCTGATTAAATTCGCTCTGAGCTGATCAGCGCCGCCGTTACTCAACAGAGAGATGATCAACAGGAGGAAGAGGAGAGGAGCTCTGGGGGGTCCTAATGTCTCATTTTCCTGCCGACACGATTTAGTTGAGATTAAACGGAAGTGCAGTCATCCCAGGCATGTCTCATTATGACCGAATGAAACAAAATCTGATGTGCAGTTAGGTCCATAATTATTCATACCTCCTTAAAAATTGGGTTTTGAAGTAATAACCAATTGTAAGTAATAACCATCACAGATGGGGACTTTGTGATGGTAGGTAAAGATTAGGGTGATGGCACAGAGGTCTTCCAACTTGAAACAACTAAAGTGGTTTATCAAAGAGAAATCGGCTAAATTTCAGTTGAAAAACGAAACTGTTTCCCCACATCAATAGCTGAATCATGTATATCCGGATAGGGAGGGCGGTGCATGATTAATATATCTGTTTCAGGCTAACAGTTATTGTAATAACAGCCTCAGGGATCAAGTAAGGCATTTCAACTCTATGATTAAGAGATTCAAGATTTATTAAATAGTTCCTCTGAATGTTAAAATTTATTGACATTAGAAGTTTTTCGTCTTAAAATATCCCTTAAAGAAGTCTTAAGCCCTATTTATGCCACAGCGTTTTTAACTGCTGCCAGTTTAATGCTCAAAAGCAGCTTTTATTTTGACATCTTCCATGTTTTTATAGTGGATTTTATTACATTTTGGTGCATTAACCATAAATCCCAGCAGTTCAAATGCCTTTCATCCTTTTAATGGAATGATCTGATGCCGAATTGTATGAATCAATTTGAGCTACAGCTGAATGCATGAGCCGTTTTACATAAATAACACTCTCTACAGGAGAAAAAAGAAACCCTTACACTTATTTCAGAGTTGGTTGAGCTTTGGCACCAGGACACTGAATCTGATGGTTGAGCAGATGGCGTTACATGCTCAGTGACATTAAATACATAAAAGCTAATGAGTGAACCTCTGAAATTTGCCTATTTTGAGCAAATCGACAACCACTGACAGCTAGAACCTGCTGCTCCTCCAAGCATAACTGTAGATTTCGTTGAATTATTTCAGCTCCAGACTGAAGCAGGACAACACCCACAGAAAGCCTCTCGAACTGATTCATTCTGCTTCTGCAAAGTATTATTACCAGAAAATTTTAGCTCACCTGGAAGCATCATAATGAAACAGGAGCAGCTTTAAAAAAGCATAATGATTGGCCTTTAAAGAAAAGTCCGAAAAGGATTAATTATCAACCATAATGCAGCCTGTACAATATGTTCTACGTGAGACAGACAAAAATATCCAAATCTGTGGGATTACTAAAGGCAAATCAATGCAAAATGTTAAGCACAACTTCATGGGATTCTAGTATTCATACATCTGATGTATTATGATTCTGCTGCTCTTTAGCAGCTGCTGGAGCTGCGCATAAAAAAAGATCTATACTGTGCGGAGAGCGTTGAGTAACCTTGGACCTGAGAGCTTTTATAAACTCAGTCTGGTTAGAACCATTAAAGAAGAGCTTTTAACGCGTCCTTCACTTACTTCCATGAAACATTACATTCGAACAGGTACCTGATAAGTGATGACTTTCATGTTTAACAGACTCCAGAGGTCAAGAGGGACGCATCACATCGAACTTGCTGGTTTTCACCTTTTTCTCATCAACAAATGTCTTTAAATCTAATTAGTGTTCATTATGATGGACCAACACAGTGAGGACGAGATGTGAAGTGGAAGGAAAGGGAAACATGGTTCAGCTGCAGTGTTCGATAGGAGTCATGTGGGCAGATGCCCAGGGCGACATTAGTAAGGGGTTAATCAATATAAACTGAGTTGTGTCCTGAATGTTTTCTACTACTTTCATGCATGTGCAGCCAGTGCTGCATGCTGATGAGTCATGAGGCGTCACATGTTCATAAAGAAATATTAGAGCAACTGGAGATCAAATGAATTCAGATTTTTTTGAAGATGCATGCACCTTTCCACAAGTTATGCTTAAGTCACAGCAACCATGTTTAATAAGGTGATCTGGTCAGATTAGACCATTTATAACATTAAATATAATACGGGAAAAAAAAGGTAACATTAAGAAAAAAACAGACTTCTTTAAAGTACTGAAAGCCATGTTTTGCCTAGCTGTCTGTAAATAAATTAACCTGCTTGTGTCACATTGTTTAGACAGATATTATGTCCATTCAAACTGAAACAACATTACTATATATTAGCTGCTCATAACACCATATAATCCTACTTCTTAAAAATCCATATTTAAACAGTGTTATGTTATGACTCTACCATAAAAAAGTTCATGTAGTTAAAACCTTAATCATGTGTATGTAGATGCATCTCAGTAAATCAGTTTATCACTCAAAGTGTAATTACCGTAATTACATTTTAAATTAAATGTAATTTAATTACATACACTTACATTATAACACACTGAGGGATATTTCTATTTTTGTACATACTGACGATTGATGAAAACCCAAAACTCAAGTTTATCAGGAAATTTAAAATCAACTGAAATGTGCATGAATTACTGCGTCAGTGCACCGTGGCATGGAGGAGTTCAGCCTGTGGTGTTCAGGAAGAACAGGTTGCTTCAATCGCAGCCTTCGGCTCCTCCGCATTGCTGGTTCTGGTGTCTCTTGTCTTCCCCATGATAACACTCGTTCGTCACAGGGTTTAAGTCAGACCAGTTCTCTGGTCAGTGAGATCCTGGACATTAAAGCAGGTTGTTGGTACTCATGGCAGAGTGGTCACATGAAAAAAAGCAGCATCTCCAAAAAGCCTGTCATGGTGTAAAAAATGAAAAGTGGTCATTGCGGTTCATATCCTGGTTATGTGAAGTGGCTGCAGTTAGCTTTCTTCCTTCCACTTAACTTCTAATAAAGTGCTTAGATTAAACTCTTCTTTAGCAATGACCATTTGTCTGAGGTCTTGTGTAAGCCAACATTTTTTATGAGTTCATAATACAAGCTAACGATTTGGGGTTTTATGAGCCATAATCATCAAAAATAACAAAGGTAAAAATTAGAAATATATCAGTGAATCTATGTAACGTAGTTTCACTTTCTTTAGTTTAATTAGTACAGAAATAAACTTTGTGTTGATATTCTAGTTTATTTAGTGCAGATTGTAAACAGCAATGTTAAAGCTATGACTACAAGGAGCCGCTCTGAACAGCTTTCAGTTCCCTCAGGGGGTTCAGTCACTAAAGCCTCAGGAAGCCATGACTGTCTTGAAACAAAAAGAAAGAATTTATTTCAACCCTACAATGGTTACATGGAAATACACTGATATACATTTACAAAAATGTCTCAAACAATAAAATAATCTCACATTCTTGAAATCATTTTTGCGGCATTAAACAGTTGCTGCGTTTATGTTTTCAGACAGTTTCTGTGTTTTAGGTAAAAAGAGAGCATGAACTGTCAAAGTAACAGCAGATGTGTTGTATTTCTTGAGTATTCGTTTTAAAAGAGTTATGTATATTTTGTCACAAAACATGATTATCGTTTTTTTATCCCCTCATAGCTCTCCATCCTCTCCTTACAAGGTGGTTTACATACGCACATTTCTGTAAATGACAATAATATGTGGAAAAATAAACTGCTGTCAGACACCAGTTACTCGACTGGAACCATTATTAAAAATCTCAGTTCATCTTTCGTTTTGTTGAACAGCGGGACAGTTGGAGCTCGACAGGATTCAGGCACAGGATTTGCACTTGTCTCCTGTTTAACACATTCATAATGCTCGACTGGGGGGCAGGTAGGTTGGAGAGAGGGGATTCGAAGCAGCTGCGTTGCATATTGTGGAATACTGGATCATGCCTTGTGTCAGCTTGCATGCTGTGTTCATGCCTTTATGTCATTGTGGCATTTCTGTGGAGTGAGGTCTCTGTTCAGCAGGAAACCAAGTCCTGCAGGAAAAAGGTCTGCTACAATGGCCGTCTCCGGCTCAAACACTGCAGACATGTTATTTAGCAGTAGAAGGTAGTTTCTGGGTTTACCACCCCTGTTAAAATCACATTAAGGCATTATGAATGTGTTAGTGTTCAAATATGTAAAACAAAGCAACAATACTGCATTGAATCAACACACCTGCAACTGGTAACACTGACAAGCATTTAAAAAATCCCTTTCCCTAAATATAGAGAGCTGTGAAAAAAGCCCCTCTATAGACTTCCTTTGTTTGTTTGTTTATTTGTCATAGTTAAATGGTTCAGCTGAAGGAGTAAACATTAGATGTGCAAATATGTGTAAAGAGGGACATAGTTGGATAGGGTGGATGAGGATAGGATTTATTAAACTTTGTCTTCTTCCACTCCTTTTCAAACGGCTCTACAAAATTTTGTATTTTTACATTATGATTATTATGATACATAATTCTTATTTTATTATTCTGCGACAAACTGGCGACCTGTCCAGGGTGAACCCCGCCTCTCGCCCAGAACATAGCTGGGCAAGAGGCACCAGCATCTCCCGACCCCATTAAGGACAAGGGTGAACAGAAAATGGATGGATGGATATTTTATTATATCGTTGACATTTTATCCGTTTCGAAATAAGTAAAGACATCATTTTATTTTATGTCTGAATGTTAAGCAATGATTTCATTTGTAAACCAACCTGGTCCTGGTTGTAAAACCGTTTTATCCACTCTGCTTTCCAGAATTGTTGTGATTGATTCACTGGAGGGTTTTCAATGAGGAGCAGTCTGCCATGCCATTGAATCTAATTCATATTTACCTCAGGAATTTGAAAAGGCCACTGTAAAAGTGTTTTTACCTATAATTTTTGAGCACTTCAGAGGTGTACTTTGGACCATTTGGACAAACACCAGACACACTCATGCCTGGGGACCATTTAGAGACCGTGTGAGAGGATGATGGAGTACCTGGAGGGAAAGCAGGCATGCACAGGGAGAACATGGAGATTCCATTAAGAATGAACCCAGGCTGGGATTCAAGTCCAGGACCTTTCAGCTGCAAGGCAGCAGTGCTATGTATCTCCATCTATAATCAGGTCTGGGAGTGACCAGCTTTCCAAATAAGTCACGCAGTTGGTTCATAATTTAACACTGAAAGCAATTACTGTTAAGTCAAAGATGTGTTTGATGATCTGAAACATTAAAGTGTGACAAATAAAGCAAAACAGGAGAAATCTGTAAGGGCAGATAGTTTTTCACAGCACTGCTCAACATGAAAACAGATGAAAAAGTGAACTGAACCATAAATTTCCCCCAAATCTGAAAATGATGCAAGTACTGAGCACCCTGTAATAACACGAAACCAACGGTCTTGACTCTTCATCTTTTTTGTTTCCAAACTTGTGTGTGGCTGCACAAAGGTCAGAAGGCATAGAAAGCAAAGGAGCCTGAACCCAAAGATTTGAAAAGGTCCAGATTCTCCTCTTTCTCCTTGAACAAATTCAGTTTATGAGAGCCAGAGCAAAGTCAGCGCTGACAGCAGGAGAATCGCCAGACTGCAAGACACGCACTGGCAGCCCAGGGTAGCTGGAGTCATTCGCCATCAATACACACACAGGCAATATTTACAAGGTGATAGTCATAAAGTGGCATCAAAAAAGAACAAACAAAGAAAGAAATTTGTGTTTATGGCAATGTCATGGTCCATAGGTGCCCAGAAGATCACACATGGAGACAGGGAAAAGACACGGAGAAAAGGGAAGCAGGAGATAAAGAGGGAAAACAGGGAGAGAGAGATTGAAAAATAGGTCAGAAATTCAGAAATCCAAGTCGAAAAGGCGATTTTTAAACTGAACTGAGGAATACAAAGAAGGGAACTGTAAGTCAGAGGAATAATAAAGAAAAAAAAGTCTTAGTATGTTAGTAGCACAGCCAATGAGTGATGCTTTATGGCAGGAATGGATGGAAGGTGATGGGATGACGACAACAAGGAAGGAATTTCAGGCAACAATCTTTATCTATGTTAGCATGTAAGGCGGACCTTAAAGGATTGGCTGAGGTTAGAGATCACAGCCGCCCATAAAAATCTCAGACTTCCTGCCTAGTTTAACATTTCAAGCATTAAGTATTCCTTAATATGCACATAGCAAACTGTCTTACGTCTTCTTAATTTCCGCCTTTGGTGTTACGGCCAATCAACGGAAAGAAAAATTGAGGCCGTTCCTGAACTAGTTGTCCTACAAATGCTGGTAGTAGTGTTGCAAGGTATTTTAGCTTCCCACGTTGCATTTTTTAAATTATTTTAGACATGCTGTGTGAAAATAGGTGGAACTTAACTCCGGCGTTAACCTACACCAACCAATGGTGTGAAGTTAAATGAACACCTGAATGTGGAAAACTAATCTACTAAACTAATGTGAGTTTAGCCACTACCTCCTCATAAGTAACGGCCAGGGGTGTAGGTGTATGGTTACATCCTGTAGACACAATCATACACTAAGCAATCAATAGAATTATGTCTAGAGGAGAGCTTCTAATTCATTTTCAATAAAGACATCTTTTAGTGGTCATTCAGATAAAGTATCCAACAGAAAAGAGACATTTAGTCATGATCTCATGATAAAAGTGTGGAACAGTTTGGGCAAGTTCCTGAGATAAGTTTCTGTTTCAAGAATTCTGATTTTATAAGTTTCTTCAACTTGCAACGACACAAAAGGAAACTCTTCGAGCAGACGCATGCGTATCTGTTATGTCTGTTTTATTTCATATTATATTCAATGCACACTTGAAAACTGCATAATTTAGCAGGAGTTGGTGTAGGTGTTGATCATGTCTATGGATTAAACTAAAAATTAAACCAAAAATGGTATAACATCAAACATTCACATCAGATTGATGTTGCCTCCTGAAGCAGGAGGAATAATTTTAGATTTTCAAGTTTGACTATAGAAATTGATGTTTTTTTTTTTTTTTTCTTGAATACTAATAAAATTATTGTTTTACTCAGAGTATCATATCAAAATAGTTTCGCCTTGTACTGTCCAGAGTAACTATAAAAACCATAAAAACAATTCTATAAATTACTTGCTGGTCAAATTATGACTAGCAAGCAATTTATAGAATTTCAAATCAAAGGTGACTTTTAAAGTTGAAACAATCAAAAAAAAATTAACTCGTTACCTTGAAAAGGAAGCTTTGTTTATTTATTGAGATAGCGCTATGAACATTTTTATTTAAACAACTTTCTCTTTGGGCTTTAGTCCAAATCTGACAAACTTCCTAAAAGTGACTAAAAAGTCTGCATGAACCTAAATCCTTTGATGTTCAGGATTCACATTTCTTAACATTTCAGAAATACAGACTGGCAAGAAACATTTTAGTACAAACTGTATTCTGGTTCTGTCATGTCTCCTTTACTTACAGCAGAAATAAAAATCTATTGAATGAGAAAACAATGTAACCCTGACAACAGAGTTTATTATGAATAACTAAACAAGCAGAGATAAGTTCAAAGAAATCTTGTTGGCACACTTCTCAAAAATTTAATTAACAAAAATGTCATTTACATCAGGCCTGTCATCAGGAAGCATTATGGGCAGAAGCATGCACATAGAAAAGATAAAAAGTAGGGAGCTAACCGCAGTAAAACCATTTCTTCTGCCACCATCACACCAATGGAGAGGACATGCAAAAACCACACATCCAGTACAGAAGCTTGGCATGAGGTTTGAGTCATGGATGGATGGTGACTGACTGCATGGTTTAGATCCTCAGCAGCAGTTTTACTTTAGCTTTAACCTTAGCTGGGGAGATTTGGATGATTGTCAGTACTTGCTATAGTTATGTCCAAGTAAGTGAGAAGCATGTCAAATGTGCACCTGAATAAAGTAGAATATGTTTTAAAAGTTATCTTGTTTCAGTAATTCAGTTAAAAATAATCAAAATTATCTTCACATGGTCCTGTTCTGCATTTTAATGGAAAGTTAAGTGAAAGGAAAAAATCGGGGAGGCACCATAATTCAAAATGGCAACTAATTCAAATATGCATTCTACCAAGTCCCACTTCTATCAAGTGGGAAATAACCAGGAAATTTCAGAGCTTCGAATCCTAATTGTATTACCATGGTATCAAATAAACAATGAGAGAAAGCAGAGTCAATGTTACAGAGAAGCTGAAGGGCACAATCATAACAAACGTGGCTTCCATTCCATCTCAGCACAACCACATGTCTCCTCCATACCATGCTGCATTGATGCAGTAATTCATGCAAAAGGATCCCCAACCAAGTGCTTTGTGCAGAGTACTTAGTCAGGCATACAGACATACTTTGCAGTAAGGCTGTGGTTATCTTTTGTAGGTACTAGTGAATCTTTTTTTTTAACCACAGGTTTTTCTTTCCACTTAACTTTCTATTGTTTCTGCATGAATACAGCAATCTCTTTAGAGCCAGTCTCTTTAGGAATAACTTGTTGTGGCTTGCTCTCCTTCTGCAGGGCGTCAGCGACTGACTACTGGTAAACTGTCATGATTATATAGGCCATAAGAAAATATTTTTAAAAGTAACAAAAAGTAACAAAATGTAACATTTCTACAAAACTAAATTCTGTAAGTCAGCTATGCAGTGAAGTGCTGATTTATTGATTTGCATTTAACTTAATATATAATCTCTCTTCAGATGAGAGAGGCATTAAAATGTAATGCTAAGATTTGTTCCAGATTCAGAATTGTGTCAAATGAATGCAATATTTATATTTTTTGAGTTCCCACACTAGGAGCTCATGTTTAAAACAGAAAAAAACCCAAAAACAACAGTCAACAAATTATGTCTCAACTGCACATCAACACTGCATTTGGATTGGAAGCTGAAATTGATTGTTTGTTTTCGAAGCAGCAGCTGTTTTGAGTGAGCATAACCAGGAGCAGCTGCAGGGACACGCTCAATGAAATGCAGATGTTGCATCTAAAAATATAAGCCTTTGTTTTTCTTCAGCTAAAACTGGTTCAGAGCAGCTTGTAGTAAAAAAAAAAAAGTTGGGGGAAAAAAAAAACACTTCAAAAGAACAAGAATAAACTGAAACAAAACAAAAGTTAAATGGAAGTAATTAGAGGAATCAAAGAGGGGAGCGACTTGGATGAAACCCAGGCTAACTTCTGCTACAGTAGAACTAGAAGAGATCCAAACCTCCCACTGCTACATGGCAGATAATAAAACAAGGAAAATAACGTGTTTCTTCATGTGCCATGCACAGCCAGAAAATTGCCTTTTGGGTATTTTAGTTATAAATGGCAAACGTTAATTTAAACTGGAGGAGGCACCATGCAAAAAAAAAAAAAAAAAAAAAAAAAAAAGGCTGCATCCCCACCTAACTAGGCCACACAGCATGCATTCAGGTCAGCAACACATCTTGAAAGCTGTGGGAGCCACTAAACTGAGCAGCGAAAGCAAAGACAGAGGCAGCATGAGAGGACGTGAAACAGAGAGGATGCCTTTACACATGGAGAGTAATGAGGCCAAGTCAGGGAGGTCATCAGTGAAACAGGACATCTGCTGTATTTTTCTTACTCTCTATGAAACATCATGTAGATGTTTAGTACAGTTTGTCCCGTGAGCCTGCACGCTCTTCTGATTGGCTGTTGGGTGCTACAGGAATTGCCTGAATCCATTTATGCACAACAGTCTTGCAAAAGTATTAACACCCCATGAAAACCACAACAGAATATTTGGTGTGATAAGCATTGCATTAGGCCACAAAAAGGAAGAAGGAAGACTTGAAAACATAGAGAATGAAAATAGAGAGAATAGATAAATAGAAGATGATAGAGAGTGATTAATGTGTTCCACTGCTCAGGTTTAGTGTGATGGGGAGGCAGCCCAAGGTCACAAGGTTCCATTTAAACACAACAGAGCCGAGGCTTGACCGTGACCAGGTCTGCCATGTAAAACACACTGCAGTTTTAAAACATCTGATCCATTTTATTTACTTTAGGTTGTAGAAACATTCAGCCTCTTAACTTATTCAAGCCTTTTCAGTACAACCGCAGACTGCAAGGCAGTTGAATGGGATTTTTTGTGAAAGCCTAGCATACAGTAGTCCATAAATATGAAGTGGAGTAAATTTATATTCCTGAGTCTGTACTTTGTTGAAGTGCTTCAGCCTGGTCGGGTTTGTCTCCAACAGCGTTCCACATCTAGGAATAAATATTTTTGTCTTTTCTTCTGTGCAAAACGTATTAAGTTCAAACCAGATTTGACTCTGGCCATTTTAAATCCTGATTATGCTTTAATCTCAACAACTCCATTGCAGCTCTCATTGTATGTTTATTTCAATTCAAAAGTACTTTATGAATCAAAAAGACGTTGTAACTTAAACTATCCAAGTTTCTTTAAGGAGTAAGCAGACGCTTACAGCTGTGTGGCAGATCTTCAGCAGATCTGAAGAAACCTCTGACTGACTCCACTTCTGTCCCATGAAGAACATTATGATTGTCCAATAAGCATGCATTATTTAGAACAATTATGGACAGAAGATCCAAAACAGCATCTTCTCACCACTCTTGCATAAAGGCCCTGAAGGGAGGACTAACAGCTGGTATCAAAGTAAAAGGGGCTGAACACCAACGCATGCCAAAATCTTCAGAGTTTTACCTCATTCTTCTTAAATATCACATTTATGAACTACTTCATTTTGGTCTACCAAATAAAATCCCAGTCAACTGCGTTGACGATCCAAGATTATTCATGTCAGATCATGAGGCTCTTTGGTCACGGTGGGAGCCCGAGATGATGCTGTGTGTGGATGTCTGAGGCGGAATGATGGAAATGGTACCTGGGACGGTGGTGGGCTCTGAAGCTGTTCTGAAGGAAGTGATGGACGGCTCGGATCGGCCCCGCTGATTCTCTGCCACCACGAGGATCTCGTAATCCGTGTTCCAGTCCAGGCCATACAGCATTACGTAATCGCTGGCAGAGGGGAGGCGCATTTCCGGTTTCCAGTCAGACATATGCTTCTGGTGGGGGGCAGGGTGCAGACAGGACAGGCGTCAGCACAGTGTAGCATAGGGAGGCGGTTATTTCAAAATGAATGCATACCAGTCCAAATAAAATAAAAAATGTTGAAACCAGATTTATGCACACACTACATTGAAATTAAGTAGGCACACTTTTTCGGATTTGGGTCAGTTCGGATCAACATGCATGAAGATTCCTACTCCTGTAAACAGTCTGGTAAAGTTCAGATGGCATACCAGCTTATTAGGTTTCTGATTAATTCACAACTTATTGATGTATTTTTAATCACATGTCAAACACATGCCTTCCTTGTGGCACATCATGGAAAATCTTAAAAAATTAGTCAAGATATCAAGATATTGAGATATCTTGATTTCAAGATGGACATTGACACATGTGGATCATTCCAGGGTAGAAGAACATTATGATATGCTCATCTGTCAAATACAGGAGTATTTTACAGCTTTTAGAGAGATTTTCTGGTGTACTTCACAAAAATATCAAACAGAAAGTTAAATCTTGATCTTTCAAATAGGACATGAACCCAATCTGGGCAATGCCACCATGTCTTGTTGCTCTTAAGATTGCAGGTTAAACTTTATCAGACTTTAGAAGGGCAAGAGAAATGGGCCAAAATAATGAGAAAATGTGAATATTTCTGAATTTAAAGCAAATGTATTCTAAAATATTAATCATTTTTATTATTCTGGCATTTAACAAATAAAAATCAGCTTGATTTCCTCAAGTGACCTAAAACATAAAATGTTTCATCTGATTTGATTTGATTTAGTGTTATAAATACAGTTTTTGTTAATGTCTTGCTTCAGCTGGATTCATAATTTGACCAGGAATAAGAGATCTGCATCGACTCACTTGGGGCTTCCAGGTTAAATAAAGTCTTTACTATATTTTAGTTTTACAAACTCTGAATCGCAACCAGCAGCTAACATCCGCTGAGGTGGCCCAAACAAGCTCCTCTCAAAGAAAAAACCTCAGAAGGCAAGTCTAGTGTTTCTGTATGAAAATGATTATTTTTTTTAAAATTACCATTTAACAGAAGTCAGTTGTAAACAACCACTGGTTGGAAGCCAACTGGGGATTTAGTGTTACTGGTAATTTTTCTTTCTCCCCAGTGAAAAATGCTCATTTAAAATTGGCAGAACCCAGTCTGGGAGCATGTGTTTGTTTCAAGACGATACAAATTGTAGCCTTAAAACAATAGCTTGGATTAAAGTGAGGCTAAATGTGTTTGCGTTGCTATTGGCGCTTCTCCTCATGATAGAACCCAGCTGGTATCTCCTGCTTCCATTTGGCAGCAGGATGTCTCCAGGACTTTGGTTTTTTTTCTCATGCTAATCGGTGAAGAAATGGAGAAAATGCAAAGTGGCACCCTGTTCCCTCCTTGCCCAGTGTACTCACAGCCTTGTATCTGATCAGGTAGTGCTTAATGGGTGAGCCTCCGTCATCCTGCTTGGTCCACTTGACTTTAGCAGAATTACTGCTCTTTACAGGTGTGACTTCTAGTATGGGAGAAGTTGGTTCCCCTGCACAAAATCAGAACATTATTATTAGTTACATCAATATGTTTTGCCCGGTTTGTGTTTTAGATGCATTTTAAGTTAACTTGCACAAACTAAGTTTGTAACTAATCTAACCCCCTTTAGATTATATCTAATCTAGATATTATCCCCTTTAGATTATATCTAAAGGGGGTTCTGTGAAGGAGTTCAGAGTAGTCAGTGATTTCCTTGCATAGTAAGTTGAATTTGAATTTGCAGCCTCATCTCACACTGTAAAATTCAGAGAGATAAAAGCACAATTTTGAGTACATTAATTCACTGAGAAAAAAAGGTCCACAATTATAAATAAACAAATAAATAGCCTGGTAAAAATGTAAATGAAGCAAATATTTTAAAACGTATACTTTGTTCTTCTTAAGTTGCTCAGGTTTTTTTTTGTAAGTTTGTTGTGGAAGACAACTCTGCGATGTAGGAAAGACAATAAAACATGGCATTCAATTTCTAAGCTCCCTAGCTTAAAATGGGTAAAATAAAATAGCTACTAGCTTAAGTCTGACCATGTTTACAGTCAGAGCAATTCTCTAACAGTTCACCACCTTAAGGTGTGAGGATGCTGTATTACCTCCATCCTATTCAGGTGTGTTGGATGCATCAGGTGTTTCACTTACTACTAATCACTACTTCACAGAACACCAACCGAAAATAATCCAAAGTTTTCTTCTAGGGTAAATGCTGAACTAAATTTTGGAACTAACTTCATTTTAAATGCAACCGTTTCTTCAAATACAAGCTGTTAGAATCAGATGACTGTAAAAATGTATATGCAATGTTAATTATATTGTCATCCAAGCTGTCCTTTGTTTATCCTGTATAATACTGTAAGACTGTTGACACTAAAGGACCAAACACAAAAAAAGTATTTTGGGATATTTTTATGCCCTAACAGTTATTGCTACCTTTGTAATGGCCTATAAACAGCCTACAAATAAGCATACATTTCACAGCATTTGTTGTATCTAACATTAAATGTTTATTTTTTTAATATGAACTTGACATTTAGCATGACTGTAGGTATTAATAGCTGAATATTAATCCCAAGTTAGGAAACTATAGATATTTTAAACTAAATCTGTAACAATTCCCATGAAATAAATGTAACTGGATGTATTGTTAATCTATGATTTCGGGTAAATCAGAATGTCAGGAAATGGATTAGTAATCCATAACTTTTGATGCTTTGATGAGAGAAAAATGATTGAAATGAGAAGCTAATTTAGCCACTCTTCAAAACAGGAAATGCTAAAGAACATGCATTTCAAATAAAGATGTTTTTCTCTTCATAATTTAGGAAAATGGCTACAAGAAAACCAACTCTGTTGTAGATGACTGGCCTGTAACGTCTTCCAGTTTTAAAGCAGCCGAGTTGCCAGACATTCCACACATACCAAAGATCCTAATGGAAGAACTTTGCTGCTGTTCAGAGATTGAAGTGTGAATTAGGAGCATTCGTTTCAATTTAAAGGCCCTGGTTCAGGAATAGTAGCTCAATAAGATAATCCACATTCTTCAGACTTGTTTAGTTACACCTGAGGTGAATTAAATTCTGTATTGTAAATAAATTCAGTCTAAAGGAATGGATGGGTAAGAGAAATATTCAGTCATTTCCACAGTTTCTGTTTTTGTGATATTTTTACAATCAAAATCATAGATTTTATGGTGCTATTGTAGGAATATTTGCAATTACTTTTGCATTATTTTTACTCAGTAAGCCTTTTCCAGAATCTACATATAGAAGAAAAAAGATGAGAAAATAGCACATGTATTTTATTCTTTAATGAACTTAAATAGCTGTACATCAAGTAAGGCTGAGACAGAAGTGTAGTAGAAGTAAGAAATGCTGCCACCTGCAGGTGGGAGTTGGAAGTTATTTGCATTTTTGACCATCTTTGCTGAATATTTGCAATAAACTTAAAATGGAGTATTAGGGAGAAAAACAATGCAAGGATTTGTTGATTTTGAATGATTTTCTATGATAGTACAATTAAAAAAAAAAACTGTAGGGACTGAATATTTAGATTTACACATCACAAACATTTTTACCTGGGTGCCAATAATTGCTCAGGGTGTTTAGATAGTATTTAGTCAAAATAGAATTTTAAAATCTAAATCTCAGCTAAGCTGGTTTGATTCTTGTCATTAGATAGTTGATTCAAATCAGTTTTTAAAAAAGTGAGATTTAAATAATTCACATTAAAATTGGAGTCAAAAACATAAAAATAAATAAATCAGTGTATCCTAGTAACCCTGTTGGAGTGGTTTCATTCCCAAAACCTGAACCACTCTCACTGCTGCACTTATACATGAAGAGATATCATTTCTGTTCAACAAATAAGCTTGTCTTTTCCAAAAAAAAAAAAAAAAAAAAAAAAATATATATATATATATATATATATATATATATATAATAATAAAAAAATAAACCATGGCAGCTAATTTGAAGCACTTGTTGAGTCAGAAATAAACCAACATTTTAAGGCCAGAGTGAGAAATGATAGAAGCGTTAGAATTGACTGCATGTGGATTATCAGCTGAAGGACAGCATGAGGGTTTAGAAAGGCTGCTCTCTGACGGAGGTGCTGCTCTCCTCCAGGCTCCTCATTATCAGCTCCGTCCTCCTGAGTAATTTCTGCTCGGTCGCAGGATAATGAGCCTGTAGGCCTTGATTGGACATGTTATCCTATTACTTTTAATAACATTTACATAGGCTTATGGGAGAGAAGGTCAGCGCGGTTCTTGGTGCGTTTTGTCTTGAATGTTTGCTTCTTCTCATGCGGTTTTGTGATGGTTGTGGAGATTGCGACTAAAAAAACAAAAACTCATTAGCTGTAAGCTGATTGGTTATGTAAATTTCGAAAACAGATCGCACACAGCTTGAACTTTAATTTTCCAGAAAGCAGAGGAGAGGAGAAAATATAATTCATGCACTTATTTTAAATTGCCCTAAAAAAGTTTCTCCTGCACAGATTTTTAATATTCTACAGATCGGCGCTAGCAGTTGAAGTTATTGAGATGAATATGCATGGCGACACTTTATTCTTTAGGTTAGAGTGCTGCAGACTACAACCCAGCAGGCTGGTGTGAGCATGACTGAGGCTGGAAATAAATTAGAAAGTGTTAGTAAAAGCAGCAGCAGGAGCAGTGAAGCATTCAGAGCAGTTATCCACAAGCATCAGTCTGGATTAGGAACAAACTTTCTGAAGCTACAACACTCAGAGAGAGAAAGTGAAGCGGTTAGGATGAGAGACTCACACAGCGGGCTGGAAAATGTACAGTAGGTGCCACACAAAGAGGGTGGAGCATGTGGCACGCCCACCACCCGTCACTTCTAAATAAGTCATGCCTGTAGATGGTGGGAGTCCACATGCAGACGGTGGCACCTTTCCTCACATCCCAGCAAACAATCAGAGACAGCAGAAGTTAGAAACATACAGAAGGAGTTCTAGGTTTTGTGTTCACGCCTCTGTCTGTTGCTGAACATAACTGAACAAAAAGCAAAACGAAGTTAAATTTGTGTTCCCACAAAGAAGACATGACACTAAGGACGCAGACACATGCACACAGGAAGGAGGTGCAGGGAGGAGGAAAGAGAAGAAATTTAATTTGCGGGACACGCTGCGGAGATGCACACGAGTTGCAGTGCGTCCAATCAGTGGAGTATGAGAGTTTAAACCCGTTTAAAATGAAAAGCGTGGAAAATGATCCTGTGGAGGATTGTGCTTAGTGGTCAGAATGCTGCAGATGGCTACAGATAGCACCTTGTGAGGATGCATAAAATAAGTGCAAATATGAGAAAAATATTACTCATTAAGGCATTTTTTTTGCACCCAGTAATATGGAAATATAGAAAAACTAAACGAAAGACAAAGATTAGGCAAGAGTCTGTTTCCGGTATTGGGTTTAGAATATGTACGGTTTTAAAAACTGCAAACAAGTTTAAAGGGATCCTGTTAGAAAATGTCAAGATAACCAGAGCTTTATCTGGCTGATGGAAAGTAATATAGCACTGCCCTTCCTCCGCCGTTGGACAGCTGGCTAAAACAGGTCTAGTACTTCATTCATTTATTATTATTATTATTATTTTCCAGACACTGTAACCAGTTTCCACTTTATTCTGAACGTGGAGTGAGTCCCACATTTAAATCCTGATTTAAATCTGTTCAGATCAGGAATCCTCCAGAAAATTGAGTCAGATTCCACACAGGTGCATCTCAATAAACTGGAATTTAGAAGTAAAACTCGAATCATATGGATTTATTACAGCCAAAATAAAATAATTCAGACATGTATTTCTGTTAATTTGCATTAAAATGGCTCCCAGCTAAGGCAGTCTCCTCTATTCAGTTTCTCTAAAAATTCAAATATTACATGAAACTATTTCAAAAAATACTGAAATCTGGACCTATCAGTTAGTTGGGGCTCATTTTACAACCATGATTATGAATGATATGAAATATCTGTCATGTGATGAGTTCATGCTTCTATGCTAAAGTTGAATGAAGAATGACAGAATGATCTAAAGTGTTTCAATCTAATTTGAAAGGAAAATTACCTTCTGTTGATCACCGAAGACCACATCGTCAGCACCATGCAAGAGCCGCATGGCGCAGCCACATGATGCACATGGACATGATTGGTCAAAGAAAATACGGGAGGGCCAGAGCGGGGAGAGGAGAGGGGCGGGGCGGGGAGCCACATGGAAAACATACAAAACATTTTTGAAATGATGAAAACGTGTCAACAAAAAAAAACAAAACAAATGAAAATGTTAGAGACAAAATAGCAAAACAAAACAAGATCAGCAGATTAATCCCTCAACTGAATCTTTTTAAAAAGGTTACTGGAGATAAGAGGCACGAGGCAACTTAAAAAAAAAAGCTAATAAAAATCAGTGTTGCCTTCAATCTACAGCAAATTAATTTAAAAAGAAAGCAAAGCAATTACGCAGCAGCTGCGTTTGGATCGGATGTGGGCATGAATAAAAGAGGAACGTCTGCAGTTTTCCATGAACCAATCATGCGAACCAAGTGTGAAACAACACATTAAGCATGAACACATGAAAACTTCACCCGCCATCAGACCTCAGGAGCCAGAGTCCTGCAGGTCTTAGACGTTTCCCTGCTTCAGCTCACCTGGTTCTGCAGGGCCCAGATCCATTACCAGGCCTCTGCAGAACCGGATGGAGTACTGAGGAAGGTCTGCTGACACATCTAAGACCTGACAGACACCAGACCTGAGGATTTGTTACCTTTGTCACAGTAATGCAGGAACAACTGAATGATGGTGCTTGAACACAAGCAGCCTACTGTTAAACCTGCGTCTGAGACATGACCAGTCTGGTTGAACTCCAGAGAGCACATGGTTCATTTAGATGATTCCTGGAGTTTATTGCATAAACGAATGCAATGCACATGGAAACGTTAGTCAGTTAAAAGTGAACTATTTTTTTAAAATGAATTTAAAAAGCACAATGTCAGTGATTCCTGTGTAACCTCTTGTTCAGAGCAGCAAGTTAAAGCGTCTCCCCAGTTTCTGCAAAAGATCCAAATTAGTCCATTCAGGCCACACAGAAATGAATCAACGCCGTCTGACAAAAACACAGGCCGGTGTCAGACTAACTGTCTTATGTTTGATCAAAAATACACATTCACAATATTGTAGTATTCAAAAATTAAATAAATCATTCATATCATGAACTGCTCAGCTGCTCGCATTCAGACATTGACTTTGCAGCAGTCTGGAGCATGCATGTGGCAACAGTGGGCAGAAATGTCTCCTTTTTAACAAAGGTCAGCATCCAACAAAACCAGGCTCAGTATGAACCATAAATGAAACAAACTCAGAACCACTGTGCCTGTTGTTCCTTCTCTGGAAAAGAAACACATGAAACACACACAAACACAAGATTATGGAAGCAATAATTATTAATAACTGTCCATGAAAGACACCTGAGACAGGAGCACTTTCTATGACAAAAAACTGCAATAAGTTGATGGCAGCAAAACTATCCCTGTCTTTGTCCAGGAAGTTTTACAACTGAACCAAATAATGTAGTGAGTCAGGGGAAATCTTCTAAAAGAACGAAAGACAGAACACAATGTTAAGGGCCACAATAGCTTAGTCCAGTGGTTCCCAAAGATTTTCTGGGCCCCCTTATGGATAACAATTAACCCTCTCCCTCCCCCCAAAAAAAAAAAAAAAACTGGGCACACACATCGTTCAATCAGACATAAATCTAGACACATATTTTGTTTTCAAACTCCACTGAAGTTTATTTCACACTTCAGGTTGCATCAAAATACACTACAAACCATCTTTATAGTGAAACACTATTGTGTAACTGTTTTTTTTTTTTTCATTCATCCATATTGTTTACCGCGCCCTTCCTGCAAAGGCATAGTGCCCCCCCTAGGGGGTGGGCCCCACACTTTGGGAACCACTGGCTTAGTCAGTGTCTTTAGATCTAAACAGAAAGAGCTGAATCATCAGAGCAGTCTGTAGAAAAGAAAAACAGGTTTGTTGAGGAAGTAGAACACAGAAGAACTGGACCAGTAGTGCTTTCTATTGGAAAAAAAGAGAGGTTAAAATGATGTTAATGGCAGCAACAGCTACATTAAAACAAGGGCAGAGACAGCTGAACACAGACCCACTGAGCCAGGAATACTTTCTATGAGAAAGGAAAGAAAAGCAACAACAATTGCCTTTTTCTGACGTATGACCTGCTGTTTGCTACATAATATGAGATAAAGAGTTTCTATGTAAGGAATGTAAGTGATCGAACTACAGAAGCTCATTTATATTGATTTGTATGTCTCATAATAAATTCTCCATAATGATCACAGACACTCCCTAACCTTCTTCTAGCTGTCCTTTTTTAAGATCTACTCATCACCAAACTTGAGTCAGAAATCAGTTTGTATGCAGAGAGAAGGTATAAAAATAAATCAACAGAAAAGAAAAGGCACCTTTCAGTAAAATCATTCTTCTGTGGCCTGACTTACCCCGACATGCCACACACTCCAGATACCCGCTAGTAGGAGCTGAAAGTACAAAAACCCCTGCACCCAAAGCAATGAAGGGTAAAACACAAACTCAATGTTACAAACCTACAATGAATTTAGACTGAACCCAGAAAACCTGATGGATTTCTCAACAGTTTTATGAGTTGATGGGTTAGGAGGAATTCTTGATAGACATGACTGGATAATGAATACATGCTAATTAGTACCAGGGTGAAAAGTAGCTGAGGCCCTTTATGAAGAGAAGGAACCCATCTCCACAGGGGAAAGTCAAAGTTCTGCACAGCATCAGCAGAACAAACCTCAGTTTCTTCTTGGCCTGATTTCCTACATAATAAGGACTTGATCTGGAACGTGGTGACAACAGGAAGTGATGACAAGGCAGCTTTTTGAAAGACATTTGGAAGCTGGACTGATATGATCATAATAAAGATGTTTATGTATATTCAGGGTTTGGAGGTTTAATATGAAGATGAAGACTACATGCTGAGAAGGATCCTAACTCATGATAAAGGATGGAGTTAGTGTAATGATGGGATTAGATTGTTCTTTTGAAGAAATATCCATTCTTTCATCCTAAACATTAAAATTGGAGTCAAAATAATACTGTAGTTTGGTCAACATAACAATCTTACACTAACACACCAACGTTGGCTGTGGATCAACATCAATAAGATTTATCCTGTTGAGTTCCAGTCTTAAGACAGAAGGTTTGACTAGCTCTAAGGATGACTCGCTATTTATGCTAACACAAAAGCATGCTGTTTGACAAAGGTTAGGTTTTAAACCCACAACTTTTACAGCAACAAACTAGTATTTTATCGCTATCTCTACTAAAAGCAGGTTAGTTCTGAAATCACTGATTCACTCACTAAGAGCAACGCCGCAAGAAAATAAACGTCCTCCGTCATAATAAAACAGACTTCATGAGTTTAACCTACGAGGAACCTAAATACATAAACATATATAACCACAGACTGGGTTCCTATGCAGTCTGGAAAGGAAGGGAATTGAAGAATACACAGAAATTAGGATTAGTTTGAAAAAATTAGTGAGCAAAAAATATTTGTTTTCTCAAGGTTTTTTAAAATGTCAATAATTTAAAAGTTGTGTCCAGTTGATCCACGTTTTCATCTGACCAGCCACAATTTTTGCCCATTCATCTATTCATCTGGCCATCCACCCTTCCGTCTGTCGGTCCATCGACCCCACCGCTCAAACATCTGTTCTTGCATCCATACGTCTGTCCATCTTTCCATCTGTCGCTCCATATTTTTATCCATCCATCCATCTAGAAAATTTTGTCATGTATTCAAGATGAAGTTGAGAGTTTAAAAATCAGTTAAAAAGTTCTGAGATCTTTTGAGAAATGTATGCAACTCCGAATGTGTAGGAACCCTGCAGAACCAGTCAGTTTGTCCCTTTTAAACTGTTAAGTGTTAGTGTGATTAAGGACGAATCAACAGTTAGAAAAGCAGTTAAGCTGCCAATATAAGCTAGTTCTGTGTTGGACTGGTTATGCTCATCGTGTAGAACACAATCCTTCCTGTGAGCTACACCAAATATTAATGAACATCTACGCTAAGTGTGAAGCCAGGCAGGCAGGACAGAGAGATGTGACAGACACACTGCTGGACTCGCATATACTCACTAATGGCCATAGTGGTGGCAGCGATAGCAGGTGGGATCGATGATGCAACTGAAAAATGGTGAAAACAGCATGAGAGAAGCAGGAGTGCTCAGCGCTTTAGTGATGATCACAAACGGCAGGAATGATCCCATGCAGCTGCTGCTGTTAATGTGACCCGGCATCTGATTGGACAACAGCTGAGCACCAACAATGTATTCAAGTCCTGTTCAATGTGTTAAACATTCAGGTGTGGAGATTTATTACACCAGCTGGAATGAATGCATTTCAAATCTATTTGAAAACTCAGGTTTTTCAGTAACAAAGCAAACGAGGACTAACTATAAAGTATGGTCTATGCTGATGTAATTGGCATTAATGACAATAAATAACCTGTCAGAGCTGATGAGTTCTACAGGGAAATAAATCTACACCCAGTTTTATTATTCATGGTTCAAATCATTTCAAAATAAAAAAGACAATATGTTGGTAAACTCAGTTGAGGTGATGAAGGATAATTAGTGAAAAAAATAAATAGCAATTTAGCATATTTTAATTCTGTTTTGACTCTTGGATCAAAATTACTTTTCCATTAAAGTCTGATTATGCTTTTTTTTGTTGTTGTTGTTGAGCAAAACACAAAAACAAACAATGGTTTTGATGATGAAAATGTCAGAGTGCATGTTTTAGTCATTACATTTTGGTCCAATTGAAAACAAGAACAAAGTTCAATGAATATTTGTTTTCCCAAAAGTGAGTCCAACATTTTATGGTCCTGCGGGATTCCGGGTTCCTCACAGTGTAGGAATAAGAGCATTTTTGAAGTAAACACCATCTCCATCATAACTGGAGTTTATTCCCTGGATGCTGCCTCCATCCTGCCCCGTGTCTGACTAATTAAGGTGCAAATTAAGTCAAGCTTTTAGAATAAGCGTAGCTGCTTTACCTGCCTTCCAACTATATTCATACCCTTTGAACCCTTTTGCATTTTATCACATCAACACCTGAAATTTCAAAGTAATTTTTTGGGACTTTATGTGATAGACTAGCACACACTGCTGAATAATTCTGCGGTATAAGACAAACAGCAACATGATTTCAAAGGATTTTATAGAAAAGTCTGAAGACTGTGGCTTAACTTTGTATTCAGCACCCATGAGTTGGTACTTTGCAGAACCAAAGGTTCATCCTGTCTCCATGTCCAGATGACACATTGAACAGAGCTTTACAAGATGTTCAAAAACTCAGATGTTATTGTAAAACCCAACTCCGTTTTAAATTTAAAATACAACTCTTGTTTTATATATTTTAAACAGCATATCTGCTGGATTCCTTGGTCCTATTGATTCTGTTTGCTCTCTAATGTTTTCATTGAACCTCCATAATTGGAACGTGACAAAATGTGGAGAAATTCAAGGTGTATGAATACTTCTTTTACAGACCAAGTTACAAACTTTCTGGGATATGTTGACAGTTTCAGTCTGAATGATTTATTTCGGAAACCGAAAGTTTTTGTGCTGTTGCAAAAAATGATCAGGATGGACATTGATTACTACATGACTCAGGCGTCCTCTAGTGTTTATGTCTTTTCTCCATGTCTGAGAGTGATTTGAGCCACTGCTGCATTTCACACAAAAGGCGAAACAGGAAAAATCACTACTGTCATCGCACCTATGTGAAAACATCTTCAATCAACTTTACATTAAGGAAATGGACATGTGATGAATGAATGTGAATCGGTAAAGACGTCATTTCGTCGTTAACATTGTTAATCATGAAGAATGTTCAATGGAAATGATGCAAACTGCAGATAATAAGCAGATAAGAAAGGGAGAAGAAGAACTTACTTGTGAGAGAATATTCTGAGAAGTCCAGTGGAATACAGAATAGATGGAGGGGAAAAACATGAGAAAACAATAACACAAAGAGAACAGAAACAATAAAATGAGAAATATGATCAATGAAAAAGGGCAGCTGTGTCCTGCTGCATCATTAACCCTGTGCCATTCTCCTACGCCGCCTCAATGAGCATTATGCATTTTCTTTCTCTTCTTTTTCACTTTTTTAAAAGATGCTGTCATAACACACAACTAGGAAGTGAAATGTAATGACATCTAGCCCTCCATCTACTAATATTTTTGTTCAAGAGTAACTAATAAATCTCTTCTAGGATTTTAATACCAGAAATTACAATATAGGACAATCTCTAAGTATAGATACCCTTAGAGAGATTTCTCACAGATTTTAGCTGTTTTGTCTCTATTCCATGTTTTCAATCATCAGTCTAAGTATCAATATTAAAGGTAATCTAATTGTATTGAACCTGCAGCTGTTCATGGTTGAGCATTAGCACATTTATCTGTCGAATGTAAATACAGATAATTGGAAAATTTGCCTATTCCCAGATTTCTTCGTAGAACATATTGGAACTGGCCTTGAAATTATCCCGTATTTGTGCGGTCCTATCGTTGACTCATGACCTTTGACCTTCACTGAGGCCGTGAGACCTGGAGAGCTTTAGATGTGGTTCTGGGTTTTTGTGACCTCCTGGTTGGTCGGAGAAGGTCTTTTTCTCCAATTGTGGAAGATTTTAGAAACAGGTTTGTGACATTTTTCCAGGCTCAATCTGTTCTTTGCTTCAATCAGAACATGAACTTTTGCATATTGAGATCTTTTAGACTACTTCATGTTGTCAGACAGGATCTATTGAAGTGATTTAATGATTCTTTAGGTCCAACAGTAATCAGGCTTGGATGATGCCAGTAAAAGTAGTTATTCACAGTTAATTCATGATTTAACATGGGGGGCAATATGATTTACACATAAGGCCAGTTTGCTTTGGATAGCTTCTGTTTCTTAGTAAATTAAATCATTCTGAAAACTTAAAATAAAAAAAAATCTATTAAAATTAGTCTGATGATGTTAATGTGGCAAAACAGCAACATTTGTAGAAATCTGCAAGGGACAAACACTTTTTCACAGCTCTGTAAATGCAATTTAAAGTCCCTATGAACTTGATTTTATGCCTACAGACTAGTGGAAAATTAGAAGAGTGAATTTGTGGCTTAAACATCTTCATAACAATCAGGCACAATGAGGAAAATGTTGAAGGGGATTTCTCTACAGGAGCAGCGAGGAGATGAGGTGCAGATGGAAGCAGGAGACAAAGGGTGCAAGACAGAAAACAAACATCCATTCATGACGCTGATGTGAAGATCTGGACGAGAAGAAGGTTAAAGATCCTCAGAATGGATAACATGATGGAGCTTTGTTGATTTTGTTTAAATTTTCTAAGCTGGAGAACCATCGCCTAGTTCTTTCACTCAGAAGGCTTTGATTCAGTTATAAATCGATGATTACCCACGACATTTCGGTTCAATAAGAAAATAATGTAAACCTAAATACTTCAGACAAAAAATAAAATAAAATACTTGGAAATATCACCTCCAGCTCTGAGAAAAATAAAGGCTTAGCCTGAATGTGAACTAACAAAGAGCTGACTCCATTCACAGGTAAATAATGAGCCTAACAACTTTTTATCACTTTATCTGTCAGAAAACTCCAAATCCTTCTGCAGCTCCTCTGATATGTATTTGATTTATTCATCTGTTCATCCATAACACTGCTGCCGTTTAGAGCATACACCAATATGGCTGCCATTGATGAGATGGTCACAAACACCAGGATGAATCTCATAGTTTGCTTCACCTTCTGATACCTTTGATATTGTTTACTTGATGCTCTACTGGTCGATTGCTGCAGGGTATAGTGGCGTGCTTCAAATGATATCAGCTTATTCAAACAGAACCTTCATATGGTATGAGTCTTGTCCCAGTCATTTTCACTTTTAGTGCAATTTCAATGCGATCCTCCAGTTTAGGTTACTAATTACCATCAACTTCTTCTTTTAACAGAATAAGACGTATTGTGTCCCTATCTCAGTGTGTCAAAAAAGAGAGATTTGTTTCCACCACCGCTATCTCGTTCCTACACATCCTCAACTTGTGTCATCTAGGTAAAGCAACAATATGCTAACATATTATTTTTAAACTGACTAAAAATTAATTAAATCCTAAATTTACACACAGTGATCTGTTCTCCAGTAAATCATGTCACTGAGACCTACAAACATGAACATTTTGAACTTGCAGCTCTGCTGGTGTGCATTCAGCACACTCTGCAAATCAAAAATCTAAACAATAAAAGCCTGTTTGATGCGTATGTGCATTGCAACCTGGAGTGTGAAGTTTCCTTCCGAAGTCCTACAGTATCAACTTTAATGCGGCAAATGAAGTAAAATCTATGTAGACAAAATTTAACAAAACGCATAACATAATTTCAACACTCTTCATGTGCTGAAGGCAGCCTTTTGGTGTTACCATGACAACATCTCCGACAGTTTTATCTCTCTCCCTCGTGCCTCACTTTCGTTGCTGCTTTTATCAGATCTGCAGGGACTCAAAAACAAGCCACTGGGCTCTAAGAAACAAGAGCCAGAACAACGTGACCCAACCAACCACTGTTTGAGCGAGTCCGACCACAGCAATGAGCAATGACTCTGGGATCGAACAGAAATTTACCTCCTTGCTTCTTTGAGCACGGAAGGGGCATTTGGTGGCAAGAGAAACATTTAGATCAATAAAAGTCTCCTTACTGCTGGTGCTAAGTGTAAAGTTGAAGCAGGCCCGCACTAAACTAAAAGTGATGAAGCAGAAGAGCACATTTTAAACTGAAATACTGTACATTCTGTTGGGGTAAGTTTCTTTTTTTTTTTAAGTTGTTCATGCTGAATATTGAAATGCCAGTAGAAAATAGGATAAATTACTGCTGTTCAGAATCCAATAGAATTAACATTTGTTATTCACAAAAAGTGATACATGATATAATTTTGAAAAAGATACATGTTTACAGTTTTCCAAAACTCTGCAAGATGTTGTACAATCTGCCCTAATCTATTGAATTTTCTCAGCTCACATTCTTTAAATTAAACTTTCACATTTGCCATCTATTATGGTCACTTAAAAAAAAAAAAACAGCAACAATGTTCCACTTTAATAAAATCACCAGTTTATACAAGCAAACATGTTAGCTGAGGAAACCTGAACTCAAATAAAAAACAACATCTGTGCTGTTATTTAGTCAGTATGGAGCTCAACCTTTTGCCTGCTGTAACTTGGTAACCTCTGGTAAAAATGTGTAAAAGACTTAAATAAATTTGTCTTTTTTGCAGCAACACTTTCAAAAGAACCTAAAGAAAAATCTAAAATTGAGTTTGAATTTGTTCCTTCACCATAGGAAATAAATCCTGCATTATTAATGTTTTTATTTTTTTACTTTTGCAAAATTTGCAGTATTACAACCAATACCACCCCAACAACCTTTGTGAATTAAATGTAACAAATGTATTTTCTTTTTTAATTTATCACTTCCTGTTTTCATAGCAAACAGACACATAGCTATTCTTCAAAACGGGAAAGACATGATAATATGCCAGTCAAGTCAGGCAGAAAAAAAGAGTATTTACCTAAGCCTTCCCTCATTTACAATCAGCAATAACTAATACGTTAAAAGATGACTGAAATTAACTACGACGTTAAAAAGCTTCCTCTTCCCACAATGCACTGAATGGCAGGATGCTGTTTTATTTGAAGAGTTTTACACATCTTTACTAGTGGTAGTAGTACATGTGAAAGATGCTGCACATGTAAAAAAAAAAAAAGTTGTATGTTGAAAACCCAGCAGATGACCAGATTCTGCCTTGCTGGACTTTTTTCAGCACTAAGTTTCATTAACTGGATCATTTGATGAACACATTTACATATTTAAATAAGTTAGTTTAGGTTATTAGGACACTTTAAGACTAATGGTCTAAAATGTTATCCTCCTTATTTTCAACATGTCGATCATGTTGCATTCAGCTCTTAAAATGTGTTGGCTCACTGTAAAATGAAGTCTTTCACTCACTCAATCCCAGGTTTCTCCCGCTAAACCCTCAGGAATGAGTAAACATCGCCAGAAACCCATTGAGATGGATTATTCCTGAATCGTTTTATCTCGGCCGCTATCAGATTTGTGCAGGAGGTATGGAGTGCAGGAAGCCCTGGACTTGTGATACATCCTGCTTCCAGAGAACCAACTGGATGCCCCTTCAGAAAAAAGTCTGAAGCTCCCTGTGTGCTTAATAATCTTTCTTCCTCTCAGATGACTTTGCTCCTTGTTATACCAAAAAAAAAAAAAAAAAAAAAAAAAAAAAAAAAAACAGTTCAAAGCCTCCTGAAATACCTCTGCTTCTTCATCATGCACTGCCATCATCATCAGAACATCTAAACTCTCCTCAGGAGGACTTGACCTCTGGCTGCGATATTAAAAATTCATGCTGCCGGTGATCTATAAATACGGAGCTGCGTCTCCCTGCAGTGAAGTGTAAATCAGAATTATAAATACGTATGAAGTGTCTAGAAAGAAAAGACTAAATCACCTCATCTGTGGGCAAAGATGCAAAGGCATCTCGCACGGCGCACACATTCATGAGGACAGAAACGCACACGTTATACATTCTGCAGAAGTAACTCTATGAGGCAGCTGAGTTAGGAAGCGGCAGCGGCCGGTGCATTTGTGCTTCCCATCTGATGGGAGGAGGACTACGGCGGGGTTTGGCGTGAGAAAAGAGGACTGAAGCATCTGGGCTCTGCTGGACGCGGTGGAGTGAGCTGCATTAGGTTCAAAGCTGCAGGGTCAGGGCTTGTTTGGAGCAGTGAGGAGAGGCAGGCACTTACGGACTGGCTCTGTCTTGAAAGTGCTGGAACGGCTGCTCTCGCCTTCGCCTTTCCCGTTGATGGCGGACATCTTGACCTCATAGGTCGTCTCTGGTTTCAGTCCGACGATGGTTATCCTGGTCATATCTGTTGAAAAGACGCCGAGGTCATTACACCAGATGATACGTGTAAGGAGAAAAAGCTGATTGCTAATTGGATCGAAACACTGCAGTAGGAACAGAAATCCGTCATATTTTTCTCTTTTATTCTTTATAAATAGCCAAAGCCGCTCTTCACCATTTAAATTATGCTACTTTATCTTGTTTGTGTCGACTTGAGATATAAAGTTGTTGCTTATCTTCAGCCTGGTTATAAAATCCAGGGGTACAAACAGCTATTATCTGGAAGATAATAGGTGTACAAATGTTTCCTCAGAAACCTTCATTTCCTGCAACAACACCAAAAGATGACTCATCGTTTTGTTTTTTGCTTAGCCTCTTCATCAAACTTTCTTTAGTACTAACTGACTTTCTCCTCCGTGGTCTGCACTGACTCTCTTCAGAGTGCATCAGTGTATTTGCATTATCGGATCCCAAAATAGAAATGTAACGATGATGAAGTTATTTAGACATTTTCATCACTCAGAGTGGCTCGGAAATTCAAGTCTTTAGTGAAGGTAAAGTAATGGATAAACAGCCGCTCTGTATCCAACACAAAATAGCAAAAAATATCTCACATCTTTTCTTTTTAGAAAATACATAAAATAAAATGTGGAGTTTATTTCAGACCATCATTTTTATTTAAAACCACCACGTGTCTCTACTAGGTTAAACACTTTTGTACATTGACATTTGCAAAATCACTTGAACTCAGATGTTTTGGTAGCAAAACATCTGGACAACAACTGTCATAACAAGCCCCATAATTTAGATCTGAACTTTAACTAGGTCATTCTGACACCTGATTGTGCTTTGGTCTGAGCTATCCTATAATATCTCTGACTGCATGATTTTATGATGTGAGCTGACCTTTAACCTTAGTCTCACCTCTTTTTAGCCTCTAACATGTTTTCTTCCAAGATCCTCCTGAATTTAGCTCCACCAGTCTTCACATCAACTCTGTGGAGTAAACCCCCACAGCACGATAATGCCACTATCATGTATCAACCCAACGATGTTGCCTCCCAACTTTACATATCACTTACATACCTAATGTGTCAAGGTTTATGTTTGTAAGATTACCAAAAGTGTAAACGTTAAACAGGCATGAATCGTTTTGCAACAAATGTTATTAATGGAACATTCACCAACATCTAAATCAGAGAAAAGCTGCACAAAATTAACAACTTTTTCCCCAGGAGAGGAGTTCTCACCACAGTGAAAGGGTAAAAAGTGAGAGCAGGAAGAAAGCGGGCCAAAAGGCTGAAAAATAATTACTGGGGGAGCATTGTGGGCTCCCAATACAGATTTAATTGCAGGGAAATGAATTAAATTAAGGATCTATTAAAACCCAAGAGCCATCAGGTGTAGAACAAAGGGAAAGCAATCAATAGCGGCTGTGAGTGCAAGTTTCCTGAATCAGGTGAATTTATCTGATAACGTAAGGATTCTGCACACCCAACATGCATGCGCTTCCTCTCGTGTCATAAAGAGCTACTTGGCTGATGCCCCACTGAGCGACACAAAGCAGAGTAATTTCATAGCCGAGAGCTAATTTCAGTTGTGCAAAAAGAAAAAAGAAAAAAAACACCTGTGCAACATGTCTCCATTACTGCGACAGCATGTATGAGATTAACATCTCAATCAGAGGGAGTTTCAGAGAGAACTATTTACATACAACTAGAAAGCGTTCCGCCAGATGGATTCAGAGCTTTTAGCGTTGGAATATAATTGATGTCAGCGTCGAAACAGTTCGTGTTTTGATGGAATTTCTCCGCCGCCTGCAGTAATTTGGTTCCTGCTGCTTCTGGAAAAGGTTATCTCCACAGAACCTCACAGTTGCTACAAACTCAGCCCCTGCTGCCCTCTGTGCTGCGACAAAGAATCCTTATGCTGCGGGATGAAGACGCCTGTACATGTTACTGTTAATTAATCTGTCTAATTCTGAGGATATGAGAAAAGCAAAATGTAAAATGAAAGATTCTGCTCTGGTGCCTGAAGAGACACAGTGATCTCTGGGATATTGTAGATTAAATTAATTTGAGAATATGTTATTTATCAAAAAGCGAATTAAAACGTGATCATAACTCATAACGTCCAAGTGTCTTCAAACAATTGTTGTCCCTGGAAGGATCTCCAGTAGCCGTCAGTCTTGCACAAATGTAAGGAAGCCTCTGACTGAAGACTGTTGAGGTATGAGAGTCAAGACTATCATGACATTCCAACAGGTCAATGTGGCAGAGACTATATTCTTACAGTAACATGTTCTGGATGACACCATCAGTTGTTGGCTTGCACTGCTAATCCACCTCATTTGCTTTTGATGTTTCCTCTTTAGATCTCTGTCTGATGACAGTTTGAACTTCCTCCTTCTCTCTCTGCTCTGCACCTATGAGGCCTTCTTTCCAACTCCTCTGGGATTTGGGGTCAAAGTTGAGGTGCTATTTGAACTTGTAGAGATGCTAATTACCAGCTTCTGGTTGCAAAAAAAGAAAAAAACAAAAACAAAACGACAACATCTCATCTGAAGGTAAAAAAAGTAAGAGCAAACATCTTTCCAGCTGTGAGAATGTTGCACATCTTCAAAGCGCAACATCCTCAACCCAAAAAATGACAAACAAAAGTATAGGAAAAGACTAGCAGAATGGCTGCCACCAGGACTGGTGCAATTCTCGCTTCTGTCATCACACTTCAGGCTTTAGACAAATATTAAAGTCTGAAGAGCAAAATGTATTTTGTTCAAATCCCAGCTTTAAAGTTCAGCTACAAAGACAAATAGTTTCTCCAGCATAGATAATCCAGCCGTACTGTAATGTGAAGGCAGCTCTGTGCAAAGGCCGTCTGTTCATTTAGAGCTTTCTTTAATTAGTATATGCTAACACGGTGGCGCTGTATGATTACACTGTGGTGGGCGAGCCAGCTACTTCTGACAACTCTGCCTTTAAACATGTGACGCCGGCGCCGGTTCAGACACAAAAGCCTCTCTTTTGAGACACTCCGCCACTTAATAATTCTTTATCAGCCACACTTCGCTTCTTTTCTTCCCTGGCATTTTGCTGCTCCAACAGCTCCAAGTTTGCTCTGTCTGATTTCAGAACGCAACAAGGCTTGTGAAAATGTCTTTTTGCTTTGAAAGCGCTCCAATTTCTCTGAGGTGGAGAAGCTGTTGTAGCAAAGGCTGAGATATTTTGGTGGCATTTACTGTTCAGCCGTGCATTGGGCTTCGCGAACATGTTTGCATGACGGGCGGCTCTCGGGCCTGGCGCTGACAGCTGAGCCTGTCAGCCACTGACTGATACGTCCCACGTGGCAGGAGAGACGAAAAGCATCCAGATTTGTGTGCGCTGCGAGCAGTCATTGGGACAGGGATATTATCTGGGGCCTGTCAGCATCTGAACCCGCTGTCATTTACACTACACTGTGCTCTACCTCTTGTCCTGACGTCAGCCACTGTCATGTCTGGATTACCTGCTGTTGCCAAACGGCTGCACAGAAACACTTCAACACTTAGAATTTTTTCCCCTTGAAGCTAAATAATAACTGTGTAATCGTGATGGAGAAACAAAAAAATAATTGGGTAATTTTATGTAAATGTCAGCTGGCAGAAAGATTTTAAGGGCTAAGTTGTCCATTAGTAAATATGTAAATAGCAACTGTTTTATTACATGGACAGATGTTTGTTCTGGAGACTACATTCAAATTGCAGAACTTGATGCATAATTTCGATATTTTACTGAATTGCAATTTTTTGCAATTCCTGCAACTTATTATGCAAAAAAAGTAATCAAATGTTTGTATGAGTGGTTTATGACCCAAAAGTAACCTGCAGAAAGAGAACATAGACGTCCTTAAGTGAATATGTAAACAGAAAATGTCTACATATTTACTACTGTTTGGGTGCTGACAATATCGTCACAAGATCAAAACAATTCAAATTCAATTCAAGATTCTTTATTGATTCCAAAGGCTAATTAAAAGTTAAATGTCGCTGATTTAATGAAAACGTTATTGTACATGGAGGAAGCTATAGAAAAAGAAAGCACAACTAACTTGGTCTTTTGGTGAAAGATTTACTGAAACTAAGCAACAATTTTTGCGTGGTCTGATTAAACCAACTGAAGTTTTATATTCATAAGGTCTTGATGTCAGTTCCAATGTGTGATAAATCATAAAACAGGTTTGAACATGAGTTAACTGATCACCGAGGATATCTTGTATCAGCCGCTGCGATTTGTTGGAATATATTTTTTAAGTAACTTTCGGGAGAAAATGTAGGAGAGGCTTGACTTTCTGTTTACCTCAACACTGAATCTCATGGAGCTGAACTGTGTGTCTGCAGCAATCTACATGCTGCTCCCCTGTTTTATCAAACACAGTGAGGAATCCAGAATGAATCTTAAGGCTGCTCTCTGAGTTTCATTTCCAGTTGGAGATGCATTCCGGGGAGATAAAAAAAAAAAAAAAAAGCTCACCGTTCTTAGCTTTGTACTCCTCACTTTTCCACTCCTTCCCAGGCAAACGCCATTCCACTCTGTACTTTAAAATCGGCACTCCACCCAAAGAGTACGGTTCCTCGAACTCCACCACCGCCGTGCTGGAGAACGGCTGCACTTCTTCAATTTTAGGCGACGACGGCACTTCTGTAGGAACAACAAAACAAAAAGAGATTACCCTCTGCTTGAAAAATCGCAAAAATCCTTTGTGCGAATTAAGTTTTAGAAAAGTGTAAATTAAATGTCAGTAATTGACTGTGTACCGGAGAGGGATTCAGTTTTAACACTTTAATCCAGAAAGATTTCCTAACATTTGAACCCTGAGGTTAGCAGCAGTCTGAAGAAATAATACCTCTGTTTGGGTAAACATCAGAAATGAGGTCCTCCTTTAATAACAAGGCTGCATGTTTGTCTCATTAAACCTTCCCTGTGCTTATTGCTGCAGCTGAACTGCATTTAATGCCACCAAGGAGCCACAAACACGGCGGTCACCAAATGACAGAGGAGCCGTTAGACATGACATAACGAGTTTCTAGCAACAGTTTAGATCCTGCCTGTGATGCACTTTGAGCCATGATTAAAGGACTCGGTGATTTGGTCTCATAAGCAGCGCTCTGCAGAGACTAACCTTCCTTATGACAGAGCTAACTTTGATTTTATTCTCTCCAGGGAAGATGCTCAGGTGAATGTTGGCTTAATTTAATAACCTTTGTTTAATCTTATCTTAATGTTATCATTATATAACCTAAAATACTGTTTCAAAACTTTTAATTAGTAAACCATGACTACTTCTTTGCCTGGCGTGCCGCTAAGTGGTTACACAGTTGGGAAAGATAAGAGAACATGCTTATTCAGATAAGGTGGGTATGTGTTGATGCTAATAATACAAGCCTGAATTATCTTTCCACCACACACAGGGAGCCGGATGAAAACATCTGCAGAGGACTACAAACGATACATCTGATCTAAACGTCAAGCTGTCATTTCAGAGTTTTTCTATCCTACCATCAAAAACGTAAACAAATGGAGTTTTCTAAATGCTATTAGGACTGGAATTGGAAGACTGACATTTTTATCAAAACCAATGACTAATGTGTGAAAAAGCATGATGGAGGAGTTGGTACGCTGTGGACCAATTTCCTGCCAACGACCATGGAAAGCTTGTTTACAGTTACTTGAACCATGAAGTAATTTTACACAAAAATCTGATGGCCTCTGCCAAAAAACGGTATTTGGGTAATCACTGGATGCTTCAGCAGATAAAAAACCTAAAAGAAAAGTTATGAAATCAGAACAACCTTCTTCCATGGAAATCTCAGTTCACAGATATAAATTATTTAGAAAACCTGAGGAAAAGAAATCAGAGTGAATGCAGGATGATGGAAGAGGACTGAACAAAGATCCTTAGCTGGAGGTTTCTTCCTCTTTGCATGCTTGATGTGAGGGATTGCTGTAAAGTCAATGACCCAACACAAGTGACTGTCTTTTGTCACCACATCCAGGAGGGCTTGGTGCAAGCTTTTTAAACTAATTTGAGTAATAAACTGAACTTAATTAACTAATTGGACTTAAATTTCTATTCTTTTTTTCTTCACAAAGTGCCTTGAGATAACACATGCTGTGAATATAGAAATAAGCTGAACTGAGTTTAACTGTATGCTCCAACCTTGTGAAATGTTGGAGGAGTGAACTCGGTGCCGTCCTGGGGGCCTGCTCACATAGCAGCCAGCAGGGGCACCAAAAATTGCGAGACTTGTCATTTTGAAAGTTTTCTGCACAGCATTAAGCCGCTCCAAAAATAAATAAATAAATAAATAAAAGCAGAAGGCACTCTCTGTCTCCTATTGTAGTACAGGTCTCTTCTAAAGCAGAACATGCATTTGTTTGTATCTCTTTAATAATAAACTACTAACTGATGAACACAGCTTAATGTGAAACACTCTGTACTTAGTGATGCTTTTTCTTTATAGCTTAATATTCATACAGCTGCTACAATATGTCCTCTTTGAATAACTGTCATAATCCATGCAAAAATTGCTATAATCTCTAGGGGGCAGTAGAGAGGCTTTAGGGTTTAAATCTTGTTTGAACACAATCTACATTAGCCTCTTTAGCAGCTATAAAAGGAACAGAGGAAGAATTTTAAATGAATCATTTATACAGTCTAGAGCTGCTGCTGATGTTCGCATTCTGAGGGGTTCCAACGTATAACCTCAAGCACATTAAATGTTTTAATTGTCCAACACCTCTTTTTTTTTCAGTCCATGTTATTGAGACATACAGAAAGCAGGGAGGGCCAGCCACTGGAGGAAGCCACTTCAGTCATACTGATGAAGTTTTACAGCGAAGCAAGGAAATTACCTCAAAGAGCCCACAGGATATAACACAATGGCACCGAGGGTGTCACCACAATTAATTCGGCCACACACCATTTAGAGATCCTGAGCGACCTATCGTTTGCAAAGGCTCCAAAGCAATTTGCATGCAGAATGAAGCTAGGACTGACCAAATTCACAGCAGAGGAGAAGAAAAGACTTTAGAGGGCAGCCTGCTGTGATTTCAGTGTTTTTCTCGCTGTCTGCTATTCAGACGGAGCTGCAGAGCATCTCAAGGTTCCCTGCAACTTTATTTTCTGTTCACACCTTTCTGAAACAAACATAATGTATCCTTTTAGATATAAGGAGGCAAAGTAGAGTTTTTTTGTTTTTTTTTGCAGACGTACTCTCAATCGTGAAAATGGATGATAAATGTAACTCATTCTTTATTATTATTGTGTGCATTCACTGGCTGATGCCTAACTTGTTGGGCTTGTTGAGGATGCTCCTTGTAGCAAATTCTAACATTCTTCCTTGCTGAATGCTGCAACTTTTGCTTTTATTGCACTGATTCATTGTTCATATAGATTAACATGTTAAGAACCCCTATTTGTGTTTTCAGTGTACCAACCTGCTTGGATTAGAAGGAACTCCTTGGATTCAGAGCCTATCACATTTGAGGCTGTGCAGTTGTAGCTCCCAAAGTCATTTTGGGACTCAGGTGTGATCTAAGAGACAGAGAAAAAAAAAATGCTGAAAACATTTTTATCAGTTTTTCTTTTTTCATAATTGTACATGCTTATGTACATCAGGATAGCCAAGAAGCACAAAGATTTTTGGTGCATCACCTCCAGAAGGCTGATAGTCGGGGTATTGAAGATCTTAATGTTGGTCGAGTTAGCAGTCGGCAGCTCGATGCCATCTCTGAACCAAACCACCGAGGCTCTGGGGTTGGCTGCCACCTCACAAGAAATATTGGCTGGGTTTCCTTCCCATGTGTATGCTGCCACTAAGCCCATAATCTTTGGAGAATCTAAAGGAATAGAAAGAAAAGACAGAACACATGAGACATTCTGAAAAACAAAAAAATATTCCAAACAGATTCATTCCTAAATGATTCATTCCTAAACAGGAGATGATCAACTTGTTTGCATCGTCATTTGGTTGTTATTGATTTACAAATTTGTAAAATCTCTAACCGTTTAATCCAAGGAGCTTCTGCTTATTAATTTCCATTATTAAGGCAATATCCCAGACATCAGTTACCAACTGAAAACCAATGACCACTCTTGATGTCTGCCACAGGTTAAGAATCAATACTGTGCACAATCCCAGGGATTTTCAGGCAATTACTCAATGCGATTTAACGTTTAAGTCCCAATTCTTCAAACCAACAAACCGGATGCTTGACATTAGCTTTCCAACATGTAAAGTCAGAGGTCCCTGAGCAACCCTGAGTTCAAAACTCAAACATGGCTGCATTGAGAATATTACATACACAATGAATTAAAGGTAAGGTCAATGCAGGGCCAATGTTTGAGCATTTCAAGTCTCTGTGGTGATTTTATTTCTAAAAACTCCACTGAGTTCTATGGACTCAGTGGAGTCCATAGAACTCAGTGGAGTCATAGTTGTGAGTCATAGTTAGCTTGGTTCAAAGTGGCCTCATAAAGCATAGAGGAGAAATAGAAATATCTTCAGTCTCACAATCCCAGAAGTTCCTTCATCATTCAGCATCGTATTTATTACATTTCAGTTTTTTTGCTGCATCCCTCGTAATGCTTGAGCTAAAAAAATGGAAATTTGGCAAAGACTAGTTTGCAAAAAGTAAAATTGTTACCACAAAACCAATTTGGAAGACAGAATTCTTAAACAAACTTGCATGGTTAAGAAAATGAGGCTTGGAGAGAAACATTTTTACTAGGCTGCTACTGTATCAGTCTCTCAGCAGCAAACCTCGATAAACCCAGCCCAGTAAAATGGATCGTGCAGTGTGGCAGATAGATGGCCCAGCACTTGAATTACATCTTCATTGTGCGGAGTGGAGACAGAGGACGCGAAGTGAGAGCTGTACTCAAAACAAAGCACCTTTCTTATCGATAATTGCCTGGCAACACTGATTCAGCTGCCTGATTGTTTTGGTGATTACACTTGCTAACTGCAAGTCCTCAAACAGCTCCATCAATGGTGTATTGTGATCGCATCTCTGAACTTTAAAGCACAATAGGCTCGGGGATTATTAGCCCAATTAGACAGTGATTGTCTTTTTCACTCCTTTTAGGAATAGATTTCAATATTAGATTAAACTTCTTGGCCAATCACATTAAGCCAGCAGGATTTTTAACAACCCAGCACATCCTGGTAATTGATTCATTATCTACCAGTTGTTTGAGGTCTAGTTACATGAGTAACATGCAGTCTAGGATGGAAGCTCAGACATGCCTCTTTCCCAGCTTCACTTTCCAGCTCATTTCAAAGGGTTCCTAAACCACAAGGGATATAGAGTCCTTCTGAGTCCACCCTGGGGTCTCCTTCCAGCACTATGTGCCCACATGCTCACAAAATGTCCAGGAGGCATTGTTATGAGGGTACCTAGACTACCTCAGTGACTCGACTCTAAGCTCCTCGCCCTTAAAGACGTTGCAATCCCACTTCTATCACAAAGGAGAGGAAGTTAATTTCAGCTTCTTGTATAGAACAGGATCATAATCCTTTCTCAGATCCACAAAACACATGTGATCATGAGAACCAAACTATCATTGACCCCTTCAGTGGGTTCACAATGGTAAAGATCTGGTTCATTGTTGTTCTTCTTAGAGGATGAAAGCTACAGTACCCTGGTGTCTCTGAATTTAAGGTTTGATGGTCAAACCCCCCATCTGAGAAGGGATCCCTCAGTAGCTGGATAGCTGCCAGCCTTCATCATCTCTGGATGAATCTTCTGGCAATCCTGCCCTGTAAAATCATCCCTGACCAAAATTCTCTCTGTTTAGTGCTCAGTCCAAGTCGTCCACAACTCTCACAGTGACATTTTACATGCATCAAAAGAAAAAGGACTCGTTCTAAAAAAAAAACAGCTGTTAGAAAATCCTAAAAATGGCACCAGATCCCTAAAGAGAGGTTGGAAAGTGGGTCTTTGTTTCTATTGGTAACAAATCACAGTGGTACCACTGACCCAGCCAGCTCCTGAACCATTTATCTTGATGAAATGAGGTGAGCAGAAACTGGAATGTTCCCATTTCATTTGTTTGGTCTGGGAAAGAATTTTATTTCCTGTTTACGACCTTATTTGCGTCTAAAGTTGTGATTTTATTTCAAGTCTACAAAATAAACTAACACTTAAAGGTCTTAAGATACCAAATGCAAAGATTTTTATTTCCAGGAATGTTTCATTTATTTTGACTTAATTAAAAAAAAAAAAAAAAAAAAAAAAAACCTCCCTGGACCATCACGTGAAACGATTCAATAAAGGAATTATTTGTATTGATAAATGACTCAGGTGTTTCTTTATGAACTTAAGTGAAGAGAGAGAAGAAGATGTATGGCTTACAGCGCACTTCGAGGAACAGCTGCTGGTTGTCTTCGCCGATGGAGTTGCTGGCAGTGCAGAGGTAACGACCGGCATCAGTGAACTGGACGTTCTTCAGGGTGAGGGAGGACACCCGCGCATGGCTTCGTACTACAACGTTCCTGTCAAGGCTCTATAGAAAAAGACATTGGGAATTAAACACAAATAAAAACAGGTGACTTCAATAGAAACCAGGTACAATCGAGAGATGAGGGCAACATGTAAGGTGATGCTTTGGTTGACTGGTTGACTTAGTTGTGCAAACACATCATGACCTGTTGAGTTAATGTTGACTGACCTGGTGGTGGATTGAAGTTACTGATATTAGATGCATTAATTATTATGTTAAACATAATTTGTACACCACTACAATCAGAAATATTATGTTTTCCTCTTCACTTTAACTTTTAGCACATTATTGACCTGGCCTTTAACTTAAGTGTAAAAAAAAAAAATTGACATTTAATATTCCTATTTTTCCAAACCAAAAAAGGAATTAGACCAGAGGATACGCACTTGTACTTATCTACCAGCCCTGAATAGGAGTATCCAGTTTATTTACTTTGGATCAAGATTATTATCTTTTTCTTCTTTTGTTCTTTCCTTTGGTTTGTTATTTTGTTTGTATTTCCTTTTAATTCTTTAAAGCACGTTGAATTGCCTTGTTTCTGAAAATGTGCTATACAAATAAAATTACCTTTGCCTTTAAAAAAAGAAGCTCCAAGTAGCCATTCTTTGGCCAAGTTCCTTACAGTATGGATCTTTCTGTGCTCATAAGGGGCTTTAAGTAAATTACGCCTCACTTAAACTGGAAGTCAGTAAGTTTTAAAAAGCCCCAAGCAGTAAACCCTTGAAGTTGATTAGCGTCCCTACTTATTTAGAGGCCTTTCTGCAGGTTTACAAGCTGCATACTTACAGCTGGAGCAGCATAAAAGCAGTGAGGAAAATTAGCTTGTTAAATCCCGCTTTCATTTTCATTAGAGGATCCTGTTTATTGCCCTGGCTGCTATTCCGTGATGCTGAGGACTCAGAGCTCCTGCACAGGTGTGCATCTGACAAACGAGTTTACTCAAAGCACTTCACTCGCCTTTATAATAGAGCAATGCACCTGGCCTGATCCTTGATCTTTGCTGTATATCACAATGGTTTGTGATGCAACCTGTTTTCTCTCTCTCTCCTTCCTATCTGCAGTCTATATAAACACGGAGAGATTCATTGTTATAGACTTTCTGAAAGCTGCGAAATTCTGCAGCAAAACTTACAGCAGCCAGTAGCAATGAAACATGCAATAGAGCAATATAAAACGAATAATAATAGCATGGCTGCACAAAAACTGTGCAGCAGTTATAAATACAGTAACGACTTTTCTTCCCACACATCAGCAGGATACATACATCTTCCTTCCAGCTTCCACAATGTTCCATTAATAATTCAAGCAAACTCTGTGCTTTATTTGTTACTGTTTATATTTATTTATCCATATTTTCAGTATTGGAATTACAGCAAACTGGGGATTTTTGCAGAAAAATGTGATGCACATGTGGCATAAATATTTTCTTGTTTCATAAAAGATCTAAAGGAGTGTCCTGAAACATTTTAAAAAGGGCAGCATTAATCTTGTCTCCCTCGCACCATGCAGGCTGTTTAAATGCAAACACAGAAAGGTTAATGGAGAATAATACTTTAATGAGACTGCAGAAACAGAAGTGAATGGACAGACCTTTAAAAATAATTAATTTATTGGCGCCAACAAAAAAGAGATGTAAATCTATCAGCTTTCATTCCACATTAAACTGATTTCAGTAACGGTACGGACTGCCATGTTTTTTCATGGGACGTTTTTTTCAGAGGTGACCAGTATATTATTTAAAATGGTGCTAAAGAAAAGAAACATTGTGCTCGCAAAACACCTGCAGAAATAAATTTCAGCAATTCTTTTCAGCAAAATAGAACAGAAGATAAAGAGTTTGTTGCTAAAATAAATCTATTGCTGCATTAAATCATGTTTGTGGTTCTATGGTGTCAGTGACATTTTTAAAGCCAAAACATCATCATGCAGGCTTTACCAAATTTAGGATTTTTATTTATTTACTTATTTATTTTTGGTCATTTTTGAGGTTAACAACCATGTAAGCACTTTTAAATATTGTTTACTCAAAAAAAAAAAAAAATCTTATCAATTCTGTGGAACATCTCACAAAAAAAATGCTCAAAACATAAATGAAACTGCTCTGCTGAAAATGCAACTCATTGAATAGCAGAGTTAAAACATTGAAAACACATTTCATCCCTGTTTACAGTCTGAGCCAATGGTCAAATGAGCTGGAGATGTACGCATTCATTTAACACAGCTGGTTTGTCCTGTTGGGTCTTGGATGTTTGGATGTAATTTAAGAACAATAAATGAATCAAACTTTTTTTTTTCTAAAACAGCAAGAACCTCACTAATGGGATTCTTTTATTTATTCAAATGTTTTCCTCTGAAATTATCATTTCAAAGCACAAGCTTAGGTTGGCAAACTAAATTAAAATATCCTCGTAACAGGCTTCTGAGTACTGTTAGAAACATGCGGCATATGAAGAAATTATTTCTTCCAGAACTTTACCAGATTCTGAAAAAAACCCATCTTGGCACTAAACAAGTCCTTCTCCGTTCGGTTTGCTGATTTCTGGATTCTCGAGATCCACAGGATTCAAAGGCAAATGTAGAGAATTCAGAAACCAACTATCAAATTATACCGTGGTTTTACATCTGCCAAAATGCATAAACATATTAAAATAATCCTTTCAAAATCCCAAATATCTCTAGAGTTTTGGGATTTTTTCAAGTTAATTTGTGGATATATGGTGTTTATACAAGTCATATAATGTTTGCCCATGTTTATGTTTTGGGGAAATTCAAAGTGACATTTTTTGTTGTGTTCCACTAAATGAAGTCATCTTAATGTATTCAGAAGACTTGTGAATATTTAAGTTGTAGACTGAAGCTTAATCTATGCTCCATTTATCTATGCTTAATTTATGCTAAAACTTCCTTGTCAATCTTTAAAGGATCATTTCTTTATCCAGTCGATGTAGGTGGAGCACAAAAACCTCTTTCTCGTCAGAAAGAGTTGAAGTCTTTCTGATGAGATGCAAGAGGAAGTGTTGGAGCATGTTGTCTCTCCTGACTTGTTGCTGTGCACTTCTTGTCAGCTGCCTAAAAGAGAAGTCCACATTACAGCCGTGTTTGTAATTACTGAATTACAACATGGTTGTTTGACCTTTTCTCATGCTGATGAACACTCCATTCAGCACCTTCAACCCAGTGTCTTCTAACAAACAGATTATTATTGATCAAACCAAGCTCCTGTTAAAAGGTCAAGGTTTTTTGCTTCTTAAAGTGAACTTAGAAATACAATGAATACAGAGAGGAGTAGCACATCAGTCATAATCATACTTTACCCCGGTCATCTGTCATTCTCTCAGCCAGAGAAAAAGTTTTACCAGTCAGCTGTAGACATTCTTACATAATGTTTTTTCTCTATTTTACATTAGATCCTTTAAAACAATTTAAAGGATTAATCTGATTTAAACTGTGTAATTAGGATCTAATATGATTGTACAGGGAACTTGCAGATCTTTTTATACCCATTCAATAATAGTTTCTAAAGCAGTGTATTTTATTGGGGTTTTAAAAAGCAGTGGATAATTGTTAAGTAAAATAAGCTTGTTGCAGTTTAGATTTTTTCCGAACTTTATGACTGGACTGTATTGGACAGAGCTGACCTGGTTGGTACATCTGACACAAGCTGTGGCAATGTGAGTAGAGAGAGTGCTACAGGTAGATGGTGAAGTCAGCCAAATTGGTGAAGGTCACTGGACACAGAGGATGGCCCATATACTCATATGACAACATTACCAGAAACTAAGGGTCCAGCTGATCGTACATTGCAACCACCTGGGTTCGTGCAATAGCAAAAAGTGAAGTCATTAATCTCCATTAAGCGATGTAAATACCATTCACTGCCTGTTTAGACCCTTTTACTCTAAACATGTTTGTTTCTTATTTGTGACTTTTCAAACACATTGTTTTCTACATGTAAGTACAAAAATATCTGATTGTACTGTAACAATCTAGTTGCAAAACAACCGAATTCTGATGTACGACCATGCCTTTAAGATGGCTGTCTTAACTGACTGTCGGATGCTCCAGAAACTGCCTGTAACACTATCTGCACTTAGCATGCCACCAGTTGAGTCTACTAAGACCGGTTCAGCTCCTTGGAAACCAATTCTTCAATACACTCATCACTGGCCTCAGGTGTTCACCAAATTCATTACCAAATGGTATGATTGTCTCTGGGTATGTGACTTTTTTTTTTTCCTCAGAGAATGTATACGAAATACTTCACCCATCTGGCGGACCTTATTTACCTTATTTATAGAAATACAGAACATGTTGTATTCTTATCTGATCGTTAAGACGCTTTGTACTTCCAAAGATGTTAGAGATATAATAACTACACAAAACTAGATGGGGAGACAGTATCAAACTATCTAGAAAATAAAAGTCATAAAAACCACTTTTTCAAGAAAAAAAATACTGTTAGCTGGGAAAAACATATTTCTACATAAACTCCATATTCTGCTCATATTCCAGAGTGACCACAGGGTTGTGGAACAGAGGGGAAAAAAATGCCAATAAAAATTAAATCATACTGCATGTAATGTACATTTGGCCCACAGATCCATAAATCTGTTCCGGTGAAATAATCACCATGGCGACTCGGTCATGGTCAGACTCTGGGATTCCTTCGTGTCAAATAGAAACATAATTTTCTATAATTTAAGCATCCTGGTGGTTATCTACAGCCCTGCGGGTTCATAAATTAATTATAACAGGTCAGAAGCTAATTGTATGTTTTTCTATAAAGAGATGTTAGGATTCTGTATGTGGTGACAGTACAGGAAGAGTTATGTCTTAGTAACACAGATGCACCTACCAGGTGGTAAATATAATTAGAAAACCGTTTTTTTGCAGAAATTCAGTTTAAAAAGCTGGAATTTATTCAACATAGATTCATTCTACACAAAGCAGTTTAATTAATCACGATGGTAACACCAGCAAACCGGTCTGACTTTAAAATCTATACAGTATTGTCAGAGTACCGTCCAAACATGAGACAAAGAGATTAAACCAAGAAGAAGACCTGAAGGTCCAGTGAAAGCAACCGGGGCTTCCTGAACGCCTCAGCAGAACCACAGGCTGACCTCAACCAGGTCACGTCACACCGATGCCTTCATTCATGAGGTCGGAGCCCAAACCGAACACTGAGATAGCTTCTTATTTTTTTATTTTTTTTATTGGGCTGATGTAATACTGCAACTTTGTGAGAAAGTTGATGTTGGGTTTTCATTTGCTGGATGACAGAATCATCAAAATTAAGAGTAGTAAAGTAGTATTTCACTTTTCAGACAAACACAAGTTTCCACTTCTTGAATGAAATTACTGAGATAAATTAACTTTTCAATGATATGCTAGTTTAACTGAGGTACACATGTATTTTTAGTTGGATGAATGAGGTTGTTAATATATGTCCCTTATTTAGATCTTTTCCTTTGGTTTGTGGAGAGGATGCACATCATTCTACCAAAGCCTCAGTTTTTCACTCTGTCTAAATTATCCTTAATATCCAGCTTCAATCCTGATTTAATCCACTTTTATTGCTTTCAGTCAGAAAAAAACAAGCACAAATTTTGTTACTAACAAAATTGAACTAAATCTTCTAACATATGCATCTGTAAAACTGGAGAAGGAAAAATAACAATTACATATAAACACCTCTCGGGAAAGGTGAGACATTTTTGTCATCTGGACAATCTGTCTCACAGTCAGGCTCCAAATGACTGAAAGAGTCATCCAAGTGTGTAGTTATAGCCAGACATGCCGGGCCCTGGCCCCGAACAGGAGGCGCAGCGTTTTCTACCACTGTGTTAGGATTTATGTGAGTTCAACTTAAGGCTTGCTCACAGCAGAGCAGACCGTGGTTTATTCAGTACCATGCCGCCGGCTCCCTGATCTGTCTACAACAAAAAGCAGGAGTCTTTATTTTCATTTCCCAAAAATGATTTTAAAGGCCGAGAACTAAGCAGACCCTGCAGCAGGAAATAATGGCGCGGCCAGGAGAAAATAGCTCAGATTGCTTTCAGATCGCGCCTCCATCGCGAGATCAGATCTGCCGACAACAACAACACCTAGCGACAACTAAATAGGGTAAGTCTAAATGTGTACTGGAACTAATTGGATTAAATGAACTGCACTACGTGCCTAATGACCTACACATTAAGTGTACAGCTAAAATCTAAAGCATATTAAATGCAGACTAATTTACAACACCTCTGCTCTGCAATGGAAATGGTAACGGGGGAGTCTAGGGTGTAAGTTCAGGATATTATTAGTTGACTTTGGGCTATGAAGTTTTTGGCAATACCTCATATTTGTCTGGTCGCGTCCAAGATGCCTGGGAAGAACAAAGACAGAGGAAGCAAAGGCAGAAACAGTGGAGTGAATGAGCTTTCAGACAGGATCCATATAGATGGCAGAATGGATTTTAGGCATTATGAATATTTCAGAATGAAATATTCTGAAATATTCTACACCAAAATGCACATCTCATGTGCAGGACGCTGAAATTCCATGAAAATTGCTTTCTGACATCAAAAACATCAAAGTACACAAGTCATCTCATACGCTATTAGAATATATTAAAAATACTATTTAAAATCTGTTGAATGAGTTAGAATGCACAACAGGTTAAAAAAGCAGAATTATTTAAGCAAGACTCAAAAGACAATTTTCAATAGAGATTGTCTTTTTTTCATTCCTTGTACATACGCAGAGAAACAGAGCAACCCCAGCACACAAAAGCCTTCAGATATTTGGTTGTCAAGCAGACTTGGTGATTCTTTGCTGTCGTTCTGCTACAGTGAACCTCAGAGGTGCTAATCTACCTTCCTCACCAGGTTCCCTACTCTGTGGGGTGCAGAGAGAAGCTCAAGGTCTCCTCCAGCTTTTTGCTTTGTAACTACGTCAATGAGAGCTGATTTCAACACTTCGGATGAAATATGAAGAACTGTGCTTGTACACAAAAGCCTTTGTACACAAGGCTTTTGAGCAATAATAACTGTCCCTTTAGAGCAGTCTTCTTTGCTCTAAAGGTGTACTTAAGTTTCTAAAACACTATGACCTAGCATCTATACCTGAAACAAATGAACTAACAGAAAAACTGTACTATATATATATTATATATATATATATATATAGTTTTTTCTGTTACTGCTTCATTTTATATATATATATATATATATATATATATATATATTATATATATATATATATTTATGTCAAACAACATAAAACTCTTATAAAGTCACGTTTTTTTGCTGAGGGTTGTAGTTCAAACACAGACAGAAATCACCCTGTTATCACAAACAAAGAGTCTCTGTGGAAAAAGGTAAGAACTTCTTTGTAAATAAAAGTGTAACCAATATTAAGAAATGACTGTTTACACAACATCCAGAATGTTCTGAAGATCAACACTGAATAAACACCTAAAACGAGGTCAGACAACTTGCCTGCCAACCTGAAGTTAATCTAATTTTATTGAACATTTTATTGAACATTAATCAGAGGTAAAGATTTATTTTTCATCTGAATGGATGCTCAGGTGGAATCAGGGAATGAGAGACCAAACAGCTCCAGTTGGAACGCCATAGTGGAGCTTAGTTCTGTTGTGCTGAATGGAACCTTCTTAGCTGCTTATTAATTAATGTACCATAAAAAGGAATTGGCCACACTGTGGAAAAAAGGCAATGAAACTAATTACAGGTGAGCCGCTGCAGGCACATAGACGTGTTTTCTTCCTAATCAGCGTTTCCTTTAATATCAGTGCTCTCTGCTTCCAAGGTGGGCCAAGAAATATAACCTGACAATTGAAATCCTAAATTTGAAGTTGCACAGAGATGTCAGAGTGTGTTTTTCTTTTTTTTAAAAAACACGCTCTGGATGACTGATTTAAAAGAAAAACAAGTAGGGGCTGTTATGTTAAATTACTGTACTCCTGTTGGACATCATTATGAATGAAACTGTCCTCTTCAAGTCTGATGGATGTGAAAACAGACGACAGAGTGTCACAAACAGAAGCCTAATAATGAATCACAATCCAGTGGAAATTACAGAACCGTCACCAAATGATTAGAGGAAATTTCAGAGTGCACCAGCATAAAATCGAAACATTTGTGACAGTGAAAAATAGGAATAAAGGGGGGTTGTGACAGGCTGTGAATGGGGGACATTTGTTGACAACTGTGAGCGGCGATGGGCAAGGCGAGGACTGTTGTGCAGGTGGAAGATAAGATTCAGAAACTTGCAATACAGCCGTGACTGCTTCCACTTTCTGGCAGTGATAAATTGCACGGTTAATAAGAGAAAACTGGGGATGTGCCAGCTGTGTCAAAGACACTAAATGTCTGGACTATTCTATATCAATGATGGCGGCTAGAGATTTGTATCTGGAGAAAAGTTTCTGATCCACGTTTATGTCTACTAAAACTTTCATGAAGAATTGTCCGATATATCAGTACCAGCAGGTTGATCAAACCACAGTTGTAAATGATTACAGACTCATATGTAACCTTAAATTTTCCACAGGACCTTTAGAAAAGGCAGATTTTAAAACAAATGTGCGCATTTTATACAGAAAATTATGTCTTCGGTGCTTCCTAATCAGGTTTCTTACCTGAGACTGCATTGGTCAAGAAGCAGATGGGGTTGTCTGGTATTGTGGTAAACTGGTTCCAATCCTTCTTGGTTGAATGGAGCTGCTTTAGTCATTTAGTAGTTGAAAATCCGAGTGAACACAGATTACATGAGGGGTTCCTCAACGTCTCTGACAACACTTGTCCTGATGACACTTAACTATAGGTTTTGAGTCACGATGTGGCCACAGTCACTCAAAAACATTCATGATCAGATTGATCAGCCTTAACCAGACTAAATGAGACTAAAAAACACAGCGTTTACAAGAAACCAGACATCTACAGCCTGAATTCTAGTCCGTCGAGCTGTGTAGACATCTTTGTAGAGTTAAGATTTTATTTTTAATAATTTACTTGTATCATGTCAGTTTTTTTATTTGCTTTACATTATTTGCATATGATGATTACATTTTATGATTCTCTCCTTGTTTAATATTCCAACACCTTCTTTCTACAGTAAAGCACATTGTCCTAACCAAGATCAATGATCGTTTGGTTAATTTCTCAGATCTGAATTCGATATTAGAATTTGAGTCATGCCGCAGCTTTAGCCCATCATCCATCACAGGAGACCAGAGGACAAAGCATGAAAAGCGAAGTAGGCCACTGTGGCCTAAATATCTGCACATCCTCTGGGACGCCACAGGACAGGTGTTCAGTGCACTGACTGTGCGCTGCTCCAAGAATAACACAGCTGCCGTTTCATGCCTCCGTCATGTGAAGCGTCATTTACATCATAATCCCATCTCATGATGCAGGAATAAAAACGCTTCAACGGAATGGCCTCAAAGACAAGAGTTTCAAGGTTATTTTGTGCCAAATTGTGTTTTCCTTTTATTTAGTGGCCAACTAACAGCAGTCAAGCTGGTCAGTGCAAACTGTTGATGCAAGAGAAACAGCAGGCACTTTGTGTTTATTGCTTGTATAATCTTATATCAGCCATTTTGTTTTACATAAGCTGGAACACAAACCAATGTCTGTTTGTAAGTCTGCAGCAGGGTGATTATATTTCTTACTGATTACCACTGCACATGTTGTCAGGACAGATTGTTGTGACGGATATTTTTTTAACATTATCAAACTTTAATAAGAAACAACACTTGGATGAGATTCTCATGCCAGAGCACAGTGACCAGTGTACCGAACAAAATGCAGAGCAATTAATACCCATAGTGCTCACATTTTAAAGGGACAGTTTCAATTCTTTGGAGAGACAGTTTGATAAAGAGGTTATCAATTTCACCTTCCTCTGGCTGACTTCAGTTTGGAGAAACAGAAATTAGTTTTACCAGCAGAGCCTCCAAAAAGTAGAAAGTTCTCATAGTTAAGTCCTTCTTTGTATTGTGTTTATCTTGTAGCTCATTCCTGTCCTCTGAACCCAAAGGCTAATCATATTGAACCTGGTTCTGCTGGATGTTTCTCCCCATTAAAGGGGAGATTTCTCTCCACTGTCACCACATGCATGGTCAGCATGCAAACTACAAAGTCAGCAAAATTGATCAAATCAGATGGGATTTCTAAGGCAGATAAGTATTTGTCAACTGGCAAATTTGTCAACTGTTATAAATTGGTTTAAATAGTTGTTTTTTCTCTATTTTAATTGGATTTGAAATGCCTTTGATTCTTTCTAATTTGAAATTTGATACAAAGTAGTCTTGTTATGTGAGTTTGAGTACTTCCCTTAAAAATTATTATTTTTTAATTGCATTTTGAAATTAAGTGCACCGTGTCATATTTGAACTGCAGCTGTTTTTAGAGGGTTCATTACTGGCCTTTGTTAGACTTGAAACCAGGCTGAGGAGCTAATCTAATCATTTGGTTCAGCTGTTTTGGAGCAGAGACACATCTACAAGTTGCAGGACTGTTGCTCTTAAGCAAATGCACATTTAAAAATATTAATAAGTCAAAACCACAACCGTAATCTAGTTTCCCTGATGATGATCATCTCCAAAAAAATGAGCCCACTCATTTCTAAAGTGGGTCATTACAGCACTTGGCAGATGAGCACAGGCAGGCAAAAATAACCTGAATAAAATCAATAATTAGGAGTAATGTCAACAAAATTAATTTTCACCTTTTTAGCGTATTCACACATAATTTTCCTGTACGGTCTTCTCAAAGCACTTCCACAAAAACACCCTCTATATAAGCTAATAACCTCTATAGAACAGGGATAGATGGAGTGTTAACACTGGGAAGTATCACAGCACAGAACTGCCTGGAAATTGGTTTTATAGCTAACTGCATGCTCGCCTCTGGCATTCACTATGAAATCTATTAAAAATTAAAACCATTCCAGAGAAGACCGTGACGAGTTTAGAGAGCTGTTCGACTCAGGAGTTTACAATGAGCAAATTCAGCTGATGAAATGATTGCAGGTTGGTGTACGAAATGAAGCGAGACAATTTGAGATGATTGTCCTGTTGGATGGGAAACGGTGGAGATATAGTTTACTGAAGTCATTTTCAAGACAGAATAAAGACTGGAAGGAGAGTGGTGACTAAATGATTGTGATGTCTCTGCTGAAACTGAGCCATGTCTTGCAGGCATTCAAAGTGATTATGCCCAAGAACAGCAAAATAGCATAATTGTAATGGATTCACACTGTGATAAATGACATATTTCTGTCTCTCAGTTTCTTTAGTATGTCTTTAAAGTTGCTAAACACTGGCATTAAAAACACCCCTGTTGTCAGGCGTTTGTTGTCATGAGTTAGCGCATGAGAAACCATTTTAGAAATCCTTCCCTGTGTGACGCGACATATTTTATATCCTGAAAATTTCAAACGCAATCAAAACAGTTTGAGAAAGAAAAAAGGGAAAAAAATTGATCATCAATGATCAAATGAACATCCTGGTTGCACACATCCACTAAGATTTTTTTTTTTTTAAAGTTGTAGTAGGTAATTTTTATAAAATGCATATTTTTCTTTTTTACATATTTATAGGCTAATAAATAAAAAACAAAAAAAACATGTGATACCCTGGTATGAGACATAATCTGTAAATGTTATACTGGAAATCAAGCTCTTTTACTAACAACTAATCAGAGCAGGGAGAAGGGTCTTAGCGCTGTCAATCACTCTCATCTATGCACTCTCAGACCCTTCCCCACAGCAGAGCCTGTGGTGAATTTACAGAATTGTTAGTGGCAGGACTGTTTCCCCTTACCAAGTGGAAAGTGAAACATAACAAGCTGTACCTGCTCTCCTTCAGTGAAAACTCTGTTTCCAAATCTCCAGGAGATGGTGGGTGTGGGGTCACCCGAGGCCTCGCAGGTCAGAGTGACCTCCTCATCAAACTCTGAGGCAGTCTCGTTGTTGAAGTAGGTAATGTTCGGCAGCACTGGAAACAGAACAGAACCTATTAATGCTTTTTCACTCAGGACACAACAGGGGGGGTGTTTGTTGCAGCCTACTCTTCAGATTTCACACTGTGGAAACACTCTCCCATGACAGAGTTTTAGCATCTTTCCAAACTAAATTTGACCCTTCTTTGGGGGGGAAATACTTGAGGCAGAAAAACAAGTCTAGGAGTAATTTAGTTTTGAATCGACTCATTCTAAGATCAAAAGTATCAAATGTGATCTTATCAAAACCACGGGTATCTCAGTGACACAGACGTCTCCTCTGCTTGTTTCCACTTTGTTTATGAAATTCAAGTTACTTAAAATGCTCAAATAAAGACAAATAAACCAAGTATAAAACAATGTATAGTCTTTATTCACTTATTTATTTTCCATCTTCTTCAAAACTGAATTTCTCTAATAACTACAAATTATTTTGATTTTATGCAACAAGCCTGGTGTAAGCTAACTTAGGTTGAAGTTTATATGTTTGGGAAGAAAAGTTTAAAAATATAAGTAAATAAAAACATTTTTTTTAAAAAGAAATGTTTCACAAAAAATGAAAATCTAATAATTTGTTAAATTAACAAAACAAGATTCAAAATTGTTAGATTAATATAAGAAATCCATAAACATAAACAAATATAAATTATGAGTAACTAAATTACAGATTTAATCATAGGAGAGATTACAGAATTATGATGAATAAAAATCTGATAAATGATCAAAAGACAATTCATCAGTTTTTGAAAATGTTATGTTTACACATAACATTTTTTATTTGGCAATACAATTTTTTATAACACATTTGTTAAAAGTGACAAAAATTATCTGTAAGAGAAAAAGCAAAGAGAAAATGAGTTTTTAATCAGTAGAATGTTTTGTTTTGCTGATATTCTGCCTCAACATCCTCTTCCATGTCACCCAACTGCTGCATGTTACACTGCTCCGCTCTGTCATACATGTATAGTATAGGTCAAATAAAATGAAATGACTCTTATTTCACAAACCGAAGTCTAAAGATTTCCTGAATCAATGTAGAATATTTCAGTCCAAATGTAACCCTCTATCAGTGCCATCAGTACTTGCCTCCAGAATATGTTTCAGCAATTTATATTTACTGCACAAATAACCCAGTTTGGTTTTTACAGATCAAATCAATGTACTTTAATTTAGTACATTGTTGTATTTAAAAATTTTGTTAATATTTGATTATCCTATTTAAAACAAATATCTATTTGGTAGCTTAGTTTAGCATTAGGGGGCCTAAAGTTTTCAGAGAGATTTTTTTAATCAATGTTAGTTCCCTTCTAGGGTAAAAGTCTACACTGATACATGTTTAAAATGACCTGAAGGGTGTATTAATCACTTTTCAACAGGCCGTGCTGAGCGCTTCATGTTGTGTACGGCTACATCCAGCTAATGGAAAAGCTGTGAAAGGAGTGTGCGGCAAATGTCAATGAGTGCGACAGGGAAGGCCAGAATGACAGAGAGAGAGAGAAAAAAAATAAAAACATACGGGAATGGAGATATTCTCTTACCGAACACGTTCAGGCTGACTTCCTCGGTTTTCTCTCCTGCCTTGTTCTTGGCGATGCAAGTGTAATCTCCTTCATCCACCTTTTTGACTTCCTTTATTACCAATTCAGAACCATCCTCGTTCAAGCTGTATTTGTCGCCCGTTTCAAGGACGATGTTGTTACTGTAGAGGTGGGAAAAGAAAGAAAAAGGCAGCGGGTTCACTTCGCAGGACTTTTGCTCAAACACCTTTAGCAGCCTACAAAAAACAGTTCTTAGTGAGACACAGAAAACTGGACCGCAGTGGCTTGGATTAATCTTTATTCCTAATATCTATTTTTTTTCAAAAGCCTTGAAATTAAACTATCTCTGTTCATCTGTTTTAGAACATTTAGTAGGGATTACGGCCATGTCATTGCAGAATGAAATTGTGTTATTCCTTTCACTTATCTCACAAAAATCAAATAACAAAAGAAGTGAGCTAAATTCTTTTATTTAAAACTAATTACTGTAAAAATGAAAAAAAAAAAAAGCAACACAAGTTTGTGAAAGTAATTTGAGAATCGAGTAAATCAAGCAGACAGCAAATAACTGAGGAAGAACATTAACGGTACCTTCTTGTTCGTTTATACAGGTGCAGTGAAATAAATAAATAAAACAATGAAAAGTTTAATTTACTTCAAATACTTCAATTAAAAATGTGAAGCCCAAATTTTTTGATAGAGCCATTTTATGTAGGGTTCTGTGTTTTTAAATATTATTTTTCCTTCCACTAAACTTCTCATTGATAAGATCGGAAACAGCACATCATCTTCAGTGATGGCCTTTTGTTTGTCTCTTTCAAAATAATCTATAACTGTGTTAAGGTGATTTATTAAAGCAGAGAAGCTCAGGAATGTGACCTTAAAAACATTACACCTGGTCATTTTCCCCCCAACTTAAACCTTGAAAAGCATGTCTCCCTACGGTATATTAATGTCGTCTGATGTGACCCAAAGCCAATGCTTATTGAGAGTGATTTCATTCATAAGAAAGGGAAAACGACATACTGTGCCCAGGTAACGGTGGGCTCAGGGAAGCCGTCTGCATCACAGGCCAACAGGGCAGATTCATCAACATCTGCTGTGGCGTTGACTTCAGTCTTCCTGGCACGGATTGTGGGAAGAACTGAAACAGAAAGAAGACAAAAAGTTAGAAGAACGCAAGTTACAGATCAGCTTGCAGGTAATGTTAATAATCACTCCTACGTTTTTGACTAATATTTGTGATAAAAAAAATCCTTCGCCGTTCTGTGAACCTCTGTCTGGGGTGATTTGGACTAAAAGCTGAAGTGGAGCCACCATCTAATTATCAAAAACCACAGAGCGAGGAAAATAAAAATCAAGAGCAGCGTTCCCACCGACTCAGGGTGAGGCTGAGCACATTCATGTGTTTTTCTCAAACCGTAAGCAGGCCGAGTGCCAGAGGACAGGTGGACAGATGCAGAATATTACAAGCCACATCTTAAGCTTTAAGAGCAAATTTCCTCTGACAGACAGTCTTCCTAATCACATCCCTCCATTATGAGCAAACTAGCGACTTGTTGGGAAACCGCTCATGCTGAGCGCTAAAGTAGACGCAGATGGAGTGCTTACCATTAACGATGACCTTTATCGCCCGGAAGTCAATTTCTCCCCTGGCCATAACACGAGCCTCACAATTATACATTCCTTCATCGACCTTCTTGATGCCATGTATCTGCAGGTGGCCATTTCCCATGATCTTGTAGCGCACTAAAAGGAAAGAAAAGACAAATGCAGAATCAAGCATTAACATCTCAGAAATACTCAACTCCACTCAGGGCTGACAGAAACAGAAAAATTGTCATATTATAGTTTTTCTTCATGTGTATGCATATGAAATAAATATTATTTATAAAAAAAAACATTCAATGCTTCTCTTTGGCTATTTCACTTTCAGATACTCAAACCGCAAAGCCAGGTGTGATTCTAATGAGTAAGTTTGTCCCAAAAGGCAAAAATAAAAACAGTATAAAAACTACATCAAAGTAATCTATTAAACTAAATGTTTTGATAAAGATGGCCTCGAATTTGACTAATGTTTTGGCTAAGAGTTGCAGAGATTTATGGAGGAATTGGTGCAGTGTCTGCAAACACATACACATATAAGTACGTAGAACATGTACATACTTATTTGGCATTTTACTGCAGTTTAACAGACCAATCTGTTGACCTTGGTCCTTCAGACTGGGCTCTAAATATGCAGGAGAAGAATCATTACCTTAAGTAGCAAACACCTGATAGAAGGTATTAGCTATTGGCAACAATTATTTTATCACATAGGGTGAGCTCCATTTACATTGTTTTTTACCTGAATAAGTGAAATAATCATTTGTTAATTGTATCCACAGAAATACATAACTGCATTTTATTTTTCTGCAGTGTATAGTCAATACAGTAGACCTGAAGTGTCCATGGGGGTTACTGACCACCGCCGCCCTTGAATAGCTGAACGAATACTTGAGACATCTTCTAAAAACACTTACCACTGCATGTTCAGACATCAAATATACCTTAACATGTATTGATACACACAGTGGAAATTATCTTCGCACATGAAGCTGATGGCCTCGGCCTTCCTGACCTCAGCTCCAGGCTACAGCCAATCAGCAACAAAAAGAAAAAAAGAAATAGGGATCGTGTATTGGCTGCTTTGCAGACATCAGCCAATAGCAGTAATGTAGGTATTTGAGCTTCCCAAGAGGCATTTTTCCAAATATTTTAGATATGCTTTACTGAAAGATCCATGAATATTTGGATTATTCATGAAAGATTTCGAGTTACACTCCACAGAGTTCTGTCTGAAAATACTGAACTGCCACACCGTACCTGTGAGTAAATAAAGTGAAGAAGTGAGAGGGAACTTTTAAAGGGAATGCTACCAAGGCACAGTATGCTAATTATGAATGTGCCTTTAACTCAAAATGTACTAAGCTCAATCAATTTTGCTTTACCAAATAGGTATTTCATGATGAGTAGCTCTGAACTAGAATTGTTATCTTTCATTTATAATGAGAACCTTTTAAATCAGATATGCATTTATTATTTTTGTTACTTATTTTTTCAGAGGCTGCATATCCTTGTGCATAATTCAGTTATAAGCAGGGAAGCCATGAGCTAAATGTCTTTCTTGGGACAATAAAGCAACTATTTCTATACCTGAGGTGTCCATCACTTCAGATCCAGGTACATTTCTGTATACAGTACTTTGCTGTTAATATTCTGAGAATAACTATATTATACTATCAATATAATACAACAAATTAGTGACCGCGCTACATGACATTTTAAATAAAGCTCATATTCACCTAAAAATCCAGAAGTTATATACTCATTGAAATAAAACAAAAAAAGAGAAAAGAAATGTATATATATAGTTTTTTTGTTTTTTTAAATAAGGAGAAAACCTGCTATAGACTGCCATAACAACAACCATGGAAACATACCAAAGACCAATTGTATAGAGCAGGGGTAGGCAACTCCAGGCCTCGAGAGCCGGTCTCCTGCAACTTTTAGATGTGTTTCTACTTCAACACACCTGAATCAAATAATGGGGTCATTAGCAGAACTGTGGAGAACTTGACAGCATTTAGGAGGTGATTCAGCTATTTGAATCAGCTGTGTTGGACCAGGGAGACACCTAAAAGTTGCAGGAAACCGGCTCTCGAGGCCTGCAGTTGCCTGGTATAGTTGCAACTGCAGTTGTCCAAATTAATTCCCCAACGCTGGACACAATCGCACTGATAAACTTAAACAAGATACAATATATTTTTAAATGAGGCCTACCTTATTTAAAGAAAAATTAACTCCAACGACCTTTCTGGGATGCAAAGAGGCTAAATAATCCACTTCGTTTATGCTAATATTGCTCGCCATCGCTCCCTCTCAGTCTGGGCCAAACCACGCCCACACACAAAGCTCGAGGAAAGTCCATCCTGATTGGTTGAATCCTGTGGCCGCGGCTGGCCCTCGGCCAACCAAAATTAGCCGAGGGGGCGTGGCTGGACGCCTTGTCAGTCATTCTGAGCCGTGACAGACAGTTACCCTGAATGGGGCTGTCAGAAGTTAGCCCTTCGGAAACAGCCTGGGATTTTCCCCTGGCGGTTCAACAGCAGGTTTGTTGAAAATGTAACTAAATGTGATGCATTATTTATAAAAATGTATTTATTTTTTGGTAGTTATTTTATTTGAACGACTTTATTGTAAATGTCACGGAGGGCTTAGCCCTACTAGCCCACTTATACCAACCGTCCCTGGTTCTATCCCTCTGGCCTTAAAGAGCTAATTTTAGGATTCCTTCACTGCTACATGGGATTCATTGTGTTTTTTTAATTGGCTGCACCTGCGGTGAGCTGAATATAACGTAGGCCTGGAGTGCTGAGGCTCGTGGGGGGCTGAAGAAGTCTCCGTGCTGGAACTCGCCTCGCTCACTTTCAGTCTGCACTGACTAGACTTTAGCTCACCAACTATTTCATACATAGATACAAAGTATTGTGTCAGGACTTATTTTGCATTCAGAAGTGCCTAAAATTCCCCGTAGATTTAACAAGTCGTGTGATTAATTCTCTGAGATCTTGTTCTGCACCGGCATGGTTGGAGCGCACAGTTTCTGCAGGTTGGACAGCTGCACATTCAGGATGAGAGTCTCCTGTTCCAACATCCCAAACACGCTCTGCCGGATGGAGATGTGGTGACTGTGGAAGCCACTGAAGTACACTGAGCTTATTTTCTGCGATTGAGTTGATTTGAGCTTGGTGCCATAGTGTGTGTTCCTGGTAGAACATGTTTACTTCATACAGGAAGTAAACGTGGCCCCCTGCAGCCTGCATTATTAATACAAGCTGCGATGAAATTATGTTTTTTTGTTGCTAATCACAAATTCTGATTCTACATTCTCAACGTTGTAACTGAAGTTGAGATCCATCAAGTCAGACTGTATTTCTGCTTGGTTATTTGATTTACTTTGCTTTTAGAGATGGAAGTCCACGTTCTTCTGTTGAAGTCTGTCTGCTAATTCTTCTCTGACCTCAAAAATCATTTTAGTCCAAAGTACTGGCTGCGTTTTTTTTTTTTTTTTTCATTTGAGTTATTTTTCCAAAGCCTGACAGATGGCCGTGCATTAACAACGCAGTAGATCAGCGGTTTACAAAACACTCCGACTAGCTGCTCTTGCACAAAACCACCAGGCAACAAAGATAAGCTCTTACCACGCTCATAATGCCTACTCCTGACTCGCCACCAGGGGGCGTGTGTCTCAGTGACATGGTTTTATGCCAGAACATGGGAGACATTGACCAATAGGAAAATATGACTGCAGTAACCACTGTTCCTCCCAAAGAGGGCAGCACTGAGGCAGCTTTAGGCTGAATGTGGCAGAATCAAACGAATTCATACAAAAATGTTACAGTTAGGGAACAATTCAGACAGTTTACCTGCAATAAAAAGTTGATTTGGGGTTTAGTTACTCTTTAAATCCTTTTCCTTTCTTTTCTGATGTCCCATTTAAGCTACTATCTAGATGCCTTAAAGCATGGAGTTGTTGCCATACTCTTGATAAAATTTAACTCTAAGAAATGTATGTCCATCAATCCAGTCATAGTCTACACCCGCTCGTACTTGCAGGGTCATGGGGAATCTGGTGCATATTTCCAGGGGTCATTGGGTGAGAGACGAGGCACTCGGTACAAGTCACCATTCGTGGTAGCACTGCTACCGACTTCACCACATTCCTAAAACATTTATGTAAACTTCTGAATTTGAAGGGACCTAAAAATAAAAACTAATCTAGAATTGGAAGCTACTTTCCAAAAGTTTATGTTGGCAGGTTTCAGTTCAAGTTAAAATGAGATTTCAGTTTCTCTACTTGTCTTAAAAGGTAACATGATGTCTAAACTCGAGGAACGTGTGATGTTTGATTAATGTGATTATATGCTGGGAGGGCTGCTGGAATGGAATACTAAACGTTTTCTCTCACTATATTTTCTGTGTTTGCATAATTCAGGAGACAAGTTCTCCTCATGTCCTATTACTGTAACTTTTGCAGAGAAATAAAGTATTTATCTGATTGTGATGGAATTTTTGAACCTCTTAAATGAGGTATTGGATTTTCACATTCTAGATGTATAATATGTTTAACTGCAAATTGGGGTGGGGGGAGGAAATCACTGCAATTTTTGTTTCTCACAAGTTTAGAGATGTGGGTCTTGATTTATGTCTCAGCGACACTTTAGCATAAGCAGCTCTTTGTGGACATTTAAACATATGGTTTGGTTGACTGCTGTACTGAGGAAAATTACATGAGCACTTCTCAGTGCTGGTCACAATTGGAGTTTTTTTTTTTTTCCATCAGTGGAAAACACATTCCTTGATAAGAGGCCAAGAATAAAGGCAGCCTAAGCGCTACTTTGTGGTAAGTTGAGGCTTTCCAGCGGTCACCAGAGGAGGGGTAACGTTAAGGTTAAATCAGACCCAGTTCAAGTGCAAAACAAAGCCCGTTTTCTTTCTCAGTGCACACAACACTGACATTATTCACCAAGGCAGAGTTGGACAAAGGTTTGCAAAGCCAAAATAAACTCATGTTTGGCTGCAGGAAGTTGCCACAATAACAGAAACTCAGCCAAAGTTTACATATAGACCCCACATGTGTTAGAAATTGGCTAAAAATGCCTCTGTATTGGACACAAATACATGTTACACAATGGCCACATGTTAACTGGCTTTATAGGTTTGACTGAGGCCAGCTGCAAATTTGAATGAAGAAATACCCTCAAAACGAGTGTTACAAAAAGACTACAACCCTAAAAACACCAGCAGGATTCACCAATTCAGAATCATGGATCACATCACTAATTTTAACTCGGGTGCAGGTGGTGGGAGACAGAAGAACTCATTATAAGGGAACATATAAGGAAACTGTTGGACAATGTCTCCCACACCATGCATGAAGCTATTGCTGAATTGAAGAGTGACAAACTGCTGCATCCTCGATGCACAGAGGCATGGTAGATCCTTCCTCCCAGCAGCTCTCAGACTCTGAAGTCACCACTGCTCCCAACAAACTCAATAAGTGTTGACATACATTAGCATTTTTTTTTTTTTGCACAATTTTACTCCTATTAAATATTTCTGCTGGTATTGTCACATTTCTGCTGTTGCATAGTTCTTATTGTTACTTATTGTAAATAGTCTTACTTTCTTGATGTAAAAAATATACAATTCTTTTAATAGCCAACTACTATCTATGTTGAAATTTTTTCTTTAATATACAGTATGTTTTTTTTTTTATTAAGTTTTTTTATAAACCTTATATTTATATCATGCTTTGATAGCCTGTCCCTTTGCTGCTGTTGCTCCTGAGTTTCCCCGCTGTGGGTCAATAAACAGTATTTCTATTCTATTCACGGGAAAGCTACATTTTTTTTAGCCTTTTTCATTTTATGCTGTAAATGTTTGGGTTTGCACAGAAAACCCCTGACACTGGAGTTTATTTCAACAGCATACAATTCATTTTTCCTTATTTTCTGTAGAGTGACTTGATAAAACACATTCTCCATATATTAGATCTGGAATAAGATGCGGAGTATTCCTAATGCACTTTCCTGTATGGAAATAGAAACTATGGCAATAGAATGTGCCACTGTGAGGAGGGATTTTTTATTTTTTTATTTCTTTGAGCAAACTGCGTTTATTTTTAACACAATTGTATACCCAAAACAAAGTTTATCCTCTCCTCATCTTATTCCCACAAAACTAAATGTTAAAACAATATCATTTTATATTTATTTGAAATGCTCTGCTGCCGAGCTTTGTTCTTCGGTTTGTTTAATTTGTTCAGCCTTTTCCATGGAGTTATTTTAAAGCCCGAAATTGTTTCATGCTTCACAGCTTCTAAGCTACAATTGTTTCAAACACAGGGATCAACGGTAAAGAAAAAAGGCGATTATTACAGAATCATTTTTAAAGTTTCCATGGATTGCTTCTTGTGTTTTTCTTTTGTCAGGTTTTCTCTGCTTATTTTTATTTATTTTTTTTCTGCTGAATATCAAAATCAATGGTAACTGCTGCAAATCAAAGCTAATTATGGCTTCCTTTCACAGTAAGAGAGCAGGTGACAAACTTTCTAGAAGCCCCTTTCAAGCCTAAAGGCGGCAAGCGCTTGATATGCTAACGAGAAAGATTTTTCAATTGAGTGAACTATTGAAAACACAGACATCAGGCAACAAACCCAGCAATCCTGCTGCGAGGGAAGAGCTTCACCCAATTATTAACTCTCAAACATATGGGCGCTGCTCTCCTGGAAAAATATAAAAAACCTTTTGGTAAGCCAGCTATTAGCTAACCTGAAAAACATCACCGGGCAGTATCTTTTGTTGGAAGTGGTTCAAATGAAATTACAGCCTTTGCATTTTATCTTTCCACTTTCTTTACTTTTGTTAAGTTCACTTGTTTGGGTGAATTAAACGTCTCTCGCTTCAGCTGACAATAACTTCCTCCTGCTAGGCTAAAAAAAAAAAAAAAAAAATTTAATATTTCCATGTGTCTTCTAAGAGGTATAAAATCACCTCCTGCAGAAAGTTCTTTACTTTTTTCATAGATAACAGGCGAGGGGAGAGGGAGACTCAGTGGAAAGTGGAAAATTGATTGGAAAGCATGAACTGGCAGGCAGCGATGGCATGAAGGCGAGGTGACTGCTCAGGGAGTCAAGAGGATTGGGCAGAATGTGCGCGCTGGAGGTGAGAAAGCAGCGCTCGCGCTGAAGCAGTTCTGTTTGAAGCGACTCACCATCTTTGTCGGATTGGAGTTTGGAGCCTTTGTGCTTCCAAATGATGGTGGGCGGCGGCGAGCTGACCACGTCGCAGACGATGTCGGCTTTGTCGCCCTCGTTGAACTCTTGTGGACTCGGCGCGCTCTGGAAGGTGATCCTTTCTGTTGAGAAGTATTAGAAATCCATTTAGTTTGTTGCTTCTATTAAATTGAAAAGATTGTAATTAAACTTAAACTTACAAGTTCAAATATAAGGAGGCGTGTGTGTTTATCTCATAAAATCTAAAAGACGTTACGAGATAAAAATAGAAGGGTAAATGCAGTTGTTGCTCTGCAACCATCACTAAGTATTATATGCAAGGCAAACAGTACAGTATTTGCTTTTGCACACAATGTTGGATAAAAAATAACTAAGAACTTCAACCTATTGACATTATAAATTGAAGGTCAACACAAACTGGTGCATAACAGGAGAAATCACTGGTCAAGATATGAAGAAATACCTGGAAAAAGTGGCATGCATTTATTTTCAGGCTGCTCCTTTTGCCTTGATCCCCTAATATGACATTCTTTGCAACCAATCGTGGCAACTCTGGAGGAGCTGCCGAGATCCACAAATCAGGTGGGGAAAAACTGCCGTATAAATGCACGTCTCATGTTTCAGATTTTCATGCGTTCTTCCTTCCACTTCAGAGTTATTCTTGTTTTGGCCTATTACATAACATTTCTTAAAAATTACATAAAATTACTGAAGTTTATGGTTGTATTGTGAAAAAAATGTGAGAGCGGGAAAGATACTGACTGCTCTTCTTAAGCTACCTCTGCCAGCTGTCTGAAGCTGGATAGCGGTTATTTTGGTTGGGTGAAGGTCAAACTAAAACATTGCCCCTAGAGACCAACACACAGAGCGATGAGTCATTTGTAGCAATCAGGAACGTTTGTCTCCCCCTGTAAGAATGCCAGTCTGTTTGGTTCAAATCTCTGAGAGCTCCGTTTGATGAAAATCACCTGTTACAATAAATATACTACTTATTTCCCACATGCCTGCCAGAGAGCTCTTACAGCTCATTAAGTGTTCATTTACCTTGAAACTTGATATGATTTGTGCATTTATATATGTCTTTCTTACTGCAAATTGAATTGAATTGAAAAGAAATGCTAAAGCGTGGCTTGGATAACCTGCTGTGACATCTGTCTGTCCTTTGAAGAGCTCTTGTGGCGTGTCGGTTTCTCACAGTTCAGGATGTGATGTTGATTGGAAATTTGAAGGAAAAAAAAAAAACTTTGCTGGTTGGAAAAACGAGTTAAAATCTGACAGGACTTACGGAAGATCTTCACTTGAACTGTGGCTTGGGCCTCCTTGTCTCCGTTTTTGGCCAGGCATTTGTAGATGCCGGCGTTGTCCACGTTGGCGTGGTAGATAGTGAGGATGGACGTGGACTCGTCGCTGCGGCTCACAGAGATGTTCGGCCGAGACAGGGGGATCTTCTCGCCACTGGGGGAGAACCAGTCGATGTCTTTAGCGTCCCCAACCACTGTGAAACAGAGAGGTTCACAACACTGGGTCACTAATGGAAACCAGGAACCCAGAAGGAAATGATGGAAAGTTTTCATGGCAGATCAATAAAGTTTTACTCTGATGGAAATCACCAAAGATGTGGGATAGAATGGGATTTTGTTGATGCTGCCGGAGTGATCAATAAAACCCACAGGACAAAAAATGAAGCACAATTGAAAATGGGAAATAAAATAGACCTAATTTATTTCTCTAAATACCTCTTTAAAAATTAACAAAAAAACTAGAAAAACATTTATTTTTAAAATCTGAAAAATATGGATAGTATGATAAAAAGGAGTGGTATAAATAATTTGTATCTATTGACTAGAAGGCAACTTTTACTGACGGGGGAAAAATATCTAGCAAGTTTTTGTCTCTATTCATTCATTTTTCATGAAGCAGAACACAAACTGGTAACGTTGTCTTCTCTCATAAAGAACAGAGAGCTCTAAAGAGGGCTTATTGTTTAACACGGAACAATTCAAAGTCAAACTAAGGCCATTTATCTTCACAGAGCATAAAAGACGTTATAGTTTAAAGCATCCACAAAAACGTTGCTTCTCCGACTTCATTTGTTGTAGTAAATTTTTGTCATGTAGCAGGTCAATCATAGTGTCCTATGAAGCTGGGGTTTTTTGTATTTATTTTTTTAAATATATTTTACCATCCAATTGTAAATTACATTTTCTTATTTCAGTATTAAATCCAGCTGCTTGTTTGAGACCTTGATGATCTACAATAGCTTAAAGTTATGATGTCTGGATAAAATAATATTTATCTTCTCGAGCTGATGCGATCATATCATAATCAAGACAGCAGGTTCTTTAATGCATCCTTTTATTGTCTACAACAGCCGATACCTTGCGCACACAAACTCTCTCCTGAGGGTAAATTAGAGTCAGATTAATCATGTTTTTAGCAGAGTACCCAGACAGATCCCCCGCTCACTTGGGGAGAATATGCAGAAAAACACAGACATCTTGTTGCTGCAGGTTAATAATTAGGTGTTGGTCATTTTAATTTTGGGTGACTATTGGTCGCCGTGGTAACAATAAAAAAAAAATTGTCCATGATTAACAAGTGTTCATGGGCAAATTTGAATAGGAAAGAAATGTCAACCTGCTATTTGCCTATTTGTAGAATATAATGGATACATTTGAACAGAGCTCCAAATGCAGACGCAGTCCTCCTGCATGCAGCAGACCAATGGTGTTGGTGGGTTTGTGAATAGATGAAATGCTCGAATTCTTGAGATGCCCTCAAAAACCACTTACAAATGCCTATTGTAATTATTTAAAACACTAAAAATACCTTAAAACGCATTAATAAAGAGAGTGGAAACCATCTTAGCGCTACTGCAGAAGCTACAGTCGTCCACATCCTCACGTCTGGGGCCACAGCCAATCAGAGCCAAGGAAAATGAATGCTGATCCAGGACTGGCCAGCCAGCAGCATATCTAGCACTGAGAAATTGCAGCTTTTTTTCAATATTATTATTAAGTATCTACCACATGTTCTGCTTTTGTAAGCTTTCTGCACAAATACAAAAACAGTTGACATATTAATGTTATTTGGCATATTAATGCACACATAATGTGACGACATGGGGATAAGATGCAGATCTAGGGCTGAAAGTGGAACGCGTTCTGAATGACTCGGCATCGTTTCAACTGTGGATGTTAAAAACCATTTGAAATCTATCCCATAGTGACCTGGGACATCTAAAGAGGTCAAGGACGTCGTGGATCAGCTCAAGCTGACTGACCCACAGGATGAGGACCTGCCTGGGACACTGCAGAAAAAAATTGCAGCTCTGGCTTTAAAAAAAAAAAACTGTACTATTGCTTATAAGTAACTGAATGAAGTTTATCAAACTTACTTTATTTATCTTAGCAATTTAATAAATGTAATAAATTAACTTGGATAAACTTAATTTGATTATTTGTGACTAATTCTCAAAATGTGTTAAAATTGGAGTTGAATTCTTTTCTTTTCAGTGTATAAAGATTTGCTTTGTATGATTTTGCAAGTCGTGTCAGTCTGATCTCTGATTCGATTCCTTTTTTGCCATTTCATATCTGAGCTCTGTTGGGTGTGTTGTAGAGATTAAACCAACTTCATTGACACTTCCTCTCAATTTGTGGCCTGATTATGGTCCCTTCCCTTTACCTGACTGTACTCTGTCCCTCATTGTCCCTCTTTTTTTTTTTTTTTTTTCTAAATTTTCTACTTTTATGAAATGCCCTTAGATGCTACTCGCAGAATTTTATGGATGAGTTGAAATTTTCATCAAGCCGAGCTAAATGAGGCGTGTTCACTTACCTTCGCAGAGGAAAAATTTGGACTCTCCGACGCTGATTTCCCCTTGTGCCGGAGTGATTTGCACCTGAATAGCAGCTGAGTGGAGAAAAGAAGACACAGGAAAATATACATTAGTGGGTTTTTTCTTTTCTTTTTTTTTTCTTTTTTTTGTTTGCTTTCATCTGGAGAAGTGGTGACACAGGGCCACAGCACAATAAGGCAACGCTCAGAGTTCTGTGGGTTCCTGGAGCCCACAATGTTCAGTCCAAACCCCATCCGTGAATGAAACGCTGGGATGAAATTTCTATGCTCACTGGAGTGCAACATCACAGCATGCACAATGCTTCTGCTTCTGACTCAAAGCTGAGATACTTATTACAAGGCTGTAATACTTTTATTTAACATTTGCTGTAGGCCTCTCCTGTTTGCTCTCTCCCTGGGCTCAAGACTTTCTTCCTGCTCAAGGTCCTGCTCAAGGTTTAACACACATCCTCAAAGCTTTACATTTCTTTCTGTTTGTTGGAGTCCTTGTGATTCTCTCCTCGGAGCTTTTCTCTTTTATTGAGAAATCATTCAATATGTGACTTTGACCTGTAGCAACAACGTATCCGACGATGTGGACAAATAAACTTCAACTAGCTCTGCATCAGGAAAACAGGAATCCATTACAGCTGATACAAATAAATATGGAACAGCTGCAGCTCGATAAGTTAATGTCAAGAGGTTAAAGTCTTTCAATAAAGCAAAAAGGTGAAACTTGTATGTTTAATACATTAATTACCCACAGTGATGTAATTCAAACAGATATTTATTCTAAAGAGCGCTATGACCAGCCATAGCAATGGAAAGTTGAGTGGAAGAAGAAAAAGTTGCATGGAAAAGGAGCACAACTGCCACATTTCTGGACCTGAAACAGAATTGTTTCACCTCAGTTAAGGAGAAAAGGGACAGCACTGTTTACTGCAAAGTCCACTTTTCAGATGGAAATAAAATTTGATTTTTATATGGAAATTAAGGTCAGAGAAAGAAGGAAGAACAAAGGGACACAGAACCCGTTTTGTTTGGGGTCCAGTGTGACATTTCCACACTCGGTGATGATCTGGGGTCACGTCGTCTGCCTGGAGCCAGCTAGCATGAGGTTTCAGAGCACTTCAAGGAGATGCTGATTTCATCTTCCACAAGGACTCGGCACCATCCTACACTGCCAAAAGTACCAGTCCAATCACCATGGTAACACCAGTAAACAAGCCTGACCTGAACACTACAGAAAATCTATTGATTATTGTGAAGAGGAAGATGAGAGGCACCAGAACCAACCATGCAGATGACCCAAAGTAACCTGGACTTCCTGAACACCTCAGCAGAACCGCAGGCTGACCTCCTCCATGCCATGCCGCATTGATGCAATAACTCATCCAAGAATCTGTTTTTGTGAGAAACTGAACTTTTGGTTTTCATTCAACCTGAATAATAAACATTTCCTAAAGTAAGCACTTGAAATTAAAGACTTTGTGTGAAATAAAGCTTATAATCTCTGAGTTTTACTTCCTGAATTTAATTAAAATAAATAATATTTTATAATTGAGATGCACCTGTTGGTTTGAGGCTTGGTTTAATCTTCGGGACACAGAAGCAGCCGCAAACACATTCAGCTACCCAAAATAAAAGTTCATTTATTTGCTTAATCTTTAAAAACGGATGTTTTTTCCCCCCAAAAAACTCTACTTGTGTTCTTCATCCTGCTTCTCCTGCCAGGTGAGGGGAAAGGCATAATCTCTTTAATCCAGGAATATCCTTTTTCCCTGAGACGAATGTGCTCTTCAGTACTAACCGAGCGGTGACACAAGGAAGCAGCACCTGCTGTTTGTTCCTGCCTGCGTTCCGCCAAATCAGAAGCAAAAAAAATAATAAGCAAACCGTATTTATTTTTTTTAAAAATGTTGAAAAGGCAAATCACTTCCGCTTGTTCCTCAGCGTTTGTGCAAATTTAATCACTTTTGACTGCAACACGGTTTACTGTAAGACTTTTATCCTCGGCACTATTAGCATGGCAGTGAAAGAGCGGGCTCCAAAATGCCTGCGAATCGTGATCCAGCGCCGACAGAGAGAACCTGCTGAGCCTCCAGCACGTCGCCGCTTCACACAAACGAGGAACGTCAGCCGCAGCTTGATTCTCGCCGGGAGCTTCGCGGGAAGGGCTGGCGGGGTCTCGCCACTCAAACACAGGTAGCCAGCTCTCATCCCGGCACGGGACGCCGTTGATGTTTCCCAGAAGCGACAGCCACTTGGCTTTAGAAAAAAACATCTGGGACGGAGAGGAGGAGGCCGCAGCGGTGGGCCTTTGTTGCTCTTCTTCTCCTCCTGATGCCTCATTTGAAGATTGTAGTGGGAAGTCTAGTTTCAGCCAGAACGCCTGAATAAGGAGCTGTGTGTAGGATTTAGCATATGACGTCTCCATGCGTTATATTAGAGCTTTGTTATTCTTTATGGTAAGATGACATGCTGCTAATTGAGGAAGTCAGTACAGTTTATTTAGTCGCTGAAGATGTTCGCATGAAAAGGCAAACATTGCTTTTCTTTCTTTTTGACAGGCTCCTTGAAAAAAATGTTATGTAAGCACAAAAAAAAAAAAAGGTCCAGCATTTTCCACATTTCTTGAACTTCGTCATGGAAACAGGAACTATTAAACTACTGTATTTCAGTAACAGGTACCTTCTGCACCTGGAACTTTTTTGTAGGTTGTGTTGTAGTTCGGCAACAAGGTTTCGTCCTTGAAAGCAAGAACTTTCTGTTTCCAACCTCTTGTGGGGAATTTTCTTTAAGTGCCAGGCTGATACGTCGACCTGATGTGCAAATGAACAAAAATAAAGAGTGCAAATTCAAATAATTCAAAATTTTTTTTTAACAAGAACAGTTGTTTTAAACACTGTCTGTTTTTTAAAGTTGCCACTTGGTTTTAACAAATAAGCAAATAGGTAGAAGTTTCCTTTTGTATAATTATTGCAGGGCTCTTACGTTTCACCTGATGCATAGAGCAACTTCTAATGTCTTAAATGACCACACTGAAAGACACATCTTGCAGAAATGGAAGAGATGCTGGTCTGTTTAATAATGGTCTAATCACTGGAAAACCTCTAAGGAGAAATGATTAAAGTTGGGACTGTCCCAACGCATAACTTAGAAACTGGAGTTTCTAAGAGTTGATCCAGCGTCTTTGCAGAGGAAATGTGGTCGGAAAACGTCTTGAATGTTCGTGATTGACGATCACTGCAACATTTGGTGGAATAAAACTGAAGAAAAACAACAGTAGAACTCAGAGCTAATAGTTCTACTATTTCAGGTTAATGATGAAAGTAAGAGTATTTGCACATTATGTCAAAGGGAAGTCGAGGGATTGGGATTGAACAGTTGTGCAGCCATAAGAAAATCCTTAATAAACATTGGACGGTGATGGAAGCTCAGATTGGACGAGCGTGTCATCATAGGTGGTTCTCAATAACCGCACTTGATTGGACGAAATTAACGTCCTTCACTCCACTTTTATTCATTTTTTTAAATATCAGGACACTCATGGATCGACCATCAAGTCTGGACCCAAACGCCACTGAGAAGTTTTGGAAACTGGTTAGATTCTCCCATCATCAATGAAAGGACTTGGTGAAAAATGAATGCCACACTGGATGGAAATAAATCTGGCGACGTTACAGAAGCTTATTGAAACAAAGGCACAGTGAATGCCGGCAGTGATCAAAGCGGTCCAATGAAACAGTGTGTGTGACTGTTTTATGGCCATGCAGAGTATTTCTGGGGGCGTCAGGAAAATTCTGGTCTGGTTCCTAATTGCTTAAACAAACACAAAGCACACAGGAATGTGCAGCATACAAATGCAATTCAACGGGTAATTTAAGAGGCTGCTAGAATGAGAAGAAATCCTTTAATAATGCTGCATTAAGCACTTTCCAAAGAAAACGGAAATATTGTGATTTTGTGACTCGAGTACAAATAATACTCTTAATTTGGCTTTCTCAAGAAGTCATGTATATGTCCCTTCCATATTTCTTTCAATGTGAATAACACCAGCCTTTGTTCGAAGTCAGCATGAATGCTTCAGAGCCATGGAAAACCACTGCCCTCCCAATGTTTGCTTACACGGGCTGGAGGTCGATACAAAGACAACAGCGTCTCCATTTCCTTCCTTCGGAGAGGGAGATCACAGATACGCCATGTTGTAAACTCTTAACAATGCCTCCTAAGACTGAGATGCCTGGCCCAAAAATCACACGATGATATCTGCAGCAGTAAAGACAACAGAAATGAGCTCAGGTGGTGTGGGAAAGAGAGCCGTTCTCAGAGCCATTTTCTCCAGGTTGTTCTGCACTCTCTCCAAGATGGAGCGCTGGTGCAGCCTCACGAGTCCAACAAAACACACACTTACACTCTCTGCTGAGACAGTACCTTTACATTTAGCTTCAAACTTTGAATAGTTTTATTTAAAAGATAGTCTGATAAAACAAACAAAAAAAAAAAAGCAGGAATCATATTGCAATAACACATTTTATGCTTATTTACATGGCCTTTTGGCTAATTTCCAGTTTCACTAACTATGCCCTGGCCTGATTTTCTTCTAAATATAGAATCAGTAAATCACTTAAACACGACTGACAATATGACGCCGACTAATAGATCTCAAAAGGCAACATGTCATATTTTAAGACTTTAGGAGTAAAGAGAACCACAGTGAGATACATTATCCACTGATGGAGAAAACATGGCACAATGGAGAGACAGAAAGACCAAAAAACCTTCCTGTTGATCCCCAACAATTTGTAAAAAAAAAATTAAAATTGAGATTAGATTAACATCTGTGCTTTAACCTTTGAAAAAGATAAAGTTATCTTTGGCTCAACAGCTACCAAAGTGACACTGCAAGCTAATATATATGTATCATGTTCAACTGCCTCTTGATTCCAGTCATCTATAAAGAAAACCCTCCGTCTGCATTCAAGGGTCCTTTCACTCATACTTCAGCTTGGTTTGACTCCCACAGCTACAAACAGTAATGCTCGTTCACAAGCAGCACTTCACTATCATTCAGATCAGCAGACTTCCACAGGTCTGCAGGACAGAAAAATCTCAGTTAATCTAGTCTTGGAAGAAACTCTGCTTCGATTTAAAAAAAAGAAAGAAAAAAAAAACCCAGAGAGCTTCTGTACATATTTCAGAGCTCCAGTCTTTGTTATCAGATGCACGGCTGTGCGGTTATCTAGCCCAACATAGCTTGATCCTCCATAAATATTTGTATCTGCATCCAAACTAAGTCCCGCACTCAGCTAAGTGTTGAATATTAGACACGGTTCAAGTCAGTGGTGAGAAAATACCCTGGAGCTGGGCCCTGAAGTTAATGTTGGAAGCTTAATTATTTGACACAGTTAAATCAAACATATTTCCTTGCAATGCTATCGGTATATTTTGAGACTGACTGTTGGATAAAATAAGGTTTCTGGACTCCCAAGGCATCGTTTTCATGTGAACTCAAAGTCAAAGTGATAAAAATTAAACCTTGTGGCCATTACTCAAGAATCTAAAAGAAGAGAGATTGGCATAAAAGGCACACAAGTTAAATATGAAATTTCTTCCTATATAACTGACCTTTTATGTGCAAAAGACAATATGCAAATTTCCCAAAGTCCATGCTTGATGAACAGCCGTTCCAGTGTTTACCAAGGAGTGATGAATAGATCCCTGACACATGAAGCTACCATATTATTTTGCTTGTTGAATGATGTCAATTTACAGTTGAAATAAGACAACCTTTTATTTCCTGGTCAAAGTTAAGTCAGAATGAATCTTCCTGTTTCAGCTCAGTTAGGATTTTCCAAATTATGGCTCCTGTCTACAGCAGTTATTGGGGCACAAACTGGGCAGGTCGCCAATCTATCACAGAGCAACAGAGACACACAGGACAGCACATAATTAAGGGCAATTTAAAGAGATCAATTAACCCAACATTTCTGATTCTGGACTGAGGGAAGAAGCTGGAGTACCCGGAGAGGACTCATGCTAGGACAACATTCAAACTCCAGGCTGTCTTTTTCTGTCAGGGTAATTTTGAACATATTAGTTAATTAAAGGATGTGCTCTGTGTCCCAGAAATGGAACTGGGTAAGAAATGTGTGCGTCAACATTTGAAATCATAAAAACCTTGTGGAGATGCTCGCCTGAGGTCGTTCGACAATAAATCGATATGGTAGCAATGGTCATCACAAAACCCTGTTTTCAGCAACCTAACTGCTGAATTTGTCGTGTGTATGTGTGTATGTGTGTGTGATCAAGGCAACCAAGGCGCAGATTGTTATCTGCTCTGCCTGGAAAATAAAAAGAATCACTACACACATACATACACACTGAAGGTGTTCCCCGAGCTCATCAAAGGAGCAAGTGGACTGCTTTGTGTCACTCTAGATGCAAAACATCTATGTGAATAGGAGACATTAGATGCTATTTGCTCTCTGCATGAAAAGTTGAAGCAAGTAAATTATGCCACAAAGATCAAAGGAACCCCATACACTGTGGAGATGCTCCCGGCTTCAGCAGGATTGCCGTACTTGGTGCTCCGGTAATGGGAGTTGATGTGTTATTTACAATCAAGCAAACCTCCTGAACCGCAGAAGATCTGGATAACAAACAACTCTGAACACAGAAGCTCAAAATGCCAGAGCGTATTGACTCACGTACGACACAGAGTTTGTGGACATAAAACTCCAGGCTGCTTGCTGCTCTGTGTGGAAACGACTTCCATGCATCGTTTCGATTTTTCAGGGTGGCACAAGAGCACCGGTAGATACGGGGGATTGTAGGATCAAACTGAAGCACCGTTTTTTTTTTTTCAAATATGCCGTTCACTGACACGCAGTGGTGATGTTACATTCAGCGTAAATGCAAGCAGAAGCCCTCATGTACATCATATAAATATGATTTACAGCATTCATAATGTCTTTATGCACAAGAAAGGCAAAACTGAACTCTTCAATTTTGAAGAGCAAACATGAACATTGGGCTTCTGTCACATCTTTACACACCAGGGAAACAGGACGTCATGATTTATTCATTCAAAGTTCAGAAGTAAACCTACTCATTATACATATGCGGTACTCCCGACTAAAATCCCAGGTAGCTAATAAATAAACAAACTCTTCCCATCATCCTGGATGCGTGACACCCCACATGTCGTGCTGACGGGATCTGGTTGCCCATCAGTGACAGGGAATCTGGTCACAGCTGATGGGAAGTTTAGCTTCTTATCAGGTTAAGAAGGTCTGTGACACTCCACATGCATGTTCGCCTTCCAGAGCTGCGATGGAATGGTTTAGGTCAAAGCATATCCAAGTGTTAGAATGGCCTTGTCAAAGTTCAGACCTCAATCCAGCAATGTTACATTCACAGATGTTCTCCATCCCATCAACTTAGAGCTGTTTTTCAAAGAAAATTGAGAAAAACTACTCATTTAATCAGCTGTTACTGATTAACAAGCAGTAATTATCCCTTACGAGGATTTGTGCTATTTGCTAAGTTGAATCCAGGTGACAAACTTTTTTTTTTTTTTTTTTGCCTTGGCAGAGGTGTATATGCAAATTTTTCATGCAACTTATAAAATACACTAACTAGATTTATTCATTTAATGTAAATTTAGGGTAAAAAAAATAAAAAAATCCAGAGCACAGTTAAAGCCACTTATGATTCGCTCAGAAGGGATTTCAGAAATGGTGTGCTAATACGCTGCTAATCCTCCCCCAGTACTTTGAAGCAAATATGCCTGTGAGGTTTTCGTAACAATGACCTAAAACCACTGTGAGGAGATGTGAGTGGTGGCCATTCTCTTGTGAGAGGATTATGGACTTTATGGGCTGTTTCTGTAAACAGGCATTTAGCAGCTGAACCGCAGAGATCCTTATCAGCAAATTATGCAACAGTAACAATATTTACACAGCCGACATGGCATCTGCTTGCTATGTTTTACAGTGAGGGAGTTTGACACAAAGAGGAATGCGAACTTCATCTGAGAAAACTTGAAGTTTGAGACAGTTTGTGAGAAACAGAAGGCTAATTGGAGCTGGGCCAGCGCCGGTGGCTGGCTCCATTACAGGGGAGGCTACAAGAGTCAGTTGTAGGTGCTTAACATGCAAGTCATGTCAGAGCAAGCACACACCACGCAAGGGCAGACAGACAGCACTCTGCGGCTTTACAAGGATGCACACATCTACGGAAAACACACTTGAGAGGCAGCTGTGTGTGAATTTACAGCGCCCATAAGCAGATATGTGCCTCATTTGATTCCGAGCGTTATTTGTCTCGGAAAAGGTCGGCGTATTGGGACTGGCAACTTGAGCAGGATCCAAGAGCACACCAGCGACACAATGTTACCGTCTCAAAGCAATTCACACAGAAACACATTTCAAGAGAAAGCTCCCACTGTTTCATCTCTTACTAAATTAGAGTCACAGATTTATGCATAATTACGTTCAGACGGAAGCAGCAGCCGTTGGTGGAATTTCTAGTAAATCCATAAGAGATATTTTACATGCAAAACCAACTGGATGCAGCTTCAAACAACCTCTGAAAAACTTGGTATTATATGTAGAATACATACACGTTGCCCAGTTTGTTTCTTAGGTTGACATCGCTAGTATTGGGTTGTTTGCCTTCAGAACTGGACTTTCCTTGTGATATAGATTCAACAAGGTGTAAGAAACTAAGATTTTGGACCATATTGACATGATAGCATGGCATGGTCGCTTGCTACCATGCCATGGTATATGCATATACCAAATATATGCGCAAGCATATATTTGTGCATATATGCTTTAATATGCACAAATACATACAGTGGAAACTGTCTTAGCACTGCAGCAGAGGCTTTGACCACGGGACAATAAACAAATATTACCCCTCTGATCTCAAGGACTTGGTGCGACTGGAGAAGCTCAACAGCAGTTTAAGTTTAAATATTCTGAAAACGAAGTGAAGCCAGTGTAGTGAAAATGAAACCACTGCACTGTGTTCCTGTGTGAGATTAAAGGTGAGGTGTTACGTAATGAAATATTCGGAGTCGACTCGGGAATAATTGGGGACACAAACATCCCATGACACGAACACCTAGAAGAAGTTAAGAAAATGTCATCTCCGCACAATTCTTTGAAATATATAAAAAGAATATATTCATAAAACATTTCTGCCACAGCTGCTAAGGCGCTGTGGTTGTTTCAGGTTATTGTCTGGGTGCCTTTGTGAACCTGTTGACAAAGTGATGAATCGTTTCTCATCTGATCACAGCCAGTTTTTATTCCCTGCAATTTTTCTGTCACTTTGAGCCTTCTTTTCATTTCCTCTGTTTTCTTTTATAAAAGTGAGTCTCAACAGCTAATGTAAGCATGTATACCCTGACCAATTTGTTTTCATTATATCGTGTCTCATTTGTTCTTGATCTGTAGGATAACAACAACTAGTTCTATTGATGTTAACAAATAGTAAGATAAGTTATCGCAAATAGAAGATCTGCACAAGAAATCGCATGACAGATATGACAGATGGTATTTCATTTATCTAAGAGAAGTATTTCTTGAACGTTATGTTTCCAATTTGTTTTCCGAGACAAATAAACTAACTGGCTGAAAGCTCCTTCCAAGCTGGCACTGCCACTTATCATTAACCCGCTGTGCTTTAAGGCGCTGCTCCGAACATTAAGCAGCTGTTTCTATGAGCTCATTGTTGATCTCGAGCAGAAAAAAGCAAAACAAAACAAAACAAAGAAATCAGAGATTTTTTATCTTCATATTCTGTTATTCATTATCACAGGTTTGTGTGGATCAAAGCTTCTGTCAATGCCTAATGGTGTCCAATGAACTGGCCAAAAACAAAGAATTTGTTTAAAGAACAAGAAAATGTTTAAATCTTTTTTAACCTGCTATTTTGCTACTGAGAACAAAAAAAAACAAACAAATTTCAGCTATAGGAACAGGATTTACAGCAGTTTAGAAACAGAGCTGTTCAGACCTCTTGTTTCACCTGCAGTTTTATCTTTTGCATTTGCACTAAAAGCTTTTAATTGTCATTTTAAATATGCAGAAATAAACTTCACCCTAAATTTCAACCTCTAAGTACAAGCTAGCAATAGCGTCACATCTCAGCAAAAAGTTAGCTTAAAATTTTCATCTTGTTACAACAAATAATTTATGTCTTGTTACTCATAATTTTGCATTCGTACTTCTTGTTCAGCTTTATTTTCATTTTAATGTTTATATATATATATTTTTTTTAAAGTAAAGCAAAGTATCTCCACTCTTGGCACAGTTTTTTTCCAAACCAGTACCTCCTCTGAAAGTGGCACTGAACAACCTCGCTGTAGTTCGTTGTGAGACCAGACGAAAGTCCAGCTTTCATCCAGAGTTTGAGGCAGGTTCATGAAGAACAAAATGTTGCGAGCACCAAGTTTAAAACACTCGACGTTTATTACGTCCTTGATCGTTCAAGTTCAAAACACAAAAACCTCAGTAAAGACACCGAGCTTCAGTAATAATAAATTGCCAGATTTGCATCAGAATTACACAAAGTTTAAACTTGAAATCAACACTTGGCCTGATAACGAACCCAGTCAGAAATAGTGAACAGTGTCAATCTTTTCAGCTGCAGTTAATAAAACTTGCTCTACAAATAGTTTATAATTCTGTTTTTACAGTGCAGCTGAAAGTGCATGGGAGATTGGCCGACTGATTATGAAGTGATCATGACTATTACTTTTTGGTTTAAACAACGATAGTAAATGGAGATGGTGATTTTGGGACATTTGTTGTGGATAGCTTCATTGTTGCATTTCCAGTTAAATAAAATATTGGGCCTCCATTAGTGGGGGAAAAAAAGCCGACTGTGTACACATTAGTTCTGTAGCAGCATTAGTGGCAACAGGAAAATGTTTTATTTGAGCCCTGTAGCAGGCTTTAAGCACATACATAAGGTGTTGTAGACAAAGTACTCTTTGGTTTTGCTGAGGAAGTTACTCCAGTATTGGCCAATTATAGCCAGCAAGATTAAAGTTCACACAACAATCGGTTGAATGATGCCAAACTTTGCCTAATGAGCAAATCTGCCACGTTTACATTCATAACTAATGGCTGAGCATGCATGTATGTGCATGTGGTGTGGGACAGATAATGCCTGGGTGTAATTGGATGCAATTTTGTATTGCCTTAGATCAACTGCAAGAATTTATCTGCAGCCATCCTGGAAAAATTGTGTTCACACTCGCCTGCATTTCAGTAAATTATCCCTCTTTAATATGATATTTTTAGCCATCTTATTATAACAGCACATAATTACAAAGCCGGGACTGAATGCAGCAGAAAAAGGCTGAAAGGTTGAAAGAACATCATAATGTTCTGGAGCTACCAGATAAAATTGTGCCATTAAAAGGATACACGTAGAGCCAGTCAGACTAAAGGACAAAATTGTTAAATATTATAAAACACAAGGCAAAGGTCTACATTTCTCTTTCAGCTTTGTAAGCTGTGGCACTCATACCACTCTGCACTAGATCGCCATGCTTGTGTTAAAAAATAGAAAAGGTCTTTCCAAAGGCTGAATCTGAAGAAGAGATGGAATCGTTTACACAATCCGTTTCATTTGCTAAGGTGTTGGATTGTGGTTCTCAGGATCTCCATCTGAATCCAGTGAAAACAGAATATTTAGTTTCCCTCCTTCACTTAATACTCTTCATCTTTCCTGTAAGTCCCCTTTATATGGACGTTTGTGCTAAATAACCAAAAGGAATTATGTAAAAATATAACAGTAAAACTTCTGGCACATTTTCTCAATAGCTTTCATATTCTTAGCATTTGAATGAAGCATGTTAAGTGGATTTTTTTTTTTTTTTCTCATGAGTTGGAGAAGAATCAGAATTCACAGAAAAATAAGACTGATTCTTGCCCGAAGTTTGGATAAGACTGTGTGTTTATTTGGAAAGTTTCACAGAGGCGACCCTTCGCCTGCTACCTCAGGTGGTTCAGTTCTCTCTGCAGCAGAGGCTGTTTGCCACACAAAGGTTGGCAACAACAGCAAATGTGGAAATGGCAGTTAGATCCCTTCTGACTGTTTGTTTAATCCCACTTTTGCAGAAGAGATGCAATTACTTCAGGAACTGCCACTACAATGGTGTCTATAGACAGTTGGTTTTTAGTTTTCTTTTTCCTCTTTTGCCATTGTCTCTAGGAAATTGTGGGAGATCATAAACGTGTCATTATGAAGCATCTCCAGGAGATTCAGAGGTGGAGCCGAAACTGCTTCATGTTGGCGTTAGTCTACATACAGCATGGATATTGAACATATTCTACGGAACATCTGAATGTGAATGTTTCCTTCTTACTGAATAACTCATCTAAATGTGTAGAATAGAAATAACCTTTATTATCCCTCTGGAGGGAAATCAAAGTGAGATGCAGGTTAGAGCATCCAGGTTCACACAAAGGTAAAACTATAGAAACATAAAATGAAAATCAGAGGCTGTGTAATAAAGGAAAACTTAGACCATTAGAAAGAAATGTTGTGCTGTTATGAAAAACAGCATAACTACTGTGAAACAGCATATCCTACTCATGTGTAAATGAGTAGGATCATTTGTGCGCAAACAACAACAGACTACAAGAAATGAAAGACTACAAATAACAGAGTTTTACACTCACATCAAGCTTGTTTGGGAGCAGTGTTGATTATAAAGTCGTGCAGCTCCTAGAAGGAAGGACCTTTGAAAACTCTCCTTAGTGCACCTGGGATGCAGCAGTACAGAGTTAATCATTTTAACCACAACCCTGATTTAATTTCTTTAGTCACTTCTTGCTCTCCACAGAAACATTCACCACAAAGTCATTAGATTTTGTCTACCAGAAAATTGCATGATTATTACTGACTCCCTTTTTGCCATCTCACCGATTTGGCAGTAAGTAAATAATTTTCCCTCAAAATTGATGTTTCAGAAGCAAGAAACATGGAAACTGTAAAGATTTAAAAAAGGACCGAAAACTGTAGAGTCAGAAACAGAATGAAGGCCAAGGCTCGGGTCTGACCCATGTCATCCAATTCAAAACAACTGCAGCTCTGATCGCTCAACAAGTTAACATTAGACAAAAAAGGTACCAAAATATAAACGAGTCAGGAAGCCAAAGCGGACCCTCTCTTTGCTCCACTGGCCAGAACTAGACGATGGATCAATTGAATAAGGTGGCCTGGGTCACTGAATAAAGTCTTCTTTCACATCTCATGTGCATCTCTCCCCTGATAAACAGGATGCATTATGGGACGGCTGAGGTAATGCTCTGCTGGGAAACCATTGACCCCACCATCTTTGTGGATGCTAGCTTAGCATTATTCAGTAATTTATCACAGTCTACACTCACCCTCTGCCTGACGACTGTGGCCTCTTTCAGCACGATAGAAAAACCACAGAGCAAAACTATCCCACGAATGGTTCGAGAAGCACAAAAGCAGTTTGAGGCGGTGACTTGGCTTCCAAATGTCCGAGATCGCTCTCCAATTGAACATCAGTGGAATGTGGTGGAAAAACTACTCTGATCCATGACGGCTCCAGCTCGCACGTTACTGGACTCAAAGGCTCTGCTGCTAATATATTGGTGCCAGATACCACAGCACACCTTCAGGGCTGTAATGGAGTCTGTGGCTTTGATGGGTCAGGGCTGCTTTCATTCAGCAGGACATCATAATATTATGCCAGACTAGTGGCATTAGCAATACAGTGTTCAGTTATAAATGGTATATAGATATCTCCAAGTGGACATTGTATAATAAATGAAAACAAGTTACTTTACTGAGACGATGCTGTCAAATTTAGCTAATTAAGGCTAATTAAGTCCCAAATACTCGTGTTTGTTGTTCCAGACGTCGCACACATAGGAATCCACGTCTTCACAGGAGCAGACTATGAAATGCATTTCAAAGCAATTTGAACCAGGCCTGACCTGAAAATGCTTCAGCTCCAACCAATTAACTTTTTAAGGGGTCTTTCTGTCAGGAGGTCAAATCCCTTGGTACGTTGTAATTAACAGCAATACAACTGAGGCCAGGCAATAAGTCAGAAAATAGGAAATGTGATCTGCTTCAAGAGGTGGAGGAGAGGTGGGGATGGGACAGAAATCACAGCAGAGACAAGGATCAGAGCATCACCACAAAGAGTACAACGTTCTTAGAATAAAATAAGAATTAATGAGGGATAAAGTACACTGTTTACACATGGAAACAACTTCAATCCTCTGACTTCTATTTTTAGTAAATGAAAGTTTGTTTTCTCTGTTCAACTTTCAAACTACATGTTTATTTGACTGTGCACTTCGTAAGTGTTGTTGAATGCTAAGAAGCCAGTTAGACTGGAATTATCACTCTGTGCTCTAATTAACTAATGAGGCCAGAAGGTCTGAACCACTGTACCCCCCCCAGCCTCTCTCGTTGTTTGACCCCGTGCTGGCCTTGCAACGCATCGAGCTGATAATCACTGCAGAGCTTCAGGACGCTCTCCAGCATGCTAATGCCAAAGAAACCAATATCACACCTACTGCACCAGTCCACTTACAGCATCTCAATCACCAGACGCTTCACAGCAGAACCACCATCCGGAGGAAACAGGAGCAGGAGAATCAAATTTCATCCTCTCTTAGCTGATGTTTCCTGTATTTTATTGATTTGGGGTTTTGTTTACAGGATTTTTTAAGTTTCAGATTGGAAAGTACGACTCAGGATAATCCCCCAAATCAAAGCAGCAGAGAACAGTTTGTGCAGACTTACTGTGGAGACGGGGAACTGCTCGTTTCAAAACATAGCTGCTTTCATTATGTTTTGCAGACAGACTAAAAACAAAAGGGCTTAACCATAACCTCACACCTTTTAACTTCCTCTGCTGCTCAGCTCAGACGGGAACTCAAGTTTACAACATACAGACGTTTGGTGCACCAAGGTACAGACAAGTCTGAAGATAAACTCCAAACTTGACTTGGACTTGTTTAAAAAAAATTGTTAATGTTGTCCCATCTGAACAGCATTCAGATAGCACAACTATCTGAATGTTGTCTATACAAATGACTGGTTGTTATGGTTATAGTCCAGTGAGAGTTTATACATGTTCTCTGCAATGTTTCCTGCAGTCCACTTAACGCTTGAAAAACAAAGACCTTTTTAAACCCGGTTTATTTGGGTTAAAATGAAAAACTATTATACTTAAGTTAAAATACTAGCGCAGACGGAGCTAGCCAATGGCTGGAGCTGAACTGACTCAAAGATGCACAGACATGTCACATATGTGTTAAAAAGGATCAAATCATAAAAATTGTTTCAACTAAAATGACTTGTTGAATTTTTACAGATGTTTACCTCAATGAAGTGCAGAAGCACGACTGCTCAAAACTTTTTCAGTGAGTTTTATCGTAAAACCTGCTTTTTTTCAGACGGTAAAATTAATCACTGGATGTTTTGTTCACATTTAGATTAACCAACCAATCAGCTTTCAAAAAAAAAAAAAAAAGCTCCGCAAACCGGTTATGGACAGTAAAAGCTCATCTTCCAGCAAGCAAAAAAAAAGATTCGATTTTGAAGCGCAAAGTGGTACTTACATGTGCAAACAGCTGGAAGAGATTAACCTATTATGTCCACAATAATCCTGAAATTATTTTTCCATCTGTATTAGCATTTAGCCTGTATTATGCAATGTTCATTTAAACATATATATCATCTTCCTCCCCTGGTTTTGTTGGGGGTCCTAAGCAGCTACTTAACTCGCAAAAAGCCTAACACTGGCTCTGCTGGAAAGTGATGTGTTTTAAGAAAAAAACAAAAAAGAAGCATTTTTAACAAAGAGAAACCAACAGGTCTAAACAGTGACATGTAAATGTTTCAATATGCTAAACTGTGCAGTTTTAAAATAAGGAAGCCATGATGGGTGGCTAACACAGAGAGACTGCTGATGCGGCATTCGGCTCGCATCCAAGCTACAGCTACTTCAGCTTTTATAATCCCCCTGCATCAAACGAAGCCCTTTGTGGAGACTCGATTCAGCAGGATCCACACACACCGACAGACAGCACTCTCAACTCCAACTTGAATCTTTGGCAATTGCTTCCCAGCCTCAGGCCAGCTCAGTGTCCACTCCTCACACCGTCCCTAAAAAAAAGAGCTTTCTCCTGCTGATGAGCACTTCCAGCACCATCCACGCAGATGGACGTCGGTACTCACTCAAAGTCGTTTACATGCTTGGCTGTAATGAAATGAGTCAGAACAGATATTAAGAAACAGAAGCGTAACCCGTGGGATGTGGTTCTGGATCCATAATTGATGAGGATTCCTCACTGGCTGCCTCGGACTGGATAAGACTCCACTATACAATTGAGAGTGTCTTGTTAATTAAATCCTCTTGAGCCAGTCCATTTGTGGACATGCACTGTTTCAGCTAACAGCTTCTCTGCAAACAAAAGAACTTTCACTTGTAAGGATTTAGACTCGTCGCCGGACAAGGGCGCATTTCGCAGCTGGCTCCAGAACGTTCCTGCAACCTCCGCTGAACCCGACAGCGGAGGGGGACGATTCCCCCGAAAACAAGCCATTCTCACCGCTGAGACCCCGTCTATCACTCGTGCACAGCTGTAACTTGGCTATCCTTCAGCTGCGATACGGATACTTTAATCCGGCTCTCAACATGGGCACAGCTCCCCCAGCGAATTTGTAATCTGAGTGAAAGACGAGAGCAAACATCAAACAGGCCACAGTGTGAGACAACACACACCCTAGCACTCACACCAAGGCAAGAGTAATAAATTATACACAGTAAGGAAATAGTATTTCCCCTCTTACAACACTTCTGCTCTTTTTTCTAGATTAGACATATTCCCATTAGTGGTGGGACTCGATAAAAAAAATTGTAATCGGTTGATCGAAGCATGCGTCATTTATTAATGCAATTAATTTCCTTGTCCAGGGTTACATCACAGCATCTCAATTGAACCAATTGAACCCAACACCCACATGAACCTCCAAGTCTGGACTTTAACTAGGACACTACAAAGTTTTAATTTTGATCAATTTAGCCAATCAGAGGTGGACTGGCTGGTGAGCTTTGGATCATTGTTCCGCAGGACAACCCAAATGATCTAAAAATCAATCCAAGATCTTTTGCTGGAAATCAGAATTGATGCTTTTATTAATTAGATGAAGTCATCTAGGTCCTGAAGCAGCCACAGACCATCACACTGCCACCCCCGTGTTTTAACATTAGTATGAAATATTAGTGTTATCCCAGATGTAGTGGGGCACTTTTTCTAATATGTTCCTCACTGTATTCAATAATTTATATGTAAACTGATGTTTTGAATCTACTAAGTGCATCTTTCTTGAAATTCATCTGATTTTAAACTCTCCACCGTGACACAGAAGCAACATTATGAGTCAATTCCTAACAGAATAATTGGCTGACTGCGACAGCCACCGCTTGCGCTATTCTTTGTGAATTTCACGAGTATTTTTAAGAATTTGTGGCTTCATGCCACCGAACGCAGGCCATTTCCCCCCAGAGCTTCTTGTTTTTGCTTTGTGAAGTCCCTGCCAGAGTCGTGCTGGGGAATCAGCCAGGCTGCTGATAATAAGCACTCTTTTCTGTGACACTGATCTGCAGGAGAAGTTCTTCTGTTCAGTCACCCATCTCTACTGGAAGGTCAAAGCATTGTCTGCCTCACAGCAGCGATCATAGACCCAGCGGCGCTCAAGCAGGCTTTTAAGATGAGGGGAGGTCTCTCTAATCACCGTGCCACCCTGACACCCACATGAACCTCCAAACTCCATTGTAAGAAACACCTTAGCGAACTTTTCTCAAAGTCTGCATCCTGCTAACCTTTCAGAAAGATCACACAGGAAACAGAAATCACTTTAAAGGACTTTATATGATTGAAAATCCTCTAAAGAGATGAAAAAAAACTGCTCTAAATTTAGTTTTTTTAAAAGAGCAAAAACAATTATATAATCCCTTTTCACAGTGTGCAGTTATTATCTATCCTTTGAAATGTCACCTAAAAGAAATAACACCCTCCGGCCTCTACTAAATGTAATAAATGAAAAATCAGGAACTGGTCTCTCAGGTAAAGATTTTCTGTTGTAACTTTTTGAGGTAACATAATCATGAACCAAAGCATTGAAATGGGTTCCAATAAATTTAATCGAGGTCACTCTCAGTAAAGTTGATTTGATCTGAGGTCATGATTTTTTCGTATTTCATAAGAATCGGCTGATCCAAAACAGGCTCCTTTTCTTTTTGTTGCTCATCCTTCCCATCATACAATCACCAAGCAGAGTTTTAATTCATGGCGCCTGTAAAATGATAGCGAACATCCTACAGTCTCAGGGTGTTTTTCTCTACACCTGAAGCAGAACTGGCCCCTGCAACATGACAATGAGCCAAATGCAGGTGTGAATCCATCAAGGACTGACTGAGAATTTTTAAAAAATAATAAATTACCAGACCCTGGTTTGAAAAGTGTGAAATAGGCTGAGCAGGAAGATTTTCTTACATGATTTTAAAAAGAAATTGTTTGCTTTCCACATAATTAGATTTTTGACAAAAAAAAAAAAAAAAGATGAAAGTGAAATATGTTTAAATAACCTGCAAAATCGTTCAATGTTCTGCTGAACTTTACCACTAAGCAACATTTGTGAAACTTCAACAGTAAATTCAAGTGCTGAAATTGAATTTAGCACTTGAAGATAAGAGATTTTGTTTTGTTTCACAAAAACAAAATCTCCAGCTGGTGATTTTGTTTATATTTGCACACACACTTTTGGATTTGTAAATATGATTAGAATGTAAAAAAGTAGAGTTAAGGAAAATGAAAATGGTAAAAGTGGAATTTGGGGAGGGCTGCACAGTGGCGCAGTTGGTAGCACTGTTGTACTGTTGTCTTGCAGCAAGAAGGTCCTGGGTTCGATTCCCGGCTCGGGGCCTTTCTGCACGGAGTTTGCATGTTCTCCCTGTGCATGTGTGGGTTCTCTCCAGGTTCTCTGGCTTCCTCCCACAGTCCAAAACCATGACTGTCAGGTCAATTGGTCTTTCCAAATTCTCCCTAGGTGTGTGTGCATGGTTGTTTGTCCTGTTTGTTTCTGTGTTGCCCTGCGACAGACTGGCAACTTGTCCAGGGTGACCCCGCCTCTCGCCCGGAATGCAGTTGGAGATCGGCACCAGCAACTCCCGACCCCAATAGGGACAAGGGTGAAAGAAAATGGATGGATGGAATTTGGGGAACTAAAAAAAGCACAGTTTAGGAGATTATAAAACAGATTTCATATCTGCATATTTTCTGCTTTTTGTTTGCAAAGATTCCCAGATTAGTCCTTGAATTCTTGTACAGTTATCTTCTGGTATTTCATCGCTCACAAAGATCAACTGTAAGATAAAACTGTACCTGAACACAAAATGAATGCTTAGCTGCTGCGATCAGGACATCTGTTTAAGTTGCCTTTTGACATTTGGTATTTAACCAAAACGTTGCATTTTGCTTCTAAACTACCAGTTTTTAATATTAGCATGTTTTCGAGTTTGTTTCCCTTTGTGACATAAAACTTTCTTTTATTCAGTTTTCTTTAGATGCTCAGTTGTTCCCTCTCATTCTTTGTCTCATCATTATTAGCAGCAACAGGCATGCTGAATGATAAACAGAATTAGGGTTTTATGAGCAGCACCATGTGACAAATGTTTACAGCGGCATCGAAGAACTGTCAGTCTTGTGAAAAAAAAATATTTTTCTGTAATTTGAGGATTGATTCGCAGCAACAAAGCAATTCTGCAATCAGTAAAAGCAATCATTTTTAAATAATTACAAAGTAAAAAAAACAGTCATATTCAGCGTGTAGCTACAATAAACACTTGTTTCAACCATACGTAGAATTAAGCTCAAAATTATTCTGAGCTCTTGGTAGATTTTGATTTTAAATTAGATTCAACTGACACATTTTCTTCAGTTTTCAAACAAAAAAGCTGAATAAAAAATAAAAAAAATCAAATATACCTATCCTAATAATCACTGGTTATTATCGACATTACAGCAACACTCCAGGTTTGTGTTTAAGAGAATAACATTATGACAAGATATAAAGTTTAATAAAGTTGCATAATACAACCACTTTAACAAACAGGATCAAGAGCTGTTTTGCATGAAAACATTTTTTTTTTTTTTTTTGTCAGATGTTAAAACTTGTTTGACGAACGGAGACATTTAGGTGAACAGATTGTTACCAAACAGCAACAATCTGTCACCATAAACATTAACCAGCAACAACAACAACAAAAAAATACCAGGTCAGAGCTTCATCTCTGCATCAGTTCACATCTTCTGAATCAGGCTGATAAATAAAATTACTTGATTAAGCATAGCATGATTAAACTTGTTACGGCGCTGACAACTAAAATAAATGGAACTTCCTCGTGTGCATTAGCGCCATGTCAACTTCATTAGGCACGCAGCTGTACTTAACTTTAGCTTAATCAGCGTGGCCAACAGCACTTTATTCTAATTATTATTATTTACAGAGATTCTCCTTGAAAGCCTTTGAGTTGAAAACATACGCGGATGATTGTGTGCCGGCAAAGAAACACATACCAACTAATTTATGGCTGTGCTCAAAGTGCATCGGGCACATTTTTCTCTCTATCCCAGCCTCCCTATAAACTTGTCTGCTTTAAACGTGATTATGAACACTGGATATGCAGAAGTCCTCCATTTGGCAGGAGGGCTTGGTGTTTGATCTATAAGGCCAGGCATTAAGCCCAGCATAAACAGAATAGAAGGGAGGACTTACAGAAGTAATGGTTTGTCTGGGTTTCCAGTGAAAAAGAAAGTGCTATCTGTAAGTTATCTGGCAGCTGTGAGAAATGGAGGGAGAGGCTGGAAGTCTGAGCATTCATATTAAGTCGAGTCAGTTTTTGCTACTGACAGATTCCATTTTAATTGGATTTTTCTGTCCCATTCTTTCTGGGATAAATCTTCCTCAAAAGGGATGTCTGATCTGACACTGAAAATCAACAAAAGCCAAAGAGCCACTGATTAAATATTTGCAAGCTCTTGCTGCTGCAGAGCAGCTCGGCTCAGGTTTGGCTGAATTATATTACAAAAAGAAATCTGGACGTGGGACTTCATTTCCCATCATCATCATCATCATCTTCTGGTGGTTGTGGGATTTTTCAAATCTAATGTCAAAACTAATTAATGAGGTCATCCAGTCTACAGATATACATGTACTGAATATCATGACTGTTATTTTAATTTTCCTCATTAGTGCAGATCACACACAGAGCTTTAGCAACACAAAATGGTTGAAGACACTGACACAACCCAAACGTCTCTTCTCTTTAGACCTGCTAAGTGCCAAAAATAATGAGCGTGAACACTGTTCAAGAGACGTTAAACCAAAAATACACAAAGTTTACATACATTTCTTTAATACCTAATAGAATTGTTTTTTCGTCTTTATCTCCATGGTTTACTGGAGTGGTGGTCCATTCCTCCTGGTAGCATTGGTGGAACCGAGTCAGGTGTCCACACACTTGTCTTTTCAGATCTAAATTCTCCAAACAACTGAAGTAGTGGTTTTGTGACGGCCACGCCAACTCACTGGCTTTTCAGCCGGTTTTTAGCCATTTTGTCTAGATTCTGACAGCCACTGTTCGTCGAGAAGACCCGGAAACTTCAACTTCCTGCCTGATGTCTTTATATGTTGCTGCAACATTTCCATGTAATGTTCTTTCCACATGAAGCCATCTATTTTATGAAGTGCACCGGTTTGAACAGATGAATGTGTCACCTTTAAGCATCTGGAACCAGGCTGCTGCAGCAGCTCCACAATTCTCTTCCTGATATCTTGGCTGATTTCTGCCGACTTTCCCAGGTGAGATCTTAAAATACATCCACACATAACTCAAAGGAGCCAGTTAACCTATCAGAAGTTGCCAAAGCCATGACATCATCGTCTGGTCTTTCCCTCATTATTTAGAGAGACCTTAATCATTCTAATAAATCTCTGAAATATTAGTTTTCTCATTATTGTGGCTTTTATCATATAGAAATAACCTTGGTTATTCTAACTCACCTAAAATGGGTCTGCATGTAAATTGCTGGTATCAATTGTCTTCTATGAATCATCAGATCTATCAGTTTCAAGTAACTTTAGACAAAATGTCAGTTTGCCCTATGAGAGTTGTACCATCAGTGTTGGTGACGGACTCTTAACATCTAAACTTTTCCACCTCCGTTTGTGAGAATAAAAGCATTCGATGAAACAAAAATGCTTCCGATCATTGAAACGAAAGATGTGAAGCTTTTTTTTTTTTTTTTACGCTCCGCTGGGTTAATTACAGTGTTTACTATTAATGGCTTCATTCCACAGTAAAGAGCCACAACACTGGTGATGAACACCTCCCACCTACTGCAGCAAGTAATAATTGAAAAAAATAAATAAATAAAAAATGATCATAATTAACAAAATGCAAACCTGCGCAACACGCACGAGGAAGCGTGGAGCTGGGAACATGCACCGAATGTTGCAGCAAACTTTCTAATGGCGTCTCTGGAGCGATACACAACATTGGGTCTCAAACGGGGGTGGGACGTGGGGGAGCAACAAAAAACGACAACCATGCAAGGTCAAGCATGCTGCTGTCTCCTAATCACACACGTTTGAGGAGCTGCACCATCATTCCTCATAACGTCAGACGCTAGCAGACGTCTCAGACGCTTCACTTCAATTATCAGCTGAACAACCTTTCACTCACTGGCCACTTTATTAGGCATGTCTTTTTAATTACTGGTCAACAGAAACAGCAATTAAACCAAACAAATAGCAGCAATTCAAAGCATTTAGGCATCTGGATGTAGCTGGCATCAAATTGACCTTAAGTGACATGGTTGCTGGTGGGAGTATTTTAGACTCTCTACATCTACTGGGATTGTTTTATCCACAACTCTCTCTCTGTAGGTTTACAGAGAAAAGCTCTGAAAAAGCAGCAGGTGTGAGAATGGAAACACCTTGCTGATGTCAGAGGCCAGAGCAGAAGGGGCAGACTGCTTTGACATGATGAAAAGGCGAATGAAGCTCAAATAACTATCAAACCATGTGGAATACGATCTCTGACTGAGCAACAGTTGGATGAAACGCCTTCCTTCAGCATTAAAACACACACTTGGAAAGGTTACTTGTTTCCTCACAACAACCAAGAAAACATTGATGATGTGCACAAAACGGTCAGTGAATTTGATTTGATTATTATAAGTTTTGAAAAGCAATGCCTTGACATCTTTTTTTTTTTTTAATTCACTTCTTTTATCAGAGTTCTTAACCTGATCATCTCATCTCTGACTATTGTCAGGAGTCTTTGTAACAGTAACTTGAATAATCTTTGTTCATTCAAGTCCACAGATGTTAAGTCCAGTGGATGTCATTTTTCTTCACTCTTCTGCAGACCGAATTAAATCCAGTATGGTTAGCTTAGCCAGCTAATGCTGTGCCCTAGCAACAGGAGCAATGGCTGTTGCCTCTGGGTATTCTCGTGTACCTGTTATCTGGCCCACAAACAGCCTGTGTCACTGTCACACTTTGTCTTTATTTAGACTCATTAGGAAGCCAGAGCTCTGCGTTCAGAGGAGAGATGCAGGTGAGTTGTTAACTGATTAGTTAATGAGGCATGGATATCCATTACTGTTACGGTTACAGTCAACTTCTTTTGTATTGTAAAACTGCACCGAGATGTCCGCAGTGAACAAACCACTTCATCTCCCCGGAGACATTTTGTTGCTGATACTTCTGAACTGTTGACGTAAGGATTTCTTGACTAAACATTGTAAATATTTGGTGTTTTATGTCTTTGTAATAAAATCTGAATGTAGACTTGTTTTAGCTCAGCACAAAAAAAAGGTGAGTAAAAGCAGAAAGTTTTGAGCTCGCATCCTTTGGATTGGGATGCATAGTTCAGTTCTAACTGAACAAGTGAAATGATCTTTCTTACGTATGCGACATATAAATGCAAAACACTTGACCATACTATGTTTTGTTATTGTGGCGACTTTTGTTTTTCCTCTGCATTGAGCTATTCATCATCTGCCTCAGGGACGTTCTGTCAGTGCTACATTCTTTCACTGAGTTCTGCTTGGAAATCACAATTCCTGCTGCATCTAATACTTTCCTATGGCAACAAACTCCAAAATGGTCCCTGACACAAAGGAAGCTTCTCGATGTTAGGTCTCAAATGTTTAATTAACATCACCAGAGGAGAGTGTTTCTTTCCATTTATAAAGGTCTCTTCATATTCACAATTTCCTCTCTATTATTTGCCCACGCGAGGAAAAAAAAACAACTTTTTTCTCCACACAGCAGCTGCTCTTCCATTGACCATAAAACTGCACAAATTGGAATTACAAAACAATTTGTTTAAAGGAAGCACAACAGTTTTGAAAAGATGTTTTTTGACAAAATGGTTACCCCAGTTTGTTTACAGCAGAGGTTAGTCTTCCTGAATAAAGGTCTCATAGCCTCACACGGTTCATTAAAAGTTGAGTTTGTCATTTCGAAGTGTTGAATGCTATGCTTTTGTGAAATCGCCGACTAAGATTTTATAAAATACGTCACATACATAGAAGCAGTTGTGAAAATCTGAAATTTCTAGTGCACATTTGTAGCTAAAAGTAAAAAAGGATTATATTCAACTGAATAATAAACTTCAGCAGCTTTTGAGTGTGAGCTCAGGCCTCTTCTAGACTAAATACTTATGTTGAAATTGTGGCTATGAGTAGACGTATTATTGGCTCATACCAAAACGAAATCTGCGACTAGTTTGACGTTGAAATCATGCCTACGGTTCACCTCTGGCTCTTCACGGTTCCATTTTCACAGATTTCTCTGTGGAATGTAACTTCTAATTAATTCTGCCTAATCAAATTATTTGCAGATTTTTAGATCTAAAATATTCCAAAGAAAATGCAGCAGAAATGGCTTTACATGCTATTGGCTGGTGTTCGCAAAGTAAGCAATTCAGAAGCAGCATTTTTTTTCTTTGGTGCTGATTGGCTGATTCCCAAAGAGCAGAGAAGGCTGAGGACAGTTTGCTTCTGTGGTAGTAATAAGACTACCATGTGTATTCACGCATAATCAGGTGTATCAAAATATATTTTTAAAATAGGCAGCTAGTATTTGTGGATTTCAGCCCTTGATGGTGGTTGTGCTCCCTAACTCTCCGAGGAATCAGTGGAACAAACTATCTAAAAACCTGACATATGGCTCCTTTATTGACCTAAAATAACATTTTAAAAAAATATTAGTTAATTTGTAACAGTCTTGACTGTTTTTTGGTTGCTTTTAACTATTTTTGGTCCATTTTTTTGTACCTATAGTTGCCTATATTCAATAGTAGCTGAACAAGAAGAAGGGGAAGACATGCTGCAAATGACCAATGGCCACAAAATGAACTGGGGAGAACAGCGTTGGGACAGCAGCCTCTGCATACAGTACCTAGTCTATCACTGAGCCTTGTGGTGCCAATTGGTTCAACATTGTAAGAAGCAGAATTTCCATTTCTCTATAAAGCGCTTTATTTTACATTATGCATGATAAATTGTACAAAAAGAAAGTCCCTTGACCTGCTGCAACAGAAGCAAGCACCAATCCCATGCAGCGAGAGGTTTCTGCTGCTGTCAGGGACTGTTGCTGTTTACTTTACTAAACATCGATCCTATCAAAAAGCATCACAGAAATCTTGTGGTAAAAGCAACACCTGAAGTTGTTTTCTCAAGGTTTCAACCACAATCATACAGGATGAAGAGATGAAATTAATAGGCTGGGGTTGGTGAAGTTGAGACAGGGTGTGAAATCAGATTCTCGCACCACGTCTCCATTCCACTCTAACTCATTTTCACAGCAAGCGCTCCACAGTGAAACTCGTCCGAAAGCCACAATCTGTCAGAGGATGGTGTCATCCTAATGACACTCTCAGCATACTGATGACTCCCATCTGCATCCCCCTGCATCCAGTAGAGTGTGTGCACTGCTAGCACATATATTATTTAGCCATATGAATGGGGCGAACGAGATTGGTAAAAATAACATGTCTCTGTGGTCCGGCTGAATGCTGAGACGCTCTATTATAGCATTTTCACTCCTCCGTTTGTTAAATAATGTATGGAGCTAAGAAAGCAGCGATACGATACAGGCAGTGTGAGGAAAGGAAGACAGAGGGGAGTAAGACAGGGACAGCCAGAGACCTGGAAGGAAAGGAACTGGTTCAGCCCAGTCCTGACAGGTTGGAAAAAGTCCTTACCCTTGAAAAATGAGGAGAACCAATTGAACTGACTGCAGTTCCCACAAGAAATAAACATAAATACAGTGCAGATCATGGTTTAGGTGTAGCCAGAGTTTTAAATATAGGTTAAAGCGTGGGGTAGTGTCTCCTTTATAAGGAAAGGATTTGGAGGTTCTGGTCATATAGGCATTGGAAATGGTACAAAAAGAAAGAAGAGACAAGCAAGCAATGACCGAATTTGCTCAAAAACAAATTCGGTCCAATTATAGGCCAGCATTAACAGAAAAGCACACAATAATTTTCTCTGAATCATCAACATTTTAGACCCAGTTGCCATTGTCGGAAGACAGTCATAAGCAGTCCTGTTTGCAGTTTGTCACAAGCCATTAAGGAGAGACATCAGACTCTCCTTAATGTTCTATCAAGTGAGAATAAAACTCAGATTTTTGTTCTGTGTGGAGGAACTCTACAGGGTTCCACATCCCGCTCCATGAACATGACCCTCACAGGGAGGCAGGCACCCCATTCAGACTATTTTTTACCTTAGGAGGAAAAACACTTTCCACCGAGAGCTATGCACATTTTACAGCAGTCTCCCAAGATAACACACCATCTACTCAGAGAAGAAGAAAAGAACTGAAATAACTGCATAAACCGATTCCTGACCAGCATATCAAGGCAGTTTTAGTAACCTGGTTTTCCCTGAGAGACAAATTATCTCCAATGGTAAAAAAAAAAAAGCAGCTCAGATTTCTGTTCACTTTTTCTGCTCATAATTTGATGGCCATTCTTATCATTGTTTTAAATCTGCAGGGTGTTTGGCGGATTCAACAGAAGAGCCATTAGTGCAGAAAACATGCCAGTAGTTGACCTTCCAAGGAGTGACCGGAAAACCAAAATACCTCCAGGAGCACTTCAGCGATTCATCCAGGAGGTCTTAGAAGAACATTGTTCCGAACAGTGGAACTGACCAGCCTCTACATTCAGTTACTTAATTAACTGATTTATCTCATTTTACATAAATATTTACTGACATAAATTAACAATTTAATGAGAAAAGTTAAATTATCTCATTAAATTGCACAATTTAATACAATTACCACTTTAGCACTACAGTCTTCCTTAAGTCAGCTCTGGGGATGTTCAGCAAATCTGCACAAAGGAATATAAATGGTGCTCTTAGATTGGATATTACTATCAGAAGTTCTTCTTGAGGGGACACACTTAAATACTCATCCAACCTCATTTGATTAATTACCTTATTTCATCATTGCTTTGACTGAAAACATGGACAACTGTAGCAAGCTAGTCGAACTCTCTTGTCTTTCAGATTTTGAAGTCTGGCTAATAATGTAACAAGGTTTGAATTTAAGTATTGTTTCCACTGCTGAATGAGTCAACTTGTACATTTTAATGTGACCTCATGCTGCTGAAGTACTTCATAATTTTGGCTGTTTACACACCTTTACTAAAGGTGCTGTAAATTGAATGAGTTCTGTCCGTAATCTGGCCACAAACTGTCGGAAGTAAGCATCCTAACATGAAAAAGTGACCTCTCCATCCAAATTTTGCAATATCCTTCTCATACAGTACAAAAAGTACAGTATGTGACCAAGTCCGGAGCCAAAAGCAGCCGATCTGTGGATGCAGCGAGTGAGTCCCTGAGGCAACAATTTAACTAGTAGTGCCCTTCTTTGCCCCAGAAAACAATTGTTCTGCTGGCTGCCTCATCTCCTCAATCTGCTGTTAACTGCACAGAGTGACAGTCCCAGCTGTCTCTACTGACCGCTGCTATCAACAAAGCAGCAAGAGACACACTATCTGCCTGCTTATCCTCTTGGGAAGGTTGAAGTCAGTACAACAGTCAGAACTCGGCTTACTTTCAGAGAACGGCCAAACTTTCCTAAACAAAGTTCCTGATATTCCGAAGGATTTCCAACAAAAACCCAAACAGAAGTGCATACAATAACAACTTCAGGCATCTCTATAGAGAATTAATTAGCATGCCACGGAGCTTCCATGGTAACTGTTCGTTAACATTTTTCAGCTGTGCTCGTTTCTAAAGGGGCAAGCGGTTCTCATTTCCTTTCAGAAGGGATAAAAATGATCAGCAAGCACCCTCTAGTTTATTTTCAAATTAGTTTAAATAAATAAATGAATTCTTTGACTCTTAATTCACAAACGGTTATAATACCTTGGGCTGTATTTGCTATTAAGTGCTACTCCAATTTCATAACAAGAGATCCTGCTGAGCCGAGACACATGGACAAATTTGCAAAGAGAAACATTCTCGGTAAACTAATGAAATTCTGTTGAGCATGAATAGTTTTCCACAGCCAAGAAAATAAAGGTAAACCCGATGACCTTCAGAATCAGATTTATTTGAGGAAATGAAAAGCTCCACACCAACTGATAATCACAGAAATCTCCAGGCTGCTTTAAAGAGCCGATTTGGACTTCGGGGATTAAGAGGAAAAAACAAGAAGAAGCAGGAAAGAAAGAAAAAAAGTCTCTTGATTAAAGTTTATTGGCTTGACCAGGGGTAACGGACAAAATAGGATATTGATTTCATTGTGAAAAAGTCTCCTAAAGTGTGTTAGAGACAGAAAACCACAAAGAGAAGAAATGTGCCAGTGATGGTATCATTAGCCCCCATCAGAAGTGCCACTAGAACTGGCAAAGGTCTGCAGTTGCAGCAGACAAATGAAGATGATTAGTTTTAATACTGAGCTGTGTGAGAAACTTTCTGTGAAAATAAGTGGCGGAACAAGAACAACAACCAAACAGCAGAGAGAGACAGAAAAAAGAAGAAACAATATAAAACTCCCTGAATGCTCGTCTGCATATCTGTGGTCGAATGTGGGTGTTGTGTTGAAAGTTGTGTGTTTTCGTGTTTTTCTGGGGGTTTCTGTTTGTGTGTGTGTGTGCGTGCACATGTGACTTCAAACAGCACACTATTCATGCAGAAGATTTATATGATGGCGTGCAGCTTGGATTGTGGCAACGCTGACCGCTGTTTGGCCGTTAGCTTTGTCATGGTAGGAGAGAGAGACCTTTGCTAGTCGGCTTCACCCAGAGCCTCCATTGTCTTCTGGTAGCCACAGGAACAAAGGGAGGCCCCCAGGGGCCCAGATGTGCACAATAAATGCAGCCCAGTCTTCAAGGAGGGGAGGGTGAAACAGCAGAGATGGCCACGGGTCATGGATGTTCGTCGTCTTTTAAACACTTAGCTTTATTGAAGATCATGAATGAATGCATATATTCAAGAACCTTCCTTTATGTGTTTATCAACAGAACTACAATATTTCACAGCAGAAGTTCTGCTTGGATGTTTCTATGTTTGGCGTTAGCAACCTGGTTTATAAAAAAGGAAAGGAAAACGGCGCCAATAAGAGATCCAGCAGAGCAAGACCAGAGCAACTGGTACGAGTCTCAAGTCATGTCAGCACAAATGTTTGTACTTGAACCTCCCATCTCGACGTAGAAATGATTTATGGTGAGGAAAATGTGATATTAAAACTTTTCAGTCTGTGGGACGAACAAAGAGCTTAGTAAGAACAGAAGATGCTTCTTGGGACTCATGACACAACAGCATTTCTGGACAAAAACTAACAGAGAGAAGATATTTCACACCACGCATGACGATGTTGCAGAACTGGACAATTCCTTCACCAGCTGAGTTTCCATTAACCATAAAACTGCCCAAATTGAAACTGCGAGAATAAATAACACATCTTTAGATAAAAAGGTTTTGCACTAGGAGGAGGTGTGTCTTTTGGGTCGTATTTTGAAAAAACTGCAACTGAAACACTTTGTCACATCACACAAGTCAGGTAGTCACCAGTCAGATGTTATCAGACAACAGGAAGTAGTAGGAGGATGTTGGTTTGTTTTCTTCTGACAATGTGCAGCTGGCTCCACCTGAGCTCCACCTGAGCTCCACCTGAGCTCCACCTGAGCTCCACCTGAGCTCCACCTGAGCTCCACCTGAGCTCCACCTGAGCTCCACCTGAGCTCTCACAGCATCAAACAGTTCATAAAAAGTTGTGTGTCATTCTAATGTGTTGAATCCAATGTGTAGCTATTCCCCAGATTTGCTGGTAGACGATGAGTGCTAGCACTATGGCTGAATATAGATTTTATGTAACTGTTTACGTCCATGGCAGCCATGATTTTTAATAACATACTGCATGAACAAGCTCATTCGCGTGTGATTTTATTTTCATTTCTTATTTAAAGAAAATGCTGCAAATGCAAAATTGTGTTTCTTTGAGAGCTTACTCTTCTTATATATATATATATTTTTTTGTTTTTGAATGAATCTGCAGCTTCCACTTGTGTTTCACTTTGCCTCTGGCTCTAATGGGTTTCCTGACTGAGGGACAGTACAGGATATTTCTCTCAGAAGTTGAAAAGGAGGTTTTATGGATACAGAGCAAGATCCAAGAGCAGAGAGGAGTTCACACCATGTCCTCTACTGATCACGATGGGCAATGATTACATCCCTCACAGCAACGCCTCGCTGCCCAGCTTTCAAACCAAGAAAGACTCAAATTACTTTTTCGTCTTCTTCTGCTGACGTCAAGAATATTAACATAATTGTCCACATGAGGGTATTGTTGTGTGGAGTTTTTACATAGAAGGGACAATGTTGTTTTGAAATAATATTTATAACTAATGACACATGAATTCAAAGCAGTTACCATGGCTACATCATATGTTCTGCAACCACCAAGTCAAGCTGCTCTGCTGAATACAATTCCTAGGTTTATTTATATGATGTGTCTGCTGCATGGATCTAATTCCAGCTTCATAGCAAACAACTGAAACAAAAATTGAAATGAAATGAGACAGAGTCCCCATAAAACACCTTATGGCTAACAACAGCTCCTCCAGGTTGCTTGTAAAAGCTCAGTAGTGGAATAGGCTTGGATAGTAGTTGAGCTGCTTGAAATTTTCTTGTGTTTGTTTCAAGAGTTTTTGGGAATAGTGGCCTTTACTTAATAGTGACAGGTTTGAGAAAAGAGAGGAAGGCCTGCAGCAGATGGGCCGACAGCGGGAACTGAACCATGTCAAGGACTACAGCCTCTGCATCAGAACCACCTAGAGCCCCCTGTGTTGCACCTTTATTTCTGTAACTGCAACTCAACGTGTGAATCTGTTTTACAGTGTGGAGTGATAAAAAAAAAAATTGCCCAAGCATCCTTGTATATTTCTCAGGGCTTTTTTCAGAGCGGTGGGATAAGTGAGAAACACAGAGAGGAACCCACAGCGCCCGCTGCGTCCTCAGTGTGAGCTTCAGATTCCCACAGCGCTCTCTGTTCTGAGGGCAGCTAAATTTACCCCAGTTTTATGCTTATGTGGAACGCGCCCCAATTCCCAAAGTCATTTATTTTGACTGTGACCGCTGTCAGGGTTTAATCTCACTTATGGTGGTATCTATGGCAACCCCTTCGACCAATTATGCATGTATGCAAATAAAACAAACAAGAGTCAAATTTGTGTGCTCTTAAAATGGCTTCTCCCTCCGGAAATATAAACATGGCGTGCCACATGCACCCACTTTTCACAGACACGGGATGAGATGAAATCACACTCTGATGGACTGAAGCACTTTTATTGTGATTTAGGGGGCTGGCTTCCTTTCGGCTTGGTTTTATTCGGACTCGTCCCCAGAAAGCCGAGCTGCCTGGGCCAAAGTTTCCTCTTTCTTCTGCATAAAGAAAGGGCAAAGCACCCTCTGCTGCTGTTCATTTGCTCTCAGCAAATCTGCCATACCATAGCCGGAGGAAAACATCACGGACTAGAAGAACACATAAACCATGGCCAAGGCTTGTAGCTCTTACATTATTGAACTTAATCCTTTTAAGGAGTCATAAATTCTTATAAGCTCAAAATGACCTTTTGAGCTTTTTCATGATTCTTACTAAGCAACCATAATTTATTGCATGCTTATACAGTATAATTGAAAAGAAAATGTGTTGAGAAATACAAGCCATACAAATAGAGTGAAAAGATATCATATGCAGTGCTGTAAAAAAAAAAAAAAAAAGTATTTCCTTTCTTCTGCTTTTTGTCATACTGAAAAATTTTCGGATCATCAATCAAACAAGCACGAATAAACTGAGTCAACAACAACAAAAAAAAAAAAACATAACTCTGAGATTTGGTAACTTTACAACGTCTTATTGTTACATAAACATGTTTTTTTAAACAGTTTTTTGCTTTGAAACATTTTGTTGTCACATTTGTGGAATATTACTGTCAAATTCACTGACTTTGCTTTACAGTGTGGTAAAGAGTTGCTCAAGCTGAAAATCAGCCAATCCAGTCTCCAGCCAGTTTCTCTGAGATTTTTTTAAAATAAAAAAGTACAAAAGTGCCCCAGCAGGATAAAGTTTAATCATTTGTTCGTGTGCAATGATTGCAGAGGCCAGTTTATTTAAAAAAAGGCACTAAGTAAAAAGAATGGACAGAGAAAGTGTAATCACATGCTAGTTTTCCTTGTAGTTTACAGAACCAAAACGAGGTGAACATCTCCGAGGCTCTGAAATAAAAAATAAAGCTGTTGACGAAGGCTATGAATAAATAACTCTGAACTGAGCTCATGTGAATTATTTAGCAGTCAGGAGTTAAAATTAAAAAGTTAATGCTACAAACTCAATGTTATAGTTTCTGAAGTATCATCCATGGCTCCTTGATGAAGTCAAGCTGAGAGTTTCTCTTCGTTTGCTTGTAGAGAATCTTATTCCTTCAAGACCTGAACGCACAACAACATGAAGAGGAGGGTTTTATTCCCCATTTCTCGCAAATTGAAGCTGGTGTCATCTTCAAAAGAGCTCTCGGTTTGCTGGTGGAAGACGCTCAGCAGAACTCTGCAGGGGTTTTCTCCTGGCAACATGAAAACACTAAATGCAATGTTATGTAAATCCAATGCTAAGAAGGCATCCAAAAACATGATCTACTATTAAATGCATTATTAAGAAACAGCTTCAATAAGAGCTGGTGGAAGGTCTTTGCAGAGTGAAGGAGCTACCAGATTAAACTTAAACAATATTTCGAAAATATTGCTTAATCTCATTTAGAAACTTACAGCAGACATCGGAGTTTTAAAACGAGCCTCATCCCAAAACACTGGAACACAATGCAATATTCTAAACCATCCCTGATGAACTGCTTTACCTTTTACATACCATAGCAATCCAACCACACAATTCAATTAGGAAGTCCCTGGTGACTCATGTTAAGTCATCTGGTTACGCTTCATTTCATAAATGTGTTCATACTGGCACAAAACAGCATGCGTGTACACTGAAATGCACTTAGTGTAAGTCAGAAAGTAACACCCGACTGTGAAGACGGGAAGCCTGAACTTACAGTGAGCAGGCATGTTTTATAATTAAAAGGTTCCTTTGGACAATATGGCTGAACTGTCTGCTGAATGCATCCAACATATGGGACGAAGCAGACAGTCTTTGAATGGATGGGAAACAGAGTCATTCTCTCATGTTTGAGTGTATTAAACCTGTAAAATGCATCATTACCCAAGTAAAAAACTAATCAGCAACAAGGCAGTGGCATTTTCACAAATGCGACTCCTTAATTGAAAACTGTCTGCTTTGATTTGTTTTATAGATCCTTTATTGTCTTTTAGAACGTCAGAGAAACGGCCCTGTGCTGATCTTCAGAGAATGACTTCAATAACCGAGTCATAAGACGCACAACTAAAAGAAAACTGTGTCAGAGGTCAGAGGCATCACTCACAATCTGTCAATTTATTGTGTTAACTTAAAAAAAATATCGTATGTTTGTCAGAACCTTAAAGTTGACGGGCATGCAGCCCAAAACAGGACCGATCTTTAAACTGACAAGAAAACATTTCCAAGAACAACATAACATCATAATATTCTCCACTGTGGATGTGGCTGATGGTGGGTGGAATTTTCCTTTTGGGTTATTTTACACCCACTCGGATATCTAAAGAGCTGCTCGGTGGATATCTGATAAATAGATGCCAAATGGGCCCCTCGCTACGAGGCTCTTGCTTTCTGACTTTGCCTTTTCAGCAGCAAGCTGGGCATTTAACCCTCTGCTTTAATACACCGGCCTCCTGCCTTTGATTTATGGCTCTGATCTGTGCAGGATGGATGTAAAAACCACGTTCCATAAAAACAGCAGCATAAAACAAGCCCTCTGTTTAATTCAAGTTGACCAAACATAAATGCAGCTTTATGGTACAGCACCGCATTATTACCAAAGGAACATAGATCACCCCGTCGTCAGATTAAATCTCTTCATTTATCATCCATTCCTTTTTTTTCTTTCTCATTATTTCTTTTACAGGACGGCTCCAGCATTTCAATTAAATATTTCTGCTCCCGTTGAATTTGGAGTGCGAGCCGAGAAAGCCATTAAAAGCAAAGTGATTTTCATATTTTCTGTCATTCATGCTGAGGTAATTTAAAGAAGACCTCAGGGTAGGCAAATGAAAATATAATAATATAGCTATTGTGCAAAAAAAAAACCAAGCTTTTAGATTTCCTCAAGCTGTTTTATTGCTTCTGGTATTGGTGACAATAGAAAACAGAAAATGATTATGTTTTTGTTGTTGTTTGTTTGTTTCACTCTCTGCGAGAAGTTTTCTAAAATGAAAACTTTTGAGTTCTATTCTCTTCTACAAAACAGCTTTTGAAAAATCTTAAAAATTAGATTTTGATTTTTTTACTCTCTTGTGGCACCATGTTAAACATTTTTCTTTAAGTCTGAATGTTATTCACATTTGATGGACAAACTCAGAAATTGATAAGCAGTACTTCATAATAGCTAACATTTTCTGCATTGAGTTTGCATGATCTTATCATGAATTTGGGGCTTATCTCTGGGTAACTCTGCCCTCCTCCCACAGTCCAAAAACATGATTGTTGTTGAACCTCCGTACACCGACACACTCCAACTGCATCACCACTTTTTCATTTTCTACATAGCAGCTGCCTTTGCTTTAACAATTCCAAAAGAGCCACAACTACACCATGCATACCTTTTCAGCACATTTGAACACTTTCCTCTATTGGCATCGGACGAGTCGCGCGGACACCACAGTGCATGCACAGCGTGATAAATGTGGCCATTTTAGAGGAAGATGGGTTGGTGTTTTTCTGTCTGTATGCTCCCAGGGTTCAGTGGGAGCATTTTAATGTAAATGTAGTTCCTCCTGGTGCAGCTGTTGCAATCAGACTGCATATATGCAACAAGATGTAACCTCTTCCTCCACTCGCAGTGCAGAATTCATGTTTACAGGAATGCCGACTTCCACCGAGGACGTTTTACCTAAACGGTAAAATCGTTAACAACGAGGATACAGAACGAGAACGGCCAATTGAGACAGCAAAAAAAGTCAGTTTAAAAAGTTAAGAAATCAAACACAATTGACAGCAAAAAAAAAAAAATAGAAAGTAGTAAATAACTCAGTCTATAAGATAGAAATGATACTGTGTGAACAGTTACACACAAAAATATAATTTAAATGCGTTTCACAAAGATTTATTTGCGTTTGCTCTCCTCCCCATCCTCACTTCACCTGAAAACTAGAGTCTTACTTTACTTATCACTTCTTATCTGCTGGTGGTGGGCCATCTAATCTCTCTGGCTAATTGAGAGCATGCCGGCTGTTAATCCACTGTTGGGGAGCAGATATGATCTCACGTCGAGAAGAATTCACCTCATTCATCTCACTTGGGGAAAGGCCAAATACTTCACTCCCATATCTGCTTCCAAGTATACTCCCATGCAGTGTATCCAATGTGTGATACTTTTTGTTTTCTGCTTGTTTTTAGATAAAGCAGCCAGAGGAACGGAAAAACAAGATATGCAAAAACAAGACAGCATCTGTTGGGATGCAAAATTATGGCTCAAAACGCTCGGTGATACATCTAGAGTTGGATTCTTTGCATCTAGTTTTAAACAAATGAGATGCTCTTGAATGCTATAATATATAAAGCCGCTTAGTGTAGAGTGAAGAAGACACAAGTAGCCAGGCAAAATATGGAAAAACAGAAAACGGAGTCTTTGTTTTATCCTCTCATCCATTTCTCACTAATACTCTATAGGACTCCAAATGCCTGGATGCATCATCTAGTGCATTTATAGTCCTAAAACTTAAAGGTCACTCAAGAAAAAAAACAAAAAAAAACAATCATAAATTACTTACATTCCTGCTGGATGACCTAGAATACACAGTGAGGTTATTAGTTGGTCATGCCTGAGTGCTCAAGGGAGCTTTAAGTTGTTTGAAGTAGACAGGGTTAAAGTTAGGGGCAGAGCGGAAGGGGCACTGCTGATGAGTCGCTGTTGGCGTCAGACTTCCTTCATCTGCAGTCAACACTAAAAATAACCCAGACCACTTGCCATTTCTCTTTGTCTGCATGTTTCATGGCTGCACAGATGGATTGCAAATAAAAGGAGCAACAGCCAAAGTGAGCTGCTGCTCTAACAGGAGCCTCAGAAGAGGTGTGCTACTTGACACTGCTGTTGAAAATGGAGGGCATGGAAAATGTAATGTGCAGAAAAGAGAGTTTTTTTTCTCATGTGTTCTGCTAGTTCAAGAGCTACTGACTGTTCAGGCTGTAACATGCAGTCATGGGGAACAGAAGGGCTGCTGCATTGACAGTACAGTCAGGAGGGAAACTAGCAGCCGGGTGCTACTAATCAAATATGCCTGAAGAGTAATCACCTCTTTAAAAGTAGGACTTTTAGAAGTTTGACACTTAGGAGCATGAAGGTGTGTGTAGACATGAAGGCAACATAGATAGAGCTCAGCGATGAGTGCAGAGAAGAATTTCTAGTGCCCATCAATCTGTTAAGGTCATTTTAGCATGCTCAGTTAGCATGCTCCGTGTCAACATGTGGTTAGAGAATCTTGAACTCGTTGGCCGTCATTTTGGAAGATGACTCCTCCGGCTGTCGAGCCAGATGCTTTGTAAAACAGGTAGAGATGTGTGGAGATAAACCAGAATCAAACTTCCCACCCAGAATGCACGGCGGTGATGTGCAGTCATCGAGTCAAATATGAAGTCATCTCTATGCTAAACTCCTGTTTGGAGTTGCTTTTGAACAATAACAAATGGAACATTGACCAACATATTTGATGTGTATTGATGATTTTGATGATGGCACTCACTTATTGATCTTTATGCTACAGTGTTGGTGTCCAAACATTTTGATAAGTGGGGCAAGACTGTCAAGCTACAATGATATTGTATCCACAGAAATATGACTTCTTTTTCTTCTCAAATTAAAAATGAAATATATTAGTTTTTGTTTTTTCTTTTTCAGCAATAAAGTAAACATGCAATTTAATAGTGAAGCAAAGTGCAGTGGACTCCAACCTGTTCACGGTTCAGAACTCATGATTTTTCTCCTGTGCTACCCAACTACAAACAAAAACTCAAGGTATTGTAATGGCCCAGTCAAAGCCCACACCTCAATCCGACTGAAATGGTGGGACCTTGTGAACAGCACTTGATGAAATGTCAGAAATTCTTCTTGGAAAGAAGAGTGGGAAGGGTGAGGACATTAGCACCAAAATGATTGGGTAGATTGAGGAAATCTTTGCTGCTAACGGTGGTTTTGCAGAGTATTTAATCAGTGGGTGTGCTTAGTTTCCTCCTTGACTGTGATTCAAAGCATGTCATAACTGTCATCACAAATGACGGAAGGGTCCTGAGAAGACATCAAGATTTATTACACTTTCCAAGCATTGTCTCCCGACTGTCCCGGCTCTTCTTTGAAGGAATGAAGAAAATAATCAAAACAGACATAAATCTGAAGACGGAGAAAAGAGCCATCAGCTCAATTAGAAGCAGTGTGGTATTCAGCAGCTGCTGAACAACCGTTACATTTTAAAGCTGCTTTTCGTAATGATGATGTCACCCACAGCTAATGCCTATTATGCTTCAACAGCATTTTCTGGAGGGATTGTCTCAGCGAGGACATCTCTTTCCAAACACGCTGCCTGTTTGCCAAGGTGATTAACGCCACCAACACTGGGATAATCCTGGCAAGTTTGGGTGTCGATGCGCCGGCGGAGAGCAGCGGATTCTTCACGTGCAAAATTACCACCTGATTTAGCCAAACTTTCCGCCAACGTCTCGCGTGGTGGTGTCCAGTTTGTGATAATGAGCCGGACAAAGGCAAACAAAAACTCTTGAGTACTTAATGTGTTTCCTCTTCCTGTGTAGCTCACACTCCACACATGCACTCAAACACACACCACAGCCACCAGGCCCCACTATGGCACATTTGCTGCCTTTCCTGCAGTTGCTATGGAAACACCTGCATCTCTGGTAATCCTATGAATAGGACGCAATGAGCAGTGCTTCAGGGGCAAAAGCAGCCTAACAGGGTGGCAGGTGGAGACAGGAAACTGAAGTGTGCCGCTCAAAACGACATTTACCTAAAATTTTCTGACATTTTTCTGAACACCAGCTTGTAAAGTGTCTTTTTCTGCAATTTTCCGCTGCTTGTGCTGTTGCATGGATGCACATTGGCGCCATTATGATGCAGATAGCGTCGTTTTTCTCTAAAGAAGCAAACTTTGATTTTCATTTTCTCTCTAGTTGTTTAGATGTCAAATAGCTGCTGTTCTATCACCCCTCCACAACCTAGCCAGGCCTCAACCAATCAGCACTTTAAGTCAGCAGCTGTGTTCAGATTTTTGTCACAGCGTATGAAGCAACATATTCAGTTACCAAGAGTAACTGAATATGTTACTCTTGGTAACATATTCAAGCGCTTCTCTGCTTCTCTGATTAATGCCCTCCTTGCCAGACTTGCTGGTTTAGGTGGACATCGGAGTCTTGGTGGGATTCCAGACATGAACTTTCTATTTTTGGATAGAGCACCTAATCAAGACGCCTCCTGTGGGGCTTTATTTAAAGGTTTTCTGGGCAGATCCCTGTGAGGAGACACCAGAAGGAGACATGGTTCTCTAAATCATCACAGACTGTGGAAACCTTAAAATGGATCACGAGCGACTTATGTTCCTTTACCACTTGACTCGGCTCAGCTCTACTCCACACAGCTTGGGTGGTTTATCATTACGATTGAGTAGCAGCAATATAATGTCATCTGTACTCAACCCAAACAATGGTGAACATGTTAGCTACAGTACGTTAGACCCATTGACATTAAGAGCTTTGCAGTCCAGTGACCTCATCCTCTACCCAATCAGTGATCATCAGATTTCTGATGTTGTGTTTTCATCCTGAATTTGCACATTCGGAGCCACGGTGAAGTAGGTTCTACAAAAGGGCTGGTGCCAAATAACAGCTACTGGGGGGAAAACCCTTATGGTCTGGTAGAGCTGAGTGGAGTGGGTGGCGGTGGAAAAGTGCCACTGGATTCTGTTCCACTCAACTCTTTCCCCAGACTGTGGAACTTTTAATTTTAGATTAAATGCAAAATTGTCCTTTCACATAAAAAAAAGACTTATTGGAGCACTGAACAACAGTGCACACATTTTTCTCCAACTAAGATGCTACAGACATGGAAGGTTAAGAGTGGTTCAACACAAAGAAGGTGCCAGCTCTGGTACATGTCCTATAACAATCCTCTACGGCTTGCAGTTATCCATGTTGCTCGTGCATCTTTTCCTACCACACAGCTCAGCTTTCTTCAGTGAAGGAAATCCTCCTTGTGGAGGATTCCTGGCCTGACTACTGTCCAGTCAGCAGTTTTCCCGTTAGTATAAGAAACATTTCTGTTTTAAAAAAGCTTTCAAAAGCGGTCCTGTGGAATATTACCATTTTCTGAGAAACTGAAATCGACACTTGGAACGTTTCACTGCGTTCGTAACTGAGATGACATGAATTAAATGTGCGACGACACGTAATCTGAATAGATGAGGGAGTTTGAAAAAGGACCAAAAAACTCTGCTTTGTGTTTTTCATTTAATAGTTTGACTAATTTGAATTTTTAATGGCAGTTAAAAAGCAGTTATGGTCTGATGAGGTTCACATAGAGCCATTATAACTGAGAAACCCCAACCTCAGTTCTTATTCCACAGTGAAGAGTTTTACTGATAAAAAATGCTTATCTAAAATTTTTGTGTCAGATTGCACAAACAGCGTGACATTTACAAAGATAAATCGTTCAAGTGTTCTTAAACTGATAAAGCATCCTTTTAATACATCAGGCAGAATGCAACCAGATGTTGCCTGCAGGTGAGCAACCAAAGCATCTGTCTTCCTGAGTCAAGGAGGCAACATCAATCTGAACCGAACGGATCCAGTCCTTGTTCAGGAGGAGGATGCCAGCTTGTCATTACATCTAAACACCGATCTGTGGGTGTCTATACACAGCCCTGATTGGTCCAAAGTTGTCAAACTTTTTGCGATTTAAAGGCAACAACAGATAGCTTGTGGGCGGGAATGTGGATTTTCTTCTAACTCATAAATCTTATAAAAATCTGGCCACTTTTGGGGAAACTGGCGCACACAAAGGCATCCCACGCAAGTTCAGGGAAGAGATGCTAACTCCACACAAAGAGGCTTTAAAACATCTCGACTTGAGATGAAAGTCCTAATCGCTGCACCACCGTTCAGACCCTCCCTCCGTTTATGTGCTGAAGAATGCTTTGAGATAGAAAACTGACACTGCAATCTGACGGGAGTCTGTCATGGATTAAAAATGTGAACGCGGTCGAAAACATAAGATACCCATAAATGACTCATATCATTATGCAGCCAGTTAATTAGGAATGCTTTGCATAATTTCTGCTTTGGGGTTAGTGCTCCAAGACCAATGTTTCCCATCACTCAGTGATTAACCCTTCATTCAACACTAGAGACTGCCATATATATGAAGTATGATGATTTAATGGAGCACAAACAAATAATAATCTCTGTTTACTCAAAACATTATGATACTTATCAATGTGTAAGTGTCTGTGCAGACTAGTGCTAAAGCAGCAGTGTCTCGTGTTGCTCTTCGACGTAACAAAATGTCCTTTAATAGCTAAATCTGAGTAAAATTGTGATTAGGAGGTGTAACAAAGTGAGATAATTTCTATTTGCTGCTTCAACATGAGACCTCATCAGATAAGAGGCACATTAAAGTTAATGGGTTCAGACATTCTTTACAGCGATGTCTTTCAGCCCTTCTGATTAAAGCCATTGTGTGAATGCTGTGCATACTGTCATTTGCATGTGCATTGAAATTAATAGAGAGAGCAAAAGAGCAGCTGATACATTTATTGGCACCTGTGGAAAAGATATTTAAAAAAAAAAAAATGCTAAGTAGGAAATATTTCTAAAAATGCAACTTTTAAATTGATCACATTTATTCTTATAGCTCACCTTAGGAGATATTTTGTCTAAATGATCATTTCTACAAATTTGGTTGTGCTTCTGTGGAAATATATTATAAATATGATGCAACATAACACAGCCATTTCACTTAGAACATGAGCTGTATGTATGTATGACACCTTTTTTCAATTTCAATACAAAACAGATAATGGTACTATAGCTTATGGTTATGTTTAGTATTTGATACACAGCTGAGGGAAGTAAATATATCTCGTATTTACAGGTTATTCCTTGTCTTTTATAATTGAAACTGAAAAAAATTTTAACCAAAAAGTATAGCCTTTAAAACTTTTTTCATCAGCTTTAGCGCTGTAGAGAAGATGTCTTGATGCTACTTAGAATATAAACTGATTGTAGTTATTTTGGAAAATTTTCATGATGTCTAACCTCACCTACCTCATCATGACAGCTAGCTGATTTGTCTGAACAGCTAAGTCAACATAACTCAAGGCTATTGCTAAAACGCCAGAAGCTGTTTCGTTTTGGATCTGGCTGAAAGGCTGAACTGACATCTGGCTTTAAAAAACACAAACCTTCAGGAGACACCTCAACAGAAACACATGCGGAAAACAAAATACGTTTTTGAAAAACAAGTTTCTCCGATAATAATTGGATGTTTTGAAAAGTTATGCTCTTTAATTTCGTCTTATTCAAAAACGCTGTAACAAATAATGTCCGCCATTAGCAGTCAAACACATCAAACTCCACAAACAGTTTTAGCTACACTTTAAAATGAAAACATCCTCCTCTATAATTTAGCAGGTTCTTTTTCTACCTTTTCTTCAGGCCTTTTGTCAGCGAAATAAAAAGTGTTTGCAGTTAATGCATGTTCAACGAGGCTCTGATGTCGAACTAGAACGGCCTGTCTAGATGGAGCGCTCATTGCTCACTATGTTTTTTTTATAAATCGGTGTGAACATGAAATCTGAAGTTACATGTAGTAAAAATTATAATTATAATTGAGCAGCTCTGTGAATACAAAACATGGATGTAGTATGTAGTAATGGCCATTTGAATCAGTGTAGATGTAACTGACGCTAGATGTTTTTGGATCAAAGGTCCCACACCAAAATCTTACCAAGTATTTTTGGTCTAATTTCTAGTCCACACACCATAGTTCGCTTGAAATAAGACAAAACTAACTTATAAGTAACTTTTCAGCACAATGTAGGAGCATTAAGTCAGTAATTCATTGATATGGATGAAAAAGTACTTGTTTCATTGGCAGATTATTTCACTTATAGAAAAATGTCAGTGAAATAATCTTCCAATGGAACATGTACTTTTTCAAATCAATGTTAAGAAATTATTGACTTAAGCCAAGCTCTCATATCTTCCTGAAAAGTTACTTTTGCCTTATTTCAAGTACACTATTTGCACCAGAAGCATACTTAGTAAGATTTAGTGTTTTTCGGTGTCTGATTTGCGGTTTAGCTGCAAACGATGTTATCCCTGTATGCCTGGGTTCTGTTGTACTCACTGATTAATCAGTCTCTCTGAAACTGCCCTCAGGTATGAGTGTGTGTTCATGGTTGTCTGTTCTTAGTGTCTCTGTGTTTCACTGTGATGAACTGGAGACCTGTCCAGTTTGTTCCACCCCGCCTGCCCAATGACGACTGGAAAACCTGCTGCGATAAACTGGTTATTTTTACTTTAATTTTAAAGTAAATACTGTATTACTTTAAGATCATGGTAGTCGGAGACTCATTTCAGGTTATTTTGTGCAGCTGGGATTTGTTGGTCTATTGTGGTTTTAACTACAATGTGGTTTCAACTAGAGGTGCACTTGTGCACAGCTAACAATAGTCACCCCACTGTTGCCAATTTAGCAAGTTTGTTGCTACATTTAGTGACTTTTCAGACAAAAAAAACAACAAACAAACAAAGATGGTATTGTTCAAAATCAAAAAATTTTATAAATATGTACGCTCAACCATAAAACTGCAATCAATGCATCTCCAGTTTCAACAGATAAATATCAGATACCAGCTGGTTGATATCATCAGGAGAACGACAGACGACAGCTAAAAGCGTGTTGTGTATCTTTGGTTATTCTAATGTACTGAAATACATAAAACCTTTCTATTGCTAAGGTTGACTGTTTTTCCTCAACAAGCAGCGCAGCTTTCAATTCCTCTGACTCTGACCTTGGTGAGGTTCGGCTCTCACAGATGTAAGGAACGACTGCAGGCAGCTGCGTTTACTGACATCATAAGCTAAAAGCTGACACCGGTGGCATTTTTATTATTGTTGAAAGGACCGATGCAGCGGCCGGTGCCAGCATTGTAATAGCTATCACAACACTAGCACCTAAAAAAAAAAAAATCAATACCAAGCTGAGTCAAGAAAGGTTCTGATATTTATTGTTGGGCCAAGGGTTTTTATCCCCATTACCAGTGCCCTCCTTTGCTCCTCTTTAAAGAGCCTGCAGTGTTTTATGTACATTTCCCTGAATTTGAGATAAACGGCTGGAGCACAAAAGGGAGACGGACACGAGGGAAAACGTTGCCAGCTGAAACAAAGAGGAGATTAGACCCAGGGCTGCAATGCCGGGCCCCTGGGAGATAAAGCAAAGAGAAAAGCCGTATTCTCTTCCTCCTGTTTGTGTTTCTACTCTTTCCTTTTCCTTTTTCTTGCAACTGTCTAATTGAATTTCCTTTGTTTAATAATAGTGTCTGATCCAGCGGAGGCGGAAAGACATTTTAAACGGGAATAAACAACGACCATGGATTCTTTGTGGTTACGGCATGTTGTTTGCTTGGAGTCAGGAGGAGGCTGCTGAACTTGGCAGGGCGAGTCAAGTGTTTCACTTATTTTGTTTATGACTTCCTGTCGCCCCGGCACCGCAAATTATACAGCCGTGTTGGAGACGTGTTTGGTCGGCGTGAAGGGTGCAGACAGCTTCTTATCGTGACAGAGCATCGGCTAGACGCGTTTAAGCATTTCAGTTTGATCCCTTATTTCTAAAGAACGTCTTCGTTTAATATTCGGTTCCATTCAAAGACCGAAACAAAGAGCGAAGGGATGGGTTTTTTTTGTTGTTGTTTTTTTTTTTTTTATCCGGCTCTGTGATCCGTGACAGATGTGGAGCTGTGTGCCAGGCTGAACCCTGAATGCTTTCCTGGGGGGATTCAGACTTTTATGGTTTAGAGGTTGAGCACGTTCTCGGGATCTGATGTGGCTCATCGTATAACGTGTTCTGTGATTTCTTTTAATTGGATGGCGCCCTCATTAAGAAAGCTGTGATCTTCAAAACACGCAGCTAAAATCAAAAGGCTTACACATGCTTTAATTTCCCTGCTAAGAGGGTCGTCGGGGTAATCGGTTCTGACAAAAATAATCTTTGCGGTTTTGGAGTTTAAAAAACCCAAACGCAACAGCAACACAAGCAGATGACCAACTTTGATGGCTTTCAAAGGCGGCCTCGTTCAAACTCGTTTGCAAATACGTATACATGTCAATCCTTCATCCTTGTTTTAGTCCTTTCAAGTTGATATTTTTCGCTTGTATCTGCAAGCTGTGAGCGCTTGAACACCAAAGTCAAATTCCTCATTTGTGAACACAATCTGGGCCAGTATAACAGATTCTGAACATCTCCATGAAATGTGTAACCCAAGTCATAACGGTGGCATTTTTATAAAAAAAAATTGTAATTTTATCAATAATTTATTTGTACAGAATTTGGAATGGTCAGAATTTGGAGTATGCAACCTAAAAGCAATGGATCCAGCAGAACGTCACTGATCATGCCCGTCCCTTTATGACTGCTGAACCCATCTTCCGATGCCTGCCTCCAGCAGCACTGTTAGATTAGCTCAAGTTCTCACAAACTGGTTCCTTGAATGTGACAATAAGTTTTCTCTACTTTAATAAAATCCAGGGTGGCGCAGTTGGTAGCACTGTTGTACTGTTGCCTTGCAGCAAGAAGGTCCTGGGTTCGATTCCCAGCCCGGGGTCTTTCTGCATGGAGTTTGCATGTTCTCTCTGTTCATGCGTGGGTTCTCTCCAGGTTCTCCGGCTCCCTCTCACGGTCCAAAAACATGACTGTCAGCTTAATTGGTCTTTCCAAATTCTCCCTAGGTGTGAGTGTGTGTGTGTATGGTTGTTTGTCCTGTTTGTTTCTGTGTTGCCCTGCGACAGACTGGCGACCTGTCCAGGGTGACCCCGCCTCTCGCCCGGAACACAGCTGGAGATCGGCACCAGCAACTCCCGACCCCATTAGGGACAAAGGTGAAAGAAAATGGATGGATGGATGGATGGATAATAAAATCCAAATACACCACAATCTAATCCAACAGAGGTCCTGGAATTGGATCTCATCACAAATGTGCAACTGACAAAAACCTCAACAACTGTGTAATCCTTACTTTAGTGAGGATTCGACTATCAGAAGATGGTTTCCAAAAGGAAAATTATAAATCTATGCTACAAAGAATTAATGTAACATGTGAAGAGACTAGTAAACGTCTATGTAGTATTTTCTACTCTTATGTCAAAAGCACAATGGTTGGAATTAAGGGGTATAAAAAAATTCACAATCTAAACAGACACTATAACAGGGGTCTCAAACTCCAGTCCTCAAGGGCCATTGGGTGTCCTGCAACTTTCAGATGAGCCTCTGCTGCACCACCTGAATAGAATAATTAGGTCATTAAGGCTCTGGAGAACTGATCTGCACAAAGAGGAGGTAATTAAGCCTTTTTATTCCAGTGTTTTGTAGCTGTGGCACATCTAAAAACTGCAGGATAGCGGCCCTTGAGGACTGGAGTTTTACACCTGTGCTCTATGATATTTTAAAATGATCCTCTTATAAACCTTGCAGACAGAACCAAACACTGGAGGATGATTCTTACCTTTAGGTGAAATTGAGAGAGGATCCAATGCAAAGATGGTTTTGGAGAACAGCAGCAGACATGTGGGAAAGAGAGAGAGGAGAAAGAAATGGGAGCTGTCAGTTTATTTTAATATTATTCCGTTTCAGGCAAACTTTTGTGTCAGCAGTATTGTTTCAAATTAAGATGAAGGTCTGTGTGAGAGCAGCAGAACTCATGGGAATCATTGGCTGTAACAGAATATGTAGGCATAAGTAGGCGTGGGTTTGGGTTCTGGTGTCTGGCGACTGAGAGTTTAAAACGGATTTGATTTGAGAACCACAACGAGATATTTCTCATTCTGAATATCTTACAATTCCAGCGTGGCCAAGGTTTGCTCTGGCTACATAAAGCAGTGCTGGCCTATCCCCTCTCCCACCTGTTGCTAGAAACTGTCAACATTTCTCCTGTAAGTTCTTCCTCAGAGTACTTCTTATTGTAAAGGGTAAAATGCCATTTGATCTTGTGCAGTATGTGCTGGCCTTAACTGATGGATTCGAAATTAGTTTGGTAAAATCAGTCAATAGTCAACATTATGTTGCCACTCTTATTCTGTGGAATACACTTAAAAACTGAAAGAGTGATCCCTCTTTGCAGTGCAAACCTGGTCAAGAATGACCGATAGAGATTCTGGATCAAATACTAAAGTTCTATTTTATATAAATTACTTAATTTCTCCACCGTGTACGTTTATTAAAAAATGAGAAAAATAGTCTCCTAGAAAAAAAAAAATTACCATACAATTGAATTCTAATAGTCAATTAGTTGCATTATTTTACATAAAATTACGCATTAAATAAATAAAAGACATCCAGACATTTTTGTGTAACATGTCGATGTAAGTGTTGTCAGGGTTATTAAAGTGAGAAAACCTTCTGCTGCATTTTGTTTTGCAGAACAAAAACGTTTCTGACATTTTATTTGACGGAAGGTTTACTAAAACTGATAAATACTTATGAGCTGAGAGAAATCAATATTGGCATAGAAGTTATTGCAAATCACTTCCAAAAGTGTTTCCATGCTCACACCAAAATCGACACACTGGAGCAACATAAAATTGGTTTTAAAACTCTCATAAAAAGTCTAGCAGCTTTGAAAGACTGTGGGTGGAGTTTGTAATGTTGGCCTTCACGACATTACAAACTCCAACGTAACAATTTTAGACAAACAAAAGAAATAATACTCTTCTAAATAAATTTCACAATTGTAAGTAAGTAAGGTAATTTAAGAGAAAGACATAATAATATGATGTAAAATTCTAAAACGCTTCCCAAGCATTTATCTCCCCCATAGAGCAAGAAACTGCTTTTGTGCAGGAGAATGCACAATGAATCCTGCTGTGACACCGGTTCTTTCCTCATGTGCAGATTTCTTTTCTTTTTTTTTTTTTTTTTTTTTACATATTATTTATTTTTATTTTTATTTTTCAGCTTGCTTTTTTTTCTGAAACAATCGGGAGTCACGCCTTACAGCCGCAAATGTGGGAGCCTAAGATACAGCTCCAACCGTCGTCGCCTCTCATTCCAGATGAGCGGCGCATATTTATGGTGAGCTGTGGTGTGAGCAGAAATGACTTGGTGAGTTTTAAGCAGTCGGAGAAAACACCATCAGCAGGGGCAGAGAGATGGTAAAGCTAAAAAAAAAAAAAAAAAAAAAAAAACAACAAAGGTGAAAAATGACTTAAGGTCAGCCAGAAATGCAACAGATTTGAATCCCTTAATGTCCTGGAACACTGACTGTAAGAGCACGTTTTTTTGTAAATAGACATGATGTTCTCATAAATAAGTCAGGGACCACAAACACCTGTGAAAACCTGAAATGGGCAAACACTGAGAAACCTTGCAAAAATAACCAACTGCCTGTTTCCCCTTCAGATATTTCGACACCTTCACACAAATCTATAATTTCATCAGAATATTTCAATTCAGTTCAAATTCAAAAAAATACTTTATTGATCCCAAAGGGAAACTAGATATGGCACACCTTTGGAGATAATCAATTTATATATATATATATATATATATATATATATATATGCATGGATTATGTGGGTTATTGGTATTTGTCATAGATTTTACAACACCAGTCTCATTAAAAATATATTTATTAAGACAACAATGCGTCTGGTACTTATTTTCCCCACAATATCCAGTATGTCGTCCACTCTGGTCGTATGGACATATCAATGCATAACTGACGAAATATTTGAAGAGGGAAAGAAAAAGCAAAAAAGAAAGAGGGAAAAGGAAGACGCAGAAACCACGACCACAGGCAGTCTCTGTCTTCAATGCAGCAAATTAACCCTGTTGAATTAGCCATTGTCAATGGCTGTTTTGCGTTCCTCCGGGGCCGATTTGTTACGAATAAAGAAAATTTAATAGTAGCTGAGCTCGGCGGAAGAGATTGCATTCAGCTTTCAGGTTTTAATGCTTGAAGAAAGCGGTCTGCAAAACTGAATTTTAATGCCGAGGTCACCTTCACAGAGGACGTGATTGGAGGACACAGACTGAGCTCACTTTAAAGACAGCATGCGTCATGTATGAAATGTCACAATCCCTTTCTATGTCCGGACAGTTCACATTCAACAGATTTACTGCTCTTTTGCAGCCCCGGGTAAACAGTGCAGTGAAAAACCAGTTGGTTCCCTTACAAATTACGACCGGTTCTGATTTTCCACTTTCAAATGTTTCAGATCAATTTTAATAACAAAAATAACCTGAGTAAATGCAAAATACCTGTTCTCAAATAATAATTTCATTCTGTCTAAACCAGCCGGGGTCCATTTGAACATGCTGCCAAACACAATTACTTCATCAGGTTTGGGTTTAATTGATTATGCTGCAGCACCATGGTGGGATTTAAGTCCAGACATTGACTAGGCCACTTTTCCAGGCGTGCTTTGCCTCGTTGTCTTCATGTGTGCTAAAAATCTAGAACTGATGGCCAATTTCTGGTTCGGAGCAGAATATATGGTTCTATTACTTGTTTGTCCAGGATCTGACAAAGTAGCCCCCCCCTCTTTACTCTGACACCACTATGTTTGACTGTCAGGCTAATCTTCAGTTCTTTAATTTTGTGCTAGTTTTATGTCAGATGAAACACAAATTGTTTTTTTTTCTTTTTTTTCATGAGATGGGCCTTTGTGTTGTTTTATGTCAGTTGTTTTTCTTCTTGATATGTTATTGGATATCATTTTTGCTCAGTCTTTTTCTGATTGTTGACTCAAGAATTCATACCTGAAGCAGGGAAAATAAGAGCGTCTTTGCCTACTTCATGTTCTAGTTCAGTGATTACCCAATTCTATAGATCTGGCAGTGATTCTACCTCGGTGTGGTTAATGAAACTGAACTCTGCTTGCTAAAATAAAGGGTTAGTCGTGTTCAAATCACGATTTTAAAGGGGTGGTGACAACATTTTCCACATAGGGCCAGGTTGCTTAGGATGGTTTAATTCATTCAATCATTCCTTTATAGACTGCATTTTGTGTTTATTCAGGGTCTCTCTCTGACATCACCACCAGTATGTGAATCTCAAAAATGTAAATATGCCAGAAAAGCAAAAAGACAAGATATTTGTAATGGGGCAAATGCCTTTTCACTGAATGTTTCATAAGGAGGATCAAGCTGGAGTTCATGTAATTGAATCTGAATGGTTTTTTTTGCTTAATGAATTGGCTAAATATATGAATGAACGCAAACTGGATCCATTTGTCTCGAATACATAATTAGTTTGTATTCAAAAGCACTTTATGTATCAAAAAAGAAAATTAATTATTGTCACAGCTCCAACCATTCAGCACTCCTATTAAACTCCTCTGGGATTCAGGGTCAGAGTTCAGGTATCATCTCAGATTTTAGATGCTATTAGCTGTTCTCGGCTGTACAAACATACAAATGATAATGAATGAAACACGAGTGGTGCAATTCTGGAGATAAATCAACTAAATCCGGTGTGATTATTGTCCTGTTCCCATCCAACAGCGTTTTGGAGTCATAAGAATAGCACCAAATAAAACGAACACTCTTCTGAAGGATGCATTTAAAACCCCTGGCGTAGACACGGCTCTTATGAAGCTTCTCATCCCACTATAAAGCTCCGGTACAATCTGTGACCGAGTTCATGTCCTGGTGTCACTTTGCTGCTGCATATTTAGTGGAAGACATGCAGATAAACTGGAGCAGAGTCCTGGCCTCTGGGAAGCCGTTTCAAAACCACCGTGTCACACTAAATCAGTCAAATCCCAACCGCACGGCGCAAAAATGGGACAAGAGGAGTCAGATGGAGCTCAGTGGTCACTTAGCGGAAACTGACCTAAATGTGAGCGAACGGAGAGGAGGCCTCATTATGGAAGCCCATCAGTGTCATAAAGCACAGGTTTCTGAAAACGGCAAACATTGTGGGAAAACAGCGTAAAATGTCTGAGATTACAACTGCACTAGATGATTTATAAACTCATTCTGCGCAAGCATCAGCTCCATGTTTGACGAACATCCACAGCAGCACATTTGTTTGCAATCAAAGCGAAGCCCCCCCGCCCCACCCGCCGCCTTTGGCATTCACACAAACATATATGCTCAGTCACAGATGGCAGCCGCAGTGACCTTGGAAGCAAGCAGGCGATCCATTTGGAAAAGTGGGAAAGTGCTTTATCACTGGTTGAGCTCTGGACGTGACAAACCCGCCGTCTGCCAGCAGGAGGGCGATTGATTTTTCAAGAGGGTAAACAAAATCTCGCTCAGAGTTTTGTTTTTTTCCATTTCTCCCGCTCCTGCTCAGGCCCCAAAATATCAACAAATGGAAGCAAGCCAAACCGTGCTGCATATTTTAAACAAACCAGAGGAGCAGACACCAAGAAATACTTATTGCTTCTTTTCCAGTAACATTTTTATCACTGTAAAATAAATCCAACAAAGTTGGAGGTTTTCCACACTCATTTTAAACTTTGCCTTTCACATAGTTTGGCTCTATGGAAATGAAAATAAAATGAGTCTGAAGCTATTAACCTTGTCCCCCCATCTTACATTATCACAATGAGCTGATAGCAGCACATTGTGATAATGTTATAATATGGTTCTTACACTTGCTAATCATAAACAGCTGCAAAATGTCGTTATTTACAGGCTCCCTACACATTTTATGTTTAGTATTTCCAGATTTTTCCAAACATCAGATTTTTTTTTTTTATAATCCAACAATGAAATATGATTTGTTGCTATTTTCACATGGTTTGTGGTTTACTTTGTCAACATGCTCCAAGCAATAAAAGCTCCTGAATCTTGTAGTTCATCGTCCGAGCCGCACACTCCCATGTGAGACATTAGGCTGCAGCACAGGAAGAATTTTGTTTTTCACATTATTGTGAGATAAGAAGGAACTCCACTTGGATTTCTTATATTTTCCTTGTCTCGCCTTCTCTTGTGCAGGTGACAATGTCATCTCATTTTCCTGAAGTACATCTTATTCTTGTTTTGTCTCAACATCACGTCTCATTCCATTATATCAAACCTATTACCCCATGTAAGGAGGTCCACTGTTTTTTGTTTCTTTTCATATCTTCAAGATAAAACCTAAATATCTGCTTACAGTGATGACTAATTCAAACAGTTACATTACAAATTCTCATTTTGTTGCAGCGGAAGATCCCAAATCTGATCTTTTGGGGAAACGTTCAGAATATCATTATTTTATGTTAACATAATTATTTCAGAATTTCAACTTGAGGTTTTCAGAGTTGCATATCTAAAACTTGCAAAGCACAAAAAGTAAATTCCAAGCTGCTGAGTCCAGACTATGCAGAATCCTCTCTCAATTTGCATTTTTTAAGAATAAAAAACAAGAAGTGGTTAGGTACCAGTTTCCATATCAACGTGGTCAGGGAGTCAATTTCACTCTTTCCTGCTAAACTTGCAGAGCTTTCGGCCTGATCTCCAGTCAGCCTGTCAACAGTGAGTTCTCCCCTTTAGATATTTTGACACCTTCATGCAAACTTTCCAAAACTTCCCATTTCTGCACACCGTTGCCACGGGGCATTACCCATAGTTCACAGCGTCATGACGTTAAACACGGAGCTAACAGGTGGAGCCTGAAGGCGGCAAAAAAATAAATAAATAAATAAATAAAATTACAAGAGTGTATGAAACACGGCTGCCTGCTTGTATATTTAGCATGAACTCTGTCTCAGAGAAGAATTGCATCAGTTTTGAAGAACGCTCAGATCAGATCTGATTCAACTTCAGGATGCAACCAGTGACATCCAAGTTATTGTCTAGATGGCAAACAGCAGGGAGTTTCCAGGTTACACCAATTTGAACTCCTTCTGTCTTTATTGCTCATCATTTAACAAAGAAATATAAAAAAAAATGTTTATTATCCTGAACTTTCGGTTCTTCTTTACTACACTGGATGTTTTACAATGTTTCAATCAAACTCAACACATGTAGACAAAAATAGATCTAATCTTAGTATATTTGGATTACTTAGCTGGACATACTGTAGTTCTGGCTTGGTGATTGCAGATTTGTGTCAGCATTTAAGCTTTGTGCTTGACACGTTTATTATATGCATTTGTCATAGTAAACAAATATACACATTCATTTTGTGAGTGTTTGTACATACATTTTGCATTATTAACACTGAATAGGACACATCGTTAGAGCCGTTAAAGAACCAGTACGGTGGTCCTGCCAGACTGCATTGATGCAGATGGCATTGAACGCTTTGACTAGGACAGTCTCAGGATTATTGGGAGCACAGAAGCCAGAGTGAAAGACATCTGAGTGGCTGCTTAAATGATGAAACTGCTTTTTCAGAAACCTTGCTGATGAATGGAAGGTCGGAAATTAATCTACAAGCATACAACAGCAAAACAAAAGTTTTATAACCTCCTCGACTCTCCGTTTCGTTTCGTTTTGTCACCATCTCAGCATTTCCTGACTGTGTCAGCGAGGAAAATTTGCCTGCATGGTTTCCAACCTGCATGCAGCAGCTGATCACTGCTGCTGGTGGGGACAACTGCCTCTCTTTCCAAGTGATTATGTCAGATGAATGAATGTGTCGTCTTCCATCGTCTCAGTTGGTTAACGGAGGAGTGCCGCTGCATTGAGCCTGCTCAAAGGTCCATTTCCTGGACTGAGGAGCCGGCAGATTGTTTTATTCATCAGTCACCACCCAGCAGGTTAACCAGCACTGAGCCGACAGCTGAAGTTTCTCCACTTCATTCTTTAAGCCGCTAAATTCATCAGTGGACGGCCAGACATGCTGATACGAGATGACACGTCGACTAAAACACTATTAATCCACATGTGGAATTAATCATAATTCCCCTCGCCATTCTGAATGCAGCTGATAGTTCATTTAAGTCATAATACCCTGAATTATTCATATTTCCTTTCATAGGAGTAATTTCTCTCTGAATTATTGAATTTCACAATTCTTCCACGCTGCCAGATTGGCTTCATAATGCAGAAAGTGTGCCGTAAGCGATTCATGTGTCATTTTTGCCCCCCCTTTCCAAACGAGCCAGTCGTACAAGATTCATCTCCGTTTGAATTTCTGTTGCCACTCTGAATAATGCGATGAGTCATCGTTTAAGGATTAGGGAAATATTTCACTTTGGCTTTTGTCTCGCCGCTTCGCCGCATGCTCACTCTCGGTCGACTGTTGCCGAGGCGCTAACCTGCGCCACTTTCTCAAATGCAATTCTATTTATTATTTTTTTTCACAGCTAAATCAAACTATTCATATTAAAACTTTTGACATTTTTTCTTCACAATATGTGTACACTGCTAAAAGAATGGAAAATTGTCAAACCCTACCCTAATTACATAGCGTATTTGTGAAAATTACCTGATGTTTTGCATCCAAAAGCACAAAGAAAAAATTTAATCAGAAAATCAATATGATAGAAAATCTGCAGGGCGACCAGAACGCTGATACTAAACAAAATAAGGGTATTAGAGAACAAGATAAAGTGCCATTTCATTTAGAAATGACTGTTGGCATCAAATCTGTGTTGAAATCTGCAATCAGTAATTGCTGCTCACACAACAGAGGCGCGATAACAACCCGAGATTCAGATTTTTGTTGCCCTTCAGTTCAGATACGGGACGGCCTTTATCTCCGGCTGGCTTTATCTCGGCCCTAACAGGAAGTTGCGGTTGGAATTCAGACCTGGACAGTGATGCAGTAGATCTGGTCAGGCTGCAGCCAGCAGGTTATAAATCAGACTTGCAGCGGAGAGCAGGGCCTCTCCTCATTCCTAACCGGAAGACCTTGGAGCCGACACCAGTTTGTTCTTTACTTTGTGGAGACAAACTTGACTGACTCACATGATGACGGACCTCCTGCTGTTCTTTGGTTTAATTACTCCAAACGCAGCGATGGCCACCACAGATTTAGTGCATTAAGAATATTCCAGCTCAGAGGGGCTTTTATAGCGTCAGGTACTCCAATGCCTCCATGGACACAAACACGAGGCCGTCACCACAGAACTTCGCCAAAACTAAGTAAACCTGAGTAAATTACAGTTATTGGCCTCAGAGCCTAAATCGAATTCTCTTTCTGGCATCTTCATGCTAAAAATGACCGTAATTAGCATACACGTAATTTGTTTACAGATCTCCAGTCCCGCCGCCTGATTGCACCTGTATTTTCAAGCACCATGCTCCCCACAGAGGCCTGGATGATAGTCTGGTGCATCTGCTCCTCTGCTTTTCACCATCCTTCTGTTTCCACATGTTTGCTGAGATTGTATGAGGCTGAGTAAAAGAAACAAAAAAATAAATAAAAAACAACAACAAAAAACACATTTTAATTTTCTCGTGTTCAGCTGGTAGCAGATTAATCTCAAATCCTAAGAAAACATCACATGTACATGTTACATGTTTCTGATGAAACTAAAATTGAAGAGTTTTGCCTTAGTGGGGCAATATTAAATAAAATCAGCTTTTTTGAGTTTTATGTCATGTTTTAATGTTATTTCCCCAAAAACACACCTGGAGTGTTGCCTTGACTATTTCATGCCTGTTTGAGAAATCCTTTAAAAGCCGCAGCTCCTTGGCTTTGGGACTTCTGCCTCACAGTGCCGCCCTCTCCCACAGCTCTCCCACTCAGCTCCTTCTGACTAGCCAGAAGCAATTAGCAAACAGCTGGTTTAACTGCATCTACCGAGCTTATTATAGGAGCTACTGCTCGGCGAAACGCTGGTAATAATGGTAAAGGGTTGATAGAGGAGCCATGTTGTGATGACTTCCTGAAGGCGGTGATTCAGAAAGAAAGAGCAGGAGCTTCTTAAAGAGACAGAGGCCCAATTTCAAGGCGTTAAATGAGGAAGTGAAATTACTTTTAAGTCATTTTTGATATACATACCATCTTTATAACATACTTGCTTGGTTATGCTATAAAATGGTGGAATAGATAGATGGACTTTCTAATTTGAATAAAGTTATTATTATTTTTTTTATTTTAAACTTGAAATAAAAGAGGAAAAAATTCTATAGTTTATGTGAAAATGAAGTTCAAAAACATCTGTCGCTTTCAAACTAGCTGGTTTAGCATCTGTGGTTTAGATGCCAAACCACAGAGAGTGAACATTTTGAGCATATCTTTGGTGAAAAACAAAACACAAGGCAGAGCTGCATAAATGAAAGCTGAGTGAACCTAATTAAAGCAAGAGTGTAAAAACCAAACAAAGAAGCATTGAGAAAAAAAAAACAACCTCAAAACCCAAAAGCAAACCCGCAGACTATGACGAGATGAGCAGAAACAATGAGAAGCCCTTCTGCTCCAACAACACATACAACCTGCTCCTTTAGCAAATCTGACAGTATTGTTCATCTCTCAGAGAATCTCTAAGGAATGTTTAATACAAAGACAGCAGGAATAAACTGGTAAACACAGCTGATGAAAGAAAGATGATAGTCCTCCTACACAAAGCAGCGCATGAATTCAAGAAACATAAGCACCAGAAAAAGTAATCTGCCCTGAGCCGCGTATTTGGCCTTTCTAGCTCCAGTTATTGGAGCTATTTTTATATATATATAAAAAAATATTTAACATGAGCTGAACAAAAAGAAACTGTTTGAATGAGAGGAAGCGTGGATGAAAAGGCAGACAGTTGTTTCTCAGAATGCCTGGCTCTGAGAAGCTGCACTCAGTATGAATATGAATGATGCTTAACCCCTGGGAGCGAGCCGTCATGTCAGACAACAACCAGCTCACTGGCAAAACCTCCAGACAGATCCCCGAGCTGGCAGCGAACACGAGGCAGCCAGCACAGGTGATCCTGGACGCCTCCTATTCTAATAATGTATTCCTCATCATACAGAGAATTACATGCTTGTTCTCATCATTATTCAGTGCACCTTTCATGTACCAACCTGTTTGTGGATATTTTGTGGAACATAACTAATTTATTTTGCAGAAAAGTCGCCTATTCCTGGATTTTCTAATATTTGAAATAAAAGGCAGCTTGAGAAATTGCATTTGGCAAAGGCGCTAAGCTACTTGACATGCTAATGGTTAGCGATTGGCTGTACCCCAAGACCAGAGATAACACTAGTCCATTCATCTCAAAATGCTAATAAATGTTCAAATAGTGTACAGTAAAACCCCTGGCTGCACTTTGGTGTAATTGACAGAAGGTCCTGGGTTCAAATCCCAGTCTGGGGTCTTTCTGCATGGAGTTTGCATGTTGTCCCCATCCTGACACTCCAGTTTCCTCCCACAGTGCAAAAACAAGACTGCAGGTTATCTGTCCTCGCTAAAATGGTATGAGTGTGAGTATTGCTGAACGTTCATGGACATTGTAGTGAAGCTCAGTGTGCATTTACATTCAGCCTAATGTCAAGATATCATCCATCGAGAGGCGGGGTGGCCAGCCTGTCGCAGGGCAACACAGAGACAGACGGGACAAACAACCATGCACACATAGACTCACACCTAGGGAGAATTTGGAGAGAAATTTACCTAACAGTCATGTTTTTAGACTGTGGGAGGAAGCCAGAGAACCCGGAGAGAACCCGCTCATGCACAGGGAGAACATGTAAACTCTGTGCAAAAAGACCCTGGGCTGGGAATCAAACCCAGGACCTTCTTGCTGCAAGGCAACAGAGCTACCAACTGCTCCACTGTGCAGCCCGTCAAGATATCACTGGGTGTTATATGTACAAAAAAACAACAGAAAACCGGCCAACTGCTCATAAAGCATATAAAGCAAAGTATTAAAAAGGTTTAATAAAGCAGTTTAATAAAAATCTTTATGACAATTTTTTTACATTAATTCACTATTCTGTATGAATATTTCCATTTGTAGCCAAGGCTTGGTTGTCTTTTTTAATATTAGCCTTAGAGGAACAATATAACACAGACAATATTCCTGTTTTTACCTTCAGGGGATTCCAGCAGACATCAACATATTGGAAAGTGTTATTAGATTCGCAAAAAAAAAAAAAAAAAAAAAAAAACTTTTCCCCTAACTTAAGAGGAATTCATGGAAAGTCAGTTCAAGTAAAAGTCATGTTATTTTAAATGACCAGAACTGTTTGGTCTGCAGCAACCATAACCTGATCTGCTGGCTGGTAAGTTGAACTGCGGGTAATGTTGACATCATGTTTTAATAAGGAAGGATTACAAGCACACAAAGTAACATTTTGTGTGCTTATAAAACTGCTTGTTGTGTACTTCTAAAAACTTTCTGTGGTTAGGATTGTTTGAGGTGGGTTATAGTCAAATAGGGTGAAATGACACTAAATTTTGTAGTTTTCTTTTTCAAGAGAACATGCCAAATAAAGCAAAAATATTACACTTCAGCAAATCTAATTAGTCTGATCTGAAAAGTTTGAAGTATACTTAAAAACTCACAGCACTTAAAACATTCCCATCTTTTTGTGTTTTGAAGTGTTAATATGAAGTCATTTGAATATATTTCTTATTTTGTCCAAAAGTAACCCAACTCATCTGCAGCTGGATGAATTCAGGCAGTCGTCTTAGAAATATGAAGCAAGAATGAAGGCAAACTATATAAAGTGCTTTAAAAAAATAATCATAAGTTTTGTAAGGAGCTTTTCCAAAGCGTCTGGAAAAATCATTCAGGTTATTAAGCTTGAAGAACCCTAAAGAGAAGAATTTACTGCAACATACACAAAGTTCTGCTGAGCCACGGTCCATTCCTACATTTGTTCCATATAAAGTGAAAAACAGAACTTGGGGAACACACTCAAAAGGGAACTCCTCCCTGATTCTCCAAGCAGGAGTTGTTCGCCCAGTTGTGTGGATCTCACAAAGTTAAAGGTTCGGAAATATAACCTCCTTAAAGCTGAGCTTCACTGTGGTTACCTAGCTCTGTTTTAATCTGATTGGTGGTCAGTCGACATCTGAAAGTCTGCTGTGGTATCTGGCACCAAGACATAAGCAGCAGACTCTGGAGGTCCATCTTATTTGTGCAGAACATCCCAGAAACTTTTGCTCCAGTTACAACAAACTTTGATTTACAATGTATCCTGAAACCTTTCCATCACAACAACTTCTGTAGCAATCTGAGTAGCTTTGTCTAATGACAACACGACCCACCCTTCACTCCCCATCTGCATCAAAGAGCCTTTGCAGCACATGACCCTGCTGCAAGTTCACCACCGTTTCTTCCTTGGAAAATCCATGATAGATACTGGCCATCGTGAAGCCATCACAGTTTGACCCTCGTTAAACTCTCAAATCCTCCCTCTTGCACACGTCTACTGCTTGTAATGTGTGAGCTTTGGGGACAATATCCTGCCTGATAAAAATTGCCATGATGTAAAGAATGTCAGAGTTAAGAACTGCACTAATCAGAGGTCATAATATTATGCAAAAATCATGCATGAGGTACATCACTCTAGACCGTCCATGATGGCAGCATGTTGGATCAGCTCTGTTTCTTCCTCTCTGATTTGTTCTGTTTATAGACAATTACTCCTTCTGGTTTTGGATGCTGTACAGCTGGAAGGATTTTTGCTCTTACTAATTACTTTTAGATAGTTGCTATGATGTGCAACCGTGGCAACGATGTGTTTCTTCTAAACAACTAGGAGCAGCTGATTAGCATCTCAAAAGCTCAAATATCAGTAGGCTGGGGAAACAGGTAACTCAGTGGTAGAGTAAGTGCACCACATACAGAGGCTTCAGTCCACAATGCTGCTGGTCCAGGTTCGATTCCCGGCGCTAGACCGCCATCTGCCCTTCAACTGATGGATACAGATATCTATGATAGTCATGAAACTGCCATAGAGCAACAGTGTCTTCAGTCAGAGGACTCTTTACAATTGTTGCAAGACTGACTGGTACAGGAGATGCTTCCTATCCAAAGCTTCACCATCCACGACTCTTTGTCATGAGTTATGGCATTTCATTTCCTTTGGGATAAATGAAGCATTTTTCTAACTGAATTGAAATGTCATAAAAATCAAACAAGCTTAGAAAGACAAACAGGAGACGAAGAAGAGTTTCCACTTTCGACAACTTCTGAGCGTGGCATCTTTGCCGTCGTTCTTTCAAGCGGGATTTGAATTTGCGCAGCCAGATTAGAGACCAGATAATATGCACAAGCACAGACCTGTCATATGCTTGACATTCTTCAAACTGATTGAGACTTTCACATCTTCCAGCTTCCTCAAGGGCCACACCAGTGGCTTGGCCTTTGAATATCAAACTCCTAAAAGTGCCTTAACAGCTGGTGAATAACAATCATTTGTAAAACAAGAACATTTACTCTATTAGTTAAGTTTTCTTCACATAAGTATTCTTCTCTAAAATGATTACAACACAAACTCTTAACTTTGATTTAGTGGTGCAGACAAGGACAAGTTACTCATCTTGACTGAGCAACAAGACATGAGATGTATTTTTAAAAGTTGACTGCGCAAGTCAAAGTTATGGACAAATACATCATGTAGAATGAGTTCCATTGCAGTGCTAGACTGAATGATGCATGTAGGGTACATCTACCATCCCTGAAATCAATTCCTCCAATGAGGCTAGTTTAAACGTTTTGCATTAGAATTGAATGAATAGGAGGAGATTAGCATACTTTGGGTTGCAGTGGAGTTAATGAATTCACACAAAGCAGATGAACTGTGGCAGATCCATATACTAATGACAGGTTTGTTGTTTCATTTCATGTTTTGCAGATTGGTAATGCTCCAATAGGCAGCTGGGGCTCACTTCACGTCTTTCTCGCTGACAGAAATAACTTTAGATAATGTTTTTCTCAATAGGTCGTTGTAAGGTAGAATTTGCCGGTGGTGCGGAGGGAAGGACGGACGGATATGGAGCGGAGGGGTGTTTGTGTGAGCGAGGGATAAGCAGGGTTGGAGACGTGACAAGAAAAGGGATCAATCAGAGGAACGAAGGCGATAGGAAGGAAGAAAATCCCAGCCCTAGAAGAGACAGTTGCTTCACAGCCAGTCGTTCTCCAACTCCAACACAAATGTGGATGATGGATGGTGGTGAGACGCGAGCTGGTGAGGAATCAGACCTCAGAGTGTGTGTGTGCTGACTGGCTGTCGTCTTATCAATAAAGCTCAAACTCTCTTTCTCTTTCAATGTTTTTGCACCGGCAGAGAATTTGTTTTGCAAAACAAAAATGACATTTTTATCCTCAAAGGAAACATTTTTTTGGTATCTACAAAGGGACAAGACATTGGTAAAAAAAAAAAAAAAACAACTAAAAAGTATATCATATACGTGGTAGTGTATAGGGAATACATTTTGATTCTGTTTTATTATCTCTGATGTTACTTTTTGCAGAAATAAACTAATAAAATGGAGACGAGTCACAGATTTAATGGCAACCTCGATTATTATTTTTTGATTTTCTCATGGAAAGTAAAACTGGCTCAGAGTTTTTCATTTTTGCTCTGCTATTTGTTCACAGATTTCAGCAGGACGTTTGGTCCCTAAATGCCACAAATACCAGGGTCCACTGCAGTCTACATTATTCTTCTCCGTGGAAAGGCCTCCTGACCCAATATATAAAAATAAACTGAATATAGTCTGAATTGGATTCTATATTACTTTTTGTTGTCTCACCTTGTACAGTGCTGGGGGAAGACATTTGTTGTGAGATGTCAACATATAAATGACCAGAATTAAACCTGGTGAGTAAAATTTTTAAAACGTTTGACTTTATTTAACATGGCCTTTGTACAGCAGATCTACTTCCACCACGCTGTGCAACTCGACAACAATGTGGCCTCGTTTTATCAAACACAAATACCAGCTGAGTTCATGTCAGTGAAGTTCTCTACAAACGACATTTTTCCAAACCAGAAATGAGTCAAGGTTATTTCATGATTTAACAAGTCGGGAAGTAGTTACTTACATACAGCCAGGGTGCATTTAGTAAATTCTTGCTTAATACATGAAATCAGTTGAAAACATGTTCAGTTCTGCATTCACTGTGCGGGCAACGCGGGATTTAATTTCCTTTCATTTTGAGAAGTCTTGGGAAGGTTTTTCCTTTTTTTTTTTTTTTACTTTTTGCGAATGCAGTTGCTTCAGCTTAAAGTAAGAGTTGCCAGAATGACAGATCAATAGACTGAAATAGATGAACAGCCGTTACACACATGTACAACGACAAATAAAGAAGAGCCTGGCTCCAGGATGCCGTGCAGCAGACGGTGTGACTGCTGCAGGTCCGTGAGCTGCTGTTGCATTATCAGCACGCTGTGTTTCTTTTATCTGCTGAAATCTCACCACACAGAAGAAGCTGCAGTCATCACCTTCTGTTTCTGCTGCATGACCACTTCCTTTGCAATTTAACAAATAGCTCTGTCTGAGGAAAAAGCCAGAGAGTGCAAATAAGAGGATGACAAATGGCTTCAGGCTCCATGATCGCATCTCTTCGATTGAAAAACTCATTTGTATGACAATGAGGACGTACTGCTGGAGTATTCCTTTGACTACGTTCTGTGCAGCAAACAAGCACTTTCTCCACCAGTGAACTGTCATTGCAATTAGATTCCCATCTAATGCGGCTGCTCCTGTCAGAAAATGTGCGGAAATGACAGATTCCTTTTTTTAAAACGTTGATTCTGTCAGCAGATATTAGCCTCCGTGCGTGACGTGTGCTTTGGTTTGAAGAGCTGCCTCTGATCGGCTGATAAAGGTCACGTTTTTGACGAGCTGTAATAAAAAAAAAAATTCCTGTTGCCGAGAACGAAGCAAACAGTGATTTTTGATGTACTGGTCTCAGATGATTAGCTATTGATAAAGTCATTATGTTGTCTTGCATCCGTCATGCTGCGTATGCTTATGATAAATGGCATGATGTCAAACAGGAGGAGTCTGTTTTTAGCCAAGTGATGAATGGCAGGAGCCATTTCCTGTACACCGTGTCTGATTATCTTCTGAATCGATTCACTCATGCTGTCAGGTGGCTCCACTGTGCTTTGAGCTCATAATTTATAAAAACAACATCAACATCACTGTCAGTTACTCTGCGATTTTACAACCCAGCTCCGTTCACTCTTTGAAGATTGGAAGTAGCTAACTAGCGTTCTCTGCATCTGATCAGCAACAACAACAAATAATTCCTCTTACCCGCTTTATGATGAAACCAAAATAATCTATTTAGATAAACTTTTTTTTTTTCTGACTTATTCAGTCCCGATATGGACTGAAAGGCCTCTCAGCGTGGAAGAGGCCATGATCCTCAAACAGCATGGCGGCTGATTTAGAAGTGTGTAAATGCACACAAGGACAGACTGATTTCTCATTTGATCAAACTAGAGAGGAACTGTTTGACCATGACAACCAACTATTACATTTTGAGGAAAAGTGGGAAACTCGCCAGCCTGGGAACACCCATCCCAATTCTGAAGTACAGAGGAGGCAGTATTATGTTGCGGGACACAGAATAGATGCCACAAGAAAAGAAAACTTTTGGAAATATTAAAATGTACATCTAAAACACCAGCCAGACAGTTAAAGCTCTACAGGCTTCTTTATAGATGATGACTCTAAACATGCAGCCATACATCAGTTTCAATCTCAGCCCAGTAGAAACTTTTGCAGAGCTGAAGAGTTGTGCATGAGTTCCACTTGTTCCTTTAGGAGGAATGCAAACTATAGTGGGAAAACGTGAACGAAAACTAAAAGTAAGTTTGATCCAAGTCAAAGAAGAAAATATATGTAAACTTCTGACTTTGAAAGAAAAAAAAAACAAATTCTGTGCAGCAACCGGATAGAATTGTTGTAATAATTACTGAACTAGAACAATTTTAACTGGTGTAAATTAGAATAATGAAGGCAAAAAGAGTACTTTTAAAGTACTCATAAATATCTTGTTTTACCTTTCTATGTATTTAATGAGCCACATAAGTATAAAAGGTGTAATGAAATGAGTTTGTATTAGATGAAAAAAAAAACGGCTGTTTTGTCCTGTTTGCTTGATATTTTTATATTAACTCACTGTAACTGAATGCCAAAATTTAATGTTGCGTTGATCAATTCAAATTTTCAGCCTTGTCCTAAAATGTGAACCTCGTTTCACTTCCACAGCATGATCTGCTGCGAGCTGCTTTCTGCATCACAACAGCAGTGAGTCTTGACCCGACGCTGGTGTTTCTGGTGTGTTTGGTGAACTCGGTCAGTGAGGTGAGAGTAAAGTCAAAGCACCAAGAGACACGACTGAACAGGCCTAAAGACTAGAAACAAAGAAACGGTGCAAAGTCTGGACTTCTCCTAACTCTCAGTGTTCGTACATCTTTAACGCAACAAACAGCAAAGAGGCCACAACTAAATCAATTAGAGGTTCACTAAATGCCAACCTTTACACCCAGGATGAAACAAACGCAGCATTGCTGGGGTTGATTCCCACCGTTACAGATCCACTGGGTGATTCCCACAGAAAATATTCCAAACAGGTTCATTGTTTACTCTTTGTACTGACTGAAATGTGAAAAGATGAAATCCTCAAAGGAATATTTAATTATTCTTTTTAACAACACAAAGATAGAAACAAATAGTGAATTCTTCATTTTAACGTTTAAAAAGCAAGACAGTGTAATTAGATGATGATCACACGATGTGTTCCAGAGATATGCTCCATATTATGTCTAACTGAGAACAAACAAAAATCAGTTTCTAGATGTGCAAAAAGCAACTCAAAGCACAAAAAAATCCACCCTACCAATTATTGACTCAGTAGGTTGACAACACAATTTCATGTTTTTTTATTTTTTATTTGCTAAACATTTAGTGACAGATCCAGTCATGCTGTGAAAACTGCATGACTGACTGGAGGTTTTTGGTGACCAAAACTATTTCCAAACTGCAACATTTGTCCTAATTTTAACCAAGTGGCGACGTCCAGCAGCTTTCATTTAGCTGGACCACTAACACGCTGCAGAAACAGGTGGAGGAGGGGTGAGCATTGAACAACGGGTTTGATTCACACAACCAGTGAAAACTCCAGTCATTTAAGCAGCTTCAGTACAAACACTTTCTGCCGCCGAAATAGAAGATTTTCATAATATGTCGATGCCATAAACTTACCTGCAAAGCAAATTAAACACAAAGTATGTGACCTACATGTTCTAAAACCGATAATCAGTGTCTGATTTACAGGCTGCAGAAGGTATGCTGTGGAGTCACATAGCAGGCTTTATTGCGCTGCATGGATTTATGAAGGCTGACAGAAGCAGTAAACAGCTGCAGTGCAGCAGGGTGCCACATCCGCTCTGACCCTGTTACATATTTCAGAAGGAGAAGCTTTATGACACCGGAGCGAGCGGCTTGTTTTGACATGTAGCTCATGCGACCGTGGATAGTCCTCGGTGGCTTCCTGACGAAGGCTGGAGGAAACACTGGATGCCTCGGAAACGGCTCCCGGTTCAAGCTGCAGTGACGGCGGCACAGCCAGCCGAGCTCTCCACATACCACTTATGAATCCACTAATAAGGCTTTCCCTTTATTTCTGCTGAGGCCTGTTCTGTCTTCATTTTCTCTCTTTCGGGGGGATGTCAGGGTTGAAGTGATGGGTCACAAAACCACCCAGGGAGATCCTCCTGCTTATTAGAAGAGGAATTTCTCTTGGAGCAAAAAAAAAGAAAAGCACAGGAATGTTTCTAAAACTTTGTCAGCCATGAAAAGTAAAAAACTTCACAGTGTAAACTGGCTGCTTATCATGTTTTATTTAAAGCATAAATACATCACAGCATTTCTGCCAGGGTTCACTGAGGAGATGAAGCTTTATCATGGATGTTGTGCAGAAGTTTCGTAAAGATAAAATAAACCATTTCAGAGGAGAGAACCAAAGCAAGCAGATAAAATAACCCAGGCTCAATTTAACGCAGAGTTGGCAATGGATCACAACTACAAAGTCCTAATATATACTGATTTATGATACAGATGTGTGGGACCTAAACGCAAAAATGTGGTTGTTATTTTTTCAGATGCTTTCCATAGATTACTTCAGCTCTCCTTTTGCTTCCCCCGACCAACCAGAACAAATCAAAATCCTCTCAGACACCATTAGAGCTCTCTGAAGCAGCAATTCCCCGTGATGTGATTCACATGCGAATTACGAATGATCTAACTAATTTTAATGCTTTTCTTATGATTTACATCCAACAGGAATTTGTTTGAGACAAGGGTTGTCGGAGTAATGATGTCCTTGTCAAAACAGGATGACTGGAATACTAAAGCTTCCACAGCATATTTTATCATATTTTAGAGCCACAAACCAGAAAAGAGATACATTATTTTACCGTGTTTTTTTTTTCTCAATAGAAAACAATGGCTGATATCCGTCGATCACTTTATTGAACCAAAGCCATTGAAGCTGCAAATCTACATTTCTTATCTGAGCCAAATAAACAACTGACTGCGTTTCAGTATTTCAACTTCCCTCCCAGCCACCAGATGTGCTGCTTAAAATGACATATTGGGGTCAAATGACATCAAAGGAACATCAAACAGACTATTAGTGTCTATAGAATAATATCACAACTACTTCATTACTATTATTCAGTAACTACCGCTTAAATAAACCATGGACTTATGTGTTAAACTTACCGAGACTTTCAGCTGTTTCCATTCACTTTTACTATGTTTTTTACACAACCACTGATAAAAGGTATCGTTGTGACAGTTGCTATGTGAAATAAGAGTGATATTACGCACTAACGAAGCAATGTTGGTCAGAACTGGAACAGAAACTACATCTGTCTGAATAAAACCAAAATGTTTGTTTTCTTTTTATTATTTTTCTTCATTAATGTGTCTTCACGTTTCGAAAGACTAAAAGGTGTTGGTTAGGATGCTGGTTTGTTCGTACTCAGACATTTCCCTCATTTCCTGCCAGTTATCAAACAAAATGACTCTCAGACTGGAGCTGCAGATTTTAGCATCGTTTTTCTTCACATCATGCATCAGAGTTTGAGTTCTGTGCTTCATCCACAGCATTTTCACTTTGCTGCATTCTCAGCTGAAAGCCCAAGCACAAATAAAAAGAAGAATGAACCCCCTGCCAATGATTTGTGTAGATTTTAACTTTGTGTAATCACTCTTATGCTACACTCCTACTAACCCCCAGAACTACACATAATTAACATTTTCCAGCCCAGTCTTTTACCCCGTGCAGTCTGCCTTTACTCTTTCTGACCTCCTTAATTACAGAGATCCATCTGACTTCTCACAGGTAATGTAAAAGTCAAAACACTCATTATACATTTATAACCAGGAGCCAAAGGAAAGAAAAAAAGAAGAAAAAAAAAAAAAGCGGATTTCCTAAAGGCAGAATATTAGGAGCTGAAGTTGTAAAAAGTTTTCATCTTATTATTGTGCCTTCCCAGGGAGTCTGCCTGGGTTTGGAGGGTGGGTGTGACATGGATGACAACACTACATTCCCTATGCTAACACAAGCATCACCAGGGTGAATTTACAGTCCATCTCTGCTGTTTGCTCTCTGCAGGGGCTCCCCTCCATAAAAATTTAACTGAGAAAGAAAAAAAAAAAAAAAGAGGACCAGCTTCCTGTCGTGCAAAGGGCACGTTATTCACCCTTGGATTCTGTCAAACTACAAGCCAAGTTTATCACTTCCTCCCAGGCTCTTCCCAGGCCATCTCACTCAGTTACAGTGATGAATGGATATGCCAGATAAATGTTACAGCAAAATACTTCATGTATCAGAATGAGATTAGGTTCAAGTATAAGCCAGAGACCCAAGGGCAGGAAGAAGGATGAACACTTTGTGAAAATAAACTCATTACCAGACAGAATAATAATCTGTGATCACTGTGCTCCTGGTTTGGCCTAAGGCGTGCATACTAATTGATGATCGGAGCCCAGAGACCCAAACCCAGGGGAACACTTTTAATATATGTTGTATTGAATTGCTCCGTTCATTAAAATTCCTCACTCAGAGGAAGGAACATTTTGTTTCCAGTTTAATGGATGTTGTGTAATAACGGGAAATCAGCAATTCCTAAATGTCGTGTTGTGGTGAGACTTAAATGTTAACTAATCAATTCCTCTGTGTGGTGTTACACAACAGAGGCAGGAAATCACTGCTAGCTGCAGACGGCTCTTTCAGTCCTCAGCTCTCCGTTTTCAGAATCAAACGCTTGTTTTTTGGTCTTTATTGCTTTAAGAGTCGGTCCATCATCCTAAATGATCTTTCTAAAAACCCTCAGTGATGCCAAGGTTACACTGAAACCCAGAGTGCACATCAGAAACCAAACCTTTCTTTCTGACTAATATCAGATAAAGCTGGTCCTTCAATCAGCCTTCAGTCTGTTTTTCCATCCATCCAACTTGCTCATGTCTGACTCTTGTTCATGTTGGACTCTATCTGCATGGAGTTTACATCCTCTCCGATGTTCACACTGGGGTTCTCTCCAGATACTCCAACTTTCTGTGATTTAACAAAATCATGACCTTTTCTGTGTGTCTGTGTTACTCTGAGGACTATGACCTTTCCAAGGTACACTCCAGAAAAGTCACTGGTAGGCCCAAAGACAACTGGAGATAGATATCCTCATCCTGTAAGAGTTAGCAGGATGAAACAGGAGATGAAGGGTCAGAAAAACTCCACAACAACAAAAACAAAAAATCCCCCACAAACATATTTTGATGAGTTATTCAGTTGTTGCTTTGTGAACAAACAGAGGCAGCTCTTCCTTTCATAAGTGTGTTACATTTTGAATAAAGGATCCGAATTAGACAGAAAATGAAAAGCGAACAAACACAGCAAAAGTTTTTGAGGAGAAGAAACTTGAAAACTACTCCACATTGGGAGTAAAAATGTGTTAGCTTACCACAAAAGCAGTCACCAAAAAGCACTATCAGCAACTTATTGGTTTGTTTTGGGTTTTTTTGTAGGGAGAAAATGACTAGGTCTGTTCATTCAAGCATTTATTTTGTGTTTGTCCCCAGATGGACAGATGTGTGTCCGCTCAGCTCTCACAGCCTTTCCCATCCAAAGCAAGAAGAATCAAAATAACTTATTTAGCTGCACAGCAACTAAACTTCCGAGCCTTTGCTCTATTGATGGAAACGTGAATAAAAATCAGAACATTTTGTGCTAAATGTTGGATTCTTCTGTACAGTAATCTATCAGTCCACTTCCAAAGTCTCAAAACTTTGGAACTTTTTTTTCTTCTTGGCTTTTCGACCACAGCAAAACTTGAAATTGAGCTCTAAGGAGTTCTTCTTTGGAAGTCCAGTAACCTATTCTATCTCCATGATGCTTGCATGATGCAAATCCTTGAACAGAAGAATGGATTGCTGCGAAAGAAACAACTTCCTTTAATCTGATGGGATTTTACCAATAGATATAATTTGAATTCAATTTGAATGCATTTAGATCTGAATCAGAAAATATGAAGCACCCATAGTAAAGGATGACATTCTGATTTGGTGAAACATAAATAAACCAGACAATTTTATTTTAAAATCATTTTTCATGCCTAAACAGGGATGTTCATGTACAAAGGAATCCAGAATTTGTGGAGATTTGGATCCACAGTCACCAAAGAAAAAACAATAAATAAATCTGCAAATACATCACACCCCTTCTAAAAACGCTTATAATTGACTACTGACTATTTCAATAGTTCAAACACCAAAAATACCTTAACATGCATGGATATGTTTAGTGGAAACTGCCTTGGCGCTCCTACAGAAGGTAACATGTATAGACATTGGGGTTCAGCCAGTCAAAAAGGAAAATCGTTGGGTGCACCCAGATTGGCCAATCAGTAAAGTCTGTTAGGAATACGGACAACCTCTCCAGTCTTTCTATTGGTTGAGACCATGCCTCCATCTTCACTCCTCTCTTCCACCAGTTTCCTTCTTTCATCTTAGTTAGCAACAACTCGGTGTCATTTCATCCTGCACCAGGGGTATTACTCTGCCAAGCCAACATCTTTCTTATTTAGGTAATGCTAAATGGGTCAGCTATTGCTATGGGAGAAATGCATGCCTGATCATAAACAAAAGTGACAAGCTAACAGCAAATAAATCACGGCTTAGGGAAGAGTGCTGCCATCAAGGACAAAGTAAAGCTCGGGGGAACACACTCCATCAGTGACGGCGTAATATATTACTGGTATGATGTTGTCAAGGCGATACATTGGAATGTAAACGCAGCAGTATTAATCCTGGACACTAAATAAATTATGTTCCGCAGATCACAGATGGAAGTAGAAATATGAGTTTTTATAACAAAACACATGAAACAGCTGTTCTTTAAATGGGTTATGTGCACGGGTTCAGATTTTGATTTATAATAATTCCCACTAGACAGCAACCGTAAAAATGCACCCACTTATATACAACTTATTTACCGTTTATATCAAAGCATACTCACCTGTTAATCCAGACCTAAATCCAATAGATAATCTCCAACAGGTCTTCAAAAATTTATGTCGCCAAACATTACTCACCCAACCTGACAGACCTTGAGTTGTTTTGCAAAGTACTGTCAAAACATCCAAGTCCCTGGATGTGTGAGGCTGATGGCGACATGAGCCTAAAGACCTGAAGGTGATGTCAGAGACAGAGAAGCGGAATAAAAATGCTCATCCCTCCTTTTCACAATTTTATTTATAAAAACCTTTGAAATTTCCCAATAATCCACAACTTCCTCTTGGTCTATCCCTCTACAATTTCAGTTAAATCTATATGGATATTTTTGTTTTACAAAGTTGCTCATTGCACAGTTAAAAAAAAAAAAAAGCTGTCGTGTGAAACATTTTAGTCTTGGAAAAGTTCCCTTCTGCTCAGCAGATTGCATGTATAGATGACTGACTGTGTTCTGGCCACATTCCCTTCATAACCTTCATAGCTTTGCTTTGTTAGTTTGAGTAAATATAGCCTAATGAGAAAGCTTGTTACATGAGTGGTGCCAGCCTGGTAAGTTTTTTTTTTTTTTTTTTCTGAGGCTGAAATAAATATGCTCTAAATAGGAAGTTGATAGGGAGCCTGCATAATGAACGTGGGGAACGGGGAAAAGTTTTGTAACGATTTCTGCGATGGCAACAGTTTTCCAGACCGTGGCCTTATTTGCGCCCCATTAGGTCCTCGCATATTTATTATAAAAGGCGAAAGGCCTATAATTGAGTTTCAGATGGGCTACTGGGAAATTTGCTCTGAACAGGGTGTGCTGCACTTATTAGATTGACAGACAATTTTGCACAAAAGTGGTGACCAAGCCCCACTGTGGCTGGGTGAGATAATAAAGCAAAACATGTTTCATCCCAGGCAGCTGAAAACAGCAGCACTGCAGTGAGAACGGAAGAGAGAAACACAGAAAGCATCTATAGATCGATCCCTCTCTCTCCCTCTCTCTCTGTATATACACCGCCTAGCCAAAAAAAAAAAAACAACTAATGTTGTTGGCCCGCCTTTAGCTTTTGAACTCATTCGCTCTCGTTCTGACACTTGGTTTAAACTTGGCAGTTTGTCCAGATGCTGCAGCGCAGATTCACAATTTATGTCGTCTGCGAATTAAACATGCGCACAGATTAAGGAACCGCTGAGTCACACTAAATACCATCTTACTTACTTTTATCTAAAGTGAAATATTAAATCTTTGTGTAATGTAAATTCTACAGCTAAATAACCTAATTTTAGGTTTTAGTCGTCAGTCATGCACGACTGTGCGACTAACGCAGGATTCAATGATGCAAGAGCACATCTAAGAATGATGAGAGCACCGCCGTTAGCCGAAAGGTTGAACCACGAGTCCTTCCTCATATTTCCTCAACAACCTGTCAACAGGAGTCAAAGGGAAATTTTAAGTGAGAGTGAGGTATTCCACAAGAAAATTCTTCTCTGGTTCCTCTGTTGCAGGAGAGTTTATTGGTTTCCGGCGGCTTCAAACAGCCAAAGCCGTTCTCTCTGGCTCTAAGTGCTCATTGTCAGGAAAGTTTAATATTTGTGTTTCAAGGCAAATCTAAAAGGCTGGAATAAATCACATTGCTATCCTGGCTTTGGAGGCACGGAGATCTTGAAAGCTTCCTTATGCCTGTTCTCAGAAACCCTTGGGTAACACAACCACAGAAAAGAAAAATACACCAGCCTTTCCTTGACTCTTCTTCTAATTTCCTGACAACTCGGGCTAAACTCAGCGCGGCAATATTATGACTGGAACCCTGAGCTGTTCTGAGGCTTTAAAAGTTTATTTGACTTTAGGAGGAAAGGGGGAAAACAGGAAGCGGTCTCCGAGATAAAGGAAAGATGTATTAATTACGCTGAGGATTTTGATGAGACATTCGAGCTAAGAAATGTTACCTCAAATGTCTGAACTTAATACTTCAGATTCAAAGTGATAAAGTGGTCTTTAATATTATTAATGTAGCAGAAGTGCATCACAGACAGAAGCTGTGAGGGGGGCTTTGTGTTTGACTGTAAGACAGACAGAATGACAACACGCCGGCTTTTCATTCACAGCTTCAGAATAAACGTAAGCTTGGTTTATATCTTTGACAAGAGCTCTCCGGTGGCCGGCCTCCTCGGAGCCTCGTGAGGTTTTCTTTAAACAATTTCATAAACTTGACTGAAATGTTTTAGTTGTCAAGGCCAGGTTGAATCAATAGAAGCCCGTTCAAAACAAAGACAGGCGAGGGATGGAAGGAAGGAATTGTTTATTCAACATATTTTAGACTAAAGCTTCATATTGCATAGCTGGTTTTTCTAATCAGCTGAAAGGAACTAACGACGAATCCTTTCCCTCTTTTTTGACGTTTTGGGGGATTCTTTTACACTTATATGCACCTCTGGTTAAGGCATGTAAAACATTGATTCAGCACCAAGCGAAGCAGTTTTACAAAACCACCACTGCTACAATAATTGGCACTCTTAGAAATTCTTATCAAAATTTGAATTTGTATTTAGTTCAGGCTGATAAGACCTTTGCTTCCATATGGGATGTAGACATGAGCTGACTTTAATAAATACAATTTCTATTTAACTAGATATCACTTTTTAAAACTCACTTGAACACAGCCCTGTTACAAACTCTGGGTTTTTGATCCGATCAATTAAGTGCAGCCTCTGAGACGCGGCGCAGCAGATCCAGGCAGAAGGCAGCGAAAGGAAAGATGCATTTAAGACCAGGTCTTAAATACAGCTGAGCGTTGGAAGCTAAAACTCTGCAAAACAAGGTTAAAGCCAGAGACAATTTGTGTAAGAAAGCCACCCAGGGTGAAACTCCCCAACCAAAGGAAGTGTAACTCCCGGTTTCAAAACATCAAACATTTTTTTGACGTATTTATTTTACTTATTTCGAACATGATGGTGGCAGTCTAAGCATTTTTAGAGGTCTCAAGTTTCTTCCTGGGCAGCTGTGGCCAAATTCCAAAGAATACCAAACCTCCACTGTCTTTACCAAGTCCTAATACCTACAGTCAGATCAAATCATCAGAGCAATACTTGAGACACTTGTATCTCAATGAGATTTAGCAGACGGTACAAACAACAGTAAAAATCAAAACAAACGATAATTAAGGCTGGACGAGGGTCCATGTTTATCTTGTCGTCAGAAACAATAAGGATTGTGGTACAAATGGTGAAAAATAAACTGGTAGAATGACATGATCATCTAGTGGTGGGCGTGCCAGTAAATGCGAAGGGCTCCGTCACACCGCTACCTCTGAGGTGGTGTGAATTTGGGGGTTTCAACTCGCCTCTCCACATGGAAAAGCTGCCAAACTACCTTCATTTACTTCTGCAGATGTTCCTGCTGAACATCAGTTCCCCCTTTACGCAAGCAACTGGTAGCGCAATCATTTTATTAATTTCTACAGTTCCTGTACATTTCCAGAAAGAGGATTTCCAGGAGTTTTAACAGGGTGAGCTGAGATTAGTGGAAACTTCAAGAGCATATTGACAGCTTCACCTGACAGTAGTTATAAGAACCATGAATGAAGCTTGAGTCTCAAACAAGTGACTGTAACTGGTCGATTCAGGGAGCATCTGAGCTAAGGGGCTGTATTTTCCAGAGTGACATCACCACATCCCGTTTAAACAAAATGTCTTGGACTAAATGCAGGATGTACCCTACATTTGCACCTACATATCTTCAGAGGAATGAAAAACAAACGGTGCAACCTAAACCCCGACAGATCTAACCCACATCTCACCTGCAAGTCGCCACACTAACACTTACAGGCAGATGTTTCCGTTCTCGAGCGAAACGCTGCGACAGAAGCTTTTCAGAGGGAAACTGACCAGCGAGTGAACCAAGACGAACACAAAGAACCGCAGTGGAACCTTAAAGAGTACGACGAGGGCAAACAAACAGACCTCACATGGAATACATGTGTTCCTAACAGCAGGAAATAAAGATGAACCAACCCACTTTAAAAATAAATTGAGCCAGAAAGTGCACATAAACACAACCCACACACATGCACAGCTACCTCAGGGTGGGCCCTGGTTCACTACCCAGACTTTATAATTCATTTCAAGCTGAAAAAGACAGAACAGTTTTCCACTTTGTTGGAAAAACTTGCTTTGTGTGCAACATTTTGATCTAACTCAATGTTTCCATTGAATATTTTAGGGGAATTATTGCCTTTGATTCCCATGGAAGGTTTATTTTTGTTCCAAAGAGAAGCTGAATCCTGCAGGAAATGATCTGCATTTGAATGCATTTAGTTTTATAGTGAGAACATAGATAGTTTTGTGGCATCTCGTGTGCTCAGAACTTACATCAAGACATACTTTAACAGTTTTTAGTAACTACAAAAGTAAAGTTTAGGCTTACACAAAAATCTGTACACTCTACTTCATTTTGCACAGCAGCTTGTTGCGAAGGTTCTGCGTTCCAGAAAACTCTGGATCTATGGAAGATCTGGATGAGACAGAACATGCCTTGATTCCCCGCCAGATTCTTAAAGCCGAAAGCTTGGTGGAGCTGGTGGGTGCAGGCTGTGCTCGTTTCACTAACAAACTTTAATTAGGACCTGCGGGTGGAGGGCATGTTGTTGGGGGATCATCCTGCTTTCCTTTCCTGCGGTGATCAACAGAGACTGTTCTCAGTCAAAGCTTGTAGCCTGTGACTTCATCCCTCTACTCCCTCGGCGGCTCATCAAACCAACATTAGAGGAAGATTTTTCTCCATTGTCGCCAATGTCAGCATGGATTTACCGCTCAAAAGACTCTTCTACTTGAAGCACAACACCTTGCAATTTAAATAAACTGCGATCTAAAATGTTCTTGCACCACATTTCAACTCAAATGTAACTAACTACCATTGCACACATGAAAGCCAGAGCATCTGTAGAATCAGAGAGAATGTGGAAGATCTTCCTTTTAAAAACAAAGCTTCACTGTTCACTGAAGTTCACAAACGACAGGTTTCTCCCTCCATTATTATGTAAAAAGTGATGTTGAAACCAGAAGCTTACTCATTAATGTAACATTGACTCTTAATACTCCCTTTTGAAGAGATACATGACCCTCTATCTGTGATGTGTCTTTCACAGGAGATATCAGTGAGGAAATGTTACCATTGATGTACAATGCAAACTAATAATGCGAGGGAAAAAAGCCAGGAAAGACAGTGCTGCTGTTTGCTCACACGCGGTACATGCCAGACATCTTTCATCTCTGTGTTTCAGGGATTACAGCATAACTCAAAGGAAAACAACATCTGAAGGCACATATTGTATCGAGTCCCAGATGCAAATCTAGATTACTTTTAGCTGCTACTTATGTGAGCGAATAAATGAAGCAGAGAAGATTTTGTTTAGGTAGAGGAGGAGCCAGACTGGGTAAGTATAGACACTGGGAGTGGAATCAGACTGGAACTCCAGTCAGGCTTAATTCACACTAAAACCTTAAACATAACTTCGATTTGCACTCTGATAACTCAAGACCTGACCTGGACTTTTCTTAAGGGATTTTAATCTAAGGAACAATCTTATTCCCGTGTGGTTAACCCAGCATTTCTATGAAGACGCCTTTGGGTACTTCAAAATAAGAGCACATCCTTTTTTCACTTTGGTCCTGTTTCTAATATTTTGTCCCACCTCAGAACTTTTTGAGTTAGTAAATAGTTTTCTAGATACTGATAACTCTACAACACTGGAGAAATGAAATTATTTCAAGAATTTTTTGTACCAACTAAAGTCATTATTGATTCATATGTATTTTGGTCATTTCCCCAGCGCTCACATAGATACAGAGGAACTATCTAATCCCTGACAGAGGAATTGACTTGGATAAGGATTATTGACTGAATGACACTTTGTAAACATATGTACATTTTAAAAAATCCTCTTTTCAGAAACATATCTCAAAAATATAAAGGAATACTACAGTCAACATGAGTTCTGCACATTTTTTTGTTAACTAATACGTACAGCTGTCAATATTTAAAAAGTTGAGTACTGTTGCACGGCAGGTCATTTGTCGTTCATTTGAGTCTTACCGATTTAAAACTATTCCATTAAATAAGGTGTCAAGAATAAATTCATGAACTTTGAAGTTCATAGTGAATTACTGAAATAACCTTTAAAAGCAGAAAGGTTTTGAATGACCTGACAAGTTCAGAGTTAGTTTTAGCAACCAAAAAAAAAAAAAAAAAAAAAAGAAAGTTTTTAAACATATTCTAAAAATGCAGCTATTTTTTCTTAACTAAAACAACTGTCTTATACTTTCTCCGCTCTTGCCTTGTGGCTTCGGCCGCCATCCTTTCTTGGAATTAAAGGTTTCATAAATATAAAGACGCTCCGGTTTTGGCACATTTCAGACACTATTTTAGGCAAGTTTTCATATGCAGCCTGACTTTAAAATGGTTTTCCTTGCAAAACCAATCCAGGATTAAAAAGCGCGCCCAAACTGAGCTGTGGGTTTTTACAGATTTAAAGGCTTGTGAGCCAAATATTAACAATAAGCATTTAAGCTGTGAGATCTTCAACTTTAAAGCTGACCACCTGGGAAAGCAGAGCTCCCAGAAAGCCTTTCACACAGCAGGCTCCACCAACAGGCACTTTGTTTTGAGGCACAACTACAGCCCAGGGTGACCACTGATTACACTCAAATCCTGCAATTATGCACAGCACTCCAGACCTTTATTGCTTGGATTAAGGCTTCTGCAAAGGTTCACTTGACTTAAGAAAGAATATGATGTTAATTGTTTTTTTCCCTAATATATTCAATAAAGATGTCAGCAATATGTGCATTGTTGCTTCCAGTTCCCTCCCAAAATTGAGACAATGTTCGGCATTTTTATCTGTTCTCAAAAGCCAGAACTGAGAATCAGACGTCTGTTGTTAGCTAACATCCGAGGATTGAAAATAGCGGGGCAGGCTCTCGCGTTAGCTCTGGAGATTGCACCCATTTAAAGCAGACAAGACAACATGTCACCAACTACACTGTCTCTACCTCCACCAACCAAAAAAAAAACCCAACAATAATCGGAAAACACAACATGCAACAGCCTGGTAGCCCAGGCTATCTAGCAGCTAATGCTAAGTAGCTAATGCTATGTATCCACTAATACTTTTGTAAGAGACAATTCAGCTCACTGTGACTTGTTGTCACAGAGTATCAAATGCTGGATCTGAGTCAGAAAGTTGAATCAGAGCAAACAGTAAATGCTGCTTTGGTTTAGGTTCGGTGAGAAACATTTCAAAGAGAAACTATTAAAGAGTATTTACCATAACAATGGCTAATGGGGATTCTAATGAGTAACCAAGTAACCATAATGTTACATATTTTCATTCTTATTTGTAACTGCATGGCTCTTGTGAAATATGAACCAAACATATTTTCAATGCATTATTTGTTTGAAAAAAGTGAATGACCTAAATATGTATGTAAATAATATGCCCAGAATAACTCAAATATTTACTGCTTGATTTGGGAAATAAGACCTATATTAATGATTACTACTCATGGGTATAGTCAAATATATATTTTAATATTTAGAAAATTAAAAGTTGAGTTTAACATGCATTTCAGAGTGCTAGATATCAAAACATTTGAACGTGTCCCAGACAAACTACTGTCTGTCCAAGATTTTGTTGGTCACCCTAGTTCTGATGCATTTTATGCATTTTAAGTAGAAAATGTGATACTTTAGTATTTGATCTGCAGATCAATTATCAGAAGTGATTAAGAGAAAATCTATATCAAGATCTCTACTTGATTTTTGCAGAAAATAAATATAACAGTTCCTGAAGCACATCTTGATGCATCATTAGCAATGGTGATGCAATCCAAATTAAATGTAAAACTTCTTATTCGAATGGGAAATTAATTTCAAATAAAGTTTTTTTTTGTTTTGGACAGCTGAGTTTAGTTTCACTTTGGACACTTAGGCTGAAAATGTCTTCCTGAGTTTACTCAGCTGACCTCTTAAAATAACTGATGATCCGGACCAAAACGGAGTGTGATTAAAAACAAACCAAAACCAGAAGAGGAAGAAATCTGACTGAAACATGCACAAAAGCTAACAACAGAGAAGTGGAATGAAGAACCGTTTCTTTTCAGGTCAGATTATCGTCCTGGCTTTCGGGCCAGGCTTCTGCTGAAGTTTAACTCTGCAAATAATACTGCAGACCAGTGCAGCAGCGCTCTGACGCCACCGTGATATGGTACCAGTGCCTGTCCCAGTTTGATATCTGGGACACCATCACTGAATCATCTCCACAGATAAGCCACAGCAGAACGAACCAGACAGAGGGTCGGCGAGAGCTGATAACATCCAGAACAAAGGCGCTCTGCATGCAGGTCTAAACTGCAACTTGCTCATCCCCATTGGGTCTGATTAAAGCAGCGCGTTTCCTGCCAGCTGTTGCTCACTGAGCAAAGCTGATAAAATAAAGAAAAGCAAACAAGTGTGGCGTTGTATGAATACGTGCAAGTTCCTTCCAGATACATACATCCAAGGCTCCGATGTATCCAAATCAAATCAATGTCATCTCAGACAGACAACTCTCTGTTGGGTCTGGAAACGTGCTGCTCGTTGACGGAAATCACGTCAACTTCACGTCAAAAGACAATGCAGAAATATTTTTTTTGTCCCGTCTACCAATATGATTTACCAGCAGACTGGTAATGACTGATGTGACACCTCATCAATATTCATCTACAGATGGGAAAGCAGCTGAAGTTAACTACCCACCCAGTTATCCCAGGAATAGAAATGACATACGCACTTCAGAACAAAAATAGCAGCAGCCATTGTCATTATCATTCCCACAATGCTGGCATTCACTGCCTAAATGACATGCCCTGCTTCTCCCAGAGACGTGGAGAGAGAGGTGCACCAGTTTCCTCTCTTCTCCCCCCTGCAGTGAATCGCATCACTAATCAGATTATCCTCACTCTTCAAGAGTCTCCTTCGATAAAGACTTCCTCTAAAGACACAGAGTTGGCTTTTTTTAATTATTATTATTGATTTGTCGATGGTTCTGAGCAAAATAAAATCCTCTTGAATCCTGGTTTTTATCATTGATGTGCTTGTTTTAAATTTCTATCTATTGTATTTGTTAAGCACTTCATCCCTTTAGTCAAGGTTCTTGAGTCGAATCACATTGAGGAGACAGAAAGATATGTGTAAATACAAACAGAGTAATGAATTTAAAAACAGCTAAATCCAACTTTAAATATTTACAGGAACTTTTTAAATCTGAAATATTAGAACTTTGAAATGTTTTGGAAAAAAAGCTTTGAATAACATATCAAATATGTCTTCTTTTTTTTTTAGAATTTTACTTCCAGAGGTCTATAAAGATGCAGGAGAAATGCAGTGAATGCAACACAACTTTGGAACAGTTTCGACCCATCTAATTTAGTTCTAATATCTAACGAAGTTTATATTTCTGCTCTTAGTCCACTGATTCATGTGCATTTGGTGATTATGTCCTCTGTAGATATAAACAAACTAAGCTTATATTTGCGGTTCTGGTCGTTCTGACCAATCAATACACTTTTCAACTACAGTTGCATTCGACGCACTCAAATGTAAACCGGAAAGCTTCTTTAAGTGGTTTGCCCGCGAACAAATCAAAAAGTCTTAAAAGAGGAAGTAAAAATCTAGCCTACAGTTTTCAGGTTGCAACATTACTATTATTTCATCATAGCCACAGCAAAGCGCATGAATGTTTTTCACAAAAGAGAGAAAGAAAGAAACAAAAACAGAAGGTCAGAGTTTGGGACCCACCATCATCAACCTGAGTCAAGAACATTCAGTCAGTCATCCAAGCATAAACCAGACTGAAAAATCATATTCATGCACTCTGCTGCTTAAAAATGCATCAAGGAAAAAAAAAACTTCACATACTCAGAAGTGCTTTATGCCATTTTGCCTTATCTAGGAATCTTCTCACAAGCTGCGTTTCCATTACAAATGTGGGCAAAACACTGTTGATATTCTACCAATGTAGAAAAAAGACATAATTTCTCAGTTGCTGTTTTTCCATTTAAAAATAAAAAAGAACACAATTCAAACTTTGTTCACACAAGTCATTAAAAACATGCAACGTCATCGTCTCCCTACTACCTCCCGTAGTCTTCTTTGATGTTTCCGTCAGCAGTAACATTTTGTTGTTCATCACAACTCGTGTGATGAAAAAAGCGATTCTATTGCAGTTTTGTGAATTGCACTGATTTTGGAATGACCAAAAACCCCAAAATGTGAGTCTTTAAAATAGCCATGTTACCCATTAGCAAATTCATTTTTGCAATTCCAATTTGCACAATTAATGGAAACACAGCTACTGCTGCTTCATGGTATTTTTCTTCAACTCTGTGAAGAAAAAAGAAAGTTTTCTTCAGGATCAATTTTTATCCACAAATCAGAACAATTCGTTCACCCACTGAATTAATTTCCTCAAATTAAAGGTTCACTTCGGTGATTGATGTGGCTGCAATAAAGAAAAGTGTGCAGGGTGCACAACCTGTGGTGTCCATTGTAGATCTTTCAGCTTGGTGCAAAATGAACATTCTCACACTCATTGTTGGGCAGCATGTGTACCAAATTACGTCCCCATCGGACCATTCCTTCTGTGTTTAAGCGTTTAGTTCCAGTAGGTGTATTTAAAAGAAAGGGCAATAAATGTGTAAATCCGACTAAATTAGGAGTCATTTGCGCGGCTGATAAAGCTCGGGTTATCAACAGGGTAACAGAGGGAGACTTAAAACAAGCCCCAGATCCCAAATCCATGCCTTTCAGTTGGGTTTTGACTGCATTAACTAAAGTTTCTGCACAGAAAGTTACCCTGTTTCAAAACTTTTCTAATTTATGCTCACAGAAACAATATGAGTCAGAGGATAATGCAGAGGTGAAGCGCAGCGATTATAATTTGGCACAAATTTAGCTGAAAATGCTGCTTTTATCCCTGTGGTACAAAACGACACCGGTGTTAAAAGCCCAGTCAGGCCGATAAGACATCCTTTCTTGTCATGTTGGGATCATAACACAGAAACTCCTCACTACTTCTACTTGGTAAAACATTGACAGCCTGCCCACAGAGCTGGTATAGGCGAACTGCGTCTCCCGGTCTTATCATTTTTCTGGCCCTCAGGGGAGAATTAAACCAGATATCTTGTAATTAACTAAGTGGCTGCTGCCACTGCCCACTGTTTTACAGCCTGCCCATCTGTGACGACGCAGCCATCCAATCTCCAAGCTGTAGGTAATGGAAAAATATTGATCCTCGCTGTTCCATATTCAGAGAGGGGGGCATGAAAGCATGAGAGGTAGCTCTAAGTCAATACTGCCATGCATTTACAGCCCAGCCGTTGTTTGCTTTGACAGATGGCGGCATCGATGTGATGTGCAGCATCAACCTACATGAATCAGAGGGAGGTGAAATATTAAGCCGAGGGTATTCCGAGGGAAACCACAATGCCAGAGATGGACATAAAGACGTTCTGCGATGGAAAGAAGTTCAACTCCATGAAAATTCAATCTGCTGATGAAAACTGGAACTCAGGCAAGGAGCAGAGATGATTTTAGTAGCGATCCCAACCAGTTGTGTGCAAAAAAAAGCATTTAAAAGTGTTGCCTCTAGCAAAAGCGTGTGTAGCAACATGAGGTTACTTTAGTTTTATTGGAAACTAACACATAACTTCCTACATCACTGAAGGTGTTTCCAGTAACTACTCTGGTTTCCACGCCATGACAACTTCTGAGGTGAAATATGCTTTACCAGCTGAAACTGTCTTTTCTGTAAGTACAAGATGTTCATAGCAGCTTTCAGCCAGCTGACTAGCAATGTGCAGAAACTAGTATGGGCATAAGGTAAGATGGTGAATAAAAAAACTCTTAACTTTAAACCAATAGGGCGACACAATTAAAACTTAAATGATCATACCAGTAAGTGGGCCGTTCATCACTGGACTGATGAACGGCCCATCAGTCCTGCAGCAGGATCTGAATTTTCTAGCTTGTAGAACAAATCAAAGTCAAATTCTCAAACTAAAACTCTAGTTTTGTAAATTTTAGTAACTTTACAAAAGTTACTTGGTTTCTTGGTTTTAAATAAACCAAGAAACCAAGAACTGACTCGTCAACAAGTCATATCCAAATAAAGAGGAAGCAAGCTAACATTAGCCTAGCCTCACGGTTAGCGTTTTCCAATAAAAATATTGAGAGGGAGAAAAGTATTTAAGAAATACTTTTTGCAGCTGTATGTGATGAATGAGGTTGTGCTGTAGGAGTCAAAGATAAAGAAACTACAGCTATGAAGACTTTCAGAGGTGAAAAATAGGATCTGTGTTATAAATTAATTTAATTTATAATGTATGTAATTGTATAATGTATTGTTGCAAACAACAATACATTTAAAATATGTGTTTAAAGACAAAGTAGTTGGGGAAAAACTTAATTTCAGTTTTTGTTTGCTTGATCACAAAGTCCAGTTTGGATTCAGCTTAGGGGCCATTAAAGCTACAATCAGTCATGAGAGTCCAAAATGTAAAAATCAAAAACCATTTTGATTACATTAGCTGTTATTTTATTTAGGTTATACTCCAGAATAAAACTACGAAGAAAAACTCCACGGCCATATAAATGCCTGCTGTGCTGCAATATTTTATAGTTCAGTTATGAAACAACTTGTCCAATTTCAGCCAGATATTGCGTTGCATTTCATAAGCGATTATCCAAAAACTGCAATGCATATCCTCAGGGTTCCTCGCTGACTAGTTGCTATTTATCCAGCTTAATCCAATTTAACAGTCACACATAACTATATGTTATTAAAATGCAATGGAAGGCCATGAAAACTACGTTTGGATCCTTAATATTTTCATTCATATAGCTAATTGAACCTTATTGGAGCAGACAAGCACATTTGGGCAGACACACTCAAATGCAAGGATGTCACAACCAAAAGAATGAGTAATGAATCCCTGGCTTTGTTTTGGTGTCCCCCACCCCCTATGATGTTGCTCAATTCAGCACCGTTTCTGTTGCCAAACGCTGTTCAGCCGAAGCTTTTGTCTGGAAAATGTGGGTCACTGTGATCCAGGTTCTGTTCTCCTCAAGCAGAAAAACCCTCCACACAGATAAAACTGAAAGAACTACGAATCATTAATGGTTATTTTAGGCATGCGTGTTACAAGAACATACGTCTACCTTTTCCAATTTTAAGGTGTACTGAAACATTTTATATCATTCTCTTCCTGAGATTCAACATATGTGTTTTCATAAAAAATTTGAGACAGTGGAAGTTTTATTATTTTTATTTTTATTTTTACTTTTTTTGGTCACATGAGGCATGAAGTAATGTAAAGTAATGCTTTTTGTGTCCAGCGGTAGGTGTGACCTGTCAGCTGGCTGAGTTAGGAGAACATTTCTCAGCAATAAATAAGTCAACAAAAAAAAAGGATACATGAATAAATAAAATAATAATAAAAAACAACTGTGGTAGCTAAGCTAAGTCTGCTTTTTCTGAGCCAAGAAAAAAAGTTAATTACAACAGCAAATCTGGGAAATATGCAAGGCTCCACTTCTACATTTTATGGTTTTAAATAAATCAGGTCACTTCAATCACCAAGTGAAGTAAAAGATCTAATAAATCAGGTTTTATAAAGCTGATTTCTATTTTTTACTTTTTTGAAGACAAGTAGGTAATTTATTGTGGAAATAGGATTATATAGGAAATTGGAAGAACGCCACCAGTATGGGGTGAGCGTCAGTGTTTCAAACATCTGTGATGGGGAAGGTTAGCAGAGGTTAGCCAGGTTCAGGCTTTCTAATGAAAGTCTGTCACAATGCGTCGTCAAACACAAAAGCTCTTCCTGTAACAGCCTTTTGAATTTCACTGTCTGTTCTGCAGCCACTGCTCTGCATACTGCCAGGGAGGACTTATTAGCTTTTGTAAGAGGTGGTAAAATTTGAATATATGAAGGTATTTGTTCAAGCTGTGATCAAGACAGTGGGGGTGGGAGGGGAGGGTTGAAGAAGCTGCGGAAAATCCCCACAGATTTTGCCACCACTGCTCTTTTGAATTGTCTGTAACGCGCCATTCTTCTTCTGCCGCCTGGAAATTGAACGGGTAGATTGGATGCGAGCGCCTGTCTGGACGAGAGCAGTGGCAGGATGATTATCAGCGCAGTTTTGCTATCAAATCAGCAGCTATTGATTCATGTGACGGTGAAGATAAATAAAGCTGGACAGTTTTGAGGGGCGTGTGCGCGCGCGCGCGTGTGTGTGTGTGTGTGCTTGTGTGCGTGAGGGAGCTTAGAAAGTGTTTCACAGTAGCTTGAAAGTGCAATGATTCACTAATGGGCTTGTACTGCTTTGTCCCTCATTGATCCAGGCATCGGAAAGCTTGCCGATGGCTTATGAGCTGCATCGAGCAGCCCACGCTTAGATTTGCTACAACATTAAACCGCGTAACACCCTAAGCTGACCCCTAAAGGTTCTGGTTCTGCTTTTATGCTATTTCCTTTTTAACTTCCTGCTCTATCACAAAGCTCTTGATGTCGCTCATTTCCCGGGTAATTAATGAGACGACTAAATTAATTCCGACCACAGCGGATGTCCTCGCGCTCTGGAGAGCGACTCTTTTCATTAAGATTGTGTTGCACGTCGGTGGCAAACCAGAGGGGCGATGCGTCGCTGCGAGTGTATCAACAGGTGGATTAAAACTGCAATACATTTGTGTTTACAGGTCAAAGACGTACGCCGCAATTTCACCTCTAGAAATGTCACCGCCTGGAAATTTTCAGCACGACAGAGAGCAAAATAAATCAAACTTGCTTTTCTGAGTCCTGGAGAAAAGGTTAGAAACGAGCTTCACATCAGAGAGAGCTGAAGCAACCTGTTCGTATGTTTACCTGGTTGTGAATTATTGCAGTTGCTGATTTAAAGGCAGCCCCATTATGTCAAAGGTCAAGGTCAGCATGTCAGTTAGCAGTCAGAACTTGTCTGACCGTTAAACTTCAGACCACAGAGCCAATATATTTCCTATATGATCTTTCTACAACTAATTACAGTGAACGGTCGTAGCTGTCCTTCACACCAGACTCCCACTGCTACTTTAAAAGCAACCAGAACATGAGTGCCGGGTCTTGTTAGGGTCTTCTGGGTCAAGAAAGGTTGATCAGGATTAACTGTTATTGTGCCGACAGAAAGTCAGAGAAAATGGATACATCTCAGGGCAGCTACATGACTGGATGGGGGACAGCTTACCACTGGCTGAGGATGAAAAAATAAAGCTGTCTAGAAGAAGACGTTAGAGAGCAGACTGGATTTCTTATGGAAGCTTCTGTCCGTCAGAGTTTGCAGCACAAAGCTGCATGTCGGCCATAAATCTGCTGCTTGGAGTGTCATCTCTTCTGCCATCATCTGTCGGGGCAGCAGGAGATGATGCTGCTGAAAAAGGCTCAACAGGCTGATCAAGAAGCTGGTTCTGTTCTGGTACTTGATCTTGGGACGACTGTGGAACCACTGGGTTTGATGATGATGCAAATAAGGATTCTTTGTAAAAGGAGCTTCACAGACAACGCTGAGCATCCTCTTAATGGAACTGTTATACATCAGTGTCTTCAGTCAGAGGCTCCCTCAGAACCGCTGTGACACAGACCACTACAGGAGCTCCTTCCTTCCCTCAGCCATCAGCATATACAACAACTCTGAAGAAATGTGGATAATATAATATAACAACATTTAGTTTCCTTTTGGGAATGATGAGATAGCTTTGAAGTGAACGACAACATATTTGAAAATGGCAGCTTCATTTTAAGGCTGCAGCGCTCTAAGGAAGTTCTGTTTATTGGAAATGAAGAGCAGGATTTCTAATGACTACATGTTAATTGGATCAAAACATAAAAGTTTGCATGTTAGAATGATTCTGTAGAATGGAATAACTATCCACAACATAATAGTGAGCCTGAAGCTGATGGTAGAGGTGAAGAAACCTCTCAATTACTGTGAAATGAAAGTTATTTCAAAAGAAACATCTTGGGCAGAAACGATGCATGACCTTCCTACAGAATGTTAAAGTCACTGAAGTTCTACATGTTCACACAAATAAAAGTTTTAATTCCTTAGTGAGATCATTAAATCAAATTAAACTGTGTGGACCAATTAACAAAAATAAATAAATAAATCTCTCTTTAGGGAATAAAGATAATTCTAGAGGTTCAGTGAGATTAGATTATTGGAAAGCCGCAAAACAAACCTTACATGTATAAAATAAATCCAAGAACTGCTATGTGCTCGCAAACAGTAAAAAAATAAATCTGTTTATTTCCCATCCTGTCAGTTATTATGAAACCCTGGGAAAATGTCGACTAAAACGGCTTTATGCTTTCTGAAGCTTATGTTGAACAGCAGTGTTTACACACCGAGGCATGGGGCCGGGGTGCATAAACAAGTGCGAGCTCTGCTTCCTCAGCAGGATTACAAAATACAAATATTAGTCTTACATCAAACAGGAAAACTGAACTCAATCATAGGTGATTCATTATTGTCCTGGCTCAACTCACACCTATTTGCCCATTTCTTTTTATTCAGTCTCCAACAGGCAGAAACATCCAGATTTAGAATCAGACATTAGAGCCAGAGATGTTTGGTCTGTGTGTGAGACTCATGCACCACTGTGCTTTAGCAGTGTCTTTCCACAGGAGCACTTTGGTCTGCTCCATGTTCTGTAAGCGAAGACGCAGCGTGGACATCGTAGAATATAAAGGACAAAAGGTCCACAGCCATAAAAAGCGCTCTGTACTACAATACAAATGGAAAAATTAGCTGTAATGTGTCTCCGCCTGAGACACGCCTCTCATCAGCTCGTAGCCGGTTCAGCCAAGCTTCCCACTTTGTCTCGTCTCCCCTTCCCTCTCATCCTGCCATACTGACTTCATTACAACTCATCGTCATCTCTCCTCAATCATCCCCGATTCCCAACGACTCTTATCCTTTCTCTATTTGTCCCTATCTTGCCAAACTTTTTTTGATTCCTCCACAGACACCTACCAACAGTTTACACTGAAGTGAGACCTCTTGTTTCCACACCGGCTTTGTTGTTCTGAAGCTATTTTCTGTCTGCTGAGCCTGTTGTCATAATTGAACATCGATAACAAAAGGTAAGCAGCACAGAGTCACTAGGAGAGTCACTGTTCATTCCTGACCTGCTGGAAGGAATCGTTTCAGAGGTTTTACAGTCATATTCCAAAAATTAGGATATGGAGTCCTGGTTCCTTTTGATAACAAAAAATAACTTTCAAGGAGATATTAAACATACTTTTCATTAAGCCCACATTTCTGTTTTAAATGTTTTTCCATCCGTCTGACGTAATCTAATTCAACTGTTATGGTTTGTTAACTAAATGGAAAATCATAAATAACACTCATCTGTGTGTATTTTAAGCAATAATAATCCTCACTTTTCAGTAATATTCCAATTTGCTGAATGGGTCGGTATATTAGGAAAATCTTCATCTGGAGAAGCAGGTCTTCTTTCTAAATTTATTATTCTGTAGTTTTTCATTTTTTTTTTTTTTTTTTTAAATGGCCATAATTTGCTAGCTCAATATTTTTTTTTCCATCTCAGTGCATTAATTTTTTTATAGTAAATCAGATGTTATTCAATACCAAAGTAAGCTTTTTCCAGTGTGGAAATGTGGAAATAGTGATACAATGGAGTACAGTTGTTTTTTACCCACCTGTCCTACTTATCGCTAGACTCTCATTATGACCCTTTGTGCCCTATTTTTGTTGTTGTTCCTAAAAGCTCTTCTTTGCAATCATTTATTTTTATTCTATAGAAGTGCTCTGGAGTGCAACACATAAAAAAAAAAAATCAATACTTTCAAAAATCAAGTCAATTCAGTTCATGCTCCTCCCTCATTTTTACCGTTATCCCTGTGACATTCACAGTTTGTGTTTCAACTTTTTTCAGTCAAAGGTAAACATGACAGATCCTACATATTCCAGATTGTCGAAAGACAATTTTACATGACAACAATCACAATCCAATCTATCCTCTTAAAAGCCTCGTGTGGAGGAGAGGACTTCAGAACGCCACGCCTTAAATGCTGCTCAGTCAAACCACGGCATTTCAAGGCGTAAACTGCTGCTTCTATTACAGCTTAAAAAAAAAAAAAAAAAAACAATCTGGGACAAGTGGGCTGAATCCCACAGCCATCACTCTGAAAACCCACAACGTGTCATGAGGGAAGCCAGGTGAAGAATCGCAGCCGGAGTGCAGTAGAATGTTTCCCCTCTCAAGGGAGGAAGGCATCAACTCGTGTCCTCAAGTGCTGCTGATATTTCCATAATCCCCAACCTGAACTCTTGTTCTTTTGATGTAAACTTTATTTTCCCCTCAGCACCGCGTTGCGGCCGTGGGCCTCATTTAGAAAATGCGTTTCCAACTTTGATCTTAAGCATAACTCCTGCTGAAAACCATGTCTGCTAATTATTTATAAAAGCTGCCTTTGATATGATAATGATCTCACCTCCGAGTGCAGTCTAGACCAGACGTAAGGCCTGAGAGAGGGATTATCAATTAAAGGCGAAAGGAACCGATTGGACCAGGGAAACCTGCAGCTTTTTTGAAACCACCAGGAATCCTTCACAATTCAATGGTGTGCTTGGCTTTGTTTGTCACTAAACAAACAGATTTCAATCTCTTCCACCATCATCTTATCTCCCCCCCCAAAAAAACTAATTGTCTCAATTAGACCTGGATGGCTCACATTTCAGATAAAAAAAAAAGTCAATATTAATATGAAATGTATATGTGAATAAAGCACAAATTGGAATCCTCTGACGTTTAATAGCAATTTTGTATTATGAACAGCTGAGATTAAATTCAGGTCGTCCAACAAGCTATTCAGGATTATCAACCCAGCTAAATCTGAATCAATAGAATATCAACGACAACTTCATTTGTTTCAGAAATTTAAATCAAAAAAGTCAATTTGTTTGCTAAACAGACCCATATACATCTGTTTATTTCTGTTCATTAAAATTTATGTCAGTCACAGCTAATAATCAATAGCACAATAAAATCTTCACACTACATAAGACATCACTCTTCTGGAGTTTAAATCCTTTTGTTTGCTGAGAAACTGGATTTGGGGTTTCCATTAACTGTAAACATTAAGCAACTCATTCATAAAATATTTGACCTAAAAACATTTTGTTCAAAGTAGCTGGTGACAAATCAGAGGGGATAAAAAAAACTTCACAGTATTAAGACATTAAGTAAATGTATAACCCACTACATCTCTGCTGGAGAGGCAAAGATAAAGGGCTGGTTCTGCTGATGTTGAAAGTAAATATGAATGGTTTAAAAAGGAATAGTTATACAACTCATAAATATGACATGAGTAGTGCTGCATAATAATAAAGTCACATTAAAAATGCATTGCTGTGTCTACAGCAACAATTCAAAACCTATAGAAAGCAAATCGGTCTGGCATGGCTTTCTGAATTAGTGACAGGCTTAAAGACTGTGAAAAAACCAAAGACTTATAATGCTAATTTATGCCAGACACCTAATTCTGCCTTGGAAATGTTTTAGGAATCCACTTAGTTCAGGAAAAAAATGTATACCTGCTGAAGAAGGCTAATACGTCTGGTTTCAAATTTCTTATCGTTTTTAATAAAAAAAATAATATTCACAATTCACAGTTTAAGATCCTGAGGTCAGCCACTTCAAAAATTCAACATCAATCCCACCTTACACACACACCACACACACACAGAGGATTAAATAAACATCAGCAACAACAGATCCACTGGTTGCCATGACAATGTCTTCAGCAGCTTAACACACTATGTGAATAACAATATGGCTGGATGATGGTGCTGACTTCAGGGAATGACCGAGAGGCTGGCTCTTCCACACGGGGTCAGATTCACACGGGGGTCTTCTCAGTTTGTGGCCAGAGACGGAGAAAACGTTTGGAAGCGAAGGCCGACATGCACCGCTTCAGAGAGGCTCGGAACAACAGAGCAAAACTGTGAAACATAATTGAATTTCTCTTGTCTGGAGGATATCGATGAAGTTCTGCCTTCAGATGTAGGAGATCAAACAGCGGTTGTGAAGGGAGCAGCAGCCATCACGGCTCAACGTCCAGCACAGCAGATATCTAACGCAGTGTTTTCAGAGTGGGGGACTCAGCCCCCGGTTTGACCACCAGAGGGCGTTAGGAGGGGTCTTGGAAAGTTGGAAGAAAAATAAATAAATAAATACATTTTTAAAAAATGATCTAATAAATCATGAATGTCTGGTCAGAAAATCTCATTCATTTCCATACATGCATGTATTCTGCCACTATCTGTAATGTAAAAAAGAAGAAGAAGAAGAAGAAGAGGAAAAAGGAAGTTTCACTGCATTTATTTTGCTTGCATTTCTTTAGCTGAGCTTGAGGCATCAGAGGCTGAAGAGAAGACAGACCTATAATCTAAAAGCTGGAAGGACAAGGTGGAGGGTCACATGACAAAACCGTTGCAAAAGCAGAGCTGGCTGCTTGAGGAGCACCGACTGAGCCACGGATACGACAAAACTACAACAATACTCATCCAAGTACACAGTGGAATTTAAGTCTTCATTTGGATAGTTTGACACCTGACACTTTTCTCTGCTCACAACAAATAAAAGATTCTCATGCCGATTCATCACAAAAATGTATTCTAGGCAAATGATCTGTATCTGTAGGTCTGTCCTTCACCCTTTCATGTACAAACCTACCAGGCCCTCCGACCAGCTGCAAGGAGGGTGAAGAGCTTTGGCCCCAAGAAAAAATGACAGAGAAAATGAGGTTTAACCCACTGGTTACTTATTATTCATAAGTTCGGAAAATGCTCTAAAGCGTAAGCAGTATGTCATAGCATATCCCTGTGTTCAGCATATACTGGGAAGAATTGATGGCATCAATACTGTCCAATTGTTCCCCCTCACAACTCTATAATTTGATGATATGCTTATGTTTTTCAAAATCTTTGCATTTTGGCACTTGTGTCTCCTGTTGCTCCTCAATCAGAACAATATCAATATAAACAAACATGCAAGCTTTTCTGCATTCTGTTTTTACAAAGAAACTGTTTGTACCCTTCAATCACCTCTAAAGCTCCGTCATAAAATAATCATTGGGTCAAAGTGTATCAGCTGAGTTAAAGGTCTTAGACTGAAGGTCACGATGAACTCACTGCTTGGATCAATACGCCATCTGCTCCACGGCCGTGCATGCTGCATCCACACACACTCGCGTGCTCACGTTGCTGCACTTCTGTGTGTACCGGGCTGCAGAGTAAGCAACAGCAAATCCTTAGAAATGCACTGAAAACCAGGAAGAATCGTTCATCAAATTGGCTCTGTTTAAGATTCCAGCGTGAAACACCCCGGCTCATCTATCGACAAAACGGCAATAAAATATTCAGAACTTGTCGTGTTTTTGTAACCTTAGAACAACCGATCCATACGAGTACAGGTCCTCTCCCACTTAGTTCATCCTGTTATAGTGCCATGCGTCTACAGTAGCCAAGAAAGGATGAAAAAAAAGAAGAAAAAATTGGCTTCAGAAGAGGTCCATTTGCATTTTTCACATTTTTACTATACTTTCTACTAAATGATTAAAAATGAAGGGCGAGGCAAGAGATGTCTGGTCTACCACTAGATGTAACAAAAATGTACAGGCTGTGTCATGAAATATTTAACTACAACTTGTGACATTTATTGGTCATAAGGATTTGGACAATCTATGACTCAGTTTTTGCATCGCAAAGTACACATTAGAGTCCTAAGTTTGATCCAGTGGTTTCACTGGATCAACATACAATATACAATAAACCTAACAAAAACCAGCTGTAGTCTCAGACTGGAATTCCTGGTTAGTGAGACAAATTATTAGAGGAGATTTCCTTCTAATTAGAAATAAACAAAAGACATTAAATAAAAAAAAAAAACATGGATTCCATAAGCTTGGTGCTAAAGGAAAGGAAATCACATACACGTACAATGGACCCTCACCAATCTGTAGCTCAATATTTGTGGATTCGCCTATTAAATATGTTTCTGTGGAACACAAAACCAAATTATTCTCTGAAAATTCATCCATTCGCGGATTTTTCTATAGAGCATATTCAAAATATGCAAAAGAAAATGTAGCTTGGGAAGCTGAAATCAATGCTGCCTTGCAAAGCAGCCAATGAAATCCCTTCAGCTTCCTTGGTTCTGATTGGCTGAACCCCCAAGATCAGAGATGAGGAAGACTCTAGAAAATAGCATTTGCTGTAATGCTAAGACAGTTTCCTCTGTGCAAATTTATGCACGTTGATGTATATTTTGTGTTTGAACTATTGAAATAAAGTATTAGCAGATTGTAGCTGTTTGCAGGCGGCTATGGCCCCTGACCCTGGTCAATACCAGGGTTCACTGTAATCCAGTAGCTCATAATTCCCCTTCTTTCTGCCTTAACTGGAAGAAGGGTCTCTCACTTTACCAGTTTCTCAGATCGCTGTAGAAGAATTTTGAATTTATTGCAGCTTGTGGACATTGATGGTGTTACTTACACCACAACATTTCAACAAAGTTAAGGTCTGAATTTTTACTGGGTCATTGCAACATCTTGATTCTATTCTTTTTCAGCCATTTTGTGTTTTGGATCACCGTCGTTGATGACCCAAACATGAACTCCTCTATGCCGTGGGCGTTCCTCCAGAAGTCTTGATGTAAATGGCTCTTTTCTTGCAACTTTTCCCAGCAAGCCATAGTTGTTCAGCCAGGCTGACTGTGCTGTGCTTGAACATTTAACATGCTAATTGATATCTGAACAACCTGAGGTGGAGCTCTAGGGATATGCCAGGAGTCAACCCCTGGAAAGGCTGCCACTCTGATTAGATATGAGCACAGCCAAGGGGTCAGGAACTCCGGCCCTTGAGTGCCTGATTCCAAAGCCTTTAAACACAGTTTGCAATCCAGAACTTGGTCTTTAAACCCTTCCTGGATGGATGGGCAGCAACAGCAGATTCTCTACTGTGATTTCTGATGTATTTCCACTTTGACTAACACACTCATATAATAAAACTCCTTAGATGCCACACTTGCTACTGACATATTACTGATCAGTCAATGCATTTTATCAGGAACACCTGGCTGATGGCAGAGGCAGAACCAGATATTTTCTCCTGATCTACTTATTCTTTGTCCTAAAGCTTCATGGACAGTAATGGGAGCTTTTCTTTAATAGTAGATGAAACGTTTACTGTGTAAAATCGGGGTACTGCTTGAGAAAACACCGTCGTTCATAATCACAACAGGAAGTTATGTATCAAAGTTCTGTCCCGTTTGAAATCGACTGTCAACTTTACGTTAAGTCGAACAGTAAACATGCAATGTGAAACACTGTATATGTTGTTGACTGGATGATGGAGAGAAAAAAGAATCAATGCCGGCTTCACAAACATTCACTTTCTAGGATTTTTGACTAATGACCTGGTTCATTCAATAGAAAGTCGCCTATGTAAAGGAAATCCCTCAGCCTGCTCCACCGCGCTGCATTTCAACACCACCAGTGTTGTGAGCAGACTGCAATTACTTCACAAAAATGCTGCTGAAGGACAAAGGGAATAAAGTAAAAGTCTTTCGCTACTTCTAATTCAAAATCTACCCATTTTCCATTATGTACCAACTTGTGGCCAAAAAGGTCAGTCTGAAGTTCACCATTAACTCTGCAGCAGTTCAAATAGAAGTGTGTTGCCTCTGATGGTGATGGAGCTGTGCTGTAACAGATATGGACTATTTCCCGCCGCAAGAAAACAAGGCATGGCAAACTGGCTGGAGAAAAAAATGTTCTGTGCTTCTCCCAACGGTGCCTCCAACTATCCTGTTTTATTAACATGAAATATTGTTGCAGCCTGGCACAAAAACGCCTCTCTGATCCAGAAACTCCCCCAGAGAGAGGAAATGAGGGACATGGAGACAAAGTGGGAGAGAGGCAACAAAACAGCACGACGACAGAACAAAGTCAGAGTACAGAGGACGAAGGTAGGATGAAAAACAGAAAGAAAATCAAGCAATATAAGAAAAGGAAATGAATGCAAGGGGAAAGGATACAGTTTTAGAAAGCAGAGTGGGGGGAAAAATGAAGAGTAGGGCTTTCTGATGTAGCTTCCCCAGAAGAATCAGGATTTCAAATTGACATTTTTCTTGTTGTATACTTGTCATATGCAACAAGGGCATGTCGCCACAGCTCTGCAACAAGCACAGGGAGAGCATTCAAAATTTACATGTGTGACTCCACAAAGCAAGTCTGTCAAAGTGAAGAGATGAAGACGGCAAATTAGAGCACATCAGACGAAAAGGACAATGCTAGACGTAACACAGAAAACAGAATGCTTTATCGAAGCAAAGTCCTCCAGCTGAGTAGGCTACAATCCAGCAAACTAAAAGTTTTAAGAAAGTTCTGATAACATCAAGTTATTGTCTAAAAGTTTCTCTCTGCAGAATATGTATAACTGAACTATGGAAAAGTTTGATACAGTTAGATTACGTTTCCCACTGGAAACAGTCTGATCGGTCGGAACATTTCAGTTCTTAACCACTGGCTTTAGTCCTTCAAACCAGTGGACGTGGCTCTCCATTCTCTTTGTTCTCTGAAGTTGGAGTGAGAGCTCCACTTAGTAAAAGTCAACAGATATGACCCCTAAACTTTGAACTGCACACTTGGAGTCCCCCAAGAAAGACAAAGCCCTACAGGCCCCCTCCTTTGTTCATCTATTCTAACCTCGTCTCAAATGATGAAGCTTCTCACCTAAAGCTCTCCAGAGGTGGATCTAAGAGTTTATTTTACCTCTCAGCATAAAATAATTTGTTCTTTCACATCTAATAATCAAAACTGAAGGCTGGAATATAGACCAACTGGAAAATGAGGTGTTTTTACTTTTTGGCTAAGATCCTTCATCGCCTTGATAAACCAAAGCATTGTCTCATTTACTGAAGACAGTGTCACGTAAGGTGTTCTACACCGTTATACCATCACTTGGGAACAAGTGAGCAAGATACTTCTACTATATTGATGTAACCTATAGGGAGCTCTAAACCCTCTTATGGTTGAAAACCATGGCCTCCGGCTTGGAAACGCTTCCAATAAGATAATTGCGGTACTTCAGTGAATCCTAAAAGTCATGATTTGAGGATGCCAACAAAACTACATCATCCGCTTAAAGCAGAAATGAGACCGTGAAGACCGTTCCTCTTCCTTTTCTGTGATTACCTCTTTCAATTCATGAACTCCAGAAGTGGAAAGCAAGGAGCAGCCATGATTGACTCCAACTGGGATTCAACAGACTCAGAGAAATTGTTTCAAGGCCTTCAATAAAGTTCTCTAAAAGCACTGCTAATCCTTTTCTCTGTTTTATTGTGCAATGGCAAACAAAGCAATCCCAGATGTAATGAGGCGGATGAAGAAAAGCATGATTTGTCCAACTTAAACTGCAAAAGTCTGTCTCACTCAGCCTTTCCAAAAACAGAAGCAAAAACCTAAACTTCCAGACTTTCGTCTTAAAAGCTGTGTTAGAGTCGCAATTGTCGTTTCTATCAACAGAAACCACAGTGAGCTGGTGGGATTTCAGATTCAGATGCTTTGAAGCAGCTCTTTCTTTCCTCCATTGTTAAGGTGCAACAATTTTCCTCCAGAAAGCGTTGCTGTGGTTAAGACCATAATCTACAGTCAAGTTGATATGCCTCATGCACATTGCTTTGCTGCTGCTTCAGAAAAATGTCGGGTGCGCTGACTGTGGTCAGACACTGTAGGGATTGTCCATGAGGCGCTGCTTTGAAAAGCATCAAAAGAACTCTGTGACCTTTGTGGAGCTCAAAAAGAATTTTCAACCACATGCAAAAGTTCAACCTTGACCCTAAAACTGCTCAGTAAACCGTCTGAGTCCATGACAGCAAGAGAACTCACCGTCTAAGTGAAAGATCGGTTCATAAGCAGAAGCAGTAATCAGTTTCTGGTGTTTATGCATCCCTGTTTACGAAATGGAAAAGCAGATCCAGTGGGACCGATTAGCTCCGATGCCTCACAGGGGAAGCAATGATAAACACAATATTGCCTTTCCAGCTACATACTGTAAATCAGACACCACTTTATTCTCCACAGAGTTTAATTTATTCTGGTCCAAACCCAGAGCCCATTTACCACAAATGCAATAAATCCACTCATACGCTGAACAGATTCCACTTACAATACTGTCAACAGTTTTTCAAGGACACAAACTAGCTTTATCTCTGAAAATCTAATAAAACTCAGCTTAGAAGATGTGTTAACAGAAACATCACTTGAATTTATCTTCGCAGTTTGTATGACCTTCTACCTGTTTTATCAACTCAGAGACATTTCATAATAAAACAGATTTTTTTTGTTTCTTTCAAGTGGATAATCTAAAAATGGTGACTGATAATCAGCGTGATGTGAGAGAAAGCTGCGCGTTGGTTTCTGCTCGTTCCAAATTAAATATTACGTCAATTTGTTCAAAGCATAAATGAGCTTTCAAAATGGAGATTAAATACACAGGTCTAACAGATTATTTATTCTCTTTACAATGCAAATTGCGCTGGCCTGACATCGTGTTGCTTCTTTATTCCCACTTGGCTTGTGTGCGAAATGCATTGTTGTTAGCTCACAGCATTGTCTCAGGTCACAAAAGCAGCAAATCTGCCAGAGTTAAGGAGCTGCTGGTCGTTAACCTCGCAGACAGGTTTGCAGCAGCCGTCGCATCAAACGTCGAGCAGATACGCTGGTCCACAGAGAAAAGAAAAAAAGCAGCGTTTCAAAGTAAAAAGCAATAAAAAGGTGAGGTGGCCACATTTTATGGGCTGCGGCGTCTGGGTGGAGCCGGTCACCTTGAAAAGTGATTGAAAAATTTAAGGATGTATCTTATGATCACACAGAAACGTTCAATAGGAAACTGAATTCATTAAAAAAATATGGAAATTCTTCCTTCCAAAGCACAGAAAATGAAAAAAAAGTTGAAAAATTAATTGAATGTGACAGCAGATCATTACTGAAAAGAACACAATGACCTTAAAATTATGATTGAAATTATGCCTGAATGTAATATCTCAATATTTGGGATCTAATTTGACACAAGATGAACTGTTTCACCAGTAAATCAGAACGTCATCGAAATGATCAAAGATTTCAATCATTTTAATTGACGTGAGATTTCTAGATTCATTAAAGATTAAGTCACATTTTTTTACATCCTGTTTTATGATTATAATTTAGCTGATGAAATTCCAACATTAAGTTTCTGAGAACATCACAATTGGATAAGACCAATAAAATGAGATTAATATAGAAATATAATAGCCTTCTAATCTAGCAAGTGCTGACTTGACACATGTCCAACAGACAGCAAGCCATATAAACTCATTGCTACAGGAGAATAGAGTGCTGCATCCAAGCATATTACTGGAAAACTTAGTGGAAGGAAAAAATGTTTAGAAAAAAGATTGCACAAGCAAAACAGATAACTGCCACCTTGAGCAATATTCTTAGAGACATACATTCAATCCATGGAGAGCAACCTCTCAATGTATTAGAGAGAAATTATATTCTGAAGAGCGGGAGACAAATTAAGTTTACAATATTTTTTATTAGTTATTTATCTTTTGAGGAATAAAGTACAATTAAATTAGAGATAAGTGATACCCTATGAGTATAATTTCTCAAAAATCTCTCCACTGACTGGAAAAACCTGCAGTCAGACTTGGGGAGAGCAGCCAATGGGATTCCAGTTTCCCAAGAAAGTTATATTCTGAACGGGTCCGTGCTCGAACTGAAACCCACACTCCACCGCTGACCCAAAAGCACGAGAGGTCACATAAATAAAACAAAGAGGTTCTGGGAGTCTGCTGTGAGTCAGAACTGGAGCTTTTTAGGTCAACGAATAACCGGAATGTCAGGAGGAAAAGTGAAGCGAGCCCTGAAAAGAAACACCAGCCCCTACAGTGATGCATGATGGTTGCTCACATGGTGGTGATGTTGTGGGTCTGCCTCCTCTGGTACATGCAGAGGACAAGACAGATTCAGCCGAGTTTGATGACGCCCTGGGAGAAAAAGTCTTCCTATCTGGGAGGAAGCAGAAGGTTTAGGTGTCTTTGACCTTCAAAAAGGACAAGAACCCAAAGCATCCCGCAAAATCCACCAAAGTTTGGCCGCAGAAACGTCTTGAAGACAGAGAGGCCATCAGTCACAGGACTCGAATGCTGATAGATGTTTCTGTTGGGATTAGAGGAGGGAGAAAGTCTGCAGCACAAAAGCCGAAGAATATAAAAGAACTAGACGCTTTTGACCTTGAGGGATTGGTTTTACGCCAGTAAAAGGGGGAATTTGAGAGCTAAATTAGTCCATCATAAAGGTGGGGAATCATTTTGAGACTGCAGCAGTCATCTAAAGAGCCATTTTGTGTTACATTTACAGAAATCACTGCTGTTATTACATTTCTTTGATTTGCTTTTGCCTAAGCCTTAAAGTCCTGCCACTTACATGTTAACCTTTGACCTCTAACAAGAGTTGTACTTTCTGGTGCTATTTAATCAACACGAAGCCTGGATGAGACAGTAACTCAGCCGTGTAAAGCAAACACACACACATACGCACACGCATGCATGCATTAGTGTGCCACAAATTGTTTCACACTGTGGACCAACGAAGCAATTACACATTCTTTAAATGACTGGATTGGGAACGTCAATTAAGTCTGAGGTAGTTTGAGGCATCAGCTTTCTGACCAGAGTTATTGGCTTTTAATCCCGTCCTTATGTTTGGTGGGATAGGGTTCCCTCGCTGAGATAGTCACTAGCAGCAACGTGACTGCAGATCAGTGATAATTGGCTGAATGGGCCGAGCCAGAACGCTGAATACTCGTTAGCTCGGCTGAAAAAAGGAGCAGGAACGTTGGAGGGACACCTCCGAGTTTAGCTTCTCATTTCAGACAGTGAAGTTAAACTCGGAGCAGGAGCAATATTAAAAGTCAACAACAGTTGCGTCAACATGTGAATGAAACATCCTGTTCTCCAAGCTAATTCAAGAGTTTAACAAAAAAGTCAAGATCAAAGAAAGTCACAAAACAGTGAATAACTCGGGTTGCGGTGGAGTGTGTCCAAAAAAAAAAAAAAACCCCAAAAAAACTCTTCTTTAAAGCAGTTCTGATCAAATGGCACCTCAAAGAGTTCAGGTGAAAAACAAAAAATATGAGGGCAAAAAGCAAAGGGGCAAAAGAAATTAGCTTTGGCAACATTTAGCCACAGCTTTCCAAGTGGCCGTAAAAAAAAAAAAAAAAAAACAACATGCGGTAATCACTGGGTAAGGGGCGAAACTTTGTTACTTCAGGGCTCCGTTTCCAGCCGAAGTGTGAAAGCAGCGATACGGAGCGCCACAAAAAGAGCGCCCCGAAATCAACCTGCACAGGCATTCGCTTCCGCACGAGGATGATCTGTGACAGAATGATTCATTGAGCTCCCTTTATGGCGGGCAATTGTTGATCTTAATCCAATCCGGTTGAACACAGGCTGTACCTTGCAGCAACGCCGGCCAAATGAAATACTCCATTCCTCTGTGAGCCCTAAACAGCAGCGCAACAAATCCCAACTGCATGTGAGGTGAATGCATAGGTTGCTTCTGAAACATGGATCCTCTGGGAACGACATGCCAAACAGCACCTGGAAAGGATATCCATCTTTCCTACAGTATTTCTTTTTTTTTTTGTTCATTCAATCATATTATAAGTATAAAACACCAATGTATTTAACTGCAATTTGCATTGCAGATTAGGACAGGGTACAGCATTATGAAGTTAAAGACTATACATATTTTTGCAAATGACAGTCTGACAAGGGCAGTATGAGAGCCTGATAACCCTAAAGAAAAATAAATGCAAATGCCTTTCAAGGGAAATAAACTGGAGAATTTAAAGCAGTTTCAGTGTTTTAGCTTTTTACCACAAAGCGCAACTCAGTCAATCACACAGAGGCAAATTACATTCGTGCATCTGGAGGTGGAGGAGACGGCTTGCTGAAGTCCAAACCAAGCATCAGAACGGGACAGGAAGGAGATTTAAGTGAGTTTGATTGTTGAATGGCTGTTGGTGCCAGATGGGCTGATGGGAGGATTTCAGAAATTACTGATTTGGGGGGATTTACACCCATAAACATCTGTCAGGTTTGCAGGGAATCGTCAGAAAATGAGAAAATATCCAGTGAGCAGAATTTGTTTGACCTCTGACAACAGCAAGGCTTTTTCATCCAGAGGAGATTGGGCAGACTGGTTCCAGAAGATAGACACCACCGTTTAAAATTCATGGCAACCAGTTGCAGAACTTTAAGCTGACTTCTATGTTGTTGTTTTTTTACTTGTGTGGGTTTTTGTCTGATTTTACATGATGTAAAGATTTCCCGTCACATTAAAGAAGTTGAGAAGTAATGCATTTCTTTTTGATCGATCAAAGTATTTAAATACGCCATTTTTCTTTTATTCTCAATTTTTCCCGTTTTAGTTTATATAAAGCACATGAAGAGCATAACTGAGTAAGTGACTGATTAAAACTCATTAATGATTGAAGCTCAGAGCAGAGAAAGCATTGATCACGACAGCTCTTTCAAGTAATACCAAAATTAAAGAGGCAAAAATTAAAGGTAGACAGGAAACAGTAAAAGAGAGAAACCTTTTACTGTTTCCTTTGCAGCAGATGCAGGATTTAGAGAAGGTGCATATGGAAACTTGACCCTTACATGATGAACAATTTCAAAAAGGAAAAAAAAAAAAAGAAGTCTTCTTGACAGCTGATTTGATTGTGCTTCCACCCCGCCGACTCAACTTTCCAGTAAACCCAGCTCTGAGGCCTGCGGTTCTCACTTCCCACTCACACTGATTGAACAATTGGATTGGCAGAGGGAACATCAGAGGAAGGGAGGCCTTCTCATTAAAAAGCCCTTTATTCATTCTTATTGCATTACAGACATCTTTTGTGCTGCTCTCTCTCTCCACCCTGCCTTCTAATGTGTTCACCTCAGCCCCTCGCTGGTTGGAGGCCCTGCAGACTTCCAGGGCGGTGGGAGAGTAGCACTCATTGGACACACTGCACTTGTTGTCATGTGCTTCATAATCCAGACATCATGAATCTTCTTATTGCTTAATGCACATGGTGCTGTTAAAAGTGGTGCATTCCATTTAGTTCTACATTTGCGTCTCTATGTTTGCATCTGGTGAAAATGTTTGCGGTTTGTTGTAGGTTTTGCCAGAGGCAGAATCATAAACCATCTACAACAACACTAAAAAGGTGTGACGTGCATGTCATCATTTAAAGTCCACCTGCCTAATCTGAAAGCTGTTCTGGTTCTGACATCATTTGGATCTCACTGTGAAAGCCGTGATCTGCTAAGAGCTTCCGAACCACCAGAGGGCGGCACTGCCGGCAGGAATCAGTTAGAGGAAGGGAGCAAAAATAAGTGGAGAAAATGTGGGCATCACTAAACTAAGAAGTTAAATCATAAATATTTGTTCCAATAATGCTGTAGTGCAACCAGGATGCTGACAGCCATATTGGAGAGGGATGCTAGAACATCTAACAAGTACTCTGCTGTGTGGAAACCTGCGACATCTATCCACCAACTCTCCAACAGGGTTTCAAGTTTGGCCATCCAGCAAATCAAAATGATGGCGATGGAGACCTGTTTATTTAGTTTTTCAGACAAACTGTCAATGTCATTTATATATTCTTAAATTTATTAAACAAATTAAGACAAAATATGACTGAAGGTATTCAACCTGGTAGTTTTTGGATCATGGACACGTCTGACCCAGAGTTACAGCAGGACTCTGCTGCTGGTTGTGGCGGCCAGTAACACCACAGGAGGTCAAACCAGGTTAAGAAAAATTGATCTGAAGGGTAAACATTTCAATTCAGAAATTGGAATCGAAACCCAAAAGTTGTGGACTGCTGGTTCAAACTTTGAGAAAACCAATATCCTTTCTGGAGATTTGACCAAACTCTCGAGTCATCTTCACACCAGAGAGGTATAATGAAATGCCTTCCACATGTCTCTGAGCACAACTAGAGTGACTCTTGGGTCATACCTTTACTTTCTACTGATGCAGTCTGACACATGCGCGCCTCCCCAAAGGTCAAACGCTAAAAAAAAAAAAAAAAAAAGACATCCGAGAGATATTTCTAAACTCCTTTCTCAACAGAGACATGCATCTGATATCCCTTCAGCCCTCAAACAGGTCTCAGCTTGGCCTGGATTTCTATCTTGTTCTTGGAGCCTCTGTGGTTTTAGAATCGTTTGCCACAAAAGACGAGACAGCAGACTGCTAATATTTAGAGTGAGCTTTGACAGCTGTGATATACAATATATTCAGTGGAGAGGAAGGCAGAGGCAGAGGCAGAAAAGGAGTGTTTTACTCATCCATGTCAAATAGAATCCAAACTATTGTTTCTGCAGCAGAGCGCAGGGGACGTTGGGAGAGAGATTTGCATTAAACGTGTCCTCTAGCCTGCTCACTGTGTCCTTACCGTCTCCCAGAGGTAAAACAACATCCTTGTCACCACCCACAGCCCTCCTTCAGAAGCTGCATGCACACAGGTTTATGTACGGCAGTATTAAAGTTTTATGAACTGCACGGAAAAGATCTACTCCGCAAAAAGATTAGGTGAAATCTGGTGATTGCGAAATAACAGCAGTGAAAGAAATGACTTGGTTTTGAAAATTACGTGACAACTGAATGGGCAATTTGCTGTTCTTCAAGCAACAGCATAAAAAACAAGATGTTAAATAGACAAAGAATACTTTGTTGCCTGAAGCCAAAATAAAACCAAACCTGAATGTTAATCGGATCCTCGGAGAAATAAACAATTGGGCTATGCTGGGTTTTCATTCAAAATTTTCCATGAATTTTAACAATATTTAAAAATGATAATAATAGTAATAATAATAATAAAAAAGCATGACAGCGTTGTCCAGTTTGACGTACTTTGGCGACATTTCCTCAGCTTCCTTAAAGGCTTTCAGTTAAAAGACTATTTTAAATCAATGAATGCAACACAAACTGGTCACTTTGGACAAGCAAAGCCTCTAATATCACATTTGTTGCAGGATATTTCTAGTTCTGATAGTCTTCTGAGCCAGAGATGCCATTACTGGCTCACTCACAGGAAACGGCTGTGGGCAAAACATTTTGTAAGCTCTCTTAAAAACTCCTCAATTTCAAGATGAGGGGATTAAGTTATTTAATTAAAGATTCGTGGTGAGGGAAATGAAAATCAAACGTTTCCAGAGAGAAAACCAAAACGGTTAACAGAGACAGAACGCGTGTAACTACTGTAAAATATTGTTCAAGTAAACCTTCCATCTTTGTGTGACATATTTTCAGAAAACAGGAAATTAGTAGAGGCAATTCTGGTTTATTAAAACAGTGGCAAGAATTGTTTCCTTAACTACCAACCTGTGATATTGAAGAAAAAAAATAATGCTTTTCTTTAATTGCATCAAAAAATGATTTTCCTCACAGTTTTATTGCCACATTAATAACAAACATAAAATGGTTTACTTAAAAAAAAAAAAAAACTTGACAGTTTTCTTGAAAAAAAACACATTTCTAGCTACTGACGCTACTATTTTAAATAGATAGAATGGATATAAGTTGTATGGAGAGAATCAGAAATTGGCTACTTTTTGGAATTTTGCTGCTGATAAATAAGTCCCAGAGATCTTCACCATCACTCAAAAATGTTGTCTTGACCTTAAGATGGAAGCCCAGACAAAGAGTGACCCATCAGTGAAACCACTGTGCAAACAGGCTTTATAAGCAGCTACTTCCTTCCAGTCTGGGGAAATGTGGAGCAGTCTAAAGGCAATTCAAATCTGAAGAGGGGGGAAAAAAAACATAAAAGACCAGCTATGAAAGTGGCATTTCACTCAGGACGAGATATGGGAGCTACTTTTCTTTTCCAAGCTTGAAAAGACGCAGGAGAAGCTAAAACTAGGGCTCCTTTGAACATGAGAAATTCGCTCAGAGCCATCAGGATGAAGACTCTGTGGGTACTGTAAAAAGTAAAGACAAACAGTAACGCAGGAACCACAGGGAGCTGCTTCTGCATGAAAAACATTAAGTGACAGAATTGGGATCCAGTGCGGATGCATATTTCCTCATCTGACTGCCTGACGTTCAGACAGCTCACCACAGTCTCCGTTGTTTGCACATCAAACCTCGCGTGGTTTGAAGGAAACGGGATAATGAGTCCCGGCATTGAGCAAAGTGGGCAGATTTACACATTAGACTTTTCCAATTTTAGGAAAACTAACAGTGAAATAACTAAAACGATTCTCTTACCTTGATGCCGTAGATGAAACCAGGCCGGTTGATGTCATTGCATTAAAAAAGAGAGAGAGAGAAGTAAAATTAGAATCTTTTTCATAAGTTGTGTTCAACTTATGAAGCAGAGTAATAATATGCCAACACAACCACAGCCTTGACTTACTACAGATTTATGCATTTTGCACCAGGTCACTGTTGAACAGTCGACACAAAAGAGTAATAGTATTTATTTATTTATTTTTTTTTACTCTGACTCAGGTTCACATCCTGGGGGATAAAAAACACTCTGCTTGTGTAGAGATTTTAACATTTTAATGTGCAGCTGAGTCATTCGTTCCTTTAAGTGAACTTACTCAAATAAGAAAAAACAATATCTGCTCCACAGATTTTACATCAGGTGAATTGAAAAAATACATGCTTTCATGATTTTCCATTGGGTCCATCTCTTTTTTTTCACTTCACCTTCATTCTGAATGCAGAAAAGGTAAAACCAGGCATTTTCTGGATTACACGGGGCTTTAACTTGCAAAATAGTTTTGTTGTACTTATAGCATTTTCTGTTTCTATTCAAAATGCGTTTCTTTACCACTCTGTCAACTTTTAATTATTTCTTTTAATTAAAATGGAAAGTTTATTTGCGCAGTCTTGACACTTCCTGTGGCTGTAAAGTCGGGCCCCTCCATGCATGGAGCAGAATACCTTCAATTATGAGTTATTTGAAAAGCTCTGCTTAAATTATTCTGGGTTTGATTTTCTAACAAGGCAACTCATTAGAGGCTTTATTTTTCCTGCCACTCTTTATTCTATGTTTCTTTAAACAGATGTTAAGTTGTTTTTCTTAACTTAAAAAAAATGGATGAAGAAGCCATAACTTGTTCTGTTGCATGTTAGGCTACATTTAAAGTGATTGTTCCACTTTTCTGTTTAGCTGTTTTGTTTTTTAAGCATTCATAATTTTATTTAAAAAATGTTGTGGGGGGGGGGAATTAATAGTAGATGCTTCAGGATAAAAATAGTAAATTACTTCATGGCTGTTTTATTCAAACGGTTCACCTTTTATTTCATTTGAAAGTGGTGCAATTAGTCTGCATTAATTTGCTGGCAACAAAACATTGTAAAGACATATTAATAATAAATCTTCAGGCACATTTGCATCCGTCAGTCCAGCTTCAATGCCTGACAACTGGGCTTTTTATAAGGCTTCATAAATCAGAAGCTCCTGTTCTTGAAAAGAGACGTCCGATATAAATCAGCTCTTTAGACCTTTTGTTCTGCTCTGACCTTTTGTAACACGGTGCAATAGGGGGGTGGAAAAAACCTAAATGTGCAGAATGCATGAGTGTTATCAGCTGAGATATCTTAATAGCAGGCAGCAAAATAATAACCATGATGTTTATTTTCCTCGTGTTTGATTTGTCTAAGATAAATAGTGACCTGCTGAATGGATATTTCTATCACCATTAAAAAATATGAATGTTTTGCAAGTATTGAATGAGAGGCGGGAAAATTTACTTCAGTTACATTCAAGAGAAAGGACCTTGGGCTCAGACTTTAAATGGAGCGCCGTTAACGAGAAAAAAATGGTACAAATCTCACACAGACACCTTCACTCTAAACAAGCTTAACAGAATTTAAACTGACAAAAATAAGCACTGGGGTTTTTTGTGAGCATATTTCTAATTGGTCTATTGATTAGAGATTTTCACAGCTTCATGACAAAGCCTTAGATCCTGGTCTGTGTTATGAATTAAAATGGCAGGAATATTCACTCAACAAACTCAGGAGCAAAAACGAATAGAGAGCCAGCAAAACTGCTGAAATCTCACAGGGCCGAAAACACAACCCTGCTTCCTATTAGTGGTGATAATTATCAGCTGATTAAGTCCCAACTGATGATCAATCAGGATGCATTGATCCTGACACTGATGATTGTCAGGATGCATCAAACCAGCAAGTGGAATCAAAACCTTCCTTATTCTTGCAAAACGAGGATGTCCTCATTCAGATATTTATGACCTTCTAAATGTGAACAAATAGGCCGCTTCGCAAAGACATGGATTCATTTTTTATTATTCGCATTAAAGGACTTCAACTGGATTGGCCTCACCGCGCAAAACTCCACAGATGAAGAAAAAGATACAGAAACTTCATTTTGTTTGACTGGACCGATGATGTGAGCTGAAGGGAACAGAAATGGTGAAATACTGACTAAAGTTTTATTTCCTCTTATTTTAGTTTTTGAAAAATACTAACCTTAAGTTTCACAACTTTCAATTTCCATGAAGAATGTTGAGCATTTTTATCTAATTTGTTTTTCACACGTTCACATTTTGCAGTAGGTAGCAGATATTTTACTTCAGAACAAAAAGCCCGGCTCGAAGACGGCGTTCGCAAACACGATATCAGATCCCAACCAGGCTTTTCTCCTGTAAAGTAGGCACTGGAACAAAAACAAGCGGACCTCCGAGGGCAGAGGTCGAGTTCGATTTTCCCCACGGCTCCCATGCTAACCCAGGTTGTCTTTATTCAGCCTGGATAAGAAGTTATCTGCTTCATCTGTTGTTCCTGATCTGAGGAATGCACCAACTCAAACCACTTCATATCCTCTGAATGCACCGGCCATTGTGAACATTATGTAGATGGGCGCTTTGAAGCGAGGTATTGATTTTGCTTTTGGCTGAACATCTTCCAGAGAGTATGAGGGAGTTATGGGGTTTTGCGGTTTGTATGAAGCCTTCGGTGGCAACTGGCTCAACAGGCCGAGCCTGTGGCCAGCTCTGCCGCATGACTTTGGTTTAGAAGAGAAACACTCCCCTGCAGATTTTTGGAATTAGATTAGGAATGCAGTCAAAGGGTTCAAAGGTTCAATTGCTACCTTTTAACATCAAAGTTATCCCTGGTGTTCACATTCGAGTCTTTCTATCTGCACATGCGAGCACGGTATGGATCTGATTTGATGGCCGCTTTTGTTTAAGATGAACGAGGAAAAGTCTCAGGTGAGAGCAGAAAACCAGCAATAAGCTACGAAAGCTTCAGAATAACAAAAAAGAAAACCGGGGCGGGAACTTTGTGTCTGATGTTGACCTGACCAGATAAAGCAAGCTTTATCTCATACAATTTGCTACCAAGCTAATTCTCTGCACAATCGGAGGGATTAGGTTGAAAAGACTAGTATTGTGTAGATTTTCAAGATTAGCTTTATTCAAACCAGGGTTACATTCAGGACAGCTGTAGCAGCCAGTATCTTACACATGCCTCTCAATAAACGACAATTTATTTCAAAACGTACTTTATATCAATAATTTCATTAATAAATAGATTACTACATGAAGATTGATCGCATGTAAAAAGGTTCAACTTGACAGTTACTCTTCATCCAACTTGACAGTTACTTTTTCAGCCGCAAAAAGTCCTGCAGTTCAGAGTGCTTTATCCAAGAATATTAAAAGGAAAGTTTAGCGGAAGGAAAATGTGTGACCTATTATTGCAGCCTGTAGAGCAATGTGGATTGCCATATCTAAATACCTTCTGCTCCTACAGATGCACCTAATAAATTGCCCAGTAATTGCATATGATGCAACATCTGGAAAGGTTTTTGTTGTAAGGAATAATCCTACCTAATATAAATCTTAGAGCCTTTTTTCTGGAGGCGTTGTCCCCTGACAGCTCTACCTGTGCAACCAGTCTCCACCGTCGTTGGAAGTTCAGTCATGCAGCCTCATCAGTCATGTGGTCTCCTCTGCGAAAGTAATTACCCATTAACCAGGGAGAAGTGAACTGTGGACGAACAGAATCAATTCCACCGTGTGGACAGCATGAATACCAATCCCCTCCATGACTTATCCATCCAAAAAGACCCCTTCAGCCAAGGCAGAGTGACTGATCACTATACCTAGCGCTGTACTGTGCCATTGCTAAGAACATAGACATTATAAGCAGAGTGAAATGCGGGGCCATAATTGCGTGCTCGTAATCCAAGTGCACCCGTGAACCGGCAGCAGAAGCGAGTTAATCCTCAGGCAGATGCTTCTCAGACATGTTAATAGGAGTCATGTGATGGGTACGGCGCAGGATTATGGAAGACAGGAAACCAGAAGGTGCGCTCCACACGCCCACCCGAAAGAAAACTGCAGGCACACCCTTCATTGAATTTCCATTTACACACTTGCACAGCATCTGGTGTGGGTGTAGAGATGAGTGGTATGAAGACAAAATGGGAAAATCAATGAGATTAAATTCAACATTTTTAGTTGTCATATATTATTCTGTAACCTTTCAACAAAACAAAGTGTTTTCTCCACAATTGTGTCCAGAGAAGCTCTTGACCGCAGTCTGCAGGCTTCCTCTATATGTGCAAGAAGCCAGATTCCATCGAGTTCAGCTCCAGTCATTGCCTGGCTCTGGCCAAACTTCTTTTTCAGATTTCCCCTTCAGAGTTCGCCACACCGAATCATCTGTCTTCATTTAGTCCCATCCTCTGCATCCTCAACCCTCACACAAACTAACTTCATGTCCTCTTTTGGTCTTCCTCTTGGCCTCCGGCCCTGTGGCTCCAACCTCAGCATCCTTCCACCATTATAATCATTTTCTCTCCTCTGAACATGTCCAAACCATCTCAGTCTGGCCTCTCATCGACCATGACCTCTCCTTCTGATGCCCCTATTCCTGATCCGTCGTCATCGTTGCCAAAGAGAACCTTAAGATTTTGAGTTCTGCAACCTCCAGTTCCGCCTTTTGTCTTTTTCCTCATTGGTTCCATCTCTAAACCATAAAACATTCCTGGTCTCACTACTGTCTTGTCAAAAGATTTTCTGGCATTCTTGCTGAAATCTTTTTATCATCCATCATATCTGACACTTTACTTCCGACCTGCTTCCACGACTAAATACTTGAGTCGTTTACCTTCTTAACGTCATGGGGTCCAGTCAAAGTGTACTACCAATAAATAATCATACAGTCTCTAAATATCTTTAAAGTTTGAGTTTGGTGATGACAGACACAGGTTCACTGGTTTAACACAGAAGTGCAGAGCGATGATGCATCAGCATCAGGTGCTAATGATGAGTTGACAGTTTTTGTAACGCTGCTTTGGAAGAAGTGAAACATTGCAACATTTTATTCTGAATGAATGAATCAAAGAAATGTTTCGATTATAACGTGGTCCACATCTGATTGATTAATGCCAAATAATCTGCAGACTTTATGCAGCCTGCCATAATAATTTAGCTTCTCCCCATTGTAGGGACTCACCCAGTCTCTGGAACATTGATTTGAAAAAATAAAAGAACTTCATAAGGAAAAGTCCTCTCATCTGTTCCCTGTTAGTCCAGTTAAGATGTCTGCCTGACCTGGCCTCTGGTCCAGAAGTGGCTGTCATAGTTCTATTCCATATCCTGCACACGTCTGTGTTCCAGCAGAACACTTTAACGAGCTCCTCTTCACAATCATCTCACAGTCTCCGTTGAAAGGCATACCCCCCTTTTCCTTTCACTGAACTTTACCTTAAAATACTTGGACACAGTACCATGCAACCAGTTCCTGAAGAAATGACTTATCATCTTCATCACCTGACTTTGAACTGCCTGGTTGGTAAAATGGGCTACATAAATAAACCTGACTTGAATATATGCAATATCAGTTTCACTTTTTGATTCAAATTAGTGGAATAAATTAACATTTGAACGATATTTTCAGTCACTGAGACGCACCTGTGCAAATACTAATCTTTCTTTATGACTTGCAACAATGGCAGAGTCCCATCCTTTCAACAAACACGCTCACTCCTTCACTCAAGCTGCGGCAACAAAAGAAAACCGCGCGAGCAGTGTTTGAGCGTTTAAGCTGTGGGAAAACTTCTTCTGTGTCTTCAGAGGCAGAAAAACACATCCAGACACTGCAGTCGTACACCAGGATTATTTGTGATGGCAGACCTTTGCTTCAACGCACGTACTTGATACAAAGGTCAGTGTATGCCCAATTAGAGTTGACATTTCCAATTATGATTGCTGATGGCACATAAGAAGAGGACCATAGGGCAAAGGGAGGTCTTAATTCACAGTTTGGTGACAGAACTGAGAAATAGGTCATCCATCAGGAGAATAAACCCATCCAGAAGAACGAGGTAACGGTTGGTGTCTTAAACACGCATGTCCACTGTGGGTGCCCAACAGACTGGATGAATCCAGCAGAAACAGGTCGGAATAATCAGTATTTTTTATTTATTTTATTTAATTTTTTACCTAAAAACAGAATACAAAAGGAGCAACAAAAAACAGCGAGATGTGATTGCCGCTTTAAACATGACTGTGAAAAATTCGGCATAGGCCCTGGCATCCTTGTGTGGATTTCCTGAGCACCTGCTGAAGGAAGATAAATTTCACAACCAATGAGCAGCCACTTAGGTTCACAATGCTATAAAGGATGAAAGCAATGATTTATTTGTACTTAGCTACAGGGACAGAAATTCCCACCATCGGCAAGCACAGTTCACCCCTGAGGAGAGCAATTTGAAAATCATTGATACTAAAAGGCATGTTTTCTATGCAGCAGTAATTTTCTTACAGTCTCAGATTTAGGAAGTCTGCACACTAGCACTTAGGCACACGAGAAATGTTCACAGAGTTCTTTTCTTCCGCATTTTTGATACGCTTCGTCAGTTTGGGACCACTGCCCAAAAAAAAAAGAAAAAAGAAAAACTCATCTTCGTACCAGCTTCAAGGTTTCTCAACTGGAGCGTGTTCACTTCCTGGTTGTGTGTGCTGTGCTTCACACTCCGAGGCATGAGAAATCACATAAGAGAGCTCATGTTTCGCCCAGGCTTTTTCCTCCTCACACACTACGGATAGCTGATCAGGCACTTGCTCAGACTCCCGCCGAGGGAATTTTCTGACCAACACGTATGAACCCTCCGCTGCCTCATGTCAGGAAAAAATGAGCATTTCCCGCATGCTGACTACCACAACTCTGGCTTTTTTGAACCTAAGATTTCAGCGCTCTATTCTAGGATCCCTACAGCACAGCAGCGGAGGCCCAAAGCGATTACACTACTGCTCCAATCTTCCAGGGAAAACAACCAATCTGGACACCCATGGCACCAGCATGTCACTGTTTTGGTCGAACTGTGCAGAAAAAGGTTGAGCACCATTTTTTTCTGAACCAGGCAGAATGTGGTACAAAGTTGCAGAAATATATATATATTTTATTATCAGCTGAAATCCAAATGGATTGAATTATTTTTTGCTTTATCTTTTGCCTTTCTGACATCTTTTTACCAGACATTGTTAGACCCAGAGAAAGTTTTTGCCAGTTTCGGTTCTGAAACCTCGACTTCTTTACACCTCAGTAGCAGCACTGACCTCCTCCCCTTCGTTTCCCTTCCCTTCCTTTATATTCTAATTGCCAAACAGGTCCGGTGCGCGGGGACTGAGAACACCAGAACATCCAAACTGAATTTTACACCCAGTTAAACAGCGGCATGAGTTCGACTCCTGGGTCGACGGCTGAAAGGAAACATTATCATCATGAATAATTTCTGAGTCTCAGTGGTCGCTGGTAAATGTACCATACACTAGGTCAAAGGTGAGATGACAACCGAGGCCATTGTCTTGCATCAGAAATGACCAAGTCTTCCACTGCTCCGCTTTCCCAGAGAATGTTGGCGCCCTTCAGCTCTGCGGGCTTCCACCCTGACCCACCGACGACCCCCTCCTCCGCCTCCAGACTCCCAGGGAGCGTTTACATGCCTGCCACTTAATTCTATGCCAACTAGACAGGAGTGAATGAAAGGAGTTTGGGAGCATGGGAAGCTTGACAATCCTGTGTCAGGAAAATTTGTCAGGACAAAGAGGTTAAGTGTGACAAGTGTTATCAGCCATGGGAATTCTGTTCTTTTCTCGGGTGTCTTGATTTGTTATTGTTTCATAACGCCTTCAGGAGGGGGGAGGCCTCCGGGAGTCTGCGCTAACAGAAGACTCTCCTCTCAGAAGTCGACATGGAGATTTTGGTTACATTGCTCCGATTTGGTCTTAAAATCTGTTTCTTTACTAAACACTTTAAGATAACACACGGCGTAAAGCACCGGGTTTCAACATGAATAATTTAAGAAGTAGGCTCCCCTGTGTGAGGCGGCTAAAAATACCACAGTTTTCCCTTAAGGAGTTCCAGATGAAAACCAAAGATTCACTTCTGCAGGACTGAGCGTCTGTTAAAGCACTTTGTTCTCCCTTTTTCATCGTTCGGGCAAATCTTTAAGTATCTCGAGCAATGCAGCGAAACCCCAGTTTGATTATCATATATTTCAAATGACATTCCGAGACCGTTAATTCTGTCTAGACAAGAGGCAGGAAGTAACCAGCGAGTTTCCATGGGCTTTGAAAGAAGAAAGCACCGATTCTCTTCGCAAGCTTTTTTCCATCCATTATTGGTGAGATCACTTTTCCTTCTCCTGTCAAACTCCGTAAGGGTCCTAGATACATACCAGTTAGTTTTTTTTTGTTGTTTTTTTCTGGTTATTTGCCAAATGGAGGAAATGCGACTTTGTAAAGGAGACTCAAAGTCATTATTTTCAACATTTAAGTAAGACGAAGCAAAAATGTGAAAGAACTCTAGGTTTGAACAGAATGACAAAGATAAAAATATCACAGCGAAGTTTAATCTTTTCAACCTTTTCTCGAACATTTGGAAAGGAATGACATAGGTTTTTTAGAGACCTCCAAGTAAGGAGGGTTAGCATCCTTACTTGGTGAAAGTGTTGCTTGCAGCTCCTGATGCTAAATGCTAACAGCTCGAAGAAAACATTTAATTATGTCTTTGTTGTGATATAACAAAGTGCTGTTTCATATGAACCTTTCAGACCACTAAAGTCTTCTGGTTCTGGTCTACTGTGCATCTCCAGAATCAGATCCAAACAGAGAAGCAGCATTCTATTTTCACGCTCCATAAATTTGGACAAACAAGCAGAAAATTAAAAAAAAAAAGCTAAAACACAGAGTTACTATTAATCCAGGCAAAAAACATGCCTGTTTAGAGCCATCTTTGATTAACAACTGGAACCTGGATCAATTTATTAGATGACTATTCTTGATTTTGATGATGCCATTTGATCATGACTTAAATGTGCTTTGCAAATGAGCCTGGCTGCAACTCCTGAACACACAGTGTGACGTCATTTCTCTGTCTAATGTAAATAAAACAGACCGACCATCACAGGAAGGCTGTTAATACCAATAACTGATGTTAAATCTTGACAAAACCAAAGAGATAAAAATAGACAAAACTTGGCAAGATTATCTGTGTTGGAACTTTGTAATGGACTGTACCACTGCTCTTCTGTCATGTTTTAGAAGTGGTTTAGTATTGGTGGATTTCTCATTATTCCAAGTTATTTGATGAATTTTCACCCATTCGCTGACTTCTGTCAATATCTAAAATATGAGCTTGAGAAGGTAAAATACCTGGTTGCAGTGCCACTTGACATGTTATTGGCTGGTTTTTGCAAAGCAGCCCATGCAAAAGCACCATTTATTTTCCTTGGCGCTGATTGGCTGAACCCCTAATAGCAGTAGATTGCAGATATCAACTTGTGTGGTACTACTAACACAGTTTCAGTTTCCACTGTGTGTATCGGTGCATATCAAGTGTCTAGAGGAGGTCTAAAAGTTTTAACTCGACCTTTCTGAGTGAAAAAAGATACGATGCCTTTCGCAGTGCTGTGCAATAGCACTGAAAATACTAATTGTTGTGTGGTTTTTCAATTGACCTTAGTGTGAAATTCTGAAAAGAAAAAAAAAACAGACTATGGAAAGTCATGGAAAAAATATATATATAAATGCCCTGACCTGCATCCCACCCAGGAGTGTAGGTTCAGCTGAGCAGGCACATATCTAATTTCTATCAGGTCATCTGTTAAACTCTTCACACTGAAATCTCCTGGGCGTTACTTTCCATGCATCTGTCATGCATAATATAAAAACCACAACTTTTTCCTCCTGCAGGTTGGGGTGTGAAGTTATGTCGGTCCCCCCCTCAAATTTCCCTTCAAGTGTACACAGCTGGAGGGATATGAGGAAGGTTGAAGGAATTTAAAATATATTAGCAATGAATGCTTCTTAGGATCTATTTTCATCCTGAGTACAGCAGGAGAATGGAGGGCCCGCAGAGCAGACAGCGACTACAGTGCGGCAGTGCATACATCAAAGCCAGCGCTCCATAATCTTTTCATCGAGACGAGTTGGTCACAGCTGGTTTCTATCAGAAAGAGCCGTCAAAGCCACAATACAGGAGCAGGGAGAGTGTAATTTTTATTCAAATGACTTGTACTCCTTGGTGGAATTTGCATTCCAGGTGCTACTGCTCTTTTTATTACAAAGAGCGTAATGCTGCTGCTGCAGCTAGGAAAGACTGCGCGCCGATATGTGTTCACTTGTTCTGCTAAGTTTAGTCAAACAGCATGCCCAGCTTTATGCACTCACACGCGAGGATTACGTGTCGATGAGGTTTGACGAGGCACGCTGCAATTTTGCAGTAGTTCAGAGATACACTTGATAGAGATAGTCGGGATCTAATGGGTCTACTTTAAACCTCGCTCGGTAAAGAGGGAGGGAAAACCTCTACAAAAATAGTTCAATACTTAACAGATGTTGGTTTGCGGTTTGGTATTTCAGGAGCAACTGATCTCCATCTGTGTGCCAACACCATATGCATAGGAGGGGATAAAATCTATACAGATGGCAGGCTGGGATTTTGCTGTTGCCTCTTGGCCAGTTATGCTAAAAACAAAGTGACTCATGCTTGAATCACTTTTTTTAATTGTATAAATAGCCCCATTTTGGAGGGATTTATTAAAACCTTCACACAGCTACTTACTTCTTTTTAAGACATTTACTGAAATAATTTAACAGAACCACAGTCTCATATATGAAGCTCTCTGTGTGCCAGTTTTGATCAGAGCACCTGATTTTTTTTTTTTTTTTTATTGTGATACCTTTGATTTTATTTATGAGCCCAAGGACTAAACCGCCTGAACCTAGAGAGCAATGTGAGTTTGGCTTAAACCTTTCTGACATTTAGGAATAAATATTTCATGCATATTTAACGCTGAAGCGTTAGTTTAATCAGTAATGCAGTCCATACTGCTATTTGGAAAGCAGCAGAAATAGTTAAGTATGAACACACATCAATTCAAATGTAAGAGGTTGGAAAATTAGATCCTCTTTAGTAAAGTAAGCACCTGTTGTTCATGGAGTCTGCCAGAACGTCCTGTATGGAGGCACATCGAGGTTTTGAATACATTTCAAAAGAGCTGAAGATCTTTCATCATACCATTCCTATTATTTAAAGAGGAAACATACCAAAAAATTTGTAGTGATCAGATTTATTTGATTTTCTGTTTTATCGGTCAAAGTGGATTTTATTGTAGGAAAAAGGCTAAATGGCAGCAATTTAAAAAACTTTTTTTAAATCATGTTTAAAGATATTAGCAGTCCATTAAGCAGGATCAGAAGCGCAACAAAATTTTGTTTCAGTACAGCACATCCAAAGAAGACCATAGACAGATGGCTAAGAGAGAGCGACGCTTTCAGCAGATAACAGGAAGGCTGAATAGAGTGAAGCAAAGCAAGTATGCCAAGTTAAGGCAAACAAAGCTAACAGGACTCTTAAATTAAAAGAACACCATGTTTTGCATGGCACTGTGTTTTGCGCAGTCTGTTTTTAACATGTGAACATGCTAATTGCTACTTTCAGGCTACAGTGTCACATTCTACCAGCCAAGTACTTTTGATGAAAGCATGGAAAGCGTTGAAATGACTACTTGTTTTTCAGTTGTGTGGAGCTTACAGTGTTGCATTGCTGTCCCTCAAACTACACACTAATTTCTGCCAAAAATGTCCTTTTTTTTTTTTTTTTCTAGAAAATTTCATAGTTTTAAAAGTTGAAAATTTACTAGAAAAAAAAATTTGATTAATCTCAGAAATTGTCTGGAGAAAAACTTGAAAAGTTCTGAGTTTCAAAAGTGGAATTATTTGAGTCTTGAAACTCAAAATTTCCAAGTTTCATGCTCATCAGCATCCAGCCACTCAGGTCAGCAGAGGCCAGGCATGGAGCCATTCTTCTGATGCAGGTGGCTGCAGCATGGTGGCGCTCCAGGACTGAACCTGCGCTGAGAGTTTACATTAAAAAAAACAACTGAATGAGAAACTACGGATCACGATGTCACGTCAGCTTAAAAACTGACGTCTTTAAGCTAAAAGGAACTGTTCCTGTTTTTTTCTGATTCTAAAAAACCAACTTCGATATGAGCAGTTTCTAAATGCTGGGAATCTGCTGAAGGAAGTTACACCATGCAGGAATTAAAATGGGGTTATGTGGCTTAAGTTGAAATTAATTATAACAAGTGCAGCATCTTCAGCATCTAACGCTAAGAATCTTTTCTCCGATCTGAGTCGTCGTTTGATTTAACCCGTCTCAGACCCGTCCTTGACCCGTTTCTAATGAATGTGTGTCTCTTTGCAGCTGTAAGTGAGCAGGGTCCTAAATCTTTTGTTGGGGGGACGAATGCAGGCTTGGGGGGCTGGGAGGGTGAGTGGTAGTTCACACTGTGTCTCTCAGGTTCATATGCTCCTTTAGGGGCCCAAGTGGGATATAAATTAGAAAAATGTCACCCATAAAACATCCACTTTTAAGGAGCGTGGCTGATGCAGCTGGCCTTTTTTTAAACAGGCTCACACAGACAATAAATGGAGGCTGGTACCGAGGGCGGAACACCAGATAAACAGGGCGCAACTACGCCTCAAGGCTATGCTCCCTTTTTGGTGACAGATAGGAGCCATGTTCTAGACGGAAACTAAATCACAGCAAAGCAAATTTGCACCACGTCTGTTGTTACTGATATCCACGCTTTACTGTCCGTTCCTCCAAATGGCAAGAAGCGTTTTAGGAACATCGTATAACCTGTAAGGCAATAGCTCAAATGGGCCTCTAATCCAGTTATGGGTGCAGCAGAGCTCTCTAGAGTTTCCAGCAAGAGCAGGTGGTAGCATATGGGGTCTCCTCTTTCCAAGGAATACGAGCACAAAGCAGAGCACAGCTGTCTGGACAAAAGCCACGTACATCAATAGGGGTCAACTAGACTCCACGGCTGTATGCAGCCCACCATTAACGATATGTGCCATTAAAAGCTCCGAGTCGGACTGACAGACAGAAAGGTACAGTGCTGCTGTCCTGAAAGTGACTAAAGCACAGCTAAAGAAACAGAAAAGGTTTTTTTCTTTGGACCTGTGTGAAAGCGTGAGCTCCAAGGATGTGACGTTGCTGCACAATGTAGGTTCCCAGGCTTTTCTTTTGGACAGTGGGGGTAGCAGCTAGCCGTTTATCCCTTGGGGTTCTTTTATTTTGTGTTTCACCTTTGTCACGTGGACGGAAAAAAAATATTTGAAAGACTGACAGAATTATTCTGTAACCACATGTTTGTCTTCCTTTTTTCTTAGAGAGCCATTTTAACTTCAGTCCTCACTGAACATCAATTAAGTTTGTCATTTTCTTGTTCTTTTATCAGACAGAAGTGTCTATTTAAACAGTAGATTTGAACATTTTAATATTACTTGTCAACATACTTATTTTTTTGAAAATGAATGCCTTTTTAACTTCAGTCTGAAACATAAAATTGATCTCATTTCATTTAAACTTTTTAATTCATTAAACATCTTTAGAAAAAAAACAGCTTAAAATTTCTACTTGTTTTTCCCATTTTATGAAAACTGGGGGAAAAAATTATAACTGATCAGTTTCATTTTTGTAGGTACATATTTTTGCTATTTTTCTTACTAGTCACTTACATATAACGTCAATATAGTGACATAAAAAAAATTAGGCACTCTCTTATCTTCCCAGATCAACTTCTATTCTCTTTATTGTTGATTTTCTCAAGAGCTTAGAAGTGGAAAGACTTGTCAGTAGCACTGATTGTGATCTGCTTTCATTCCTTGTGCAAGAATTTATTTATTTTTTGTCTCATTTAGAATTAATCTTCAAACTTCATCTTTTTCTTCTGACCTGGATGTGATATATATATATTTTTATTATTATTATTTAGCTCCATTTAAACCAGTTTTAGGGAAATAATTTCACTCCTGCTTTGTTTATATTAAAAAAAAAAAAAAAAAACATTGCGAAAACTTTCTCTGAAAGCCTACATTTACAGTGTATTTAAAACATCTTCATCTAGTGCAAGTTAATAAAATAAGAAATTTCCAGGGTGAAAAAATATGTTAATCAAATTGCCATAGTGACTTATTAATCATGCATTTTGAATGGTATTTCATAACCCAGAGCACACAGTGTGCTAATTGTTGCCAAAACGCAAAAAACAACAAAAAAAAAACCAAAATAAAAGATGAAAAATTTGACTTTACCCTGAAATTCTGAACCTACAAACTTTATCCAAATTGCCGAAACGTAGATGTTCAAATATTGAAGTGATACAGAAGGTCATAATTAATATTTTTACCACTCTTTGCACATGCTTCCTGTGATTGCTGCAGGCTTGTGAGTTCATAGGCCTTCACTGATTAAACTCAATTGTCCTACATGCTGTTTCACATGTAGCCTGGGCCACTAGCTTGATTTTATGAATTATGAACAGAGTGCTTTTCCTTTGCCTCATAACAATGCAGAGGAAAGTAAACAGTCCACAGTGCATGTAAGATTAATGGCTGCAAAAGTCATGCAGAGAAAGTATTTAATTACACAATAATTTGGTAAATATTTCACAAATGGAGTCTTTTGGCTGGATTATAACATGAGTAACACCTGCATAATTTATCTCAGTGCTGAAATAAGAAAAAGAAAGAAAGGCTTTCACCTGTATCCAAAGTACTAAAATAATAGCAGGGAAGTTTGTAGCATTTGCTTATTAGGCTTAATTACTTTCTCACAGCTGAGAGAAAATCATTACTGGGATCATAAAAATCTAAACTTGGCTTGGCAAAAATGAGTATTGTCAGCTCATTTTGTTTTAGCCGTCCTCTGGGCACTGAAGTCATTTTCAGTGTTTATCATGTGCTTGATCAGCCCCCACTCCGCCCCCAAGCCACGGGGAAAAACTGCACGCTCAGACAGCAAGGTTTTTCTTTAGCTTTGTTCTCTGGGCCAAGCGGGCGAAAAGCCTCGTGTTGGTAGCACACAGGGAGGGGATTCTGCTTCCCGTTAGGTCTGACTGCTAAAACAATGTGGTGGAGAACCGCAGAGCAAAACTTACCGAACGTCTACACTGAATGTAAATGTTTGGAGAATGTCTCAGACCTGTGCTACGTAGAAATGATTCAAAGTTAAAGATTGGCAGTGGGATGAATGCAGACGATTTTTTTTTTATTTCTTTGTAATGGCTGATTGATTTCTGTCTGCAACGCTGCGAGTCTGGCTTGTTGATTTATGAAAAACAATTTTTCATTCTTACTTTCCCTAAATGACTCAGTTAAAAGAACATAAGTGCTTAGAAACGTCACCAACGGCCTGGCTTCTAGGTATCAGTGTAGCAAAGTTTGCACGCTAATCAGCTCAGAAAGGTTTTAGGCAGGATCATATGTCGGATTTTTTTGCTGTTTAATCAAGCATGTTATCTGGTTAAGCAGGAATATATTATAAATAATCAAACAGTGTTGATTTTCTTCGACTAGGGTGTTTTACTGCCCGACAGACTGCTAGGCTCGGTTCAACTGGAGGCCAAAAATTGCAACTTTGGCTCGCAGATTTGTTGTGGGTGTATTTCGAAAGCCTTGTGTTGCAGTCCACTTTCTGTTTTTACAGCGCTCTCTGGTCCACTTGGTATTAAACTGCACCAGAGTTCACTTCAACCAAACCAAGCCCTGGCTTGAGGCGGACCAGAATTGGGTTGTTTGGTCTGTGCGTTCACACCTCCCCAAACGAACCAGACTTTCAACACAAACTTACCTGGAGCTGGATTAAAGTGGATTGAACAGGGTGAGCGTGAATACAGCTTTAACCAACCCACACAGCGCTGCACAAACAGACACCGAGGGGTAGAAATACTTTAACAAGGCACTGTAAGGCTTCATGTATGATTGCATACTCAGAAACACTCTGGAGCTGTTGCTGCATGAATGTACACCGAGTTTGTAAATTATTTATCCGTGAAAGCACATCTTAAATGCAGTTTTTACTCTGGGACACGTTTTTGTACCCAGAAGCTCCTTTTTTCAAGCTGGAATAACTTTCTTCCAGTTTTCTACACTAACTCCCCCACTGGAGCTCAGGTGTTGTCTGTGTTTGACACAAAGTGCCCAGGGGAAGGAAGTGAACTGTCACGTCTGGCATCCGGCATCTTCTCCTTTAACTGTCAACATCAGTTATTGTGAAGACATCCTAAAAGTAAGGACGTAAACAGAATGCTGCATCTCGCTTGTGTGCGCAGGGATCCAGATTTTGAAAGTGTTCTGCTTTTTGTGGCTGAATTTGTGAGTCCTGAGGTTTCCTCCAAAAGAGATAAACAAAGCCTTGAGAAGCATAGTGAATGCAGGCGCCTACATGAAGGGTGCGGGGAGTTCAATGACTTATTTATTTATTTATTTTTATTTTTTTTAAGGCGTAGCAAAAGTGAGAAGAATATTCTAGCAGTTTCAGAATCAGTGGGTTTTAATTTAAAGTTTAGACGTCGTTTCAGAGAATGTTTTCTGCAAAGCAGCCCAGAAGATGTTGACTAAACTCTGATCTAATGCCTGGAAAACGCACACCACTTAAGATTTGTCTCGTACCTCAACTGATCAGATCATATCAGACGGTCTCTCTTTCAGGAATAGAGACATTAAAAGCTTTCAGGATCTCTGGGAAACAAAGCATCATTCCCCGGTGGGGCAAACATAGTTTTCACCTGAGTCCTAAAACTGAAATACAGACATCAGCAAATAACTAACCCCTGTGGAGATTTACTGAAGAATAGAAAACCCTGAAAACATCATATTACATTTTAGGAGAAAATAAGAACAGGCATGATGTCTTTTGAAGTCGAAAAGAGAAAAAACTTAAAGCATAAGCAAAATAAACTATAATCAGATTTTCTATTGTTTTTGAGGCAGAGAAGGAATTTTGACACCAAAACAGCCTTTTGGAGTCACAAATTAAAATTCTGACTGCTAATTGTTGTAAGCACGAAACAGGGTGTTTTTCTTACACAAAAATATTTACTGCTATGACAATAATTATGACAATGCAGATGTCCTACAGCACAGAAAAGAATGAAGTGAAGACTCCAAACAACCTCTCTAAGGAAACAAAAGAAAGTGTTCAGATTTGTGAAAAAAGTGTGAAAAAGTTGAAATTTCTTATCAAACAGTCAAAACATAAAACTGTGCTCACTTCAGTGTTAATCAATTAGGATCTTGGATATAAAGCAAATAAACACCAAAAACTGGAGGACGGGGATTAAAAACATTCGCTGAACTGTCAAACGACATTAGGTGTAGTTTGTTAGCATAAAGTTTCTCAACTGATAAAATATCTCTTTTATTGCATTCAGATATCAAACATTCTCCCTACTGCCCCCTATAATCACAATTAGCTACAGCAGCTACTCTTAGTGTTTGAACCAAGCAAATATGAGATTGTAAAAAATCACTATTTTTGATTCTCACATTTGGAAGTTTACTTAAAGTTCCTTGTTTTAGGGCTAAGTAAATTGTTGGGGGAACATATTTGCACACACACTTGCCAGTAAAAAATGGAAGTATTTTTTTAAAATAAAAAGTGAGACTTTCAGCTGCTTCCTTTCACTGCTACATTTTAGACAACCTGTGACGGTCTGATTATATAAAGTGTTCTGGTTACAGATGTAATGAAAGGCCACTAGAAAGAAGGTAAGAAGATAAATATGTATAAAATATGTCTGTTTTAAAATTGCAGGGTGATAATTAAAAACACTAATCACAATTACTAGTTTCAGCTGGACAGTTAGTTGAATGGTGACCTGGTTTGGGGTGAACTCTGTCTCTGGTTAATGACAGATATCATCTGGCCGCATAAGTGGGTTTGGAAAATGGACGGATGAATGAACCATTAGTCAATTATAAGCCGGGAAGTTCAGCCTCTCACCGCAGACAAACTTAATTTCAGTACGAGAGCAACTGTTTATCACTTCCTTGTTCTGTTTACAACACCGTATGACTGATTGCATGCCATCTGTTGCTGCACCAAGTTGGGCCGAGCATTTTTATGTTTATAAATAAATCCATTGCATTGTGAGAAGTCTCCCCAGTGGCATTCTGATGACAGCTAATTAATCGGCCGGTATGCACTAGAAGAAATGTGTCTCAATCCAAACTGTCCTCTCCAGACTGTTGAATGCTTGAGCTGGAAAGCCCAAAGCTAACCGACAGCCACGCTGTGAATTGGAAAATAAAGTTCGCTTCACTTAATTATTCAAAGGATCCCAGGCTTTGCTCTGAGACATTTAACAAATGTCTGCCATGCAGTCTTGGTTCACGATCAGTTCAGCAGAGCTGTCCTGTGACAAGCTGAGAAGTTATTAGAAATGTTGCATCACCAAAGAGCATAAAACAGCTGCACTGATGGGTCCGGCGCTTTAATTTAATTGGCCTAACTGGATGATCTGCAGCACGGAAGATCAGCTCCATCCTTTTCCCGGACAGCCGCCTCGTCCCGGCCCTCTCGCGTTTCACAGGTCATGCCCGTTTATGGGCCTCAAACTGTGGGATGGTGTGGAGGTGGAGCAGGAGACAAGACAGTTATATTGCTTTCCTAACAGCCCGGCCAATAAGGACATGCATAAACATTACAGCAGAGGATAGGTTTACAGGGGCAGGTGGTGAAAGGTTGGTTAAGTGGAACAGAGTGCTAGTAAAACACAAAAAGTCTGGCCTTTAATCAAGTTTTGGTGGAGCTTTCAGTAGTGATCTGATTAGACGCAGACGTTGGGCTCTCTGTGATGAATGTGATGAATCAGACTTTCCAGCTCGCACCCCACCCACCGCCTCTCCCACTCCATCACTTTCCGACGCGCGAGATAGCAGCCGAGCAGATTCCCGACCACATTGCTTTCCAAGCGTGTTGTCTGGGAGCACCATATGGCGCAGGCTATCAGTGTGGCTCCTTCCAGCCCCGCAGCACACAGTCATGAGTAAACAGAGCAAGAGGATTGGCTCGTTTTGCTTCCCACCATCAAGGTGTGTGAGTGTTCATTCCAAGAATGCATGGGGGCGAACAGTCATGAGTTACTATGATGAGGTTTTTATAATAGGAAATAAAACGTGCATTCAACTGTGAATTCAGACTGATAGAAGACGATCGCTGCAAGAAAGCTGCGAAGAAACACAGACTTTAGCTCCTGGAGGTGGTTTTGTTTAACAAGAACAAAGGTCGAAGTAGATCAAGGTTGTTGACTCTGCTAAATGACGGCATCAACCCGTTGCTTTAACAGCATGACTGACTGAGGGGTTATTTCTTACAGATCTTTTGAAACCGCTCATACGGAGGTGATGGAAGTCAAACCACCACAAGCCAAGGACAAAATAAAGGGTAACTGTTTTTCAGAGACACAAAATCTACAAATATTGACGGTACAAAGTGTAACTCAATCATAATCAACTTCTCAATTTAAGTTTTTCAAAGCAGATTAGCATTTTTCCACAAAATAAAAACAGCCATTACAACCACACCTCTCTCCAAAACAGGAAGTCAAAACTGTATATGGAGACAGGCTCGTCTGGATCTGCAGTGTTCAGTGGAGGTTGTCTGCTTTCCTAAACCAAAACAGAACAAACAGGATTCCAGGGGACATTTGTGGCGTTTTGGACCATAACTACCCACATGTAAGTGAAATCCCCACAAAGTTGAGAACCTCTGTAAGAATGCTGCCATTTAATAATTCAAACTTAAAATGTATCTCAATATGCAAACGTATGAACAGTGGAAGCCATCTTGGCACCTCTGTACAAGCTAACAACTACAGTCTGTTATCTCCACTCTTAGGGCAACAGCCAATCAGTGCCAAGGAAATTACGTGGCTTTGCAAACAGCAGTCAATAGTGTGTTCTTTAGGATTGCACCTCAGTCATTTTTTCTCTCAAGCATCTTAGATAATTTTTCATTCATAATGAATTTGGAATTCCATTCCACAGAGAAAACCTGGGAAGAATGAACCGTGAAAAGGTGCTCTGGACATCGAATGGTGTGTGGCTCCTTACTGCTGCCACAGAGCGGCTGGACAGGCAGAGAACTTTACATTTAAATCGCTCTGGTTTGCTAGGTATCCACAGTGCTGCCCTTTGATATTGTTCCAGACTTCCTCACTGGATCGTTCAAAGATAGTCACTTTATGAACCTAAATTAGAGCCTTTGGCTTGATTTTTATAGACGTTGTGGCTCTTATCAGAAGTGTCTCGCACTGAAATAAAACTGATGCTGCAGATCTGGTAGGACACACCACGGAAGAACAGAACAAAGCCGAGACATTCTGCTTTCTTTTTCAAAGAAGCTGATTTGCTAAGATGGCAGCAGTGGAGCGAAGACAGAGCTACAAATCCAGCCGTGTGTATTTAGCTGCACTGACTCAAGCAAACTGCTGGTCTATTCCTAATAGTGCGCTTCTGTTGCCACCACAGTTCCTTTAAGTCTGGGATTAGCAACTCCCCTGGCAACCCAGAGGCTTTTGATTCCCAGACTCTGCTAGACGAAAGGCACCGAGTTGGACAGAAAAGGCTTTTTTACCTGCCAGTATGTATGAAATTTACAAATGGCTAAATTAGTGCATATTTCCTATTTTTATTACAACCAGCATTCTCTAAATGTTTTTGTAGTATTTTTCTGTTCTGTAGTTTTAATCTGTGGACCATAAAGTACACAAATAATTAATATGTTGCATCGATGTTAGATTTAGATTCAAACAGATTTAACTTTGGATGTATGTTATGCCATTCCATATCATATCTGAGAAGCTTATGTTGTCTTGTAATATCATGTAAATCTGAACATTTTAGGAGACTCTGTATTTACCTTTCATCTTCTAGATGAAAGATGAAAGGCCTCATTGGGAATCGTAGTCCTGTTTTTTTTTGTTGTTTTTTTTAAAATTATGGCCCACTTAAAAATATTTTAAAATATGTTTAAAATATTTTTTAAATATTTTAAAATATTTAAAAATGAAAGTTCTTTTTTTTTCTTACCAGTGATGTGAATTAGCAGGTAAAACCATCTAGGAACTTGTACATTTATTCATTAATCTTTTGATGCTTGTTTTTGTAATTTAAATATTAAATTGTTACAATTAATTGAATTGTAACAATTTAATTAACTGAATTGATTTTGATGATTTTAGGCATAATGTTTGACAAATAAAAGATTTTAAAAAATTAGAAAAATGGTGGAAATAGAGATATTGCAAAAACAAATGTGTTTTTCTTTCATTTAAAAGATGAAGGGTAAATACAGAGTCTCCTAAAATGCTCAGATTTATTATGATATGGAAGGGCATAATACACATCCAAAGTTAAATCTGTTTGAAACTGCAAAATATGTTAAATAAAATGTTGAATTTTCATCCATTTCATCCCATCGTTTGTTCCTGTGAGGCAAAAACTAAATCAGAACAACCTGACGCTGCCAGATTTTATTTCTGTGTTGGTGGATGTTTTAGATTGATCCAACATGTCAGTCTGTTTGCTAACAGTTGATGCATCTCTGTTTGAGTCAAGAACAAGTTTCCTCCCCATCAGGGCCTCTGGCATCTGTTTTTCATTAACTCCATATTAGCTTCTGTGCAATTAGGTCTACACCTACGCTCAGAGGAAGCCGGAGTGATTTGTGCAGAGCTACTGTACCATTGTGTTGGCAGCCATGTTTCTTTTCCATTGTCTGTTCGCTCGAGCAAACATACCGACCATGTACAGTCCTGATGAAAACACATCAGGACTGTGGCTCAATTTGCTTTAGCCAAGTTTGACCAAGCACCGCTTTTACATTTACTCACCAAATCTAGCCTTTGTGATGCAGAAGCAAGATGAAAGCTATTTTGAAAAGAAACACCAAAAAGTCTGGTTTACAGTAAGTAAAAAGCACTTAAGGGACACAGAAAACCTTTGAAAAAAGGTTGCTTTAATCACTTACATATCTCTTTGCTCCTTCAGTTACACTGCAAAAACAAAATCTTAAAGTCATTTTTCTAGAGCAGTGTAGCACTACTGCTCATCTCAGCATTCCCCATACTCATTAATATTGACCCATTGCACATGTCACCTTTATGTGACATCACAAACTAGAGTTTATATAATACTCTACATAGATGTTACAGCAAACGGCACTTCAATCTCAATGCTAATATCAGGGAACTTTCGCATTCACCTTATTCTCCTTCTGTTTTATAAATTTGTTCAGAACCACATCTCTCTATGATGAATTACAGAACTCCACACACAAATACCTCATTACGACAATGTGAAAATATTTTGAGTTTTTTGCAAATTATATCAAAATTAAACTGTCTTAGCGACAAAAATGATGTGTGGAGGACAAACAAAACTTTAGAGCATTTTCACAGTTGGCAGCATCATGCTGTGGTGATGCATTGTATTTTTGGAGGGGCATGATTGGACTGAGAAGGTGCATGAAGATAAATCCTGGATAAACCTGTTAGAGGCTGCAGTAGACTTGAGACGAGGGGTCAAGGTTCACCTTCCAGCACGGCAGCCAGATGCATTATGGGACGGTTGAGGTTGAAGTTAATTCATGTGTTGGAATCCGCCTCCATCTTGACCTCATTGGGAATCAATGGTAAGATTTATAAACCTCACATAACCCACAAACACTTTCAGACAGGAGTGAATATAAAAGTATGGCTCAGTCATTTTCATATATTACAAATGAAGACAGTGAATCACTTTCCTGATTATTATGAACTACTTTTTGCTGATCACTTTTTCCCCCATTCTGTAAAACCCTCTGCAGACTGAGCCATCATTTAAAGGGCTGTAACAAAGGGTGACGGGAGAGAGTTTTAAGGGAATCCATGTACTTTTATAGATAATAAACTTTTATGTATAAACGCTTTACAAAAAAAATCACAAAGCGCTACTTTGTAACTATGAGCTCCATCGTGTAAAAAGTTTTGGAATTACTGGAACGTTGACAACATTTTTGTTCCTTTGACCAGCAGCGGTTAACGGGTATGGAAGATCTGCTGGGAATCCTTGGAAGTGATCCCGATGACTTCTGGGTGATTGAGTCATTACGGAGGCATGGCTGAAGTGGTGCAGCTACTTGGAAAAAACTAAGCAGAGAAGGGTCGCTGGAGCTGACTGGCTCTGCAACCGGCTGAACACGTGGGCAACAGATGGAAGCGAGAGCCATGTGCCACAACCAGCTGACACCATCCTTCACAGCTGTCCAATGGGGCGAGGGCGTGCAGAAAAGTAGCAGGCGAGGCCCAGAAGAGCTCACAGGTGGTATGTGGATTGAGGAGTAAACATTGTAATTGCTCACTTTCTGGCTGGGCTCTCTCAGCGCTGAGACTCCAGCTGATTAGACGGGCCTCTGAACACTTGCACCGAGGTGGGAGGTAGAGCGCCGGACCCCATGCCTGCACACCTCAGGTTCTCTTCCTTTAAAATCCATAACTTTGATTTTCTGCCCAGCAGCCGAAGCCCAACAGCCACACCCCTCGTCCCCAGCTGTGATCTATTCACCAATAAGAAATGCTCAGCTCACAGAGAAACGACCTGCAGTGCTCCACTCTGGGAAAGTTCTCCTTATTTTATTTCATTTTCAATGGGCGTTTTTGCCTTTACGTTGATTATTCCAAAAAAATATTTCATTTGGATTTTAATTACCTGATTAATAATTTATCAAATTTAATATTTAAGTTTCTTGATATAACATAAAACTGCTGCCAGCGAGAAAACATGTCGCGCTTTAAAGAAGCTGTTAACTCACAAAAGATGTTTGTTCGATTTTCTGAAACAAAAGTAACAAAAGTAAAAGTTCAATATTAGACAGAGAACCTGAATGAATCCAACACAAAGTATTCAGATGGTTTTATTTCTAAAAATAAATAAATAAATAAATGTTAAGCTTGTGCAACACTCACAGCAGATGCTGAGTGTTTGCTCTGAAAATAACTTTAAGAGTTTGTTTCCAACAGACTGGCACTACAGCAAATCGACCTTGTCCTCGTCGGCCTCGTGTGACCGCTCCAGCACAAGATGACCACATCCGGCTCGTCCATCTGCGGGATCGCCTAAGACCGGCGACACACACAGTTGATGAGACTATCGGTCTGCCCCACAGACACAGCACACCTCAGACTGTCCATAACCTCCTGCAAGAAGCCATGTTGGTCAAAATCTAATTCCTCAACCTGACCCCTACCGTGTTCAAAGGACTGTCAATCTGCTACAAATGGCCACACCACGATGTTATCGATGCCAGTATGAAGATCAGTAATTACTGAAAATATATTTTGAGTTTTTCTATACATTGAGTAAACCAAATGTTCATAAGACTTGTGTATTTGACACGAGGCGTTTATAATTTTGTTCAGTGTAGATGGGACCAGCGTCCCATCTACAGTGTGTGTGTGACATCCTGACCGTGGCGCAGTAGGCACTCAGCTGCTGCCCTTAAGGAGAAATTTTGCAAATATTTTCTTGATAGAGATGCTACAGTCTGACTTAAATTATTTTATTTTATTTTTATATTTGCAACAAAAACGGAATGTCACAATGAGCCATGCTCAGTTTAAAGAAATAAAACAACCTTCAGCTTTATGGCTGTTAGTCGTATGCAGCATTTCTTTCTGCTGCTTGCTTTTTGGGGGTTCAAACACATTTTTACTGTATCAGAAGATACTCCTCATACCTTCAAAATCTCAGAATTTAAAGAACATGAACATCAATCTTCTGAAACCGTGAAAGAAAAATCTTTGGATATTTTGATAAAATGTTTATGATTCCATATTTTGACTCTAATACTCTCTGCAATCATCCCACATCATGCTACCCCAAACTCTCAGATGGATGCTGAAGTGATGAGCTGCTGATGCGGTTTGAATAGAGCTGTCAGTCCTGCCCCAAATGACAGCATCGAACAAAGTCGGGGACATGTGATCGGTATTCAATTAGGACTCCATTTGTTAGCTTGTTGGAGCGCATCACTCAGCACTGAGGTCACCGGCCCATGTCAGATAATGATCGGAAAAAGAAAAATGTTTTGCTCTAATTTAATCTATTAGAAACACAATTTGGAGCCGAGGTGATGTCTTTAATAGCCCCAGCCCTAACAGAGAACCGCATTAGATGCGTGATTAAAGGGAAACTGCCTCATCTCTCAAGAGCTCAACAACTACCTCTGCACTCAGGCTCAGATGCAAAATGCTGCTCCTGCATCCCATAACAACAGGGGACCCAAAATGAACAAACTGTTGTGTAAGCTTCCGATGTTATGTCGACACGTTATGTAAACCAAACGATATTTAATCTTGCGACTCGACCGTTGATACTGCTTCCATTGCAATGTGCAAGATAAAACTGTAAAAATGTACAAAACAATGTGAAGCTTGGTGTGAAATTCATTTAACATTTTATCGATCCAAACTGTTGGGAGTAAATGAACACTCGCTATGAGGAGGATCAAATCGAAGATTTTTTGTTTTACAGACTTTAATAATCGCAGGATAATACATGGTACAGCTCACGCACATTTCTCCTACAGTTACACCACTCTATTGGTCAAATAAAAGTAAAATGATGTTTAATACAATTGTTGCCACATACAGTTTTTAATGACTCTGGATTGTATTTGATTATTTCTTGATAAAAATCTAAAATACTTCCTTGAAACACAGTTTATGTACCAAGGTCAGGAGAGAATCAAAGCAGGCATGAAGAGTCTCCACTCAGATGGGAGCATAAGATTCAAACCCACCCAAATCCCACAGCAGCTCTTTAGTGCAACTTTAATAAACCAGCCTCTTAACATGTGCAGTGTAAATAAGTCTGTGCAAAACCCAAGCTAAGCTGAGTCCTCTCTTCCCTCCGTACCTCTGAGTACTGTGAGGTCCTGATGGAAAACTCTGGGTTTTTAGGATGACATGCTACTGTAGGTCTGAGCAGACCATGATGAATTTCAGCTGAAAGGAAAGCTCCATGACGGATCACGTCACAGAGCAAGGAAGTTGACACTGGATACTCCCCATGGAGAAGACCCACAGACCCCAGGACAGCGGGGTTTAGTCGGCCGGGCCGGGACGGGGGGCTTGTCCTTTCAATAAATGCACGGAGGGGGATAGCCAGCGGCAGACGGGAGCGTTTAAGGCGGGACTCATGCGGCGAGAGCCTTGGACGGCATCCAGAGAGTCTGGCGAAGCGACTTAATCACAACCAGATTTGGTCATTTTAAATGAAACCCAAATGGAGGAAGTTTGTCAAATTTATGAGCTCTTTGAAATGCGAGAATGCAACTTCGTAAGGAGTCATGAGGGTGTGTTTGTGTGTGCGCTATAGGCAGACTTTATTATGTGAAACAATATCACAAGAAAATCATTACAATCATGTCTGATATACTAGACTAGCTGTCATGTTCACAACATCCTTGACCATGAAAGAAATGCTGACAGGTTCATTTCAGCTTTATTTACTCCTCTGAGTTATTGTGACTGGCGTTTACTGCCATGTAGTCCAAAACACTGGTTCAAGGAATGAGCTTTAGAAACCACTTGTTAGAGCTGCCAAATACTTTTCTGCAAAAAAAACTCCTCCATGGTCGTATGTCTAACTGCAAAGAGGAAAGTTTATTTACTGTAGACAATTACAGGGAGGTGGTCTGGATGAATTTAAGACAAAGCACTAACTGAAATACACCATTAGGTCCTCCAGGAGTTGTTCAGCCGACAAAAGCAACTTGGTAATTAGAAAGAAGAGATTCTTACTAAGTCTCAGTAAAGGTCAGATTGGATCCAAGAGACTGTGACATAAGAGCAAAATCAAGTTACTCAAATTCATAAAAACAACCTTCTGTTTGAGTTGACAGCACAAGAGTACCATTAGGAACGCCAAGTGCATAAAATTCCCCAACCCAGAAATACCTCAGCTCATTGTTTCTTGACACGCCACTAGCTAGCTGTCACAAAGCAGCCAATCTGGGTGCACCATTCATTTTTATTGCCACTGACCGACTAAACCCCCAAGAGGGAACACATCAAAGTCTGTGGATGTTAGCCTAGGTGTTAGCTTCTGCAATAGGTAGCTTCTGTTGTAATGCTAATATGGTTTCCACTGTGCATATTAAGGTATATTAAGGTTTTTTTTGGTGTGTGAACAATTTAAATGGGCATCAGGTGAGGTCTCAAGTATGCATGTCTGGTTGTGGTTCATGACCCCCATGAATACAGGACATCCACTGTACACAAGTTTGAAACTTACACCCCCTCTATTCACATTAGAGGGGTGTGTTCTATCTTAGCAATTGTGTCTCAACCAGAGGCTTCTTTAAGCCCTCAACAAGCTCCTGGTAATATTTCACCTCGAAGGGTGAAATAACTGATAGTTCTGCTCTACCAGTTTTTGAGCAGAACTGGTAGAGCTCAATAAAACTGATTGTTTTTTCTGGGACAGGCTGATCATCGCCATGTGGGATTCAATCATTATCTTGTTGATTTCGGGCAAACGTGAAGGATTTGGAGTTAGTATTCCTACTTCATTACACCCCCGCATTATTGACTGTGAAACACAGCAGGACTTTGCTTCCACTAAGCTGGACAGCTGGATGATAAGTCTGTAAATCTCACATTGTCCATTCTTAGCCAAGCAGTCTTCGTCTTGGTGATCAGTTCCTCCTCCTCTGTCAGTTCTACAGTAAAGGTTGACACATGCCTGGGATCACTTTAAACTTTTGGCTAATTCTGACATTTATGACACCTGGTTCTATCCAAGTTGGAATCTAGTTTCTGATTGAGGTTCAGTTCAAGAATTTGGAGGCATTTCACACTGTGTCATAAATCACTAAGACTGGCAACAAAACAGACTTTCAGTATGATGCTGCCACCACCATGCTTGACCTTTTATTGCTCTTAGGTTCAAAGGGCTCACCTTGAATATTAAAAACTGACTCCTTCCTGTCGCAAATGGTTCAGTGTTTATCACTTCTGATCTTTAAAACTTTACTTTAAAACACAAATCTTGTTTTTTAAATGTGTCTCAGCTGCATGCTTTCTACTCAGACAAAATATGCTTGTATGAGATGATAAATCTCAGCACAATGTAAATTTGACTGATTTTATCCAAGCATATTGTGACCTAAAGACAAACACCAAGTAGAGACCCAACCTGGCCTTCAGTTCCATCTGTTTTAATAAAAGGTTCCAATTATCTATGCAATGTACTGTCACCTTGTTCCTCTGTGCTTCTTTTATGACTTTTATGATGTATAAAGTAAAATTTAACAGCCAACTCACCTATTGATGACAAGATTTGAACAGCGATCCAGAGGAGCAGTAAATGGGGAGAGAGAAAGAGAAGAAACAAATTGTAATGAAGTAACAACTTCAGAACAGTTCAAACAGCAATGAACTTTCATTTGTCTGGTAAATGCAACAAAGAGCTTTGAGCTGTGCAGCTACACAAACATGTTGTGACTTCCTATTCAGATTTCTATTTTAAGCTGACCTTTAGATAAAGTCAGTCTGAGGGATCGGTAGCTCATGTCCTTACTCCTCATCACCCTACGCCCTGAGCCAGGCGCACACCATTTATCATTTAAGTGCTAATATTAATGGCTGCAAGGGAAGTGGATCACATTCATGAAGGTGTACCGTTAAGCTCTATTGATTTATTTTCCATCTGTAATTAACAGTCAAACAGTCAATCATCATTAGCTGGTGGTAACTATGAACAAAATCCACAAATATGTGACTTATCCTAAAAATAACTTTTAGGTATGTTTTACTGAAAATGTCATGAATACTGAACTGTATTCATCGCAGTTTGTCTCTCACACAGCTTGCTATAAAAGCCTAACATTTATTTCTAAATCTCAGTCACCTGCTTCTGTCTGAACTGAAGCTTCTCCAAGTTGTGTCTCCACTGAACTTCTCAAGTTTCTGAGGAATCATAAATGACTGACTTCTTTATGCTGGGGATGCTAAACAGTCTACATCAGAGTTAGACTGAAAATAGTCTCTCAAAAGTTCCTCTAAACGCCACTAAAAAGGCGGCCAAAGTATCACCATTGGTTCTCGTTCCACCTACTGCATGTTCCTTCCAAAACCAGCATCTATCTCCTGTGAATCAGCCCAACTCTGATAATCCAGACATTCCTTTAGTGTCCCATCATTGTTCTACCTAAACTCACCAGAGAGATAAACTACACTGTGCCCTGCCTTTCATGGTCAATCCTAACAGAAAATCCTGGTGATTCTGCCGGAATGAAAAGGAACCGAGAACGGCTCACAATCCCACCCACAGAAATGGCCTGCTGTTTTTATATTAGTGAAATAACCGCTATTGCTGACTTTAATGATGTGGAAAGGTGTAACGAGTGTAAGCAAAGGTGACAGCTGTGACTGGATGTCATCAGTCAGTAAAAAGGGGAAAAAAAAGGATTCTGTAACAGGAGGAGCGACCCTTACTGTGATTGGTGACATCAATCATCTCAAATTTCCCCAAATGACAAACGCTCTTTCCTCCAATCAACATAATGTAATAATGACACTCAGTAAAATCAACAGCCCACAGAAAAATGCATTATTCAGAGCAACGTGGGTGTCAGTGCGCACAACTTCAGAATGTATATTTGTTGATACACAAACACACCTCTGATAATGATAAAATGGTTGGTAAAAGAAAAAAAAAAAAAACAGTTATTTCACATTCCAGTTTTTACAGAAATGACAAAAGGGCCTCTGCCTTAATCTGCTCCTCGTTTCCATGGTGAAGTAGCAAGTAATCAATCACCATCCATTAATTTAAATATATATATTTTATTTTATATGCATCTGGTTTTATTTATCAGTTCATCCATCAGTTTATCAATACATATATAGATTTCTCATTCATTGTGACGGCCAGGAAAAACTGGAAATATTCTAATGGAAATGGAGGAAATTTTACCGTCAAAGTCGGACTGTGTTCAACCTGGTGATTTTTTTTTTTGATGACAAATGAATGAACCATGTGACAGTAATGCAAGTAGCACATTTAAGTGTGTGTCTCACAGCTACAGGCCACACAGTGCCAAACATTCCCAGTGAAAGAATCTCCATTAATTATGGACCCACTGTAAAGTCTTTCTGGAGCTTTCCTTTCCTCCACTCAGCCGTTGACAGCCCACTCATCCAGCTCACAGCAGGAGGCCGTCTTCATAATTATATCAGCTGCTGCTTAACTGTACCCAATAGTGACTTTGCACAGAAATAGACCAGTCACCTTTGTAATAGCACTGTTCAATAGACTCATTGAAACCTCGTCTGAATTAGCGTTCAGACCAGGAGAAACATCTCCGATCTTAGTATTCACAGTTGGACATGCTATTTCTCCAGTCTGGGAAACATTTTCATCTGAAGATACCAGTTTCAGCTGATTCATTTTAAACTTACTGGGATTCCTTCAGTGCCCAGAGCAGTCGATGCTAAGAGCAATTATGCCTTTTTAAACCGACTGTAATAACTTACATTTCCAATTGGCACGACTGACTCAGATACTAAAATAAGGCTGCTCACATTTTCAGACCAAACACGTTCAGATCACCATGAAGACTAACTGAGCTGAAAATGATCCAGTTCCATCACTAACATGATCCATCTTCAGACACATTTAGTGACCTGGAACCGCTTTATTTGTGGTTTATGCGACTTCTCACTCCCACCTTTAGGTGACAGTATTTCTTACGCCAACTTGATGAACATGATGAACGTGAAGAGGAACAAAGTCGCATTGATTCACATACATAAGCAGAAATATTGCACAATTCTTTGCAAATACTTCTAAAGTCAGTATTTGTGATAAAGCATCACAAACAATCATAAATACGGGAGGGGCTGAAGAATTTAACATGACTTCATAGTTTCAGATTAATTGGATATTTCTGGCTTCTGTGGGAAAGCTTTGGTGAAAAAAAAAAAAGCATAAATTGAAATCCAAAGATAATTCTGCATTATCACTTATTTACCATCATGTTGCTAAGCATCCAAACATGGCAACATTGGTCTGTAATTAAAAGTTCATTAAAAAAAATAAAAGTCGGCGGCACCACTCACCACATACTGTGATCCACTGAGAGCGAGTCATGCTTTACTATTTCAGACATGCAGCACATCAGGGGGAAGCGATGCTCAGCATGTGCAAACCAACAAAAGGGTTAGGCTGGTAAAGTCAGGCGTTTACTCTCTCCCTGAACCAAAAAGCATTTTCTATCTGTGGGTTTAAATGAATCAGCAAATAGTTCTGCAATATGTTCAGCCTCTTCAGAAAATTCATGACTTAAAAAACAAGAGTGTTGTAAATAACTGTGGTCAGCGAGCGGTCGAGAAATTGGTTTTGCTGCCAAAACTGAAATGGCAATGCTGTTGGATCCTACTTAAATGTTTTCCATTATGACTGGGGGAATAAATAAAGAGCCGTGACAGTTCAAACACTGTCGTCAAATAAATTGTCTTTGCGAGAACACAGACAGGAGGAAAGGACTTCCTTATTGTCAGCTACCACTTAACAGTGAACCGACTATATAGTTTTATGTCAACACTTTTGTATAAACAGAAAATATTGTGTTCGCCCACAAACTCCAGATGACTGATTAAATTTGGGTTGAATTTTGTTTATTCCCACGGGAACAAATGAAAACGAAACATCTGAATAAACTTTAAACAGCTAAAATTCATCTCCAGTTATATTAAAACTTACTTTGCCCCAATTCAATTAAAACATTTCCAATTCATTTTGTACAATCTTGATGTAGTTAGACTCAGCTACACACAATCCAGTCTAAGCAGTATTTTCTATGTGAATGAAATACAAGCAGCTAATTCCAACTATTAATCCATGAGTTAAGCACAGAAATAATTGACTACTACTTTCTATTTATAAATTCTTAAGACAATGATCTCCATATGAAAATGAAACCAGCAAACAGAAGCACCTGGGGTTCTTCCCCACTTCCTGTGGTTTATTTTTCACTCACTCAAAAACATACGGAAGATGTCTTCACAGTTACAAGAAATGCGCCTTGAATTGTTTTTAATTAAAAACAACACATTTGAATGGCGACTCAGACACGTTTCATCACATAAGCCCGTGTTCACAACGGCGGTCGGAAAGAAAGTCTGCCTGTCGGTCCGTCCGTCTTAGTCAGAAAACCCTGTACACAAACCAAACCATGGAGCGTGTTCCCTATGTGAAGCGCTGCAGCGTAGACACTTAAATCAGCATTTGGCTTTTATCCTTGTAATTTAAAAGCAGCCACCACCATGTCTCCTCCGTACAGCTCCAGCTAGCTCTGTGGTGGCGTCCAAGATGACAGCTGAAAACAAGCACAACGGAGCAGAAAGTGTGCCGGTGGCAGGGCACGCATGCACAGATAACAGGCTCAAGCAACGCCCGAGACGTCTTTAGACCACAGAGTTGTTGTTTTTTTTGTTTTGTCCTTAAACTCACTGGGTTGGGATAAGGACTCTCCAAGTCAAGGTCACAGCACACGGAGGCTACCAGATAACTCCGCTGACATACAGGGCATGCGTGGGCTGCACCTCTCTGACTGAGCTTAGATACATCAAACATGGCTTTTCAGTCGATCTGAAGTGCTTCATAGAGAGGGATTAAAGTAACGCAGCAGTGAGCTGATGCAAGTGCAATTTGCAGACATCAGTAAAAACACTGAACTTTACTTGATTTTGATTTTGAGATAACATTTTCACCTGTATTAAACAAGGCAGAATGGTGGTAGCACTGTTGCCTTGAGGCAAAAAAAAAGGTCCTGGGTTCAAATCCCGGCTTGGCGTCTTTCTGCATGATGTTTTCCATGCAGAAGCAGGGATTCTTTCCAGGCATCCCAGTTTCCTCCCACAGTCCTAAACCGTGACTGTTGGGTTCACTGGTGTCTCTGTAAGCTGCCTTTAGGTTTGCATGTTTTCATGGTTGTTTGTCCTGTGTCTCTCTACTGTCCTGTGATGGACTGGTGACTTGTCCAGGGTGTCCCCTGCCTCTCACTCAATGACTACGAGATGGACATCAGCTCCTTTTTGATCCTGATGGATACACGGTTTTAGAAAATGGAGAGCGTGATGGATAGCAAGCACTGTAGGGAAGTCTTAAAGCAAAAACATTTTGTCCACCTATACCAAAGGTTAAGGGTGGGAATTCCCTGCTGTAGCTGTTGTTGCGGTTTAAATGTTTGACGCAAACAGAAGTCTGTAAGGCTGATATTTGAGAGTGGTCTTTGAATCAAATGTTAAGCGTACAAATTATTAAATGTGAATGTGTCTCAATGGCAAACTCTCATGTCTTTAAGGCTCTACATTAGGTTCGTTTCATTACGGCTTCACAAACCCTCACCGCTGCTTCCTGTTGCACTGCATTTCCATAGCGGTGCCTTTCTTGTAATGCATGTGAAATGGCTCTGCGGATGCTTAATTTATAATCCGTGGTGCCAAGGTCCAAGGTCATTTAAAGCTTTTAGTGTCAAGGCAAAGATTTAAAGCTGAACAGGGTAGATATATAAAAAATTCCCTTCTCACCCACCGCGGGTGGTTCTTATCCTCTGAGCTCGGGTCCTCTACCAGAGGCCTGGGAGCTTGAGGGTTCTGCGCAGTATCTTTGCTGTGTCTAGAACTGCACATTTCTGGACTGAGATGTCTGATGTTGTTCCTGGGATCTGTTGTAGCCACTGCTCCAGTTTGGGGGTGACTGCCCTGAGGGCCCCGATGACCACAGGCACCACTGTGGTCTTCACCTTCCAGGCTCCCTGAGGCCTTTATATCCACCACAACAGCTTTCCCCAGTGGATAAACAACAGAGGAAAGCCGTTGTGGTGAATATAAATATATATATATATATATATATATATATATATATATATATATATATATATATATATATATCTTATCTGGTTATGAACATCATGCTGATGCTGCCTGTTCTGCAGCCGGCTCCACTGCTGCGCACAAATTTAAGGACAAAGGAAACTTTTTTGTCGTGCAGTGTCGGGCTGCAGTTCAAAACTGAAAGAGAATACATTAAGTTAATTTGCACAGCAGCTCTCTTTCATTACTGTTTTACAATCAATCAAATCCAATGATCATTTTCTGCAGAGACAAAAAAAAAAAAAAAAAGGACAATTTTCGAGACCTAAATTGGAGATGCAATTATCAAAACAGTTGCACACAGAGCTGATCAACTTTTCCGCTAATGAGCTTACAGCTAGAACTCAGGAGGGGACAGCGTGTTCTGTCAAACAAGCACGCTGAGAGTTGTTCAAACAACAAACCATGTCTGCTCGTTCTGGGAATTAGTGCCTCTGAATGCTGAAAAGAGAAACTGATAAAAGGCTTTAGTCATTGGTAATTCATGTAGACTTTCAAGGTTTATCTGGGTTTTTTTTGTGTATATTAAAGTAACACGCCTGCAGCCCCAGATTTAAACTCGATACCTCGCGAAAGTTGTCGAGCTAAAATGTTTTAATGCAAAGAAAAACAAAGACACTTTCCTTTGTTTACTTTCTTTGAAGGTTTTGAATCTGCGGAGAAGCTCCTAAAAGCTTTTCATGCACTTTGTGTAGCGAACAATCAGCAGCTCTTCTTTAATTTCAGGGGGCTATTAGAATTTAAACATCTTGAAATGTTCCATGTCTTGACATCAACACAACAAATATGATTTCTTTTGTAAGGTCTCCACACTGTCTGGAAAACATTAGACATGAAGCAGCTAAGTGGCATCAAGCGCCACAGAAGGAATTACGGCTCTTTCTTTTTTTTTTTTGTGGGGGCAGGATCTGATGTTGAACTCGTGGTGACAGATTTTCTCTCTTTAAGGCTGCAGACAAAATGTCAACAGAGTTCGAATCAGAATAATTAATAAGCAGTCATATTTAAGAAGTGTTGGTCGCGTTAACGACTCCCTCTCTCATGACCCCAAGAGCTAAAAGACGAGGTTCTAAGCCGGTTCTGAAAAGTGACTTCTAAGTGCAAACACAGTGAATTGGACTGATATTATCTTCTCCCAAACTGTTGACCTGAAGGCCTCTTTGGAGGTTATTGGAAATTTAATATATTTTTTACATTAAATAAGGGTTCATAATCCAATCATACCTACGCAATCTCATTATATCCCGGACTCCCAGATGCCTAATCAGAAGCTCCATTATCTCGACGCCAGTCTTTTGTCCTGGATGGCAGTGAATTCAATTGAAACATCATTAGTGGGCTTTACTGGGGAAATGACCCTCATGTCTTCCTGTAAATTATCTGATGACAACGTATCTCCTTCATCAGGAAATGCCGGACCAAAGGTCTAGATATGGACAAAGATCTAGACGGATCTGAAAAACAAACTCATTAATCCAGACTGTAGTTAAGCTGGCTGAACTGAACCATCGCTTACCTGCCAAGTAAAAGAAAATATGATTTCCCCCAAGAAAAAAAACAGCTTGAAGACGAGGCGTTCTGGCAATAATAACATTTTAAATCACTTTCGAAATGCAATTAAAGAAAAAAACCCAAAAGACTTCAAATTTAACCGTGAAGGACAGACAGTTTTTGCTATTCTCCTCTTATTTTTTCATCCCATCATCAGCGCTCGGGGTAGAAATAACATGCTTTTTTTTTTCTCTCTACAGCAAGAGATTATATTATGAGCATGGGAAGGATCCTTTCATACCTGTTATACTCACATCAGCAGCAGAGCTAATCTGCGTTCAGGCAAACAGTTCATCACTACAGACACAAATGCATAGAGTGACAGTTAATGGCCTTGAGTTGGGGCTTTCTTTGCCTCCAAAGAAATACATAACAGGTTTAGGCTTCAGCTTCATTTACCCAAGGCGTCCCATAATCATGCAATTATAGATGTACACAATCTAAACATTTGCTAAAATCTACATAGAATCTAAATCATAATTTAAATAGCATTATTATCTACATTACACAAGGCAATCAGTGTGTTAGTCTATTTTAGATGCAGTTTTAGCAGCAGTGGCGTTTGTGGGTTTTATCTTTTAAATAAAAGCAGTTTGGCATCGTTGTACCGCGAGAATGTCACACTGAAAGATACAATAAAAACAAAGTTTATAGTCCAGTAATATTTTCTATCTTTAATTAGAAGAGTCCAAATTTTAACTGTGTCATAATAAACCATTTTACAGTCGTCTTCTCTCAAAATGAAAACAAGTTGTGTCTTTCAAGTGGTAATATTCACAAAATACCGAAATGCTTGTAATCTTGTCTGACATCAAAAATATAAAAACAGGCTTTTTTTTTAATTCCTTCACAATGGAAGTTACAAAAAAAAAAGTAGGAAAATAAGGCCTGGTTTCAAGTTCAGTGGGATTATAAAGGTTGGGAACAGCAGAGGGTTTATCTGGTCTGGTTAAAAAAAAAAAAAAAAAAGAAAAGAAACAATGTGAATGCATTCACTGGAGCGCTGAAAACACCGCTGGGCGAAATAGCAAGGGAGATGTCTTACATGGTGCCTAACTGATGCGTTCCAAGAACACAAACAAATGTTCTTTGTCAATGTCACCTTGGCAATCACTACCGGTTACAACCTCCAGCCTCAAAGCAACACATTCCTCCAGGGGAAGACAGGAAATAGTTGTGATTCTCATCAGTAACCTGTCATGAACCTGTGAGTGATGGCTCCAAAATCCAGATCCAGTATTATTTCCAATGCATCTGTCATCTTTACCAGGTACGCAGTCTGTGGGCTCTGCTGCAGCTGGCTTCAGAGTGACGGCCGGCTACCGCCGCGGCACTTCGGATGGAAACGGCCAGCCCAGACGTGCTGCTTAAAACGAATCCTAGCGGTAAAAGAGAGCGTGGCGCTGGTTCCCTCAAGTACAAATATCATTTCCGTAACACATATAGAAAAGTAACGCTAATTTCTGATGGTTAATTTTCTCTAAGTGCTAAACAAAGTTGCCTCTGAAGCCGGTTCCATCCTGAATGTTAAATGTGCAAAAAATGAGATGAAATAATCGTGTTTTGTCTTGGAAAGGTGCGATTGGATTCTGTGTCTTGATTTGGATCTGGTTAAATAAATGACACCATCATATGGTGTTTGTCAGGTAAAGTTGTAATGTCCAAATAATTTAAAGATTTGATAAGAATAAAAGTCCTGGCAGCCTGTCCCAGCTGCGCCTGGCTCTTGTCCAATGGCCGCTGGAGATGTGCATCATACTTACATTTCTCCAAACAAGAAATTAAACAAAACCCAACTGACAACATGATCTATCACATTGCCAGAACAAACCCAGGAAGCCGTGCTAACTGACTGATTTACACTGTCTTTTAACTAACAGTTAAAATAAATGTATAAATCTGATGTGTTCACTGAAATGAACTTTAAATTTTAGCACTATAAGTTTCGATTTTTGTCGTGACTACATGCCAGCTCTGGATGGATCAGAGCAGCAGAGTTACTCATCGCCTGCAGTAATCAGTAACTGACATTTTTTTATGATGGCACGTATGGTATTAGCACAGAAATCTGACTTTGTCTACTGTCGGGTCACAGAAAGTGTCTAAAAATACATACAGGCAAACATGAAATCAACATTCATGAATACTACATTTGGACAAATATCTATAGAGTTGCTGTGCATGCTGTTGGCAACACTGTTATAGAGTCTTAGCCAAATTGCTGGGTGCTCTAACTCATCATCATTCTGCTCTATGTTGCCTTAAATGTCCAGCAGTATCTCCATCCATTTGGCACATAAAGCCTGGTCCTTTGGCTTATCAGCACTAAACTACGTGATGCCGTCTACCTCACATTCAAGCTTAACCACAGCCTTGCTTTTTTCCCTCTGAGCTGACCAACAGACCGGCTAGCCAAACCGTAAAGCATCAACAACAAATACAACAAAGAAACTCCCAGGTCTTTGACATTTTTATTTTGGATTTTGTTGGGGTTTTTTTTTTTGTTTTTTTGTTTTCTTTTAGTGCTAATTAGTTTAGCTCTCTCTTGTTGTGTTGGCTTTGAGTTTAGAAATTGTTTAATCTGTCAAGTTTGACAGACAATCCCCCTGAAAGCACCTAGCACTTGTCAGACTCTGTAATTATTCCTTGCTTTTAGCACGTAACTCGTAACAAAAAGTGCTGTACAGTAGAAAGGCTCCAAGCAGCTGCACAGTAATAAAGGTCCTCGGTTTGTTGGGGTGTTTTTTTCTCGGATCTCGAACTCCTGCCACATTGAAAGTGAGCATGCTGACTGGAAAATGAAGCGGTAAATCTAAAAACATACAGCTGAACCGTCAATAGAGCTTGAAGCCCTGAGGCAGAGGATGCCATTGAAAATCTACCATTTCATTTAGCTTTGCCAATGAGCTATCACCACCTAGAGCTAAGAGCATGTGCAGAGCACCGAATGAGCTGCAGATGATGGAGAAACTTGAATAGAAATGACTAGATTCTATTGAATCCTGTTTTTAATGCATTGAATCAAAGACTAATGACTGAATTTAACCAGGACCTACTGTGGTTGAAACTCTCTGCTATGGTGAAGGAACATCTTATTGAACTAAACAGTGGGGTGTTTGTATTTTCCGATTTTAAAATTCAATATGATGGTGACCTTTGAACCCAACTATGAGGCTTCAGTCATCAGGGATTATCAGTCGATGTCACGGTGCGTCAGCAGCCGCTCTGCTGCGCATGTTGCTTTCAGAGGGCAGAAAAGAACATGTTATTTAAATAAAACAGCTAAAAAGTTCATTTACAACTTGCCGCCCACACAGATCACCGCTCACCCACAACTCTTGAACGCAGCTTTACAGCGCCTGCAGTTGTCAGAGGTTAGATTTTTAGTATTTTTAGCATATCTGTGGCTCACACTACCTAAAACCTGCACCTAAAACCTTTCATTCCTGAGGTTTTAGTTCATCGCCTGCCTTGAAGGACGTAGCTTCATCCAAAGTAAATGTAGCTGTCCAAAATAGAAGGAAATTATTGTACTGTACTGGCCCTTCGCACAATAAATATGAATTCTGTTTTGTTTTGTTTTTTTAAATAAAAACTTACATTTTAGGAGAACCCTGGCTCATCATCGAGATGTTTGTCTTATTTAGAGGGACTGGACACGTCTCACTGAGAGCTGATGATCTGACTGGGGGCAGATACTGTCACTTTAAATTTTCTTCTGTGACGTTTGGGCCATTTGGGCCATAAATGAGATGCCATTAAGATGCATCTCATTCACAAATGTCAATTTGGAAGCATCACTTATTTTATCAAGCCATTATAAACAGCTGTATGAGGACATGCTAGCTATAGGTAATGTAAAAACTGTAAGATAAATACAGGTACCCATGGCAACCAGTGAGAGTTTAAAGGCCAGTCGGCCTTTACAAGCGAATAATTCCTCCATACACTAAATTATTAGATAATACTCTAGAGAAAAAAAGGGAAAAAACCTTCTTTTTCTTTTCCTTTTGTGTGTGAATGAGGAAAATCAGAAATAATCTCATGAAGCTGTAAATTAAGATATGTTCATTCAAACCTAATTCCGTTCATAGAGCAGCAAATTAAAGTTACACCTAAATCAAAATCAGTAAATTAAATAAGCCAACGCCTCTGAGACCTTGGTATATTAAATTAATACTATATAATTATCCCTTAAAATTTTTGATTTGGTTCTTCTACATTTTTTCCATAGAAAAAGGTCAGATTGTTTAATGTAAGCCTTAAACAATGTAGCATATGACATGCCAATTTATTAGGAACGCTGGGCTAACCTTCATACAGTTTAACTCATTTTCATATTCAAGAAATGATCTGAGGTTCTTGAACTCATTATTGGGATGACGATGGTCAAAGTCAAATTTTTTATGTTGAATCTCACAGCTGAAAAAGAGTTTAGTCAGACTAGGATGCATTTTCCTACCCGTCCACTTTCAGTGAATTTTAGCCTCAGGTTCGTAGCTGACAGGAGCGACTGCTGGTGTTATCTGCTGCTGCAGCAGCTCGTCTGCTTCCAGGTCCAACCCATTTTATTCTGCACACCTTGGTTATAACGAGATACTGTGGCCTTTTATTTTGAAGCCGTCTGTCCATTCTGCTTAAATCTCCTTTCTTCCCCGTCCTAATGCTTGGTTTGACCTTTAGCGAGTCCTTCTCATGCCGTCAGGAAGCCCAGACGCATTGAATTGCTACCATGTTGATTTCCGCTCTGCTTTAAGGGCACAAAGGAGCAGATGTAGCTTCTAATGGGATACCACCCTTGGAATACTGCAGGTGTTCCCAGTTCTTCAGTTTATAAAGAAAGTCGCCCCGTGTCCGCTGCGTACTTTCCCTTTATTTGGGTTCTCTACGTAATCACCGTGACAATATCCACTACTTAAACTCAAGGTAATTTCCCCACACCACAGTAAATAGAAAGATTATATGAATAATTGTCCTTTAGCCCTTCCACTTAAACACTACATTTCAGAAAGTAATGCACATCAACGATAAAAGGGCCAATTTTCTAATCATAACACTTCAGTCTACAGGCTAAAATTGCCATCTTCCATTCCCAACCACAAATCTTTATTGATTGCATTTATGTTGCTCAGCATCTCATCAGCTTGTTGAAGCTTTTCCTATTAAATGCTCGCTATCTATCGCTGATAACTCCCAGGTCCCGCTGAGACGCGTTTAAGCGAGCTGATGGCTGCAAATTGACAAGGGGCCGGCTAAGCCCGGCAGAACAACCCTGCCCTGATTAATTAGAGCCGCGGAAAACAAGAAATATCTGGAGCTTAAGACTCTAGTAATCCTCCTCTCTGGAGCTCCACTGGTCAAAGCTTGACCAGACAAAATAAAGTAAAACAGAATTCAGGTTTTTTTTAATTGACCTCCGCTCCATTGTTCCCAGCAGCCGTTTCGCTATATGCAAGCCGACAGGATTCTCAACGTTACTGCATGCAGAACCATGCAGACAGACGTAAGCAGCTGGCAGGAGCTTTTAGATTAAAAACTCAGGTACGAGATGAAACGAAGCACGAGTGTGCTCTGTTTCTGGTAAAACCCCGCAGGGAATCTGGATTTGCTTTGCAGTCGCACTTTATCTGCCAAACTGTCTGACTTTAATGAAGCCATTACGCAATGTGTTTTCACCAGCTTACTTGTTTACTCCGTCACTTTGTACAAAGAAACAACATTTAATCAAACCAATAGGCCATAAAACCGACTGACAGGCAAAAAAATACACAAACAAAAACAAAAACAGCAGGGCTGTTTAACAAGCACACCACAATAAAACGATTCATTCTTTACTGAAGCTTTTATTATTATTATTATTTTTATGCTTGTTAATATAAGTTAATTGTCTTTTTGAAATACAAAAAAAAAAAAAAATGCTAGTAAATTAAAGATTTGAAGAAAATGCCAGATGGGGGGAAAGAAGATTAAAGAAATGAGTTCAGGAAAAGAGCAATGGTTTTACAAACAAATGATCCTACAGAGTTTTATTAGGAGAGCAGAAAATGTTTTCTTGTAAAGTTACAATTTTTATGTCAAGTCGATTAAATGTGGAGGCTTGTTCCGTGTTAAAAGAGATGGTTTTCTAAGGTTTTATAATCTCAAATTAAAATGTAAAACAGCATTGCACCACCACCGTTCCTCCAGCGTCTCAGAGGCTGCATTCAGATATGATGCTTTATTGATGCTCAATCTTTTGCTGAAATCTGATTTTTTTTTTGTGTGTATATGGTTGTTCATACGAGGGAACGATGGGTCAGCGACCAGACTTCTGTGTCAACGATTTACGACTCTAAAGTGACCCGCATGTGCAGAACAACAACGTAGCTAAAAAAAAACATATATAGAAATAACTAATATCAGTCTTCTTTCATAATTTCATCATTAAAATGTTCAGATATTGTTCACCTCTGGTCTCGCAGATCAGCTAGGCAATTTTACTTCCAACTTTATGCAACATCTTCCAGGATATAAAATCAAAGTGCTTTACAAAAGAGCAACAAGCAAAAGAAAAAAAAAAAAAGATTTTAACAACTGTCTTTAAGTCTCCTCTAAAATAAACCGGAAGCCGATGCAGCTGCATGAAAATTGGAGTCCATGTTTTTCACCTCGTTATACAAGTTCACTACTACCACTCATTAGTACCGCCAGCATGTTTCACTATTAGGACTAACCAACAAACAAAAGAACCAGACATCCTAAAGTCTGCTAAATGACGTTTACCAAACTTAATGGTGAGCATTAATTATGAGAACCTGAGATCCAAATGAAACCACCGAGTTCTCCAGCAGCCACCAGCGCAGTGTTTTAGTCCAGCTGTAGGGGGCGTGACCGTTACCGGACCGAATCAGTTCAGCAACTGTTACTGTGTTACTGAACTGAATCAGTTCGATTCACCACTAGTCTCTTTTCTCGGGTTCTCCACTGATTTCCCCGCTCGGAGCCAATAAGTCCTTCGAACTTGTGTTTCTGTCGTCTCGGCTGTTCAGCGACTCCTCGGATCCACGCGGAGCGTGACCTTGAGAACTGTTTTCAATTACGCTCTGCTGGAGTCGACCTTCTGCACTGAGCTTGAAATTGAACACCGCAAACTTCCATCGGGTTGACAATCTTACATTGTTCTGCAACTATGAAAACGACAATGAGAGAGACATTATCCAAGCGCCTCCCGTCTGCATTGCATGATATCATTTGAGAGCAATTACATCCAGGTACGCTGGAGGTTGAGCAGCAGCAGTTTGGTTCACTGTGGAGTGAAATATCACAGGAGCTGATGCTCTTTAGCTAAAATGTTTATGTTCGTGTTCAGGTTCACTCATTCGGGGGACATATTGTTCAGGCGCTTCTCCCACACACCATTTAAATGCAGCATTCATCACCAAGGCAACAGTCAGTCCATCACTGAGAATAATGAGTGTCTGTTACAGGTATTTACTGTAACGTTGATCCAAACAGATAAAAGTTTCAGAGGAAATAGATTTCAAACACACTGCTGTTATTATTTTTCACCCAAACATCCGATGTTATTTGAGAACTATATCCAAACTTTATGCTTAATCCATGAACCTTACAGGCACACCATAGCTGGAGAGTCTCAGATCAAGATCCATTTTAATGATCCACAACCGGGTGTCATCAATTATAGAGATGCACCAATCAGGATGTTCCTGGCTGATACCAAGCTTTTTATTTCTCATCTCTGACTTGACAGATTCCAGTTTTGCTAATCTAAGGAATATGACACCGGAAACTAATGAAACTGTGGTGGAGAGTGACTGGTTGATGTGGTTTTTGAGTCCAACACCAACTGAAGGAATTTGAAACACTTTAATTTATGGATTCAAACGTGTGTCTAACTTATTGTCTGAAGTGGTAGGCACTGCTATCGAGGCTTGTGAAAGTTGAATGAAGTGTGGAAGTGCTGAGTTGGGAGACGGGAGGTAGGGATTTGGATGCTCCAACATCCGACTGCAAACCACGGCGACACTGAAGCCACGCATGACGAACGGACATCACCGGGGGCTACTGATGAGTCAAATAACAAAACTACTTTTCAAAACCTTTCTCACACCACAAAGTTGGACAGATTGTCCGTCTCCTATATTTTACCCGAAATAAAAGGTTTATGATGACATTTAAATACAAATTTGATGGGTAACAGCTGAGCCTGAATGTGTTAATGTGCAGACATTGTGCAGTTTTGTTCCGATCAGTATGACCTCTGAACTGCTTTTAACTGTCTTGATAAAATCCAGTAAACCACACAATGTCTTTTATAATAAAGTAATATGTTCCAGTAATATGTTGTTTTATTATTATTATTTATTGTTTTAGGTGGATGTAAAATTGTATCTTTCCCTCTGGAGTTGCACTCAAGACAGAACAACTTTTTTTTTTTATTCTAAATCAGTCTCCTCAAATTTGACATTTTCAATGTATTTTATTTTTTATGCAGAAGGTGATATTTAATCCAAAAATTTAATACATTTTATAAATTGCAAATGTTTGATTATGTTTTGTTTTGAGGCATAAAATACATAAACCTTAACATGGAAAATAACTATTCAAATTTCAATTAGTTGTTCAAGCAGTTATTATTCTTTCCATAGATTCATCTTCTGAAAGCCTGGCGTCAGAGGAGCCTGTGCTTCAGTAAATGAAAACCCCAAACAGCCCAAGCCGCTGCGTCAGAAACGGACCCGGAAACAGTAACTAATGGCAGCCGACAACCTGCTGGACAGGAACGACCCGCCCAGTGTGGCCACTGAAGTGTAAAATTAAAATGCACATGCAGGAGTTTGGAGAAACTCTTTGAGAGCAGCGCTTCAGTGAAATCCATTCGGTTAATTTCCAATATTGGATCTGGGCGGTGTCTCGTCTGAACAGCCCTGCGAGTCTCCCGTGGTTTCGCCCTCTTCTCGTGGAACTTTCTAATCCCCGCTAATTACAATAAAGATAAAGCAAGAGTCCCTCTGGGAGTCTGTGCACCTCCACGAGGCAGCTGCCACTGCTTTAAATATGAACTCTGTGTGAACCTCCCAGGATTACAACTGTACGTCTATAAACACCTCTGTTTACTTGGCAGAGGTGCACCATCCCCGTCCCAGCGTCCCTGAGCTATTACAGCCTCGGCTGGTGCAGTATCATGTTGTCAGCGCTGACGGCTTTGCTGCCATGTATTGTGTAAAGGTAAAAAGCCTGGCCATGCTGATCTGTGGTGGCATGGATGAAGTTCAAATCCTCCTCCTCCTCCTCTCTCTCTGCCTCTCTCTATCTGTCCTTGCCCTTGGCTGTCTGCCATGACACGGTGCTAGGCCAGGCAGGACGTTCCCATCAATCACACTTAAGGGAGTAAGGTGGATGAAGGCAGTGATGCTGCACTGGTCGTGATAATAGCTGAGAAAAATTGAAGCCCACCCGCCTTCACCACCTCATCGCATCAGAGATTAAGCAAACTGAAAATCTCTGGAGTGAAATTTCCACGGAGACTTCAGTCCCAGCCCAATGCATGCTGGGAAGGTTAGTCATGGAACATTTCTGAGATAAATCCCTCTGTTATTCAAGCTAGCCTTAAGTTACCCTCAGATTGCATCTGATGGCTGATCTGCCGAATATGAAACAAAGCAAAGACTCATTCAAATGTCTGCTCACAGCTTTATACTTTATAAAACTACAAGCTGCACCTTTCTGTTGCACTGAGCCATGCTGCAACTGCAGCTTGAAATATGATTTGTTTTTTCATTTAGATGAGACAAGAGAGCATAAAATAAAATAATAGAACTCAAATAAGTCAGAAAACAACATTTATGAAGGAATTTGCTAAACACACACACACACACACATATATATAAAGCTTTTCTGAACAAATACGTCTTCAAGTTGCTTTTAAAAAGACCCAGTTCATTGAAGGCACCAAGATCCAGAATAGACCAGTTCCAGAGGTTCACTCCAACTGGCAGCTTAAGAAGAGAGAATAAAAGAGAGCCTACAGTGGAGCCTTGAGGTACTCCACATGAAAGAGTATCACTAGAAGAGAAGTTATTAATCATTTAATCTTTAGGTACAAATTGAATTTAACAGATTGAAAACAAGTTGCCTGGTCCAATTCTCCGGTTTTGAGTCTTTGAATTACAGCTTCAGCTTCCTGTTCTCTGACAGAGGTCGAACTTATTCTGGTCTGCTGCAGGAGCCCATGTGCTTCAATAATCAACCTTTTCTACACACTAGACTGTATCAACAAGTATTTATTAGGGCTACTATTACTTCCCCAGACATTGTCTTTCTTTGATTACTAAAGAGAGTGGTTTGAGAGAAAATCCTCAGATTTGAAGAAGGTTAGGAAAATCTGTAATCTTGGTATTTTGCAGGAACAATAAACTGATACCCAACACTGTGCTCACCTGAAAGGATTTCAGTCATGTTGGAGAAACATTCAAGAAACCACAGCCTTGATATGAACACAATGTCAACCCAAAGAACTTAACCTGAACCTCAACGGTACCACATCCGCATTCAGCTCAACTGTGCTCATTCAGGTGAGCAAACACAGTAATCAATGCCAATTCCAGGCCTCACTGTGCTGCATTTCTGCACAGCGGTGCAGCAGTAACCCCCTTCTACCTCCCAGAGCCTCCGATAATCTAAATGTGAAGGCTGGCATCTGCAATCATGGAGACAGGGAGGGGTGGGACTGGGAAAAGAGGATTCACATTTCTACCTTTACCACTGATGGGTGCAAAGGGATGGTACCAGTTCACAAGGGACTTGTACAAGGCTTTTAGGATGTTACAAGCATTTGCTTTCGATCAAATAAGGTCACAGTCTGGTAAAAGTAATGGAGTAGAGACAGTCTGGTGGCAGAGCTTTGATATAAGGAGTGAGATGAGACTGGATGTAGCACCAACCACTGTATAATGTCTGGTTTGCAGGTTAACTTGCAATTGAATGAAAATTATTTATGCTTCTACTTCAGAAGCATGTTTGTTTATAATCAAACAGTAGTTAAATTATAAATTGATAATTTATAATTTCACACTGAAGACTTTACATAAAATTCAGTCTAATCAAGAGCAGAAAAAAAAAAGTTTCTATTAAGTATCGCGTGTCATACAAAAGAAAGCAAGACATGATTAAATCAAAATTTCCAGACAACTGTGTGATGTCGAATCAAGCAGTTAGCATGTTCCCTAAAAGATGAACACATCTCAGAATAGATGTGTTGATTAGCACAAGTGAAAAACACCTTTTCATAACTGAAGCAGTCTACTGCAGGGATCTCCAACTCCCAGGAGCGAGAGTTATCCTTTTGTTTCAAGCAATTTCATGACAGCAGCAAAAAAAAAAAAAAAAAAGTAACGCAAATAAATCTTTGTACATATAAAAATTGATATTTAGTTCTGAAGTACTTCTGAAAGTAGAGTATGTTTGAAATGTAATCTTAAGATTGTTAAGAATCACAACAACCCTAAGAGGACTGCGGTGTGAGTCAGAGTCTCAACAACCAAAACACAGAGTCATCCAGGATGTGGGCAACATGTGTCACGTTTCCTGTGCCAAACCACTCCTGAACCAGAAGCGACACCAGAAGCGTCTTTACTGTGCTCAGGAGAACGGGACCAGGCTACTGCTCAGTCAAAGTCCATTTTTTCAGATGAAAGTCAATTTTGCATTTCGGCTGGAAATCAAGGTCTCAGAGTGGAGGATTGTGATCTGCAGCTTTTGGTCCACTAGTTTCATCAAGTCCACAGTCAGAGCAATGTTGGCATACTTCAAGCTCCTCTCTGCTGAGAAGCTGACCTGGTACCTTCACACACAGCCAAAAGTACCAAAGCCTCATTTACACTGGCTGGTGACAGCCAGTGTTACCATGGCTGTCACCATGGTATTTATTGTCAACACTTCAGCACGATCACAGGAGACTAAAATAAGGGATTTTATTAGATGTAAGCCAGAATCTCAGAAATTACCACAAATAATCACTTAAAATATCAAAATGTAGTTAAATTGTGCAACATTCACTCGCATTTCATCTTATTGTAATTAATTTGTTTACATATGTTCTCTCGATTCCAGAAACAAACTTAGATGTGTAAAATTGTTCCAAAGTGGAGGGATGAACGGCCTCCATGCCATGCTGCATTGATCCAGTAAACCTGGATGTTTACATGAGAAATAATTAGGAAAAGTTATTTTCTTCAAGAAAATTTGAAGAAAGGCTAAAATAAAATCCAACTTAAAAAAAAAATTAAAAAAGAAACACCAGAGCACAGATCCAAGATTTCAAGAGAGTTCTTGGCGACTGTCTTCGGCTAATGAATTTCTATCGGTCATTGCCGGAAATTAATGCAGAAACTCTCCAACCATCATCTGTCCAGACAACTAACGGCAGCTGCATCCAGACAAGCTCAATTATCTGGACTTTGAAGAGGCCTCTAAGAGGGGATTTCTTTTTTTTTTTTTCACCCGCAAGCAACTTTGGCAGCTTCGCAGCGCTTCTCGATGCAACAACTGTTCACTTGCAGTCTGACAGAGTTCCCTGCTGAACAAGCGGAGAATAACCAGAGGTAAGAGCTGCAATAGACAGAGCAAAATGTGCTGGAGAGGACTTTGAATTCTGTCTCAGAGTTGGATTCCTCATCTGAACAAGAGGCATCCATTTTCTTTTCTGTCAAGGTATTTAAATAGTTCTTGAAACGGAGCGCCGAAAGAGCTGCTGCCAACTGCTGGGCATTTACTTACAAAAAAAAAACAACCCGAACCATCCAAGTAGCCAGATTACATAACACTTGGCAACAGCGAGCTGGAATATTAGATCTTTGGTCACTAATTAGGATGCTGATAAGTTAAGATCTCTACAGGCAGTAATTCTCCCAGCAATATTCCTGTCTATACCAGGATGGGTCTGAAGGCATTTATATTGGACAGCACTTTGAACTGCACAGTGATGCACGACTCTGTTTGTTCACCTCGCTGACAGCACAAATGCACCAGTGGTGCATTCCAGCGAGCAGCTGAAGCCGCGCCGCAACGACCGGCATATTCACACGTCTTTCATGTCAACAAGCCAGCTCTACATTCCCATACTCAGAGGCCATCAAATGAAAGTCCTCTCCTGTAACAGAGCGGAAGCGGCACAGGCAAATTTCACCCGGTAATAGTATTTTTTTTTTTTCCCCAATATCCCAACTGTGAAATTCCTACACTGAGATACTTCCACGGCGATGCGCTGACATGTATATAGGGTGATTCGGTTTCTTCTTTTAGAAAGCGGCTTTCACGCCTTGGCTCAGGTCCTGCTTGAATGAGTGAGGAAAAAAAAAAAAAAAGAAAAAAAAGAAGAAGAAGCCAGCACAGAAACACAGACAACTTCTCATGATTTTTAATATCTACAGAGATGCATTATTCAGCTCAGCCCTATAGGAAATAAAAGCTCTGTTTGAGTCTGTTGGGAAGAGGTCGCCAGCAACCCAACACTTTCAATCTACTCTTTGAAAATGCAGGGCGCATCTGCTTTCTTGTGTTTCTTCTTGGGACACAGGGGGTTTTTCTCTTAGTGCATTTTTTAATAAAAACTTCTGTGACTCTCATCCTTTCTGGGTTCACTGGACTGTCAAAAGCACACACTATATTCTCTTAGTTTGTTTGCGCACCAAAACGAAGAGGACAAGAAGCGATTGCAAGCTGGGGGATGGCAGCCACGCTGCGTCGTCGGAGGCGTTGGAATGGTTAACATCACACAGGAAGGACGAAACGCGACTCAGTCGGTGCGTCTGTTCAAACCAGTGGAAACCCAAACAACGAGAGGGAGCAGAGAAAGGTTCATTTGTGGCGCCTTCTCTGCTGTGGCGAACTACTGCGGCAAACGTACATCTGCCAAGTGATTCCAGACGCTTAACAACATCATACAACTCAATTCAGACGAACGTAAACATGCAGGAACAGCTTTAAGGATGGGGAGACAAAGGACGCAGAGCAGTGTGACTCGAGCGTCAGGCTGCAAATTAGCAGCAGGCTTTGCTAAACAAAAAGCAGAAGGAGAAAGGAAAACAACATTTTAAATCTTCCAACCAATGCAAGGCAAAAATGCCATATTTCACGTCTCAGCAACATGACATGTTGAGGCACTTTATATGATGCAAACATGAAACAAACATTGCACTACAGTGGAAAAATTGGAATTCAAACTAAAATGAATGATGTTCCAGTTGTTGTGATCAAAGGCAGCTCTAAAATAGTTCAGTTCTGATGTTCGGTTCTGATTCTGGGGATGCAGGGCAGACCATAAGGAAGGTTGGTACGACGACAACAGATCTTTAAGGTGTTTTGGTGCCAAGTCATTCTGGGATAAAAAGAAAACAAACAAATAAATAAGGCATTTTAAACATTGCTCTCTGAGCAGTGTTCTGGATCAGCTGCAGCGGTCTGATTTGTTTAGACAATGTTGCAACGAGACTCATGGATGAGTCCTTTAGTCCTGGAAATGCTCTTCAGGTGATAAAAGGCCGACTTTGTAACTCTGAAGGTTCAGGTCTCCATCCTTCACTACACCCAGATTTCATCCTGATTTCTAGTTCCCAGCTGTAAAACTGAAGCTGTGCGTTAACTCAGATCGTTCCTCTTTAGGCCCAACAGTTTTGTTTCTGTTCTGCTGCAGAAAGTAATGGCACCTCTACAAACTGATTTATTCTAAGCATTGGCTCAGTGCATCCCTGGGTTCACAGTGACCCGGTAACATAATGTAGAGCTGTGCATCAGCAAAATCACGGTTACTTTTAATTATAAAAACTATCGGTTATTACAAATCATTACATTCTGGAAATGCTGGTGAAGAAAAGTGGCCCTGTGGGCGGTACAGAGCTGGAGTCAATGGTTGAAGAGAGGAGGACTGCAGTCTTTTATAGACCATGACCAACACCACATGTTTACCGAGAAGAGAGGTAGATTCAGGGCCGAACGCCCATCTTTGACATGTCCACAAACACATCAAGATGATCTTTTGTTCCAGACGTTGTTCAGCTCTTCGGTTCTACACAGAGATGCATGGCTGGGTGGGCTGACGGGTGGGGCGGCTTTGGCTCTGGAAATGGCTGTGAACTTTAGTGCTCTGGTGCATCTCTCTTATTTCCTGTAATTTATACAGCTGCAGGTTTTTTATCTGTGCCATTTTTTGTGTGTTTTTCTTTCAGTTGTGCGAGTCTCTATACTGCTGGCTTCCTAGTTTCATTCAGAACAGATAAGTACTATTACCATCAGTTCTTTATCAGAGTCATTTAAGATTAGGCATTCTCCGAGTCCCAGTCTGCTCCAACATTAAAGATATTAAACTGTGTGTATTTGTTTCTGCAGGTATGTTGCAACTCTCAGACAACTATTGAATTAAGCCACAGTAACGTTTTACAAAACAGCCAAAGATTTTGTAGTCATCAGTAACTTGAATCTTGTTAATGTGGTGTCAGTCTCATGATTCCTTTCTCTCTCTCCAATGTTCAAGGATATAATGAAAAACTTTGTTGTTCCATGTACTTTATTCATAGACATACATTAGAAGGAGCAAAAATTAGAATGATTAGTTACACCAAGCATATGAGAGGACTAATAATCAAAACTTCACCTTGATGTCATTGCTGGTGCTATATGTTATTATAGAGGATTTTCAGAAAAGTACAATGAATGGAAACGGGTTTGGTAGATATTTGTGCCGCTTCTGACAATCTTTTCTTTGAAGATGTACTTTACTTTGAAGTGAGGAAAAAAAAAAAAAAAATCTCTGGATGTCAGCTTAAACTAATAGATCAGAAAGATAAAAGCCACATATGTTAAAAATAAATATAAAGTTACCAACAGGTAGTCTGCCCCTGATGCAACTTTTTTTTTTCTTTACCTTGACATCGTGTGAAAGTGAAATGTGACCCCCACCGTCTAGACCTTCCATCGTTCTGTAAAAAGCAAAGAATCCCCGGGAGTGAAAAACCCATGCTTTGAAAAGCTCAGAACCTCTAATGAATAAATGAAGCATGGCGGAACCATGACCGACCATCGGCAACAGAGGGGGGGGACACCGCTACCAGACAGACGGACTAAAGAAAGTTCAGCATATTGAAGGAAATCAAAGAAAACTGAGATGTGAAGAAGTTAAAAAGGACAGCAGTGAGCTTTTGTTATACGTTGAAATAAAGTTTGATTGTATTATTGACCAACTTAAAGATTTTTGTTTCTTAATCTGTGTAATGTTGAAATCAGTTCCTCTTCAGTGGTGTAGGAAACTGAATTTCTTACGTCTGGCACATTTGAACAGTTTAATAGAAAAATATTTGATGCAAGTTGAGTCAAAAGGTTTGAGACGAAGACCTTTCAGATCCTCTGAGGCTCAGAAAAGAACGGTTGGAGCGCAAGTTTTAAAAGTAAAGAAATCGCTTTCATTCAGTATTTTTTGAAAATCTGCTGAAAATGTCGTAAAACAGATTTGGATTTGGATCATTTCTGCTTTGATGAGACAGAAAGCTTGAACTCAAAAGGTCCCCGAACCTGAAATAAACTTGCAACAAAAAGTCGACAGCATTTTAACCGGTCAGTGTATCACTTTTTTCCCACTGAACACAAACTCTGATAATATTTAGCAAATAAGACAAAAAGTGCTTGCTGCATGAAGGGGTGTGTTCTGCTGTGTTTGCAGTGTATTCAGTCCTCATTGCTCATTATCACCTCCACCCCCTGGCATAGATACGCTAGGCTGAGTCATTGTCTCAGGTGAAGTCAAGCAGAAGACACGGTTGCCCTAGCCGACCCCTTAGAGCCCCATCTTTACACACACACACACACACACACGCACAACCCCTCACCTCATCCCTGCTCTGCTCCAGGGACTCCTGTTATTTTGCTCCGTCTGCTCTGAGGGGCTTCTGGGACCACATTGTGTATCAGTCTGGCGCCTTGCCTCCTGCCACCAGTCACCATGCTGTGGCGGGGAAGGCAGTGGCGGGTGGAGTGGAGGGGTCACACCATCCCTCAGTGTGGCTAAATGAACCCACACATTCTGTTTATGACAGCCCACTGTAATCACTAATTCATCTGGGCCATGAGAGACCTGGGACAGTGGATGGAGAGAAAACACCGTCACATCTGTGGCGTCTCCAGAGCTCAGCAGGACCTTCCACCATCAGCCCCACCCGCGCCGTCACGCCCCACCTTCAGAACGATTTCATGCAGCAGACTGGGTTTCCTTCTGGACTCGGAAGTCCAGATGGATCCTAACTTAGCAGGGATATGATTGAAAGAGTCATTTACCTCAGGTGAAAATCACGGAATTTCGCAAACCACATTTCAAGCAGGTTTTCCGCACATTTCAGACCAATACGAACGGATTTTTAGTTCAGAAATGTGTTCCTACTGAACAATCAAACTCATTTTCATTTCAGATCGTGAATGTCCTCAGAGGTCTGGTTGTGGCAGAATGGATTGATAAAGATGTCCATTAACTGGTGGCATTTCTCTGCGTTTGATTCATACTTCTTCAAATGTAGGAATTTTTAAAAGAAAACTAGCTTGACTGAAAATATTTAAACACACAACTCTCCTTTTAAAGTTCAATTCATGACACCGTATAGAGTTTGTAGAGACAAATAGTTACAGTGACTTCAACACCTGTTCTCTATGGGACTTGGAGCAGGTGCTGGAACATTTGTGGGTCAGTACCAGGCTCTGCATGTCAGCAGAATGACCCATAAATGCTCTAAAATGTTCTGGCAGATTCTGGCGGAGCAACAGAAACAGAGTCATGGCCCCTAAATGATCACCAACTGTGGAACTTCACACTGGAGCTCCGTCTCTTAACTCTTCCTCTCGCCTCTGGGACCTTAAGGGTGCGTTCACACCAGTCCTGTTTAGTCCACTTTCATCAAACTCTAGTTTGTCTGTCCAGAAAGTCCAGTTGCTCAAAGGGTTTGGTTGGTTTGACTCAGTGAACTGTGAAAGAGAACCGCAGCAGCTGAAAGCAAAACAAATGTTTCAATTTTCACCCTCCATCGAATCGATTCTCCCAGACTATTCAGGGTGAAAACATCCTAAATTGCCAAATGAAACTTAAAATTTACTTTAATTTGAAAAAAATTGTGCAAATAGACTAAACCCAGACAGACTATCTATGTTGTGTTTGGCTCAGGAGTCATAATCTTTCCACCCGTTCTATTGCGGTGCTTGGATACGGCAATATGAACTGACAGCTTCTTCAGCAGCGACCTTCTGTGGCTCAACCTCCCATCAATGACGGTTTGCTGAGAACAGACAGGTCATCTGTGTTTCCTATAATTGTATCAACCAGTTGTTCTCAGCCTTCCTCCTCTGGACTCACTGTCCTGGATGTTTCAGGCAACCCTCTGCTGCCACACACCTGGAATAAACAGGCTTCTGCGGGACTCCACGGCATGCTAAGGAGTTAAGGCAATCCTTTGGATTAGGAGTTTTGGAGCAGAGTCACATCCGAAACGTTTACCACAAAATCCAATTTGTTGTTTTGTGAATTTAATATTTTACTTTACTAAGAAAATCAGTTCTGGGTTGTTGTTAACTGGAAGAAAAATCATCAGAAATGCCAAATTATTCACACAAAAAAATGGCTTTTTTTGCTGATTTTTTTCACTGAGCACATCTAACATTCTGAAGAAAATGCAACGTGGGAAGCTGAAAACACAAGGCTACTTGACATGCTGGTGTTTGCGAAACAGCCAATCCAGAAGAGCCATTTCTTATTGTCTCTTGGCTGAATCCCCAAGAGTGGAAATAAAGACGACTGGGTGTTAGTTTCTGCTGCAATGCGAAGACGGTTTCCATTGTGTGTATTAATGCATATTTAGGTATAATGAGTGGTTGAACTACTAAAATAGGAAGCTAAAGGCATCTACTGAGAGTCTCAAGTATTTACCATTAGCTATTTGGAGGCTGCTGTGCTCCCTGATCTGCATATTGATTTGTGCGTAATAAATCAGTGCAACGCAATTTTTTCTTTTTGAATTGAATTACTCAAATTAGTCTTAAAATTATTGGCCTATAGCTCTAAGATGCATGTTTTTGTGTTCAGATTCATTTTATCTTCTGCCTTGTTAGTCAATAGATTCTTGTACAAATGGAGCAAACACCAATCCGTCATTGAACATGTCTGTATTCTTTGGGGTCTATTGAGGTTTTGGAAGGTCCACTGAACCCGGATTAGGGTTACAGTTCACTACCGCCATTTTAAAGCTCCACCAATCGATATTTTTAATGGATCGAATGACTAAAAGGGCTGGCTCATTGTGCCAAAACCCAGCTCCTCCAGCAAGCCTCTAAACTTATTGACCCATTTTAGACAGGCCTCTCAACAGTAAAACACATTTTAACAAGAAATTGAACCCAAAAATAACCAAGCCTAAGCAACTTCATGGAAAAAAAAAAAAAAGTTCCTCTTGCCTCACATGCAGCTCAACTTTTCCACATAAAACCTCCTTGACATTATTTTCTATGACCGTCTATTAAATCTTAAAACCTGGCATGTGATCGTGAATAAGAGTCGCTGCAAATTTTAAAAGAATGGGATCTGAGACTCCCAGTGAGTCTGTCATCTCCAGCCGGGTGGGTTGACATGAGTTGGTGTCAGGTCAGTAAGCAGCTTACTGTCGGCGTCTGCTTTTTTTCCCCCTCCACTTTCCTGTTTATTTTTCAAAAGAAAAATCAGACATTTCAGTGACAAGCCACTCCGGAGTGTCTGATGAGGAAATGGTGCGGCATGGACAGATTACCTCCACAAAAGTCAGCAACTTTTCAAACGTGAACCATGAACAGAGCAAGGATGTGGCAGCATTAGCGAAGAGGATTCATGCCTTAGTTTCTGACCGAACCACAAACTGTTTACATTAAACATTGTTTTTATTAATAACCAGACTCGGACGAGAACTGTCCAGGTTTCAGTCTGCAGGAACTAACAGCAGAACTACTCTTCAGTGTTTGTGCCTTGACGTTTTACGTTTATTTGACAGCTCTCACAAAACTGCAAGTTTCTCTAATTTTTTAAGCTTTTGACGCTTAGTCGGCGATCCACTAATCTCATTCCATGTTTATGTCATTACAGAAAATATGCACAAAGTGGCTTACTGCTGTTTGTTTTGATTTGAAAGACTGTCACATTTATTTTTGCCCTCTAATTTGTTCCAACAGTTTCTTTTTGAGCCAGAAGAGGGTTGGGATTTCTAGGGGTTTTTTTTTATTTTTTTTTATCCCGCTTCTAATTTTGGCTTTCAGTGGTTTCTTCTAAATAGGCTGCAACTTATTCTTAGTCTTTAGCTAATAAGAAGGAAATAGATTTAGATCCTTAATTGTATTTTCTTTAGAAATTTCAGGGTTGAGGTAAAAAGAAAAAAAAAAAAAGGTATTATAATAGCATAAAAATCCTGCTAGAATTGGTAATTAACTTAAATTCAATAGCGACCCACAAGTGCAGTGCAAATAGAGTCATTTTTGTATCCACTGGATGCCACTTTTACAATCAGTTTGCACAAAGAAAACAAATCTTTGCTTCATTTATTTTAAGTAGAAATCTTTGTTTTCAACACGCCAGTCACTATTCTGCCACGTCAAAGCACCTCTAAGGATAAGTCTACAATAACCAACTATTTTGCTCACAAACACAAAAGTTTCCAATGATTCCACCCTCTCATTCACTGCTCTACAGAACTGCTGTAGAGCACTGCTCAACAACGATGTTGCAGCTGATTCAGGTGAAAATTCCCGCTGCGTACCAGCGATCCCTCCAGCTCTCTTTCCAACACCGACTCCCTGAGAGCGGGCTGCCAACCAGCTACGGAGGAAGAAGCCCGAGGCCCAGAGTTAATTTGTTCCACTCGGTCAGCTGCGGTACTTAAGTTGTCATTGGATTTTTATTTTTACCGGGTTTACCGACGCATGGTGCAAAATTTAGCAAATAAGGAAACTGGATGACTGCAACGGAATCCAAGTTTCAAACTCAACAACAATACCTGTATACAACTTGCCATTTTTCAAAATATATTTAGTCAATTATTTACAAACACTACAACATATTAATATCTGTAATACCTATTGTCTTGGTCAGGCATGAAAATGTGGATCATCTTCAACAAGATTTTCTTGACTCAGTTACTGAAAATGCAAGATTAGGCTCTCGCCTCTACAGACTCCCAGTCCAATAATATAATAAAACTAAATTCTGTGGCTTTAAATTACCTAATCTGTCCTTTTAAGATTTTACATCCAGAAAAAAAAAAAAAAAAAGCTGATTGGCGAGGCTATCATTAGCATTAGCATGTTTATTTAGTTTTTATAGGACTTGTTGGTAATTCTGCCGTCACAAAGTCTTGTGTTGACAAAGCCTAAAGAAAAAAGGTTGTATTCTGCCAAATGTGGTGTTTTTGCCTTTGATCATTCTAAAATTTAGCGACTTATGTTTCAGCTACTCCAAGCTGGTCACATGACAGATGAGAAACTGCAGCGGCTAATACAGTCGTCACTGTAAAAGGATGAAAAACACTTGTGTTGTTGGCAAAAACTCAGATTCATTACTTCAACAAGCGAATGTATACGTGCTACAAAACAAACAAAATAAGGCTACTATCTACTGAAGGAGCTTAATCACGGACTCCGATGCCAATCCTTTAAAATGTCCCTGTTTAGGTTCAAGACATCAAGTCATTTCTACTTTTCACTCATAAGTATACAAATATGATGACAGATTTTTACTCCTTGGTCTTTAAACCCAACCAGTCTGATTTGGATTTGCTAAACAAAAAGGCTGCAGCATAACTTCTTTAATGACACAAAGACTGGAATAGAACAGGGAGAAAAAGGAGCTCATGTATGAGCCAACAGGTGACAACGCATCGTTTATAATTGTCATCATAAGTGCCAAACATCAGTAAAAAACCTGAAAACTTCGACTTCTGAATGCAAGCTTCATTATCTGAACAGCAGCTCTCGTTACATCAATCTCTCACAGAAAAGCACTTCTGTCATAGCAAATGATAATGAAACTCGTGTGAATTTGCCTTTTTTTTTTTTTCCCCCTCCACGTTCTCATTATGAAACTCTCCGCTTGAGTAATGACTGAACGAAAAACGAGTCAGCGGGCCGCGCTTCGACAAGAGAGCAGAAAAACAAATCTCTCCATCCAGAAATCTAAGCAGCTCTGATCAGACAGCAGAAGAACGCAGAACAGACAGCAGCAGGGAGCGCACTGGGAAAAACTGTATTACCAAACTGATCGCTGATGTGGCATAAATTCCATGTAGGTTAATTAAGTTCTAAATTAGACTGTGATCCGACTTTTTTTTTCTTTTTTTTTTCTTTTTTTTTTACTGCACGCCAACTGGGATTCGGGCTGCAGCATCTGAGCACTGCATCAAATCCAACTGTGCAGCGTTCCAAACATAGACAAAGCAGCCCCTCCACCCACTGCGAGGGAGCGGACAGTGATTAATGAGGCCACACTGGTGGAGAGTGGCTCCGTTATACTCCACCTCCACTCCCGTCTCTGCTTCAGGACTAGGTGTCAACAAGTTACTAATGACTGCTGAGACGTCCTCGGTTATAGATTTCCCTAAAACATCGCACTCCTCAGCACCTTTGATACAGTTTTGAAAAGAACTAGATGGTCATTATCTCCAAAAGCAGCTCTGTTATTCGCCTCCTCCATGTTGGCCGTCTTATCTGAATTGGCTAAAGAGGCTGGACTTTTACATTTTTGACTTGTTCGAGAAGAGCTCCAAGTCAAGTTGAATTAGACAGATACCAGAAGAAAACCCTTTTTTTTTTTTTTTTAAATCTTATCAATACTTTCGAAATACCTCAGCTACCACTGCCTAGTGGGAGTGTGCAGTTCTTGTTTTCTTATAATAATTGTGATTGTGATAGATTCCAAAGTATATTTAAAATCCCCTAAAACCACCCACCTTATAGAGATCGTTAGTTTAACCATTTTCTCTACTGTTAGGAAATTAATAAATACCATTACATTTCTGAAGAAATGCAATTAATTTGTGCAGTTTAGTGATAAATATTCCTTCATCTTGTATCCCAGAGAAGCACATTACAAATGGACACAGCTGTATCTTGAAAAAAAAAAGAAATAAGTAAATAAATCTTACCACTTAGTTACCACAATAGTGCCACAAAATACTGTGATAAAACTGGTATTATTTTGGATATTCTGATTTTCCAAGAAACTGAGTTTTAGCTTTTCTATTAGCGAGAAGAGAGAATAATTGAATATAAATACTTGATATACATCACTGTGATGATTTTGCATATTTTAAAGTTGAATTACTGAAATAATTTAATCTTTAGATGATATTCTGATTTAGTGACACAAACTTGTAGGAAGGTTCAACGAGCTCAGAGTTGTACAAAAAGAAAATACTTAGGAGACGTAAAAAAATAAAATAAAAATATAAAAATATAATAGTAATACTATAAATAGTTTAAAGTAATTTGTAAAAAAAAAAAATAAATAATAATAATAATAATAAAAAGCAGCACATCATCCAAAACCAGAGGGAACAGCTGTCCAAACATGAAGTGGTTCATCTGAAGCTGGTAACTGTTATGACTCTGGAGTGTCTGTTCGGCCTCAGACCAGTTCTAGCTGGTCCAGGATGACCTCTTCCTCTTCCTCTGACCACATGCTAGCAGAGGAAAGCTCCGACCTCCCCGACTCCTCAGAGTAAACCAGGCCAAGATAAAAGGCTGGATCAATAATTTACTTGGCAACCACAACGGATTAAAATGTGTAAAATGGAACCAGAGCTGAATGTTTCAGCGCTGTTTATGACTTTAAGTCTTTTCATGTTGACAACTGATATTTCAATGCCTTTTTTTCCTCTCTCTCTTAACTGTAACTACTTTTTGAACTTTTTTGCAATTTGATAGTTAATCAAACCAATTTTATGTTTGTTCCCTTGTGTCCTCAGGTGAAAATATAAAACTGTCATCCATTCCGGCTGCATTTAAACCGGCTGGTTATATTTTATCCAGCCCTGCTTCTTTAAAAACAAGAAAAAAAAGAGTCTCAGCAGGAGTCTTATAAATGTCCTTCCCTCCACTCTGTTGCTCCCTGATGCCACTGATCGAACTGGAATGTCCCTGTTCAAACACAGCTGCATCAATGGGCTTTTATCACGCTGCAGGCCCCCGCCCCGCTCCTTCCACCCCTACTGGTACAAAGATATGCACAGCTGCTGCCCTGTTGCCCAGAAACCGAATGCAATTTAAGGAGTACCCCCACCGATTCCACAAACAAGATAGTGTTACAGGAAGCACTGCTAACAGCCCAAACTTAATTCTCTCTTTTCAGAGCAGGCACTCTATACCTTACCCATATGTCGATTTTATGGGGCCCTGTCTTCGTAATGCCAGTTCAAATATCATCGAGATTTTAAGGATGGGAAGAGAAGGATTGCATAATTGCGCAATTTCCTACAGGAGCGCCACCATGCTATTGAATTTGGGGTATCGGTTTTCCAACGGCTCAGGATGACCTACACCTCTGCTCAGTCGATGCATACAGGGTTATGAGGTCATTTGGAGAAAACGTGCATTATCAGATGCAGCTAATTTAGTTTGAGTTCCTCACTGAGGAATCTTAAGAGACCTGACAGTCTGACAGCAGAAATTACCTTCCATTCTCAGTCTGCACAAGTAAAAATGAGTTTTTAAACCTTTAGTAAAGTTGCAAAATGAACAAGGCATTGAAACTGATTGTTTCAGGACCAAGTCATAACCTAAAGAAACATCAGCCGGGTGATAAAAGTACACTGACCGGACAAAATGTTAGGCACACATCGGTTAGCTCGACCTTTATTTGCAGAATCAAGTAAAAAAATAGATTCTGCTCCGAGCGTCTGGAGCGTTCGAATAAAGCAGAAATTGGTGTGAAATAAGACAATACAGACCCTTTCAATGAGTCAGAATATCACTGAAATGCCCATCTATTCCAGAAATGTTATCAAAAAGTGAAGCACACAAAATGTTTACAAGCCATTATTTCTACTAATTATGAATATTTTCCACTTAACATGACATTTAATATCAGAATATTACATCAGACTAATAAAGCATTTAATGCAGACATGTGAGCTTAATGAAAGGTATGTTTAATACCTTTTAACGTTTAATTTGCTTTTTGTCTGAAAAATAGGATTCATTTGTTTACAGGACATTCTCTGTAAACTTGAGAAACTGGGAGCTGTTCTGCCCCATTTCTGCAAATTTATTATGACATTCAACTGTATAAACATTCTAGGAATGCGATATGTCTGACAAGCATCAAAACTATATCATCAAAACAAAATCAAATTTGATTTTTTGATTAGATTTATATCTTCAAATTTGACGTGGATTTATTGACCCAAGACTAAAGACTAGAGATCCACCGATTTGAAAATTTTGGCTGATATCTGACATTAATGCTGCTGTTTTGGGTGATAACAGATATGACATTTTATATGTTTTACTTCATTTTCGACCACACTACCTACATCGCTTCTCTGCTTCAGCTAAAAACACCTGCACTCGCTGCCTGAAACAAACAGCAACAAGATGGAAATTAATATTGAACGTTAACATCGGCCCAGTTTTACTTATCAAACCGATATGTTGAAAACAAAAAGAAAATAAAAGAGAAACATGCGATACAGATGTTGATGCCGATATATCTCGTATCCCTAATAAAGGCCAGTACTCCACAGGAATATCGACATTTGTCTAACAGAAGCTGCACAAAGTCGACAACCAGAAGAACAGAGCGATCTAGTTCTTGTAGATCTGGGAGAGATGTTTCTCTGTTTCTGGGAATGTGTTGTCTGGGGTGCTTTTCTTAACTTACCTTAAATTAAAATATCTCCAAAGAAGCTGACGAGGCTCAGCAGAGTGCTCCCTCAGACAGCAGACGTCTGCGATAAGCTCCGCCCACATGCATCAGTTTGCAGCAGACACGCCTGACTTTCCTCACTGAGGACATTAAAAGAATGTTTCTGCTCTAATCTGTGTTTCCACCATATTTGACACATGGTTTTATACAATTTGTAAGATCACTACGTATGTTTTATTTAGGTGTGCAAACATTTCCTGGCAGCTGAAACAAGCGGAGGAAAACTCAACCTCCAGCGACACGAGGCCATGCTGCCTGGGCCGGGTCCTCGGCCCGCCTCCCTCAAAAATTCCTCCTTTAGTGGAACTTATCCTTGTTCCTAACAGCCCTATTTGGGCCTAGATGATTAAAAAAAATGAAGAGTGAAACACAGTCTCTTGGATTGTTACATTCTTCATTTAATTTCCCTTTTATTGCTGCCCTAACAGAGCCGGACCAGCACGCTGAAGCCTTGGAAGCAGGAGCAAATATAAATGCAGGAGAGTTCCTGGGGTTCTCCCTTATTAACCTGACAGGTATTTTATATTCTGTACAGTTTGAAGCCTTTTCTGCAAGAGGGAGCTGCCATTTAAAGCCCCCCCTGAGGCGCAGAAGCCAATGGGCTAGTAAGAAGAGCCATATCTCTGAATGGACTAATTAAGCTCCTCAATGTCCTTGGCAAAACTGTGCCCTGAGATTGTTCTCTGCAACAGTGGTAATGAGGAAAGGGGGAGTGGGGGGAATTAGTGGTAAAAACACGGAAGGGAAGGAACAGGTGGGGGTGGGGCAGGACTCCTCGGAAGTGCGAGGAGTGTGTGCAGCTCATGAGGAAAAAGAAAAGCGGGATTTCAAGCTGTTACAGTCCTGCTACAGTGTGGAATCCAAAAGGCCACATTTGCTGCTCTTTGTTTCTCCACTGTCGGCTCATTAAAGTCTCCAAACAATGAGAGATGCGCTCTCTAATGAGCAGGCGCTGCTGTAAAGAGGGCTCTGTCCTTGGGAAGCTGGCCATGCCAGCTAACAGCCCGGACGGTCGGCTGGGTCTCAGGGCTAACAACCGCCTCGTTTGTCCCCTCCATCTCTTTTGTGCCCTCCGTCCACTTTTTTTTTTTTTTTTCCAAAACTCAATTCCCCATGAAAATTATCGGCCACTGGAGACGCATCTGCTAAAATACAGCAAAATTATTCATGGAGGAGTATCTCGGCCTCGTCTGCTCTGCCCCTGTAGGGATCCATTACTGGAGGAAGAGTCAAAGTCCCCTGAGGTTTCCATGACACACGGTGGTTAACTTAGTGACGTGCTGGACTCGCTGCAGTTTGCGGCGGAGCTGAAGGAGGCGGCAGCCAAAAACAACAATGAGCTTTTTGACTGTTTCAACGTTTCACAGAAACAAGTGGCTGGAGGACTGGTGCATGATGTGGCATTTTCAGTTGCTCTTTCCAGCTGACACCAGGTCAGACACTGATAAGTGATCTGCTTATGATTCACTACTCATCCTGATGCAGAACGCTCAGGGTCTTTATGAAATCACCTTTTCTTACAGCCACATTATCAGTGGGTAAACAAAGAAACCGTGTGTAGAACTGATTTATACACACATATATTTATGTGTGTATATATATATATATATATATATATATATATATATATATATATATATATATATAATTAAAAAAATTCCCTTCTCACCCACCGCGGGTGGTTCTTATCCTCTGAGCTCGGGTCCTCTACCAGAGGCCTGGGAGCTTGAGGGTTCTGCGCAGTATCTTTGCTGTGCCTAGAACTGCACATTTCTGGACTGAGATGTCTGATGTTGTTCCTGGGATCTGTTGTAGCCACTGCTCCAGTTTGGGGGTGACTGCCCCGAGGGCCCCGATGACCACAGGCACCACTGTGGTCTTCACCTTCCAGGCCCTCTCCAGTTCCTCCCTGAGGCTCTGGTATTTCTCCAGTTTCTCGTGTTCCTTTTTCCTGATGTTGCAGTCACTCGGTATTGCTACATCCACCACAACGGCTGTCCTCTGTTGTTTATCCACTACAACAATGTCCGGTTGGTTCGACCTTACCATTTTGTCTGTCTGGATCTGGAAGTCCCACAGGATCTTAGCTCGGTCATTCTCCACCACCTTTGGGGGTGTTTCCCACTTTGATCTCGGGGCTTCCAGTCCATATTCTGCACAGATGTTTCTGTACACTATGCCTGCCACTTGGTTATGTCGTTCCATGTACTCTTTCCCTGCCAGTATCTTGCACCCTGTTGTTATGTGCTGGACTGTCTCAGAGGCCTCCTTGCACAACCTACACCTTGGGTCTTGTCTGGTGTGGTAGATCTGGGCCTCTATTGCTCTGGTGTTTATGGCCTGTTCCTGGGCGGCCAGGATGAGGGCCTCTGTGCTGTCCTTGAGTCCAGCTTTTTCCAGCCATTGGTAGGACTTTCTGATATCAGCCACTTCAGTTATTTGCCGGTGGTACATCCCATGTAGGGGTTTGTCCTCCCATGATGGTACCTCCAGCACCTCAACTTCTGTTCCCCATTGTCTGAGACATTCACTGAGCACATTGTCTGATGAGGCTTTGTCCCTGATGTATCTATGGATCTTGGATGTTTCATCCTGGATAGTGGTTCTCACACTCACTAGTCCTCTGCCTCCTTCCTTGCGGCTCGTGTACAGCCTCAGGGTGCTGGATTTGATTTGGGGTGGAACCCTCCATGCATTGTTAGTAATTTTCGTGTCTTAACATCTGTGGCCTGTATCTCCTCCTTTGGCCAGCTAATTATATATATATATATACATATATATATGTAATAAATAAGTGAAATGCCTTTTTATTTCATTTTAAGAATGTGGTAATACCCAAATTTGTCAAAAGTTACATAATGACAGGAACTGGTATAGTCTTCCAATTCTTGTTTTACATTGCAATAAAAAAAAATTAAAAAGACAATAAAATGCCGTTATTACACGCAACATGTGAATTTTGTTTGTTTCAGTGTTTTCATATGTGTAGACTTGGATGGGCTACTACTGGTGTGAGTTTCGTGTCAATTCAAAACATTTTCAAAACGTTATCCCCCCCCCCCGCTGTTTGGGTGGAAATGCCAGCTAAATATTCAGAGCAGGTCGTTTGAGCTGAGCAGATCCAGAGCAGACATAAGCCCTGTGTGGACGTGCCAAACACATGACCAGCCTCGAAGCTGCAGCCTTTGGTCGGCGCAGTCTCACAGCTCAGATATGAAAAACAAAAAAAGGCCAAGCCCCTCCATCCCTCATGCTGAATCTTCTGAGTTGTGTCCATCTGATTGCGCAGCACTCCCAGACAGAATCAGTGACATGGAGCATGACACTCTTCCTTTGTTCTGGACACATGTTTCCTCCCTCTGCTTGCTCAGCAGGTCTGCGTCTGACATTTACCTCCCAGTCTGTCAGGAGATGACAAGAAACTGAGCAAGACATAAAATAACGAGCAGAAAAGAATTATCTAAATTTAGTTAGTCATAAGCTTTGATCTTCCAGGTCTGAAAGGAAAGAACGGCATTCTATTTTTAAACATTTCTCCATATTTGGCATCATTTCTTCTTTAGCTTAGTGTGAAAGTAGAGATAGCTGCTGATGAATTATAATCGGAAAGATTTCCCACAGCATAGTTTGGAGTTTATTGGCAAAACTTTCTAAAGTGGCACAGTTTGATAAAAAAATAAAATAAAAATAAAAATAAACACCTTCATGCAACTGCTGCAGCTATGACAATACATTCACATGTATTTAAATTTTAGATATTAGCTTTAAAACATAAAAAAAACAGAGAAACTGCAACACCAGTGTGCCAAGACACAGCATCCTGTGAAAACCTTTTCTTTATCACCTGCCAACATTCATGTATCATCAGCAGAGTGAATTCTGCTCTCTGACAAGAGTAAGAGAAAAAGAAAAAAGAGGAGGAAAAAAAAAGAGTTTTGGTTTCAGCTTTCATGTGCGGGCATAATTTCTGAGCTGTCAATAGAGCAGAATAATTACGCGGCTACAGAACTTTGCCGGTTCATTAAAGCAGCAGAGCGGCGCATTATGCAAAAGAGCCGTGCAGATAAAAAATGAGACAGCTGTCAGTCAGGAGAGTGGCTATTCACTCCCGAGACATAATCAGGCCAGGACACGCAGCTAAACGCGGCTTTTCTCCGTTTATCGCAGTCGCTGTACAGGAAGGTGCTGCATTCTTAGACGCAACACACACACAAAAAAAACAAAAAACAAAACAACAACAACGTGATTCTGCGAGAACGTCGTTATTCGAGTCAAAGGAAACGTTCAGCGATGTGAAGACTGGCCTTGATCTGGGATCTGAACGTGTAGAGTCGCTACTTCTTCATTTAATTTAAAGAATTGAAATCCACGTTGCTCTCAGCGTGCATCATTACACACACTCGGCTCCAGTGACAGAGGACAACAATGAATCCTGAGGTTTAAGTGCCCTGCCAACCCGACCGCTCCTCCTTGACAACACTTTGCATTGTTTCCAGAGTCCCTCTCCACAGCGCAGCACCCCTCCTCCTCCTCACTGCCACCCTCCACCTTTGTCTACCACCCAATCTCTCAGAGCCACTCCTCAGGCTTTTTTCTTCAAATACTGTTAGTGTACCAGCATAATGAGTTGCTGACCCGCCTGGTCTCGACTGCAGTAGTCTGAGCAGAGCAGCAGGCAGATGGAATACTCGGAAAATGGTTGTGGTTGGATCAAATTGTGCAATTCGGCTAATCTGTAGATCTGAAAGCAAAGCCTTTTGCCTGGAGGTGCGTCGGCCGTGCTTATCCTTCAGACACCAGTTGGTCTCCAACAACAAGATAAAGCAGACCAGTAGAGAGAAGTTGGTGAGAATGAGTCGCATTGTCCACGTTAAAACCTGCCACTGCGGCTGACTCACTTCTAATCCTCCGTCCCAGTCCTGATCCGTCTCATGTGGATGCGGTTTCTGATGACACCAGTCCCCAGAGTCAAAGATGGGTGAGGTTTTGTGTCCTCAGCTCGACTGCTTCTGTTGTTATGCCAACGGCGGCTTCCTCTCAGCACCCAAATGATGTTACCTTAAATCCACCTGCTACCCACCCGTCATAAAACCACTTATTTCATTAGGTCAGACATCAGCCTTCTCCTGTGGGCAGGGGGAGCAAGCATTCAGCTTCACCCACCTTCCATATTAGATTGTGAGTTTTACAGAGTAATTAGATGATTTTTGACACGACTTTGATCAGCGAGCGACTGCTGCGTCTGCCGTCAAATCAGCACCTTCTTAATGCGTCCTCCGCCTCGTCTTGTTTCTACATCAACCGCTCAAAGCGCATTTCACCAAAACACACAAAGAGAACGTGCTTTATTTGCACACGCACACTATTTCCACAACTGCATAAAATTACCTTAACCATTCCCTCCATGTAACTCAGGTTAGAAAAAGAAGTTTCCATAAAACAGCAGCAGCTGACCAAAACAAGACAATTTTCATCTTAACCATGTTGACCAGTGATCACCATGAAAAAAACAGTTTGTCTTTGCAACAAAGACTCAGTCAGAAAAAGACCACTGACTTGGTAAAACATTGTCTAAACTCGTCACTAGGTGATTATTTCAACTGTCACTACGTACTTGCTCTGATTCAGTTCTTTGTCCCCGTTGAGACGTTGCGGGGAGAAAAAGCTGCCAAGTCATAAATCCTCAAATGTAAACACAATTACCATACTTAAGGTATGAGGCAAAAATAATATTTGTACCGATTGCACTTTATCCTCTGTGACTTGTAACGAACTACATCCTCAGGAAGAGAAGTAGAACAAATCCTTCTGAGACGCGACGCTCTCGGCTGGTTAGGAAGGTTTGTGGTCTCCGAAATCTTTTGACAAACTCACTATGAAATGATCCGTTGACTTTATTTTAATTGGGATTTAATTCAATTCAAAAATACGGAAAATCAAACATCGTAAGTCATTATCAAAGTTTCTTCAAAGAGTTGTTGTAGATGCCGATGGCTCCCCTGTAGCAGTCTGCAGTACAGCGCATCCGAAGAAGCCTCTGACTGAAGACACTGCTGTTGCTGTTGCAGCATGATGATGAGGAGGCACAGGGTTGTCTATACTTTTCACCGTCATCTCCAGTAGTTTCACAATGTTCTCAGTGTAAACAACTAAAATCAATACTATTTATGTTAGAGATCTGTTTTCTATGTGAACTAAACTATGTTCTGTCATTCCTTTCCAATCTTACAGGTGATTGTTTTTATGTGAAAACCTTGTATATTCTGATGTACAGAAACATTCAACACTATTTTGCAATGTAATGCTGAAACTGAACGATAGATAAGGCTCTTTGATATATATATTTTTTTGACCTGTCTTCATCGTGGAAACCACAAATTCAGAAATGCAGGAAATATTAGAAAAAGGTGCTAAATGAGAGAACCACTGTAATTGATTCTGAAATTTAAAGAAAGAGCTTATGAATACTCTGCACATCAAATTTTTATATTAGTTTATTTTAGTAAGACAGAAAAATTCAATGTTTCCACACGGCTCTCTTCCCTCTCTGCCTCACACACACCGTGGTGTAACTTTGCTTCTTCTGCAAATATGAATAATTGATGACCATTCAGAGCTGACTGGCTCCTTGAATCATGCTGTATAGTTACATTGAATAAGTAGTTTAACAGTCAAACATAATAATTGAGAGTTTTCCTAACAGTTATTAGCATTGTCCACAGCTGCAGCTCATTAAAAATAGCGGGAAATGAATTGAATTTTCTGCTCACGTTTATGTTCTGCCTTTCAAAGGAGACGGGGAATTCTTTTCAGATGGTTTTATTCGGCAACAGCCTGAAATTTGGATGCTTTTTGATGGATAAACTCAAATTGACATGTAACGCTACATCCTGAATCTTCAGAAACCCACCAATGTGCTTCTGTTTCCTGCACAAGCAACCAGCATATGCTCCCGTTTGTGCACACATGCAATATTGAAGGTGTTCATGTCTGAAAGGCACTTGCAAAAAAAAAAAAAAAAAAAAAAGCTTGATGCTGTCATAAAACATGCGAGACTTTCCTTGCAGCTGCCTTACTTAGGACCACAGTTATTTGTGAAAAGTAAAATGCATGGCCCTCCTCTCTGCTGGTGCGTTCTGGAAACACACGAGCCATGGTGGGCGCCTCGAGAATGAATCCGCCGGCAGTCGTGCCAATTTAGAGAGTAAACAACTCCACAGAAAAAAACGCACAAGGTGCACATCTGGTCTTGTCGTCTCCTCCCGGAAGAGAAGAGTTTTTGATTTGTTTGGTTTCTGTTCTTCACGCCGAGGCTGGGCCGGGATGACACCTGAAGGAGACGGCCAATCACAGAGAGGCTGGGATGAGCTAAGAGCTATTGCTAGGCATTACATCATTACGGTGAGTCACCCCCTGGGATTAGGAGGCAGCGGAACACAAACCCGCATAAATCTCGACTCAAAATGACAGCTCATCTACAGCAGAGTGAGATGGTAACATCTGATAGCAAGCAGGAAAAAAATAAAAGTGAAAACCTGGTTTTGTTGCGCCTTATGGTGCTCCATAAGGTGCATCAGATAAACACCATTTATCACAGATCCCTAATCTGGCCTCAGAGCTGAGCTTGGCCAGTTCAGCTAAAATATGTCCACGCCACAACAGCCCAGCAACTGGCACTAAAATGGATGTGTTTTTCAACAAATTCACTTTTTTAAAAACGAAAAACATATTCCGCTCAGTGCTTTCCGGTGAGAAGCACAACCCTGAAGCTGTGTTGGTGAATGTTTTAAATGACAAACATCTCAAGAGCAATGAATCTAAAACTTCTGGGATCCCATTACATCTTCTGTAATCTGGAAACTATAAATCTTAGCAAAGATCAAATGTGAGGTTTCTTACGGGAACTTTTTAATTGACATCTCCGAGTCAGATATTTCCAGCAGCCGTTGTACAGTGCACACAGCCGTAAAGCCGGCTTACCAAACTTCTAACAATGAAGTGGGCAGAGTTCTGCTAATGGAGCAGAACCCACCGGCTGTGATATTATAACTGGGAGGTTTGAAAAATGGCTCATTTTCTAGACACTAAAAAACACTTTTACATAGAGCTGCATGGTTATTTTTAGCGCTTGGACGGTTTCTAGAAGCAACAGAGACCCAAATGGAAGTACAACAACATGAATTTTACATAATAGGTCTTCTTTAATACTTCAGGGTGGAAGACAAAAAAACAGGCATAGATCAGTAGTAAGCAGAACTTGAGAAAAAAAAAGTAGATTGGAGCCAAAAGCCTTTTGGTTACAGCTTCTGAAGGACAGCGATACATCTGACAAAAATAAAGCTAACATACTTTCTTTTGAGTTTTTGTTACAGGCAAAAATACATCGATGTTTGTCGATCAAACATTAACACTGTACATCAAATACATTAACCCATTAAACTACACAACTTAGTCCATGCACAGTCTCATTAGAAATGTTCAGCGGGATCCAGAGGTCAAGAAACAATGTGTGCGTTCGGTTAAGGAATTAGTGCATATCACTGTTACTTTCAATAGTTTAGAATCTTGTGATAGTATATATATATATATATTTGTTTTTTTTTTCTGTATAAAGAAAAAGCCATCAGGCAGCTTCAGTACATCCAAAGCCCTGCTGCAGGCTCCTTGCTTTGCTTTACAAGGTGCAGCATCAAAGATACAGTTTGTAAGTGCAAACATAAAGTAAGCCTCAACGCCCATGGCCACCACCACTATGAGCTTAAAAATCAGAAGTGACCAGTTAAACCAGAGCACAACACCCTGAAGCTAAATCATTCTTCAAGGATGAATATTCAACATTTCCTAAACTGCGTTACGGATTGTAACACAACTTTGATAGAAGGACACGGAGAGCCTGAGGGACGTCAAGATGAACTATTAACAATCCTAAAGCCAAAATAAATTTGAATAATTATTGTTCTTTCCCTTAAATGATTACATTAACAGATAGTCTTGATTTGATTGGAGGGATTGGTTCAAGTTTTTAAGTCCATAAAGAACAGAAACTGACATTTGTGCGCCAGAAATTACTAAAAAAAAGAAAACCTAAAATAAAACCTAAGATCGACGTCAAAGTTTTTTTCAACATTTCAAATTTAAGATTATATAGAACTACTGACATCAGTAAGGATAAATTATCCCCCAAAACACCAGACGTTTAGAAAAATAAATTGTTTTATTCAGCTGGTTTCAGAGATAAGATTCAAGATACATTTATTAGACCAGAAGTCGTCCATGGACTGAAAACACAGCCCACGTGATAACAGAGGCAACCCAGGCTGAACAACAGCCCGATCACAGGAGACTGCTTGGATACGATCTCTGATCGGCCGCTCCATTTCAACCGTCATGCATGACCACTCTGCATGCTAGTAACACATTCCAGCAGCTGGATTGACTTCCACTGCCGCTGATGTTCATGCTGGATGCAGGAGATGGTTATGATGACGGAAAATTAAATTGATTTCACAACAAATTTTTAGTCTCAAAACATGTTAGACAATCAGAAACCTATCCAATCATGAGTTCAGACCAATCATACAGACCGGTATCTGGTCCTACTTATGACGCAATGCAGGTTATAATGCCAGCTGGTAAAAAGTTACCCAAAGAAGTCCAAGAGATTTAACAGAGTCATTCTCAAGGCAGCAATTCCGCATTCAGGGCAAAAACGTGATGACGGCACCAGAGACAGCACCAACTGACAGCACGGACAGAAAGGTCAATCAAAAAAAAAGAGACACACCTTTGAAGACTGTGTGCAGATTTTGGACATGGAAGGCACACAGTTTGAGAGAAGAGTGAAAGAAATCAGAAATGTGAAATATAAAAAGAGCTTTAGCTCCAGCAGTTCCTCCGGCATGTCAAACCGCAGGAACGGTCGGATGAACATCTCAAAATCGGGTCGTGCCAAGCCCTCCACCTTCCATCTCCACCCAACCATCACTGCTGAATAAGACACAGGTGGACTCTTCCAGTGACTGACCCCAACCTGAAGGGGGTCACGCCACCTCTTTTCCAGTTCAGAACCACACTTTGATTTGTCCAAGAAGTGGAGCGTGTCACTGCGGCTGATGGCTGCCTTGGACACCAAACGCCAACATGTGGTTGTCTCGAGGTCAGGTGAATGATTTACACACTCAAGATGTCAGAAATTCTCCGGATAGATTTGGACAGAGTCATTCCGAAATCTCTGCAAACTTTCTCCCAGAACAGGTGACGCAGACGAACAGAACGCTCTTGCAGACGGCCAGACCCGGAAAACTGAGAGTTTGATGAATTTTATATGCAACGTTTGTGTTCTAAGATTTGCAGCAACCACCACCGTCCCGTTATATGTGGACTATAAGACTGCTTTCAGATATTTCAAAGGACTTCTTCAACAAAGGAACATCCTGTGCTTTTATAACTCATGAAAGCGCAAGCGATCTCAGATGAATTCTTGCTGCAGCTCAAAAGATGCATTTTATGTCTTGAGCTGCTTTTAATGTTTGGCTGAAACAAGTGAACCGTTCACACAATAACCATTTAAGATTAAAACAAAGGAACGCGAGACGTGTCTGACTTTCAAAGACACAAACTACCATCTGCTCAACAATGCCAGCCCGGAGGGGAAGTAGTGTTGGGATGGTGGCAGTCTATAAATAACATCGCGCCTCGTGCTGAGAGGAAAGAAAGCTGGATCATCGATGCAATTTCTATTCCTAATAAAACCTGTTTCTGTAGTTCTGCAGGCAGTTCAAGGGGGGACATGGACATCACACTGGGATTCTGTTACACAGTAATGGAGTCGATCATCACCTTGGGCATCCTCGCCAGACTTGGCAGCCGCACTTAGAGAGCTCAGCAGAAAAGTGAAAAAGAGCCACAATGTGCTGTGAGCTGGAGCAGCAGGTGTCACAATGCTGGAAAATCCGGTGAAGTTGGGTCGGAGGTTGATCCAGCAAAGTCCCAGCAAGCTTCTAAATCTCAAACATTAGCTGGTGTAACTAACTAAGCAGCACAGAAGCACAAGAGTGTATCGACATTTGCACTGCACTGGAAACACTAGCAAGATCTCACACTGTGTTTTATTTGGTTTAATTCTAATTTTAGGGCATTGCTTCTGCTGCAAACCGTCCAGAAGGGTTTGGCATGAAGTAAAGAATTAACATGTTGATTCAACAGGTTATTGGACGTGTGATGCTGTGGGCCTGTTGCTCTTCCAGCAGCCATAGGAACCTTGTTAAAAGGTGCATGGCATCACGAAGTCTAATATGCAAATATATTTTACATAACATTCTGGTGATCTGCTGGAAAACTGACAAAGGGTCATCATGAGGGGTAAAATGCATATGTAAATGGTCAAACTTTTCATCAACTAACAGGTCCAGATTAAAACAGTGCTCTTCCAGAACCAACTTCTTGGTTTAAACTTATTTGCATCACTTATTTTAGCCATTAAAACTAACTGTCCTGCGCTGAAAAGAAAAAAAATGTGCTGCTTGTTCTGTGATGGATGCTGTTGCAAAGATTTAAAGAAGAAAAAAAAAGATTACATGACTATTCTGTTTTTTTAAATGGATCAAAGAATCCATTCCGAACCTTTAAACTCAAAGCACTTTTTTATTTACTAAACATAAACTGACTAGAACTGAATGAACGTCAGAGAGCAGAAAATGACTTGTTATAGAGGTCTTTGTTAATGTAAATAATCATCATAAAGTGCATTTTTCACACTTTAAAAACATACAGGTAGGATTTTTGGACTTGGCAAACATTCAGTTCAAATCCAAGACAATGTCTTCATGTATTTTATTTAAAAGAGTAGTTGTATAAAGCATTTGTAGCTAGAGAAGTAATTGAAGTGTTTTTAGTTTGTTCTGGTTTTTTTCAATCTTGATCAGATGCGGAGGTGGAGGTGTTGCAAAGTAACATGATGTTCTCACATGCAAACTTGGTGCTGCTTGAGTGTTTCCGTCTAACAAGCTCAGCCTCCTCCTGTTTCTTTCCCTCCACACATTCACTTCTCTATAGGACTCCATCAGAGCTCACACAATGAAAAATCACACACGGCCTCTATTCAAGCACTGATTAACATGCAAAGGCAGCTTGTCCTCATCTAACCGTCAGGAGAAATCAAACAGCCAGTTGAGTCATTTTGAGGTTCTGCAGGAACCACCAGAACATTTAAAATTGCGATATTGCAGAAATTCATGGATAAAAGAGGAAAGCATTTTTAATTCCATTTCAGATTCTCTTACCGTTTGCGTTATGCTTTTCATTTATCCTAGGAAGAGTAGGACAAAAATATCTGGATCCTTACTTCTTTGAGAGTTGTGTCCAAGTTGAAAGTAAATTCAATCCAATCATCCGTATAATCCAATTAGTCCTAGTTATTAAAATACTGCAGGAAAGTTCAGTTCATAACTCAAATCGGTTAAAAAAAACATTTTCTGAGGGAAATCCAGCAGATTGAATCAAGTCATTGACTTGCAGCATTCTCTTCTGGACGAACAACAATAGACAATCTTTGACAGTCATCAAATTTGCAGCAACGCCTCATGCCAAGCATGCACGTAGCGACAGTGGAGAGGAAAAACTCCCCTTTATCCATCCATCAATCAAGCACTGAGTCTGGCCTCGATCCATCCTATATTTATCATTCATTCATCTCTTTGCTTATAAAACCATCTATCAGTACATTCAATCATCTGCTCACCCAACAAACACCATCAACCCACCATTAATCCACCCATCCACTAAACCATCCTTCCGTCTTCTGTTTGGCCATTGTAAAATGGACAATGGAGTTTTGTATTTAAATTTGAAAATTAATTCAAAAGGAAATTAAGAACTCTAATTTTGTGTCTAGAATAATGAGACATGTTGTCATTAAAATGTGGATAATCAGTTCCATTACAAGTACTTAGCTTTAATCTGTGTTCTTTAACAAACTGTATGACTCCGACTACGCCATTACCATAAACTTGTTTGTGCATGAAAATCCAATCAACGTTAATGACCACACAGGGAAGCTGGTGGAATTTGGCTCCGGGATACGTTGGAGTCACACTTTCCCCATCAACCATTTGTTGTGGCTGCAGCGAACGCGAAGAATGCCAATCTCCTAAGCCACCGTTTTGCGCAGCTCTCGTTCTATTTGTCAGAATAAAGCAAAGCAGAAGGAAGGATCTGGAAATATTAAGAGCTCCCCCTGCAAATATGTGGATCCACCACAGACTCTGGTACCAGTTAGACTTCTGTAATTTGGTTATTCACCAGTTTTCTCCAAAGCCACTGAAGAAATCCTTCACCAGTAATATGGACATCGATTCTCCACCTGCTACAGTGACCATCCAGCTGACTTATATGATATCCAAACAGCTGATTGGTGTTGAGCCAGCCAAAGAGTTTTTTTTTTTTTTGCTGTGTGGGTGACGTGTTTAACTTACCAGAACTGCTCTCTCCTGTTCTGAACTTCCCAAGTTTATCCACACAGAACCCGGCTCATTTCTCCTGCAAACTAATCCCTCAGCATCACCCGTCTAATTTATAGGAGCTGTTTGTTGATGCTCTAATGCCAGAAAGCATGTCTGAATGCTAACAGACTATTTAGAAATGACAATTACACAAACTGCTTCGAGCAGAATCTATTAACACCAGCTGGGGACAGCAAGACACCAGTCGGTGCTTAGAGACGCAAACGCTGTTCATACAAGCCGAAAACAATTGAAAACTACAGTTCGGGCTGTACAGCGGCCACTCATACCTCCAACCAATGAGAACTTGGTTTGAATTCCTGTCGGGAACTGTAAATGTGCAGCATTCAGGAGTTAAAACAGAGGAAACGTCTTCCTCTGCTGCTTCGAATTCACGTTGAGAGAGTTCATTACCTGTCGTGGACTTTACCATCATCAAAATGAAAAGTTAATGCGACAACAGACATTGCAAAAACTTATTGAAACAATGCCACAGCGAATGAGTGTCAGAATCAAAGCAAAAGATAATCCAACAAAACACTGGAGTAAGTCACCCTTTTTCTTTAGTAGGAATTTTTTTTGGTCAGGCAGGATAATATATATATATATATATATATATATATATATATATAATATATATATATATATATATATATATATATAATCAAGATTAGCTTAGCAGCAGTAAAATAACTTCAAACACGTCAGATTGTATCTGGATATATTAATATTTTAACTCAAAGTTAAAAACCAGAAGAAGTTTCATGGTTTTTAGTCAACTGCTCCAAAGCAGGTTTTGTCCAGGCCGCTACCTCGAGGAAGAAGGATTACCATCACCCACCGGGACTGTACCTCAGGTTAACCTCGGGTCCTTTGGACCAGAACCAGCCGGGTGAACCCAGCAGTGATTCTTAGAAGAAAAGAAACTCTGTCAGATTAGCTGCTTCCAAACAGAAGTCAAATGGAAATAACATTCCTGGCTCAAAAACTTCAGAACAGCAGCAAATTGGTGAATAAATGCATGATGAAATCACCAGTTACACATTGGCACGGTGCCCTGTTCTAACGTGTGGGCGGGGAAGGAGCCCCCAACTGTTTTCTCACCACTTACAAATAAACAAATCGTGCATTTCCATTTATTTGAATGCCAAGTGCCGTCTTGTCTGAGCCGTGTTCAACCAGGAGATAAACACTCCCTTATTATTTGTTAGCATTAAATTTGCATTATTATGTGTCATTTAAATATTAATGTTTCTGATGACTCTCTGGCAGCTCTTTTTTGAGCTCCTAGTTTAAATACTTTCTGCAGATTCGGTTAGAAATAAGGTTCATCCGCTTTAAAAACAAAATACGAACCGAGACTTCTGTGAATTCTTAGTTTTTTTGATTAATCAACTCATCTTAGAAATATATGATGCAATAAGCAGCAACGCTCTGACGCTTTAAGAAAATATTTGATTTAATATGCATGTCCTCTTTCCTATGCAGAAATGTCTCGTTTCAGATTCAAGCTCCTTTAAATGCAACACGGACTTGTGGCACAACTGCTGACCAAAGTCTAGAAGATCCAGGATCCGACTTTATTCTGAGAGCTAACCTAAAAAGCACCTTATAATTTTCCCTTGTTTGGCCACTTTTTTCCAGCTCTCCCAAGTCTAAAATAGACTGTATTATTTTCACAGCGGCTTTGAACTCACCGCAGCAGTTAAACGTCCCAGATGTTGGCCATAAAGGAATTGTGCATTTTTTTTATTTCTTTTTTCCCTCCTCTGAACATGTTGAGCTTTAGCCTCATCCTGTGAAGGTTAGCTCCGCACTCGGAGTAAATACAGTGTTTTAAATCTACAGCAGAGGGTCGTTAAATGAACTCCGGCGTCTGCAGTTGCATCGATTAGCTCTTATCTCGGGATTTGAGGCTGAACACGTCCACATCAACACAGGCGAAATGGCACAAAACACAGACAGACAGACAGACAGACAGACAGACGTGTCAGGTCAGGTGGAGGGATAATTAATACAAGTGAGAAAATCCATTTCGAATGTAATTACTGTCAGGGGCAAAAACAAAACGCAGCGGGGGAAGAACACAGCTCAGCTGCTTAGTGTCCATCAAAAAGAAAAAGGAAAAGAAAAAAAAATAGTGTTACATTTACAACATATAGCCTACCACCCATTTGAAAATATGCCAGTTATCATTGCAGTGGGTTCCTAAATGTTGCTGAGTGAGTTTAAGACTGTTTTTCTGGCAGACGCGCCTGCATTCATTTTCCAGCAGCTGACAGCTCAAGACCATAAACGGAAAAGAAACGGAGAAACCTCTGGACACTTTCACACACCGGCTCACTCAATCAAGACATCCCGCTGCTGGCAAAGCGTCAGCAGCACCTACAAGTTTCATCTTCAAGCAGGAGATTTTGACGTTTTCCTGTGATTACAGTACACGCTTCGGAGTGCTTTAGGTCTCCGGCTGATCGCCATGGATATAGTGCGACTCCGACTAAACACTCAGCCAGACTGAGGCAAGAAAGAGCCTTGTCCATGCCCACTTCTAAAATCATCTCTTATTCACTCTGGCAATAATTCAGTTATTTCCTGAGAGGTGCCGTGGCCCTGCATCCTGATATATGTGGCTATAGCCTCAAAATTCAATTACGGCCAAGTTGCATGAGAAACAGGAAATCAATAAATGTAATTAAATTGCTCGGCCCTCAAAAGAGCGCGATGCTGTCATTGCCCCATCAATACACCCGGCTCTATCAAATCTATCAAACGACGGCATCAATTTATTTGAATTTCTCCCCACTGCAACAGGACGCGGCTGAGGCACAGATGCATAATTATCTCCTCGTCGGTTCCTTTTCTCCTTTCCCTCCAAGGTGGAGCGAATTGCAGGGGAGTCGGAATATCTCGGCAGGATCATGAATCACGGAAGGGGGTTGGGGTGGGGAGGGGGGTGAACACATCCAGCGTGTTCTTGTTACTGCAGCAGTGGCGCAGGGGGAGACCCAGATGCCAAGAAAAGTTGCTGATCTGACGATATACGATACTTATATGACATTTCTCTTTTTTTTGGTATCGCGTGAATACGATGAAATTCAACGCAGCAAAAGATCATTTAGCTCAATTTCTCCTTTGAGTCGACAGTCAAGTCCGTTATCGCCACCTGAGGCTGCAGAGAGAAACTGCACGCTGTGGTCCAGCAGACCCAAAAATAGCTGGAAAACGTGCCGACAGTAGAACTGTGTCAACACCGGAACTGTTGAGAGTCACGGTTTGTGGAAATCAAATCCTTTCATCGCAAACGATTTACATTCAGTTACCGGGTCGCCACAAAACCACATGGTCCAATCTTCTACGCAAGGCAGACGCTCATGAATAGAGCCTTTCACACAAGACAGCGAAGGCAAAGAAAGCTGTACTAAAAACTAAAAAAAAAAATATGCAAGAGTTGTAGAAAGATGCAACAAATGGCTAAGACATTAACTGATGAAATGATTTTTTTTTTTCAAATGAAGGTAAAGCTGCAGGAAACAGCCGTGTTTTCATTCAGCAGCTCCAGCTGATGGGACGCTGCCTCCATAAACTGACTCAGAGTCGCTGTGGCTAATTAGCAGGGACGCTCAATTTATTTGAAGCACAATTGGTACCGGCTGCTATTTTTTGGCATATTGGCCCGATGGGTAAAACTGAGCTGTGGTTTATTTTCATCTGGTTTCCATTTGAGTTTCTGGAGGGGCGTTGAGTTGACCATGTAACTGTTTGGTCATGTGACGGCGACTGGTGGTGGTATTGCTTCCCTGCTTCAGAAACAATCACTGTCAGCACTGAGGGTTATCTTATGGTGTCAAAATGGAAGAAAAATCTAACGCTGGTAAATCTCTTAATCGGCCTTAACGGCAATATCAATATCTTGTAAGTGCTTCCCTATTGATTTTTGTCAACATATGGGAGACGGAGGAGATGGTAAGAAGCTCCGTGATCCAAGTCATGAAGCTTTTACGAATCGAATCAAAGAGGACTGATAATGAAGCCTTGAGGAACACCAGAGCTAATCATTCAGCTAAATATTTAACCTCAAACTGCTAAGTCTGTGTTGCCGTTAAAATGTCTGCTTTAATCTAAACTACTGTACAAGAAGAGGGAAAGCAGCGATAACAAAGAGGTGACATGAAGCCATTCAGTGTCAGCAAGAGATTTTAAAGGTTCTGAAGACCCAGCTTTTATTTTGCGGTCCACTTCCATCATCAGCACGTAAAACTGCATATTACTTAAATAGTTAGTTCAAAGCTAAACAAGCTAAATATTTAGCTTAATATTTGGCTTGAAGCTAAATATTCAGTTGGTTAAATATTAAGCTTGATAATATTTCATTTGAAACTGATATTTATAAATGAATGAGCAACATAATGAAAGCATGACTGAAAAACTATTGTTTCCCCCCCCCCGTGTTACTGAAATTATTGCAGTAAGTTCAACTGTGTAGCTTTACGGATGTCCTGCGAAGCTTGTACCAACCCCAGCTGGAACACTTTGGACCAGTGAAGAAGACACTTAATGAACTGAGATGAAAATATAATCAGCAGGACATTTATTCAGTTCCTCCACTACTGTTTAAAGCTGAACATATTCCCCACTGAATGCCACTAAGAGCAGACAAAGGCCACCGAGGAACAAAACTTTGATTAAATCGATGTTTCCGTCATGAAAAATAAGTCCGTCACAGCACTCGCCTTCGACCTCATCCATTACCAGTGGTCACATGCCAGACAGGGCACAATGATCCAGTTTAGAACGGTCAACAGGCCTTTCACAATGGTTCTGGACTGTTCTAGAGTACCCAGAGAGAAGTCATCAGCACAGAGGGAGAACACGCCACGTTCAAGTAGAAACTGATCATGTTTGGGATTCAAACCCAGGACCTTCTTATAATAGGTTAACATGCTGCAGCTGAAGTTCCTATTTAATTATTAGAGCAGGTTCTGTATAAAACTCCTGTGTAGGTAAAACAACAAAACAAACAAAGAAAAAAAGCAAATATTTAACAGAAAAATGAGCAGCGTTTGGGTCAGAATGATCACTGATCTTCTGCAGAGTTGAACTGAAGGACATGGGACACAAACTGTGACCATGAAACCTGAGGTCAGAATAAACAGCACGGTGCCATTTAACATTCACTAAATTCAACACCATCATCAAACCGCTCTTCCTTCCACTCACCAGTGACCCCTGGGGGTCCTCGAACTCCACTTGGAACCCTGAACTGCAGTGTGGGGCGTTAGGGGAGGGGGGAGTCCCCTGCACTATATAACCAGTGGAGCGCTGGGATTGGGTCCTATTGTGTACACTGAATGAGCGCCGAGTCACCCTCAATGGATGACGGATTTCTTTCCAACCGCCCAAACTGAAAACTGCAATCAAATCAGCCGGGAGCCGCAGAATCTGTGCGCAGTGGAAAAAACGCGCCATCCAGTTCGAAAGTCTAAGTGCGTGAGAATAACTAGAGGGAGAGCGGCTCGGATGCGTACAGGCGGTCAATTACTGTTAATCTGGACCGCAGGTACATCTAAACAGAAACAGACCCAAACTGGCGCATTAAAATGAATTCCTTTGTGCATAAAACAGAGAATGGCGCAATATAACCGAGCTGGAAAACAAGGGTCTAAGTGCGGGTTTAGCTAATCTAAAAATGTGGATTTTTTTTATTTTTATTTTTTTCTTTTTTCTTTTTTATTTTTTGGCTGTTAAACCCCAAACAAAGCATCACCGTGAAAAGAGACACACTCTCTGACACGCCATCAGTGGCGCGTCACCGTACCAGCAGAGCAGAGGGGGACTTTCTGGACACACACACACACACACACACAACCACACACAAAAAAAAAAAAAAAAGGTTGTTGCGCTGATTTCATGCGTGCAGTTGAATGGGCGGATTTTCAGGCTCGGATGGATTCCGTGCTGAAGTCAGATAAATAAAACGCGCTGGTCTGGGTTAAGGAAGCGCAGACAGGGTCCCCCTGCGGCCCCTGCCAGCATCCTCTCCCGCAAAACAACTCCGGCTCTCAAACTGCTGCGCACAACACCAACAAATTCCCTTCACATCGGACCAGAAAGCACGAACTCAGAAGAAAATTATCCCCCCAGATCTGGTCTGCGGCTACTTTTTAGTTTATGTATATATATCGAAAATATGTCTGATATGAAAGTCTGCAGTCAGTTCAGAATGAATGCACGTTTCTCTTTTCGCGCGTTATACTTGATCTACGCACAGACGGCGGACATTTCTCCTCCTAGAGAAACTTTTTTCGGATTGTTGTGTTTGTGAAAGGAGCGGCAGCAGCAGCAGCAGTAGTAGTAGCAGTAGTAGCCTCCTCCTGCTCCCGTCCGGAGCCGGTGCTGTGGAGGCTGCCAGAGGATGCTGCTCTGCCTCCACTCAGCAGCTCTGCCGTGGGGAAACAGCCGGGACTTAATCTCCTATTGTTAGAAATAAACAAGTGCTCTCACCTGCACAGCCGGTGAACAGCAGTCCCCAGAGGACGTCCCTTATCTGAAGCATTGTAATGTCTCACAGATATTCTCCTTGAAGATCAAGCGGAGAGCTTCTGGATGAACACAGAGCAGCCTCTGTGCGGCTTTTCTTTTCTCTTCTTTCTTTTTTTTTTTTTTTTTTTTTCCAGAGATGTAAAATAGCAGCTGCAACAGGAAGGGTTTTTGGTCCTTGTCGCTACCCGTGTTCGCGCCGCGGCACAGTGAGTGACAAGCAGCAGCAGCCGAAGCTCGCACCGACGCGCACACACACGCACTGAGCGGATACCAGCACGGATCACTCCGCCCGCCAGGATCCAGCCCCCCAAACACCCCCCTCCTCCTCCTCCTCCCCCCACCTTCACACACACAGAGGGGGCGGGCCGGGCCGGGCCGAGCCGAGTCGAGCCGAGGCTGCTGCAGCATCCACACAGGGCGCGCAGCGGCAGCAGATGGTCACAATGATGGCCTCTGTAATTCCGCTTAATACGATTAGGAATGTGCAAAGTTCTGCAAGATACGTGGAGTAATTAAGATTCAGAGCATTAAGGAACAAACGTGGGAAATTTAGGGGTTTTTTTGTTTTTTGTTTTTCAGTGTTTTGACAAGAACTGGGGAGGAGAATAGTTTCCAGGTCAACATTTCGTGACTACTCCCAGTTCCAGAAAGTCAGGAAAATTGTTCCCAATATAGAGAAGTATGGATAGAGAAAAGAAAGAAAACCAATTTTCAAATTTTTTTTTTTTTTTCTGTGTCCCGTCTGGCAATCTGGCCACCTCAATTTTTCCACCGTCCTTCCAGTTTCCACAATCTATCCATTCCTGTGCCATCCATCTTTACAATAGCTGTCCATTCATTTATCCATCTATCCATCCTACAGCCAAACATCACTTGATTCTACAACATTTATTGTATCTTTTGGATAAAGTATATAACTGCATGGAAAAACTTGGGACAAATGACAAGCTGCATTTCATTTTAACAGATCTTGAAAAGTGTTTACAACAATGTCTGACGCATTAAAACACGAAGATACTCTCCAAGAACACAGAGCTGAATGTCGGCTCTTCTCTGTCTCTTGTTTAGTGAGAAATTCAGCTTCAAAGTTTCTCCTGCTGGATTTTCTTCCGAAAGAACAAATTCGTCCTCATCTTAAACCAGCCCCCATATGGTTATGTGGAACACAGAGGTATTTAAGACTTTAACCGGAATATTTTTCAAAAATATGAAAATTTCATTCTCAGAAAGAAATATTTGTCTTGCATTTTCTTTCATTACATGATTTGTACCAGTCTGACTTGTTTGTGGTTTTTTGGGGGGGTCAATAGTGGCCTTTTAAAACTGGGGAAATGAAAGTTTTTTTTTATTTCCCCAGTTTTGTTTTAAGATTATAGGTTTTAAGTTTCTTTACTGTGAAAGAGACAGAAACTTCACAGATCCAGTACTGTTCCTGTTGTTCCTGTTGTTCCTGTTTTTCCAAGATGCCAAAGTTTCATTCTAAGACTCCAGATGAACTCAGTTGTTGTCAGGGCCGTGCAGAGACCTTTGGAGGGGCAGGGGCTCAAAGTTAAAACAGGGCACATTGAACAAGGTCTTAAAACAACAACATAGCAACAACCCATTTTAATTTATTAAAGAATTTAGTTGGATGCTACTATTGTATATAATTGCCATCATATGGGGACAGTGCAAAGCAAATGTTGTCTATCTATTTTCCCCAACAGGAATAAAGTTGCTGTTTCTGCTGCTGACAGTCCTGGAGGGCTGAGTTGGTCTGAGACTGTAGCTGCTAAACAGACCAGAAGAGAGAAGGTCAAAGGTTATGAAGTTAAGAAATAAGCAAATTTGATGATATTTTACTAATTAGACCCTAATAATATCTCTTTAACCTCTAGAACAACTTGGCTGCTGACTGATTTATAGATGAAAAAGCTCAAAGGGGTTTAACTCTATATAATTATTTGATATTAGCATCTCTGAGCTCTAGAATTATACGACTGGAATATCAAGGCAAAGAAAACTCAGTAGCTGCTGGTAGGGGCCTCCATTCAGGGGCCTCCATTCAGGGGCCTCCAGACATTCAGGGGCCCCTAGAAATGGTTAAATTGTAACACAGACCATATATCTAAACCTGTAGCATCATTTATAGAGAATGACAATGTTATTAAATTTTATTTAACGCATTCTACAGAGAAAAAAAAACATTACATTTAGGATTTAATTAGGAAGTTTACTTTGTAAAAGTTTAAAGAATCATCTTGATAGTTTGATTGTTGTGTTACCATGGCAACAATATGGTGTAATCTTTGTGTTTGAGTTGGGTTTGTTCACAAATACATCACAGCAAATAACCAATAATCAGTGATTTCAAACTTTACCGATTTTCTCATATAAAAACAACTATTGAGAGTAAAGTCAGGATTGTTTTACTCTGCAAAACCTCCATCTATCCAGTGAAACAAGAGAAATATGGTCATTTAAAATCCCCTCCCATTTCCAAACTTTTTTTTTACCTTTTTTGTGTTGACCAATTTTCCATGTTGATTCTATCAGTAACAGAAGAAACAGCTTTGTCTTATATCCCGTTAAGTAAATGGAAGGGTAAAACTTCATGAAGTTTTACCTTTGTGAAGAAGGCCGGATTTAATCTAAGAAACTAGAGTTTTAAAAACTAATGAGTTGCGAAAGCTACATATTTTTAAAAGTAGCTGATGTCCACTAAAATTGAAAAAGCCACACAGCAGGAGCCAACAGTGTGCGTAAAGGTTCGGCACAAGATAAGATTCAATGTGGTGTAAATCATTTACAGCTCCCAAAACCTGGCTGTTAATGGTTCATTATTTTAACAGTGCATTTGTCAGTGTCAACATAATGAATGTGGACTGTAAAAAAAAAAAAAAAAGTTTCCAGGAAATGGAGCAGGTTGCCTCCAGGTGTTGCCGTCCCCTGCCCTCCTACCTCACACAGAGATCCTGTGGCAAAGAGATGTGGAAATCGCAGTTCTATGAAAATGAAGCGTGAGCCTCACCGCATGTGTTGTGGACTGAATCCACATTAATTTCCTGGTCAGCTACAAATCCACAGGGTCACTGGTTTAGATCGCCAGAGCCCAGGATGTGCCTCCCTTTGATTTCACTTGACTTCCTCCTGCGAGTGTGAGCAGACAATAAGACAAAAACAAAAAGATTTTTACATCACCCTGTTGTGCTCATTATCAGATCGTCGATAGGGATCGTGTACTGTATGTTTATGACAGAAGCTTACAGGCTTCCCTTTGATTCTATGCGCTTATCTAGAGAGAACACCTTCTATGCACATGTCTGCAAAAAAAGAAATTCCAGTGCAAGTTGTGAATGAACTGTTCAGGGTGACAGCAATATGTCTGCAAACACCCTCTGATGATAAATTAAGGAGACCTGCTGGAGAAATGTGGAACCACCTGCAGACCACCTGCCTGCATAACACTGCCACCCAACCGTCTCCACAGGCTCTAAACACACACTCAGTGTGTGTGGGGAAAGGCTCACTTTATTTTAGTTCATTAAACCTTCATTTTGCCAGAAAGGAGACCGACTAAGAGGAAGAGCTCCCTGAAAAGAGTGATCTGGCAAAGAAAGGCAGCAACACAGCTCATGGTGACTGAGACAATAAACGTTAAAAATAAAGTCCAAACAGTGTGACAAATAAAGCATGGGAGGTACCACTGCAGTAACAAGTCTAGATTTGAAACACCGCTACTGTTTGAAGGATTTCTTTCAGTGAAACAAGTTGTGACAGTTTCACAAGGTGAAAGAACTGAAAGTTTTTTGGGGGCGTTTTTTTTTCCACTTGCAGATGAGGAACAGAAAAATAAAATGTAATTTATTTTAAGGCATAACGTCTTTAGGGTCACCAAAGGAAAAAAAAAAAAAAGCACCAATAAAGTCATTTTGCTGTTTAATACTGGCCAGCCGACTTGTTTCTACATTAGCTTCCAAACTCAGAGCTCCAAATGTTCTGGCACAGTTCTCATTTATCTGACAGGTGAGGAACACCTGATCAAAGTCTCCATGCTGAGATAGAAAGTACCATTAGGTCAGAGTTTCACTGCTGAACTCTTTTCCCCTGGCTGCTCAGAGTCTGACTCCCCAAATCCAGATCAAACCACATCCAATGTGGACTGAGAGTTTTCAAGACTCAGTAAAACTGTCAGGAATTCAACTGAGTGCAGTTCTTCTGCCCAAGTACAGAGCGTGGGTTACTAACCTGCTCCTCGTCTGAAGGCTGTCCTGACAGGCACCGCCTGCTTCTCCTCTGATCGAGTTTTCCAACATATTTCAGCAGAAAACCGTGACAGGAAGCGTTCCCGTCTGAAACCTGCTGATGTGGAAGGTTTTCAGAGGCGAGAGATTCATCCAAATAAACTTTCTATTCACCACAAATCTGTTTCAGAAAACTGCAAAACACAGAAACACTGAGTTCCTTTAAGTCAAGACTAAAAACCCACCAGTTGAGTTGCCTGGGATTAGCAGTAAGTGAAACATTGATCAACATGTCTGATGGGTATCCGCTTGATGATTTTGATGAAGGCATTTGTAATGCTGATTGCTCATTTCATAAATGATGACAACGTTGTTTTTATGATGTGAAGCACTTTGAACGTGACGTGACCATGTGCCCGTGGAGTGTGCCAGTGGACTTTTGTGCTGCAGTTTTACTTTCAGTCAATTAGGAATGTTTTCACGAATCTAGTTTTTAGAAACGTGAATCACAAGTAAATCAAAATGAGGGAAAAACTGTTTTGTACACAGACCGTTACTTTAACATTTACAGTGTAGCAGGATGCACCTCAACTAGTTTTTTATTTAGAAAAAAAGACAATAAAATGACCTGAGGGATTCTAGGATTCCCTCAGGGGGCGCTAGAAACGCTCTAACACGCCCTGAAGAGATGATGTCTCTTCTTCCTCTTCTTCACCTTTTTGTTCTCTTGCATATCGATATATAAATAAACCTGAACATACAGATAAAATTCTCTGATTTGTTATGCAGCACTTTGTGAGCTGGGATCTTGTCCTGCAAAACAAATTACACTCATATTTTTATACCCAAACATTTCCATTTCCAATGTCTTCTGCTCTCCAGAGTTCCACTTGTATTGATTTGTTTCAAACTATTGAGGACTGATTTGTGGAAGGAAGATAATGAACAATGCAGGTGTCAAGAAAGTTTAGAACCGATTCCATAAATCAAGTGTGTTTTCATTCACTTACTGTTCCACTTCCATTTTAGTTGTGACTGTGCAGCCAGATTAATAATGTAAAACTGTAGAACAACTGGAGCTGTGCCAGACAACGTGGGACAGGAGTCAAGTTTACCTTGGCACCGTGCACAGAGAGGAGGAGGGGTCAACAAGGTCAACTCTCCAAAGCTCACTGCTGCACCAATTACTGACATCCTTACCTCCCATTTATTTATTTTAAAACCTTTGCACACATCCTCACCAGCGCTGCCAGTAATAACGGACCGCGCTGAAGTGATGTGACTGGAAGGGTTGAAGAACGGCAGGGAAACATTTGGTACAATCATTTTATATATTCCCCTAAGAGCTGAGCATTATAGCACATGTTCCACTGAAGACGTTTCTGTGACCTCGGCAAGCAGCATTACAGCTAAAGCAGTTTGCCTCCAACCTTCGTTCTGCCGTGGCAGATGACATAAAATTCCTTTTGTGATCATCTTGAATCAGTGAAAGCGAAAGTTGAAACAGTCTGATTTGCTCAGTATTTTAGAAATGGCAGTAATTGGTTGCTAAGGCAACCCTGCCTTATGGAAGCAAATAAACTTGTCCAACCTCTCATTGTCACATTTCCAGTATAATTTGTTTAATTATTGATCCAACTACAGATGTGTGCATGTTTATGTAGTTGTTTTTTTTTTATTATTTGAAATCACATATCTGCTTTATTCGAGTGACATATTTGCTCGTCTTTCCTCTTTTGAAGACTGACTAGAAGAACCGACTGTCAAGTGTTTGTTCCTCCAGGAAACAGGAATTATGGATTATGCCAAACAATCCGTGTGAAATTATGCTACTCCAATATAAGATTATATTACTTCAGGTAGTTTTTAAAATATATTTTACACATTTGCTGTGGAGGGCATTTTCCACAGAGATCCAATCTATCAGGCATAATTGCTCATTTTTAAAAAGTTTTCAGGACATATAATTTTGCCAAATGTGTAAATGCACCCGACTCTCCAGCACTTTGAGCTTTTAAAGCATAATTTCTGAATGGAACAATATTACAGAATCTAAAATACAATCTGTTACATTTTGTTTTTCTCCCATGTCTGTAATAACGCCTACATCTTTCAGGTCAAACTAATTTGAATTTTAGAAAAAGACAGCTTGGGTAGACAACAAAAAGCTTTTTCTGTGTGACAAAGTAATAATCCCACTTGTTTAATTATGAATTAGATGTGTTAAATCCAGACTTTGGTTAAATTTCCCTCTCAGGCATCTGTCCTGCAAAACAAAAAAATCTTTACAATAGAACCTGTCGAAAAACATGAAGTAGGCTGAAAGATCTCAAAATGCAACACAATTTGCCTCAATGCAAAGACATTGGTGAATAGATCAGAAAGTCATTTACAGTCTAGAAGGGGATTTAGAACTATTTCTGAGGCTTTGGGCCTCCAGAGAACCATAATAGAACCATTATCCTGACATGGAGGAAACACGGACCAGAGGAGAACCGACCCAGCACCGGCTGAACAACCAAAACTGCTACAAGAGCGAATCAACAAGGAAAGTCCAGAAGAAGCAAGAACAACATGTAAAGCACGACAGAACTCACTTCCTCAGGCGAGGTCAGAGTTTATGATTCAAGAATAAGAAGAGGGTGAAATAAATGGCCTCTATGGAAGAGTTCCAAGGCCAGAACCACTGCTGATCCAAAAGAACACACAGACCCATCTCACATTAACCAAAACGTCATCACAGCAGAACAATGTTTATTTTCCTATAATCGGTGATTGTGATCCCAAGGACTTGATTATTTTTCAGATTGTGATGCTGAATCCCAGGTTTTGCTTGGTCAATGATTTATTTTACCATAATTACAACATTCATCTTCCACAGTCATGCAAATTATGACACCGAGATTCATCAACTTCTGCTCTACATTAAGGAGATTAACTGCATACTTCGCTGTTCAAGGAGATGTTGGCACATCCTATGCAACACAAGATGTTCTATTTTCAGAGGATGTGCACTAATTAGGCTATGATTTACAGCACTTTTTTCTGCTCTCATGATCACACTACTCTACTACAGGCTGGCTCTATGGAACACTTATTGCTTAAAGTAGCATTACAGCCTGCAAAAATATTACATCTTACCAAGTATTTTGGGTCTAATTTCTAATGCAAATATCTTGGTACTTGGAAAAAGACAAAAGCACAAAAGTAACTTTTCAGCAAGATTTAGGAGCTTGTTTTAAGTCAATTTCTTAATCTTGATTAAAAAGCTTTAGGTCCACTGGCAGATTATTTCATGTCTAGTTATAAATGAAATCATCTGCCATCAATATTTAGGAATTAGACTTAAAACAAGTTCCTATATCTTGCTGAAAAGTTCCCTTTGTCAACTCTGTCTTATTTCAAGTATACTTAAGATACTTGCACTATAAACTGCACAAAATTACTAGGTAAGTTTGTATGTTTTTGCAGTGCATGGCCAGTCCAAGTCTTGTCATCTGCAGAAATACTCAGATGACTCAGCAGTTGTCAGGCAGATCAGAGACTGACATCAGGGATTAATAATGTCATTTTGATTTGAATATAAACGATAGAGTAAACTATCAGAGACATTTCTAACATGCTATAAGTGTAAATAAGATCATTATAATAACTAAGAACCTTTAGTTCTGGTAGAGACAGTAACAGAAACGTTTTGTTATAGTTTATAACACTGGGGGGCGCCACTCCCTATTGACCGGACATGCAAATAATTAATGAGTTGAATTCAAAGTACAACTGTTTTTTTTGCTCATGGTTCCCTCAAAGACGTGCTGCCCTGGGTTGAGAGCCATACTGGCCCAATCAAAAATGACCAGAGTGTTGGACTGCTTCAATCTTCCACTGAACTTTAATCTGATGGGGTTTTTTCTGCTCCTCATCATTCCTGTGATCAGATTTAGAAACAGATGCAGCATTAGCAGAGGATTTGACATGAGCAGATACTTTGAAATAATTTTAACGTCTCTTCAATTTTGGGGAAATACTTTATCTTTTGCTCCTCTGTCACTTCTCACCAATTATATTTGCTGTGCTGCAAAAGACTGTGAGGGCTGCTAGCCTCCTGTGGTACTAATTCCTCTCTGTGCAAGCCAGTTCTCTTAAGATAATTACATTCCAAACATGCCACATCCTCTCAGCATTTCCCACCATTTTAACACCATGATGAAAACCAGGCATTGAAGCCAGGGTTAAATGAGAAAAAAAGATGTTCTGTCGCAGAGTGAGACGAGAGCTGGAAAACTCAAAAAAATAAAATAAAAAAAAAATAAAACGGCAATAAAAACACATTTATTCCAGCATATAAATCTGACAGTAAAATAAAAGCATGGCCTCAAACATTTTCCCTGTCTGCAGCAGAATCAGGTCATCTTAAATGATTTATTCTAAAGTCTCCGGGCATTTAGCGAGACATTTGGTGGATGTACTTGACTGCAGAGTCAATGGTGCAAAGCTTCCATCTGTACGACTGTGGCCCAACACCATAAACTCATTGCAATTGCATGTTGTAGCAGTCAGCCTCACAAATTTTTGCAGGATTCAAAAAGCAACAAACAGGTTTTCTGTCACAGAAACGTCTTGTCCTCTTTGCTGCCGGAGGTTTGAGGTTGTACCCTGGAGGAAACCAGCCGTCCCCTGCCTTCAGTTTAGCCAACATCAGGTCCAGATGGGAAAGACCAGCATTCCTCTCCCCGGAGACCAATTCAAGGGCATCTCAAAGTGTCCCCTGGCCAGAAGGGATATGCGTTTCTTCTGCCTCTTCTGGGTCTGCCCTAGGCCTCCTCCCAGAGGGACGTGCCAAGAACACCTCTGGTAGGAGAAACGCAGGAAGCATCTTTTCCTTTCTGCAGCTTAAATCCCCACAATTTACTCACCAAGGATGCGATAAGCCTGGCCACCAAACAGGAAGGGCTTACTGAAGCCATTCATATTTGGGATCCAGTTCTAATCTACACGTCATGACAATGGGTGAGATTTGAAATATTGAAATATTTTTAAACTGAGAGGCCTGGTTTTTCCATCCATCTCCTGCTTCATTCCATCGTAACATAAAAAAAAAATAAAAAATAGAAAGTACTCAAACGTCTGCTGTAGATGCAGAGATGGGACCCTGAGTCAGATGGAGCAATCCAACTTATTCATGTGGAGAACTTTGACCTCCGGCTTACAGCTGGGAACCACTCCAGTGCACACTGAAGGTCTGTTTCTAATAATCCACAAAAAGTTAAGATTCCCCTACCACACTCTCCAATTAAAGGTTAGATCTTTATGACACTGTCAAATTACAGAGGTGAGTTTAAGATTTTGAACACATCCTTACCAGGAGTGACAATAAGTCTGAAGAGAAAAGAATCAACCTCTGCAGAGGTTGATTCTGTAGAGGTTTCTGCAGACAGCTGGAAATCCATCCCAATGTGCAAACATCAAGTGCAATTCAATGATTTGTTTAGAAATCATGTCGAGAAACAGAATATATGCACAAAACAACTAAAGATGCCAATAAGCTGTGGGGTAGCAGCTTGTGGGGAAACAAAGTTTAACATCGACTTTTAGGATCTATAATAGCAGCTGAGCCAATAAACTGGGAGGTTGGATAACAGAAATCTGTTATTGAAGAATAAAAATACACACTTTATGAAAGAGATGGCATTTTGTGGACAAGCCAATGAGATACAGTCACTCATCTCTGGTTGGCGTGGAAACCAGGCCTCTGTATGATCTAACAAAGTACTTCCTATATACACCACTTTGTGAATGCATTCATGTTTTGTCAATTTATAACCACATCTTCAACATATTCTTTAGATTTCACTTCCAGAATTTTCTCCAAAGCTGAAGAATGAGGGGTGCATCCGCAGACGGCCCCCTTTACTCCGATACCCCCCAAAAATGCTCCAGGGCATTCCACATGAGCGTGGTTATATCTCAGTCTAACAGTTTCTAGCCTAAGAGGTTCCTTAGAGAACAATCAGCATCATGAAGACCGGGGAACCCAGCAGACGGGTCAGGGAGAGTTAAAGCAGCGTTAGACTCTACAAGCACATCTCAAACGTTGAACATTTCCCAGAGCTGCGATCAATCTATTATCTGAACATGGAGAGAGGATGAGCCGCCTGTTGACTTACCAAGACATGAACTTCCACCTAAACTGAAAAGTGAGCTTTATTCAGAGAAGCACACAAGAAAGTCAATGGAAGTCATCGTTAAAAGAAAGCTATTAGGCTTTATTTTTTTGCAAAACAGAAAATAATGTTTAACATACAATACATAAAAACTGCTAGCCCTGCACATAACCCTGAACACATGCGCTTGAAACATGTGGAGCCTCATGCTGTGGTACAGGTGTCCTTCAGCAAGTTGCTTGATGCAAAGATGCATGGTGGTAAACCCAGAACAATCAGCCACCCAGAGATACAGCAGATAGTTTCGATCAAAGCAAACTTATGTGTTGGAATGAACAAATAAAAGTCAACTATAAATCTGCAGCCAAACTTGATTGCTGATGTTCATAGATTCAAATTAAAAGTGATCCATTTTACAGAGAAAGAATAGGCTACATTTCAAACCTACTGTTTTTCCACAAGAAGTGCAAAAACAAAATACATGCAGCCCAAAAGACTGGCAGCTTTATATGCAGGTGAAGACAGACGGTTCAACAAAGTATTAACTCAGAGGACAAGTGAACAAATAAACCATGCACGTTCACTCCATTATATATATAAAAAAAAAAAACCCTAATAAAACACATTGCGGTTTATACTCATAACACAAAGGTTCAAGGGTGTCCACACATTTATAAGACCATGTCCCCTCCAGCTGACCCCTGGAGCAGCAACAGAAAGACATGAGACAGTGTGTCTAGTCAATGAGACTGTTCCTGTACCCCCCCACAGGGAGCGGTGGTGTCAAAACATTTCTGGCTCCGACTCCAGCTACTAAAGCTGAAATGGGATCACTACATCTGGCTGACTGGGGAATTTTCCACCTGCTGCAGAGACCGCCTCTCGCTTTATTGCAACAAAAATCCAACCCGGAGGTGATTAAATCTGACTCCGACATTTTGAAGCGAAGAAGGCCTTTTAGTTTAAACACATTGCATCACTAAAAAACACCAGACTTCATTTAAGGTATGGTGATGTGGTGGATGTTTGAAATTTAGGTCAAATGTAAACAAAGCTTAACATAATCTTTCTTAGGAGGGTAAAACACAACCAAGCTGAGAAGTATTCTTAACCAAAGAACAAGACTTTGACTGTAGTTGCCACCTAGCAGTATCAAGGAGGTAAAAAAAACAAACATTTCTAGAATTACTGGAATAAGTTACTTGTGAAATGCACTTCAAAGGGGGGCGCTTCAAAAGTTACACATGTACTACAAATGTGCCCAATTTCTTCATGCTTGAACCCACAAGAAAGTGCTTCTAGATGTGGTAACATTTGTTACAGGGCAAATGTTACCCATTTGTTACCTATTTGTCCCTATTTAACAAATAGGGAACAATGCCTGATGTCACTGAGTAGCTACCAATACAACACTACCACCTAACATCAAAGAATCTGTATCAGTAGAAATACATGTCATGAGCCCGGGACACACTGTGTCTGCAAAGATCGGCAGAACTTGAACATGTCATCACTGTGCAGTTGCTCCTGTTCTGAGGAGAGGAAGAGGAGCAGCTCTCATGTCAGAGAGACAGAGGACAGGAACTGGACATGTGCCACACGAGCAGTCACACTGCATGATTGTCTCTGCAAACATCAGACTCTGCTTGATATTTGCTGTTGGTTGCCTTTGATCGAGGAAGCGCTGCATCGGCGTTTGGCATCCTTTTGAAACAGAATGACCACAGATTCAAACTCACAAACAGAGATTTTCTTTGTTGACAGAAGGTTTTAGTTGAAACGGGAGATATTCAGGGTAGCGCGTCATAGCAGGTCATGTAGGAAGGCTGCTACTGGTTGCTGCAGCCGTCCAAGATTTAGTTCCCATCCTTAAAGGCTTTGCTGTATGCTTACCTCACCAATTCTTTGATTATCTATATTCACAATCTAAATATTGTGAATAAAGACCACTTCAGCTCATTTCTCAAATAAAAGAACCACCATCAACATGGTCCCATGGTTGTCAAGCTCCAATTACGAACTTTAGACAATGAGAAACTGGACTTTCCCTTTAATGTTAGCTCACTCTGTAAGAGTTTAATAATAGCAGTGCTCCAAAGGGAACTCTATCGTAAGCGTAATATTCTTCACAAGAAAGAGCAGGTTATTGGTGACTTTAAATCCACGAGGCCATGGTTTAGTGGCAGGCAGACTCTCCAATGACAAGCCTGAAAGGCAAACCTTATTCCTTTCTAAGAAAGACAGAAGCTGCACAAAGAAATTTGACTTCACAGTATTTAACAAAAAGGCAAGCTTATATAACACCCTGTTCTGAATATTAGGTGTTAATGATATTAGGCATAACTGACTTTAACTGACTCCCCAAACTTTAAAAACAGTTCAAATTATGGCAAAAATGGAGGTAAAATTTATTTAATTATTCAGAGCAAAAACACACCTTAGAATTGAACCATTCTATGACATTTAAGATTCTCACAGACTCTGGAAGTATTGGCTACAGAAAGAAGTTTTTAACCGGTAGCCGTTTCGGTTGTGATGGAGGCAAAATAATTGCAACTTCCAGTGGCCTGTTGGCAGTTTGTCAGACAGCCTTTAAGCATCTCATTTGAGACCTGAAAATCTGTCTCCTCCTCATCAACATTCAGCTCTTCTGCTTAAACGCTTAAAAGAAAGTACTGCTGCTCTGCGGCGGCAGAACTCCGGCTTTTCTCCCCCATCTGAGGTGTCACGGATCCATAACGTCTCCACTCAGAGTCACACTCAGCAATGGGCTGGTCTCAGTTCAGTTAAACTGCCTGGTTTTTCTGCTGCGGCAGATAGATGAACCTCACACAGTTTTAGACAGTTAAGTTCAGTGCATTTGACTACAGCCAACTAACGGAGGATGTAGAGTGTGTGTCACAGGATGGAGCAACTAATATAAATGGTTCCATGTGAATAGCTGAACAAGCATTAGCAAATCCAAATGTCTAAACCAGGAATTGTGGGTGAGACTAATACAAACTTTTGTTGGAGCCTGAACCATAAAACGTAAGGAGATGTTAAGTTTTAGATGTGATCTAAAAGATACAATTGGTGAAAATAAAAAAAGGGAACGCAATATAGCTGATTGTGCTTGTAAGGTGAAATCCATCATTAGGAGTATAGAGAAACCAAGCAAGTTTGAGAGGCTAAACTCTCATATCCTCTTAAAAAATGAGAGCATGTGAATCTTACCTACATAAGATATTTCTCTGAATGGTGACAATAAGCTTGAACCAAACAGCTAGTCAACTTAGCGCTGCTAAAGCTAGCTTGGCAGAATTTCATCCTAACATATGAATATTTATTACTAATATTAGCTTAAAAAGTTGTACTTAATGGTGATATAAAGCAAAAAAACAGGTCAGTGAACAGTAAGAGTGAAATGGGTTGCAAAATGCGATGAGGTTCAGTAGGAAGGGTGACTAGAAATGAGAGGCAGGTGGAGATGGAGCAGCAGGGAACAGGAACAACTGAGGACATCTAGTGGCTGATGCAACAACAACAACAACTGTATTTAATATTTCTATTTTCCTCACAGTAGCTGCTATCTCATTGTCAATAAACATACTTAAGGACATTTGTTTTCAGGTTATAACAGCATGTACAGTACTGCTCTGAAGCTAACGTCACCGCAACAAATTTTATAGTGACTACTGGCTCCTGATGATACATTGCTGGAATGCACTGCATCATCTTTCAACGGGATATTATGGATCGACAACGTGAGGCCAAACCAGCACAGAAATGGTTCATCAGATGGAAAATCAACCTTTTACTAGCTCAGTCCCTAGATGAAGAGCACATAGAGAACCTAAAGCTGCAGGATGTAGAGGGAACTCTGCATACTCCAGCCTGGTAAAGTCCTGTTAGAGAAGAAGTGCTCGATTATTTCTTGACGTTTTTCCTCACAAAATAAATGTTCTCAAATTAAAGGTTGGATTTTAAAAAAAGAGAGAGAGGAAAAAAGCCAGTATTGCTGAATTTATTTGAATGCTTTTCACACGTCTCTTCCGGGGGTGTTGATAAATGTGGCCAGCACCGTACACACGGACAGGCGTGGATAACTGAAAAGAACCCATTTAGCTGCCTGCTGCTATCAAGAAAGCATCCATCAACACATCTCATAATCCAATTAGTTTAATCTGTGCAGGCCTGAATGTGTAAAAAGAAGAACACTCTGCAGCTTGCTGCTGGGAAAAAGGAGGAACAAAGACATGCAGACATAACCAGGCTGACAGGAAAAAGTTCAGCTCTTTATTTAGCCGAATATAAAGTGAGGATTCCGGGCAGAAAGTAGGAACAGACTGTTATCAGAGGGCAAGCGTTGAACAACAAATGACACAACAACCTGACAACCAGCGCAAGCAAGGTGCCAGGCACCTGTACTATGGGGACAATTAGATAATGGGGGGGAAAAAAGCCATGGAGATGGAGGAGGGGACGACTGCAATCAGGAGGACAGGCTGAGGACACCTTGTGGAAGGACAGAGTAGCACAGCAGGGAAAAGATGAAGAGGAAAGAACACCAGCAGGTATGTTTAAAATATTTTTCTACTCATCCAAAAGGCAGGATGCACTCCAGAAAACCTGAACAGACCCTCATGTGCGTCAGTGTCTATGTCCAGATGTGATTGGCCGAGAGGCGAATTACTTCAAAAATTAATTTCTGAGTTCCTTTAATGGGAATGAGTGACCATGAGGTTTTCCTAAGTTTGTCATTTGAACTCATTTCTGTTTCTCAGATGTGTTCTGTGTGTATCATGTTTTAGGACTACAGGAGGAAGTTAGAGTACCCAGAGAGAACATACGCATGAACAGGGAAACATGTAAAGTCCATGCAGAAAGACCGCAGAGTGGGATTGGAAACCAATGCAATATCTTAAGTTCCATGGTTTTAATCCTTTTAAGTTTATTTATGTTGTTCAAAAAGTGGTTTTGAGAGCACAGACTGCAAACAGGAACATATTTGTTTCATTCTGAATAGTTGAAATGTATCACTGTGTGGAATTAATCTGGATAAGCTTTGAGTTCTTAGAATAAATGAATCACCAGATTATTCAATGATTAGGACATTTCAAGAAAAAAAAAAGTACCAGTATTGGATTTGGTATCAGTGATACTGGCCTTGCGCTCACTTGCTATCGGATCAATACCAGTATTCCCAATATCGCACACCACTGTTTTAATGATATTCTAATTTATTCAGATGCGCCAGTATTTTGATGATTCGGGGTGAAAAGATCCTTTTCGAGACGCTGCACAACGCACACACAAAAACCCCGTTCTGTGAGCACTTTTAGCAGCTTGCGATGCAGACAAAATAAAAAAAGAAAAAGTGTTGAGGACAGAGTTGGTGATAAATACAAAAAGGTTTCAGGGTGTTTCTCTTTTACATGGAAATGAGTCCCAGCATTTTAAACCTTCAAACAAAAATTCTGCCTCATATGCTTCAAATACGAACAAACCTGAGGTCTAAACCTGAGCAAAACATCTCATGTTCATTTTATCCCCCAAGACTGCCGAGACGTAAGTAATCAAACATCCACTGCTGTCACAAATACAATCCCGACACTAACAGCTCAAACCAAGTCAATCACTGATTAGCACTGAAAAGAGGCTAATCCACAGGAGGTAAAGCAGAGGCTTTTTCCCTTTTAAGATGACAGATTCACTCTGACGTGATTAATACATTCATTTCAAAAATGGATTAAGATAGCTGCCAAGAAAAAAAGAAGTGGTAAGCCGGTTGAAGAAGGAGAACAAATCAGAGCTCTAACGTGCAGGAATTACTAGATTGCACAGAGGAAGACCAAATGGGATTAGCATGAGTGAACTCTGAGCCACAGGCTGCGTCGTTTCACTGAGTGGCCTCCATGTTTGCGCCATCCTGTCCACCTGACATCCTCCCAGCTGCTGCCCATTAGCTCATTAGTGCCGGGCGCATGAGGCCTCGTTTTCCTGTCGCAGCTGTGGAATATTTCTACCGTTCAGGGATGTTGTTCTTTTTATTTTTCTCAGCTAAAAATAGAGCAGCAAAAGGCATGAAAGGATGAGGGAGTGAATGTGTGAATGAGCTGCTGCCGAAGCTTTTCCAAGGACCTCGAGTAGAAAACCGCAGAAAGGTTGTTGCTTTTTCATTTTGTTTTAATTTGAAATCTCTTGGTGAACAAACTAAAAATAGGTATTTTGTAACATTTTGTAACTATTCAGGGTTAGATTTCAGCCACAACATATCTTAGTTTTCATGATTTGTCATAAAAATGCCCCTTTTAGTGTAGTGCCAGTAAAAAGTAAGTCACAGAGAAATGCTTATGTTGTGAAAAGTAAGGAAAAGTGTCCAGTTTTTTCACATTCATACTAGAAGGTGTCATCTGAAAAATAGAATGAAACACATTCATAATGCCTCTCTCTATGAAACATAAATGAATAAATCAATAGATAAAATTCCAAAAGGAGTAAGATATTTTGGAAACAAATACACTGGATAAAAACGCAATGAGGCAACCTTAAAATATTTACAACCTTTAATAGTTTAGATCGTAAGTAAACTCTAAAGCCTGTGCATTTATTTTAAACCATTCTACATAAGTTTGTCTGCAGCAGGGCTGTGCAGAGGCCTTTGGAGGGGCAGGGGCTCAAAGTTAAAACAGGGCACATTGAACAAGGTCTTAAAACAACAACATAGCAACAACCCATTTTAATTTATTAAAGAATTTAATTGGATGCTTCTATATAATTGCCATCATATGGGGACAGTGCAAAGCAAATGTTGTCTATCTATTTTCCCCAACAGGAATAAAGTTGCTGTTTCTGCTGCTGACAGCCCTGGAGGGCTGAGTTGGTCTGAGACTGTAGCTGTTAAACAGACCAGAAGAGAGAAGGTCAAAGGTTATGAAGTTAAGAAATAAGCAAATTTGATGATATTTTACTAATTAAACCCTAATAATATCTCTTTAACCTCTAGAACAACTTGGCTGCTGACTGATTTATAAATCAAAAAGCTCAAAGGGGTTTAACTCTATATAATTGTTTGATATTAGCATCTCTGAGCTCTAGAATTATACGACTGGAATATCAAGACAAAGGAAACTCAGTAGCTGCTGGTAGGGACCTCCATTCAGGGGCCTCCAGACATTCAGCGGGCCCTAGAAATGGTTTAATTGTAACACAGACCAGAGATCTAAACCTGTAGCATCATTTATAGAGAATGACAATGTTATTAAATTTTATTTAATGCATTCAGCAGAGAAAAAAAAAATACATTTAGGATTTAATTAGGAAGTTTACTTTGTAAAAGTTTAAAGAATCATCTTGATAGTTTGATTATTGTGTTACCATGGCAACAGTATGTATAATCATTGTGTTTGAGATGTTCACAAATACATCACACCAAATAACCAATAATCAGTGATTGATTTTAAACTCGGCCAGTAAACTTGGTCTCCCTCTCACAGATTCACCTTATCAATATTTAAACATGTTAGTGATGTTTCTTAGTAGGAAGTGTTTCCTAGTGGGGGGTTCTGTCTAAGGCCCCATATTACCTTGGGCCAGCCCTGCATGAACAGCAACTGCAATACGCATCTCTGTAATCTACCTGGAATCCCCCGGTGGCCCCCATGTCAGTCCCCTGATGCTTTGTGGACATTTTCATTCATTTAATTGTGGCATGTTTGGCTTTATGCTGCGGTTCTAATTATTGCTCCAGTATTTTCTCTGATGTTTATTTTGTGACTCTAATTGGGTCGAATCTTCCTTTAACACTTGAGGTTCTGCAGTAACTTCTGTTTACAGCCGAGAACCTCCAGCCCAGATCCCGTCAGCAGCAGCTTTAACCCGCCTGGTAGAAACGTTAAGGAGAAGCAGAGCGAACAGTTAGCAGGTGGTACCGGGTGGTACAGGGTCTTATATCAGGATGTCTGATGTAAAGACAGACATTCTTTCTATCTGTCGTTGGACCGACCCAGACCGGCTGTAGAACCGGGCTTATAGCAGAATGATGAAGTTAAAGTCAGAAGTTTCTCTGCAGCCAAAGCATTTCTGTGTTTCGGGCCGAGGCGGGTTTTGTCCCGCTATTACAGGACAATTGTGAAAATATAAATAGAAACAGTTTTTCTAATGTCAACATCAGACCTATGTTTTTATTTATGAACCAGTGCATGAAAAAATATCCTTGCCCATAATTTAATAGTTAGAGGCTCAGCTCCTCACCATGGACCCGGAGTCTGAACAACATGGAGGCAGAAATTATTTGACTAGCCAGACTAGTTTATTTTGATAAATTATTATATTTAGCTAAATATTATTGCTGAGGGGAAAAGCAGGCATCCTGACATACAGATTTAAAAAATTATTATTATTTTAAAAAAAACATGGGGCATCAAGGATAAAAGGGACAGGGGCTCAAGGATGTTTTTAATGGAATGCACCTAAAAGTTACATCCCGTTATGCATAAACAGTGACAACATTCTAAATAATTATCAAATCATATTAAAATGAAAAAAATCTTTCTTAAGACATACAGAACAAAATAAGAATCAAAGTGCTCCTATAGGGCCTGGCTGCAAAAAAAGCGTTGATGTGTCTTACAGACATTAAATGGGGAATTATGAAAGTCGGAGCGTTTCTGAACCAACTCGTGTTACCCCTGCAGCTTCTGCAGCCGGAGCGGGAAAGCGTTTCACTCTGCAGCTGCAGGCTGTCAACAAGCTGTTACAGAGGGTGAACGTGAGTCAGAACCCCACTCTGCCCACACTTCAATGAAATCTCTTCCCTTCACTCCTTCGTTTTAGTTCCACTTCAGCAGACGACTGGCGGTCCACCCGTCTGATGTGCCCTCTATTATGTAGGCATCAGGCCAAGATGCAGGCGGCGTTGTGAGACATTCCTGCAGGTGCTGATGGGAGGCGGGCTGACAAGGGCGTCCAGGTCATTTACAAGAAAAGATATTGCTTCTTGGTTTCCTGGTGTCAGCCTCAATGGGACACAGACTGATTTCCCTGGCTGTGTTTGCTTTCCTGATAGCACCATGGGCGGAAGGTTAAATTATGTTACTGGTTAACTTGTGCAGGAATGTCACAGTTTACACACACGTTCCTGTCACAAACAGATATAGCAGAGATATTAAGATACACTTAATAAAAAAGTTTCGGTTTTTCGTTGCATGATTGTGGCAAACCAGAGGGAAATATTTAAACCATTTCTCAGGCAAAGCCATAACGACCAGACTCCACCTGGGATGTTTCTACAGTCGCCTGGGGAACAGCGCTGGTCAAAGTCGTCATTAAAAAGCCTTTAATGGCTGTCTCAGGAAGCCATTATCTTTCTGGAACCGATTAATTAAAACCTAATCTATTCCTCAAACCACTTATTATCACTATTAAATTTCATTATGACACCGCATTGAACAGGGAACTTGCCCAAACATCCGCCCTTACTGGAGGAATAAACAACGCTGAAAGAATATGAAATGAAAGTCAGGAGAGGCGAAGGTCACCTGAAAAATGGCTCCAGAGACCAGAATGGAACCAGTTTACATGCTCCGCATTTTAATTGAGGGCGGAAAAAAAATCTGCATTCTTTTTCATACAGGGGTCCTTTTTCCAGCGCGAATCGACAGCAAGCCTCACTTACGTTGTGCTGCAGGAAAGTTTACGCTTTGCTAAATATGAAGCATTTTTACATCTAGAATCAAGCTTTCATGGGAACACTTGCAGTAGCCATCTTTAGCAGGAAATTAGTCAAATTCTTTCATCTTTTTCTGCGCACAGTAATTCTGACTTTTTAAATGTCAAACACAAATCTCTTGTTTTATTAGCTCCAGTCTAGCCAGACGCAGGGTTATTATAGGCTCTGATTCTGAAAGAAAATATGCGAGCTATCCACTTTCAGACAATCATCTCCTTGCATTAACCTAATTAGATAACAGCTACATGAGACACGAGCTGATGACTCACTTTATAATAATTCTCTTTGCCTCCAGACTATATTTACTTATGAAGTGATTGCCCATCAATGCTCTTCCTGAATCTTCAATTTGCTACTGCCAACAAAGCTGTGAAAACTTGAGATAAAACCGTTCATGTTAATCAGATTTATTGTTTTTTTGGCTGTAATTTGATAGTTTGGGTGAGAAATTAAATATCTGGTTTCAAATGCAGTTGAATCCAGATATTTCAACACGTTGTGTAAAAAGATATACATTTCTTCCTCAGTGTCCAAAATTAAATCAGAATAAACTTTTACTGCTTGAGTTCCGAAGATGTTGCTGAACATTCTTTAGATTCAGAAGTTTACATACGTTTCTCAGTATTTGGTGCCATTGGCTTTGAATTTTACGACTTGGGTCAAACCTTTTGGGTTTCCAGGACCATTCCTCCTGGCAGAACCTGTGGATCTGGGTCAGGTCGCTACACCTGCCCACAAATTCTCTTTAGGATTTAGATCAGGGCTTTGTGATGAACACAACAAACCTTTGACTCTGTAGCTACTTCAACTGGATGCTGATGGTCATTGTCCATCCAGAAGACGCATTTGGTCCCCGAGCCTTAACTTCCTGCCTGGTGTTTTTAAGTTCTTCCATCGTCATATACATGATGCCGTCTACTTTATGAAATTCCAGTTGAGATCTTTGTCTCTGTGGACATTTCAAGCTGCAATCCAGCTTTTTATTAACATGAACTGTTCATCGAGACAATCATAAACCTGCATGTAAACTTCTGAAGTTGAAGGTATTCATTAATAAATCTTCACTCTTACTCATTGATATGGCATTTAGCAGATAGAAACAATTGTTGTCATTTTAACTGTACTAAAACAAGAGAAGTTTGTTTTGATTTCAGACAGTGATGTATGTAAACTTGTGGTTTCAGCTCTATAATAGATCAGGCAAGCTGCAGTGGAGAGAGGCCCATTAAAATGTTCAAATGTTATAATTTCACTGTGCAACCTTCACAGTAACACTTTGCCCACTCTTGTAGCTGTTAAGGTTTTAGCTTGATCCTTTTCCACAGACTGAAATTTCACACATACTTGCCCACCTTTAGCTGCTGTGTGAAGTTTACTTTTCTCTGAATGAAGACATTTTAGAATGTGAGGTGATTTGAACTGTAATCCTCTTCAGTTATTAGAGAAACCACTGGTGCATTTTTGGCTAATACGCACTCTTCCTCTCGGAGTTTCTGCTCCTCTCTGCTCTTCTTCCAGAGGTCTTCCATGGACAGACAGTAATATGAACCAGTTGTGACAACAATCAATACTTTCTGGATGAGTTCCAATACGGCCTCCTGATTCACCGCGCGGTGCTGCAGGTCAGAGTTTAATCTGATTGAGCGAGGCAAGGAGGGGGGAGATGAAGGTGATAAGATCTGACTGCATCCGCTCCAAACCTGAAGGAAAAAACGGTGCAGATCCACAAGAACATCAAATCATCAGGAACATGCACCAACACTGATGTATGTCTCGATCGGTGTCTTTAACAATTCTTATTTTCCCAGTAAACAGTTCGTGTCAGTGGAGTGACGTTTGGTGAAAGCATTTGGAGAAAAGCAAGTCAGCGCTACCTTACCGGCCTCTCTACATTCAGTACTTCACCTGTGGTCAGTAGATATGGATCGTGGCTGAAGGGACAATATCCTGAATACAAGCAGTGGAAATTGGTGTCAATGACAGGGTTCAACCTGAAGGAGACGGGAGGAGCTCTGTCATCAAGGTGGAGCTCAGAGTAGCCGCTACTAATTTGATTCAAAAGACCTTAAATACTTTAGATCCTCGTTGGTCTTTACTTTCCCATTCCACTTGTGATTCTCTCATTGTAATCTGTGTTGAAATTCATTTTCATTCATGCCTTCACCTCACTAGGTTTTCCTCACTGCAGACTGCTGTCTGACCTCATCTGTCAGCCTGTCCACCAAAACAAACAAGAAGGAGCTTGATGATGATCTTTGATGCAGACCCACCTCCACCTTTAACTCCTCCATCACTCTTCAATCAGTCCTCCAGCATTCCTCACTCACTCCATCTCTGCTAAATCCCCTTGTAGTACCACAGCTTGCCTCTAGGCAACTTGTTGTCCACATGATCTAAATCTACAAATCTCTGTATTTCTCTATCAGCTTCCTCAAAGCAGAAAGTGTTTTCCTGGTTTTCTGTCTGGGCATGAAGCTGCACTGCTACTCACAAATGCTCACATGTAGCCTAGCTTCAATGTGTTTGCTTCACATATTTGATTTGGTTCAGATTTTCCATCAGGTTGCTCTTCCTGACACAACTCTATACAATACAATCTCTAACTGTATTGGCTGAAAGCTTGTGTAAAACTTGACTGTAAGTGTAAGGCAGCACATGAACCTAAAATTTATTACAGTCAGGTTTAGTTTGGAGTCTTTGCTGGGAAGATGGACCATCGGGTTCTCTGATGGTTAAGATTTTATGAGTTTCTGAAAGGTCTTGATAGCTTTCATCCAAAAGTCATGAATCATAGACTTCCCCTTGCAACATGGAGAAACAAGCCTTTGGTGTTTGGGGCGCAGATGAGCAACAGCCAGAAAACCACCCGAAACAGAAAGTGGTTGTCAGTGTTAAAACGATCGTGGCGATCCTTTTGATGCCCACCATGTTCTCTCTTCGCTGCGGGTTGCAGGTGATCCTGATAAGATGCTCAAACAGCCCGAGGCTCAGCAGGTCGACGCTCTGCAAACATCGGTCCCAAAAGCAATGAATCATGAATGACTACTTCACTGTTTTTCTTTGATTCTGACATTAACTTTTTCTTGTAATTTATTTGGAACACAGTATGCACTGAGTGCGTCTCCCTCCTTTTATCAGTGGAACATTTATGTCACGCCTTATGTATAATCATACATCCTCATCAATATCATTGTTTTTTTGTTTGGATGCATCTTCCAGTTAGGACTTTAGAATTTACTGCATTTTTTGGACCATAGGGCCCTACTTTTTTCCCACGCTTTGAACCGTGCGGCTTTTAGCCCGGTGAGGCTTCTCTGTGGATTTTTCTTCAACCACCATGGGGCTCTTTAGCAGGAAGTGAATCACTGGAAGTAAAAATTTGTCTTTGTTAGAAATCAACAAAGAAAACGCAAATTTTTAGAACAAGCACATGGTAGCAGCAGGCACGAAGACATTTCTTCCAACTCATACCCCGTCATCATTGAAACCACAAAAAGAAGTTCATGTGATGCAGCTTTTAAGTTGAGGTCTATCGATCTGGTAGTACAGGAGGGAAATAGAGCCGCTGTACAGAAGCTCGGTGTGAACAAATCCATGGTTCAGCTTTGGAGATGGAGGGCTGCGTCCTTAATAAGTCCAGCAGATTTCATAGCAGCGGATATATTAAAGGCTTATTGCCTGCTGCGGCTTATTATATGTACGTTTCCAGTTTGTTTGTTTTTTTTAAAACTTTGTAGATGCGGCTTTTAGTAAGGTACGTTCTATTGTCCGTAAAATACGATATTAGCCTTTATTTATTTTTTTTAAATATTGTTTATTTTTTGTGTCTGTATAGTCAGTTATTTGAACATGGTTGCCATCTTTGGATGTGATTTGTTCAACACCCAGTCATGTCATCCTTAGGTTAGATTTTAATAGCTGAAAACCGATTGAACTTTTATTTTCAGAACTTTGCAGAAATAAATACTAGAAGCTCTGCTCTGCTTCTTTGAAAATGATTTTTTTTCTGAAGATGTGTGCAAGTACTAGAACAGAGAGCATCACTTTTATCAGGATACGAACATCTTTGAATGACAAAAGGGGATCTCTCAGAACAATTGCAGTGATTTTCAGTGACCTCTTTCTGTCGTCTAAATGAGAGAAGAGTAGGTTTAGGCAACCTATACTGTCAGCATGAATATTTCCTCTGATCAATCAGAGGAAACAGTTCTGAAAAAATGCAGATCTGATTCATTTAGAAAATAAAAGATTAATTTGTAGGTTTTTGCAGAAATCCACTCTTAGCAGCTATGACTGATTTAATGCATGTATATTATTTGTTTCCACTCTCTTTGTACCACTTTACAGCCTATAAATATTGTTAGTGTGCAATTTCTTAAACACATTAGTGTGCAATTTCTTAAACACATTAGTGTGCAATTTCTTAAACACATTGGCCACCACCTGGTGGATTTGCAAACATCCACCAGGTGGTGCTGCAGGTTAAACATTCAGCCATCATTGTGTCTGAAGCAATACTTTGAGTTTGAGCATGAAGATCTGCTGTAGATGACATGTTGAAGTTGAAATCAAATCCTGCTAAATAATAGATAGATTTTTACAATTAAAATGTAGTTATTCATTTATTCCATGTACTAATTAATAGAGAAGTTACAGAATGAATGTTGTTTTTTTTTTTGTTTGTTTTTTTTTGCTCTCACAATAATAAGGGTTTAAATTAAATTAAACTGCATCCCAAATCATCTGAGAAACTGACATGAAGATAGAAAATATTTTACATCTCTCAGTATTTTTACCATGTTTGTTCAAAAATGCGTGACTCATGATTGAACTGTGCACAATCTGTATTTTGGGACATACTAAAGTGTCAGTCATTAAAAATAAATGGATTTAAAATTTTATGTGCATATACCAAAAAATCATTGAATTTCCTTTAGCTCCAGATGACACCACTTCTTGTAGTAACAAAGACTTAACACTAGGTGGAGCTGCAGTATAATGTCTGTGTTGTGTGGCTGCGGTTGGGGTAGAAGCTGACAGGATGAAAACATGCAGAGTGGTTCATATTTTGATAGTTTTCCTGTTAATGAGCCAGCTGCACTTTCAGATCCGTTTTGCACCATCAGCCTTAGAGTAAAAGGAAACGTGTTTCTGGACCATGCAGAAAGTTCTGCTCCATTTAGAGAACAAGTCATAAGAGGCATTTTAAGTTTATTGTATTAGCTCTTATATTAATTAAAGCCATGGCCAATTATTTATCTTCCTGTCTGGAGGCAGCTGCAGTTTTCAGAGAAGAATTACTAAACTTGGCACCTACAGACCCAGAGCCCTGACAATGCTCTAACTAACAGATACATCATCTCAGTGGGACATTCAGATGTATGAAGACTTTCTCATCAAGCCCTTCTTGCCTTTGTGGCCACTAAATGTACATGACTTCAGCCACAGAAGAGTTTGGACGTGGCTGGCTGTCCCTCGATGTCCAATCAGCACAGTTCAGTTTGGTCAGGGAGAACTCCAACCATCCTTTTCCAGCCTCTCAGAGGAGCTCAAATTCACTAAAGTGGGACTTGAAATGATGTTGCCAGAATCAAAGAATATTTTCATCAAAGCTGCTGCCAGCAACCCTGTCAACAGGGCAAAAATGGACACCTGGGAACACTGTCCATTAGGAGGATTCACACTTCCACTATGGAAGAAGCATGGGGTCTCACTGATACCCTGCTGGAGTAAAGAAACTTCATTAGAACAGAAGAAAACAGTAGCTACCAAAGTCTGTCAACAGGAGAAGGGATGGAAGAGTGCTAAGGTAAAGATGGAGGCTATATGTGGTCAAGTTCAAGTAGGTGTAAAATGTAGAAGATGTAGATGATGGAGGAGAGTAGCGAAAAGGTTCATCAATCAAGCCACCAATAATATACTTCTTATCCCCGGAACTAGAACCAATCACTTCCATTCTGAATCAAAAGCACACCGCATCACAGGCTGCACTAGCAACCACTCAAACGCTGTGCTTCCTCTCTGAAACATCAGAGAATCACCATCAATGCTTTCAAAGTTAGAAAACCTCATTTGGCTCATGAAAGGAAACCAGTCCAACAGGGTCTTTAAAATGCTACTAGCCCACACGTTTAATTAAAAAGGCTAGGGGGGCAGGGGGGAGAGGGGTTAAGGATTGATAAATATCATAGTCGATATAATTATATAGGGTTAGGGTTATTAGTAAGCTATTTTACTTTCCCGTTTGGAACAGTGGGTGGGCATCGGTCACATGGCTCTGGAAAGGTTTAAATTTTATTTGGCCAAGTGTATTTTTTTGTCTGTCTTGATGCCCATAGGTCCCCCTCTGCTCCAGTGTCATATGGTGTCCCACAGGGCTCAGTTCTAGGCCCTCTTCTTTTCTTGTTGTACCTCCTTCCTCTTGGCTCTATTTTTAGGAAGCATGGGATTGCTTTTCATTGTTATGCAGATGACACACAGATATATTTACCACTAAAGAACGCAGACGCCACCCCTCTTCGGTCTCTGTTTTTATGTCTGGAAGATTTGAAGGCCTGGGTGGCCCTAAATGTCTTGAAACTCAATGAAGATAAGACAGAGGTAGTGATTTTTGGCAGATCCACTATAGATTCCCTGACCAATCTTTGCTCTCTGGCCCATTGTCAAGCCGGTTGTTACAAATTTAAGGGTCAAGATGGATGATGGTCTTAAGCTGGAAGCACACATTAGAGCCGTTGTAAAATCCAGCTTTTTAGCTGGCAGTTAAAAAGGCAGCTAGCCAAAGTCAAACCTATTCTTTCCAGACAGCACTTTGAAACAGTGATCCATGCATTTGTGACCACACGGCTGGACTACTGTAAAGCCCTTTATATAGGAGTCAGTGATTTATATATTTCCCACATTCAGAGGGTACAAAAGGCTGCTGCACGTCTTTTAACAGGTACACGAAAATTTGATCATATTTCTCCTATTTTTGCTTCCTCACTGGCTCCCAGTACATTTTAGGATTCATTTTAAAATCCTTTTATTTGTTTTTAAAGCTCTTAATGGCCTCGCCCCTCCCTATCTGTCTGAGCTGTTACATTCTAACGCAGTCAGCTGATCAATTGCTTCTTAAGGTGCCTGAGACAAAGTGCAGCTCAGATGGGAGCAGACTTTTTCTATGGCAGCTCCCAAGCTATGCAATGATCTTCCTTTGGGCATAAGACAGGCCTCTTCAGTCATTGTTTTTAAGTCCCTTCTTAAGACTCATCTTTTTTCTTTGACGTTTGGCACAATCTGAGATGTTTCACTTTGTTTCACTCTGTCTATATATTAATATGTATTTTATATGTTATATTCAATCTTTTCTAATTTATAATTGCATTGTATTGTATATGATTGTGTACAGCACTTTGGTCCTGTCAGTGCATAAAGTGCTTCATAAATAAAGTTGGTACAATACGGTACATCTGCTTCCGTGTTCAAGAACAAGCGGGGTTGATCGCTTCAGGTTTATTGAAAGTGGCATTTTACACCAGATCCTTGCAGGGCCTGCCCAAGGTAACAATTAATGATTTACATCGATCCAAAGCTCCAAAAAATAAGCCAGAGAAAGGTTTTAAGGTGTGCGCTTTGTTATACATTAACGAATACGAAGGTGAGTTTTACTTTCTTTAAACTTTGTGATTAACATTAACTTTAGCTTATGCTAGTGGGCAATATTCTTGTACATTTTCATTATAAAAATGTGCTATTTAAGTATCTAAACATTTTTCAATCATTCTAACGAACAATGTTTTTCCCTTATTTTTTGTTGATTTTCAAGAATATTGCTGTAATGTGTGTCGTTAGTTTCAGAGACCAATTAATGGGGGAGATTACGGTTCGTGCTTCTTGCTTCTGAATCATGAGGAAACACAACAAGCACCATGGCTTAAAAGCAGGGCAGTACCTGTAATTGTCAGAGTTCGAGTTCAGCTGGCTGTTCGGGTTCAGGTTCAAGGATAAAATCATTTAAACGACATGTATGCAGTAAAAAAAACTTAAAAGAACATTTATATGTACTTACATGTATTTATATTATGACATTCTATAATATAACGTTACATTTTGGACAACCAAATCCGTTTTTCTGGACCAGCATCGCATCCCTTCCTGCTCCCAGAGACTCTCCAGATGCCTCAGCCTTTTATTCGTGTCTCTTACATTTAATTCCATAAATTAAATGCAAACAGAAACTCTGACTTTCCCCCCTGCCAGGCTGTCTGATCTGCGCTCTGGGGCTGAACTCCTTCGCCTCCTGCCCAGCTCCCTTGAGGTTAATTATGCCCACTTTACCAGCTGCGACTGACCTTCCATGTGTCTGAAAAGCAAAGACAACTACATGATCTGGCAGGGCGGCTGCTATTGCTAACAGCTTTTCCTTCCAAGCACTCGCTGTTGACACGTGATACATCGCTGCCATGTCAGGAGTTGCTAATTAAAGTGACTGACGGTGCACAACCTTGATATTCGGCTGGTAATGGACCTTCTTTAGGTGTCCAGTTAGTTTGTCTGAAACTGTCCGCTTCTTTCCACCAATTTCTTGGTCTTGTCTGTTAAGAGTGGAGTGACTGGATTCCCCGTATATTCGTTCCTCTTTTTTCCCCACGTTCAGGTCAAATTACACTGAATGAACACAACAAGTGAAGCTTAGCCCTGAAGGCAAAAAAGTTCAATTCAGCCTTTAAAAAAAAAAAAAAAAAAAATAGCTAAGCAACATGAATGTCCTTTTAATTTTGGGGGTTTTGATAAATTGTTTGAGCAGAACTTCCTACTAATTTTGGAGTAAATATCCCTCAGCGGCATGAAACACCACCTAACATTTGTATGCCCAAACTAGCTTCTTATACATTATTTGTCGGAAAGAAAATTGATTTAATTGGTAAGTTGGCTCCTCCAGAACCTGAAAAAAAAAAAAAAGAAACATTCCGAAAAGAATAAAAATGAAATAAAATACTGCCTAAAATATGTCAGAAACGCCATGTGGTCAATATGCAACTTGTTCAGAAACATTCAAATATTAGTGAGGGTGCATGTATATATTTGAGCCTCGGTCTCCAGCTTTAGCTTCGTGCAGATTAGAGAAAATCCGGCGCAGCTTAAAGAGCTCAACTTTTCAGGTTGTTTCCAACTTTTCTCTCCATCAATAAAACCCAGACAAAAAAAAAAACAAAAAACAGAGCATTCTCCTCTTAAGAGGTTGCAACAGCTTCTCACAGCACTCACTGCATTGAAACATGGCGAGAATGTAAACCACGAGCAGCTAAGCTTAAAGAAAAGCTTTGTGATCAGGGAGACAGAGGCAACATAGTTCAATGTGTACGCACGCATCTGCTTTTGTTTTGTTTTTTTTCTTTTTCAGAGGAAAAAGTAGTTTCTTATGAAAAGGATTAATTGAGAAAAGGAATCACCCATTTCCTGCCAGGATGGGTCTTTATTTTGAAGCAGCAGAAGGTCAGGTCATCTAGCAATAAAGAAATCAGAGTGAGAAGAGTGACAGATGAAAACTTGCAGAAGAAAGCGAATTTTCCATAAACATATTTTTTCTCTCTCTCTCTGTCTGATGGTTCAGCACGTAGCTGTATAATTTATCACTGAACCCTAATGAAAGATAACCTCAGGAAGCACCAGCAACATTTCTGCACACATTTCTGTTTACTGCAGACCTCAATGTCCCAGGGAGTCTTTGAGATGTGCTGCAGGACTCCCATCATCACCGCAGCATGATGGCTGAAAACATAAATACAACGTTGGAGGAAAAGATGTTAAATCTGGTGCAAAAAATAAAAATGAGCAAATAGAAATGTGAAAGAGCTGCATGGAATGGAAGAGGAAGAGATCCCCCTGTTAGTGTGCTTGAATGTAATGAGCAGAGACTTAAAAAATATATAGTTTAATTTGACCTTTTTTCAGAAACTCTGACCTCAGTTCTTTGGAGGATACTACCGGTGGATCTCAGTGGTCAATATGGCCCATATTGGGTCAATAAACCACAGACGTACTTAGAGAAAAAGTCATTTAAGGCTTTGAAGCTGGACATTAAAGTTAAAAATCAATATGGAATCCAGCAATAGATATTTTAAAGAGGCTAGTCTGGGGTAGGTTGTGACATTTTGTCCCAGTAATGAGTCTGGCTGCTGTGTTTTTATCCAGCTAAAACTGGCACAAACAGTTCTGACCAATAACTGAATTTAATGCATTATGCTAAACAAAAAGAGACCAGACAACAGGCTGGATGTGGATGTTTCATGGCGAGATGAAAGCCAAAGATTTCTAAAATTTGGACATGTTATTTGATACGTGAACAGAAAGTGGATGTTGACTCAGAGGCTCATGGAAACTCATAGGCTGGTGCCGGTCTGCAGCGAGAGGCGGGGCCACCTGGACAGGTCACGTTTAAAACCTATGAAGTAAATACATAATAAAGTGTTTGTTTTTCTTAAGGTTGTGCAGAGGAAAGTCCAGAAGTCGTAAGTAAATGGTGAAAAACAGAAGGACCAAGGATTGCTCCCTGTGGTGTTTCTTCAAATATCAACGCAAAGTTCTTTCCAAGACCAGCTGGTAGAATATTATCAGGCTCGGAGCTTTAAAACAATACAGGAGGCTGTTAAAACTTGACTGTGTAGATGGTGTCTTCCAGAGCCACATTATTTTTATTTATTTTTACCATTTTTATTTCAGAAGAAATTAGTTAAATTGAAAGCTTAACACCAAGGCTTCTCGAAACTACTTCTTCAGGTACCTGGTGGGAAGAATAAGTAGAAAAAAGCAGGTGATCATTTGGGAACTCTATGTTTTGCCTTTGAAAGAAATATTTTTTTTTAAATAGGAAAAAAATAAAAATAGGAAAGAGTGTCTGCTTTCTTAAAATTAAGAAAGCAGATTCTGGATTTGAGCGTAACATTTAACTTGCAGTCTTGTAGAGCTGCAGCTGTTTTTTAGACATCAGTTGTCTTATTTGCCTGCATAGTCCAAAAACATTTAAATAAGATGTTTTGGTAGAAAGTGCATGGAAAATGATAATCCTAGGCTTTCAGGTGATATTCCCATTATTTAAGGCATTTTTTCAGAAAGAAATCTTAGTACTTTAAAGGCCTGTGGGTAAATAATTCAGCTGTTTTGTTTTGTTTTTTTTAAAAGAATAAAGTTTCTCAACATGAAGGCGGAAATTTGAATTTCAGAAACACAATAAATAATAGACGTTTAAAGCCTGGTTCAAAATCTGCTCATGGGAAACGGGCAGGTGAAATAAAACCTGAGAGTTAAAATGAATAAATAGAATAAATAACTGAAGGTGGGAAAAATGTCCAAGAAAAACTAAAATAACCGTCTGATGAATAAAATATTTTTAGGAGTGAGAGTTCAGGCAAATGGCAGTGAGGGCAGAAATTGAGTTATTGCATTAAATTAAGTTTGGATATAGAAAAAATATTGCAATTAAGATTTTAAAAATATGTATAAATGTAGAAACACAAAGAGTTTCACAGGTGAGTTGGTGTTTGCAGAGCAAAGAAGTGGAAACGTAGCTCAATAAAGATGCTTAATAATACAAAAACAAAGTCCAAGGTCCAGGATTACAGAAACATAATCTGATGATTATGAAACCGAATCAATCAAACCACAAGTAGATCAGCAAAGAACAGATGAACTAGTGAAGAACAACAGAAACCAGTGAGCTTAAATAATCAGGCCAAGAAACAAACCGTCACCAAGAAACTACAAAACTACACAGATTTAGAAGTAAATATCAGTTTTTACATTTCACAAACAGCAACTTTTCCATTAATAGGAAAACGACAATATATTTCAGCCAACATGCTCGATCAATCTTGAACATGTTTTCCCTTTAAGAATACACACAAAACTAATTTTTAAATATTTAGAGCGTCAAAAAAAAAACAAAAACAATACAAGCCAATTAAAATTGAAGTTATTTGAATCTAGATAAGAATAATGTCATACCGACATTGTTTAAAAGGAGTGAAATATGTGAAAGGATAAATGGAGGCACATGGAGAACTTTCCTTCACAAAGAGAAACTGATCCTAAAACCTAAACTGTGTTTAGAAAACAGCCAGTCCCCTGAGACTCATTATAGGTTTAACTGTCTTTGGCTGAAAGTATGTTGAAGTAGTTTGCTTTCAAAGACCACACAGGTTTTGTGGAAAGCTGAAGATTTCTCATTCATTTAATTTGTTACATAGGGAAACGTAGAATTTATCTTATTATTTCAGAGGTCATTAGTTATGTATAACATGGACGGGGGATGTTTGGGATTGGGGAATACGAGCTCTCATTTCAGGATTGATTCAATCTTTTTATGGACCTCTTTGGGCCATCTGCTTCGTGGTGTGACCTTAAGTTTCTGAAAAAAGAAATCCTGGCTTGGTGATTCTGTGTTAACTTACCCAAAAACTAATGCCTAAAAGTCCAAACGCTTACGGATCCAGACAAAAAGACTGATTGCCGTTTATCAAATCAGTTTTTGTGACATAGGCAGCTATTAGATACATTCTCACACAGAGCCAGGTCTGCTTGAATAGATTTTACTGCTCTTATTCAATCTAAAATCAGATTTTTCCTTTTACTCAGGCAATATTTGTTACTTAAGTGAATGGGGGGAAAAAAACAAATCTGTAATGAGGCAGACTGTTTTAGTCAGAACTTTAATTAGAGTTTGAAAGTGAAAATGTGACAAACAAAGCTGGATGAGGACAGAAGTTGAGGGGTGAACAGGATTCAGAGGATGAGGCGAGGGAGGCAAAACGAATCTGCACAGCTCAGAGTTAGAAAACTGCAGCTCTCAGAGGAAACTCTGGTTTCCAAGTCTCCATAACAACCATCTAGTTAAAAGTTTAGCTCTCCTTACCACGGCTCCTCTAATTGCACAGTGATCTGCATGTGACATGATCTTTGAGATTTCCAGAGGGACTTCTGTGAAGATGTGCAGTTTTCAAATTACATCTATGATTTCTCCGCCTTACAAACGGTTAATCTTTTTTCTCCCGTATAAGTTTCAAACATAAATTATTGCAAGCAGGTTTTTTCTTATCTTTTACAGCTTCACCAATTTATTAGTAGCAAGGTTGTAACAAAGTCACATCTCTCTTTCATAAAGTTTTGTCTCAGGAACTCTTTCATTTTACTCTTATTTTTATGTGATTTATTTTTTTATTTTTTATTTTTTTCCCCTCTTCGAAGCCAAAAACCATCACGGTAAACATGCTGCATCCCCAGGTGTCTTGTAAGTACCAGCATTATGACTTGTATTTATTTACCGTAAAAATTCATTAAGCTTTTGATTTTTGCTACACTCTGCCGGGTGTCCTTGTGTCTCTGTATGCTAAGGCACAAATCATATCTGATTTATTGCATCTGTGCAGCTCATAACATTCACCGCGTGTTCCGCCAACAACTACTCATATTTCTCCCTCAGTTCCACTGTGAGCAGGGAGAGATTTTTATTGATCTTCATGCTGAAGTAAAATGAAGAGGAAAGAGAAAACAAATGCAGCGGCTGAAACATGGAAAGTAGAGCCTCCGAGTTTATTCTCCCAACTTCAGGCCTTTGTGTGTCGTCTGCTGATTGAATTCAAGGTCAGATCTCAATAAGGGATATTGGGAAATCTACTCGTTTTTAATGTGTCTGCAAACGTAATGTTTTTATTTCGACTGATAAAAATATAGCCTTATATTAAATTACAGTGGACCCTATTCATTGGCGCAGAAATATTACCTATTTACAGAATATCTGAAGAACATCTTCAATAGTCTTCAGAAAGTGCAGTCGGGAATACGAAATGTCCTCAGACGGACGTCCGGAAGTGGATTTCTCCGGTTCAAAACGTCGCAAAATTGATCACAGAGAGTACAGATGTAGTTCATGGTTGATGCGAACCATGTGGGGAAATAGTCACAACTCACTGCGACTGTATGGCTGAGTGGGTTACATCTAATTTATTTAAGTATTTTGTTTTTTTCTTTAGCATGAATAAACATTAGATTTTCTGTCCGGGACTCGGCACTGAGCTAGCTGCTGCTAACGACATTAGCATTCTGAGGACAACCAAACTAGGACATAAAAATAATATATCTTACCTTACGTGTGAATTGTCCATCTAAGACCAATAAAATATATGAGAAAACAATTTAAACGATCCGATGGTTGCCTGTTAGAAGGTAACAGGCAAACTCTGGCGTTGTTATTTTCTGCACCGCCTGTTTTAAGCTGTAGATTGTTGATCCACTTTTCTCCTCTGTTTTTTTTTTTTTTTAGTACGTATTTTCAAATTAACTCCCTTGTGACCAACTACCTTCGAAACACAAATGTCTTTCTCTATTGCAACGGTTGGAACAACAGTACAGGACACAGACTTTTCTTTGTTGCTCTGCTATTAATACGTTCCACAATCGTTGTGTCAGTAGAATATATATTCCTCTCCGCAGAACCCTTGCTACATCATTTTGGAAACTTTGATCAATTTGAAAAGTGGAAGTGGAAAGATGATTTGACCAGATCAGATTTACAGGAAGGATGGATGTCTGTCTAACCAGCCTTCACCTGTCCATGCTTCTCCTTGCAGAAGCACGAACTTGCAGGGTTTCTGGTGCCTCGTGCTTTTGGACTCTGTGAGGAAGCTGGAGTACCCAGAGAGGAGCGACTCAATGCAACAAGACTTCAGATCACGATTCAAACCAAGGACCTTCTTGCTGCAAGGCATTGTTGGTACCAAGTGTGCCGTTTAATCCTTACTGCACAAACTGGATGAAAGTAAAAGGTGGATTAAAGTAAAATCAGTGTAGAATTTGCAGCTGATGCTGTATTTATTTTAGTACCTTTAATGCATCTCTACCAGTGGTGTCAGTTCGTGTGAAAGCTGCTGTAAATTTAGAGATTTTTTTTTTTTTACTTTGCAGACCTCCCCCCCCCACAGTGATTAAAGAGGGATAATTCTCCACAGATTTGGATTTTATTTCGCTCTTCTTGTCTGCCCTATCATGTAGGAGGAGGCTTAAACATAATTTTCATATTTACAAAAGCCTGGATTCAAAAGCCAAAAACATCTCCAACGTTAAATATTCCTGGAAATAAGAGCGCTTATATTTAGCCTATAAAATATGCATTTTGTTTTATAAAATAGTTCATGCAGAAATGAACAAAGTGACCTAGCAGGAGCCTATCTGACTGCATCGCCCTGTCCCAGTTCTTATCCAACTATTGCTTACAGGAAAGCAAGAAGGTCAAGCATCTAACCCAGCTTTCAGTTCCTAGTTTCCAATATAACAAGACCAATATTCAGGTCAAGAGATGATTTTGACCTGAAGCACCAGGGGTCAAGGGGCTGCCAAAGACGTTGGGAGAATTTTCTGGAGACTGTGAAGGACTATGTGTTAGTTAGGCTGCTTTGAACCAACGTACGTGGGAGGCTAAATTATTATTTTTCACCCTGTACAACTCTAAACTGCTCAAACCAAAAGTCTCATCTGAGGTGAAGCAGCAACAGCTAGACTGAATAAAACACCAATAAACTGGAAAGGAATATAACTTTTCTTAGTGTCGCAGAAGAACAATGAAAACAAATCTTTGTTCAGCAGCATAAAAATGAGGCAGAAATGAAAATGCATCATTTTCATTTCTTGTCAACCAAAACATTCAGGAGATGGAGAGAGCAGAAATCGTTCAGCCTGTGCTTAAAAGCAGAGATTGAGTCTGTTTGGTTTTGACCTGAGTAACCTTTTTTTGATATTCTGCTAATCGTCATTGAAAAAAATAATAATAATGATAATTTCACAGTTGTTGTATTTTACAGAAGAGGTTATTGTCACTGGAAAAAAAAGAAGAATTAAAATTTTAATCTCTTGTGTCAATCTACAATAAATGACGCAACATTCTTCTGTGCATGTCAGTTATGTTGTTAGCATATGAAAACGGTCCCTTTTCTGCTTCGTCCTTTCTCGGATTTGTGAATCTGCACTGTATCCTCCTTGAACGCCAGCCTCACGTTGATCTGCTAGTTTTGAGTTGCCTGATGGTGCATAAACAATTTAAACAATTATGGTTCTGAGAAGAAAAAAAAAAAAAATCAGTTCACATTAAAGTTAATGGCAGTAATAATTGTGGATCTCCCTCTGGAGACATTTCTAGTTCATTTATTTCGAGAAAACAGATGAATAATCTGAGTCAGTCTGATTGGATAATCTGAGGTCAACTGGATGTGCGGCGCTGCTTCAGGGTGAGCGTGCCTCCGTGACAGGACCGCTCTGCACCACATCCGCTGTGCAGCTCAGCCAACGGCTCAGCTGGGTGTTTATGCGTTCCAGTCAATACCTAAAATGAGAAAAGTCTGAGCACGCGTTTATTACGATCTAATGAAACCGATGCTGTTCTCCAGGCTGGAGGAAATACGAGCAGGTACATTTTAAACGCTTCCACTGATTGTAGGACTCTAATATCATTTCATGCCGTCAGCTGTGCAGACTAATTCCAGAGGGACTATAAATTACCAGCCCAAGTCTACTTGTGTTTGCTACCGTCTTGCATCCAATAACAGCTCTTTCTGCCTGCTCACTAATAAATCCTTTTGGCTTGTTAACTGTTGCACAGGGAGCTGGTTTGGTGCACAAAGCACTTAACTGCTGCTGACGGCGTTCTACTTGAGAGAGACTACCTGTTGAGTTCATAAGCTTTTCCTGCAAACCGATACGTGAGCCTGAGCTCGGGTTCTGGCGATGCTCAGTACGAGCTGCTGCTGTGGCCCGAGTTCATTTGGTTGTTTGTTGTCAGACTTAGCTTGGATCTGAGAGTCTGTTCATGTTGTTCCCATGACCACTTCAACACTGCAAAGGCACAAAAAGTGTCTTTGGTCTGGATTCTAGTGCAAATGTCTTAGTGTGCTTGAAATGAGAAAAAAAAAAAAAAAACTAACATACAAGCAACTTTTCGGCAAGATATGGAAGTTTGTTTTTATTCAATAATTCATTGATATGGAAGGAAAAGTTTCAGTTTCATGGGCAGAATATTTCACTTGTAACATGAAAAATATATTTTTGTTACAATTGAAGTGGAAATAGCACTTTTTTCATTAATATAAAGGAATTATTGACTTCAAGCAAGCTCTTATTTCTTGCTGAAAAGTTACTTCTAAACTAAATTAGTCTTATTTTAAGTGTACTAAGATATTTACACAAGAAACTAGACCAAAAATCCTTGGTAAGACTTTGTGTTTTTGCAGCGAATGTCCTAAAATGTCTCCTGAATAAACAGTAAAAGTTTGAAGGGAGCTGAAACTCTGTGTTACCCAGCAATAAATACCATTTATTATTTGTTCTAAACATATAGGTGGGAGAACCAATCTTATCGTGACCAACTCATTCCTGTTTGTCTTTCCTGGGTCGAAATCTGGACTGGAGCGTCTCGGTGAGCGGGCTGCAGCAATGTGCAAGATGTGCGGTGAGAAATTTGAAATGTTTTCCCTGCTCAGAGCATTAATGAAGGATGAGCGTGGAGGGATGTGCAGCGAGAGGTTGCTTCACGGCGGCAACTTCCAGAAAACAAGCAACTTCCAGAGGCAGCAAAAAACCAGAGAGCTCTAAACAAATAAAGCCACCTGAACCTCTTTTTCTAAAAGTGTTTACATTTTAAGATTGCCTTGTCTTCTTATAACTAACTTCACTCCCATTTTCCAGTGATAATTTTATAATTTGTTATTTATGTTCTGAAAACCATCTTCTGCCTACCATAAAATGAGCCGACAGCAGCACAATATTTTAGCATCAAACTTCGAATGTCGTATTTTGCTGCTCCTTGCCTATTTGTACCTGAACCGATGTATGACACTATACATTCTGCCACTGCTGTTAGTATATAGTTCATGAGGCCAGCCTTTAAAAGCCAGAATGATGAAAGATCAGACACTGAGTTACAGTCAGACGAGGAGGGACACTGGGGAAATTAACTCCCAGCTGCTTCCCAGTGGAGTTTGTTTTCCAGGGCTGACTTTTTTGGATGAAGTTTTCATCATGTTTTGGTCAATTCAGCTTTTTGTTCCCTGCCCCGCTGGAAGCAGAGCTTCTTGACACATCCATCAGTGTTACGGCTGACAGCCGAACCAAAGCAAACTGTCAAATTATTTTTATGGCGAGTTCGCCTTCTGTAAGGACGACTCCACGAGTTAAACTTAAAACGTAAAACTCACTGATTCGTTACGGACGGAATTATAGATTTCAAACATTCATTTCTTGTAACTTCAGATTTGTAAATATTACAAGAAGCCCAGTGGCAAAGACAGTCGGAAACTCGGCTTGTTTTAACATTTGACCTGTTGGAACTTTCTCGAGAGCTTCACGGCAACTTTTAAAACCAATTTCAGGATATGAATTAATGCCGATAATCAATAAAAAAAAAAAAAAGTAGACCTATCCTGGCTCAGTCTGAAAGTTTGCTACAAGCTGTTTGACTCTGAAAGGCACACTCTCAGGGCCCTGTGAAGAGGTATGTGAAGAGATGCAGGTGCATGAATTGAGTTGTCGCAAACCAATTTCAGAGAGGTGTGTGTCAAGGAGTGAAACAAAACAAAAAAACCATCTTGGTGCTTCACAGGAGCACCAATTAAATCTTCTGCTGGAGGAAAAGGAGACACTGACGTTAAAGCCATTTTCCAGGTATTGTTATAATGCTAATTATGTTGCTCCTTCCTCGTCTAGGTGCTCAACGAATAAAGACCAAAACAGAGAAATTTAATGGACCTTTAGAAAACCGCCGATTGTCGCACAAGAGCTACATATAGTAATCTGACGACTTCCACATAAAAAGGAAAGAGAAATCTCGGCTCAGGCTCAGAAAGATAGCAGGCAGATATCTGTATCGCCGGAAGAGAGAAAACCTTTGTTGAGTCAGATCTAATCTCTTTCTTAACCAGAGAGGATGCATTATTTACAGGAGGAATAGATTTAAATTCGCTCCCTTGCACTGGAAGCGAAAGAAAACGGAGGAGGAAACAACAGATGAACGCCAATAAAGATCGTTTTAAAAACAGGCGAGGCTTTTTTCATTCACGAAAAACTTCAGTTCCAAGGGGGTTTTTTGTGTGTGTTTTGTGTGGATCATTTTATTTCTCTAGTTTATTCTGCTGCTCTAATGAAGCACTTTATGACTTTTGTCTGGCAAAGAATCTTGGCACTGACTGTACAACATGTTGAGTTAAATTATGATTCATTTTCACACACAGATGATTTCCCTGTGGTTTAAGATGAACTGAATTTAATTAAACAAGTATGTTTATTTCAATGACAGTTTGCATTCTCACTGAACATTTTTTGGATAAAAGAAAAATACAAAGACAGATGATTACCCATAAACATCACCTTTGCTCTAAACTACAGAGCTAATGTTGAGTTGTGTTAATGTTATGTCTACATTTAGCCTCAATGTTCAAATCACTTTTATTGCTGAGTGGGAAACCCCTGATTAACAACAGCAGCAAAAAGCTGACTGCTCACAAATACATTATAGCTACTAATTACCCATAATATAATAGCAAGGATCAATGTTACCATTGCTCTCCAAAGTCTATAAAAACATACTTTGTGTTAAAACTCTAAATGAGCCGTTTTGAGTTTTTCAGTCATTTTCAGTCATTTTCCTTTGACTGATATTTATGCATGGCTATAACAAACAGGAAGTAGAAGCTTACGCCTGGCTTTAATAACAGTAGAAATTGCAAACTAGCATGGTGCACACATCTGAGAAAAAAAGGTGAGTCCTCTGCTCCACAGTGGAACGAGGCCATGCCAGAAACGAACCGCACCAGACGCTGTTCGGAAGCGGATCCGGACCAAATCATAAAGTGGGTCCTGGTCTGTTTGGTCTGCATGAGGATTTATTTGACTGTATTTGCAACAGCCAACAGCACAAAATGCCCAGAAGAACGGCAGAAACAAACCCTGGTTTATTTGAAGAGGACCGGCAGAGTCAGCGGTGAACACATGACTTGAGAACTAAGACATTCCTAGAGTCCAGCATGGAAGAGGAAGTGTGATGACCTGTGATGGAGTGTGATGGAGTCATTCGCCTGTGTGCTACGTCAAAGCTCACCAGCACATCCACCTCTGAAAAACTGGAAAAGTAGGGCACGTTTGGAGTTGCAAAGTCAAAGTTCAGAGGTAGAGATAGTTTGTTTGACGTTCAAAAGTCTGTTTTTATAAGAAAACCCTCCTGTGTGACTAATTAAACAAAGAATGAAATTTCTCTCTGTGATTGGTTCTAGAGCCCAGTTATATTGTCACACAGGTCCAGTTGGTTTGGAAAGTGTTTTACATCTTAATTAATGAAATAACCATTCAGTGGCTGGTGTTTACTCAGGTTCTCTGCGTCTGATATTGAAATTAAATAACTTTAATTAATCAGAGCTGTTTCTGCGTCAACGAGAGAGGAGATCAGAAGTGAATGAAAGCAAATCACGAAGAAAGCAGAAAGCGTCAGGGCTTCATTCTGAGGGTAGAGCAGAGAACAGACTCAGGATGTCTGAAAAACTTCTCATCATGCCACAACTTTAATCGTCCAGCAGCACACAGGGAAACCGTTTGTGTGCCCACCAACGTTTCAGCTCCTCCTTTCAACACTTCAGAGCACCAGTGGAGAGTGGCGGCCATAAACAGCTTGGACTAATCCCAATACCCGGGGACAGCAAAAAATAATTAATTGTGTCTAATTTGCTGCTGTCTAAACAAAGATTGGATTTTGCTTAATGTTAAATAGCCAAGGCAAGGAAATAAACACATTCCTGAGTTTAAATACTCCCCAGTGTCTTTTCTGCTTGCTTTCCTCGAGAAAAATATGCTAATGACAACGTTTAGGTTTCGTCTTCCAGCGCTGAGAGCAAACGGTGGGAGATCTGTGAGATAGTTTGAAGTCATAAACGGGCCTCCTTGATTCTGCCTTCAAAGCTTCATGTTGGAGTTTCTGCCTCCTTTGGCTCTGTGATGGACTTCCAGGTCAGAGCTGGACCGGGACCAGAACCCTGCACTTTTTCCTCGTTTTTGGGGGCGGAGGGTTTTCACCAACAGTCATGTAAGATATCCGTGTAAAAAAAGGCTACATGTGTGCAGAGGGACTTGACTTCTGCTGCTCGCCTGATAGCAGGAGTGTCAATATACGCTGGAGCTTATCCCAGAACCTTGTGATTAGTGTGAAGCAAAGGCGCGATTGACTAAAGCAGAACATGAACTGAACTCGCATGCAAAGTCCTTTGTACGATCACAAAGGTAAATGTAATTAGATTTCCACTTTAAACAACATTTTGAAAGGGTACTTGAACAAATTTACACAAAAACTTCAGCATTTTTCCTCTTCGGGGAGAAAGAAAAGCGTGTGTGTTCTGCTCTATTTATTTTCCACAGCCACTCAGTCCAACACAGTGTGGCTCAGTAAATGTCTTTTCATCGTCTGGTTTCCCAGATGGCGGGTCTCCTCAGCATCACAAAGGGTCTGGCTCTCAAAATGACTAAGTGCTACTTTCATCCCTCTGAATGACGTGGTTTTTCATAATAGGTACGCTGACTTTATTGTGTGAAGAATAAATTGCCAAGAGACACAAAAGGTACATAATTACATACTTTTTAGTCATATTTGTGCCAATGAAGCATAAGGAGGTTACTGTATTCTATTTTCAAAGATCTGCTGGGATCTGCTTTTTCTGGGGTTTTTTAATCTGCTGGTACGACTCGTTGCAGGAGAATGTTCGAAAAGTTTCTTGCGTCGTATTGCTTCACAGTTTCAGTAATTGTAATAGACACTAATGTTGTCGGAGGCACTTTGGTGGAACAACGAGCCGACGTCCTTCGGTGAATTGTTTTTGTTTCATCCCACCTCTCCGCTCAGGGCTGATTGTCACTGACAAAAGGAACAGAAAAAGACAAACCGGTGGAGTTAAATTATTTCCTTTGCCTGTCATCGAGTTGTAAAAACTTGATATTTATCCAAATGAACAAAAAAAAAAAAACAAGCGAGTGTCTGCTCTAACTGCAGCTTGGAGGGACAGTTTATGTAAGGACCGGGCTGCCTGTGAGGTATTTACAGTTTTTGAAAGTCTTTGAGAAGAGTGAAGGCCGAATTTAACTCCAGATGATTGGATTATAGTTGAAGGTCCACTGTAACATGTTTAAATGTTATTCTACTCATAAGTTTTGGTTTTTTTTAGCTGAATAATATTCAACATAAACTATTTTGTACATGAGATTTTTAGCCAAAGTTGTTATCTTTCAGACCCTGAGGCTTAAAGTCTATTCTGTACAACATGTAGGTCCAAATTTTATTCCCAGTTCAGGTCAAACATCTGGATCACCAAGAAAACCTCTTTTATTATCTTTGTTTACAACTTTAAGACTAAAGAAATTGAACCTTACACTTAAAACTGCTTGGTTAAGTTAAGCTCCGTTAGGTTTCGCAAAGTGTAATTAATTAATGTCTGTAAATATGAGAGCTAAAATGCAAAATCTCAACGCTTAGAAATTCACCACTCTAGAGATGTTTTTTGGGGGGTTTTTTTATCTAAAAAGAAAATCTGGCAATAATATCATTGCAGGATGAAGAGAAAGACAGAAAAACAATGATTATATGAGGTCAAAGGATTGGAAAAGATGGGAAAAGGATTTAAAGGAACCTTTGATGATTAGGAGGATGAAACACCAAACAGTGTCTGTGTGAAGAAGTCAAAGGTGGCTCAGAAAACACTGTTGTGAGAAAATGAAGCTATGTTCCTTGGGGATTAGGTCGACAGATAGCGAAGGTAAAGACTGCCTTTTTTTTCCCCCCCAATCCGTCTGTGATATCAGGTCTGATCAGCAGAAGCCAAGTGCAAAAAACTCACTAGAGTCAAACATCAACATGCCACTCATAGCATGTTGCTGTGTAACGTGTGAGTAAGCAGGTTGCTGTGCGTTGCGGACTTCTTGAAAATGAGATCTGGATCTCAGTGGGGTTTACCTGGTAAAATAAAAGAAAGAAAAAATAAAAATAAAAAAAGCTGAAAAGATTTCATCTGTCATCATTCATCATTCGTCTGTGATAAAATAGAACCTGAAAAAAAAAATCAACAATGCATATCGACAACAGCTTAATCTCACATTGACTAAAATCCAATTTATAAAAAAATAAATGATCACTGGTGATTCTCTGGCTACGGAATAAATATACATAAAGTTGAAGATGATGTCACTCCAATGAAATATGGATTTATTTTCAGGCATTTTATGCTGCTTTAATAGGAGAAATAGATATTTATGAAGACAAATTCTCCATAGAAGTTAATAACATCAGCAACGTTTTCATCCAGCAGAGCAGGGGGAGCTCAGGGAAAAAATGAGAGTAGCAGTAATTAGAGGAGTTAATCATGCAAATATTATAGAACTCATCTAAATGAACAATCCTAACCTATGATTTTTTTTTTTTTTTTTTTTACTAAGTCTTGTGTCTGTTTTGATTTTATTAAAGACAGGATGAGTCCTGAAGACTGGGGCCAGATTTTCCGCTGCACACAAAAGGTGGCAGTAACGCCCCACTCAGGACCCAACCTTAACCAGCGCAGAGTCGAGCTGCTGCCTGATTTAGCAGCATCTGCACACTAAATACTCTTAGCGAGTACAGTATGTCATTTCACCGCTTAATACGTAAAATGAACCCATATGGCCACTAAGCGCCACGGTTTCGCTGCGGGAGGCGTGTGCAGATGGCGCGCATTGTGCTGTTGTCTGACTGACACCAAAGGATGAAGGAAGGAAACATTTTGTTTTTTTTCCTTTATGACATAGTAAATGCACATACGCTGAAAGCGGGTCGGGGGATGAGTTCTGAAATTTGGGAGTGCCAGCTTTGAGACTCTTCAGAAAGGGAGAATGTGACTTTCCTCTAATTGCCGGCGGTTAGGACAAAGTACCCAGAGACTGTCTGTGTCAGGGACTCGTCATTCACTGGGTTCGCTCTTGTCAGGTTTTGGCGAATGCAGATGTCTAAGGAGTTAAGAAGGTTCTGCTAAGAGTGCAGTGTTTATTATATGCATACTCCAGAGGAAAGTCTTTCAGCTCGTCAGAAAGTGGAGTGAAAAGCACTGTTTTACTGAAAGGATGTGATATTACGGTAAGTGATCAGCAACAATGGGAACCCAAAGCTTTTAACCTGAGAACTGCTCAATGAATGAGACCAGCGAGGCACATTCGCATAAATACACGGCAAGCAGTGGATAAAAGGGCTGCCAGTGTGTAATCACTCATCACATTATAAACACCCAAAGCTGTTTTTTGTTTTTTTTGTTTTTCTTTCCAAAGGAACTTAGAAGACTGGCTTTTACTCCAAAGTGCTCCATGCAACACGAGGGTGTTATTTCAAACGTGCCTCTCTGTAGGTGTAAAGATACAGCAGAAACAGTTCAAACTGAGGAAACCTACTGTTAATAGAGTCATGGCCTGTTTGAAGCTTTTGATTACTGATTCTAATGTTAATAGTATTCTGTGTTCCTTAGTTTCTTATTTTGATTTGATTGGCCTTGTTCTTTCTTAGTTATTCTAGTTTGTAGTTGTAGTTCTTAGATTCATTTTGCTAGTTCTCCCATTAGTTTACTCTCTCTCTCCCCCCGGTGCCATCAGTTAGTCGTCAGCCACCAGTTCTTTATCTAGTAATCGACCGCCTCTTTTTAGAAGCTCCTCTTCTTCGTTCACTCTCTGCTGGATCCTTAGTCAACCTCCACGTCAGACCTCCTTGTTTCGTGGTTTCTTGTGATTTCTTGAGTTTTACTGTGTTTTTCAGACTTCCATTAAACCATAATGACACTTCCATGTTCCTGTCTGTGTTTCGATCCACCTTTCACACCGCAAAACATTGAAATAATGAAGGCAGCCATGGCAGTGTTGTCTGAGCCAGACAAGTCTGGCCCAGTTATAATTCAGAACAAGCAACAATATAAAACCACAGAGTGTCAGGAGGCTCTGAAATCCTCAGTCACATAAACTCCAGTTCCAGTCTGAACTTCACCAAGTCGTCTCCAACACATCCAGATGGCTGAATGAACTGAGGTTCTACCATGTGATTCACCAAGTGAGTTTAAATAAATAAACTGGACCTGCTATATTCATGGTGGTTATCCACAACTACATAAAACACCTTGTAAAAATTTCTATTTTATTCATTCAAACCTCAAATATGCTTTGAGATGCATTAATACAGACAGTATAAACATCTTATAACATCCACGGTCTTCCTTATCTCCACTCTGATTGGTTGATTGGGGGTTTAGTCAATCAGCACCAAAGAAGGTAAAAAATCAGTTTTTAATATTATATCATTGCTTCATTTTTTTTTGTCCTGATGGCTCATTCAGACACAGGATAGATGGACGGATGGCTGGACGAACGGAGGGAGCAGACTAATTATTTTAATCATCGCAAATGAACAGATCTTTCGTCGCCCCATCCTTTTAACAAACCCTTTCAGAAACAGATTTCTGAGTGATGAGACACTAAGTCCACATGTTGCCTTTCAATCTGCTGCAGCTGTTGCTGTTTTAGGAAATTGGATGCCACTGAGTGTCCTACGGAGATTTTTAAATTACTCAAAATCAGCCAGTTCTGCAAGCAGATGGTCTCAAGTTTCAGAATTAGTAGATGTTGTTCATGCTGCTCACCGTCTCAGAAGAGCATATAAAGACTCTGCTGAAGCAAAAGGTGCAAGACTGTCTCTCTGCCTCGCTCTCTGCAGAGCCGGTAATGAGATCTCAGCTGTGAGCAGGTACAGATCACATTGTGATTGGGAGATTCTGATTCCAGGAATATTATAATACTGAAATGACCTTACGGCTGGAATATGCCAGTTGGAGTGCCTGTCTTACAAAAAGGACACTGATCTCAGGAAATAATTAGAATCTCTTCTATTTGACTTTGAACGTAAAATTAGAATTGTGTTTTTTAACAAGGTAAACATTGGACTTTATTGTAGGGCCTTGATTTTAACATGTTAATTTATTACATTGATTTTTTGCACATTAATAGTTTTAACACAATTATCAGTTTTTTTTTTCATACCAAAGTCCCCAGACATAATGTGTTTCTGGAATGCCTGAAAATCTGACGCACAAGCAACATTCGCAAACAACAGCAACAGACGCTGCTTTCTTGCCCAACTGGGGTTAAACAATCTGACTGGAAGCTGGAAAATACTAATGTTGTGTTCAAAGTGTGCTAAAGCAAGTTAGCTTGTCAGCAAAACTGTTCAAGCCTGAAATAGCATCTCAATGCTAAACATGTTGCAGCAGCGCAGACGCTAATGCTAATGTCGGCGTCCACAGTTCTAAAGACGTTCCATGAATGATCAGGAGTTCCTGAAACTCCAAAAAGCTGAGTGGATAGAATAACATTCTGCACCAATCTGATGGTTGAAGAGCCTAAATAAAATAAAAACAATAAATATATTGTTGTGGAGCTCATGTTTCTACCTATTCAGTAATTTAGCAGCAAAAAAAGGTTTACAGAGGTTTACTGTTTGGCACAGTCTCTAATTAGTTAAATAGAGACCCTGCAATTAACTCAATTAAAAATTTTAAATGTGTCCTCCTTCTACTGGAAAGCAACTCTTTGCAGGTTGAAACAAATGTTAAAAGAACGAATAGAAATTGCAACTATTCATGTTTTACAAAATCAATTGTCCAGCTGCAGCTGATCCCGAAACCTGCTGTTGGCGTTCCTACTAAAACCAGAAACATCATCCCAGTTCTAAAGTCCTTCCACTGGCCCCCTGTAGCTCAGAATGAACCTTAAAATACTTTTGTTAGTTTATAAATCACTGAACGGCTCAGCACCGCAATACTTTGGAGATCTTTTGTTGTATCAACCGTCCAGACCGGTCAGCGCCTCCAGAACCAGAAGCATGGCGAAGCAGCAGTCTTTTATGCTCCACAAATCTGGAACAAACTTCCAGAAAACTGTTGAAATGTGCTGTGCAAATAAACTTGACTTGACTTGACATGCTGTTTCAGCACTGGATATGAAGTCCTAAGCTACAGCTGTGAACCGCTACAGGCAGACTAGATGGCATGAGAAAATGTTTGCTTTTGGTCATTAGACTCTAGGAATTTGACTCGGAAGGAACGCATTGTGAACAGCTCATCGCAACCTTTGTGCTCAGAAATCCTATTTCATTTAATAGACAAAAGTTAGAGCCTTTCCTTTCATTATTTGGCGCCGCATTGATCTGAAATGAAGTGCTGCAGTTACATGGTTGAGCGAGAGCGTCGGATAGAAACTCTTGTTTGTAGAACCAAAATGAGGCAGAGCCTCTTTGATAGACCAGTGCAGCTCAATAGCAAAGCAAGTGAAGCTGCTCTTCAAACATGCTCTGCCTGACTGGACGTTTTAAAATGCCCGTGTAGCAGCGATGTGCTCTGACAGATTGCTGTGCAATTGATTTTCCTAAGTCTCTATATGGTCTTCATTTGCAGTCCACCAGCTCTGAAAGCAGAACTACACAGTATTTACTTTCAGGCCAAGTTTATAAACTGTGTTAATGATTGCTGCTATAAATATTTCAGACTCTGTTCGGTGTACAGCAGCATGTCAAACTGGAAAATAAAGTCTAAGATACGGATTGTCTGAAAAAGAGCATTAGCTTTATCCTTTGGGCATTGACACAAACAGCTTGTACGCTCGGCTTTACAGTGAGAATGAGGTTGTGAATCCTTTGACAAAGCCGTTTCCCCACAAACAGACACCAGAGAATGAGACGGTGACACTGACAGCATGTTAAATTTAGAATCCCCTCTCGCAGACGTAGCTGCAGCTTCATTTTATTTCTGGTGCACGTCGCCCGCAGAGTCTCTGCAAAGGTTTTGCATATTACAATGTAAACATCAGACAGGCTGGAATCCACACACGTAATGAACACAGTGGAATTTGTGATGGTTTTGCACATTTTGGTGTTCTGAGAGCGAATTGTAAGAAGAAACGTATGCGGACTAAAATAGCACCAAGTTGTCAAGAAGAGGCGAGTCACAGGAGGAGTGTGTTTAATTTTGATGATCATCAGCACAAGTTCTGACAACAGTCACTGAAATAAGCAAATAAGGTGGTGAGTGTGATTTCTGAATGAAAGTCTCATTTTTAGTTTTGTCTCTTTTATGACAGCTGTCGCTGTCATAAATTTTGCATTCCCACTTCCTGATTGAGTATTTAGATGCATCTCTTTCCTCAAAGGAGCTATTAACAAACCTATTAATGTTGTTAAGTGTATATGCTTTTCTTTACCAAGCACTCATGTCTTGATCTTTGCCTCTGTGTGTTGTCACTTTTCTCTCCTGTTCTTTCACCCCTTGCCTTCTTTGCACATCTTGTTCATAGTTAGCCTGGTTGGGCTTCCTGTGGTAACTTTCTGTGTAATCAACACTGATCTACCTGTCGTCTCTCTAATTATCACCTGTGCGATTTTCATCTCATCTTGACAGATGGTTTGACTCGGGTTTTAATGTGCTAATAGTTTGCAAAACCACCGGGGAATTACTGGCATGTCCGTACTTTCTGTTCAGCATCGTCTTCTCTTCATCCTTCTTTGTTTTCTGCCAAAAACATTGAACACTTGTTCGAAAGGAGCAATCCATAACTCTGAGACATTCATGTCTTGGTCTTGGGAGCTAGAATGTTGAACCATTAACTTCTGAAGATGTTTTATAGATGTAGGGTTAGGGTTAAGGTTACACCCTACACAAGAGAGACACATCTCTATTCCACTAGAGATATCTAGAAACTATTATACGCCTCCCTGCTCCGACACACCTGAATCAAATGAATGGTGATGGCCGTGCACTAAGAACCTCTGAGAGAAAAAACATGTAAACCTCCGAAGCAACTTCCTTCTTCACCAAATGGAAACAAAAATGGTGTGGCTTCAGAATTTAGTAGTTGTCTCTGATCCTTTCACATATTTATTCAAACTGCACTGAAGTGAGTTGAACTGAGTTTGCAGGCGGACCGATGTCTCCTTCTTTGGTCCACATCAAAATTTCAGTTACACACTGACACCTTCCCAAATGAACCGGACTTTGGATTGAAGTGGACTAAACAGAGCTTGTGTGAACGCACCCAAACAACTTCTACTTAAAAGTCAATAAATGAGAAGGTCAAATATGGATATTTTGAGGTAATTATTTTTTTAGCCTCAAGAAAATATTATTTTTATTCACTCAAAGCAAGTTTAGAAATTGTTAGCCTAGAGCAGAAGGTTTCTGTAGTCGGATTCTATGCCAAGCAAAATGCTGGCTTCAATAAAGCAGGGGTCAGCAACCCGAGTCATTGAGTGCCATTGTCCTTCAGCTTCTAGATGGATCCCTGCTCCAAAACAGCCAAATCCCATGAATGGTGAATGAACAAGTCTCTTCAAAATTTGCAGACATGCCCAGGAGGAAATTCTGTTTTTTTATTCAGGCGTGTTGAAGCAGGGATCCATTCACAAGTTGCAGGACAGTGGCACTCAAAAACTGAAGTTGCTGAGTCCTGCAATAGAGAAATCTGATTGCGTCCGATCTGTTTTGTAAAATTCCTAATATTAAATTTGGCTCCAAGAAGAGGAGAGATCGCCTTCTGCAGTTGGGTGGAATACCACAGCAACCCACTATTGGCTAAGTTATGAATCAAAATACATCATTTCTATGCTTAAAAATAAAGTGTGACTGAACATTATGACTGATAAAACTGAAGACGGAGCATTTACTCAAAATGATTTACAGCAGCCCTGTCACTGCAGGAGAAACCAGCAAGATGGATTGTCGGTGTTCAGATGTGATTATCTCCATTTATACTGCAATGCACACTTTCCGTTTCCCCAGGAGGGTGGAGGCTCTCTCAGGTTTGACTTTATTTATCTGCTTGTTTGTTCTGGGCTGTCAAATTAACTCTGTGAGGGATGGTCGCGTCTCCCTGTGGGACCATCATAAGGAAATGATGGTGACAGACACTTGTTTTCTCCACACTGAGAGCGTTGGTGCAATCTTCACTGGTGAGAACATGTTGACTGTTGAATGTATGACTTTTTTTCTTTCATACAAGAAAGGAGCTAGTAACCTAAACTTAACCACATATCTCCTGGTAGAGATTAAAAAGTATGAACTGGAACTGCAACAGACCCAGAGTTATCTTCAACGTGTGCTGTCGCATATTTCAGTCCCTCTCCACGCTATGGGTCTCTCAGTCTGCTTTCTGACTCTACCTGCTTCCAATCAGTACATCAATCTCACCTGTTGCTTGTTCCACTAATCACCCTCCTCTGTATTTATATTCCTCAGTTCAGGCAAGCATTAGCAGATCCTTAAGTTTTATTCAGATGTTGTTTTGTTCCTGGGTTCTTTCAGGATACTTTCACTCCTGAGCTGTTTGGGTGTTTAAAGCAAACTCTGGTTTGTTTGTGTAGGTGTGAAAACAGCCATTGTACTAAAGCGGTGTGTTTTCAGTGACTGGACCCTCCGTTTAATACTGCTAGTAGCTGCTCACCGCAGTCTTGTGCCAAATGTCTTCCTGCAGCCAGGATCGCATTGCATTATGGGAGGCGCTCGAGTAAACGAGGTAATAAAAACCCAACGCAATGTTCAAGACATCGTCTCGAAAATGTTTGTTACCCTTCTCAAGTAACTTTACCTGAAACAAGACCCAGAAACACTGATGTCATTAAATCCTCTGTTTTTTACCAGCTCACAACACTTTATCAAAACCCTTTTTTACTTCTTTTTACTCATTTGAGTCTACAATGTACTAAAATAGTGGCCGTGTGGAAATAAAACCTCTTATCCACTGTCAAATACAGAGAAAGATCTGCAATTCTGTGGGCCTGTTTGTCCTCTAAAGTCTCTGGAAATGTTGTACAGTTTGTCATCATAAACTCTTTGAACAGAGATCAGGTGGAATCTGCAGGAAAACTGGAAATGAGTCACCACAGGGTTTACATTCAGTCTTTCAGCAGAGCGATGGTCCAAAACATGGACCATGAAGGAGTTCCTGTGACACACAGCCAACCCTCTCCCACCAGACGTTAATCCATCAGCATAGAGAAAACCCAGCAGTTTGCATCTAGAGAGGCTGTTAAAACCAATAGCTAGAGATTTGCTGGAAGTGTGTGAAACATAATGGAGGTCCAACCAGTCTGAGCCCAGACATTATGCTAAAGCACTCACATAAAGGAGATTTTATTACTTGCATTATATTTATACAATGATTATTGTTGGATGTGTCATATGGTTGGATTTCGCTCCATCTTTTAGTGTGAGATTATGCTGCTGAAATAAAAGATGAATTTGGTTTAACGCTTGTCATACATCCTTCCCAGAGTGCCAATAAGTGTGGAGGGTGCTGAATTTGAAAGTTAAACGATCGTAGTTTTCCCCACATGGCGCAAGACGAAATCAAAGACATACCTTGCAGATATATTGACTTGTACCATGTGGTGCTCTCACAGCATTTTCATATCGAAGCAGAAGCTCTCATATAGACTCCCGCGAAGCCGCGTGCCTCGCTCCAAACGCTTTAACGTCAAGAAGCAGAACGCCGTCTGAAACCTCAGATGAAAACTGATGCAAAGGAGCTAAAGGAGTGAAAGCCTTTACTTTCACTCCACCACAAATCGTTCACATGCTTTTAGACCCAAAACAAGGAGAACTTTACTACCTGAACTTTCCAGATTGTTTTGGTTTCAAAACAGAGGAAAAACCTTTAACTTCAAACATGCAGGTCTTCTCAAACAGCTTTAGGTCTACTGGAGAGCTTTTTTCTTTTTTTTCTTTTTTTTTTCAATTCATTCCAAAACTCATACCAATCAGTCAGAATGCATGGAGAACATATTGTTGGATGCCGATTTTCAACTTTTGCCACTGATTCTCAATTGGACTTTCAGTTGGACTTTGACTAGGCCTTTCTAATCTGCTTTTATCTAAACCATGACTGCGGATCTAGTTTACAGCTAAGTTGACTTCTGAAGACAACTGCATGATCTGTGGTTCATCTCGGCGAACCACAGAAGGGGGAGCTGATGCCACTTTTTTGCAGAATTTTGTTTGTATGAAATCCCTGTATTATTTCTTATGTTGGTTTACTTTATCTCAAAGGTATCACAATAAATACAGATGTTAGTGAGTGTAACGTGACAAAATGTAAAGCGGTTAAAGAAGCATGAATGCATCTGCACCTCATTGTAAAGCCCAGTTCTCTATCATTTTATAAAGAACAGATGTTGCTGAATTTGTTTTGCGAGTCTGAGACAAAGATCAGGTTCTGCTTAACTGTCGCGCATAAAGACAGATTCCATAAACAACGTGATCATTTAGTTTTCCGCTCTAGATGAAGGCACATCTGTGCTGTTTATGATGTCACAAGATAATAAAATCCATTCTTTTTGTTTCTTTCAGGTAAAATATGGAGAAAAGTCGGATGACGAGCTCCAGTGTTTTATCGTTGTTTCTCTGAACTCGTGTTAAAGGTCATGAGTGACAGCCAAATTGGCTCCTTCGGAGTTAAATACTTCTGAGTTTCAGCTGAATAATAAAAAGACCTTTCAGGACTCTCCCTTTTTTTTTTTTTTTTTTTTCTTTTTTTTTTGTTTAAATGTAACTTATTAGCAGGTGTTGCCGCAGGAAAAGGACCAATTCATTGAATTAAAGATAGCTCTGGCTTTTATGTTCCCCCAGAAACATGACTTGCACAATAAATAGTTTCTGATGCCACAAGTGGAGAATTATTTCTCTCAGATGTGCAAATTTCACAAAAGGGGAAAAACAGATCAGTTCTTTGATGTCTGCTGGGTTTTACTTTTTTCCGTCCATCAAAACCATCCAAAATATCTTTATTACATCCATTTTTTTGTGAATTATGAGGCTCTTGATAAAAGCAAATATTTCTCGTTTTGAACTACATGTTTAAATACTTTGGATGTTTGGACCTAACTCTTTCCAGAAAGGTTTGTCTTAATCTAAGATTGTTGAAAAGCTTTTGGCCTCATTCACTTTGAAACAGCCAACAAGAGAAACAAACTGAAGCAAACCTTTTCTTAGAAGCTAAAAGCTTAAAAAAAAAAAAAAAAAAAAAAATTCAACCAAAAATGTCCATAATGGTGGATGTTTTTTTTTTCCAGAGGGATGTTGGGGTGGATGCAAGTTTGACACAGTAATATTTAATACATCGAGAATACCAATAAGCACCCATTTTTTTGGTTGTTTCCCTGCATTAAAATGTATTTAAAGATAATTTTGTGAAGATCTAACTGTTGAGATAAAGAGAATGTCAGTTTACTGGGGATTGTTTCACCCACTGGACCGTCTAGAGGCGATGACGATACCCTGGAAACAACGACATGTCAGAGTGAGGAAATTTCAGCAATGAAAAAAGTTGATATGTAAGCACACGAATCCTATTTACAAGAAAAACCATGGAAGAACATAATGCTATAGCCCATGGTCAGAGAAACAGTCCAGGTCAGAGAAAGCAGAACTGACTCAGATTCTGAGAGGCAGGAGGATTAGAGGTAAAATCAAAGTAACTCAGTGTTGACAGTGAGCAGGCAGAGGTGGTGGTCAGGAAGGCAGAAAACAGGTCAGGACCAAGAATATGGAACAATTCAAACGTTCAACGTTCAAAAGCTGTGACAAGCCTGATGATTGAGAACTTTCCACAGTGGGTGCAGAGATGGAGTTTATACAAGCTGCAACAGAGACACAACCAATCAGCAGCCAGCGGGAGAGCAGAGGAGTAGCGTCGAACATGGCGCCGGGAACAGGGAAATCATGAGAAACTGGTGAAAACAAACCCAAAACACTAAACCCAGGGGTCCAGTTTGAAAAACAATTATTCCTGACACTGACTAAATCTCTTTAAAAAAAAATGCTCCTGCTAACTTTTCTGGCATCCAGCAAAAAGGAATAATTTAGCTAATTCTAACTAACCTCCTGGAATGGACTATCACTCTGAGCTGCATCTGCCGCTACCTGACGTTACACAACAATAAAGACACCAAAAGCAAAAACCATACAATTTATGCTTTAGCTTGCGTATCTTGTGCTGCACAAATGCAGAAATGAAATGAAAGAATGAAGCAGTGCAATGCTCCTTTCCCTCCACTTTCATCTGGGCTGTTCCCTGAGGGTCTGGAGACCTTTCCTACTCCTCTGCCTCAACTTGTGGAGGCCTTCTGGACATGCCACTGGGCCTCCACCACTCTGCACCTCTCCAGTAGCCCAGCTCCACTCACAGAGCTCACAAAAAAGCATATGCACTTAATAAAGAATATAAAATGTTCCCTGAAAGGCTTTTATTGTGCACACAAAGCAAAAATGACCCATTAAATGTCAGTCTATCTCTGCTTGTGTCTTTGTATCGTGATCCATTTTCTAAGCCAACAATATGTCTGCTTTCTAAATCCAACTGGAAGACGTACAGGAAATTGGCTATTTAAGGACGCCACACCAGATAAATGTAAATGTTCTTCATGCTTGTCAAACAGTATGGGATATAATTGTAGAAGCCTGCTTTAATTAGGTGCATGAATTGCTCTCAGTGTGTGGGTGAGTGGTTGTCACTGCCCTTCTCTTGCAATCTGTACTGCTGACATTATGCTACATCTGCTCATGCTAAACGGTTTGCTGCACAACTCTAAGATGATCTCATGGACAGAAGTTGCACAACAAAAAGTGTGACTGGTTTCACATGCGGTGAACCCGCTGGTCGGCCCGCCATCGCCTCTGTGTCAGCATCTTATTCACGAAGCAAGACGCATTCCAAGGGTTTAAATGTCACTGAAAATTACTTTTAGTCATTCAGTTCAGAAATTTAATTCATTACATTCATTAACACACACACAGAGGTACACATGTTAAGCTTTATTTATTTCTATAAAATTATTCTGGCTCACAAGTGATAAAAACGAAATACATTGGAGCCTCATGGAGATTAGCTGCCTGGGAATAGCAGAGACATGTAGATACTTGAGACCCCCTCTAAAAACATATTACCGTGTATATGCATATTACTGCATGTACTCAACACCAAATATACCGTCATAAGCATTACTACACATTCAAATTTATGACTTTATAATGTCAGGGAATATCCTTGTTTTAATATTGTAAATGTTGTAAACACAAGGCTAATCAATACATAGCCCAAATAGTCCCAAAATTGGTCCATTTGTTTGACTACTTATTTCTTTGTTTGTTTTTTCTACATTTTTACCTGGTTTGTTCATGTCTCCCCTCCCAATTTTACATTGTTAGCTTTGCTGTGTGTTGTTGACAGGAGTGGAAAATAATGAGATGCATTTACTAATATTACTGCAATTAAGTAAAATTTGTCTGGACCAAAGTGTTGAGGATCAGCCCAGTCATAAAACATCTAGAATAATGTGTATCCAAGTACATTTTTGAAAGCCCTTTAGTAGATATTTGTTCCTTCACCGCCATTTATTATTATTTTTTATCTACAATGACCCTAATTCTCCATCATAAATAACTTTTGCTCATGTTTGTTTGAATGAAGGGCCATTTGTTGTTTGTATATTAGTTATTGTCATCTCTGGCAGGCTCATGTCAGGCAGGATGCACACTGCTTTCTAATATTAAACTCATTTATCAAGCCATTCATTCTTCTAAAAACGGACGATTCCCAAAGAATTAGGAGCTAATTGAGCTGTGACCATGTTGTCTGGAGCAGCTAATCTGATTCTGGTAGAAAACTGTGATTTTTCTCCTGTTGTTACTTAGCATCCATGTCTGGCATCCACCATCTTTGAAACTAGAGCGCCAGACGTCTACTCTTGTCCAACCGACTGATCTTTTCTCATATCAAGTTACTTTATCATCTAATCAGATCCTTATGAAGCAAATTTAAATAGAGAGCTACGATAAAACAATAACGTCTCACTCTTGGTGCTTCACTTCAGTGATGCGCCACCTGCTCCCGACAGAAGTACATTCACTGTGACTGCTGGCTGTTTGGAGGGAGCAAAGCTGTCTACAAGAGGAATGAGAAATTTCTGACATTTTTGCATGCATCTATTATCTTCCATGTGGGAAAGCAGCATGAGTCCTTTTGGGGAAATTGTTCCCTCAGTTCTAATCCTTGCAGAGACATCAGCAGAAGACTGATGTAGATCCCTGTGAAGTGGCAAATGGAGCTGTGCTGTCGCCTCTGTGACAATGCAGTGCAGCACAGAGAGCAGAACGAGAGTGAGGAGAGACTTCAGAGCCGCACTGAGGAATCACTTTGGCAGATGGCTAACGCTGTCAGGGAAAACAGCTCTTTAAAGTGTCTTACCTGTAATTTCCTACCTACAAAGCAATCACCGAGTGAGCGCACTTCCTATATTTATTTTTAGGTGCTGAAAACTGTAATGGACTAAAACTGCCATGGTTGAAGGGTTGGTATGTAACTTTTATCATATAGTTTTTGTACATTAGATTGTGTATTTTTGCTTGCACGGTTCGTTGCTTTCAAACAAAATGTTATCAGCGCCAAAGGGTTCTAATTATATTTTTTCTCTAACGATTCTGTTTGGTTCTCGGTTTATTTGTCGGGTTTGTGTCTTGGTGCATTCAGAGAGCTTGTGCACGTTTTGGCATCTGGATAATATCATGATTAACCACTGGTGGTCGGCCTTCGGGCGTGAGATGATTGTACTGACCACTTAGTCATTTCAAATATGTCAGGTTGTTTGTTATTGCCATTAATGTCGTTCTGTGTATCAGTTTAGTTTTTTGTTTTTTCCTGTGTTTTGCTCATCAGCGGGATCATCAGCCGCGGCCTGATCCCGCCGTGTTCAGTCATGTCCATTAGGAAAAGTTCTCACTGCAGGTCTTAATTCTCAATTCCATTTTTTTTTTTTTTTTTCTGAAATCTGATTTCTTTTCGCATGGTCATCCATATGACGAATTAAATGTGACCGCAGTCAGTCGTCCGTGTGAACGGTTTGCGACCCACATGTACAGAAGAAGAATGTGGACGTCACACAGCAGTGCTCTGGTCACAGAGGTAATAACAGACTCTACTGTCTGTTGATTGATAGTTAAGAACTGACAGCATTGTCACAAGATCATTAGATAAAGGAGGCTGAGAAGAAGCTGAGCTAACAGCAACGGCCATTAGAGGAGCACCTACTGCCTCTTCTTTACAGAAGTCAGATTTTGTACGCAGTCAGAGTTAAGAGTGGAGACTTGGGATGCGATGTGCTTCACTGACTCAATCTTCTTTCATAATTTCTTAATTATAATTTTCAACCATTGTTCACATCCAGATTTATTGCTTCATCCGGTGCAGAATTATGACGTATGTCTCACATCAGGAATGTAAAAGTATTGTCTTTTTTTTTCTTAGCTATAAAATGACCAGAGGATTTTTCCACAGAGTCTCCAGCTTTATTTCTCTGAAGCTGCTGTCCTTCAGTTTTTAGATGCATCCTTTTCCCAACTCCTGAATCAGATGAATGTCTTGTTTGCAGGGCTGAATGACTGATGAGGATCTTCAGCCATTTGATTCAGCTGCTGGGGAAAGAGGTGCACGTAAAGCTGCCGGCTGGTCGCTCTGGAGGACTGGACTTCTTTGGCGCCTCTGGTGTAGATGTTTGGCCATAAAGAACGGCGCTGATAATCGGCAGCTGAAATCTTCTTTTAGATGTTTGTTCTTTCCTAAGAAAGATGGAATATGTAAAATATTTTTAGTGGACAGACTCTGTCATCTGCATGCATCAGCAGATCATCTGCGACTGAAAAGCAAAACCTGGAAACTTTTCTTTTACACAATTTTCTCATTGGGTTGATAAACCAGATGACAGGGGCTATCCATAAAGTCCAACCTTCACAGAGGTATTTCTTGGTGGTTTTTACTGCTGCTGGGAGTGGTTTGTAAAGAGACACGCGGACATCTGCTGTGAAGATACTGTATTTTTAATTTCGGTCGTTCGACTGAGTGCCCATAAAATGAAACGAAGAAGTCAGCGCTCTTTTGTTATGAGCACGGCAGACTATAACACTGGTTTGAAATGCATTAGTTTGATAAAAAGAAAAAAAAAAAAAAAGCATTTATATTTATGAATGCGTCTTATTCAGCGGGCCCCGCGCCGTATATGAGGAAATAACTTGAAAGTGCCCCAGAACGAACAGCTCATGTCCATTTGATGTGTTGTCGAGGAGCTTCTGATATAGTGGCGATGAAAAATCCTCATTTCAGCAATGCCTCTTTCTGTCTGTGTTCATATTTTACAGCGTCCAAGTAATAAATCACAAGGTCATCACGCTGTGCAGAGCCACAATGCTGCTGGTGGAAATAAGATTTCTTTAAAAAGATGGAACATGCAGCATCCTTCACACTTCCTGGAGCCGCTGGCGTATGAAAAAGCTTCGACGCAAATGCATCTATTGTTGCAGCAGCATAATCCCACACTGACAAAAATCCTCTCTTTATTTTGAGCGTATCAATTTCACGAGTTAATCACCAGACAAACTTGTTCCCACACAACCCCTGCTGCCACAACTGTTGGCATCCCCAACAATTTTTTAAAAAATGACTGAAAATGTATATTTCAGTGTCAAAGTTCACAAGTCTATAGGAACTTTTAATCAGTCCTTTGTATAACCGCTTTCACTCAGCCACCCTTCAAAATGGGAAAGAAGGGAACATGCCATTGGAGCTCAACATAAAATACCTGATAAGTCAGAAGCCTGTAAACTACCCAGAGGAAACCTACACACATACTGGAAGAACACGCAAACTTCACGCAGAAAGTCTCCAGGCCGGGATTCAAACCCAGGACCTTCTTGCTGCAAGGCAACACGAGTTGTGTTTATGCTAATGTCCATTTTGCAACTGCAGTGTTTCCATTATATGAGAAATTAAATTGTAATCTCATATGAATAAGCTTGTTCACTTAACAAGTCAATGAAAAGACATAATCTCATAGTTCACCCATGGCATCTACCAGCTAAATACAGTAAATATACTTTAAATTAAATTGTGCAGTGTGCAGTTCTGCTGCTGCTGCAATAAAATGTGTGTTTTTCACATCTTTATCAGTAACTGTTACAGTTCCTGTAAATTTTTTGAAGTAATAATAATCACAAGTGGCAAAGAAAATGTGGCATCTTCTAAAAATCCGTCCCTGCAGCCTAAACTCTTTATTCTGTTTCTCAGTCTAAAGTAGAAGCTGGTGGAGCTGAAAACAGAGCAGCTGAGAGAGTTGGCACCTTAGAAAGTTGGAATTGTCAACAGTTTCCTCCCGCATACACCCAGTTTGTGTTGAGGAGACGAGCTCAGCAGGGGGCCCGCACCGTAAATGAGATTCTTCACCCAAACCCCCCTGCTGGGCCTAAATTAAGTCTGCGCTCCTCCCACTCTCAGTTCTTGTCCGTGAAATAACGTATAGCTCCAGATTTGCTGCGTAGTTTAATTAAACACACAAAAATTAATGGAGGGAAGAATTAATGGAGGGATGTGGCCTGTTTGCTTGTTTGATAATGCAGCTTTGTTTAGTTTATCAGACAGAGGCTCATTATTTAGTGTGGTATCTGATTAACGCTTTAAAAGGCATTTATTGTTTTTGCAGGATCTGCTTAAGGAGCTACGACTAATGAGAGAAATGTCTGACTCCGCTGCCTCCTTCACTGAGTTTCTAACTGGAAGTCTCTCAGCTGTTTGCTGCTGGACAACAAGGAACCGGGTTCAGCTGAATGTGCTTCTTGTTTCAAATTGTGATCACACAAGTTGTGCAAAGTTGCTTTAACTTTGTTTTTTTGTTTTGTTTTGTTTTGGGTTTTTTTCCACTAATGACCAAAACAAGAATAATGTTCTTAAATACTTGTGATTTGTTTTGGGACACAACTGGACTGTGAAGCAAAACTACTTTTAATCCACGTCTTCGTGCTTTAACAAACAAATCACAGTCCAAGGTTAGAACTCGGGTGCATTCATGTGTTGTTTTTTTTTCTTTAAGAAAACACTCCCAATATTCTCTATAATCTTTTGAATGCAGCTTCACGTAAAGCAGTGTCGTTTGCAGAAATGTATGAGAAATACAGAGTACGGCTATCCGAACGCCGTTTCCTTGCATGTGGGTGTCGACGGTTCGCTTCAACATAAGCTGCTTTGTTTAGACTCCAGCAGGTCATTTCATACAGTGTTACCTCTTGGGTAACCAGATCAAGTTCACAGAAAATATCTTCACATAGGCAGGAATTCTGAAGGTCAACACCTTTATACACGAAAACATACCAGAAGCATTGATTAACTGCGGACAAATGTCATTGTTTAAAAAAATCACACCGGTTTCATTTCATTCGTTTTATGAAAAGTCAACACTGTATGTACAGGGAAAGCTGCAGTTTGTCATCGTGGTAGACATCATTCATATATGTCATTGAAATTTCATACAAAATATCGACTTACTGCTAAAACATTGGACCACGACGTTCTGCGATTACTTGACACTTTCTCCAAAAATACTTACATCCTCCTATTTTAATAACACCACATTTGTTTGACCTTTAATTTTTACCAGGATAAAAAAACCCATTGAGATTAAAAACCTCTTTTTCAAGGGAGGTAGCAGAAGCTAACATCTACTGTCTCCACAGTCAGTGAGAAGGAATGTGAACGTCCCTTCTGGATCGGCAGTGTGTAATTCCAGTGAATAGGGAGTCTGTAGCATTTCTCCAAGGTATTCAGAGTGCAAAGTAGCTGGGATGAAATCCAAATTCATGACCGCCTTCTTGAAACAGAAAAAGGTAGATTGTTCCTCTGGATTGGGAAGTCCAGTTTAAGAGTTTAAGTATCTCAGAGTTCTGCTCACGAATAAGGGAAATATATGTTTTTCCTACAAGTTTATCATGTTGTTATAACTTCTTTAATTTTGGATAAAAACTCATTTATTTTCCCAATGTTCACTGCCTACTCTGGAGTTGGTTTAGCACCAGCTGAACATTTCTTACTTTATGTCTTGTGTGTGTAGGCGTGTGTGTGTGGGGGGGGGGGGTGTAGGCGTGTGTGGGGGTGTGTGGGGGGGTGTTGGCGTGTGTGCGTGTGTGTGTATGAAATCAGTGTAAAGTTCTGTACTGATATGCAGAACCTGGAGCCTCAGGAAACACTGAAACCAGGTTTCCTCATTAGCAAGAAACCAGCAACCAACACTTGTTGTCTGAGCATCAGCAAAAAAAAAGCGTGGCTCACAGGCTCAGGTGCTGACCAAGTGATGAACTGCTGCTTCACTTCTGACGCTAATTATCCCCAAAATGGGAACGCAAATTCAATTAGCAGCACAGTGCAAATCTGCCCAGCGCATTCACCTTTTTAAAGTGCAGAAACAAGGAAGAAGAGTCTCCACGCAGGGGGTTTGACTTCCTTCCAGTCAGCGGAGGTGCCGAAACAAGAATGAGGAGTGTGAAACTAAAAAGGAAGAAGCATCTGGGCTGCATCCTTTAAGCAGGTTGCACGTTTGGCTCCATCCCAATCACAGCAGGTGCTTAATGATTGACAGCGTGGAGCACACGTCCTTTGAACTTGGTTGCATTCATTAGTAGCTCAGTGAATCTTCCTTGTAACACTGAACTCTTGATTTTGAGAGCCAGTGCTGCACTTTAGGCCTCAAAACAAATGAGTTTTTTGAATATGTGTGCCTCAGAGAGCTATAAAAATCCAAATGACACTTTCTCAGCTCCTGCTGAGATGGATTTATTTTGTCCTCATGGCTGCAGACAGTAGATGGTATCTCTGCAATGTAGGACCGTGACCTTGCACAGCGTGTCAAGGCCTCTTTATCACTGGAAATGTCACAGCCAAGTTCAAACATGTCAGCTGCTAAGACTCCACATGTCCGGAGCAAAGGCACCTGGGTATTGAGCGCTTGCGTTCGGCTAAAAAAGGAGCCGGAATTGGGACGGTGCACGGACGGTGACAGATGACGCCTCCCAAGTCCCCCATGGAACAAATACAGCAAGACGAGCCGGCTGAAGGGTTGTCATCTCCTGCAACAACTGCAATAAATCTACTTGATCTTCATCTGCTGCTACTATATGCACTTTTATATGAAACCAGTGCTTTATCAGACAGGCTCGCTCAATCTTTTATAAAGTATGAGCAAAGGGTGCAGCAGTAAAATTCATTTTTAAAAAGGTGTACCCTCTCGATATACAGATATGTGGAATAAGTCGTCAGGCCTAAAAAGTCACGAATCAAATCGCGCAATTCATAAGACATAAATCATATCTTCTGTCACATATAAAAGATTATAAAGGTACTAATTAGCATTTGTCAGCCCTCAGAACAGAAAGTGGGAGGTTGACGTGGCTGCAGCTCTGCTTTCTGTGACTGTTGGATAGAAAAACATCTCTCAGCTTCTTCACATTCACCCACAAGCTGGAGTTACTGCAGTTACTGCAGCACAGCCGTCTGCTGCGGGAAACTAGAACGATTCAAAGACAGGTCCTTTCCAACCTTGTTGTCCATGCCGACAAGGTTGGGAAGAATTAAACTGAACATGAATGGACAAGCTCAATTCAATCCAACTGATCCGTTCGACACAGAATAACAGGGACAATAGCTGGAAGATCCCAAAGCACCTGCAGCTGGAGCTACAGCAAAAGATTCCAGAAAACCAAGTCAGGTTCATAAGTACCGCTCTACTTTAGAAAGTAATACAATAGATTAGAAATAACAGCTTCTGTTCCCAAATAGGGACATTCCAGGTGTATCAGCAACAGATTAAAGATAAATAGAAGCAAATTTATAGAAAAGAAAAACAAAAAGAATATACAAACAACAAGTAAGACTAAAAGACTTTGCAATAGGTGCAAACTTGGAGAATAAGAAAAAATAAATAAATCATCTTCCAATTCTACAGATTTGTACAAGTGGGTAGAATCTAATTTGCATGTACATTCGTTGACAAGAGCTTAAAAAACTGCAGCTCACGTCAGAAATGAACCTTCAGTAATTGTGATTATATATAAGCGAAGACAAATGTACAATTTTTAATAAAAATCTCTGATTGGAACTTTTTATAAAGTTACAGTTTTGATCCGGCATTTTTTTTTTTCATCAGATATAAGAACGTTGACAATGTTTAGGGACAAAAATCCTGCACAGGCCACGAAACTTTGAATATTCGAATTTGAATCCGCTCTCGAGGGTTTGAACGTTAAAATCTAATGGAGTTCCAGCGCAGAGAAACATTGACATCTCTTAAACCAATGCGTCATAATCGACAGATGAGATTCCCTGTGTGATCCAAAGGTGATTTACACTCACGCTGCTGCATAGTCAATTTCCACACTTCCAACTTGAGCCACAGACTCACTTTAAATCTTCTTATTGCTCTCAGTGGTGTGAAAAACCTTGTAGAACCGCAGTTCCTTATCATTAATATTTATACATAACCATTGATATTCAGAAACTGTAAGCCGTCTCGGCGAAGAGAGCCGGAAATGAGGGTCCCTGATGTGACCGTGCAACAACACCTCCATTAACACACACAAATGACTCCAGTCATTACAGTTCTGACTGCTTGTAACAGTAATAGGCCTTCTTTCTTTGTTGGATGACTTTGGAGCCAAAACTGCTCTGAATGTAGTTAATAAAGTCATTTTTAGATCATTTGCTTTAAAATTAGAGGCCCAGCAGTCAGATTTGGCCTATTATAAAATGAGCAGATATGCTTAGTGGTTGTAAATTGGCAGATATTCTGTTATTATGTCAGTCCAGCAGCTCAATAGATCTAATATCAAACCGCTATTATTCTAATTTAATACCCCATTTGAATAGGACCTGAGGATATCCTGTGATTTTTAATAACTTTACAGATGGGTGAGGGTGATGCTAAGTCTCCTCGAATAAGTGTGCAGAGTCACAGAAATGGAAATCCTTTCACAGGAAGACTCACATATCCGCACAGCCTTATTTATAGAGGGGCAGAAGAAGAAACATGACCAAACAATTTCAGTCATATTTGTGATTTAATTTTTACTCTGAGAAAAAAAAAAAAAAAAAAAGATAAAAGAAATTTCAAAGCTGTTTTTTTTTTTTTTTACCAACAGTAAGGGGGAAAAAACAGCCAAACTCTCAGTTCCCCCGGTTTAAAGGCGCCTGTTAGTTATTGTATTTGAAGTTGCCACATATCTACATGGGAACCACACAGCCACAATGCCCGCCTCTGGACCAAACAAATCAAAGGCCATTATTCATCTGAAGATATTTCTGAACCTCTCTGGTGGATCGCATCATTTGTCAAATCAAAGCTGCGGAGAAACAAAGCAGAAACGGACTTGTCCAAAGTTCTGTAGAAACTTACTTACAGCGAGGCTCTGTGGCCCCAGAGGTTACGCAGAAACAATAGAGAGGGAGAGGATTAAAGCGCTGTAGAAAATAGAAGACAGTCTATCCAGAAGCCTCCAGTTCCCCATAATGGATGACCAGTTAAAGCACAGCAGGATATTTTGCTTTTTGCCCCTTCTGGCTTAAAAATCGAAGTGGTAATAGGTAAAACTGTCAGTTTTGCTACAAAAGCTGTCATAGGAAACGATTTCATTTTATTGTACAATGGATTTGCCAGTATTCTTTTGTTTCCTTCTATATTAATTTAAATCTGGCATATCTCTTACGTGGAAGGAAATTGACATCCAGTGGACCACATGGGTGAGGGACTGCAACCCCCCACAATCAACTGTTTACGACCACATGAAATCCCCTCCAAAAACGCTCTTAACGTCACATTTCAATAACTCAAACACCAAACATACATTCAAATACATTAATGTGCATCCTGCAGCATTGCTCCTAGATGCTGCAGTTCTCAAACTGCATTTTCTTTCAAATATTTTATAATCCACCAAAAACTGAACATTCAACGAATAATTTGAAGTTTCACTCAACAGAAAAATCAACAAGAGGTGTCAGGCGGTCCACTGCACTTCGAAAGTTTCTCAGAGATAAAAACAAAAACTTTAAAAAGAATGTAATGAAGTTGAAGACTATGAAGTGCTGGTGAAACATTAGTGGACTAGCCCTTACCCACGTACTAATAAAACTTCATAGGATATAACGGCAAGAACATATTCTAGTTCGAAAAAAACAAAAAATAAAATTTTAAATTTCAGATAAAAACCCCTGTAGGTCATACCAGAGGACAGAAGTTATTTTCTTTACCCTAGCCTGTGTTTCAACCCGTGACTCTGTGCTGGTTGGCCCAGAAATAACAAGAAAGCATGTAGTGGAAGATTTCATACAAAGCAGGAAAACAGACTATTGTTGTTGTATGCTTTTTATTTTTGTTGGCGTCTCATGAGAGAACTGCGATTCACCACACAGGATAAAATAATCAATTGTCATGCCTACACTCACCTCTGGCTCCAGTCGCAGCATCTTTATTTCAGCTTGAGCTACTTTCTGGTTCCCTTGCAGAAAAACATCTTCTGTCACCTGAACTTTCAGCTACTAACACAGAAAGATTAGTAAGTCACCATGCATACAGTCAGATGGAAAAAAAACAGGACTGCCTTCTCAGTGTTCAGTTCTTTCAAGTGAAATATTCACATTTTTATGTATCTTTAAAAAAAAAATGGTGAATGAAAATTTCTGATTGTCACCAATTTAACAAAAAATGTTATTCTCTAAGGAAAAAGTTAGTACACCGTATTCCCTAATAGCCAGAGTTACCTCCATTGGCTGAAGTACTTTCAATGAGACGTTTCCTGTCTCCATTTGCTGTCTCTGAGTCTGAGAGACATTTGCTGCACTCCTCCTCACTCTGAAATACTTGAGGGGTTTGTTGCATGTTCCATCTCCCAGCATCTCAATCATATCCAAACTGTTGGCTTTTAGGCCTAAGACTTTCCATTCCATGATCCTCGCTGAATTAACAGCTATGTTTACGTCATTGTCGTGTCGCATGGTTTAATTTTGCTACAGCGCAGTGACGTCATCATCGCTATCTGGTCCTGTGGGTGAAACAATCCCTGGTAAAATGATATGTTCCAATCCTGAGCTGTTAAATGTCTGAGAATTTGAAGTTTGTCGAGGTTTGAGTCGGTGAAGAAGGCTTTTCGGGTTATGATGGCTGGACAATCCACTGTTTCCTGATCACACAGTAAATTCAGTTTGCTTCACCAGCCACTCAGCTTTCTTTTCCACCTGGTCTGACTGGAAAGCAGGTTCAAAGGTAGAGCTGCCGACCATTTTGCAAATTTTGATTACAGACAAAAAAAGCTCTTTTAACTTTGGATGGGTTGTGTTCTGGGTCCAAACTGTACTAATACCATTACACAGCCCTGTCTTTAAATATTTTTATACTGGGGAATTTTTCTACATTATTTCTATTTTTCTTTTTTTTTTTTTTAATTGATGTAGTAACATAAATCACCCAACAATGACTGTGTCTTGGAACAGCTGCTCAGAAGAAAGTTGGAACGGCAAAGAGAAATCAGGAGATAATAACTAGTTTTAGTTTTCTGAGAAGAGAAAGTAAGTCTTGGTGAGTTTATGGCCATAAAAAGTCCCGGTCCAGACTGTACGGCATAATGACCTTACATAGGTTAGCCAGTGCAGCAAGCATGATGAAACCGGAGCAATGCCCTGCTTCCCGCCTATGATCAATGAGGAGAAAGTATCACTGTGTCAGCGAAGGACTGCACAGTATGCCAAAGGAGGACACGCACTCCCAGAGGACCTTGCACACAGGCCCGCGCGATTCGGTCGAGGCAGAGGAGGTTAACACGCTCCGTTCCACATAAGGAGACAACTTGTGGTGTCATTTGTCAAAACCCGTGCTCTCCTTCGGCCCGCGTGGTTTTAGACTCTTTAGTAATTTAGGATTCTGCATGCTGCGGCGGCGATGCTTTTTTTTCAAAGTGGAGCCACAGTTACTTAGCATCACATAAAAAGAATTCATGCCTTATTTAAATGTGTCTTTGCAATTAAACAGATTGCACTGCACCTTTTAAAATTTTAAAAAGATGTTTTATGTGGGCTTTTACAGTCGCGGCTAATTTGTTTATGGCCGGGCTTTCAAACTTATTACACGAATGAGCAGAAATATATTGCAGCGACGCAAAACAATCCAGCGGTAAACCACAAGGATGTCGGCTCAAATTTGAGTGTATCTTTTGCTCCAAATTGACAGAAAGCGGAAGATATAAGTGTATCGTTTGCCTCCCTTGAAACAATCCATATTATGGCAATATTGATCCCTCAACACTCACTTGCATAAGGAGGAGCCCACTTCTTTTATTTCGCATTATTTAGCATTCCGGCTACACAGTCACCGAGATCCTATCCGGCATTGCGCTTACATCCTTAAAATTAATTAGAATGAGGTCACACCAAGTAGGGAAGCAACTAACCCTTTTGCCAATAATAAATCTGGAAGTTATTCCAGGGTAAACAGATTAACTAATGAGCCATAATTCCAAGGACCTCTCTCCTAATAGCGTCGGCAGCAGAAGCCGGAGAATCCCAGCTAATTGTGTTCAAAGCTGCCCAATAAAGGCGCGGCGCGGTAACATATGCGTCCGCTAATAAGGTTTAGCATGTGAAATAACGGCAGCGGTGAACTCATGGGGGGGGGCAATTATGACAAAGCTGTGCACATCCTAGATAACCGTTTGCCTGACTCAATCTGGCTAAAAAAAAAAAAACCCGGGGGAAGCAGCTCGCAGCAGCTGCAGGGGCTGGAGGAGCTAAACCGAGGCGGAGGGTAGAGCGCCAAAAGAAAAGGGGAAAATCCTCACAAACAAGCGTCTAACAAGCTCCACGCGCACTTACAGTCAGCCTGTTTCATGCATAGGCATCTGGATTACAGTGGAGGCGGAAAATCTACGAATTTCTAGCCGCTGGTAGCCGACGTCTAAGCACATAACACAACAGGACTGGCTTGGAGGAATGGTATCAATGGAAATTATTATGCACAGATCTGGCAAATAGATGGGAGTGAGTAATGCTTGTTGTAAATCCCTCATAAAGCCCCTGAGGCCAAGATGGGATTATGTGACAGCATCACTGTGGACGTTTCTAAATTTACAGCTACTCTGGAAATTAGCTTTAAGTAAGATAAGTATGAAGTAAAACAGGAAGCTGGCATCTTTTCCTTTGTTTGATTCCTGCTTTACAGAAACGAGTAAAAGAAGTTGTTTCTTAGTATTGTGCGGCATAATTCATAGAAATGTTTTCCTAAACATTGTCAGTAAGAACATAAAGAGCAAATCCAAAACTTAGCTGAGTGTTTTTCTTGTCTAATAGAATAGAAGGCAGCTTCTTGCTTTTGGTTAATTCACAGGAATGTAGAAACAGGTGGTTCTGCAATCAGAGCCGCCTGGAACCATGACTCTGGAGACAACGGTCAACTTGAGGGAAACACCTCGACCTCACCTTTCCAGGACCTGTTCACGTTTAGAGTCAGGAAAATGACAACCAGCATCTCTGCAGAAGCCACACATCCTGGACACAAACTGTTTTACCTTCAGCTCTGCAGAGTGTTATTAGGCACAGGGAGTTTCTTCCCTTCGCCTTTGTCTCTGATAAACATGTTGAACATCATGCATCTTGAGTAGTTGGCGACAGTAAAAGGTGGTAGCACACATATTGTTCGTTTCTCCTTATTTTATTTAATCTGTGCTCTCTGTCTTTACATGCATGAGAGTGCTTGAAAACCACAGTAGAGTTCCTTGTTTGTGCACAAAATCTCGACCAAAAAACCCGATTCTTTGCCCAGAACCAAACGATGCCCGCGTTCCTGCTCCTTCATCAAAGCACCAACTCTGTGATGGACAGGAGGAACAAATCACATTTATGTGACATAAATTGGAGATATGTTCGCAGAAGCCAACAGCTAATCATTAGCTGGTTCTGAAATATTCAAACCAGCAAGAACTTCTCTGGCTCGTTAAAAGTTACTTCGGTTCCTCTTTCTCTCCATTTTGATGTTCTGATTGAACTTGGACTAGTCCTCTTCACCACATAGATCACTAAATGACATTAGTAACGGCCTTGTTATATGATGTTCGCGTTAGTTAACCATTGAATAGGTGTACCTAATAAAGTGGCCGGTGAATATAAACATTCCCTGGAGGAGCTGTTTTCTTTTTTTGTTTTGTTTTTTATTACTATTATTTTCTGCAAACACTTTCCTTATAATTAAAAATATAAAAGTTAAAGCTAGACATCAAATTGTAGCTTAGCCGGCGTTTTGCAGAGCCAGTGTTTCCATTTAACGACGACAACATTCAAAGACAAATTTCTGTCTTAATTTAGTACCGCTGCAGGCCAGTTGGCACCTTTATCTTTCCAACGCAGCCCGAGACAAATGAAGACTTCTGACCACGGCCAGAGTTTTTCCATGGGAGATTAGAAAAGATGTGGGCCGCCGCTAAAATCTGGCACAGGCCTCTGCTCGGTCCAGCTCCGAGCCAGAGGAAAATAAATTACCTACCTGGAGGTTTGAGTCGGTTTCAGTTTACACAGCACCTTCTGTTGAGCCAACCTTTCAGAGATTAATTGCCAAATAATCTTATTTTTACCACTAACGTAAAAGCAGTCTTTGACTTTGCCGGAGCCACAGCATTTGCCTATTTTGGCTTTCCAGAGACAACGGAGGGCTGTTACCATTTTAATGAGGCCTGAATTTACTTTATCTGCTTTTGTTTAGGTCACTTCAGCCAGGGAGAACCAGAGTTTTAGCTAAAACAGCTTCTTGTTCTTGCAGGTGGATGTTCAGAGTGACGAACCAGTCGTTCCCCTTTCAGATGTCAGCTTGAAGGTCCCACCCAATTCACCCATAAATCAGATAAGAGCAAATGTTTCTTACCAAATGGATCAAATTTGCATGTAACTCACATGTAAAATAATACCTACACACTATTCTTTACTTCTTTACTTTCGCAATAAAATAGAGAGCTGTACTTTACTGAGCTGTTGTGTGTGAATACTCTCAATGTTTCATGCACACATGAAATCATTTCTGTGTATTCATGGCAGAAAGGCTCATTATGGAGGGATTTCATAATAAAAGCTCAGCAGTCTATAAAGTATGAATATTGTTGCCGGCTGTCTATTTATTTTTTTGTGTGTGTGAGTGGATCTTTAGGCAATAAAAAGTGAGTATACTGATATTTAATGAAAGTGTTCATTTTAGTGTTTATTGTAAATAAATCCCCTGTATGGTTTGATTTTTTTTTTAGACTGGTTTACAAATATATAGTCATATTCATTAAAATACGAATATGCCTATATAACAAAATGTATTAAACACATTTTAATGAATACATTACATCATAGTCGTGATGTAATGTGGAGCCACCATTTCTTTAGACTCGGTGGCCCTAGTGGCCACCACGTGATCGAATCAATCAGATTCATTCAATCCAGTTCAAATTAAAAATATTTTATCACAAGAGTGTCACATTGTTACCTAAAAACAGCTGCAGGACAGACGGCCAGCTGTGTCACCAGAGCGGCATGAAAACGTTTCCCTAAATCCTCAAATCGTTACATAAAATAGCAATTAATTTTCGAGCAGAATTGATGTGATTTCCTAAAGGTTGTAAATCAAACACTTATCCAGGTGTGTTCTTTTATGCCGGGCATAAATCTGCATAATTCATGAAGCAGAGAGTGCACCCGTGCCCTCAGAGCTGGCCCTCGGCTCCAGCTGTGTGTGAAGAAGGATCCTTTTCAGCATCTGTCTTTTAGAGTGTTATTAATAGACTTTAATGGATTCTGGATTTTTGCTGTTGTTGTTTTTTTTTTATTATTATTATTCTATGCTTAAGATGGACATCATTAGACTTAGTGGCCTTTATTCATCAGAAGCAAATGGCCCGGGGTCGGGAATCAAACTTGGAACAGCCGGATAAGTACTGTAAGACTACAGTGTGTGGACAATTATTAGGTAAGGCTTATTTATTAGCATTATTATTATTATTAATGACCAACTACAACATGCAAAATGTTAATAAACCTAAATAAAGGTTAATAAATGTTTGAGAAAGCTCTTAGGAGAATATTTATGTGTGCAGAATCACTGGGCAACTGTTATTCTGCAGAATCATTTTGCGACTAAATAAAGAATCTTGAATTTTATTTTTCATCTCTATAAGTGAAAATTATAAGCATACAACTTATAATTGTATTATAAGTTGTATAATACAACCAAGTGTATTGTATAATACAATACAAGTTATACAACTTATACAAGTTATAAGTTGTATAATACAACCAATCAGCATTTCAGACATTTTAAAAGAAATAAATCAGTGACTAATGTAGCAACTGTTTTTATTTCTTTTCTTTTTTTTTCAGAACCACTGAAACCGATTCCATTCATTGAATCTGTTTCTTGATCTGTTGGCCGTTAACTTTCTGTACAGAAGTGACCACAGCTGCCTAATATTTATGCACGCCTTGATGTAAGGGTTCAGTTTTAATGCAGTGGATTCGTGGGACAGAAAACGATTGCAGTCCAAACAAGAAGGAGAAGGCCAGTCTGTGAAAGTGCATTTATTCCAGTATGAAGGACACTCATCCTGAGCCTTGGAAGCATGATAGATTTTCTCAAAGCGTTTCCTTTTCTTTTTTTTTTTTAGTATTTCTTATTTCGTTTTTTAGAAATTAACCTTTTCTGTGAACGATCATAAAAGCAGGTCAGGGTCAAAATGGCTCCATTTCTGTGCTGGTTTCTAAACCAGCAATCGGTGTAAGAAAAATAAAATTAATATTTCCACTTTATCTGCGTACGTTGTTGCACCTGGGCACAGGAATAATTCATACGTAGTTTGTTTGTGGGGTCTTATTTCTTGCTCGTGGTTTCCTCGTTGTCGTCGTTTTTCGGCTCATTTTCTCCTTTCTCTGTGCGTCTCCTGCAGCAAAGCTCGAAACCGAAGGAGGGAAAACCAGCTGATACGAGGCAAAGCGGTTGGGAAAGCAGTAAATAGGAAACAAAGTTATCAGAGAAATGAAATCCATTTCACAGTGTTCTGCTTACAAGGACGAGCCTTATTCCGAAAGAGCTCTGTGATTGATTCTCTCACACAGACGCGAGGATACGAACCCACAGAGAGCGACATTAAGATCGGCTCTGTGTGAGAAGGAGAACCATGAAACAAAACCTGCATACACAAAACAATGACATCCACAAATGAATCACATTTGTCATGCTCAATTAGTTTTGAAACAGTTCCTGTGGGCCTACGTTGCTCTTCAGAAAAAAGGTAAAAATGAACTATTTCTGGGTATTTTTGGCTATTTTTAATATAAGTTAAGTAAGAACCGAACATTGGAGAACGTGTAAAGGAAAGAATACGAGCGAAGGAGATATATATATACATCGCAGTTGTCTTTGCCTCAATCAAATAAGGCTCCTGTTGCGCTCTGCTCCTAAAACACCTGAGGCAAATCAATAAGAAAGGCTGACTGCAAGACTTCAGTCAGGAGCCCCAGTGATGACTTTCCTGGAGAGAGTGGTCGATCCAGCAACCTGTCTGAGCCCCGCAGTTGATTACAGTAGGGATTTCAGAAAATGATTACAGCTTTTAGGGTCAGATTGTACGCTGCTTATTCCAACCAGGAGGGGACTTGTTCTAATCTAGACGTTGCCTTCCCTTGTTTGTGTCTCGTTCGTTTTTTGGGCGGGGGGTTTTTGAGTGCGGCAAATAGGTGGATTGGGATCCGTTGAGGACTCGACGCTGACGTCTCTCTGAACATCCACAGCTGCTGATCCTGCAGGCTTACTTAGCACGGCAGGATGATTGAACATTTCACCAAAATCTTTCACGTTTTGACACAGGAAGGCTTTTGTTTGTCAGCCAATGGGAAGTTCAAGATGGACGCCACGGTCGTTCAGCGATAGCCAGAGATAATGTAACTGTCTTCTGCCTTTTCTTTCATGTTTTATTTATTTTTTAGCATAATTTTCTATTTCAAACATAAAAACAAGTGTTATTTAAACTGCAATATTGTATTGTATTGTCAGTCAGATGCCCGAAATGAACTACTTTTACAGTAAAAACTTAAAACAAACAAAAAAAAAGGAATAAATGGTATACCTCCTGGTGTACTGTTGTATCTTATGCCTGCAATTGTTTGTGGAAAATGAGACAAAAATAAAGTCAGAACAAAGATGAAAACCTACAGAAAGGACTTTGAATAAATTTGAATTTATTCACCTTATTAAATCTGTTTTGGTGAATTTTGTGACACAGTGGGTGAGGAACTTAAGACATTTTGTTTTCCCTTCTGAAATACCTCTGAAAAAAATCAGCAGTGAAGCTAAAGACAAAAGTTTTTTTTTTGTTTTTTTTTTAATTTTATGACACCACCAAAAAATTCAGTACTGAAACTTCAAAAGCCGGGGTCGTGTTGGAGATTTGGCTCCTCAGAATCAAAGGCTTCCAAACTCTTTTGAGATTTAATATTTTTGCATTTAACATAAGGTATTAATGGACTGGATTTTCCTTTTAAGTTGTGGGAAGCAGGTGTGTCAGCTCCGGTTACAGACTAGAGGGAGGTTACCTTCCACTTTCCATCAAAAATACAAATACAATGGCACATATTGGTGTCGGAACAGTTCAGCATCAAAACCCTGCTTCTAGGCTTTGCGTAGAGATACTGACAATTATTTCAGAATTTGAATTCATAGCTGGTCTTTTTAAACGGAAAGACTGATGTACGGTTGGGACCAAATATTTACATGGATTATATAAAAAGACCCCTGCCCCCTTACTTTCTAACATTAAATAAAAAGCATAAAAACTATGATATTTTGATCAAAGAAACTTTCTCAAAAGTTACGACTTGAATGTTTTATATCTATATGTCCAAAAGAGAAAGTAATATTCATGAACGAAGTCCCTCTGATCTAAAGGCAGCTCGGGTTTTGTTTGTTTTTATTAATATTAACAGTTTTCTGGAAATATTATTGATGGACAACAGAAAAAAAGGAAAGCTAACTGCTCTCTTACTGCTGTCTTCTCATGAAAACCCATTATGAACAACACTGGTGGGACCGGCCTCCATCCAAAGATAAGCAGCTTATCACATCTGCTGTACACTCAACTAATTAGGTTGCTTTGATGATACACACTCAGCACAAAAAAGCAAGTACTTACATTTTTTTGTGTCAGTAAACAAAATTGTGTGGACTAGTTTGTTTGTTTTTTTGGGGGGGGGGTTGTGACTAAAATGCAACAATCCCTGAGCTCGGTTTTGATGCTACTGACCAGAATAAACCCAGAAGGTCAGCGAGGTGTGATTTCAATCTTCAATGTAACACCATGAAAATCAAACTTCTCTATTTTCCAGACTATAAGTCGCAGTTTTTTTCATACTTTGGCCCGGGGTGCGACTTATACTCCGGAGCGATTTATGTGTGAAATTATTACATTATATGATATCATGTTATTTTCACACTAAACCACCAGAGGGCGCTCTAGGCCTGTGTTGATAATGTGTGTGGTAGAAGCTACGTCCGGAGTTAGCCGAGTTGTTTACAAGCGACACCGAAGATGAAGATTTAGTGATTTGGAGCGACACGGATGGTTTGGTAAACTTGTTAGCATGTTATTTATGCTATAGTTATCTGAATAACTCTTAATATGTTATGTTAACATACCAGGCACGTTCTCAGTTCGTTGTTTGTCATGTAGCGTTAGCATACCGTACAATTATTCAGCCTGTTGTTGCCTCTACTCTATTTTTATTGCTTTTCAAGATGACATGTCTGTTCTTGTTGTCGGATTTTATCAAATATATTTACCCCAAAAATGCGACTTATACTGCGGAGCCACTTATAGTCCGGAAAATACGGTATAATCAGAGCAAAAAGGAAACAAATTAGGTGATTAAAAATGTTTTAATCAGACACAAAAGACACACACAAAAAAGCAATTACCAGGAAGAGTCAAACCACTGTTTGTCCTTCAGCTTTACAGTATTTGTGTGATAAAGGAGCTGACTTTTATTTTGAGATGAGAGGTGGAAGCTTTCAGACTCCTCCCTCAGACCCTCCTCTCAACCTATATCACCTATCATTGGGCGGGAGGCGGGGCTTATCCTGGACCAATCCATCACAAGTTACTAACCACTAGCCTTGATTGGCGTTTCGCAAATAAACCTCTGTTCTAAAGATGGTATATTTGTTATCGTACTATGACATATATATGTTTCCTCTGCTTTGCTTTACCATTAGATATGTTTCTACAAAACGCATTTTGTCGCTCTCTGCAACAAACTGCAGCTCAGCTTGACTCTTGGGGGGGTATAAACAGTGGTATATCAATAATAATCTCATGCAAAAGTATCCAGTGTAGGAATGAATTTATAACAAAACTGAATAAAGCTTCCAGTTTTCTTCTTAATGCCATTTAATAAATTCCAGGAGTCTGGTTTGACAACCCAGACAGGCTGATTTCCAAGCTTTCCAGTGCGGTTTGTCCTCCACGGATCTTATTTTCTGCTTCACTCTGAGGTTGTGTGTAAGTGTTTTTATCCTACAGCAGGAATCAATACCCCTCCCACTTCCCCCATGCAGACAGGAAAGGCTGGGGTCAACAGAGTTTAATTAAAATCAATAAAGCAATAAAATAACTAAACTGACTTGTTTCTAACCATTAAAAAACGGATGAAAATACAACGGAAACCATCGGAGACTCATCCTCGCCGTTTCAGCGTCGCTGCTGACGAATGCCACCGGTCTTATAGAGTCATTTTCCCAGCAGCGGATCCAGAAATCCATACAGAAATGGGATGAATGTGATGAAGTGGGAGACGCTGTTTTATATCAGCTTATGATTTTATGCCCTGCGTAGCTGGAGATAAAGAAATCTATTTTTTAGATAACCACATTTATCCTGCGAAAGAAAAAAAACCACATTTTATCAGAAATATCTTGAGTTGGAGATTTGTGCTGTTTTTCTTTGTTTCTCTCTATTATTCACATTAGTTTCATGAGATCCATCTTGACTCCCTCATTGGGACAACGGGGTGGAGATACATGTATAGGCAGCTCAACTTTGACCCCTTCCAGCCACGTAGGGGAGTCGAGGCTGAGCTGGCGTTAAGTTGTGGCGTTCCCTGTTGGAGTCGAGAACAACCCAAATGAATGCTGTTGACGATGAAGGCCTCTGCATGTTTGGGCAGACATGCAGAAATCAGTTGTTACTGCAGTTGTGTTATTGTAAATCGCATCTTTTTGTTCTCAGCCTCATATCATCTGGCCCTTCTTGTCACAACCCCACTGGTGAATTTTGGTACTTGGTCTGAATGTCGCTTAACGGCTCCAACCTCCTGAAACCGTTTGTTTTTGTTTTTTCAGCCAAAAGTTCAAGACAGAAAGGTTCATAGTCAGAACTATTTCATCAGTCTCTTTGGTCTCTTGGCTGTCCTCTGGACAGGACATTCTTCACCTGTTGCCATGGTTTCTGGCCGCCCTCTAGAGAAGTGTTTCCCAACCCTGGAATTCAAGGCTAGCATGCAGGTCGTACCTTGACCATGGATGGGAACCTCTGCTCTACAGAACCTTTCCTGACCTCCGCAGCCTCCCAGCTGCCCCAGCAGACCAGACTCTGGGCTGCTCACTTTCACCCATTTGGTCCTTTTTTCTGTTGCCTCTTTTGAATTGTTTTTTTTTTTTTTTTCTTTGTTAAGAACTTTTGTCTGGTGTACCTGGAAGCCATCCAGGAACTGAGAGCTTTGTTCCTGATTTATTTGGTACTGTAAATCAATCATGGTCTCATTTCTACAGTGTTTTGCAGTTGTTTAGTTTTTGCGGCTTTTATGTTTAATTTGTAAAGGTCAGTCATTTTCTCTAGTTGGTTTTCTTGACTTTCGTTGGTCAAATAACTCATCTGCTCTCATTCAATAGAGTCGATGGACTCCTTGGTTTCATCCAGGCTGTTAGATCCTCCTGTAAACATCTCTGTTGCCATCTGATTACTGCCTGGATTTCAGTTAATTATTAAAAGTTTTTTTTTTTCTGCTCTAAAATCCTCATACCTAATCTCCTGCCTGCACTTGAGTATGAAAACCACAGCTAAAGGAACCTTTGAAAGTTTTTCCCTCATAATGAATCTTAACCCATTTTCAATGGATTATGATTGATTGACTGGTTAATTCTTCTATAAGATATCTTAGCTAAGTAAATCTTGACTGATTAAACTATTCTACTTTCTCATTCGTCGAGTATCTTATTTCCTGAAAACAAAGTCCTGTGATGATTTTAGCCTCCTTTTCATTTTGGGTTCTCCAGCTTGGGTACATGCAGGAATCCATAAACACTGGGAATTATTAAGGAAAACACGTTTTTAAGTAAAAAAAAAAAAAGTACACAATGTTTATGTGCTTAGCTGCAATAAAGTCATTTGGACAATGTTCATAAATGGAGCCAAAACACAAGGAATCAGGAGGTTTAACAAAAGCAATCTAAGTACATCCAAAATGAGGAGTTTCACTGGCATTACACCACATAACGATGAAGGAGGAGAGCAGTCCTTTGAACGCCATGAACCTCACACCACCCCTGGCTCTTTTCAAGGGGAGGCGACTATTGCTTGGCTTGTCAGCCTCCAGTCCTGCCAGGCACTCGACAGACCAAAGGTATGGACGGTTCACAAACAGAATTTTTAAATCTGGCCAGCATCAAAGGGCTGAATAGGAAATTGCAATCAAACGGAGAGAATGTCAATGAACCGCATAATGAGCAGCTACATGAAAAGGACAACAGTGGAAGGATGAGGAAGAAAAAAGCCAGGACTTTTTAACTTCTCACCAGAACGGAGGAAGTTTGTCTCGACTGATTGTGTTCTGGATGTTTGATCATAATTTATATCAGGAAAGGTTCAAAATCAGAGAAGAAAACCTTTACAAACCAGCTCATGGGAAATCTACATCTGCTGGGAACTTAAGGAAGAAAAATATGTCTATTTATTAAGTAAACTGTTTTGTAAGTGGTTCATTTATCCTCCCCTGATAAACGTAGCCTTCCTCTGGAACTATAACATCGTCACTGAAGAGGGTAAATTCACCAGTTCAGAAACCAGTTCAGCTTCTTCTAACATCAGTTATTTTATTAAGTTACAAGTTATTTTCATATTATGTATTTTGTGTTTTTTGAACTTTTATTTTATATGATGTGATCAACTATCAGATTTTGCATATGAACTGTTTCTTGATCTGTTTTTTTTTTTTTCATGTTCTGAATTATTTTTTGTTTTGTTTGTTTAGTTTAGTTTTTGTCTTTGGTGGTTTTCAGTTAGGTTTTTCTCATGGGAAAACAATCCACCCAAAAAATATTTTTTTTGTTTGTTTGTTTTTAGACATCAAATATTCCATAAAAACATGGATTTTTTTTTCTGTGGTTAAAAGCAAATGAGTAAAAATGTAAATGTGGTTTTATGTGTTACTTAGCAAACTTGCACAGATCCTCATTCTTCACATTTCCGGTCCTCAGATCACAAACTTTTGACATTTAAATTTTTCTCTTTCCTTATTAAAACCCAAACAGTATTTATAACTGGCTGCTCCACTTCATAATACAATTAAATGAACCTTTTTTTTTTAACTGTATTAATTCCCTGAGTCTCAATAATTAACTCTGCTAAACCAAAAAAAAAGAAACATAGTATCACCTTTCTTGGATAAAGTGCTTCACAAGAATCAAATGAAAAATTTTAAATAATTAAATTAAGGCATGAATAAAAGACAAAGAGCAAATCAAAAGATCCAAATGATTTAAAACAAATACAAAGGTGATCCAAAGGACCTTAAGGTGAAAGGTTGAACAGGAACGTCTTCAGACTCTGAGCCGGTGTGGAAGAGGGAGCGATCCGTCAAACACTAGATTTGAGTTTCAGGACCTGAGGGCTCCAGTTGGAGTACGTCTTTAACAATTCATTAAAAAAAGTAAATTAAAGATGGATTGTGTTAAAGTTGAATTAAAACAAACCTAGAGCTCTGCTGACTATGCCGTGAAAAATAACAAGTTTATGCTGAATTATCTTCTCTTAAATGCAGCAGAAGAGTAGAAGTACAGCAACACAATTGATCAATCAATCACGATTATGTCTTTTGCACATTTCAGCAACACAGCAGTTAAAGGTGCTTTACATTAAAAAAAAATACGCATGATAAACACATCATATACTTAACAGTTGTGAAAACTAATAAGAGACATTACATTTTGTCAAGTTGAGTCATTAAAATTGTTAATACAAATATGGTGGTCTATGTTTCATATATTATACAAAAGCAGCTCTAACAGCTGAGGTTTTACCCCTTTTTTAAAGAATCTTGGTATTTCGGCTGTTTTCTGGAAGCTTGTTTCATATTTGAGGTGCATAGAAGCTGAACTCTGCAACATCATCGAGAAACACTGACATGTACACGCAGAAAGGTGAAACCGCCATTTTGAATGTTTTTTCAGGTTCAGAAATGATCATTTCTGGTCTCCAAAAATTACAGATCTATGTGAACGCCCCGTCTAAACAATAAAATAGCTCTGTCATGTCTTTTTTTTTTTTTTTAAGTTTCAAAAGGAAGTGAAAGGAGGCTAAAACAAAGGAGAAGTTGAACATGAGTTAATCTTCAGTTTTAGTTCCATTCCTGAGGATCTTTTGGTCGTCTCCTCTGGTGGAAGCTGAGCTCAATCACCTCAGAGGAGTTTTCAAACAAACTATTTTCTTCTGTATAAACATGACTAACATGTCCTGTGTTTCTCCTTAGTTCTGTTCCAGACGCATCAGTCAGAAAATTTGCGAAGATCTTTTCCATCCTCCCTAATTCAAGCTCTCACTGAAGCTGTAATTGTGTCTTTCCCCCCCTCATGATGTCATGCTTTTCATGCTGTGGCATACAGGACGGCGTCGTACACCACAGCTGATTGACTGAGGTCCACAACACCTCTTCCACTTCTACTCAGCTCCCTCACCGTATCTCCTTAATATAGCAGAAACCAATAAAGCTGTAGAGCGGCAGTGAGAAGCAGACCCCACCCGCAGTCTCACTCTGCGGGGTTTTTTTTTTCCCCCTTATAAAATCTCTTAGCCATACCCTTCATCAATCTCCATACAAATATCTGCTCAACCCGTCATGCTTGACCTCCATTTCCATCTCAGTCTGGCCAGCCCTTATCCAGGTTTTCATTCCATCATTCACTATCCCCACTTTAACTATCCTCACCCAAATGATTGGTGGACCCGCATGCACAGGTGGCCGAGTTCTGAGAGGTGGAACTAGGCGATATTAAACATATTGCTTCTTATCTGATTGATGCTCGAAAAAAGTATTGGTTGTCTCTCAAGCCTTTAATCTCTTTAAGTTGGATCTGCGGGTTGATTTTTCTGCAGAGGACTTTATCTAAGTGACATTAAAACGCCCATAAATCAGTCAGTCTTATACCTACTTGTACATTTAATTGAAGGAGTGAAAACGTTGTTTCCAGCGAATGATCTCCATGAAAAAAATGGGAGATTTAATGAGAAAAAAAACTAAGATGAAAAAAAAAAAGAATTAAACGCATGCAATAACTACTAAAGTGAGAAGTTTACAGGATGAAGAAATTTATCATTAAAACATTATTATCAAAATTTATTATAGATTCACCTGGAGTTTGCTCAGTTCAATTCAAAAATACTTTCTAAATCCCAAAACGAGAAGAAATGCTGTAAACTCCAAATAGTTTTCTTTCAGTCTGATGGCTGTTGGCAGGAAGGCTCTCCGGTAGCAGTCTGTATTCCAGCGGTTCTGAACAAATCTCTCAGTGACAACACTGTGGTTGTATTACAGTCTGCCAACGCTCAGGGTTGTCTGGAAGGTTCTTTATTTTATGATTAATCTCCAAAGGTTCTACAGTCATCAGCAAAGCAGAACCAGAACTCTTTATCGGGCTGTTTAAGGTCAACAGCCCCAACAGATGCATTTATTATCTACTTTAAATTAAGGAATAATGATAAAGGAATGACAGATTAAAAGGAGAATAGATTAAAAGTTCTCTTTTTAAGGCAGCGGGTTTGTTAATGTGAGGATTTAAACGTCCTTTCCGTTTATCCACTTTAATCGTTGATCACCGTGAGTCTCTCGGACTGGAGGACAGTGGCTGGTCGGTCGGGGAATCATAAGAAAAAATCAAATCAAATCAAGCAGGAGAAAATGTTCTGTCTCTGGAGCCACCCACCAGAGCTAGCCATGCGATAAAGGAAGCACTGACTGTGCAAAGCTTAAATTGAAACCCATAGCCTATCTGCTCTCATTGTCATGTGCCTGATATTAGCCGCATCCCACTCCCCCGGCCGGCTGCAGCCTCTGTTCCTGCCCAGCCTCAGACAGCCGTGATACGGAAGCAGGTCACCGGCGTTGTGTTTGCAGCAGCCGGCTATCTGGGTAGAAAGCATGCTTCTGGCCCTCATTCAGCAGTTTGCGCATGTGTGTGTGTGTGTGTGGAGTCACAACAATATTTGCACATATTTTCTGGTGTTTCTCATCCTGGTCAGATAGGTGAATCACATTAGGGTGAGATTGCCTCCTCACTTCCTGTTTTGATTTCTCCTGTGTTGAGGGGAACCAATAGGTGGCAATGTTGATCAGTCTCTTTTCTTCACAGCACAAAGCAGATGAGATTTTTTTTTTTTTTTCTATTTGTGTCAAGTTTTAAAATAAAACAAAACAAAACAAAAAAAAAACTATGTACAGTCCTGAACAGCAGGGTAGCATACAGCTGTGTTCAAAATAACAGCAGCTCAAGTTCACCAGCCAGATCAATTCCCTGCTTACTGGGTGAAAACGTTATTTCTACAGAAAACAGAAAACCAACAGCCATGACATGCATGCTGCTGATTCTGTGTAATTGAATCATTAAAAGCAAAGAGTGTGTTCAAAATCAAACCAGTGGAGTGGCCAGAGATTCCTTCAAACAAGTGGCCATTACTTGAAGACACAGTCAGCAGATATTGGACACGGTGAGGGAAATGGCTTGTTCAAGACATCTTAGTAAGCTGCTTGGAGTGGAGAGGTGCAGAAAATGATCTCATCTACTTTAAAATGGACACCAAACAGAAAGGTGTGGGAGAAAAAAACGGAAAACTACCACTTGGTAGGGAACAGTGGCAGAGAAGGTTTACAGCTCCCAGGGAGTTAAAGACTCACCCACCGAGTCACATTATCTAAAAACCCTGAGCTAAAGAGATTTCAATAACTGGCTGACTGACCTGAACAAGAGATTTTAGGAGATAATAAAGTCCAGACTGATCGTTCTGGCTCTAGATGGCCCCGAAACACTGAACTCAGGCCACAGTTCACTGTGAAGCATGGTGGCTCAGCTGTGATATCATACAACAGTGTTGGGTCAAAATATCTGCTTTATGCCCCAAGCCAGGGGTCTGCAACCTTTATGACCCCAAAAAATCTAACTTAGAACCACTTGAAGAAACACAACTTAGAGTTCTTGATAAATATAAACCATGGAAGATTTGTAATTTTTAAAATACTCCCAACTTATTTGTACTTTTAGGTTTTTATGTAAAGAGAAACATAAACCTTTTGCGTAAAGAGCATGGATTAATTTTATCAAATGATAAAAAAGAAAATTAGCAAAAGATTATTTGTAAAACTATTACTGGTACTTTTAATGACCAAATTCAATGCCATAATTTCTTAAAAAACTGAAAAGCTGCTAGACCTTCATTTGTTGTCAAATCTACATTTGGACACATCAGTTGGTTCTGCCTGATATTCACATCACTTTACAAATTGAATCATTTTTACCTCATGTGATGTGAAAGGGAAAGTCAATGTTTCTAGAGCATCTAAGTATAAGTTTTAATTAAAAAAAAAAAAAAAAAAAAAGGAGCTTTGTTGAGCTTTACTCTTTTTTGTAACGTTTTGAACATGATTTGGGTGTCTGGTTCAGAGCTGATGGAACCAAACGGGAGTCGGATCATGAGGAACACCCACCTGTTGCCAAAGAAACTCCACGTCTGCAGGGAGCCGATTTTGTATCTGGGCATTGTTGTTCTCTGTGCATCCGTTTTGAGAACACCAGACACTGTCACTGAGAGATGATCCCCTTGCTTATTGATTGCTGGCACAGAATGAGGTTCCTTTTGTTGTCCAGGTTGTACATTTCAAAAAGAAGACAAGATCCACATCGCCATCATGTGTGAAATCGCTCAGCAACGACAATTGACGTGTCCATTTAATTTACATGGCACTGTGCTACCTCACATGCTATTGGCTGGTGTTTACAAAGCAGCCAATCAAGTGCCACTATTCTTTTTGCTTGATGTTGATTGGCTGAGATGAAGAAGAAGGTCAGTAATGCTGATAGATTCTGCTCTATTAATGTGGATGAATCTACATTTGGTGTATGAACTATTACAGAAGTCAGTTATAAGTATATTTAGAGCGGTCTCACGTATTTGTGGTTTCAGTGTCCAATGTATAGTTTTGAAGTCTTGAGAAACATTTAAATGCAGAAGTAACATAAAATACTCAAATTGAACATTAGCATATGAAGCAGAAATACAGAATATATATTTTGTTCTAAATCGTGGAGGGAAGTACAGGGTGCAACCTGTTTTACTGGCTCGTTACTTTAATAATCTGCAGCTTTTTGATTTTCTGCTGCTGTGTTTCCTGTAAATGTACCTTTCTCTGCCTCTCTTCCACAAGGAGAAGCAGAGCTGGTCTGGTATTCCACCTTGTGGTTTAACTATAAGCTTGTTTCCAGTTTGCAGTTCTTGAATTTGGATCTCCCAGCCGTGTGCACTGCAGGGTCATTGGCGCCTCCATCCGCAGGCTGAAACCTGCTTTAAATCACTTTAAACTCCAACAGACAATTAGCCATTTTGTTTTCTGATAATGTGAATGATCTGCTTTGTCACCCTCAGATTTGAGCTCCCTGATATTCGCGGGGGGTTAGGTATCACAACCGCTGCTGAATAGCTGAAATCCATGTCAATAGCATGTCAAGCAAAGACTATCTATAGGTATTTCAGCTTCCCAAGCTGCATTTTCTTTCGAATATTTTAGAAAAACTCCAGAATAATCCGCCAATAAATTGCCTGACTACTGAAATGCGACGATGCTGGATTCCCTGCAGTTAGTGTTTTGTGGGTCTGCACCAGGATTTCCTCTCTGTGGAGCATGAATGGAAAACCCTCAAAAGCAGGGAGAGAGAACCTTCTGAGCAGAAGGAGAGAGAACCTCCTCAACTCTCCCCACATGATGGAGTTTGGTCTATTTCTACGGCTGATTTTCACCATCTTATGAAAGAAGTCCTTTTCAGCAGGTTGGACATGGACGTGTACTCTAAGTCATTTCCATTATCTCTTGACCATGGCTGAGGGTTTATGAATAAAAATCTTCTTCACCATGAAAGACCGGTGCATTAAGATCCCAATCTGTCTATGCATCCGACCATGACTTATGAACATGGCACCAAGTATTAAACATGTCACATATCGTAAGAAAGAAAAAGTTTCAAAAGTAGCATTAAAGACATAGTGTTGGAAAAAAATCCTAAAGTGAATATTTAAAATGTTCCAGACCAACAGAGAAGTCATCAGAGTTACATCATTACCCAGTCTATGCAGGCCTCACCAAGCATGTACATGCAATGCTAGACTTTTAATAATTTCACTGCTGATTTTTATCAGCTTAGTTTGCAAAGGGAACTCCTGAGGCAGCAGGCAGATATCACTGATGCCAGGAACCACCAAGATTTTGTACGTTCAACCAATTTTTTTTTTTTCCACACTGCTCTGCCTCGATGAGGAAATATGTGGCTGGATGCTGGCAAAGAGAAAGTGAACATCAGCTCATTACTCCGTCAGGGACACTTTATATATGTATGGGGGGGGGAGAAAAAAAAAGTGCTGTGTTGAGTTGGCTTGGAGAAGGCTAATGACCGTGCCCCGGGGGTATCTTCTGAGCGTGATATGAGGTTTTGGGGTTGTGCTCCGCCAGGGATATGCCTCATCAACAGCTCTTTTTGCAAGTTTCATGGAATGAAGCTACGAGATGAGAAGAGCGTCAAGTGGGCCGGCTTTGGGATTGCACATGGCTTTTTTTCTTCTTCTTTTTTTGCAGATGATGTGGCTTTGTTTTGCTCTGGGGGGTAGAGGGATGGTGGTGGGGGGGCATCGAGCTGTGGAGTGAGTCACAGGTGTAGGCGTTGAAGGATCTCATGGCCCTGCTTATAAGAGGGACTGTGAGAATCAATAGACCACTGCTGCACTGCCCTTAAAGTGCACAATGTGCTGTACTGTTTTTATTGAATTCTGGTCTGAATCATGTCATTTACACTAAAAATACAGATAAATATAATACATGAGCAAGGAAAGAAAAGCAAATATTTACACCTATGACTACTCTGGGTCACCAAAGAAATCATAATAAGGTCTAAGGTGAATTAAAATTCCTAATGGAATAAAATAAAAGTAACTATAGTTTGCAGGATGCATGCAATATGAGTATCTGCTCCTTTTGTACACTGAATAAGTGCACAAAGTTGGAAATTAAAGTAACATAAGACAGCATGGAAAGTAAGTAGAGCATAATACAGACACCCAACAACACAATCGGAGCATAAATAATCAAATTACATTTACCATCCCATGATTTTGCATAAAAACAACAACAACAAAAAACCCAAATCAAATTGTCCAAAATTGTTCTCATGAGGGGCAGACATGCACATCACTGAATAACAGAAAAACTCCAAAGGTGGCTCAAGAAGGCCTTGTAGAATAGAACACAAAATGGTTTCTTGATCCCAGATGGGAAATTGCTTATTTGTTGACAAGCTACTCCATCCAAGATGTTAAATATTAAAGAATAAGAGCTCTGACAATTGTAACACATAGTGATTTTAGATTTAGACTTTTTAAGCATCGGAGTAATTGTTTATCGGTTTTGTGACGGGCACCTCCTTTTTACTTGATGATTCATTTTATTTCGTTTTATTCTTTTATGTTCGATACGAACTGCTTTTTTTGTCTGAAATAAAGATATTCAAAATAAAGACATTCCCTTAGTAAATACAAATATAACTACAAGCGATATTTAAGTTTGTATGTATGTTAATCTCGTGTTTCCTACATGACATGGTAGTTTCTCTGTAAGCACTGAGCCTCTTTTGACATCGCTACATGAGCCTGTAGTTTTCAGGTTGAATAGCTGCTAGCTGTTAGCTTGTAGTTTCTGAGGTTAAAGACCTGGAGCTTTTCTATGTGCTTTTAGCACCAACAACAGCCTGCAGTTTCTGTAGTAAACTGTAGCTTGTGTTAGCCTCTACTTTTTATATTATCTTGGAATTTCAATACTGACTAACAGTTTTTAAGTTAGCTTATTTCAAATTTAACTTGAGTTTCACGCCACGCTTGTGGTTGACATAATCCTCTTGCTCTACTTTAGCCTCCACTGCCTTATGGTTTCTGTGTTAACTTGTAGTTTGGACTGAACATCCACTAAGAGTAATAATACCATATTTGTTGTAGTCCATTTCTAACATCTGACATTTTTAACTTCAAAAAAACTACAGTACTGCACTGCATGTTACTGCCAGAGCAGTCAGAGGAGCAATTAGCTTCTCACAGAACACTAAACAGGATGCTTAAATACTACACTCCCTTCCATTTTCAAAGTCGATATTTAGGTCTGGAAACGGCATTGCTCCTAATTTATCATCATTTCCAAATCTGGTTTTTCCTCAAACTTCTTTTTCCAAGGAAGAAGAAAGGGGGAAATGATCTAATTTAGCCGCTCACAGCTTTTTAATTAGTCGTTGCCCACTTCCAGCCCTGAGCGAGAGCAGCTCTTCTGAATGCCCGGTGAATTCTTCCTGCCAACATGCAGGTGCATCTCAATACATAGTCCCATCATCAAAAACAACTATTTATTTCAGAAATTTGTTTCAATAAGCAAAACTCATTTTAATAGCAGTAGTCCTGTGAAAAAAGATTCTGTATTTTTTTTTTCCTGTTTTTGCCTTTTTTTCATGCTTAAATCTTGTTGATTAAACATTTGTATTATATTTTCAGTACAACCTCAAAAAGCACATTTTCTTAAACCATGATTTAATTTATTGAATGAAGATGTATCCACACCAAACTGGCACCTAAGTGGAAATGTAATTACTACTAAACCTAATAACTGCTTGTGCCACCCTTCATGGCAACAGCTACCCAGTATTTTACGACGCTTGGCGATGAGTGTTTTAGGGTTCTGTAGAGGACATTGCCCCACTTTTCTTTTCAGAATTAATTTAATTCAGTTGGACTGAAAGGTTTTCCTGCATAAACAAGCTTTATGCAGTCACGCTACAGAAAATTATGAACACATTTAATTGCCAGGACTAGGAAATAAATGCAGCATCCTGTTATGGGCAATGTGTTCAAATGAGAAAATTTGAGTTCAATGTCTTGTAACAGGAAAGCTCCTCATGTTAACAATATAAAAAAATACTTTTTCTTTTTTCTTTTTTTTTTTTTGCTGTTACAACATTTAATTTAATTTAAACAAGAACATATTTTGGTTTGTACAAAAAATGAATTTGCTTATGAGAAGTTTTATTTGTCTACCAGAATATTTCTCAAACTCCTCCTGAATTTATTTCCAAAAGTTCTGGCAGTTAAAGGCGTCCACAGAAACGCAAACAGAATGAATTTCAGACTTTGACTAGGTCACCACAAAACCTTCATGTTTTTCAGGATTACCTGCAAAAAAGCCAGTGAGGATTCATCGTTCCATTAATTTCAGCAAGTAAATATGTAAATATGAGACAAGTCGTTGTGTTCTTTTGGCTATTTATGCTCAGTCTCTCTTGTGTTGTTGGATCATGAGCTCTGACGCTAACTGAGGCAAATAAAGCCTGCAGAGCTTTAGATCCTGGATGAGTCACTTTGAGTAATATTGGTAGACCGGCTGATTCTGGTGAGGTTCTCCACATATCCTCCATCAGTAAATAATCGCTGGTTGTCTGGAGAGCCTTTGAAATGTTTTTGTAACTATTTCAAGTGGTTTGGGAAACTGCACAGAAAACACAACCACTAATAAAACATGGTTTAACAAAAGGAAAAGGTATATTTTCACATTAAGCCAGGTTGGTTTGGATAGAGATTATCATTTCCAAACTGCTTTTTCAGGTTTGTCCGATATCAAATCTCTTGATGATCTGATAATCTATCTATCTATCTATCTATCTATCTATCTATCTATCTATCTATCTATCTATCTATCTATCTATCTATCTATCTATCTATCTATATATATATATATATATATATATAATTACAGCACATTTTCCACGAATAATTTTACTGAGATGCACCTGCATGACAAAACGCCATAATCATTTTCCATAATGATGAAATGCAAAAAAAGAAAAGAAAAAAAAAGAAAAGAAAAAAAAAAAAGAAAAGAAAGAGTTACTCCCCCCGTGTAGCAAAGGCTTAAATGTAAATATTTCTCCTCAGATTAATTTCAGAACTGTACGCATTATATAAGCGCGTCCATGTCAAGCAGCTGGGAACAGGGAACAGGGGGCTGTGTGGAAGATAGAACCTCCCTCCTTGTCCGCATCTCATTAAGCGAGTCCCGCTGTAGGTGAAGCTGCCTCGCGCTGCCATTCTGAAGCAGGTGTCCAACATGGCGAACGCTCGCAGCGGCTCTCTGGCGACTATTCTCTTTCTCTTCGCGTTTCCAGCGGCTCTTCACAAAGGTAGGACTTTTTCTGCTTGTGCGTGGACGGAGGACGCCCTTTGTTCCCGCGTTTCCGCGGATGTAGATGCGGTGGAGTGTCATTTTAGCAGCTTTTTTTTCCTTTTTTTTTTTGTGGGAAGACGTCCGCGGCAGAGCGGCTTGGATTCAGCTGAGATGTTGTTCACCAAGTAGGAGAACATGTCTAAAGTTGAAGATTTGAGCAGAACAGGGCAGGTTTGGGTGTTTTTTTGGCGTTGCAGAGGCGCTGCCCAGCCGATACATCACTTCGGACCATTTGACTGGAGGCTGAAACCGCGTCTCCCTCCTTCACCACCGCCGCTGGGAACTGCTTTAAGAAAATAAGTGTTAGACAAGAATAACTTATATTTCTGCGTGATGTGAGGACGTATGAACCTGCTTGTTCGTGTGCGTGCTCGCATTGTTGCTGTTTCTGTCCCAGAGGTTACTTTGTGGCGTGTTCTGAACGGACAGAGCAGCAGTGCGTGGAAACTCCGTGCTGCAGCTTCTGCGTGTCAAAGCGGAACTCCATAAGCAACTTTGTTCATTTAACTTGTTTCAGCCGACTCGGGAATTTCTCCCGAGTATTTGGTTTGGATACTCTGTGGGGATAACAGTGCGCATGTCTTGACTAATTCGGCGCAAAGACGTGCTGCAAACCACTATGTTTTGTTATTAATCTCTGGGTTTAATGTTGAGATGGCGCCTGTGTTTCTATCTCGATATCTCACCTTCCTTCTCCAATTGTAGCTTATCAGTTTGTTTTTCTCTGCGGTTAAAAATTTCTCTCTGTAATGCAAACAAATATTTGATAGAAATATCGAAATTCAGTTTTCTATTTTCTGCTCTGCTTTTATTTATTTACGTTTCTGACTAGTGTGAGCTGCTTTATCCCCTGATCAATTCAGTAAAATAACTGATTGATTATTGAAGTCGCTCAACGAGATTTATTTGCAAAAATTTTAAGTACGTTCCAAAAAAAAAAAAAAAAAAAAAAAAAGTACGAAACACCCGTGGCACTTCGTACCAGAGAACAAACGTGCGCGACTAATTGTACGAAATGGGGGGAAGGATTACGAAATAAACAGCAGAACTCGGCGAGTTGGGTTTGGAGTAGCCGAGTGGATGCATGGGTTGTGAAAGTAAAAGCATTTCCACAGAGATCCAGGTCACATCTAATAAATAATAACAATAATAATTATAATAAATTCCCGGAGTAGTTTGAGCCGCTGCGGGACTGTGTGTTAGTTCCACCGCAGATGGGTTTGCAGACATCGGAAGCTTCCTGATCTGAGTTGGATGGGCTTCAGTTTAAGATGCGACACGATTTCCCCGCTGCTGATGGTGTGATCTGTGCAGAGCAGCTTCAGCTCAGCATCTCTCCCAGCTGATTTCCAGTACAGTTCTGCATTCGAACAGCCGCTCGGTGCAGGCAGCAAATCACCAACTTAAATGTTTCAGGCTGCTCTTCATGACAGAAGCTGCAGCCTCTCTGGTGGTGAGAATGACAGGGGAGGCAGATGCTTGTCACATTGTGGATTATCCACAAGACTTAATCCAGTTTTATCCACTGAAATGGGAAATGGATGCAGAGCCGTGTTTCCCTCTTCTCTCCTCAGAGCGAGTCAGTGAATGAGTGAAAAGCAGCAGAGAGAGACTGAGTCTGAGCTGGACGCCGCTGCTCTACCTTCATGGTAATGGCTCCACTGATTTCACACAGAACTCGGGGCACTCTGGCACAAAGCGTATCAATTATTCACCTCCAGCCGCATACTCTTGAGATCACATTGTGCCCATGCGTTTACAGCCTGCTTTTTCTTTTTCCCTCCCTCATATGAAGATGTGAAAGCCGAGGTCAAAATCCACCGTCGAGCTGTCATGACTGTCTGTGCAGCTAATCTGGAACCAGGTTCCATTCCATCCACCGTTCAACCTCAAAAAAAAAAAGATAATTTAATTGCAAACTAGAGATGAGTGGGCGTGGCTTATTGTGTTTCCTGGAGAAATGACCCAGAAGTAAATGTAAACTTCTGTATTTGTTCTATTTAGATCACTAAAAGGATTTACAGGGGCTCCCAGAAGTGTTAACACCTGTTAAAATCAGACTTTGATAATTTACTTAAAAACTTAATTTTACTTTTAGTGTATCTTCCATAATGCTTTACAAAGTGAGAATTTAACTAATTATTAAAAGAATAGATTAAAGTGACATTGTTGGAGAATTTCTCACAGCCTTAAGCTGATAGGTGGAACCACATTTGATTCAGTTTCAGTATCATTTTCAGTAGCCATATAATTGCACAATTTGATAATTGGAAAATAAATTTGCTTAATGGAAACGTGCCAATTTCAAACAAGCTCTTGTTTTTTCAATAAAAAAATTTGACACTAGGTTACAGTGTTTTTTTTTTTGTTTTTTTGTTTTAATTGGTTTACTTTGCAAAACTGCAATGGAAACCTTTTTTTTTTTTGCATCACATGATCAACATGGGTGTTGCCGCTGGTGAAAACCATGAAGAAGAAAACGACAGGAAGTAGTTGAAGGAAGACATGACGTGGCATGTTTCTAATAACTTACCACGTGAACAAACTCATTCGCCACGTGATTTTGATTGCTTATTTAACACAAACATCACAAAATGTTTTTCCTGATTAGCGGGACGTTGACTGTTTTTGACATTTTTAATGGAAATGCAGCTACTTTGGAGGAAACCCACAGAAATCCAACAGTATTTGGTATACAGTGGGATCCTGGTATTCATGGATTCATAGGGAGCACAACCATGTGAAAGTAGCAGAAATCTTTCCTTTAAAACACAACAAATAACAGACAGATAAAGCAGCTCTAATGTAATAAATCTGCTCCAGTTTCCTTGATACTTACATGAGAAACTGATCTTATGTACTTCCACAAAGGTCTGCACCTCAACTTAGAACTGATTATTTTAATAGTTCAAACACAAAATATATCTTAATATGCCTTAATAGGCACAGTAGAAATGCCTCACTACCACATAAGCTAACGTCTGTGGTCTTCCTTAGCTTCGCTTTTGGGGTTCAGCCAATTGGTGCCAAGGAAAATGAATGGGGTTCCTGGATTAGTTTGCAAAAAGTCACCAAATGGCATTTCAAGTTGCTGTGTGCCACTTATTTCTGCTTCCCATCTGCATTTTCTTTAGAGTAGTTACATGCACTCTACATAAAAGTCTGTCAAATTACACAAATAATTTGCACAGAAAAAATCTTTGATTTTGGGAACCTGTGAATACTAAACTGTGGGGGTTGACAGTTTACCGTTTCACTCTGTCAGCAGTCATTGAGACTGGACCACTGAGCCAGGAGTACTTTCTACAAAACGGCTTCTGAGAGCTTTTGTTCAAAGTTAATGACGGCAACAACAGCTCTATTCAGACGCTGCTAACAGACAGAAACATTTAGTCAAAAATACATTTTATGTTTAAAATAAAAACAACTGTTAAACAAAGTTAACTTTTATGTCAGCAGTTGCGTACAAGAGAGAGACAGACGCACAGCAGCAGCTCCCTCTGCGATTCTGTCCAGGAAAGAGAAATGGATAAACAGCAAAGCACTCCACCAGGAGCGATTATGCAAAGACTCATCTCATATTCGTTAATTTACACAACAAAAATGAAAAGCGTTGAGGCAAAATGCTCACAGTAGAGCCTTTGCTTGGCCAGAACCAATAAAAGCAGCACTCGCAGAGATATTTCTGTTCCTGCGAGTCTCGGGTTAAAAATACCCAAATTGCATTCATGAGTTTTGCTTCTACGTTACATTAAAGTTTAAGTAGGCTTTCACTTTCTTCCCTAATTTCCCTACCCTCATGAATTATGAATTCATATATTCCTTTCAAGTGTTATTTGACTCTAATACAAACCATAGAACAAATATAGATTCTAATCTCACCCCTCTTCATTTTACACGTGTCTATATTGCTATAAGTGAAAGGTATGTGATTTAATCTTGGTGCGGTGCCTTTGAATAAATATTAAGTGGAGTAGTTCTGCAGCTTATCGGCTTACAGCAACAGGAGACGCCGCTTTCCAGGTGTTGAGTTATGCTAACGCAGCACTCCCGCCATCAGCTTATTGGGACTTGAAGCTCCAGTGGCAATCCACCAATTATCCCAACAAGCAGAGACCGTGTCGTGTTGTGGCCGCGCGGGCTTGTTATGGCGTCTGCACAGGAATATTGTTATCTGCTGACCTGATGATGACCCTCATCACGATTTACACGCTGCTGTCTGTTTGATCTCAGATAGTTATTAGATTTGGATAAGGGCGTTAGTAATGCCTTGTGTGTAGATGCAATCTCTGGCTGATAATCCAACATGCTGATGGACGTGTTTACCACTCGCATGTTGTCATCTGCTCCTGAGAACACGGGCTAACCACAGGAAGTGGATCCCGTTTGGACCCGATCCTACCGTTTTACGCAGACATTGTTGTCGCACCTTTTTTTCAGATATACAGCCCACTGTACAGCTAAGCAAATGGATTAATTTGGAGCGTAAAGCTTTGATTAATGCCTGGCTGACAGCTTGATTTATACTGAGTACATTTCTGCTTTCTGGCCTGCTTTCTTATTTTTTATTTACCGCTACATTACCGCTGACATATAATCTGAGGCTGCATGATCTGTCAGCTTCACATTCCTTAATGTGGTGATTGATTGACTATCCTCAACTGTAAACAGAACTCAGTGATAATAGAAGGAACCGTTGGGCTCTTTGGAGATGCTGAGATGTTTGAGGGAAAAAAAACAAACAAAACACTCCATTAATTGGTTTTCTTTTAGGATTCATATTTTTACTGCGGCGTCTACCACGGGATGTTTTACTCCAACCCCGCATCAGTTTCAACCTGCATTGGTGAGACTTAATGCATACTTTAACAATCAATTATTGAAACCAATTTCCTGTACTCAATACATGGTTTGTTGTAAGGAAATGTGGTTATCCCAATCAATGAGGAAATAAAAGCTGATGAGCAGCGGTTTAGTTCATGGGGTGGGAATGGTTTGCTAAGTGGGAAGTTGAAAACGGAGCAACTTTTCTGCGGTACATTCAGCCTTGCTGTCATAGTTTGCTCTCCTGCAGTCATGTTTTTTTTAAACATTCGTATTCCTTTTAATATTTTAGTTATCTCCTGAAAGATGCCTGACATTTCCAGTCACAAACCTGTTGGTTGAATGAAAGTGGTTTTAAAATGTTTTTAGGGAAGTGTTGCAGGTCTGACTGTGAGAACATAAAGGTTATCCAGAGTAAACTTGGTCATTCTTTCCCGTTCTGCTCATGTCAGGTTGTAAACACTCCAGCATGGTGCTACATTTGAAAGTGTAGACTGACTGTGTAAAGGTCTGCATTTACAACACAGCCTACAAATTTGTGGAGTTTGAAGTATTTTCCAGATGTGGGTAAAAACGGAAACATGTTTAGTTTTTCCAAGTCTTTTTAAAAGTTGTATTCTTGAATCTCTCTATTCTTCATTTATTCTTTCCAGTAGATAGTTTGTGTAGCTTCCATAAAGTCTGACCTTTTTAAGAAATGTTTGCCATAGCTTTAGCAAACTTTAGAATTTGTGCTTTAGGAATTGAGGAGAAGAGCCCAGATTGGACATAAAAATGGAGTTCAGTCCAAACGACTTATTGAATTTGTCCTTTATGCTTTCCCTCCCCTCTTTAAGGCGGTAATAAACGTATAGAGTCTCTGTGGGTGAGGCGTTTTACTGCCTCGGTGCTAAGTGTTGAGGAGCTGAGGCTTGAGACGATGCAGCGCGGTTCAGACTACGATCTGCTCTCTGAATCTCTCTAACTCTTAGTAAAGATGCCTTTTACTGCGGAGCTGGGCTCCACTCTGCAGAGCTGCAGTCCAGAAACAGTTTTACAGATTTTACACAACCAATCTTTTCATTACAGGAAAATAAACCCTGGCTTTGAACTGTTTTTTTTCTCCCCTTTGTATCATCACCATGATCTGTCAGAAAGCAGCCAGCCTTTCTGACAGAGGAACCTTCCGACGTGGTTGTGGCTGAGCCAGGACCCCCCGCCATGATGGAAACAGGTGCGGAAGTGGACGTGCTCTCCTTCTGAACCCCCGCTGCAGCCTCTCCTGCTGTAATGAAGAACAATGGCTGTAATCCTGAAGGGGGGGCGGAGCCCCAGTGACCCGTGCCGTGCTGCCCTGTCAGTCTCAGAGCGACGGCGCTGGCAGGCCAACAGATGACTGCTGGGTCGCATCTGGCCTCTCTGCACTTAGTGTAATCAAAGGGAGAAAAAAAGGTTTATGGCCTACTTGTTAGTGAGCTGCCAACTGATGGGATGTCAAGTAAGCACCCTCCAATTCGAAATCTCTTGAGGGATTGGAGGGGGTGCGGAGCAAAGGAGGGGTGTGGGCAGCAATCTGCCACACTGACAGCAGTTAAGGTGCTGCTTGGTGCAGTGAAACAACCGGACCATGAAAGCAGCAAAAACCAGCCAAATCAGAGTCATTATTCACTGTTTATGCTCATATTTACAAAACGGTGATGCCTAAAAGGTGAATGCAAATTCTATTCACTTCTAAAGAGTTGTTTTGTTGAGGCCTGCGGCTAGCATATAGCAAATGCAGATAAGTAATAAAGAATCCTGCAGGGCTGGGGATTGTTTATTCATAGATAAAAGGTAACACATGGAATACGCTCTGTGTTTTCTTTTCCTGTTATGTAATGACCAGCTTTACTTTGTGCACATACATAAATTCCCAGGCTGAGCTGAGGCCGTTCATTTTCTGATAAGAAGCTGTTCTACAGGTTGTAGACGCGAAATTAAAAACAGTCGGCTCTTTGGAGCTTAACGCATGTTTGATACGAAAAGCAAAGATATTCCAACCTCGTTTCTTTCATAGTCTGAATGGGTCTTTAGATGCTGTGTGGGGAACCCTGTGACAGGTGTTGACGCCCCCTACTGCCCACCTTCACTGGTGGAATTGGGGAACTGTATGAATGTTTGACTTGCTCAAAATTTGAAAGATTTTCAGCCAGATGTGAAATTTCTTTTGCTGCGTTTCAACAAAGATGACCAGAGTAAATAAACAACCTCTAGAGCCCAGACCATCACTCTACCACCACCATACTTGACTCCAGGATAATATAAAAATCCAGTTTCCAAATTTTTTTTCTGGCTTTAATTTCTTTCTTTCTTTTTTTTTTTTCACCTGTTCTTAGCATATGTTTAAAAATGTTCTTTTAAATGTGTCTGAATTCAAAGTCCAAATAAATACAAGCTGTAAAACAAGATGTTCGGGCCTGGAAGACTGACAGAAGACAACTATGGAAGCCCAAAGAGTCTATTGCTGGAGAAAAATCTAGATTTTCCAGAAATTAAATTGTCATACTTCACATTCGATTAATCCAAAGCAACAGCACATTTCATAAAAATGTAATGTTGGTTTTTACTGCATTTTGTGTAAGTAAATGTAGTTTCAATGTTATTGCTGAATATTGTGATAACATTAACGTAACACCAATGTATTGGCATGATATTCATATTTTAATCTGTATAAGTCAAACTGTACCAATATTTTCATATTGTTGCCTTTTCGTACGTATGTGTAAAATATCTGATATGAGCCACAGTAATGGTGTTTATTTATCTCCCTGAATTGTGATATTGATGCATCTGGAATGGTTTTTGTCTTCTTTTGGTCTGCTTCGTGTTGTCAGTCAGGTTCTGTTGGAGGGGTTTCTTGGTCTGGTGGTGATTGGACTCAGTTTTGCATAACGGTTCATGATTTAACAGAAGAGTTTCTGCTTCACGTCGGTTGGTTGGGAGAGCATTTTGTTCATTAAAGTACCAGAAGAAATCTGTAAGGAGGAAATATTTTTCCCCAGCACTGTTCATTTTGTTAACTTATAAAATCAAATGTAAACATACGTGGTCATTTCCTGGACAGAAGCGGTCTATTGTGTCTGGTGAAAATGAGGCTGGTAATATTTGGAGGCTCTGCAAAATGAAGTCACAGCAGCTGTCACGGTGAGCTGGATTTACTTTATTTATTCTGTTTCTGTGTGTTGTCCCTGCACCGGCCCAGCTTTGTTGTGGTTGTCAGACGTACTGTGATTGGTCGTGCTTCGGCACGTCATGCATATAAATCCATGCGTATTTATTATACACACTGCTGCCGTGTTGACAGAGAAATGTCTGGATTAGAATCTCAGAACCTTTTCCTGGTGTTTGCCGGGTGCGACGTTGCTGCCATGGACTGCTTTTCTTACAGCTCGACACAAACGACTAGGTTAAATCATAAAGATGTATTACACATGTTACACTGGTGATTGAAAAAATCTGAATGTATATATATATATATATATATATATATATATATATGTGTGTGTGTATCAGGTTTTTTATTTTTTTTTTAATTTTTCCTTTTGACTTAAAGACCAAGTTTTTGTTTTTTCTTTTTCTTTTTTTTATTGGCTTACTAACTTTAGCAGCTGAAATCCAGTTCATTTCCTTCTGGCCTCACAGTGCTTGAAAACAAACCTTTAATATGAACTCATTAAATGAGATTGATGTTGTAATATTGGCAAAGCCTGGCTCCTATCAATCAGTCACTCAACTGTTACACCGATTTCATCAGCGAGCTGTCAGCTGGAAACACATCCAGGCTTCTGAGATCCTCCTCAAAAGCAGCTTTTTTTTTCTTTCTTTTTTTCTTTTGGTTTCCTAAAGAAGAACCAGTTTACAAGAAAAATCAGAAACTAAAAAACGGCCGTTTACTGTGAATCACTCAGGAGCTGCTGTGGCAGCATCACAGGGCCGCTGCAAGCATGCAGCGGCCCTGTGATGCAGACCATCCACATCTCCACCACTGAGGGATAACATTTACTTTGAGAAAATATGTGGGTATTTTTTAATACTGAAGGTTATTAATTCTTTAAAAAGTGTGAATTAATAATAAATTAAAAGTGCTGGAATAAGATGCTAAATAATATTCATGTTATACAGATTTCTTGTATATATGGAGGTTTTAAATTTACATTTTGGAGGAAAAATGTGTGTAAAAGCACTGGGAAATTGGAAATGTACTTCTGGGGAAAATCTCATCCTTTCAGTTGGGAATTTTTTTTTTTTTTTAACTTGAATAATTATCAGAGAAGCATCCCATAATATTGTTCTAAAACAAAGTCTGTATAGTCTACTAATGTGATGGTAAATGCCATAGAATGGGACTTTGATAATCAGTATAGTGGATCACTGTTGCGATTTCTCTGTGGAATATGACTCCAAATTATTTGTTTGAAAATTTGCATAATTCACTGATTTATTCTTGTATTTGTAGTGCATATATAAAATATTGATCTTGAGAAGCTGACAGTACCCAGACAGAATGTTACGTGACACATCATTGGCTGGTGTTTGCAAAGCAGCCAATCCAGGAACGACATTTATTTTCTTGACGTGATTGGCTGAGCCCCCAAAAGCAGAAATAAGGAAGAGTTTGGATATTAGCTTCTGCTGTTAATGGTTCCCACTGTGCATATTAATGCATATTAAGCCATATGAGTTATTGAAATAGCGTTTTTAGAGTCGGTCTCAAGTATTTGTGGATTTTAACTAGTTTATTTTAGTATTAGTTTTGCTTATCTACTTTAACCAAAAACAGGAAAGATTAAATTTTTATTCCAGATTTTTGTTTTTATGCAGTTTCTACGAGAATCCCATATCGGCTCATGTTCAGACTTCCATTGGTTGCCTAATGAATCATTTTGACCAATCAGCCTCTACAAGTGCAGTTCGCTTGTGGGATAACTGGTTTTGCGAAAACTGCTTAGGTGTAGCTTAAGAATTTCAGATCATTCCAAACATAATTCAGTTGTCAAAGCAGAGTTCAAATCCATTGAATTTGCTTTGCTTGCGTTACAGATCTGTTGGCAACATCTCAGAGCGGGGCGCCATCAAAACGGTGTTGGAGGCTTTTGTGCCAAAGTGACAGTTTGTTCAAAGCCTCAGGATTAGTGTTTATGATCTGCAGACGGAGCCAGTTAAAGTTAAACAGCTCAGTCATGTTTGTTATGATTTACATATTTTATGTGTGTCCTCCTGAACTTCTATGCATTCCATGTCTGGTCACATGGGTTGTTGAGTTGCTCTAATTACAGGTTTACATGGTTGACAAAACTAATCTGAAGCATAGTCCCATGTGAAGCATTGTCGGGTCACAGCATGGAATATTTTGAGTGCCAGTTTATGCAGACCATAAGCAGTCTTTGATTGTCCGTTTTCCTCCCAGTTTGAGGCCTCTATCATCTTCGCTCTGCTCTGGAGTCGCAGGGAGGCGTCGCTTGCTGTAATTGGGCCCGTTTTGCTCGCGTCCATTGACATGACGGCAGATTCAACAATGAACGAATAAAGGAATCAATGTGGATGATTTGAGCTTTCAAACAAACAATACAGCTGGCGTTGTGCTGTAATCATCAGAAGGGAAATGAATGCCCTTCTGAAAACAATGCAGGTATGCGGCACTGCATGAGCCTGTCTTCCGTTTTCCATAACGCTTCGGCTTGTATTACATTTCAGTGAGTGTGCGTCTGATGAGACCCTTCAGGCTGTTCCACTGTCTCCCGTGGAACAGGATCATGTCTCCCCACTGTGCTCAGCTCCGTCCTTTGTCTCATCTATTGTAACCCTGTCTTGACTGATACATTCTGCTCTAACACCAGACAACCACAGCACAATAACAAACCGTCTCATTTTCTTTGTGTCCTATTTGGAGGATGCGGAGGAGAAATGGTAGTGACTGGGGAACAATGCGGCACTCCTTTGATCAGAAACTGTAGATTGGAAGGATGTAAAGTACAGATTAATTTCATTTAGTGCCGTAATTTGATTTCCTTCTCTAAGAAAAGATCACAGCTCCCCTGGGTTATTTCCTTTTAACTGTGAGCTATTCAGACGACACAGTGCGGTTCCTCATCACAGGAACCAATGACATCTTTTGACACTGCAGAGCCGGGTAGTTCACATTCCACAGTAATACTTGTTAGAGTAAAATAGGATAATTGCATTAACCTTGTGACTAACAGTGCTGATTTAATCTCTATTAACAGTAAAGCTCTCCACTCTCTGTACTGTATGTGTGTTTCTTTCATAAAATGAGATCAGAGATTCAATATTATTCTTCTTTTTCCTTTGCATCTATGTTGTGAAACAGCTGAAGAGTAACTGCAGTAATTTAAATGACATTAGCGTATATTAGGTGAGGGGAGTTTTTCAGCATAACCCGGATTGATTTTACTTCCCTCAGAGCTGGAGCTCCGGCCGCTCCCGTTGCCAGATAATATAAAGAAACAGCTGAGAAAAAATGGCGGCTTGGCGTCTGGAAGGGCTTCTTCTGCCCAAACAGTGTGTTCGTCATTTAGAAGTGGAGGAACTGGCAGCGGCTTTCTGATCGATGGTGAATAAAGAGAGGGATCCTTTCTAACTCCTCCTGGTTTTCCTGACTCATCCTAAAGGAACAGCTGGCACAACTGTCTGACCCGCTGCTTGAACTATACAATTACATCTGAGAAGCAACAATTTAAAGTTGTCAACTTAAAGTTTACATATGGCTGTATGCTTAATAAAATATCTACTCAGAGGAGGTCAATCAGTTATTTTGGCTTGAGGAGGATTTATAATCTGTCTGAAGCTGATTTGAGATTCCTCTGGTCCAAATGGTGTAAAGAACCCAGATTAATCAGAGCAACAATCAGATGTGAATTCAGAATGAGTTTTTAGCACCAAATAAACATAAATCAGTTAGTAGTACGTGGTGTGCTGGTACCAAATGGAAGTGGGACAGAGTCGAAGTTCAGCCAGAACTATTCTACTGATTTATGATAGTATAATTTATATTTTAATTCACATTACCATCTGTAAAACTTGTGAAATGAATTTTGAAGAATTCTCAGAATAAGATTGATATAAACCTGTTACTGCTTAGTATAAAATGTTGAATTGTCTTTCTAATGTTTTTTTTCTTTAAAGGCATTTGTAATATTAAAACAAAAAGATATTTTCTGACCTTATAAAGTCACATCAGTCCAGATTTGTCACTTAATCTTGGGGAAAATATCCAGATGTGCATCTTCTAGGTGTAACTCTTAGAGGACTTCTACTGTTGATTTGTCCCAAATGTCAGACCTAAAATCAAATCAAATCAAATCAAATTTTATTTGTATAGCACATTTCAGCAGCAAGGCATTTCAAAGTGCTTTACATCATAACAAACACAAAAACACAAAGTCATGCAACATAGAATAAACAATCAAAACATTAATTTAGACGGCCATCAAAGTTATAATTTGTTATCCATAAATGTTTTACTTTGTGTGGTTCCTGATCTTTGACATACTTCCAGTCGTTTGATTTTAGACTGTCTATTGGCTTATTTTTACTTATCCCTTTCCCTATTTTTTTTTTTGCCGGCCTATTTAAAATGGCCGGCAAGCAAAAACACCAAAGTCAATTCTAATTATTTTTCTATTTGGTTTTACGATTTTAGATTTTTAATATTGCAAAATTATGCATTTATTGTGGAAATGTTTTGCTTTTTTTCCCTTGAAAATTTTTGACCATCTGAGAATATTCCCACTTTTTCTTAAAAATATGTGAAATTAATCAGAAAAAAGAATTGATGAAAATTTACTTCTCCTGTCGCCATTCTTCTTTTTTTTTTAATCTACAATCACACTAATACTCTAGCATATCTATGAGATTCTCATAGTAATAATTTTTTTTCTGACTGCATTGTTTGATAACTAGGATGAACTGGAATGTTCCTCTCAGCTAGATTTGTGAAATGTATTTTTGTTCTGCATGCTCCATGCAGCTTTCTCTCCCTGCCCCTTGTTAAAATTTAAAAGTGTAACTTTAAAACGTCAGTGTGTATTAATACTGGCGCTAACCCCATGCATAACTGAGACTCTGTTAACCAAACTGACAGTAAGTCAGCAAGTCTCGGCTCCATCACGTTCTGGCGTAGAAGACAAATTCAGTTCAGCATTTTTCTAGTTTTATTCTTCACTGAAGAAGACAAACAAGTCATTTAGAGACTGTAAATCTTTGGAATAAATGACACCAGAAGCAGACACATTGGACTGAACTGCACCATGATAGATTTTTCTTTGAGGTCTGTGTTCAAGATGATCTAATTTCTGATTCTAGCCGCCCCATTCAGGCAGCATCCACACAGTTGATTGAAGACGCTCAAATCAGCTGCTTTGCTTTCATTTTTTATTGAAAAAATACACTTCCTATTTAAAATGGCCGGGAAGCAAAGACGCATAGCAAAAATTATAAATCACTTCCTGTCGGAGGTACAGACACCAATTTATCTGAGAGGAGAGCTGCTCGGAAAGGAATGAAGAAACGGTGTCAGGGTTTTGCTTTACTGAAATCCAAAATGTACTCCTAAAATAAACATGGGTAGGTGGTTTTCTCCTGGAGAAGTTGAGATTTTGTAGGTTTTTATACCATATAAGTGCTTTTTCTTTTCTTTTTTTTTTTAAGAACATTTTGTGCAAAATACATTGATTGGCCATTATATGCAGCTGACTGACAGCAACAACCAGAGAAGTTCCCAGTTTTTTTACCTTCTTATCAGAAGTCATGGGAATATATATATATATATATATATATATTCATTAAAAACATTTCTTATGGGAGCAATCTGAACAGATTTAATTTGAATTATTAAATCAATTTGACAGATCGATGTTGTCCACTTAACAAAAGACAGCCGTGGGGCTTCATTAAATGTGTTTATTTACAGATGTTTCTGTGTTCAGAAATGAACCATGATGAGTAAAATATGGCTTCCTTCATGAACGGATTTCTGCTCATTTAAAATGTGTGGAATAGTTCGGATTGTCTTGTTTGAAGGAGAAGTTAATCAGCATAAACACATATGCTTTGTTTTCCTCCTTTTTGAGGGTGAGAGATCTGCGAGTGGAGCAATCTGTCTGTGTATTGATTTGCTGTCAGGCGCTGTGGAGTTAACCTGACAGGCTGCCATCTTTTCATTCTCTGCAAAACCATTTCATGTTTCTCATGAATCGAGTTATTACCATACCTCTATGTAGAGGTGGGAAACATTGTGGAAGTTAGATTTTTCTATTTTACTATAAAATCTACTAAAGACAACTCAGTAAAACTTGTGAGTTTTTTTTTATTTTTCTTTAATGATACATTGCCTCGGGACCTTAAACAAATTAGTCGTATAAATTGGACTCTCGGTGTTCGTAGAGGTTTGGCATCAACGTTTTAGAACAGCTACAATCTGCAAATATTTGAGACCTTCTCTTCTAAAATGTTTTGAATCTGTCCATTTTAACAGTTCAAACACCAAGTATCTTTTTTTAAATAGAGTTTGCAGACTAGCATAGACCACACATCACAGAAAAACGGAGCGAGTCCTCCCATTGGGTCTAGCGGTTTGGAATTGAATAGTTTTGTGCCTCTGGTAAGGTACAGACCCGCTAGTGGATGGCAAAATTCACTACGACAAACTCATTTGCTGAATAAAAACTGTTTTTGCTAAATTGAGGAAGTTATTTTGAATTTTGCCGTTTCCATCAACCTCTTGATATTTCGAAATATGCTTTAAGAAACATTGCTGAAATGATAGCTATTTCCTCCTGCATGCTACACAGATAGCTTGCAGATTACCGGGAATAGGAATTTCTCAGAGGGTTCCCAAGCTATTCTTCATCTTTAATTGCTTTTCATTGTTCATCTTGTTCTTCTGATCGTCCATATCCACCATAGATCATATGCCTCAATTAACCAGAGGAGCTGGGAAGTCTTATTCCCCACTTGGCGTTGTGTTAATCCTGTCTGAACGGGCCTTAAGGCTCCGAGTCTGAAGGGAATAGGTGATAAATCTCTGGAGGCCCATCACAAGAGCCACGGCTTCCCAGCTCTCTTTCATTGTTTCCAGATATAAAGTTGGAAGACATCCTGAAATACCCATCCTGTATTTTAGGATGGGTGGGTTTGTAGAGGTTTCAGCATGGAGTTGAGCTGAGGCAATAAATTCTCCAAAAATTCAGAAACGGATTCTTGCAGATGAGGAATTAGAAATGTTTATCCTCTCAATGCATTTTTTTGTAATATAGTAACCAAGACTGACCATATGCAGTTTGGTTCCTGGGAGTTCATATATAAAAATCTTTGTGGTTTATCGTCCACAGCTGTAGGAGATGTAGCACCAAACACATGATTCTCACCGCCTACGTCCCCATTTACTGTCTCAGTCACAGTATCCGCCCCTCTGGCTGCTCTGACCTGTCGTACACTGCTGATGGAAGTTGGTACCTTTCTCCACATCTATTATTTTACCTCCCACTCCATAATTATTTCACTAATAATTATATTTTTTCAAAGGCACTGTCAGAAAATTTTCATACCCTGGAAAAGCCACCTTACTTTCTGAAAAAAAAAAAAAAAAGAAGAAGAATTATTTTTAAACATTCTTGTTTAATTGTGAACCTGCAAAACATATTTTGTTTATAGATAGGCTATGACTATTTTTATGGAAATGTTCTATTTTATTCAGTAACTCTAAGTTGAGTTGCACTGAAGGCTGATTTGAAGTTCCAGTTCTTCTTTTTGTAAAGATCTGAATTACTGTGTTGGATCGTAACCAACAGTAAACAGAAACAGCCTTGGCATGATGTGACGGTTGAGTTTATAGTCATGTTAAAATGTGTAAAATAACAACAACAACAACAACAAAAAAAACTACACGATTTTCTTGTAAAAGGCACTAATCTTTGCAGAAATGTTAGGGTTTTTTTTGTTTTTTTTTAATGAACATCCAAATATCAGTGCAAGAGTTCACTTGGTATTTATTATTTATTTACAATATCTTTGTGAAAGATGTAAAACTTGAGTGTGCCAAGTTATAAAATGATTCAACAATCTGTAAATTAAGAGTTTTAGCTTGCTGGCTTCTGACTAAATAACCACAGCGAGAAAATCACTTTTTCTGCTTTCTCTATTCTGACAGATTTATCAAATTAATAATTAACTTTAAGTATTCTACCATTTCCCGTGTAAACACATCCGCACCGTAGATGTTGAAACTAGTTCAAAATACTTGCTAAGCAGTGGAGCATCCGTGGATCAGGAGAAACAAACGTCAGCCATCAAGTTGATTCCAACTGCAGTGTGAAACAAAACCATTTTTAACTCGGTAAAATAACTAAATATTCAGTTTATTTTTGGCTTAAGTGATTTTTTTTTTTTATATATATTTTAACACCTACTGTTGGGGTAAAAATGCTAAGTTTCAATTTTCAATTTTCAATTTTCTAGATCCTGTATCTCCTTGATACAGGATCTAGAAACTAATGAAGCTACTTTTCTGATTTCATGTTCCGTTAGATTGTTTTAATTTGGCAGAAATGAGAATTTCTGCCATTTAGTTATTCCTATGAAATGATTTTAATCTACTGTTTATCATTTAGAACAAGGCATTGACTGTTAGGATCGATAGTTTGCTAACCTTGAGTGAAAATACCAACATTATATTAATATTGTATGTTTGGTCATCATGACTGTAAAAATATCTTTCTCATTATGTGAAACAAAGAGGGCAGATTTACTCAATAATCTCCTGGCTTCATTTCTATTTCAAACGCAAATATTGTGCAGAAGATTTTGGAGTACTGATCCAACATTAAACAGTTATAAATCAACAAAGCTCTGAAAAATTAGGGATTTATGAAGAGGGATCAAATTAAGGAGCCACATCCTGTAGGTGTGTTTCATTTTTATCACAGTAGATGTGTTAAATTTAGAAAATAAAATCAGTTTCTACCAAAAGAGCCAATAAATGGTTGGCTCTAGATGTCACCTTGGATACATTGCCAATGCGTCTGTACATTTTAACTTCCCTGGCTGTGCTGTCATTGGCTGGTAATATTTCCTAAAAATGAAGCGGCTGGATCAGCCGGTAACAATCGATTAATGTCCTCCCCCTTCAGTCACAGATGCCGCCACTTCAGTCTCCTCGCTTTCTCTTTTTTCTGAAGCTAATGTGCTGAAAGATGACAAGAGAGCGCCATTTAAGATCAGAAAAAGCAAAGAGCGAGTGTAGCGGCCATGTCGGCCTGCCTTCCACATTGTCACGTTAATGTTGTGGAGGGAGAAAAAATGACAACAGTGGGTCATTTCAGAGGAATAATGGCAGAGCTAGCAGACTGTGACAGCAGGTCTGGCAACACGGCTAAACTTTGCAGATCTGATTTCCTATTATCCGCTTCAGCACAAAGCAGAGCGGCCAGCTTTGCATGTAGCACTGTAGCATATTTCTCACTGCTCATTTGAGGTCGCATGAATAATTAAAAGGCTGGAGCGCTCTTTATCAGTCTGAAAACGCCACATTATTTGGGCATTCATGCAACAAGAAGTGGAGAACATTGGGGAAGGGGAACCTGGGGTTCCTGAAAGGAGAGAAGGCAGGATGTGGTGTGTGGTGTTTTGATCCAGCTGTTTTCAGGGCCTGCTAGCTAAGCCCGTGTGTTTCTGTTTTAATTTGACGTCAGGAGATAACGGCGCCGACTCCAGCCCTCACAATGTTAACAGATCTGAATATTAAACAGGAAGTTCAGGCAACTGGCAGTGATGTTTCCTTGCCTCTAACCAGGTTCTGCTGTCAGAACTTGTCTCGTATTCACCTCCATCTAGCTGCTGCTGCTTTTACATGTCTGTCCTGTAATAAGTACACCAGGGCTTTTATTATTTTCCTTCTTAACAGCAGCATTTCTTCTAGCAGTGTGCTTTAAGACCTGCTGTTGCTGCTGATAGGAACTAAATTCACAGGAGAATGAATTAGCACAGCTGGACTTGAGCTATGTGGAGCAGCAGGTGATCTGCAGCACTGGGCTCCTGGACTTCTCTGGACTTTTAAAGTGGAGACAGACTGATGGACAGATGGACCACTGGATGGATGCTGGATGGGCAAACTGGATGGATGGATGGACGGATGGAGGTCCTGTTTCCAGGCAGCATGGTCCTCCTGTCTTCCTGTGGTGAGAGGTTCAGGGTCCCTCTGTTTTTAGAAGCATGGAGGTGTTTGGGGCTGATTTCTGGTTGAGGTCTGATGATCCCTGTTGAGAAAATGTTTTTTAAATGAAGATCAGGCTCCAATTGTGGACACATTCTGCAGTGCATTCTGTATCAAGTTTGTATTGTTCTGGTGTTTCTGCTGGGAAGCATGTTTCTATAAAACATGCCTGCTGGGGACTTTAATATGATTTTTTAAGTATTTGGAGCATAGACAAGGAATAAATCTCTTTTAAACTTAGGTTTATCCTGCATCGTTTTAGGAGTTATCTGTTTTGAAACGGATCCCTTTGTAACAGTCCAGCCGGATCATAGTTTGGATTCTTTCCCCAATTCCTCACATTCTTCTTCTTCTCAACAAGATTGCTCTGATCAGATTCTTCTCTGGGCCCCAGGGCTGAATTCTCCCTCTGGCCTGGTTCGGTACACACAGCTTGGCCTTGTATATCTCCTAAAATATAGGATGTGAGCTGCATAACAATGCTGATGAATGCTGATTAATTTATTTAGCCAATCCTCATGTCTCAAACCCGGCCAGAAGTGGTCCACAAAGCAGAATTATTCTGTGTGCTTCTGGCAGTTCTGCCTGCTAATTAAAGTCTGTCATCCTGATATGACTTTAAGAATCTGGGAGCAGATTTTATAAAACATCTGAGCTGCTTCAGTTGTCGTATGTAGATGAAGATGCTTTTCATAAAGTTTTGAGCTGCTCGGATAAGAGGCAGCGCTTTGTAAAACGCTATGAAGCCGCTTTCTACAAATCTTTATTTTTAACCAGTTAAATGTACGTTTTCCATTTCCAATAAACAGAAAATGGAACAGATGAAGTTTGAGAGAGAAGTAGAAATAAAGACGTTTCTCCTTGTAGCCGGAGAGCCGACCATTAATTGGCCAACATTTGGAATTAGTAATAAACTATATTATCTCTAAATAGTACTATTCCCAAAAAAAAAGTATATTTTTGAAAAATATTCCCTTGATAATAAAAGTGATGGCAAGAAGTTACTAATGATTAATTAGCAAAATTATAATGTTTTGTATCTGTTCAGAGCCTAATCTACTAAAATACTGCTCTAATGCTCTAATAATAAAACATATTTATCAAATTAGCTGCTTTAGTCCCCCAGTTACATAAAGTGGTTTAATTACATCACTTACCTTCCACAGTGATTGCATAAAATCAGGCTTTTAACTGTATTGCTTTAGTTGATGCTGTTATGCAACCAGCATTGGAAAAAGAAATCACAGTTCAAACTGTAGTCAACTTTAACACAGATGTTGAACTTTAGTCAACTTAAAGTTTACAAAGCAGCCGAGTGAACTTGTGCTTTAGAATTGGAAGCTAAGTGCACAAAATGTGCTCAAAGTTAGCAAAACCACTGAGGCGCTAAATGAAAAGCTAGCTCTGCTATTGGTTCTTAGAGAATTAGTGGAAATGTGCCCACCACTGCTGACTTGGAATCATTTCGTTATTATTCATGACCAGTTCTCAATACAAAACAATGTGGGGAAAAAATGCATTTACTCAAAATTTAAAAAAGAAAATAAAAAAAATAAAAATAGTTAGCTACCTTTAGATGCATCAATCAATAAAGAATCAATGGAAATCAAGGGAGCTTAGATTTGTTTTGATGCAAACTGCTGGAAGGAGTCCTGAGGAACTGCTGTGATTTGTTGAGGTGTCATGTGGGTGAGAGCTGTTGGTGTTACACAGCTCTGCAGATAAACTTTTGAGAATTATTAGCTTTAGCTGTTGTGGATGCTGTGTGGCTGAAAGGGTTTTTGCTCCTGCTTTTTCTTTTTTTTTTTTTTTTAACTTCCATACATTTATGTGCAACCGTAGCAACAAGATGGGTTTTTATTTTTATTTTCAGAAACATTAGCAGCTCATTAGCGTCTTTGAAGCTCAAATACTTTAACTATACCCCCAGAAGAGGTGTAAATGAGGTTTCTTGGATGCAGACAATGTCTTCCATCGATTGATTCTCCAGGATCATATCACAGACTCTCTGCAAGAGAGAGGTTTAGTGGCAAAAGAAAATGAGGTGGATTAGCAGTGCTAGCCAATACAGTGTCATCCAGGACATGTTACTGTGGAATAAAGAGGCATAGACAACTCATGACATGTTAGCATGTCATAAGTCGTACAGCAACAGTCTTCAGTCAGAGGATTCTTTATATTTGTTGCAAGACTGACTGCTACCGTAAATCCTTCCTGCCCCCATCATCACTGTCCACCGAGACTTTATGAAAATACCAAGATGATATGAACTTTAACATTTCATTTTCCTTTGAGATAAAACAGAGTATGTTTGAATTTAATCGATTAAATGACATTTTAACTACAGCAGCAACAATTGTGGCATTTCTGTTTTAAAATGAACCCATCTAAATTATGTTTGAGTGTGAGGAGTAATTCCAGCTTCTGTGTACACAACTATAATGAAGCGCCATGTTTATTTATTTATTTTTATCGGTAACTCTAACTGTTGTAAAACTCCTCTGTTGCTTTCTGTAGGGCATTGATGTGATGTAACATGGCGTCGCTCCTTTGTGGAATATACTGGGAAGCATTTGAACGTAAGGTGACTGGTGTTCATTTTTTCCCTCCATTTGGATTTGGGATCCTCCATTCCAGTATTCTCGTCTTCAAATGACAGATGTGCGTACTTCACAGACAAGGCAAATATATTGCTCTGGGGTAATTTCTAATTTGGTCCAATGAAAAGGAGAGGAAGAGAAGGCAATTATTCATCTACAAGTCGCCTTAAAAATCTCTCATCTCCCATTTTGAATGGACTGCTCAGGTAATTTAACAATATAAAAGAGAACAATCTATGCTTCAATTTCATTTAGCTTCTTCTGTCTGTCTTTCCTTTAAGTGAACATTGCTGTACATCATGGTGAGCTCCTCATAGTTAGAACTTCATGTCCTAATATACCCATCTGTATCCTAGCTTTAATAGAGCAGGGAACGCTGCCTGGTGTGTGCACAACCCAGCCAACACCAGTCCCCCATCGCAAGCTTCCTCTGAAGTTTTGTTTTATTAAACTTCCTGCATGTATGGCAGCACAATGAGAGCCCCTCGGAGATGAGGGGATTATGGTGCACCCATGTGGGCTAGTCTTTGAGCAAAATCAGTCAGGCCTGTGGAGAGGCAGCCTGGTAATTTTCCTCTGCTCACGCTGCCATCACTGCAGAATGATGGTGTTCTTGCATGGAATAAATAGTACAGTTAGACACAGCTCTTCATGCTGCTTTCATCACATTTCTGTGTGTCCTCGCATGTGCATAGATTGCTGCTTTTAGCAACAGCGAGAGTCGTCATGGTGACTCAGAAGTGTAAATGTTGCCAGTTTTTATGTTAGAAAAAAAAAAACTCACCTAAGCAGTATGCTCACATAGGAGTCATCAGGACATGCTGCAAATAAGAAAGGAGATGTAAACCATGTGCCGCGTCAGGCTTTATTGGGCTGGTTCGGAGGTGTGACGGTTTTATTAGGACGAGGTAAATGATCACAGCTTTGGGGGATTTGAAGAGAAAATTCTACAAACAAATACATTTTTTGCTACAATGAGATCAGCAGGGGAGGGCACCACTAACTAAATGTTAGCTGTGCTAACCGTAAAGGGCCAATCATAAACATTAGTTCTGCTAACACAAAACTGCTATGCCATGGCAATAATTAATGGAGGCTAGTACTAAAGCGCTAACTTTAATTCAAATACTATCATCCCTTGAAAGACAACAGCCCTTTTTACAGAATATAAAGGTCTAACTACTTGAAAGATCGATCAGTTGATAAAAAAAAAAAAAAAAAAACTTTATTCAAATTATTTGTGCTATTTTTATCAGGGTAGTTTAATTTAGGGAAAGCTAAATGTGCTAAACATTTTCACAGTTAGCAAAGCGAAACATGATCTGTGCTGTTTGGACATCAGTGGCTCCAGCATCCTCCATACCCTGGTTAGCCTCTTTGAAAGCCATTAAAATATTCAATTAATCTTTTTCAGTACACTGCAAATATTTCTTGTTCTGAATAACTCAGTCATATGACCATAACGCACAGCAAAGAATTAACAAAACTTTTTCATTTGGGCAGGTTGGACAGAAAGCTTGTTTTTTCTATGTAACACCATAATAACCAGTTGGTATGTGGATGCATGTTTTTAGTGTACAGTAGACCCCTGGTACCCATAGGGGTTAGACCACAGATAATTGAGAATACTTGAGCCCCCTTCTAAGAATACAAAGAAGTGTCCATTTTGTAACAGTACAAAGACCAACTATACCTTAATATGCATTTATAGGCATAGTAGAAACCATCTTGGATGCCACAGAAGCTAAAATCTAGTCTTTGCTAGTTCTTCTCTCAGCCAATCACCAAGAAAAATGAATGGTGCTCCTCGATTGGCTGTTTTCTCAAGTACTATAGCTCAGACGCATTTCCCATCAAACATTATGCTCTACAGAAACATTCACAAATGGACAGAATCTCCACAAATATTTAGGAGTTTCTAAAGATGAACTTCATAACATACATTTATTCTGATTATAAATTCTTACCATGTTCCTTTCTGCATGGTGGTCTCCATCCATCTATAATGTGTCGGTTCACGTGCTTTCTAGTGACATCAGCTCATCTCAGATAAATATGCAGCTGATTAAAATAAAGGGAACGTATCTATCAGAAAACGCCTGTTTCTACCAGTTGGTAACCTTTTCATTCTGGATCACACACTCCAGCAAATATTATTCCTTGAAGTTGCCTGTTGTTTCGGCTGTTGTTTCTCCTTCAACGCAGTGCCTGCGTTGAAGGAGAGTCTGCCATTGACTTGTTGCTTGTAGTAATACATAGAAGACAAACAAGCTGCAACCGACCAATCGATATTCTGCCGCCTCCATATAGGTTGACTCTTCTGCTCCCCTGCTTGAAATGAATCTATTATTCATATTTTCTGTTCTGTTGCCTCCTGTCTCTATGTTGGATTGTGACTCTGAACCAATGCAGCAAAAACGATTTAGTAGAAGCTCTAATATTTCATAAGAGATAAAATGATGGCAGCTTTAGTTTGGCAGCTTTCCTGGATGTCTAACAATGTTAAAAGTTGCTTTATATTTATGCTCCACATTAGGAAATGTGCAGCAATGTGAAGATGACTTTTAATGGGATTGTTGAACGTGACGTTTTGGTACCGCAGGCGCTCCTGTTGCTCAGCAACCCCCCCCACTCTGCTGGGATATTTTGACTTGGCTGCAGGGAATTGCTCCCATTCAGTCACAGGAGCGGTAAAAAAAAAAAAAAAAAAAAAAAAAAACTCAGTGACTGATATTGGATGATAAAAGTTCTGGATTTCTAGATTCAGCGTCAGACTGATGCAGCAACAAGTTTCCTTCATTTAACTTCACATTTTAGGTCGTAACACAGCAAAAAAAAAAGCAATATAATAATTTAGTTGAAAAGATACATTTATTTATCGATTTAGTTTCGCTGATATGAGTTTTATTTCTGTTTTATTTACTCAGTAATTGTTTGCCAGATTTAGCTTGCATAATACAGACATTCTAACTCAATATCCTGCACAGCATCTGCACTCAGTGCTTAACTGAGTCCTTCGGCATGAATTACTGCATCAATGCGGCGTGACGCGGACACCATCCTGAGGTTCTGCTGAGATGTTCAGGAAGCCTATAAACATTGTTCGCAGAACCTTTTTACAAACATCATCTTAAGTATTAAATGATAAGAAAACGCTACTTATAATTAGCTGCAGGATTTTCCACTTAACCAGTGGGAAATTCGACTTCCTTTGGCGTTCCAGTTGTTTTTCTGACCTGGAAGTTGGAATTTCCCAGTCCTGTGTACAACTGGAACGCAGCAATAGCCTTTTGTTGTTACTGGATTTTGGAAACATACTAAATCCTGCATGTTTACCATATTGTTAAGTGGATAAAACTAAAAAGAAATACCTCAAAGTATTTAACATTATTCTGTGGCATGCAAACGGTTTCCGCTTTACGATTTGTGGTGAGGAACTTTTGATGCGGTGATGTTTCAGAGGACTGAGAGCTTTAGTCTTGGACCAGGCAAGGCTCTGCTGACTTCAGCTGCAGCCAAAACCTTTATAAATCCACCATAAGCCAGAAGTTGAACAGTCTTGGCTTCACTTTTTTTTTTTCTCTTATCTTTTTTCCTTCCACTAAACTTTTATTTAAAAGACTTTGACGTGGCAATCAGAACAGCTTTTCTGTACAAAAAAAAAAATCAATTTTTATTAGTCTGTCGTATTGAACTGTTGAGAAACTGACTTTGAGTCTTAATTGAACTGAAATTTTCTGAAATAAACTGCGCTCTAATCGATTGGGATGCGTGTGCAGACACATTGCGCAGCTTACACACACAGTTTTCTTTCTTTCTTTTTTTTTTTTTTTTGACAAACCTAGAGAGAAACGGGCCCAGAGCCCACGGTGCAGCTTTCAACGAAAACATTTTAACAGAGACGTTTGAAGCGTGCATAAATGAATGAGGCGGGGAGGGGGAAAACCTCTGCTGTGACCTACACTGATGACAAACAAAGCTGACCTTTTCTCTCTGTCGCATGCAATTGCTCACACTTTGCCAAGCAGCGAAAGTAAACCTTATGGCTGCCTCCCTGCTCTTAGGCTTCATCAAATATTCATCTCCTCCAAGACGGCGTGGCTTTGTTCACACTGTGGTACACTGATCTGTGCTGACAGGATGATGGGCCGAGCTGTGATGCTTAGCAACACATTAATTCAGTCATCTTGTTTAATTGAATTAAGGTCTCCATAGGATCAGGACACAGGTGAAGATGTGAGAGTTGTGATTAGGAAGGCCAGGAAACGGAAGCAAAGTAGCGTCAGCAATCTGAAATCTGTCCCAACGCGTCATAATGCGACTTTATTTGGTGAAGTTTGACCCGTTTTTGTTTTTATTCTTGATCAGTTAGATGAATCTAATAAGGAAGGATTCTTTAGGTGACTGAATGTCAGAATGGCTCCACTGCAGCAGCAGCGAGCAGAGCCCTAAATCCCCTCTGCGGGATGGGCTGTACTTCATATCGAACGCTTTTCAGAATTACAGACTGTCAAAGTGACGGCGAATGGATTTCTCAGACACAGATGTATTTTTCTGTACCGCGCACCGGGCCACGGCGCAGCCAGGATACCGGGCTCCCAAGGAACGGCTGGAGCGCCGCACCGTTTCAAGAGATTAGAGGGCGGTCAGCGCGGGGGAGCCTGGATCGATGCGTCCTCTCAGGGAAAGGATTGACCGGCCATTGATCTGGACCTAACGGGAGCTGCAGATGCAGAGAACAGAAGAGGGTTCTGATGATAACGGCGTCGGCAGCTCCGAGCCACATTTCTGAATCACAGAGAGAAAGGGCGGCTTTTATTTCTGTCATCAAAACGCTCGTTTGTTCAGGTGCTTTAAAGCCGCCGCCGCCACTGCATGCAGAGGAAAATCAGACTTTCTCTGGTAATAGTTCACCATAAATTAAAGCTCTTTGAAAGGAGCTGGAAATAAAATACTAGGTACTAAAATATGTTTTTGCTGAAACTGTAAGCAAGAAATAAAATGAGCTTGTGAACAGATTATGTAGAAGTACGACTGGTAGGTGATCACGTTGACAGGAAAACACTGAAGCAGAAACCTGCAGGATTCTCCTAAAAAAATAGCTTTTATAGCCACCAGGCTCATCTCATACTGGATGTTTTCTTGGCAGATATCCATTTAGTTAGAGTATCCGGTTTTAGTGATATAAAATGAAAACCTTTCTGTCAGAAATCCTGCAGAATTAAACTGAAAAAGAAATCTATAAAAAGCAACATGGCTAAAGTCCACAAATACTTGAGACCGTCTCCAAAAATACTTACAACTGCCTGTTTTTAATCATCCAAACACCAAATATTCCTTAATATACATTAATAGTGGAAACTAGCTAACAGAAGCTAGCATCTATGGTCTGCCTCTTGGATTGATGGCTTTGCCAATCTCAGCCAGTAGCATGTCTTTCTGCAAATATTTCTGCTTTTCAAGCTGCATTTTCTTTAGGATATTTTAGAAAATGATCTTCCACAAATAAAAAAGAAAATGCACAAATCATGAGAAACAGAGAATTGAAGTTTCCTGTTAGCATTTTCTTGTGATCTATCTCCCTGATACTTGCAGAGAGGTTACAACGTTTCAAAATTGTCTAATTGCACAAGGGTGTCAGTCAGGAGAAGGCTCTGAAATGCAGAGAGCATTAGCTGGTTATTGTGGATGAGCATTAGTTGTAGCGTTCTGATTGGTGTTAAATCTGAATCAAAAGGTGAGTTTTAGTTTAGGGTGTGCACACTCACACCATCAGGTTGCCACAGCTTCTAATGTTTTAGCTTTCATCCGCTAACAAATAAGTTTTTCTGTAAATAGACATTTACACTGGGTGTTGTTGAATGCATGCAGCAGGTGTCTTTTTTTCTTTTTGTTAGACATTTGACACATGGCAGGAAGGAGGAGGAATAGGAGGTTGTCCCACATCAGGCTCTACTGAACCACATCTGCAGGTGTCTCCAAGGAAACTGCAACAGTTCTTTGGTGTAATCTCACTGTTGTTCAATGTGCAGAACTGACTAAGAAATAGTATTTTGGTTATATTGTTGCTGTTGCGTAGAATATCATAGCGCTATCACGATGCAGCCAGTAGTTGGTTAGCCGGTCAAGCTATCTGTCGCTGTAGCTTTTTATGTGACAGAAAATAATACCTGTGAGCCAACGTTGTCATGTTTTATGTACCATTTTATTCTTTGGCCCCACTTTGAAAAGGTGTAACTTTCTGCTCCCAACAACTGGAGGAACTTGAATAACTGACACTTTTTTTTGGCATCTAGTTAAAAGTATTTTGAGATTTTAGAAATTTTGGTGGTATCTTGGTTTTTCTTGAGGTTCTGGACCACAACCACCTGTGAACACTGGGTTTCCACGGTAGCCTCTAATTTCCAGGTAATTAGCATAAATTTCAAAAATCGGAGTGAAAAGTTTTCCTTTTAATGTGTATTTTGCACTGCTTCTTGACTCTAAATAAAAAGTTTTTCTTGCAGAAGTCAAACTGAGAGGAGTACCAAACTCAGACGTGTTTGTTTAATGTATTAGAATTTTATTGGTAAAGAAGCATTCTTCATTTCAGTTGTTATAAAATGGATGAAAACCTTTAATCCACTGTGGTTCATTAAGACTCCTACCTGTTGCAGGTACTATGGGAACGGCTGTAGGACTGCATTAAACTGTAAGACGAGCAGATATATTTAGTAAACGGAACCAACACGGTGCATAAGTAAACAAATATAAATCTCCAAGGAAACAGAGAAACCCTATTCTAAAGAATCACACTTGTGCGATTTTAATGGTCTATCTGACATATTCTCTGTTTTTGTTAACCAGAGGAATCTGATGGAAACTCTTCGGTTTCATTAAAAACAAAAGCCGCCTTGGTTTTTATGGGAGGGTTTACTTGAGGACTAACAAGTATCAGGTTGGGCTGAGAGCATGTACTGCTGCAGCGGAGGCCCAGATTACTCCTGCAGCCAAGTGCTCTTAGGAATTACTGTATGTCTGTGGCATCGATTGGACGATTCAGCAGCTACATTCATGCCTAAATATTGATCCGTGCATCATCCTATCTCAATGTTATTGTTTAGCCACTGGGATGGATTTCTGCTGCAGCGGCCGAGCACTTGGAGGAGCTATAGCTTTAAGCGTTTCCTATCTTTTGTTTGTGAGCATATTCGCCACATACTAATTAAAACAATATACTTTTACAGAGATCAATAGTGCAGTTTGGTTGATTTGCGTGCAGAAGATGTGCTCTGATCTGAATCCCCAAAGTGTGCAGCGGCTCTGCAGATCAACACGTTGTCTGGTTCGTTTCCACACCGAGGAAACCTGCTGCTGTTCTTATCTGTGTGCATGAAGACGTGATTTTCCAATACCATTATACAACCAGAGATTTAGATGTTGAGTAGGAGCTTTACTGGGGGAAAAAAGTGGTCCCTCATTAATTCTGTAGTTTTACCAATCATTGGCCGGTTCTTTGCATTGTCATTTAGAAATCATACATCCCATAATTCAGCAACTGGTACTACCACCGTTAGCAGCAGTAACTCTTTGACATTGGTTTTGTCTCTTTATAAAAATGCTCTTGAGGGTTGTACAGTGGTGCAGTTGGCAGCACTGTTGCCTTGCAGCAGGAAAGTCCTGGGTTTGATTCCGAGCACGGAGTTTCCATGTTCTCCCTGTGCATGTGTGGGTTCTCGCCGGGTACTCCGGCTTCCTCCCACAGTCCATAAACATGACTGTCAGGATAATTGGTCTCTCTAAATTCTCCCTAGGTGTGACTGTGTGTGTCTCTGTGTTGCCCTGCGACAGACTGGCGACCTGTCCAGGGTGACCCCGTCTCTCGCCCAGAACGTCAGCTGGAGATAGGCACCAGCACCTCCCGACCCCATCCATCCAAGATGGATGGATAATATGCTATTGACTCCAAAGAGAAATAAAATTTAGCTGCAGCTCAGATAGTTCAAGGTTTTTCAAATCTCATAGAGGTTAAAAATTAAGTACTCAAGTAAAAAAAAAAAAAAAACTTTTTTTTGTTCTTTTTTTTTTACATTTTTTGGTTAATTTCCTGTGAAGCTTTCAACCGTTTTTCTTCCACACTTCTGCTTGTTAAATTGAATAAGAAGTGTGAATTTTGGTGGTGTGTGTTGGACAAAGCCGAATTATTTTCCACCATATTGTGTTTTTGCTCTCTGAGGCAGTGAACCTGCTCTTCCTCGGCTGTCTTTCTCAGGAGTGCAATCTCACCAAGGTTGAGTTGCATTTAATTGCTCCTGTTATCTTCTAAAGGGAAGAAGGAATTTAAATGTTCGACAGATGAAATTAGGGTTCTGTAATGCGGAAATTTCTCCTGCTGGTCCGGTAATTAGCGCTGCCGCTGACAGCTGCAGGCCCGTTGCAGGAGAAACCGAGTCTGGGTCGTGATGCGCTGGGTGGATTGGATTGTTTTGGCGTGACACCTCTCCGACGCTGAACCGGCCACCGGTTCACAGACTCAATAGTTCTTCTATTGCCTGTCTCAGTGTGTTTAACAGAAGCAATTAAACTGGTAATTCTTGGTGCTGTTGTGATCCACTGATAATGACTGGAGAAGAATAGAAAGCACATGTCTAATTTCTTAAACTGAATCGAGAAGTTGAAGGATTTTATTTCTTCCAGCTTTGAGGTGTTTCTCATTCAACGAAGCAAATCGGGCTTCAGAGCATTGACGGGAGCCTTTCTCATTCCCCTTGGCTTTGTCAGGTCTAGTTCATTTCAGTCATTCAGGTGGACCACATTGTGCGCCGCCTCTCTGCTCATGCATTTCATTTGCCAGGCCTTTGTTTCGACTCCTGCTGGAGATGAACCGGAGGTACCGAGTCGGATCCGAGGCGGGGATTAGTGCCACGCTTTTCATGCTTTCCTGGAGGCGGACTAACTTGGAAAATGTCAAGAAGGGTGAGGTGAAACAACTCTATTTAAATACCTATTGTTGACCTCTGCTGCGGAGCTGGAGAGTTTAAAGATGTAAACTACAAGATTGACTTTCTTCTTTACTTCAAAAGTCTTCCCTAGTCTGAACATCTTTACTTCTTGTCCATCAGTTTAACATCAGTTTGCACAATAACCCCTGTATTTAAACTGTGACTCATCATACAGGTGTGTCTGTACATTAGAATGGTTCCCACTGAACTTCCATAACCCTATCTTTAGACCTAAAGAGAAACAATTTAGATCAGTTGTTACAGCTGGAAACCAGAGATCAGGCTGAAATCTGGCTGTAGTGATGAACTGTGACCTGAATGTTCAGAGCAACATGACGACAGTTACAAAGTCGGCCTTCTGTCACCTGAAGAACATTTCCAGAATTAAAGGACTAATGGCTCAACAAGATCTAGAGAAACTCATCCATGTGTTTATGTTTAGTCACACTGATCACTGCACCAGCGTCTTCACAGGTCTAAAAAATCCTCCAGCTGATCCAGCTGCTGCTGGCTTTCTCACTATAACCAGGAAGACGGAGCTCATCACCCAGTTCTCCAGTCCTTCATTGAGAGAAGAGACTTTAAAATACTTTTTTAAAATGTTTTATTTCCTTTATTTAAGCAGGTAAAGCCTGTTGAACTCTAGATCTCATTTTCAAGAGGAGCCTGGGCAGAAGTCTGCAATACAACTTGTTAACTAAATAATGTTAGTATACAAATCACTGAATGGCTTAGCACCACAACAATACATTTACTAGAATGCATTCCAGGGAGGTTTGTGATAAACAAATCAATTAGTCGCACAATAAATTAAAATGAGCTCGATAATAAAACGGGAGAGATAGTCGCTAGTTTGTTTTTCATCGTGTCTTTCTCTCTTTCTGCCAAAGAGACTGGATGACAAAATGCTTCTCTCCGATGATCCCAGTTACTCCTGCCTCTGGTTTCTTTGGTCCGTCTGGTCTGCTTTGCATTCAGAACCAGAACCAAACACGGAGAAGCAACATTCAGCTTCTATTCGCCACACATCTGGAACAAACTTCCAGAAAAGTGCAAAACGGCCAAAACACTCAGTTCCTTTAAATCAAGACTAAAAACTCATAATCATGATTACTGATGATCTTGATGGCATTTGAGAAAATATTTGCTTCTTCCGTATTAAAACAGATAAAACCACCTAAATTCTCACTAATGAATGTGTACACTCCAAACTCATCAAACTCGTACGTGAAGACGTAGGAGTTTCCGTCACTGGTCCATGGTTATTTGCCTGAACTGCGGACATAAATATTTTGCAGTATGATCCTTCAAACTCTCGTGGGAGTCTTTGAACCTGCTGTGGATTCTCTGCAGCCCAGCCAGAGGAATGTTGGGGAGGTGTGTCACTGATGTTGGGTGGTAAGATCAGGCTGGCAGCTCGTATTCCAGCTCATCCCGTTGGGGTTTGGGTCAGTATGCTGTGCCAAGCCGGAATATTTATAGATCTGACTTTGTGCATTGGGGAGCAGTGAGCTTAGAGGTCTGTAGTTTCAAATATCGATCGTCTGGCACATTAAAAAAAAAAAAAAAAAAGAAGTGGAAGTTTTGCTTTTCTCCGTCCAGTTCAGTTAGTACACATCAAGCAACGTGGCATCTGCATCACCCTTTGTTTCCTTCTAATCCCATTCTCTCCGCCAGGACGGAAATAAACCCAAACATAAGAAATAAAAGCGGAAAACTCTGATTTGCTAATCAAACTTGAGACAAGAGGTAATTAATTCTTTGGAATCAGCCAATTAATTTGCATAATAACAGGCGCCATAATTATGACTTCTGCAACTCCAGCCCAAATTTGTAATTAGAGATTTAGTCTGCATTACAGCAGAAAAGCCTGTGTTTTTGGGAGCCGGTTCTGGAAAGAGATTGAGCAGCCGTGGCTGTGGGATGGAAACACTGGCAGCGCTGCGTCGGAATGAAAGCCTTTCCTACACGCTCCTCTCCTCTGCTCAGCCCCCAGGGGAAGAGCTGCTTGGACTGATCTGGAAAACTAATCTGTAAAAAGAACCCCAGACTTCAGCTTTCAGAGACCCTGGCGTCTCCATCCAGTCGGCCCGGCACCTCATTCCGTCTCTTTTCATGTAGGCTTGTATCCACGATGTCAAAGAAATCCGTAGCTGCATTGGTTGTGAATCGGTTAGATTTGAAAACGACATATGAAAATGTCCCAGAATATCAGCCAATAGGCTTAAAGCGGGTCGACATTTGGTGAATATTTGATGCAGATTGTTGACCCAAACTGGCCGTGTTGGTTCTCATAGTGACTCTTTGTTGCTTTGCATCAAAATAATTAATCAGAAGTTTCTGCTGTAAACATGGAGCGTTCTTCTGGTAGAAGACAAGCAGGACATCTTCACTGAGGAGACATTTTGGCCCACTCTTCTTGACTGAATTGTTTTAATTCGGCCACATTGAAGGGTTCAGACAGTCAGACTTTGACTAGGTCTCTCCAAACCCTTTAAGAAACAAAGAGGGGCGGTTACTGAAGAGCAGCGTCCCTAGGTAAAGAATCGGTGTATTTGTAATTCAGTGCACTTACATCTGTGTTTATTAAAAGAGAAATGTTTTACTGATGCTAAACGTCAGATAACTGCATCAGTATCAGTATCAGCAGAGATGAAAGTGGATCGGTGCGTCCCTAGAGTTCAGGATGGTGTTGAACACCAAGTCAGCTTTCCTCCTGTCTGTATTAGGTTATCGTTGATTAGAAAATCTGATGAGTTTACAACCTCACCTCACCTCCATCAGTGAGGTGACGCTGTATGTGAGGAGTGATGGTGGAGTTGAGGGGAAATTTGTTGCTCACACTCCTCCTAAAGGTCTTGGAGGAACTTTTATGGAATCGGACATTTTAAACACTTTTTCTCCAATTTGCTGGAGTTGAGCAGTCCTAATTATCCCGCTGGAACTGAACCTCTGCAGCTCAGCCATTGTGACGACTGGGCTCCTGGTCACCACTCTGATTATGGAGCAGATTCCTAATTGGACAATTTGCATGCTTGGATTTCTACTTTCTGCTGCACAGTGGACCCCTGGTTTTCATGGAGGTTAAGGTCCACAGCTTCTCGTGAATATAAGCACCTCTAAAAATGCTTAGAATTGCCTGTTCTATTATTCCAAACAAATATACGTTAACATGATTTCATAAACACAGTGGAAGCTGTTTTCGTGCTACAGCGGAAGCTTAACATTCCGCAGCCTTTTTAACTAATCAGCACCCAGGATAAATCCCTTTCAATCTGTAGAAATTAAAAGAAGATAATGACTTCTTTCCTTCAGTCATCTCCATGATTCCTTTTTAAATCACTCTGCTGGTTTTAACCTGAACTAGATCAACTCTACCTGAAGCCAAAACACTGGAGTCTTCAGTTTTCTACATGAAGGGAAGAAACCCATGGAAGACACACGACCCATCATAAATGGGTCAGATTAGAATATCCACCAAACTGACACGGTGCTAAATTGACTGAAGTAGTTTGTGACAGTAGCTGCTCCCCCCAGCCCGTGTCCCCCGCCGGGGTCGGAGGCGTAGAGCCCGAGTATGGCGCAGACTTCCTCTGGTAGAACATTAACCGAACCGTGGAAACAGCTGGAGTTACATAACGGCTCCTCTGCATTTAGTCTGCTCCGAGGGGGTGAGGGGGGCTGTGGGTGAGAGCGAATGCAGAGATTCCGTCGTTTAGTGTCTGCACTCACATATACCACTAAATTTGTCCATTAGGAAAAAATAGCAGCGTGCAGTTAAGCTCTGATACGCCGCCAGTTTTTCTGTGTCAGCAGCCTCATTGTGTGTGAACTGTGTGTTTTGTTGAGGCTCTGTTTGCATGCGAGTTCTTTCACTCCTGTGTTTTCCAGGAGCAGAACAAACACAAAACCCTTCTGAAAATTCACCTTCAGCCTCTGCTGGCCTCGTCCTCACCTCTCCAGATTGCAAAGCAAACAGAACTTTATTTCTGATCAAAACTATGTATCCATGTACCACGTTACGCCCAGTTTTATACTTTAAAATCACTTACATTTTCAGTCACATCTTCCCTGTGGCGTAAGGAGGCAGCTGCTGCACACTGCCTCTCAGTTGGGTGAAAGAAAGTTATCCATAACCTGCTGTCATTTTTAGTCACGGTATGAAAAAGTTTTGCTTTTCTGATTTTGAAGAAGATTTGATTATGCTGTACAGTTTCAAGAGATGGACCAGAGAATTTAAACTCTGACTGGTGATCAGCATGAAAACCAAGAACTTCCACCACTCTGATCTAAAAACAGGATGACCTTTGGACTCTGAGTGTCATAAAGACACAGATTATTCCTGGATTTCTTCATGGAGCACATCTAAAATATTCAAAAGAAAATTCAACTTGCAGGCAGCTGAAATATTGAGACACAATGCTACTTGACATGCTATTTACTAGTGGTTGCAAAGGCGCTTGATGCTGATTAGCTTCTAACTGCCTATTTTAGTAGTTCAAACACCAAATATAGGCTCTGCCACTGAAAACAGCACTGTGTTCAGCATCTTTAGAGTGATGTTGGCCATTTCTTGTGGTCTCTGTCTCAAACCATTCTGTCTCCATCAGGGAACACGCAGCCCTTGTTTTGTCTTTCTGTATTTCGAGTCTTAAGAAGAAATAAATTACTTGGTTGATCAGACCTCAAAGAAAACTGGAAATCTGTATCGGTGCACCGTCTGAATAAACTGAGCTTTAAAACGCCTTTGTTTTCTGAGAGGTTCAGATCAGTAGAAATCAGCCAGGCAGATTGCTGAGTCGATCATAAAGTTGGCATTGATGTTTCTGTTTTCACTGGTTTGAGTTGGTTGAGTTTTACAGGATCATTAAGGCGTTTTTAATACTTGGATTTCTCCAGCAGCACAGCTGATTTTTTTTTTTTTAAGTCTAAATATTAATTTCTTGCTTCCGTCCTCACCTCCGTTGTCTTTGTTTGCTGGGATAAATGGCTGGCCCACAGGCCTCTGAGGTAACGGCCTTGTTCGTAAGGCTTATTCTACATCCACTACCTCACCAACACAAGCCGTTTCCCTGCACTTTGATTCAATCTTCTTTCAAAACGACGTTTAGTGAGGGCAGAAGGTCAACATGGGACATGGTGCAAAAACTTAACTGAGAGAACACAGACAATGGCCCGTTACCCCTGGCAACTGTGCATTTTCATTGTGTATTGGGATTAAACGAATTTGATGCACTCCAGAATATTTCCTGCTGCATTTAGATTCATATGGACGAAACTAAATATCGCCTGTAAAGTAAAGCTTTAATTAAAAGGTACAGGTGCAATGTCATTAAAGGGAGGAAAATATTTTTATTCCTGATCTGGGGAGAAGAGAAACTGTAATAAAAATGAAGGTCAGAGTGGACTGGGTTGATGCGCGGAACGGTAGGTTGCTCTGTTGATGAGTCAGAAACTGCTGGAGCCACGGTTCAGGAAGGGAATAAAACAAGCCGGATAACATCATGGTGGCTGTCAGCATAGTTATGAAACCGGAGAGCAACAGCATGACTCTGGATTAATGTCTCTGATGGCAGCCTCAAAAACAGGAACAGATTAATTTGTCTGGCCGGAGTCTTATGCAACTCTCTCCAGTCGCGGCCCAGTGAGGCGGAACCAGAGCGGCCCGGGGGTCTGCTGCTTTCTGAGGACTTTATACGCAACCAGGCAGGAATGTGGAAAGCTTGATTAATGCTTTTACAGCAGTTAAATAATGAAAGTTTAAATGAAGCAAATGAATTAAAAGAACCAAAAGGCCTTAATTTATGAGTTCATCAAGGTGGAAATTATAATTTTCTTTCAAGACTCATTGTGGCATTTATTAACTTCATTTTTCCTATTGAACCTTTGGAAATTGGTGATCTTCCCTCTTTAACTTTTCATTATTGGTTATAAAATGTTACCTTTGTTTCACTCCTCAGACCTGACTCATGGTTTTATACCTACATTCTGACATGTGCTTCCGTTTTGCCTCTTTTTGTAGTAAAAACGCACCGTTTTTAAATGGAAAAATGAATAATTATCATCCAATTATGCTTCTGTTATTATCCATGATTTGTCTCTCTTCATTCATAGCAGTTCACAAGAACTTTTTGGCGTCGTGACAATCCCATGCTACTGTGGTTTGTAGTTCGGTTATCTTCAAATTTCAACTAAGTTTTGCAAAACATCGTCATCGTTTTTTTATTTAATGAAGACAAAATTACATCAAAGGTTAAATATGGATATTCAGTTTTAACATTACATTTGACTTAAGGACTGAGGTTAAAATTGTTTACATTTTAAATTGACAATTAAACAATATAAATATCAAATTCTAAACAGAATTGCTGGGTCTGTTTTCCTCATCTTCTACCAAAGTCTACAGCAGCATTCCTTTCAGACTATTTTAGTTTGTTGGGGGTTTTTAAGCTAATAAAATGCCCTTGTCTCAAACACCATCATGATGATATAAAATGTGAAAATAACACTTTCCACATGTTAATGATATTTAATTCATGACCAGCAGCTGTGAGTGGTGCATCAGTGATATATGTAATAGTCACTTTTTGAAGCTATGATTCAAAACCACTTCAGCTTTGAAAGCCTGTAAATTAGTCAAAGTGGAAAGGAAGCTCCTTGTGATACTGAGTGTGTCGCAGAACATTTATTATGTGGAATATACTTCAACAGCCTGCTGAAAAATGCACATCGACGGCTGAAGCTTGTATCCATGGAGATTACAACGCAGTGATCTGATACTTTTACAGGGAAGTTAATGAGTGAAAATTATTCTAATGGTAAAAGGCGGTTTGAGAGGAAGTCCTGAAAGTCTCCAGTCATCGAAGTGACCCGAGTTGGACTCCATCAGACATCTCTGTTAGTAACTGGAGCACAAAACCCAGAAAAGAAAAGTTCTCCATTAAACAAATGGAGAACTTTGGCCTTTCATTCAAGTCGATTTTTATTTGTAAGCACATTTTAGCAACAAAGCAGTTCAAAGTGCTTCACATAATAAAAACATCTTCATCAAATATGAAACGAGCAATAAACATTACATTTTGTCAAATCCTGTCGTCAAAATCAAGACATCATATATATTGGTCAATGTTCCAGATATTATAATTTAAAATCAATTCTATACAAGGGGTGTTTTACTTTTGATTTGAAGAAACGCAGTGTTTCGGCTTTTTTACTGTTTTCAGGAAGTTTGTTCCATATTTGTGGTGCAGAAAAGCTAAATGCTGCTTCTCCATGTTTGGTTCTGGTTCTGGATGCAGAGCAGACCAGAACCAGAAGACCTGAGGGGTCTGGAAGATTGACCCAACAGCAGCAGATCTTTAATGTGTTGTGGTGCTAAACTAACTGTATTTTAAAATCTATTCTCTCAGTGGAAGAACTGGGTGATGTCCTCTGTCTTTCTGGTTTCAGTGAGAATGCCAGCAGAAATGTTCTGGATCAGCTGCAGCTGGACTTTTTTTTTTTTTTTTCTTGTAGGCAGTCCTGTGAAGACACTGTTGCAATAATCAATGCAACTAAAGATAAGTGCACAGATGTGTTTCTCTAGATTTTTCTAGGACATTTGTCCTTTAATTCTGGAAATGTTCTTCAAGTGACAGAACGCCAACTTTGTAACTGTCTTTATGTCTCTGAAGGTTCAGGTCTGAGTCCATCACTGTTTTAGATTGAGCAAAGATTCTTCAACAACTTCCAGAAATTTGCGTTTGCAGCAGGTCTATCAATTACCTTTGTTTTAATGGGTCCCAGTTGGGTCGCAGTCAGGTCATGGGGGCAGCAGCCTAAGGACAGACCCAGACTGCTCTCTGCCCTCTGGACCAGCCCCACCAGGGGAATCCCAAGTTGTACAAAGATCTGTAGGTAAATTGGTAGCTCAGTCTTTCTGTCCATCTCGCTCTTCACCGCAGCAGACTGCACAACGCTCTCATCACTACAGACTCTGCACCAATCCACCTCCTGCTCTCATTTGTGATTAGGACCCCAAAATACTGAAACTCCCCTGCTTCGGGCCCGACCTCATCCTGACTGGATCAAAGACCATCAGCAGGTCATGACGAAAAGGATCTTCTGCTAAGGACTGGAGAGGATTGGCATGAAGAAGTTGAGCCATTGTTATACTCCACTAGTCTATGAAAGTTGCATTAAATTAAATTAAATTTAAATTTTATCTCAGATAAAATATTGGCATTATTGTATTGATTGATTGTTTTGCAATAAATTTATTGCAAAAATTGCTAATTGGTACCAATTGCCAAATAGACCTGATTTGCAGTCGAAGTTATAAGACTTTAGGTGTACTCTATTTAAAACTTGATCAGCCACAAACTTTAAACATAAAAGCATAAAGAAAAAAAAAAACTTCATCATAGGACTGGTGGATTTACAGATGCAGCACTGAAGTTTCTGCTTAAGACTTTCTGGTAAATGGGATAAAATGACTGCAAAATGCAGTATTTTCCACAGAAGTAACGAAGCAAGAGACGGCGTTAGATGAAAATTTTAATCCTTCAATCTCTGAAATGGAAAAGTAATATTTCGACATTTTACTTTTTATATTTTCCAAAATTCGCCCAAAACGGAGTCCGTTTTGAAAGTGCACTCGCTGAGCGACTCGCCGGACCTTCAGCGGCAGCATCGCTTCTTTTCTCCTTCACTGCTTCAGTTTTCTCCGCCTTCTGCTGGGGTTTGGTAGATTGCCTGAGAAAAAAAATAGTTCCTTTAATTATTCAGTCCGGCAGTAGTGGTGCATTGTGATTTCTGGCTGCTGCTGCTTGGTTGTGTCAGCGATGAACCAATCTTACGCTTTGCCAGGCAGCATCTTGGCTGTCGAGCAGCTTTTCTCAACCGTGATTAGGCCAGAAAGTTTTTAATTCTCAGATGGTTTAAGGGGATCAGACTGAACTCTGAACTTACCAAATCCATCCACATGGAATGTTCTTCAATTCGCCAGATTTACCTCCTAGAAGGTAAATCAGAATCGGGATATTTGCGACTACGATCACTTTTGTTTGAGATTATGCAGTTACACATGATGGGATTTCAGAAGAATAATCTTTGCCAAGGTTCAGTGCACCTGTAAACACAAGACGTATTTACAGGAAGCTGGATTATTGGTTTGTTGTGATTAGAAGTCATAAATCACGCTGTAATTTCCCGTCAACATAAACTCATGGTCTGTAATTGGTGCTTTTACAGCCCAGAGTAAAGCTGCTAAAAGCACAGAAGCAGATTAAATTTTAAAGTATGATTAGGCAACAGTAAGATGTAATTAGGAGAATGTCACTATGCATTAGCTTATGTTCGTGGAATAAATGCTGGCCAGATATGAAGTTTTTCTCTTGGTGAGGGAAGGAAAATGAGGCTGAGGGAGACTTGAGGAGCGGGAAGCTGGAGGAGGAGCAGGGAAAGGTCGCTGGGGTCGGGTCTCATGCATTGTTTCCCAGCATGCTCCAGTTCCCACAGACATCCCAGCTCTTTGTTAAAGTCCTAGCACAGAGCATGTCTGGCTCCTAGGCATTCTCGCCAGAGGCTGGCCACTCCGGGGTCAGCACATTTTCCAAACCATTGCTTTTTATTTGGATGGCAATCACGGGAAAAAATTGCTCTACTGTATTGGCTCAACAGGCGGCGAGCTGTGCTTGGGCTGTCACGCTCGGCCGTTGTTGATGGCCAGCACGATGGATGACTGGGCTGTCGGGTTTCTACAAAACAAAGTTTCACTGATGGATCATGGAATCATATGCAGCTTTATTCCAACTCAGATCTTCGAATAGCTTCCGTTAGCTTAGCGTCCGCTAATGTTCGAACTATCACTCCAAAGAGCATCAAATTGGTTAAACTCCATTTTTCTCCTTAATATAATAAAGTCCTCTACTGCTTCCGCCAAATTTTGGATCTTATATTTTGTCTCATGAGAATTATGCTGATTTAAATATATGCACACGCAACGATAGCAAAGACATCCACCATGATCTATCTGAGGCTGATTTTGATTTCTGCTGTCATTTATACTTTGCTACTGCTGCGTATTGCTCTATATTTCATCTATATTCCACGTGTCACCCTCTGAGTTTTTCGCACATCGTCAAATCCTGATGTTGGCAACTTTCAAATGACTTCCCCAAGGCTGGAGAGAGCAGATGCTGTGAAGCAGAGCAGCCTTGTTGTGTAGCCTTCATTTAGCACAAACAGGAACAAACAAGCTTTTTTACACACACATAAATTCATTTAAATATCTTATAGAATAAAGGGAAACGTGTGAGTAAAGTAATGATTTGTGGTTTGTTTTTTTTTTGTCAGATTTATGATGTACAGGGTTCCTGGAAAAAAGGAGGAAATAATAGTCCCTTTGGTTGAGTTGAGTATTGTTGACATCTGAATCCATCCGTCTGTCTACATCTGCATTCATACAAAGAATAATCCATATAACTGTGCATGCATTAATGCATCCCTGCATGTAATATTTTTCACACGTCTCAAGTTTAAAAGCTGTGAAAATGTAGGAACCCTCACTCTAATAAGCTCAATGCTGGTTTTAGTTTGAGGTTCTTCTTAATGTTTGCTCAGTATTTTCAGCTTATCGATTGCTGTTAGAGACATTATTATAGCTGAGAGAGAATGTATTTCGAGTCTCATTCAGGGGAGAAAGAGGTATTGAGCTGACGGTGGCTCACTTATTGCTCTCAGATTAGCAGGTGTTCTCCCAGTGACTGTCTTTATGGGTTTGGTCCAGTTCAGGGAGAAGCACAGGTTATGTGAGGGCCAAGCATGTCGGCTCTCGTTATTGTACTCTTGAAGTGCTCCACTTTATGCCAGAAACATCCCTGAGCACAGCCTCACTGCCTGTCGCTCCACTATTAACATTCTAATCGGCGTCTTGTTTCATTTGCTCGGCCAAGTACTTTATTTCCAAAAAGGAGCCCAGGCTCGGCGGCTGACCTTTCCATTTGCAGAAACAGAGCAATCATTCATAAATCACACTTCTGGGTGTAAAATATCCAAACGGTTTGATATTGCAGGCCTAATGAAAAGGCCCACACTTCTTTACTGCAATTATAGGAAAAGGTCAGCATCATAACTGATGTTAAGCTTCAACATGATTGTCCTACTTCACATTATCTGGTGGCCGGGCCGTAAATTATCACGGCAGCCCGTAAGGTATGACATTTTGTTATATTTTCACAATAACAGAAAAAGATTAATTTAATGTTTGCACTCAGTTTTGAAGTTTCGTTTAGCATTAGGACAGTCTACTAGATGTTGGTGAAACCTGACCCAGCAGCTTGAGAAACTATTCTCTGCTGCATTTCTCTCTGAAAACAGAATAAAATAAGTTATATTGGGATAATAAATCACATTTTGCAAATCCAACAGTGAGATTTTAGTGAGTTCTGTTCCTGCTGCTGCTGCTCTTTATATGCATGATGCTTTCTCATTTCCTCAGAAGAATAACATTTTGGTCCATTATTGGATTTTAATCATATTAAACACTTGTAAAATTTTACATGCACATATTAAAGATGTTATTCATTTGCAACCATTTAAAACAGAACTCCTTAGTTTTATGTCTGCACTCAGGCTTTCCGATTTGTAATGAGGTCTATTCTGAAAATTGAATACTCCGTTAAATCACCGAAATAATAAAGTCATTTGTTGTAAATGTTATGCCAGTCAAAGTTAAATATGGTGCAACAGTGACATTTATAAAAAAGACGAGAAGAAAACACCAGGAGGAGCAGGAATGTCTTCCGAATGCTGTGTGTGCCACATGTGGAAACAGTTTTTCTTATTCCTCTTTTGGCTGTGGAGTCAGAAATATTCCAAGTCTTTCAAAGTGGAGTTCAGAGTTCATGTTGAAGTCTAGCATAATCTGGTTTACATCACAAATATCTGGATTTTCAGGAGGGCCATGGTCACTTCATGGACATCATTAAGTTATCGTATTTATTTTGACTTTTAAATGCTCAATTGACTGTTAAAGTTCGCTCTATTTTTAGCTAGAAATTATTTTAAAATGTAGTAAAAGCTTAATTTCTTACAATCATCTTATACTAAATATTATACTGGTTTAGCTCCCATTTTAGCACAAACTATTAAATTCTCTCCTAACCTACACCAGATTAGATTCTTAGTCTAATCTGATGGCATCAATTTGCCAAACTTTATCTTTAACAATACGTTTGACTTCAGGTTCAGAGAGATAACGGTGAGTAAAGAACAAAGCTGCCGGTTGACTTCCCTCCTCATCGGCCCGCTGTTTTCCTGTAATTGCCGTGGTGTTCATTAAGCAGAGCCTTAAGTTTCGATGAGTGCTGATGATGTTGGTGGTCTAAGCAGCTTCTAAGTAGGTTCTCAGCTGTTTAAACATTTAGCAGGCAGCAACTCTCCAGCGTGTTACCCGATTTAATGAATTTTAATCCAACCAGGCGTTGCTGTTGAGTGGTGGCTCACTCACTCCTCAGTCGTTCAGCGTGCTAAAGCTTTGGAGTTTTATTTATGATTCCAATCTCTGATGTTTTTCACTTATAAAATTACATATTTACTTCCAGTAATTGACAGTTGTTGTTAATGGTCGTTAAACTTTGCCACAGTTTGACATTATTTAGGCAGAAACAAAAGTGACCTCGACTTGATGGTGCTCTGGTAAAATTTTCAACACTGTAGATCACATAGAATAATTTATTTCTTAAGACGTCGGTTTGTTTGCCTTGGCTTTATAATTTGCCCACGTAGATATACAATAAAATCCCTGACTCTGCAGCTTAAAGATGCCGCCCTTGATGTAAATGCAACTCAGTTGTCGAAGTTGAAAAGTGTCAGAGGCTCAGATAGAAATAGTTTTTGATAGCTGACTAATCTGTGTGAAATTTAGTCATCAAATATTTGAGTCCGCCTTTGGTGTGAGCACACCTCCTGCTCAGAGCATCAGTTCCTGTTTTAGTTCGGCTTCTCAACTCTGAGTATCTGTGAATTTCACCCTGACGCGCCTCAAATGAATGATCACCGAAGATTAATAACACTTGTGAAGAAAATCTTTCACTGAATCATTTTTCACTTTAACAAATAATCAGGTCTGTGGCGACTATTTTTTAAAAATGGAACCATTTTAGGGTTGACATGTAGACCTCATTATACAAACATAGAAGCCGTAAAACCAACCTGCTGTTGGCAATAGTGGGTTTTTAACGCTAAACTGACTTTTTATGTTCTAAACAATTGATTAAATTGCAGACAACACTTAATTGATGATGATCAACTTAGCAGATTTTTAAATCTCTGTTCATCATTAAATCAAAAACTATCAATTTAAAATACATTATAATTAGCAACATTGTGTTTTTGTTGTGGAGTTTGCATAATTCATGTTTTTACAGCACATTTTGCTGTAGATGTGCAAACAGCAACTTGTAGATCAACTTGTAGTTTGGAGGTGGCACAATGAACATTACAAAAACAAAATCTTACTAAATAAATTTGGTTCAGCTTCTAGTGCAAGTATCTTAACACACTTAAAATAAGAGAAAACAAAGTTACAAGTGACTTTTCAGAAACATGAGAGCTTGTTTTCAGTTAATAATTCCTTTATATTGACGTATATGTGTTGGTTATAAGTGAAATAATCTGCCTGTGAAACAAGAACATTGATGCATATTATAAGTTCAAATGTCTATTATTTCACTTATAACTAGAACTTTTTCATCAATATCAGGAGTTATTGACATTTAAACAAGCTCGTATGTGTGGCTGAAAAGTTACTTAAAAGTTAACTCATTTGAATGGTACTTAGATATTTGCACTAAAAACTAGTCCAAAAATACTTGGTAAGTTGTGTTTTTGCACACATGGGAGGATGCACAGATCCAGATTTTCCTCCCTGGGACGTGCAGAAATGACTCCCTCTGAGCATTGCTGTAAGCACTGCTGCCCAGCAGACAGGTTCATCATCCTGGGTGACAGCATATATCTGCATAAGAGCCACGCAGGGCATTCCCACAGCCAGCAGCTCTGTGTGATCTATCTGCTGGAGTCGGTGCGATCAACCAAAGCAGACTCCTGGCTTTGTCGACGCGCCGCTCACAGTCACATGCCGCTCGTATCTAGCTGGAAAGGTTTCTCCACGGTGCGAGGGGGTAATTATGATGAGATGATTGACGTTCACCTATACAGAACTGGGGCTGATGGTGTCTTCCGTTCAGCCGTGTTCCTGTTTAATTGTCAGCTGGATCGAGGAATGCTGAGGTTTTGACGGTAATGGATGCTGGTAAAGGCGGTGGGAGAGTGACGGATGTGGATGTTTTATAAAGTAGTTTGGCTTATCATCTACCACCTGTAGGCTTTCTCAGGAGGTGTGTGTGTGTGTGTGTGTGCATATGCGTGTTCCTCAGTCTCTGAGCTCTGAATGAAAACCTTGTAAAAAAGGATAAAACTTAAATTTAGGGCATGGCTGTTATTGATGAGAAAGGAAGTGCCTTCTTTTAATTGTGTCAAAGCTACAGGGTAACATAACTGAACGTCTTTGATTAAACTCTTTCAAATTCATCTCTCCTCTTTAACGTCACACTTACAGTCGTTTTTCCCATTAAGAAAACGTTTCAAAGGTTTTGATCAACCCATTTAATTTCGTGAATTTGGGTATTAACCTCATGTCTCTTCAGTAGTTGGACCAAGAAGAGTTGATGGGTCATACTGACACCCTCACAAATATTTGGATTAAACAGGTTCCACATTCTTCCTGTTCAAGCTTCTGGTGCCTCATTGACTGAATATCTCACCACCCTTCTTGGTAGAGTTGGCAGAGTTTTTATAAATTCACCTATTGATCCAGTCTCATACCAGTTTGGTATCATTTTCCAATTGGAAAGCCGTCTTGGTCCACTTTCATACCCATCCTACCGTTAATTTGAGGTGAATTTTGAATATGTAGGCACACTTTGTTCCTGGTTTCTCCATTGGACCTGCACCACTGTCCCTCAGCATGACTCTGCCTTTACCCACTCAGTCCAGGCTGATGTTAAACTGGCTTTACTGTTTATGGTGACACTGGTCTTGTAAGCAGCTTCCATGGCCCTCTTGGCAGTTTCCTGAATATCCTCACATTAAATGTAAAATTGGAGCTATGTTGTTAAATTGTTCAACTCTAGATATAGAAAATCAAAATAAACCATAAAAAGGAATAAATTGTTATTTTCCAAAGCCGTGATGCGTTGATGTAAAGATCTGCTGGGAGGCCTTTAGAGAAAATACTCTGCCCTTGATTGGCACATAAAGGTTCTTGTAGCGAATAAAAGATCCCCTGTGGTTGTTAACAAGGTTAACCATTTAATTTTAACTACAGGCTGCGTGTTAAAGAAAACAGATGCTACTCTGGCCCTTTAATTAGCCTTTACTAGGCCTACTTTAAGGATGTAAAGACACCATCTATAGTACCGTACGGCACATAGATTTTGAATCCTACTAGAGCCTCTCTTTTTATTATTTCTAAAAGCAAAAATATATTTAACGTTCTCTTAAACCTTGATCTTTCCTCTTAAGTGTTCCACACTGGAGATTTGTCTTGTATGCAGACAGAAAGTTGGTTCAAAATGTAGATGTTAAACTAAACGGAGGAAACAGGAGTGGACCGCGAGTCATTGAATGAAAAACCCATCAGCAGCAGCTTGGGAACGCATGTCTGAAATAACTGCTGGGGGAAAAGAAACATGTAGTTTCTATTAATGATCTGTAAACATGACCTTTTAGGAGAGCAAGGCTGCTTTAGAGAGAAGTTCCCAGGCGGTGGGAGCTGTGCTTTGGGAAATGCATTCCCCTGTTGCTGCCTATAGATGGCTTGCAATCAATGAGGAAGAAATTTATTTATTGACAGTTTACCAAGGCCACTGTGTAAACGGAGAGTCATGTGGAGCAGCGCCAACAAAAAGCTTCACATTTAAGAGAAACGCATCAAGGTTTAAAAGTTTAACACCCGCTGAGGAATCAACAACAGGCCCCATCTGTGAGCTTGACCCAAAATATTTCCTCCAAAAGAACAAGAATATACCCTCTGATGCTGTAAATGCTCACATCTCTGTTTTCAGTTCATTGAACTAATGTTGGTTTGTGCTTATTAATGCTTGCCTGCAGGAAGCATAATGGTTTTATTTAGTATCTCATTTTAATGATGTAACTATTGGACTTTTGTTGTTTTTACATGTAAATATAGATTTTTAATGATGCAGATTTCTCTTTAAGAAGTGTATACTGTATTTTACTGTGTAGCATCCTGTGTTAGCTATTAGCTTTGCAGCACAGCTAACATCACGCAAATGGAGGCCCTCATGTGTATTTTCTACAGATCATACCTTTAATCTGAGTTTTGCTAAATGTCACAAAGATTTCTAAATCCAACATTTTCCATGACAGACTGGAGACAGACAGACTTGAGCTGCAAGCTCAAAAGTTGAAAAACATCAACTTCACTGCACACTGCTATTCACGATTCAGTGTTGGTGGTGCACCTCATACTGAAAACACCGAACGTTGAGCCTTCTTCTCCAAGTAATGTCTAACATACCAAAGAGTGTTAAGCTTCACTATTTACTATTAACAGACTGAAAAAAGATCCCATTTATTAGTTTCTGACCAGCACGTTACATCAGAGCTGATGCCTGCATTTTGGCAGGAAATTATTCTTATCAGCACATTTCTGTTTTCAATTTTATGTGTTAGGCTCTAGATTCCATAAAATGAAGTATGGCAATGTTAACAAATGGATACTAACGCTAATTTATTGTAATTGTGTGATATGTTTACGGTTTTGACAGATAACTACAAATTACGGGAATTAGACCACAAACAAATATGTGTTTGTAGTGAAACACTTGAGATCTTGAGTTTATTGGTTTTGCACGTTGAGTCGTCTGTGTGCAACACAAGTGCCGTCCGCAGCTCCTGAAGAGCTTCATTTTCTAAACTGTAGTGGCATTTTTGACAGCAATTATTTTCAAGCAGTGCAGCATAAAATTACAAATTAAAATTCCTTCAAATAACATGACAATTTTTCTGTTTGTCTGATTGTTCTCTTTTTGCGAATGTCCTGAATTCTTTTGTTTTTAAATTCACTTGGATAAACTCCGAAAGTCTTTCTTCTGTTTGACGAAGAAGACGCCAAATGAACCTCAACACGTTGTGACGAGAGCAGAATGGAGGGAGCGTCTCCTGTCTGACATCAGACTCATCCTCTCCTCTCTTCTATTCCCTGGTTTTCATAGTTTATACTTGTCATTACTGAGCAGATCAGCAATTCCTCACAAATGTCTGATTTTTCTTTCTTTTTTTCTTTTTTTTTTTTGCGTTTTGTCACAGGTAAATGTTTCAGGCCTCATTACTGACAAGTTACTAAAGCAAGACAAAACCGGGACAAATCTGTAAGGGAGCAAAAACTTTTTCACTAGAACATCAACATTTCTGCTTTTTATGTTCTGAATTACCGTTTTCTCAAAGGCACATTTTACTCCGAGTGCGTATGGATTAGTGGAAACTTAGCAGACGAATATTATGCCACGGGGGGAAGACAATTTATTGCATTGGGGGATTAGTCGGCCGCCTGCTGCCTGCTTGGGTCGCTCTGTATTTGTCAGGATAAATATTACTGGTGTCTGGAGGACAGGCAGGCGGCTGCCGCCGCTGCTTCACTCCTCGCCATGCTTGAAGAGCCGCTCGCTCTTTCACCAAGTCATTACCGTAACCCTACAGGAGGAGAAGTCACGCACAGAGACGACTTCCTGAGCAGCCTCCCTCATTCGGGCCGGACAAAGCCACCAGTGTGAGGGTTATTTCAGGTCGCTGCCTTTGCCTGTTTAGCATGGAAATCGTTACTTGAGCTCACTTTAACCGACTTAATTGCCCTGACACCTTCCAGTCCCCCCTGAATTTATCATCCTCATCCAAGTCCAGGGAGTGCAACTAAAGCAATAACGTCACCTGGGCCAAACCAATAGCTTATTGATTGGCACCCTATATAGTGAGAGACACATCTCGGCTGTAATAGAGTGGGACAGTAGAGTTTGTCAGAACGGGGGGAGCTACCCTGCGCTTTCCTCTCCCTCTCCGAGTTTCCAGGCCTGAGTTAATGAGAGGCAAAGGTTCTTCTCCACACATTTCTAATTGTCCTCATGTCGGCATGTGAAATGGGCGAGAGCAGCAATTTATTGGGCAAATCAGCTTAAGAAGAATACTGGTCAAGGACTGCCAAGCCACCGAGGCCCACCAACTGCCAGCTACATCATTAGCCTGCAACTTCTCATGACCCACTATCTGTGATGTGACCTGCAGCGATAGCTTGGTCCCCACGCTGTCTTTTTCTGCTGGGACGGCACTTTCTTTATTGTGTGCAAGAGATGAATACGTGTTTGTGTGAAATGAGTTGTCAAAAGTTTGTAGAAGTTAGTGTTTCGCTCCAACCAGCAGATGGTTGGAGCAGTGAGGTGAAATGAATTTAATATCAATACCTCCATCTGCTGATGGATTTTTAAAGACAAATTTACTAATTGGTTGTAATTTTAGAATTTAAATAAGGTTAGACAAATGTCCATTGATCCTATTTATGCCAATACAGAGAGAAGTCATCTCTTCAGGTTAACATTTAACCACACAGCATATATCAAGGCCACTCAATAGCAACTTCCACCTTGAAGAGTGTTGTTTCTCCAACCTGTTAGTAGTTTATATGGAAGCCATTTACTGACTGGAAACAGATCAGCTTCAACCAGTCGAGCAGAAAATTGGTCACTGGCGGCGACAAGGCCATTTCACTGCATCTCGGACACAATCAACATTTTTACAATTCATTCTGTGAGTGTTCTGCTCCTTCCTCTTTTCTTCTTCTACAAACAGACCGATTGTCTGTCTGTGTAATTTTGCAAAGCTCTGGTACTTTTAGCTTGGCCAGCCTTGCTGCTTTGTTGTTGTCGCTCTGTGAAGCTTTACCTGCAGACATAAAAACTGCATTGTGTTAAAAAAATATGTTTCGTAAATATTTGTTACAACCGTCACTGAGTCCAGGCGGCATATGAGACTAAGACCCTCCCCCTGGTTCTGATTGGTTGTTTCTGGCTAGAAGCAGTGCATTTCTAATCTGAGAGGAAGTGGAGGAACTCAATTTGTGAAAAAAATAATAAATAAATATGACCTGCCCCATGTTATACCGTCAGGACACAGTGACGGTTTAACAAATATGTAAAAAACACTTGTTAAAGACAGAATTAAATGTTGCCTTTTTTTTTTTTTATGCTTGAATTGTTTTTTCATAGCATTAAATTAGAATATTATTGAAAAGTTAATTTATTACAGTAACTACATCACCTAGTGAAACATGTTAATAATTAGACTGACACCTTTACTTCTCTTAATAATGAATTCTAGCGAACAGTTAATGAAAATACAATATTTAAAATTAGACTATTTCATCAGAGCAATCAAACTTTTTTAAAAAGAGAAATATGGGCTTGGGAAAAAGTATGTTTAATATCCACTTGAAGGTTATTTTCATAATGTACTTTTTAATTTGACGAATGAAACTCATTGAGTCGCACGTTTTAATTTATCGAATATGACAGAGTGATTTTTCTATTTGTGATTTCACTGTAAGATGTCACCACATGTCACACAAGATTTGCCTGTTGATGCATATCCTACAAAAACAGAAAGAATTTCTCCTATATAAATACACGAAAGTAAATAAATTCAGATGGCAAGGTGCAAAACGATGAAACATCAAACCGTACCCAATGAAGCTGTCACACTGGCGTTTATCTGGCTCTCGACATTCAACTTTCTTTTTTTTTTTGTCTTTTTATCAACAATGAATGTGACCGAGTAACTTTTAAAGATCAATAAAACGGCTTTTAAACTTCCAAAGTGATGCTGATAAAAATGATGGAGGAACCTGCTTTAAATATCTCCCTCCGTTTGGCTGCGTCTCGGTGGGAAAGTTGCCCAGTTTGTGTCGAGCCGAACCGACGGATGAAAGACACGAGTTCTAGCAGCAGCTTGGCAAGTAGTCGTGTAAATTTGTTTTCAGCATGAAAGAAAAGACTGTGGTTCTGTCAGAACGGAGATTTGGACCACCTCCTGCATTTGTAGGGAAGGTAGGGGGGCTGATGGAAGCAGCCACTGATCTGTGACAGGCAGCCACAATGAAACGTATCCCTGCATCACAAGCCCGCATGTGAATGGCAAGAGCTGTTACCCTTAAATTGAGAAGACCAAATATGCATAATGTAGCGCATTGTCTGCCGGGCAGATTCATTTAGCGACACAGCACAGCAACAATGAATGAACAAGTCTAATTCAGACATTAGCACATTGGCAAACAATGGGCTTGTTGAGAAAAGGTAATGGAGCCAGCAGAACCGCACAAAGGATGGAGATAAAGGGACATCGCTGCGAAAATGTAAACGCATCGAAGCCTCCAGTCATGGAAAGGACACCCGGAAGCAAGAAAGAGAAGGGAGATTGGGTAGATAGAAATGTTGTTCTGATTAATGTCTTCAACTCAAAACAAATGGAATCTGTTCTGCAGAGGAAATGAAGAAAAATAACCCAGACTTTATCTCTTCTACCAGCAGCGCAGCACAAAGAGTTTGGTCCGTCGTGGACATGAAGCAACAAATCTGGCGTCGGTGACGTCCTCTCTCTCAGGATGTTCACCATAACAAAGACGTCAAAAAAAAGTAATAATCTGATGTTGGTGTGATGAGGCTTCAGCCTGACCAGCTGCTGCTACGTCGGTCATTCAGAACAACCTTCTGTTAGCTTGGTCTGCCCTTCAGAGGACATGTTATCAGCAACGAATCATCTGAAAGCAGAGAGAAAGCAAGCTAAAGTTAGAATAGCATCTAAGCTAACTTGAACAAAATCCCAGATGATGTGATGATCTTTCCTATGGACAGGAAGGATTTCCAGAAGAGGTCAGTATTGCAGCGCATCTGGAGAAGCCTCTGACTGAAGACTGTTGCTGTATGATCTATCCAGGCAGCAGTGATGATATTCCACGTTGACATACTGGATGACACCAAGCTCTGCTCATCCAACTCATTTGTTTTTGCTGCTCTTTTGGTTGGGCCGAGAGGCGCTGGAATCGGGGAAATGATCCTCTACTTATTTGGTTTTACACTTTTTGCATTGCTGGTTTCTGAAATTTGGCTTTTTGGTCCTTTATATTTTGTAGCTTTCCCACAAAATCTTACGTTTTTGCTTTTTCGTATATTGGAGTGATCAGTTTTCATTGGAATTGTCATAATTAAGTATGAGAACGGCTGGTCAGACAGCCACAGTTTGATATTGAAGTCTTACTTGATTTGAAAAGCATTTCATTTGCAATATAGAAACATCATCAACAGTTTTGACCTTATTTATGTTACTAAGTATTGGGTTTGTATAACTTATTTTTTCCTTAAGGGAACCCAGATATAATACACATAATAATTTTAGAATCTGATACATTTTTAACGATGTATAATCAATGTATCTAAGATATAAATAAATCAGTTCAAGGGATACGTTTTTTATCCCTTGATAAAAAAGGGTTTGTTTGCAAACCAAACAAAAAACAAAAGGCAATTATACAACAGCAGGATCATTAAATCTCCAAAGTTTGTACAACAAATCTGCTAAGGTCCTCATCAAAATGAGAATCCTCATTTTGATGAGAGTCCTCCACCTGTGAGGACAAAACCTGGACCTTTTATTAAAATAATATAGAGAAGTCAAATAAATCAGAATCTCTTTGTCTGTGCTGTTATTGCACTTACTGTTATCTGCGGAAAGAACCAGCGTGTGCTGCTTAATGAATTCCTCACAGAGATGGTTGTGCAGAAACAAAAGCGTCGTGATGCAGCCCAGGCCAGATGAGGAAACGCTAGTGGGTTAATCACTTTGACCCGTTTGTGTTGAACTTTATTCAGCTGCACACATCAGTTAAGCTGCTGCTTTCAAAACCTGCTGATGTGGAAAACCGAGAAGCAAACAAATATCCTGAACATAAAGAAACTTCCCAATCACAGGTGAAGCCCTACGAGTTTAAACATTCGCATAATTTTGAATTTCTTGCCCACCCATAATTTGCACAGTGTGATTTGCTAAGCGCTCCCAGGTGAATGCTCTGTTCAAAATAGATGTACTGAATGCAGATTATACAGTCAGTTCCATAAAGAGGACTGGATGCAGTGATGGCTGTCTGCTCCACTCGGTTTTTTTCCCTCTTCTTCCGTTCTGTGGAAACCTGCTGGAGCAGGAAGTCAGTCATGCATGTCTGGACTCTCTTCACTGCAGATCAAAGCGTGGCTGAAGAGGCTAACATTGACCACATCCAATACTAAGTTTGTTACTGTGCATTTTCCTCTGAGTTACAGGGATTTACTTTTCTCTGTTGGATTTAGAAAGGTTTACTTCGCATTTAGCCCAATTTAGTCTGCTTGTATTTCCCTGTCAGTTGTGGCGTCCTGCAGCAGGCCAGAAATAAAGCACACAAACGCCTGGAATCTTCACAATAGCTGCGTTTCCTTTATAAATGTGCACAAATCTTTCTATATTCTGCTAATGTGGAACAAAAAGCAAATTTCCAATTCCAGTGTTTCCATACAAATACGAAAATGAATTAAAATCACATGTGAATAAGCTTGTAAGACATTAAAAATAACAGCACCGACAGATGTAAACATGAAATATATTCATAATTCATTCATCAGGGGAGACGTCAGCAACTTAATCAGGCTTTGTATCAACAAGCCATTTATATTGACTACATATGAGGGTTTGGGGGAAATTGGAGTTGGTGATTTTGCAGAAGAGTTATGGATTAAACACACTTGAATGACACACAACTTTTTATAAATTGTTTGATGCTGTGAGAGATCAGCTGCACGTTGTCAGGAAAAACAAAAACAAACGATTTTCCTCCTGCCATCATCTTCTTCATTTGCGCCAGTAGTAACATCCTACTGTATTTCATGTGACTCCTGATGTAAAAATAATTTTAAAAAAAAGTTTTTCCATTGCAGATTTTTGAAATGCATTTATTTTCATAATTTCAATTTGTGCATTATTTTGTTAAATGACTCCTGTTAATATTTGTACACCCTCCAGTGGCAACTAAAGATGAAAAAAATTGAGTTGAAGCTGCAGAAAAAGTTGCATCTGAATTATGAAATGCTGACTTGGAGTCTGCTTCAGAGGGAAGGCGGTGGAGGAAGGTCATGGTGGAGATAAAAAGCGACCTGCGGGGAGTCCTGAAGCGGAATGGGTCTGGGCCCTCGCCGCACGCCGATGCCAGCTGACTCTGACTCACTCCGCTGCAGTGACTTTCACCTTGGACCGTGCTTGCTGTTGTCACTATGGGGAAATGTTGACGTGTGAGTCAAATGTGTCGCTGAAACTGCTCATTAGTCACTTACCAGCAGGAGGAGCTGCCAGCTGGATCATACTGGGGAATTGAAAAGTTAACAATTAGAAGCTGGAGAAAAAGCTACATGTTGCTGGATAACAGGAAGGATGAGCTCAGGATTGCTTTTTGTACCATTCTAATAAACCCAGTTTTATCCAAGTCAAGTATTTCATCTTAATTCAGAGTTAACTGAAGTAAGCATTTGTCATAAAAGGTTTGTTTGGAGGATGAGTTGCAGCTACTTTAAAGTGACTCTGCTTTAAAGTAGCTGTTTATGATTTTCTATTAAATAATTCCCCCAAAATCTAAATGTGATGTTGAGATTGCATTTGTGAAGTTCTGATTTAATATGAAACGGTTTATTATCAGCGTAATGTTATGAGTATATGAGCTTCTCCTTATGAAACGCTTTCTGGTGGCCACTGCTCAGCAGCTGTGAAACCAAACGTGCCGACATGTTTTCTTTATGTGAACGTGATATAAACACTGTGCCTCCCAGAAGATGAGCAGGGTGTTTTCATGCTTCGTGTGACACAACCCCGGCTCTCCCATTAGGCTTGTCGGGCCTCGTGGGATGTGTTGCACGCTCCACAATAACAACCGTGGTGCCTTTGATAAAATAATGAGGTGTTAAGGTTTTATTAGCTAACCCAACAGCAGGTGGGAGATGGATTTGTAAGACTGATGTGAAAATAGTTTCAGAAGAATCTCTTTTATTGGGAAACGTGTGGGAGGGAAGACGAAGTATTGCATCTAAATTTAGAATTCCTATGAAAATAGTTTTGGAACCGCCTTCTTGCTTAGTTACAACCTATCTTCTATGAAGGCTGACCTTATTTATTTCAAAGATAACCTGCACATTTTAAGAACGTAAAGAGGCAGTTAGAGGCAATCTGGGTGAGCCGTCCACCCTGGGATCATAGCTGCTTCCTCCTCTCTCTACCCGTTTCCTGTCTGACTACTGTCAATGTGGTGCCACAAAGAAGCTTTGAAAAAACAGCATACTGTGAATAAAGGCTATGTGTAGCTAATTTAAAGACTTTTTTTTTTTTTTTTTTTTTACAAAATATGCGTGTTTGCAGGAGTAGTGCACCAGTTTTCTGGCTGATCGAGATCTTTAAAAAGCCTGACCTGTCCATTCAGATGTGAGCTGAAAACTTTTGTTTGAAAAGTCTCTCAGCTGGCAACAGTGGGGTGACTGTTTTTTAGTGATATTAATCTATTAAATTAATGGGAGACTGTTTGAGAATTATATTTAATAATTCCTTTGGTTACAGATTTAAGTTCCAAAATAGCTTAAATACATCGTTACTGCTGAAATCCTATCAATTACATATTTTCCTTCCGATTTACAAAAACTCAACATAAATTTTATGTATACTAAACATGGCTAATGAATAATAATAAAATAATAATAATTTTTTAAAAGAAGCTAAAAAGCTTATTTTAGGGTAATAGCTACCGTTAGTGTGGCAGTATCCACTGCTAATGTGTGTGCTAATGTGTATGCTAATGTTAATGCGCTGCCTAGATGGTGATGACATTCAGCACAAATGTTAAAATCTGATTCTTTGTGGCAGTTTGTTACCAGAAAAAAATGTTTTGCAAGGCATTTCCATGCAGTGCTACGACAGGCAGTGAAGGTTATAAAGTCTAGCAGCTGCTGGGAGGAAGGATCTACTTAATGCTCCTTTGTAAACAAAGGATGTACAAATCCGTCACTGTCTCCAGGTCTGCACCAGTGTGAAAATGGCCTAGTCAAAGTCCAGAGCTCCATCCCACTGAGAATCTGTGGCAAAACGTAAAAACTGACGTGTACAGATGTTCTCTATCCACTCAGCCTCACTTTTTAAATGAAGACATTTTGAACACCCTTCATATTTTCCCTCCATTTTTCAATGATGTTGATTTATCACATACAATCCCAGTAAGGATGAAAAAGTTTATGAGGTGTGAATACTTCTGAAAAGCTCAGTGGAAGGCGATGCAGGTGACCGAGGACGACTTCATGCTGATGACTAGATGAATATTCAGAGTGCAGAAAGCTGGCTGCCTGTCAGATAAAGACGCCGGTAGGTTTATTCCAGACATAAAAACCAGCCGTGTGCTGTCCCTTTTTATTCCACTGTGTATGAAAAGTACTTTGCTTTTGGGAAAAGCATCTATTTTATTCCTTGAGAAATAAGTGATGCTCCTGCTTCTCGCTCTGAAGCATTGTCAGCGCTCGTGGATTACACCATTTCTCAGCTTGCCTTCTCTTTTTGTAAGGAGAGAGCAGAGAATGGAGGCACAAAGGCTCCGGCTGCATCGCAACCAATCTTGCTGATGCTGCCTTTTGTGGGTTGCTCAGCAGCTTCCACACTTTGCGGCGTGGGGCTGGTGGAAGTAACGAGCAGTGTGGACTCCCTCATGATCAATTACTCCACTTGTCAAACTTCCAGTGTACCGCCACACTTTTTGCCAAGTGACCTTTCAACCTGGAAAATCAGTTCTGATCCACGTTTTTGCTGGGCCAGCACTGCTCTTCTGCAAGCTGCTCCATTTTGATTCTTCACTTTTAATCCATCTTGAAAAATATTCTTTAGGTGTGTTCAGTTATTTTTTGTTTTAAATCCAGCTCAGGGTTCGTTTTAACTATTTTTTATTAGTTATTAGTTAGATATTGTTTTTTTTTGTTTGTTTGTTTGGGGGTTTTTTGTTCAGGTTTAATTATTTATAGTAGTAGTTTTTTTTCACATTTTATTGTATTGTTGTGATCACGTTTACGCCGATTGGGTAATGAATACTCAGACAATACCCTTGGTACAACCTTCCAACTTTTGCTACCATTTTTTAAAAACTGTTTCCATTTTGCAGAGGAAAATGGAGTACCGCAATTTGATCGATTTACCGCCGCTTCCAGCAGTCAAAGCGTCACTGACTCGTTCACACGCGGCGGGTTTAGTCGGACTCCAGTTGCAGGTGTTGACTTCCTGCAGGAGAAAGAAAACCTGATCAGACTGTCCTCTGTAACGGCTCCCATCAAACACAGTTGCTACAGGCTGCTGTGATGACTGCTGCCCCGGACTGTGTGGGACAAACCGCGTGTGGCAGGACTCAACGGAGATAGATGAGTTCATTTATCAGGTTTTATGTTTCTGCGATGGCTGCGTGGCCCAACGCCCAGCAGACCTCCGTCTCCAGGTCGGTTTGACCTTGAGCGGCAAGGTGGGTGGAACTGTACGGTAAGCAGCTGTAACCCTGCCAAGAGGCGCAGAGACTCTCACTGTACTGCATCGCAATGAGCCGCCGCTCCTAGTTATGTAATTGTTTTTAAATGGAAGCGCGCTCAATAGTGATGCATTCAATCTGTGAACTTTATTGCTTCACAAATTGGTATTCTAAATGGCCGGAAGTTCTGAGAGCATCAGAATTATCTCATAAATGTGAAGAAATTTGAAGCTTGGGTGCAGGTTGGTCTTCCAGATGGACAGTGACCTTCAGCATACATCTAGAGTGGCTCCAGCATCAATGCAAAAGTCACTGTTCTGGCACGGAGTCACGCGATCTCAGTCCATTGGAGAATTTGTGGGCAGATGTGAAAAGGTGAAGAAGTGAGGCGGCCTTCAAACCTGACCCAGTTTCACCGGTTCCGTCAGGAGGAATGGGCCAGAACTCCAGCCGGCTGTGATGAACCTCCGGAACAAAACCCATAATGTTTGACCCAACGCATACAGTTCAAAGGCAGTGCTACTAAATACTGAGGAAGTGTACGTAAACTTATCAATAATTTTCTCTTATATTCTTTCTCTAAATTATTTTTTAGCCAACAGAAATAATTTTGACAATTTTGACCTAAAACAAAAGAAGTTTGGGCTGATTTTTTTCTTTGCAAGAAAAAATGTATTTTCATTTATTGTACATAAACTTCTGGGCCCGCTTTTAACTTTAAAAAAGTATTCGGTGCAGTCGGTGCTCCTCTGGGTCTCTGTGGATGAATTTGAACACTGAAAGTTGTTGAACTCTCTTACTAACTGGAGCTGCAGAGTTTTACGTAAACAGCATTAAAACAACACATTTAAAGTGCCGGCATGTTTTGTTCTTTTTTTTTTTTCCAGTGTTCATTATGATAAAAATAAAATAATATAAATCTTCCAGTAAAGGTCCACTTGGAATATTTTTGCTGAGACAGAGAAATATACCTATAGCAAGCTATTAATCATGATGCCAACCAAAGTACAGCAAGAGGAATAAATCAAGGCTGCTTTTGGTTCCTGCTCCCAAAGTCTGGCACTAAAACAAGCCCCAGTCATCACAGAGCGCTGCAGCTTCCAGCCCACAGGCACGGTCGTGACATTTCTCCGTTTTAAGATCCAGAGAGAAAAATGCTAATGAAGGAGCTGGATGGAAAATGTCAGTTTTTTTCTTTTTGTTTTGTTTTTTATAGAAACAGCTGCAGCTACATGTGTTGTGGTTTGTGCTCATGTGTGCTCACTTGTCATATTGCCGAGGCGGTAAAGTGACTACAGGCTGACTTTTGACTTTTCTTTCTTTTTAAGCCTCCAGGGGCCGCAGCAGAAAACGCAGAGCCACAACAATGGCTCAGCCTTAGTTTGTGTCTGGAAAGACGAGGGGGAGGATGTAAAGGGGGCGAGGAGGGAGCTAGAGGGGTTTATCTTAGTCATGGTAATTGGTTTGCTGGTGTGGAAGTGGGATCATTCGAGAAAACCTCAACCGGTCTGACTCCCTCCCATTTATCTGTCTGGAAGTGTGCAGGAAGAGAAGGATGGAGAGGAGTGCTGCTGCTGCCGAGGCATTTTCATACAAAGGAGAGAGAAAGTGAGTGTGTCTGAAGGCTCAATCTGATGCCGACTTGAAATGAAGAATACTTTTTTTTTTTTTTTTGCATCCTGCCAAATAGCTTTTACTCTCCATCCGGTGACATCCTCTCTGTGAAGCGTAATGTGCCTGCCTGCCAGCATGTGTAAGGGGGTAAAGGTAAAGCGTTAATGCAACAGGGCAAGAATTGCCGCCATCGAATCCTTTCTCCGTTTCAGATTAGATTAATGAGGGCGGAAATTGTGCTGGCCTTTCTGGCCTGCTATTGTCTTAAAGCAAAACTGCTCACTCCCGACGGCTCGGTGATGCATATTCTGCTCTTATCAGGACAGGGTTTTATTAACAGGAGATCAGAGTGAGGGAAGGACCCCTGTGAGAACTCTGGGCCCCGCTCGGTGTTTAACATGCCTGTCCTATAGTGCTGTTGCTGAGGCAGCAGGGTCCAGCTGCACAGATATCTCAGTGCTCACATCGACGAGCTTTCTCTAATTTACCGTCTTTACAGTTAAGGGAGAGATTAGGTCCACCGCATGATTCAGTGGAGTGTAGAACCTCCTTTAGCAGCAATAACCTGAAAAAAAAGTTGTTTTCTGTTTGACTTTATCAGTCTCTCACATCACTGTAGAGAAATTCGGCCCACTCTGCTTTGCAGCATTGCTGAGGTTTGCAGACATTTATCTCTGCAGACCTCACCGCTGTATTTCAGTCGGAATGAGGTCTGGACTTTGAGGCTTTGCATCACCTTTATTCTTTTCATTCTCAGCCATTTTCTTGTGGACACTGCTGTTTGGGATCATTGTTCTGCTGATGACCCAGTTTGGGCCAAACATCAACTTTCAGACAAGTAACCTCAGATTGGACTTGAGATATACCAAGGAGTTCATGGTTGACTCAGTGGCTGCAAAATGCATCCAGACCGTCAACAGTCCGCCTTCATCCTTGACGGTTGCTGTGAGGTGTTCATGCCAACATTTTTCTGTCCTTTTTTTCTTTTTGTTCAAACATGTAGCCATGCATTTGGACCGAACTTCTAGCCTCGTCTGTCAAGAAGGACACTGGTAAAAACCCGCTGCCATTTTCTTTCTAGCACAACTTGCCAAAGGACATGTTGATGCACTGGTTAAGGATGCATTCCTACCTCCTGAGCCATTGTCGCCTATAATAAATAAAGCTGTGTTCAGTGTGTTGCAGAGGCAGGTAACAGGATAGCTCCCATATCACACAGTGATGATATTCTCACTGGATCCCGGTAGAAGGAGCTCCCAGTTGAGGGAGGTTTGTGTTGGAAATGGAGGCATGTTTGGGCCTTCTTCTTCAGTGAACTGGTGAAGACTTTTGTTTTGGCAAGATGCAGATTTTAAACCTCTCACTTTGATTTTTGTTCATTGTGTTTGGTACAGAATGGCTACCTTTAGAATATCTTTCATACTATGATTGAGGCATAAGTAGATTGCTTACTCCCTCTACATTGAAGCTAATCAGTTACATTCCCATGGCAATCTTCTGTGAATGTTTAAACCTGCTGATGATCTTTTAACTTAGACACACTGTGTTCTTTGGGCCTCAGTCTTTTCTCCTTAGCTGGTTAGAGTTTCTTGTTTTCAGTCCCTTTCTGTCATTGTTGATTTTCCAGCCTTGGAACAGAGTTTCCACCCAGCTCTGCTGTGGGTCCTGTTTGGATCACTGCACATAGATGAATGATACTGAAGGGAAAGGGGGGAGTCACCACTGCCTATTTGTCAGGGTAACAAGTTGACTCACACACCACTACTTAAAATGTGAAATTGATGCCAGTGTAGGTTCTGTAGCTGTTACAATTTTGGACTTCAAATGACCCCAGATAAACAAAAAAATTGGAAAAGAACAAACTCGGTTCAGAGTTGCAAAGGTTAGTGCCATGGCATTTCTCCAGGAGGTTTATACCTGCAAAGTAAGGTGCAACCAAATCATTTTGTTTTTTTGTTTTTTTTTTAGTAAAAGTAAAAATGTGCAAGACAGTAGTGAGCCCAGCGATGTTGTATATGATGGCGTAATTAGAAACAGATGATGAAGATGCCTGGGATCAGGACATCGGAGGGATAGCTCACGTTGACTGTTTTGGTGACTGTCATTCCTGAGATGGTTTGAATATGTTCATAGGAGAGTAACATTGTCAAAATAGTTGATATTATGATGTTGATACTAGTAAGACAAATTATTCAGCGATTCTCATTTGGTTCACAATCAATCTAAACTGACCCATTTTTAAATACCCAAACTGTCCCACTACTTCCAGCAGCAGTACTACAATAAGACACCGAGCTCCTCCTGCAAGCTGCTCACCTGATCAGACAAAGAGCTGCTGTAAGTTTTAATCTCTAGTTTTAATGGATTAAAACTGGACGTAAAAAAATGGATTAAAACGCAGGAACATCCAGAAAAACCACGAGTGCCTCTCTTTAAGTCAACTAACAGCTTTGTTTGGCTTTAGTTTCCTTAAGAGGCAGAAGGGCAGGAAATGCTGAGAAATGCTACATACTAGCTGTGCTAATGCTACAAGCTAACACTGCAACACTGATATTTGAGAGCAACTTAGAAAGGTCATCAAAGCTCTTGTATCTTCAGCAGTAATGTAGTAAACCTGCACTCAAATTTGTAGTAGTAATTTGAGTCACTACACAACACTCAGCTGCATGACTTTGTGAAATGGTTTTGAAGAAAATAAAAGTATGATGTAAAGTGCCCTCATAAGTAAAATGCTTCTTTTATGACATACTGATTGTTGGAGGAAAGGGCAGGGCTGGGACTGGTTCATCTCACTCAGAAAACTGGGACAACTTTCTCATTTATCACGTGGAAAATGAGGTAAAATAAGGTTGAATATGTGCTTCCTCAAGACCCTGATCTTAACATTTACATGATACTCCAGGCTAATGATCATGTAGTACAAGAAAACCTGTCACCATCTGCATTCTAATTACATAACATTATACATTTCTGAGCACACTGCCTTATAATCACCGGGCCAAGTCGTCCATAATGTCCTCCAAATGTTTGTGGAAATGACAGAAATCAAGGTTGGAAATAAACACTCGTTTTAGTCTTAAAAGTTTAACAACCATATAAAGTCTAACTAAATCAGCCTGATGCCATTTTAAAAACATTGGTATGTCAAAGGGTTCTCTGTCTCTTCCTTTTGGTTTTTAGTGTTTTTAGTGTTTTTCTATGTAGTTTATTACTGCAGCTAGAATGCATCAGTTTATTTATTTTTTATCATTTGTTTGGCTGTTTGTTCAGATATCATGTATGCTGTGCTTCTTAATAATGGTAGAAATCTAAAGAAGCGTGTGAAAATATTACTGAAATGTGGATTAAATGGAAATAATTCCACAAATTAAGAATCTAAATTTATTTAATAGGAAAAGATGACAGTAAATCCTAACCGTTTGTGGTTCAATGGGGTCAGATATTGTGTATCTTTGCTATTTTCTCATTGTGGGTAAACGTCAACGTTTTAAACCTTTTAAGTGTTTAAAAACACGTCGATGGATTGATCCAAAGTGATTTCTCTGGGCTCAGAAAGCTGCTTTAAACTGATGATCCAGCAGCACATCTGTTCACCGCAGCTCCACATTATTCTCCACGGTGAGGCATACACGCCTGCGCGGGCCTATAGCTGCACACATTCTGATGCATCAGCACCTCCGCCTCCTGCGTTCGCCGGTGGCCGTCACGCCTGCTATTCACAGAGCCCATTAATGATTTATACAATAACAAGTCGTAAGTAATTGGACCCTTTCTGCGGTAATGTTCGTAGTTTGAATTATGTTCGGGCTTTTTTTTTTTTTTTATTACTATTATTATTTCATTTTCAACATTAGAGCCTTGAACTTAATTGAATTTTCATATTTTCTAATAGATTAATTAGATTTTATATCTCGGGAGTGAAACTTTGTTCAGGGGAGTGGGAGTCGAGCTGACCTTCATGAACCAACTCGTTCCCTTTGCACAATGATGAATACAAACCCACTTTGTTAGTGTGTTAACACCAGCTCTCTGTCTCACATGAATATCCAACATGCAGTTTGGAGCTTTGAACGCGTTTTCAGACGGAGGACGTGATGTTTGACAGGATCTTATAGTAAGAATGGCTGGCAGATTAAACCTTTTAATTTCTTGCATTCTTAGATTAATCCATAAAACCAGATGGCCTGTGAAAAGGCCTTGTGTGCGCAATGGGGTAAAGCAATATCATTCATATTTTGTTTAATTGGTTTCCCAAGGGCGCTGCATGATGTATGAAAGACGAGGTCTTGCATATAATTCGGAGAAATGTGAAAGCTCATCAGAAGACGTTCTTTTTCCCTTTATTTCCAGAAAAAAATCGAGTTTTAAGCTTGACTACTTTAAATCACTCACTGCTCCTCTACCTGAGGAAGTGAAGTCTACCTTTTCAGTGAGCTTGTAAAGCTGAAGATGCTTATATCTTTCTGAGCTGCATTGTTCCAAATATTTAGCTTTGAGTCCAAAAGGCCGGCAGCCTGTTGGTTTCCAGAACAGCTCAGACGCTTACAGGACTCTTGGTCTGTGAACTCCCCAGGTAACGGAACACGGTTTTGTGATTAATTAAAAAGCTCCAGCAGACTGAAGGAAAGCTGTGGTTTGAAGCCAGACAGAGAAGCTCAGCCGCCCAGCAGGCCTGTTCCTGGGAGTCTGGAGGCAGCAGAAGGACTAAAAGCTCCCAAATAAACCCTCAAACTGTGTCACCAGGAAGGAGTGAGGAGCTTTTATTAAGGCGTCGCGCATATGAATAAATGCTACAGTTCTGTTCAGGAAACCATCTCTGAATATGTGCTGTGCATAAAAACATGTTGCTACTGAGCAGCTGACACCTCTTAGGGAAAGTGGCAGCTTCTCGCTCTGAGACGTCTGCTGGACATCTCAGGTGTGTGATGTCTGGGAGACGGATTGGAGGATCAGGTCTGGACCACTTCTTTAGGGTTCCATCAGAGTTCATCAGTTCATTTATCCATCCATCAGTTTGCCCATCCTTTCACCTCTCTGGCTGTTTGATGATCTATCCGATCGTCCTTCCATATGTCTATTCATTTGATCGTCCATCTATCTGTTTGTGTGCCTATCCATTCCTCCATCCTTCTATTTATTCTTCTAGTTGTTTATTCGTCAATCGGTTCATTTATCCAACTTTCCATTCGTTCATTCATTGGTCCACCTATCATTCTGTTCATCCATTCATCTCTCCATTTAACTGTCTATTGTTCCTCCATCCATTCTTTTGTCTATTTCTATCCATTTATTCAACCATTCATGTGCCGTCCTTCTGTCCATCCATGAATCGTTTTGTCCTTCTGTGTTGTTGACTGTCCGTCCGTCATAACCATTGTTGTAACTCTATTTCTGTCTCTCCATCCACCCAGTTTCTTTTCCAGTTTACCGCCTGACTTTAACATGAATGTCTTCCGTAAATTCATAAATGATCAACTTTAGTATTTGTTTTAACTGTAAACTCCACTAATGTGAGCATGGAAGAAACATAAAATGTGGAGATGAAAAAGGTTTAGAGAACCTGGGAAGTAAAAGGGACTTTATAGGTTTTACTATGGTGAAATATTTCTTTCTCTTCCTCACCAGACTTGGTGCTTCTGTGTTTTGTTGAATTATTTGCCTCATAAGTCACCAACCACGTGCAGCTCTTTTTATCACCTTTCAGTTTTTGTGGACTGATTAGGAGTGCTGCTCCTGGTGGAAAACGTAGGGCAGTGGACAACTATCAGTTTCTGAGATGCAGTAGAGTTCTTGACTGGTTTAAAATATTAGACATTTGGATACTAGATCTGTGGATGTAGAAACACGTTTATTTGCATCGCAGTTATTTACACAGATTCCCCATAAGTACATAGAGAGGCATGAAAGACAAAAACACTATCAAGTGCACTCTTTAATGTTTTGCCATAAGCTTTAAGTGAAGTTAGGTTGCTGCTTGCTTGTTTGCCTCAGAGAAAGTGTTGCATTTACTCGCCAATTCTGAACAATCCAGTGTTAAAATCCCATGCAAATCTCCTTAAATGCAGCAAAAACACCCAGAAACATGATTTCTTGGAATTGTTCCCCTCAATTCTCTCTGTTTGCATTCTCACTCAGTCTGAAGAGTTAGAGTCTTTACACACATCGTTTTCAAGAAGACAATCAGAAATGATGAGCAGAGTGTATTTTTATGCCCAGATACGCCTCGTGTTCCCAGAGTTTCCTGCTTGAACTACCTCCTCCTACCCTTATAATTCACTCACACTGCTGACACACTTTATGCAGCAATCTGCACTGAAGTCAGGCCAGATTAACTTGACAGTTTAATGCAGGTGGAGACATTAACGTCTCTGATATAAAGCAGTTGTCTGAGGAAATTCAATTCTGAGCACTTACGGCAGATTTGAAAAGCTTTTGTTTAAAGACAAACACCTGCAGAGTGTTGATTCTGCTTTCAACAAATACCTGAAACCTCCCTCCAGCGGCTGCTGTTTAGAGAAGGAACTCCTTTCTATCGGTTTTATTTCTGTTTGGCTATTCCTCAGCTGGAGGGAGTTACCTGCCTGTCACTCTGAGAACATAGCAGAGAGTTGGTGAAATCAGGAATCTATGAATATTACATCTTTTCAGCTGTTGAAGGATTGTTTTGTTGAATATTTTTTAAGACTGAACCAACATCACCACCAACGTCTCCTGTCAATGTTCTGTTGATGTCTTCTTCTGTGTATTTTTTACCTGTTTTTTTTCTGAAGAATTTGCCTAAATGGATATAACTAATCAAACCCTCTACATTGCTGTATTATTCTATGGTTGGTTGGTTGGTTGGTTGTCTGACTGGCCCGACAACCAACCAACCATCTAGATGACTAGATGACTGAAAGGGTGAGTAGTTGGTTGGTTGGTTCCCTAGCAGATTATTTGGATTGGTTGGTTGGTTGAGTGAGGGGCTGATTCATTAGATGGGTGTAAGGTTGTCATGTTGTGAAGACTGCCGGTTGCCTGGGTGCTTGGATGGTTGATTGGCCTTCAAGCTGCCATTTGGCCCAAACTGCATCGTCAACAGAAAAATGATCCCAAATCCAACAACAAATCTCCTATAAAATGGCTGAAAAAAAGAATTGTGGTTTTGCAACGGGAAAGTCAAAGTCCCAGTCTCAACCAGGGTCGCGTGCTGCGGTAAGATCTTCACAGATAAAGACAGAAATAAATTAACTGAACATTTATAGAAGAATGGACTAAAATACCTCCAATCATTGGGGAAGACCAATAAACTCTTAAAGAAAACAATTCCTTTAAAGTAGTGTTTCTGCAAATCTGCAACTAACAGGACCTACTGGGGATTAGATACTTAAAGGAGATTTTGACCATGACTTGTCTAAGTAGCTTTTTAAAAAGTATTTTGAGGTCAAATTTTGAATTTTAGATTTTTTTGAGGGCGGGGGGGCGACAGGGCCAGAAAGTCATTTTCCAACATTAAATTAAGTATATTAAATCATAAATACATTATTATGCTATTCCACACTTTATCTCCATACTCAATTTCCTTATATTTTGCTTACTCTATGAATTAAAGTGATTAAATCTAAAGTTGAGATGCTTCAGCAGATTCTCCTAACAGTTGGCCTGTGCAGATAATGATGGCGTTAACATAAACTGAACTGGAGGCTCATAATTACATGATTCGAGGGCGTTTGCAGTGAGCTGTGTTTGTTTGCCAGTGAGTGTTTTGTTTCTGATTATGCTAATACCAGGCATATGGGAGCGCTCAGGATATTTTTCCCCACTTAGCTTGGCTGATGTTGGGAAGCAGGAGCGACATGGCTTCCATTCATGGCGGTAATGAAAGGGGTTCTTGCTTGACTAAGGCTGCGGAGAAGCATGGCATTTGAATTGCTTTGGTTACTTGAACTTTGAGAAGGATTTGGCATGCACGCTCATTCAATGAATAAAAATGATGTGAAGTGAGCGAGGCGAGCAGAAAGCGCCCCGCGTAGCCGTGTTGAGTTGATCAGCGTCGTTTTGATCCCCGGCTTTGTGTCAAAGCGAATTTCCACGCGGCTTCTCCGACTCTGATGACGTCGGGTCATTACCGGGACGGTTTCGGGTATCGTCAGGTGTAATATTTGTAATAATTTCCTCCGTGAGGTTTGGGGTAAAAGCCTTGTAGGAACAGACCGTCGGTGAAAGCTTGAAAATCTCACCTCTCCTCTGCTGTCAAAACCCATTTCCGCTGCGCTCGTCGTGACCTTTCCCAGCACAAACACGAGGACGGGCGCTGCTTTTATTACCGGAGTGATCGGAGGCTTCATGCAGCCAATCACCTGCCATGATTGCTGGTTTTGGCTGAATCCGCCTGTGATTTCTTGTGTATTCAATGAAGATTGGAGTGAATTGCAAACCTTCGACCTGATTGGCTGCATTAGCTTCGTTTTCTTTTAAAAATAATTTTTTTCTTTTGTGATTGCAAGATAGCAGCGCCCCGGAGGTTTGTCTTGATTGTTTTCTTGCAGATTGGCGTCCAGGAGGGTCTCGGCACGCCTTGCCTCCTCTCCCCTCCTAATTCGGAGAAGCTTCATGTACACAGAGAGCCGCAGAAGGAATGAAATAAAGAAGCCGTCCTCGAAGAGAGATCGAACCTCGGCGAGGCTGTTGCACATAGATCATCCCTCAGAGCTGCAAAAACACAGAGGCTTTCACTCTGAGCAAGCCCAGCGAATTCACACAGGGCCTTAAAAGCCATGTAGCCTGTCAGGATGTATTTATAGAAAGTCCTCCAGGCAGCCATGTCCTGATTGTTGGAAAACAAAATCTAATATTTATACTGTGTCAACAGAACAACGCGGGGACTGTGGGTTGCATGTGGGCAGAGGTTCAGTGGGTGACCTGCTTGTAATTCAGCTGCTGAATTCCAAAGTCAGGTCTCATCAATTAATTATTGATCTCTACGGATTTATCTGCTCGTCTCACAGGAAGACGCTGTCTTAAAGTACAATTATCACTTTTGGTGGCGCGCGTCAAACTGGAAGCTGCTGGGACAAAATAGTGGGAATAATAAGTGTTATGATTGTCGCCCCTAATATCCGGACTTTAATTACACTAATCTGGCTGATTTTACCGGGTTCCTACACAGACCAGGAGTTCAGGAACTACCAGGTTTAGATGAGCATGGAAATGAAAATTCAGATAAATATAAATATTCATGACCTCATTACCAATCTTTGTGTCTTTCCTTACATCCTCACTACTGTCTTTGTTTTTTCTTTCCTTCTTTGTGTCCTTCCTTTCTTCCTTCCTTTTTCCTTTTCTTGTTCCATCTTTATTCTTCCTGTCTTTGCTTCTTTCTTTGATTTCTTTTTTGTCTTGTCTTCCTTTTATCTGTCCTTTGTTTTTTTCGACTTTTCCTTTTTCCCATCCCTCCTTCTATCCTTCCTTGGGCCCTCTCTCCTTTCTATGTCTCTTCTTTCCTTCCTACATCCCTTTGTTTCTTTTTTGTGCCTTTTCGTTTTCCATCTATATTATTTCTGCTCTCGCTTCTTTTCTTGTTTCCTTCCTTCCTTTTTTGACCTTCCTTCTTTTGTCACATTTTTTCTCCCTTTCTTCTTTCTATTTTTATCTGTCTTTTATCTTGTTCCCTCTATCACTCCTTCCTTTGTCCTTGTACCCTTCTGTCCTTTCTTGTTGAGCATTTTTCTAAGTGTATTCTTCCCTTACTTCCCTGTTTCCTTCCTTTCTTCCCCACTGTAGAAATATTTGCCATAGTCTGAGTGAACTGTGTTCCTCTGTTGTTTTAAGTCATAAAATAAGAGTGTGGGTTTAATGGTGAGTGACTCTGCCTGAACTCGGACCTCTTGTTGCTTTGTGGAGGTCGTCAGGAATGTGTTTTTGTAATTTACCTCCACCAGCTGCTGTTACCAAACAGTCTGAAGCCCTGCAGGCTCTCCTTCAATGCATCCACTGTTTAGCATAATAGGCACTGTAGTGCACTGCCCTGGCGTTTTGCCTCTGTCAGCCCCATTAATCGGGAGTCAAATCACTTCCATTAGATTTCGAGGGTAAAAAGCATTCGACTGGAGGGATTTGCTGAAGCAGGACAGAGAGGGAGGAGGAGTAAGGAAGAAGAAGAAGAAGAAGAAAGAGGAGGAGGTGGAGGAGGAGAGGGGAGATATAAAGAAGAGCGTGCGGCGGAGAGAGAATGGCTGGCGCTGATAAGCTGCAGGCGAGGAATACGCAAAGCACCGCAGTATATGAGAATGATGAATCAGGGATAATGGTCACCCTGCGGTGAATCTCGTCATCGTGGGACATTTTCTTCAGAGTCAACATTTACCTGTCACTGCATCTGCATTTAGAGCTGCTATTATGGGCTTTGTTCAGAGGCTGAACTGTGCAGCTGTGATGGGGTGAAGAGGTTCGGTAAGGTGGTGGGGGCTGCAGATGAATTCACTCACACTGATTGGTGCAGATGGGGTTAAATGGGCCAGGTAGTAATTGTTGGATAAGCTAACAAGGTCACTTTCCCTCTGCATGTGTTGACTGTTGTTTTGCTGTAGTTTATTGTAGTTGGATACTTCAGTGGTCCAGTGAGGTCCAGCAAGACGGGCCTGGAACCACAGGAAGGTCAACGTACAGGACCAGCTAGAGATGTCAGACAGAAACCTGCTGCTTTAGAACATCAGCTACTGAACATGTCATGATAAGTTTTCTATTGTAGTTTTTTGGTGGAAATCATCATTTAATCCTCAAACAAAAAGCTTTCTGGTGACATCACAGAAGGCATCTTTTAAAGGAGACCCAACTTCACATTTTGCATGTTTTTGTACTATAATTTGGGTCTCAGATGCTTCTAAAAGAAAAAGTGTTGATTTTTGGCAGTAAGTTGATGTTTTTATCAATGCAGCCAAACAGACAGTCCTTTCCTCTTTTATCTATAGTTTCCTCTTGAGTTGCTTAACTCCTTTTCTTTTTTCACTCAACGCTGTTTTTTTATTTTTAAGATAAAAATAAAAAATGAGGCACAGTGGCCAAACATGAAACTGCTGCTGCTCAAATTACTCAACCAGTTGTTGCTAGGCAACCAACGAGTGAGTTGGATGATGCCTCCCACCTTGCTAAAGCCTTTCCTCTGCCTTCATCTCCCAGAATGCTGTGTGGTTCTGGATCGGAGTCCAGTGAAATTGTTGAACATTCCATCCTTCCTATGTTCTTTTGACAATCATCATGTGTCACAGGTATCAATCACAATATAGATTTTTTTTTTGTCCGGCCCTTTTTTTCCCAGTCGGCCATGTTTGTTTACTCTGAACTCATGTTTGATCTGGAGAGGCTTTGTGAGATTTCCTGTCCATTTCCTGAAATCTGAATGTTGAGTGAAATCTGTTTGTGTGTGGTGTGTTGCTCCACGCCACACATTGTTCAACCAAACCAGTTAAGACGTTTTTATTGTTAGGTATGTGATTTCAGGTTTGGATAATAGGCTGACCGTTTTAAAGTAAAGGCTGCTCGATCCTGAAATTAGAAATTTATTCAAAACATATCATTCACCATGTTTACCAACCAATCGGCTCCGTTATGTCGTTTCTTCATTAAAACATGTTTCTTTGTTTAGATGCCTGCCTCACCACCCAGCTGGATATTTATTATTGGTTTATATTTCTTAGCTGAAACATCCCCCCTCACCCCTGAATAATATCTTCATATTGACTGTGTCTATATAAATCCAACACAATGTGACATATCTGTCCAAGTACACTAACTCACTGTGAAGCGCTTTGTTGGCCTGTGATGGAAGGACCAGTCCTGACCCAAGCTTTTGCCTGGACTCTGAGGTCCCTCGTGACTAATGGACAGATTAGACAGGAGCCAGCAACCCCTGTTGAGAGATTATTGGCCGTACACAATGGCTGGACCCCCGCCTGCCTGCCGCACCATCCTATCTGCCCCGCCGCCTTCGCCCAGCCAGGCTTGGCCGGTCGGCGTGATTGACGTCGGAGCAATTGGTCATAGTGGTCCATCTGGGAGCGAGAGCTGGAGGCAGAGCTGTCTGACCTCCGACTGAGAGATTCCAGAGCTGGCATCCGACGTGAAGGGAGCTTAAGAACTTATTAGAGAGGTATTACATCTAAACACAGACACAACACTTATTAAGACAACACTATCTGGGGAACAAAGCAGGAGATTAAAGACCCATCCCATTACTTCTGGGTCACAAAGGGCCTCTTTTCACCCCAGTAATCTGGAAACTATCTCACACTGCTGCCTCACAGCGAGGTGGAAAATGTTTTCGTGGATGGTGTCCTTGCTGTGGTCCGACTAATGGTTGAGGCCAGAGAGGTAATATAACAGTCAGTTTTCCCCCATTATAAGTTCCCATAAGAGTGTAGTGGAGCAGACCCTTCAGCCCTGGTTCATACGCTGCAGAAACCGAGTTGTTCTGCCGTGCTTTATAGGTCATTACCAAAGCGCGGGACTAACAGATTTCCTTGGCAGTACAATCTTGTATTGCATAGCAGCCAACACATCACTGGCTGTTTTGATTTCTTGCCTCTGTGCCTCCGGACACAGCTGAAGGCCCGTCTTCCAGCGGGGGTAATAAGAGCTGAATGCATTAACCTTGTTTTCATTTACTCCCCGTGGAGACGCCATACAGCGCGCGGCCACTGAGAAATTCCTCTTCCTCTCTGGCAGCGCAGTTCATCACTGCTGGCACTTCCTGTTAAATTCAGGGACCTTTTCATGACCCGCCTCTCTGGTCCTGGGAGGCTCGTGGCTGAGGTGACTCCAGGATCTGCTTGTGGATTGGGAGCTCCTCAGACCTCGATCCTTGCCTCGGGCTGCCATGTTGGGGCCTTTCAGGCCTCCCAGTTTGGGGCTGCCAATGAATATCCAGAATGGTTTTAAATTGGAACGGCTTCGCCTCAAATGTGCTGCTTTATTGTTGCCGGAGAGTTCATTTTCTCTGCGAAGGTAGGCTCCCCAGCAATGAAAGACAGGTTGCACTATTTAAATCTTTTTCAGCTCTTTTTCCCTAAATGGTTTGAAATTGAACAGATAGCAGCCAGCATGAAGGCATGTCAAAAAGTGAAACACAGACACAGCGCTTTGCAGATTGAAGTAGTTGATCCACGTTGCATCAGCCAGAAGGTTCACTCTCGCCTTATGTTGGGGATTTACTTGCCACTACTCATACTTATTATCTCAGATGGCAATTCCTGCGTTATCGTTGAAAAATCCAACTAAAAAATGAAAAAGACATTTTCTGATTTCTGTTTACCCACAGAGCTCAGAATGAGAGGATTTATTAAACGCTGTTGCTTTCTGTCCACAAATAACCCATCTTTCTTGCTTTAAGAATTCCTTTCATGTCATAACCTTGATTTTAAGCATACTGTAATTTCCAGACTATTGAGCGCATGAGGTGCTTCCACTAATTAAAGAAAAGTTGTACATATATGTGCCACACATGTCTATAAGCTGCAGCTATCCATGCTGTAACAGGAGTTAGTTGCACAAAATTCTTATTTTTTTTTTACTATTAATGAAATGTGTAACAGTATCATACACAAATGTGCACCGTGAATGTTTTCTCCAAACAATGCTGCTATAAAATAAATCCAGTAGCCTACTAGGAAAGTTCACCAGCTGTGTTTTGTTGACAAATGTGTGCAAAATAGTTGATATTCTGCAAATGTCAATAAAACTAAATTTTGCAATTGAGTTTCATGCTTTATGTAGTAACACCGCAGGGTGCGTTAATATCATGAAATAAAATTAAACATCACTAAAACTACATCATGTAACCAATACAAAATGCAATAAAATCCATAAACACATTTTGCTAGACTTTCTGCCGCAATATTATTAGAGTTTGCAAAATATGGAGGTAGCTCTTTTTTAGAAATGATAATATAACAATGTGGCACAATGTAATAAACAATCACAAATTCTATTCATATTAATTGTGACACTTCAAAAAACGATCATGTTGTGGATCCTATTCAAATGAAAACTTTGGTCCACAAATGCTGAACTTTAGGACATTTAGAGCCAGAACTCTCGGTATTAACCTGCATGTCGTTCAAGACAAAACGATTCAAAATGTGTTCAATGATTTTGTCAATTATCACGTAATGTGGTTTTAATTATTTTTTAGTACATTTTAAAGCCTGATCGTACTGCATTAGTAATAATTTTTCAAGAAATGAATGTGGATAAGTTTGTTCATGAGCCAACTCGTTATAAATCATGGTGGTTACAGATGTATGAATGGTTATATTCATCTCTCAGCCTGATGATTGAGCACTTATCTCAGTCATCAGGAGATGTTGGGGTCTTATTGAGGCGTTGGAGCAACGGGCTCTTTCTACTTGGACTCCTCGACTTGTGCTGCGTTTTTGGAAACTTGTCGGATGTTTCACAGAAGAGCTCCCGGATTGGCTGGTTCGCAAACGGCAGACAACAGTGTGCCCAGCAGCACTGCTCCAAGGTGTTTGTGCTTCTCAAACTGAATGTTCTTATTTAGACATGCTTTATGGGAAAAAAAAATCCACAAATAGTCAAATTGTACACAAGTAATTTGTAGTTAAATTCAGCATCTTCCCGGTTCCCAATAGTGAAGCTTTTGGGACAATTCGGTCAAGATTTGTCATTTCAAGAATAAGGAGCAGCTGTGCTTTAAAATATCTCATTTAATTTGGATCTTTTTGGGTCTATGGGAGGAAACACATACATTTACAGACCTGCAGCTTTAAAAACAGAACAACTAAACAGGATCACAGTGAGATTTATGCAAGCTCAAAACAATTACAAAAAAAAACAAAAAACAACAACAGTGATTTGCCTTACTGGTTTAGTTTTTCTTTTGTTCTCCAGTCTTGTGACGCCTATATTCTCTTGTTTGAGTTTGTATTTAGTGAAGTTCTTGCTTCCAGTTGTATTGCAGAGAATTGCACCCGAGAGCCTCAGCGGCACGCACAGCAGGAACTAGTAATATGGAAATAGAGCAGCACCTTCATGCTCAGAAATGCCCCGTTAAATAAATCAGAAGCAGAACTCATCCAGTGTTTGGACTTTAAAGTTCTTACATAAGATATTTCTGAGGCAATAAATCCCCCTGATTACTGAAACAATTGATGTTTCTCTCTTTAGAAGGTGTTCTTTTGGGAGTCTTGGCTGTTTTTTTAAACACTGGCTGTATATTAAATTGAGTTTAGTGTCAATGTTGTAAGTGGCTGACCTAATTAGCTATGACTGAAGTATTTAGCATTTCATGTTTGGCTTTCTTCTTAATAGTTTAAAAGCTTTGTCTCTTCTTTAAGTTTGCTTGCTCTGCATCGGCGGTATCAGACTTATTACAGCTGCTCTGTGTTAGACTAATGGACCGCATCAGTGAACCAAAATGCAAAATGTGGAAGGTGAAACATTATTTTCATAGCGTGAAACAACCTTTAATAAAGCAATTGTGTTACAGACAGAACTGTCAATGCTCAGTTGGTAAGGAAGTATTTTATACAGCCCAGGATTGTTTTAATTTTTTCTCCTGAACTATCCAGTTGTAATTGGCTATTCTTTCAATGACTGCACTTTGCACCGATTTAATGGTTGAATAATCAAAATAACAGATTAAAAACAACTAATATTTTTGTTGTTGGGGTCATTTGTCTATTTATTCAATAATTTAGCCACAAAAGGTTTTTGAATTGAATTATTTTGTCAGTACATTGTTCTCAATTAAAAGGTGTTTGAATTCAATTAATTAATTAGAGCCTGCAATTAACATGAGACACTTTTAATAGCGTCCCGCCACTAATTGTGACATGATTATCCAGAACTGAAAAAATAGTTGAACTTCCAGACTTTCCCTCATTGATTAGCAGTAAGTGTTGGATTACTTTACGAAGATAGAAATGATTTAATTCTGCAGCAGAACATTAATAAGCTCAGAAAGTGTCTTCCAGCATGCTTAAGAATAAAAATCCCCCAACATCATCTTTATAATATTAAATAAATGTTTAAACATAAATGAGTGTGAACCATGACTGAAACTGAAAGGCTAAAGCTGTGTTTTGGATTATCTCAAGCAGCTCTGTAATCCTTGCTGCTTCTATGTGTTTATGCTGAACAGGCATTTATACGAAGCTAAAAATCTGTGGACAGTAATAAAAATGATATAGATTCTTGTTTAATCCTCTGAAACATAAAAACAACCGACGCAGTCCTGGAAAAGACAAACGGCTGTGCACTGGCGGCTTATGTCTGAAGCTCTTCTCCGCATAAAACCGAAGCAGTTAAAATCTTACTTCGTTTAGAGAAAACTCTGCTATCCGCGCGTCGTTCTAACATCGTGTTGTGCCTTTTTAGCGAGTCTGAATACGATTTAGAAGCTTTGCAATCTGGAGACTGAATGATGGGCTCTACATGAGCAGTCCAGACTTCAGTATTCCTTCCTACGTCCATGCAGACTAACCCTGCGTGACCCTTGCAGAGAACCACAGCGGGAGTCAGCAGACGGGCTTCCACACAGGGAGCTCCAAGAGGTTACAGGGGCATGACTAAAAAAACTGGCAAGGATATCATCCCATCTGTTGAGAAATAAGCCAAATCCAATGATTGGCCGTCCAACTGACAGGGACAACATGGGCATAGTAGGTGAAGACGGACCGAGAGCTCGCTGCCAACAGCTGCAACACTTCAGGGATGCCTGTTCAGGCTTTCTATCCGTCCTTCTTCTGCTCTACATGGTTTATTTAAGCCTCACCCTCAGCACAGCAGATTGTATTTATTACATATTTGCATATATATGAGGGTTTCTTTTTTGACAGCTTTTCAAGTGGCACACACTCTTTAGAGATTACACGAGACAGAAGACAAAGTGAGAGATGTTGGTCCATCTGCAGACTGATGGGGGATGTTGTGCTCAGGTGAGAATTATGGTTTAAAATTTACAAAATAAGACTTGGTTTGCACTTGTTTCAACACAGTAATTCAAGATTATGGTTATCTTGGATACACCATTAAGAAATGTTAACCAATGTGTCATTTCTCAATTTTAAAAAATTCAGCTTTGATCAAGTCCATTGCATTCCTTTTCATTTTTTGCTTGTCTAATACAAAATAAGAAAAATATTCACATTTTGTGATTTCGCATAGTAAAAAAGTAGCAAATATTCCAATCCTCAAACTTTACAGAACTTCTCTGCCAAACAATTTAGCTCGAATTTACGTCGAGATTGAGAGAAACAAGGTTATATAGTTCTGCCCAGAATCATGAGAAAACTTTCAAAAAGCTCTTAAGTTTAGCGCCTCAAAGGAGAAACAAAGAGCTACCAACAGCTAGCCCGTCAGAGCTATTATCACAACTAATGGCTTCCTAGTTGCACTCAGCGCTGTTAGCGACCAACAGCTATCCAGTCACAGGTAGCACCGCTAGCGACCGTCTGGCCACTTGAATTTTGTTAGCAGCCAGCAGCTAGCCAGTCATCGCTAATATTATTTGCAACCGATGATTAGCTGGTCACTGTTACTATTGTAACAAACCCACTGGCAGCTAACATGTTGCTACTCGGTCACAGAAAACTAACTAGTTTCAACTAGCATCATTAATAATCAGGAGCTAGCCAGAGAGACCTAACATTTCTATTGACCACTAATAACTTATGCTTAGAAATCCTTTACCATTTAAAAAAAAATTTTTTTACCCAAATTACTGTCATAAATACAAGTCCTGAGCTTAAAGCTCTTTATAGTTGTGGTTTATAGTCATTAAAGATACAACTAGAAATCAGTTGTGATCATTATGATCATTATGGTTAGAATTGTTACAATTTTCTTCACTTTTGGTTTCATGACAGCATTAGGAAATATTAATACATTTGAAAATGTGAATAAATAGGGTTAGTGTGTGACGCTTAGCAATAAAAATCTCACCTAATAAACGTGGTAATTTTTTTTAAATTTACTTTTTTAAAGTAGCACTATTTGTGTTCATGGGGCTCTGATTGATGTGCCACGCAGTAACAGCTATGCAGCCGCCTAAAACGTCTGCAAAGGAGTTGTAAATATTTTAATAGTCACTTTTATCATTATTGTGATAAATACCGCAAATTTGAGATGAAATTTAGTCTATTGCTCATCACTTCACAAGATTAACGAGCCATTTATTTCTGCTCAAGTGAATTGTTCTGCTTCACTCAATAATCTAAGAGAAAGATATCCAGTAATTCAATAACCTACAGTTATATCTGCACACATCAAAGTATCCGAATGATCCTGAACTATATTATTTTCCTCCAAATCTTACCTCTCTGGCAGTAAACATGGCCTGGAAAAGCCCTGTTTCAGTCAGCTCAGTGCAGAGATTGATGGATTTCCTTCAGAAAGGTCGTTCAACATGAAATGTGGCAAAAGATTTTTTTTTTTCTCCTTCAGCTGTCTGTAGATTTACAGCACGCACAAACAAAACGGGAAGGTTGTTAACAGAGGCAGATGTCAAAGCGTCAGAAATCATACCCAGGTTAGTCGACTAAAGAGAGAAGATGCTGTTAAATGGATGAAACTCAGACTCTCAGATCTCCAGTAAACTAAACATTGAAGGTCCAGTAAAAATACTCAGACTTTACTGCCTGATGCAAGCTTTCACCGTCATTAATTATAAGCTTGCATGTCAGGTAAATAACCAGAACTGATGGCGTCAGTTGATTTGGTTTGATGTCGGTGAAGTCATTTGTCCGGATTCTAATGCGTCCAGTGCATGCTCCGTAAAGAAATGGAACATTAAAACCTTCCTATAACAACTCAATGATGCGTCCCACAATCAGGAAGGATCTCAATCCAGTCGACTGAATTTTATGGTGAAGGAAAATGGTCCATGACAATCGTCTCGAGCCATTTTTTCATCTGCTAGACTCTAAAAAGCAGCTAGCAATAGCTTTTCCATTTTCCAGCTCAGCTTTACTGCTGATCCAGGTTAGAGTTTGGCTGATTTTGATATTTTAGCTAAATTCAAAACAAGAAATGAGGGCATTGTGAAAAGGTTCATGTATTTCTGCAGATGCTGACACCCTGATGGTGGCAGATTGATTATTGTCCACCTGTTGGGATTTCTGCAGCGAGAATGGGGGAAAAAATGCCTGAATTTCCTGAAAGGGAAGATGGAAAGGTAGATTGGTGTGGCCTCCCACAACAATGCTGCTCTGGTTTTCACTGTGATGCTGTGGTGAGGAGGGACGCCAGCCCAGGAACCATCCCTGCCAATTTACCCATCAGCCTGTGCTCCAGCCCGTATGCGCGTCCTAGAGCTTTTTGGGAGGGATGAAAGAACGAGGCATAGATGTATAAATATAAACTGGTCTGCTTCTCAGGATTACCTGGTTTTCAGTCAGACAGGGGGAGGAGCTGGAGCCGGGTAGAAACGTGTGTATTTAAAGCATGTGACAGTGAGATTTGCTCAGCTTTTTCTTATTGTAGCTGAATTTTCTACAGTATGTTTTTTATTTATTGTACACTGTAGTGAATTTCTAATATTTATTGTTTTTTCCACAGTAAATTGATTGCAAAGCAAATGACTATTCTTTTTTTTTTTTTTTTTTTTTAATCAACATGGTGTCAACCGTTTACATACATTTGAGTCGCTATCATGATGCATTTATTCATTTTACCATAACAAAAGAAATTCTTACTTTCCAACCGCATGTTCAGCTTTGGTACGATCGTTTACCAGTGCGAGGCAGAGGAATAAGCCCCTGTTAACTTTTACCCCAGGTCACTGTTTTTAAAGACGTGTCTGTCAGAAGCTAAAAACTGAAAATATTCACACGCCCTTCGATGAGTCCTGGCAAACCGCAGCCTTCCCTCAGCTCAGGTCTCTGCTGTCCCAAATCCAAGTCATGATGCTGGCAGCATGATAGATGGTCACACAACCGATTAACCATGTTTTACGCTTGCTTGAATTAGATGGATTGTATTTCTGTCAAAGCGAGCTGAGACATGAGGATAAGGTTGTGGGGCTTTCTTCACTGTTACCTCTGCCATCACTTTCTCTGCTCCAGTTCAGGACAAACTCAAACTAACTGCGGCGACTCGCGTCCAGTACTCTTTACATCTTAGAAGAAGTCAAGTTTTACATCAAAGCGGCAGATCGCTGCATCTTTTATCTACATTTTTAATAATTGGTCTCAACTGAAACTGCATTTCCCTGCCAAATGGAATATGTTGTTTTTCTGTTTTTCCCCCCTCTTGCAGAACGACGTTATTCTCTTGTAACTTTATCATTAAAGGACATGCCAAGAGTTGTCCAACCTTCTCCGTTGAGTTTGCTAAAGATCTTTCACAGTCATGACGTTTGTTGAAGACCCAAGATAAAAGTGTTGAAAACTAGGTCTCCAGCTTCCCTTTGAATTCATACTGTGAGAAAGTTGTACTATTTTATGTTAGTCTAAGTGAGAAGGAGAAAGTTGGGAGAAATGAGAGATGACTGGGTGCACTAGCTTGGAGATCCAACAAACTGGCACTCTGTGGAGAGATGGAAATGTTGTGGGATGAGTCCAGGTTGTTTATGGTCGACCATCGTGGTGAATAAATACTTTTGCCGAAAACTAAATAAAGAATTCTGGCAACAATGTGACGCTATTAATGGCCTACTTTATATTAGAGAGCATTAATCATAACCAGTTCTTGTTTTTCTAACCACAGTTGACAAAACATTATTCCCAGGACACCGCCAACCAAGCCTCTCAAGTCTTGTGTAAAGCTTTCATGTCCCTACCTTAAATATTTGTCACTACGACAATTACCTCTGATTTAGTGAGGCTCTAAATATTCAGGTTTTAAGGATATGATTCTATTTGGCCTTTAAAGTCAGTTTTCCACACCTCTGGGCCTGACATAGTAATTTTTCTCCCGACTAAATTAAGTGGAACTACAAAATATTTATTTGAAGTTCAAGTCTTGCTCGCGTCCTGTGTTTTCGGTGAACCGGTCACTCGGCTCGCTTATTTCCCATCTTGGTTTGATCTGCTGCGGCCCTCCGTGTTTCTGCGAGCCTGTAATCGTACTTCTGAATGTCAGAACCTCCTGCGGCGTGGGCAGCCCCGTCAGCGCCGGCGGTGCAGAACAATTACCCGCGTGCGTTGTTTAGTTGTCATTTTTATGTAAAACAGCTTCCCAGCTGACGGCGTTTAACCAGCAGCGTGACTGTCGCCGCTACACCTGAGCCCCATCAGTGTTTTTGGGTGGGTGTGCAGCAGATAAGCCCGTCAGCATTACCTCGCAAAAATAAAACGGCTTTATTTTTAAGGCGATGTTGACCTGTGAGTGTGTGTGCGGTGTGCCGGCGGAGCGTAATGCTCCGGTTCCTGCAGCGGCGTGTCTTCCACACGATGACATAATCACAGCTCGGTGCAGAACTGCAGCCATGTGGATGAAAGGCTGCGTATCGCTTTTGTTTGCTGTTGCTTTTCATCAGAGTTAAAGGTTAATGGCTTTCAGTTTAGATTGCTTTTTTGGTGCAATGCTTTATATCCCAGCATAACACGGTAGCTTTATATAATTTGTTGCAACATACACATTAAACAACAACAATTTTTCTACCTTTTCTCCTGTTTAATGTCTTTTTTTTCCTTTTTCACCTCAAACACCACTGGCTCTTATGTTGTTTGGCCAACTATCAACCACTTGTTTATCTGAAGAAGCTGAACTACTGTAGGGAAGTCTAAGTTCTCCTCAGAGACTCAGTTTACTGTAAATAAGCTGCAATACCTCCTTTCTCTTTAAAGCCTCACAGATTGAGGGAAATTTCATTCAAAATGCCTTGATTAGATACCTTCATGCAGCAGCCGAATGCGACACAAATATGGGTTTTTTGGCCCATGTGCAACCCATGTCTCACTTTTTCTCCCCCAATTCTGATATTTTCACCCCCAAAAATCAGATTTGCGTCGCTTCCATACATGGAACTAAATCATAACCAATAGTTTTCAAAGTGTCTGCAGCCTGAACAGTTGTGTCCCATTTTATCTGACTTTTACTTCAAGGTGAGACATGTGTCCTAATTCTGCACCAGAAGAAGCCAGATGGTAAATCTGGGCGTAAACATTGTAAACAATCTGAGTCAGTGAAGGCATCACATCCCAACCCCGCCACTCCTGCTCTGATTGAGTCCAAACTTCCAAACTTCTCTCCTGTTTTTTTTTTTTTTTATCCCTTTTCTTAATATCTTGTGACAATCCGGTCGGCTCCCGTTACTGAATGAACTTTAAAGTTGATCCATAGACAGCGGCGGCCATTATTACTTCTGTAAAAAGAGCTGCCGTGTGACGTCTAAGCTGTTATTCTGTGACTCGCTCTTGCAAGCCTGATTGCGGTCGCGTTTAATTAGTAATATGAACGACCACGCGAAAAAAATCAGATTACATCAAAAAATTTACAATTTAGCACTGATCCCATGTGAACCGAGCCTTAAACATGCAATGGATCCCTGCCTATTGTGAGGAATTAAACTGAAAACTATTTGTGGAAAAATTGTATATTTCTTGAAGCATATCATTAATATTCCAAAGAAAATTAAGTTTTGGAACCTGAAACACTTCGATGCAAGGCTAGTTGACACACTATTGGCTGGAGCCATCAGTGCCATTCATTTTCCTTTTTCCTGATTGGCTTTTCCTCCAAAACTGGAGATAAATCCATGGATGTTAGCTTCTGCTGTAGAGCTGTTTCCATGGAGCGTATTAATGTATATGAAGACACGTTTGGTCTTTAATATGTTATAAACAGTTTTTAGAGAGAGTGTCAGACATTATTATCTGTTATTTAGGCTGATCACAAAGCCTGAGTGTTTGTTTAGGCTAAAGGTGATTGGTCCATGTGCAATCCATGTCTCACTTTTTCTCCCCCAATTCAGCTCTTTTCACTCTCAAAAATCAAAAATGAATGAACATTTACCTGTTCACTAAATGCATCAAAACGTAAAAATCCCACTGTTGTTTATCTGTAAATGCACCATCTAATATAAATATAGTCTGATGTGCTGGAAGATTTCATTTCTGACCTGATACTAGCAGACGTTCTTACCATAACAAACATTAAGGCCTGTATGTAATCCATCTTTTACATTCAGATTTTCTTCTCCAAACTGAAAATGTCAGGTCAAGTCTCAACGTTTATGGGAAGTAGAAGAATGAAGAAGTCCAGTAACTGAGGATGACTGAAGGATCTGCAGCTCAACCTGTAAAGCCACCAGCAGATCCAACAACAAACAAATTCATCAGACTTGGAATGAAAGCTGCAGCCTAATCCTGCGACTGGCAGCTGGACATTTCATAACCTGCTTCCCCCCTCAGTCATGTGCAATATCAGTTTCTGCACAGATAATAATGCAGTTTTTTATGGCATTCAATCAAGCCGCTCTTTATTCTACTGGATGCATTGCATTGGGATTAATTCTTCACGTTGTTCTCCTTTGCCATGCTGGATGTTTGTTTTTCTGCTTGGACTGACATTTGCTCAGTCTGGTTATTTTAATTAAACAGCAGCTTTGATCTCCTGTAAGTAAAAGTAGGTGGTTATTATTTTGTAAGCATGGAGTTGGAATCGCTCATAAATCAACAATTGAATTCTGGCTTTATGTCAGTTTTGCTTTTCTGAGTCTAGACAAAGAGGCGGATCGAAGCTTAAAAAATTTTTTCACTAAGAGAAAAAACACGTTCATATAAATTATTGCTAGAGCAAATAGCTTCTCAAAGACCGGAGCTGTTTGGGTTACGCAGACTCTGTGTTTAAAAAATACTGCCTGCTGAAAGGTGTGGTTGTTTTGGAGCAGGAGAAGAAAGTGGGGAAAAGTAACCTGCTGCAAACGTGAATTTTTCTGAAATTTAAAATGACTTCTCTAATCAGACAGATAGAAGTTGAAAATCATTCTGTCTTTATTTTAAAATAAGGAATACAAATTGTATGATTCTATGTTCCAACAGATGTTAAACATGAGGAAAATATTATTATACACAATTCTGCAGGATGAGTTCACAGCTACCAGCCTCTTTTGTGCAAACATTTAACAAGGTATAATTCACAAAACCTTTCTGATGCAATACCAAGTTGGGACATGTGCATAGAACAGTAGTTTCTAACTTTGTAAGGCCACGCTGGTATAAACTGTGCCATAATTTAGCCAACTTTTATATCTGTAAGTGAGTAGGCTTATGGGAAATATCATTACAATCTCTTATTAGAGTAAAAACATGATTCCTTTTACTTTTTAACTTTTTAACATGAAAGCCCAAATCTTCAGGTTTAAAGTTCAATAAAAGAGGGCATAGCCATAGAAACATGAAGTTTGAGTTCTTACTGGAAAAATGGGACGAGTTTCTTGTTCTTTCACAACGAAATAAGGTTTAAAGTAGCAAATGTAATCACTGAAAGAATAAAAACTGTCAACTTTTTAGTAGGTTTGTTTGTTTTCCGATAAAACTAAAAATGTAAAAAAAAAAAAAATCCACCGTCAGAATTATAATATTTTTAAATTACGTTTGTGAGCCGCCAAAACAAAAAAACAAGTGTCTGTATCAGTCCTGGCCTCTGCCTCAGCTGGATTTGCTGCTATCTGCTTTGTGAATCTAGTGCCAGTGGAAGACAATGCGGTGCTTCTGTCAGCTGAGCCGGGACTTATTTTCTAACGGGTCGTATTCTTGTAAATGGCAGAAGACTCTAGCCTGTGGAGAGCTGTTATTTAGCTTGACAATAAGCAATAAATCAATTAGTTGCATGATAAATTAAAATGAGGGCAATACATTTCATATACACAAAAGCAGTTGTTTCAATGTTGAAAATCATTTTGATCGATGCTGCAAATGTTTGACACAAAGTATAATGTCATTTGCACTATCTGCCATGTTTGCTTGCTTTTCCTGTCTAAGCTGAATGATCTTTTTTTAAAATCATTTTGGTCTTCATAATCCATTTTAATTATTGTTAGTTCAGTTGTTTTATTTATTTTGGATATTTAAAATGTTTTAAGTATCAGTTTTTATTAAATTGTTAAATCTTATTAATGCAGGTATACCTGCATTAATAAGCCATTATTATATCAGTTGAAAAGGTCTCAAAATAACAATGTTATCTTTTATTGCAGCCAGCATGATTTATCATGATAGGCCTTTTAGTTTCTTCAGACCAGGGGTGCCCAAAGTCGGTCCTCGAGGGCCGACATCCTGCAGTACCAACAACCTTTTCAGCATGTCAGTGTTCTCCCAAGGCCTCTAATGAGCCGTCATTTGATCCAGGTGCGTTAAACCAGGGAGAGAACTAAAACATGCAGGCTGCCGGCCCTCAGCCGGCGCCACTTTGGGCGCCCCTGCTTTAGACGGTTCTGCTGTTAAAGCTCAATCCTTCGGTTAATGCAGTGTCGCTGCATATTCTTTTCTCTTGATGTGTCCTCCAGCTTTGTAGTGCCTGTATCATCTTGCATGTTTTGAACTGAAGTTGTTTTTCTCTGTTTTCTCTCTCTCTCCCTCTCTAGGTAAGTGAGATTTCCCGTGCGCCATCCTGAAACACACACCTCTCACCCCGCCCATCAGGGAATGCCCCCTGGAGATGCAGGGTGCCGCGGTGATTCATCAGCAGCCGAGCTGGTTAAAAATATTCCTCCTACTCCTTCTCCTCCCTGCGCTCCGTTTGCCTCTGATTGTCAGAAGCTGCTGCTGCTCGCCCCTCAACCAGACCTGCAGTCTGTATCACCGCAGCGTCTCCTAACCTCTCCTCCAAGGTTGTAATGAGCTCTGTTATTGGTTTAACATACAGCAACAAGGGCTAAATGTTAAGGTGACAGTGTGCTGATCGCTGGGTTGTTGGTTTGTCCTTGCCTTGCATTGATGCACAAAACCCAATTAATCATTGTTCTTTATCAGCGCCTTTATTCATTTGGGTCGCTGACAGGTTTTTGTCTTCGACCTTGCTGCCTTCCACGTTGTTTTTTTGTCTCTTTTAAAGCTACCTTTTCAGGTCAGGCGCTCATTAAGAGGCGAGGACATTGTTCTGTTTGAGTTCTCCCAACTTTCACAGAACTCCGACCTTGGCAGCGGACGGTAAATAATAATCATCCCATTGTCTCTGATGCAGTTCCCGCTCCGTGTGATGGGCCCACCCCGCCCTCCGCCTTGTCTTCCTTCCAGCCGATGCCGGCCCGAAGTGCGTTTTTATCACCTCCTTCCAGGCGGACCAGATTAATCCAGTGAAATTTGTTTTAGCTAAGTCACTTCTCTGACTGTGGAGGGAACGAGGAGAAGCGGGTCGGTTCTGTGTTTCTGGAATGACAATTAGCTCGGCTTCTTTTCAGAAACGGTGTTTATGCCGCGCAGATCAATCGCTTCGTGGAGCATTGTTTGGGCTTTAACATTTGAGGTCCTCTTTTCGGGCTTTGGGGATGACGAATTCTCCAGCAACGCTCCGGCGGACCCGGCATCCAACTGATGCAACGCGGCTGCAATTGTCTCTGCTTCAGAACAGAGCTTTCTCAGATCAGTGGAGCTGCCTTGCTGCCTTCTTCTCGGCTCCAGAATGCGGCTTCGCTGGGGGACGGTGTGGTGACCGAGGCGAGGGTAAACGCCGCTACCAGGGACTCACTGTGTGACTCAGACCAAAACCTCAGCACCGGCAGCTGCCCCGTCCTTCCTTTCTGTCCCAATGGTGGTAAACCTCATAGCCTGGTCATTCTGGGACTCGCGGTCCGACCTAACAGCAGCACATTGAGGATAAAACCCAGATTTTTCTCATAAGTCAATGATTCATCTTGAGGTGAATGATTCTTTGTCCTCCTCTTGGCTCCGGCTCCCCATTTGTCCTGTGTGCGGCGGCTGAATGGCTCGCTGTGTTCACTGTGACAGGGTGACAGCACGGCCCCTGAGGGCCCAGATAGACCTCCCAGATGATGGAGTGGGTGAGACATCTGCCGTGGAAGTACAGCCGGTAGCCCTGGGTCCACAGCTCCCTGTTGAAGCTGAAAAATATGATTTCATCCTAAGTGAGCTGTGTTGACTGAAGATTCTCCAGCTGCAGACCTCAGGTTGTTGGTGCAGGTCGTCGGCACGGGATTGATGGCTGCACAGTGTTCATAGTGACCTATATGTTATATAAAGAAACCTGTTACCTTAATGGCATGAGAATGTGTACTACAGCTGTAGTAACCATCCAGTCAGAGGAAAACCCAATGTTGACTGCTTTATCTCTCGATACAAATAAGAACTAGATTGTGTTATCGTTATTTGAATCATATAAAATGCATTTATAAAGGGCAAAAAAACTGTCCAAACCAACCTTTAACCCCTGGACAGCAGCAAATACTGCCAAAGCTTGTGATAACCGCTTAAGGTCGTGCTGCTGTATCTCAGTCAGATTTAAGTTCAACCTTTGACTTAAGTCACTATTATATAATTTAGATTTTATGTTGGTGTTTTTTGTGAGCGGTTCAGAGATGATGAGCTTTGGATCTCTGTCCTAAACCAAAACAATTTTAAATTTCAGGTCACAAACTGCTGGATCCATGAATCCGATGACAGACTGCTGAGACTAATGTGGGTCAACTGTGGAAACCGCAGTTATCATCAATACACAGTCTCTTTTGCTAGCGATTAGCACAGTTAGCATCGATACAGAGCTGCCTCTTGAAGCCATTTCTGGAAGGTAAACATTCTCACCTGGAGTCTCAGTCTTCCTAACGTCTGCCAGTATTTCTAAATCTTTAATTTTTCATAAAAATTGGATGGTAAATATAAGCAAAATAAAACTTTCTGTGGTCCTATTGTTGTTTTGGAAATCTAACACAACCGCCATGAAGTATTTCAAAGATGCTTTTCTAGATCTTTGCACAAAACACTAGAAACACTACAGATTTTCAACACTAAAACATCTTGAAGAAGGTGATGCTGAACAGCAGACTATCCAATGACAGAGACCGTCTGTAACAAGCATCAGTTGAAACTAAAGGGGAGTCCTCTATTGCCAGATTTTTTGGTGGAATGTCACTTTATGTTATTCACAGAAAAGTTGCTTTTTGGTGGATCTTTTCAAAGAGCATTTGTAAAATATTCAAAAGAATATCTATTTATCGATTGGCTGGTGTTTGTAATGTAGCCAATCCAGGAGCGCTGGACCCCCAAGGGCCCTCAAAGAGCAAAGATGAAGACAACTGTAGATATTTGCTGTTGTGCTAATATTAATGCATATTAATGCATATTAATGCATATTAACGTACATTTGATATTTAAACTATCAAAACAGTTCAAGTGTTTTTATTGGGGATCTCAAGTATCTCAAATCAAATAATTGATTTCAGCTATCAGTTATTTTAGGGAACAGATCTGCCCTCGAATATCAGTATAGTACTGTATAATTAATCAATCTATTCATGTATTTGCAGGATGTGTTTGGATAAAACACATCCTACAGACAGAAGCCTGTACATGTAATTTATTAAGTTATGTCAACATAAGCAAAGCTGCAGTAATACATCACCAGTGTGTCTCCAGATCTGATCTAATAATGAGGAGAGTACAGATACTGGACCAATAAATACCAGAGATGGATCATTTTAATATCAGACTCGCTGTAATCAGTTAGAAGCTTGTGGTTTTTCTTGACGGTATGTTTCCAGAGAGCGTGTTTGAGCTGGTCCGCCTGCTCTGCTCTGGCCGCGCCTCCTGTGGAAGGTGAGCGCCTGCCAGGCCTTCAGACTGTCCTCGCTCGTCCCTCCTTTGTGTCCCGTCTGGCCCGGTTCCTCCCTCGACTGCTGCTTTGTGTTTGGACCGGGCCAGCAGGGCCAGCATGGAGGAGGGAAGGAGGGCCGTCTGTGCCCAGCCCGGCCACCTGGCTGCCCAGAGGGGGAGGGGGCGTGGAGGGCAGCGGCTGAGAAGGGGGTCAGAGCGAAAAAGAGACGTTTCCCCTCCTCTTCTTCTTCTTCTTCTTATTCTGCTTCTTCTCCTTCTTCTTCTTCACAGCCTTCCTCTCCGACATTCTGCTCTTTCATCCACTTCTTGGCTTTTACTCTTTGTTCCTCCCACCTCCTTCTTCTCCCTCACTTCATGAGTCTAAAGTCTAGTTCATGTCACATCTATTAAAAACAGACTTCACAGCGAAGACGACTAAATTAGCATAAAGATTTCCGAACAGTGTTCCTCCATGCACAGCTTCCTTTTGATATAAAGACATTTTGACCCCGCAGTGCTACCTCTCTGATGTCAGTGTGATGGCATGCAGTGGCCTAAGCACGTAAATATGGGTTAAAAAATATATATATATGTATATATGTTTTAATAGACGGAATAATGTAATTGTGAAAATAAGAACCTGTAGTCTGATTTATTTAATAAAGAAAGTAATCATATGGGTTTTTTTTGGGTTTTTTTTATAAAATCAACGTAAACCATTTCTATGTGGCTCTGACCGTAAGCTCTAAATAAATAACATATCAAACCAGAGAAGACAGTCAAATTAAAGGATGCATCTAAAAATGACGCCATCCCATCTGACTCTGGAACATATTGTCTTCTTATATTCCCCATAATGAGAGGAGCTATAAGGCCTCCTTTCTCAATAATTCATCCCCAGCCTGATGCTTTGCTGCTGGAATCCTGCAGTTGGAGGCTTGGGGAGATGAGGCGAGACTGATTTTCATTATATTTCATGTTCTGCTATTGCAACAACTGAAAACTTCAAGGAAAATGAAAACATCAGGGATTGAATCCAGAGAATAGAAAGTAAAATCTATGCAGGATATTAAGACTCTTAACTGGAAGGGGAACTCCCATCTGATCCATTAGTGGAGGGCCGAACAGAAAACATCCCAGTCCGGACGCAGAACTCCAGTAGGATACAAGCAGGAAGTAAAAAAAAACAGAAGTCACGATGAGACCAGAGAGAGGCAGGACGGTCCATCTGGTGACCTTTGAACTGTGGTTACTGCAGCTCAGTTGGAAATGCCGCGCAGCGTGACCGTGGTTGTTTTGGTGAGCTTCCCTCCAACATTATTTTGGTTGCGCTCTCTGACAATGACTTTATGACCAAACGTGAAGATTACAGTGCTCCAGATTTCTGTTATTTAAACACATCTCCAGTTTTCATCAACAGCAGACGCTGAACTGCCATGTTGGCTAGTTTACCAGTCGGTCCAGTTCATCCTTCAATTGCTACTCATGTACTCTGCTATTGCAGATCAACTTCATTTGCTTCTTTTTCATAAATTATACAGACAAAATAATAATGCTAACATAACACATTTTATTGAATTACATTGTATATGTTTTGATATTGCACACATTTCCAACTTTTTTCTGATCTAACAGCAGATAGATTATCCAAAATCTAATCTAAAGAAAGAACAAAACTCCACCTTGAAAGATTAAAATTTACACACAAGTATAAAATGGATCCTATTGTCCAGAGAGCTTCTCTTCACACTGCTGGCCACAAAATGACCTCAGTTTTAAAGAAATGAAATGATGGAAGAGCAAAAAGAGGAGAATCCAGAATGGATTTTTGGTAAAGTCATTTCAAACATACTTTATTTATTCCAAAAGGGAATTCAATGTGGTTGAACTCATAGCATCCAAGGACCTTCAAAAAGTCTGTCTGGCCGTACGGTTTAAAACTCTGGCAGAGAGATGTTGGAGTAGGGGATCAGGTCGCTGGTCTTTATGATGAATGGAAGAGATGGTTTGAACTTCTTCATTCTGTTGCCTTTATAACTCCAGAGTTTAGGTGTTTTTTTTTAAATCAGCTGTTCCTAGTTGTAAAAACAATAACTCGTTGCCAAGGTTACACATCATAACTTACCAAAAGTAAGAAGGCAAGAGCAAAAATCCTTCCAGCTGCACAGCTTCCAAAACCAGAGGGAATAATTACCAAAGATGCAACGATTCAACCTTAAAATGAACAAGGGTCTAGAAACAGACCTAACAGATGCTCCCCTCTGGAGCAGGTAGTTATCAAGTACATGTCCAATAAAAAGATGCACATGAAGGCTTTCCTCTGACGTTCAGTGATTCCAGGGCCCAGCCCACCATGCGGTCTTCAGTAGATCACAGATCTAAAGCTCGTTCATGGCCCCAGAGAGATGATGGAACACTGCATCGGGCTAATTAATGGTTAGGAAAGCTGTCCCATTGTGGTCCATTATAAATGATGATTTTATATATGAAATATCAGCAGCTCTTCTGAAACCGGAAAGTAATTTCCACTTTATGAGCGATCCTCGATGCTCTGCGGTGGTTTCACTTCCTGCTGGAAGGTTTTTCCAGCAGGTTTCCCCGACTCTCTGCACATTAAATCTGAATTATCCTCGCGCCGCCTCTCAAGCCGCTTCATATTCTCAATACTTTTTGCTCCTTAATTATTTTCAAGCTCTTCTGGAGCAGCTGACACATAGTCCAGAGGTCAAACTGTGAGGCCAGGTGAAACTAAACTCACCATATTGCAGTCTCCTCTGTCTCTTCCTTCCACTGCCTCTTGCCTCGGGCTGATAATAGAGATTTGGGGCTCCCCTGCCGCTCGAGCCACCTGTGATATTATCTCTGTGCTCTAACAGGCAAGGTGGGACTCTTGGCCCTCGCTGCAGGGATGAAAAATTTGAATTAACTTTGCAGCTAAGTGGATCTGGTGTTCCGACCTGAATGTGCAGCCGATTTAAATTTGGCTTGTTTTTTAAGAGTTATCAGGTAATACTTGTTTAGACAGTTCAGATCTTTGCAAGTTGTAGTCTGGATGAGGTAGAAGCAGAGTCGAACTGGTCGGGTTTCTTCCACCAGCCAGTTCCAGTTTGGGCCTTTTGAGAGTTTTTTTTCCCCTACACTGTAAATAACATTAAACAAAAGAAAGAAAAAAATAAGGTTCAGAATGTTTACCATAATCCTGGATTTAGTAGAACATGAAGGAAGTTTAAAGTTATTCCTTTTATACATTTTATCTCAAAATGTACAAAAATAAATTTGGATAAATTCAATTGAAAATTTGTAAATGTGAATATAAAACAACATGTATGGTTAAAGGTACAAATTTAAAATGTGAAATTAAGCTATTCTCTGACTTTATCCCCCAAAACGACATTGCCCAATGATTTTGAAGTTGGACTTTGCTGTTTTTTTGGCCATTTTTAGTCTCACAATGAACTTTTTCATGGGTTCAAGTGTGTGACTGCTTCTGCCTGCGGTGATTTCTCAGACCATAATGTGGAATGTTAATCAGTGCTAAACTGAACTGCCTTGTTCTTCAGTTCAGAATCCCATTTTCATTATTTTCTCTTCAACAAAAAAAACTCAAGTTCTGCTCATTGCTCAGAATCACATCTTTAAAATTGTTTCTCGGAAACCAACAACAGAAATGCTTCAAGCGATTAGTTTTTAGTCTGAAAATGTCGAGGACAATTACGGCCCTCGTAGAATGTTTTAGTGCCGTTGCATTTTTCTAGCATTGCTACAACTTTAAAATAGTTTCTATGCAGCAAAACAATTAAAAAAGCAGGCTGATGTCATGTCTAATGCTATTCTAATGGATGTTAATGTGGAGGAGAGCATCTGTGTGGATGAGCTCATAAAACCTGCACTGGGTCAGACAGTTTGAACTACACTGAAGAGCAGAATACTGGACTATTTCCAAACCAAATCAGCATTTTCTCCATGCTTAATAACAATTCTGCTTGGTTAATAAAACTGCACTTTATTATTTGGGTGCTTAAAATAAGTTATGAGCTGGTGAGGAGCAACATATGGCCAAAATATAGCATTATCCTGGATTTTGTTTTCTTCTTATTTGCTGAGATTCAGCTGGAATATGAGTTTCACTTCTGCAGACTTGGACATTTTCCAAAATGTGAGTTGTTTCTGGTTCAGGAGTGAGGATGTGACTGTCGGATATGATAGTTTGTTGTGGCAGCTGCAGTTTGTGGCAAACGTCAGCGGGCTTTGCTTCGTATTTGTGCCTCCACTGAGCGCTGCAGTTGTTGTTTTGCGCATCTTGTTCTACCACACTTTTTCCTTCCACTCAATTTTCCGCTTCTATGCTTAGACCAAAGCACTCTGTGAACAGCAGTGACCTACGGCGGCCTATTCTCATTTCTTTGAGGCGAATGACGTCTGTTAAACAACTTGTGACGTCTGTCACACTTTATGTAACAAATCAGTGTTTGAGTTTAATTTTGTTTTGTTTTAAATTACTGAACTAAATGACATTTTGCAGGTATTCTAAAATACTGACATGCAACTGTTTGAGTAAATGTTAATTTTGATTTTTGGAAACTTGTTGGAATAATTGGAGTAACATTTTCACCATGCTTTGATAAAATGTTTATCCCACATTTTTAACATCTGGGTGCAGATTTGAATGAAAACCGTGTCAAATATCAACCAGGAAGCGTTTTTCCCCGAGGTTAACGAATGCGTCGTGTAGGCGGAGCCGTCCGTCGCCGCGCTGCATCTGCAGGTGCTGATCGTCCTCCTCCTCATTTGTGAGTTTACGGACACTTGGCTCAATACAGCGCCGCCGTTCCTCCATCAGGGTTTCCTCTCCTCGCCGCTACAAAGAAATTGGAAATCTATACGTTGTACGTGAGCATACAGCTCGGCTCGGGTCTCGGCGGAATCCCTGTTACCTCTGTGCGGGATTGATCCGGGTAATTGATTATGTCACCACATAATATGTGGTTGGACATTGTTAGAGCTTAAAGGATACCTCTGTCTGTTTTCATTACATTTTTACTCCGTTATTATTAACACTGTTGGTCACCAACTTAAAAGCTATTATGTTTCACACGGCAGGAAACGGCAGCAGTCAGACTAACAGGATGGGATCAAGCCACAGCCGTTCGCTAGCAGAAGGCTAGGTCTGCTTTATTTTGTTGCGTTACAAACATAAACTGGTGTATGTTTTAGGAATGTTGTGTGACAGACCATCACAAAAAGGTACGAAGCTGAACTGGAAGTAAAGTGAGTCGTGTGTTTTGTATTTCGTTCTGTAGAATCTCATTTCTCTGTGGATTTCAGCTGCACGTCTTTTTCAGCATCTAAATGATCAAATTGTTTCCAGTTCTTTGTAAAACGAGTCAGATTGGATGGAAGCCATCTGTTAACACAGATCCTCTGCTGGATTTACCTCTGTACTTTGACTAGGCCATTCTAACCCATAAACGTGCTTTGATTTACACCAGCTTCTCACCCACAAAATATTGTAATGGACTTTTGATCCCAGCTCTTAGCATGCAAGCATTTCCAGTAAGTCAGGACCAACACAGCCAGCATCAGCAATATGTTGGTTTTGTTTGTTTTTTCAAACATTTCTGAAATGCATATGCATGTTGTAATTTCTAGGTTGATTTCTGAAGAGGATCTCACCCCAGACTTGCCCTAATGTCCGAACTATTGAGTTCTGAATAGATCCATGGACGTCGAAATGAAAAAATATATCATATTTATTATGAGCCTATGTCTATGAGCCTGAGGTGTCCATGAGATGTTTACACAGATATTTTTTTCCACTTTTTTTTTTTTCGTACAGTGCCTGAAACACAGCTGCTTAGAAATATTACCATCTTAATCTTCCTCCTGCTCACTAAAACCAACTAAAGTCGTCGTCTTCGGTGTTGGTATTGAACAGACTGACTCTTCCTCTGTCTCTCTGTCGTCCTTTCGATGTCACTTTCATCTCGAGGAAAATTCACTTTTGATTTTGTGCCGTCCTCTTCATCACGCAGCTAATGTCGGTAAAAATCCATACATTAGCTGCATTTCATATATGGACGAGTTTTTACATGCGCTGTGCAAAGCTTGTAAAAGCAGAAGTGTCTTAAATTCTGGAAATTCCAGTAAATATTCAGGTTTAGTCCAGGCTCCAGCTTTGGGAGCTGAAGCTCTGACTGCATGCGAACAACCAGTTCATATGTAATCTCATATGACAACAACACCTTCATTGTTGTGTCTATGTGTCTGGTGGTGAACGTTCAATAAGACAACTTATGATTTTCTTATTCATGTTTTCTCAAAAAGGCCAGATTTGTGGATTTATTGGAGAAAGCTAAAAGTTGGCATCCTGTAGGATTCATGCTGCTCTTTTTACGAGTTCCAGACATTTATTAACTTTCACCACCATCTTCGTACAGGTGTCTAACATAACCAAATTTAAACTGCCACTGTTTATTT